>OX494450.1:7371374-8657061 GCA_950381575.1 Plusia festucae
ATAATGGTAACATACTCGTACCATTATTGTGGCGAATTTATCTAAAAATAGATCGCAGTCCGGGTTGGTTTCCACGAGCTAAGTATATTTAAGTTGACATAATAAAATCATTCTTCACATGATAAGGATAAAGTCGATTTTCAATTGTTTCACGTCAATACTTTTTGGCCAGTTTCAGTGCTGGGTCCTGAAAATCGACCTTACTGCATTGAAAATAGAGTCGTTATTAATTTTAAATTGTTTCTAATGATTTTAGTACAGTAAAGGTGAGTACAGACTGGTGTCATTGCGAGTTCACCACTTGTACTGCCCGCATGCCGTCACTCAGTGAACATTGGTCGGATGGAGACGGTTCCCCTTCTTTTTCACTGTCTGTGGACTTGCTGAGAATCTCGTAATGTGCTGCCTCTTCTTGAGATGGGCTGGTCTCGTCCAAGCTGTACCTGGATGGTTATAAATATTATATTAAATATTAGATTAGGTATCGTATTCGGATTGTTTTGTCTAGTCCAGTTGAACCATACTACGAATGTACAAAAGAGCATCTTTCTTATTAAGTAACAACATAAACAACTCATAAAAATCAAGCAACCGTTATGGTTACTATTTCATTCTAAGGTTATCCAATATTGTCGTAGGTACTAAAGGGCAAAAAACACTTAGAGAAAGGCCCAAATAGATAGCGGAGGCATTGGATACACCCATACAAAATTGGCACGATATAGCAACAGACCATGCCTGTGCGAGACGAAAATTTACTTAGAGTAGAATAAATAATAGGTTTTTATAACTGTTGACTGGTCTGGTAGGTCTAGTGGTTAGTGACCCAGGAGAAATCGTTGTGTGATGAGCGTGATCATTTTTGTTCTGCGTCTTAGAAATACATAAGCATGTTTATCAGATGTGTTTTTGCGATAATACAGGCTCTGCCTGTTTGGGATCATGTGACCGCGTTTGAGTATTTTCAAGATATTATTATTATTACAAAGCGTTAAAGAATAGGAGAGAGGCCTTTGCATAAAGGCAATTAGAATAAATTTGTTGTCGAATTCTTCATGAGTATTGTCATACCCGCAGGCTCGGAAGAACGCGGAGGCGGAGGGGTTGTGCGTGAGCGCAGTGAGGCGCACGCAGCGCATGCGCGTGGCGAGCGCGAGCCGCTCCAGCACGCGCAGCACGCGCTGGCCCAGCCCGCGCCGCCGCCCGCCCGCCTCCACCTGCACCTCGTAACTGAAACAATTTTTATGTATCTGTCAGGATAAGATGGTACTGAGATCGGTCAGTATGCGTGAAAGTGAATTCCACTTCGTTACAACAGTCCAGGATTAAAAAAGTCACATTTGATCACCAGGTTGATGCAAATGCACGAATTTTGTCTCCTCATCTTTCCTTAAGCATAACAGATTCCTATGTCAATTAATTCAAATTGAATGCAGTAGGCACCCCCCAGATCGGGAAACAAAATATATAAATTGCATTTGTTTACCTATCGGGATCACCGTACATCGATAGTTAGTGACATAATCGACTATTACGCAATGTAAGCTGAAGCGGTGGTTATTACAATTGCATACGTCAAATCCAGACTCGAGATAAATAAATCACTTCGACGTCGAGTGATCGGATTAATGTTTTCTCTAGAACTCATATCAATGTTACAACGGAGGGATAACCTTAGAGAGTGTTAACCGATGTAATATCCCTCATACCTACTATGTTCAATAAACAGATAATTTTATGCGGTCTTTGACTATACCGATTAATTAAGAGTGTACAAAGAAAAATAATGATCACGTTTGATAAAGACACTCAATGCATTGCTTAATTTTAGTGATTACATACTGAAATTTTAATTGACAATACTTAAGTGCGTCGATAAGTGGTCGATAACATGACTGTCACTTGTTTTTTTAATGAATGCACATTTTCAAAACGTGATTTAATCTTCCAACTTTATTGGGCTGACCATACTTGTAGTATCTACCTTTTTAGGATTTTGCAAAACTTGATTTTAGCGTCAGATTTTGCAGATCAGACTCGGACTACCATATTTTAATATTCTATTCAGTCGATCCAACCGGGAATTGAAGAAGCTATTGGATGAGCTATGAAATAAACACTTATTTTTTCAGTGAAACTGAGTCGCTGCGTTTAGATTAATGGGAAACAAATAATAATAATATATAAGGATGGGAACTTATGACAATCGAGGCGACAACAGAGAAAAAAATTTTCAGCTTTGCGACTATGAATCTCTAGAAATCCTACGCCCTGCTACCCTATAGGCTATAAGCTTTTTACAGGCATATTTGCGAAATATCGTATAGGGACAAAAAGGCAAAAATAAAATCCAAGTAATGTTTTATGTTTCACTCGGGTATCACAAAATATTGCTAGTCGAGCAGCAGTTTTCACGAATCATTCTAAATCTGAAGGATCCTTTTACTGAAGTATCTTTTGAGGAAATAATTTCTATTTACTAACATTGATAAAATTACAGAAACGGGTTGAGAAAAATAACAACTTGCAGTGGTGATGTAGCCGGCGTCGGCAATGACTATGAACATTGCTACGAACTGACATTACAATGTCTCAGATTTCAAACTCGATCGTTGTAAGTTATGAAGGAAGAGCCAGTTAGTCGGTAATCGTTAATTTTATCAATATAATTATTTAAATTAATTGAATTAGACCAAATATTCAAAGGAAACTAACCTTTTCCTTTTTTTCTTGCTGCCCTTAATTTTCACTGTTCAATGACAGTGGTAGTTTTTAGAAATAATTTTGGACAATCTTTAGATACCAAATAATACAGCGTTTCATTCATATTTTGTTATCTATACTTAAAAAGCAATAGACTTGGTTTATTCGTTTAAACGTGTTAATCACAGGAACTACTGGGTCGATTTGAAAAAATATTTCACTGTTAGATAGCCCACTTATTGAGGAAGGCTATAGACTATAATTTGCCCCGGCAACTTACGTCCATGCAGGCGGAGCCGCGACCAAAAGCTAGTTACTAATTATTTGTCATAGGTATTTATACGTATAAGGTTACCTTTCCAAATCAAATCTTTGTTTGATGTTGATCGAGTTCAACGCATCGGGGTCCAGTATTATCCCATGAAGGTTAACGTAGGTGTAGTTAAATGCTTAAAATCGATGCACTAGTAACACAAATACGACACAATGCACTATGATAATAATTAATAAACATTATGTAGATAGAAAATGTACTTGTGACCTGTCCGTAGCGATGGACATGCGCTAATCAATTAACTGCAGGCAGTTGAATGTTTAACGAAATACAGCACTATACCTAAGATAATCATGTTCCTATGACAATTATATCACACCCGTATCAACAACCACTTTTAACCGTATATATACACTTTGCAGTCTCAACTATGAGCACATAATCATATTGTAGAAGCTCCTTTCTATCTGACCGTAGATGACTTATTCGCCGGAAATCGAATCTACAATGAGAATGGTAGTGAAAGAAAGCTTCCTTGGGAAGAGGGCAGCGCCTAGGAGCGCAACTCGTAGATAGGAGATACCCGTGGCTGTTATCAGCAGGTGACGTCAGCGTATGTCAGTATAGTAGGGAGTTCGGCGGTTTCAGGTTGGACGGGTCGCAAACCGAGTCGAGCAGTAGAGAGATGAAGGCGCGGCTGCTGTGCCTGGTGTTCTTGCTGGCGGCGTCAGCGCGCGCCGCTCGCCTGCTGGCCGTGCTGCCCACCAACACCAAGAGCCACCACGCCATGTACGGCCGCCTGCTGGACGCGCTAGCCAGGAGGGACCACCAACTTACAGTCATCACACATTTCCCCATGGTACGTACTTATTTATATAAATATACTTAATTAAATTTAGTTTGATCTGATGCTTATCGATAAACATTTTTGGTTTCTTTTTTCTATTGTGGGGATTGTGAGTATAAGATTTTAATATTTTCTTTAAAAAATATTAACCCTTGTGAATTTTTCCGAGTAAATATAACTAAATAAGTCTAAACTCATAAATTACTACAAATTGCATTACCTGAAGCATGAATCACAATAGTTAGTTGAACTTTATTCTAAATATTCTTTCAGTTTAGAAGAGATAATTGCTCGATCGCTTGAATAAAATAAAATATGAAATTGATAAAAATACTGATTGAGGCATTATTTATGTATGTTTTATATATATTTATTATAAAACTATCAATGCGTCGCATATCGCAGTTAATAACCACAAGACGACATTATAAACACACTATTTCACCTGAAAATACAAAATACGCTCATTTATTTCTAAGTTTTAAATCACATATTATGTAATAAATTTAGAATTATAAATAACTGAATTTAAAACAAGTATATTTTGTTTAGAATTTAGATCAAATAAAATAATTAGTCTGACAAAACTATTTTATTGTGCATTAAAATTTGTTTTCTCGTTATAACACCAAAGAGATTTATTAAATAAAACAATGAGCCTATATATTATACTACCCGTCTTGTGTTATGTAAGTATAATTAAAGGCAAATTGATTGCAAATACATAAATGCAGTGTGTTACCATAGCAACTAGTCATTCTTGTAATAACTCTTTAAGATAACGCTTAATTCATATTTTATAATGAGTCATATCGAAGATTTTATTCAATAATTTTATTAACATGCAAGTTTTAAATTTACAGAAATAACTGCTTAAATTATTAAAAACATAATTATTACTTATGTCTCACATAGTCTACGCCAAAATTCTATCCCCATAGTCGCTTAAAGTTTACTTTAGGTTTTAATTAAGAACACATATCATATCCTACAATTTACCTCTAACATGGAATGACTGGATACCTACGTTTGTATCAGCTTAATCCACAGATATAAGAAAGACATGATACAATCGTTGGCTGCGTGAAAAAAACCCACGTTTTGTCCAACCACGATGTCATTATTTCCCTAGGGTTGTTAATGCTACGGTTCAATGTTCATTTGGGTGATATCTCAAGACTGATAAGCATTCGCAAGTTGAAAGAGTTAACAATCGGGCAAATAGATACCGAGTATATTGAAAATAATAAAAATGCACTACGCGCGGTCACCAATACGAATTCAGTTTCGAGGTAGGTGAGTTTGGGGACAAAGATAATAGAAATGTTTATGAAAAAATCTGACTTTTGCCCTTCGGCGCAAGAAATCTCTAAAATGCATACACAATCACTAAAATACATATTCATATTACCATGCCAAGCACTGCTACAACGATTATTAAGATTCTTTAAATTAAGCACAACATTTTACTTCAGTTCCAATTAAAGAAGAATATCAAAGTCAAATATCCTTAGGTCGTAAGCTAAAGCTGTGGCTAAGATAAAATTAATAATATCGAATCCTAAAAAGGTTTGTATAACCTACGTGAAAAAGAGAAGAAAAAAGAGAAGTTCCACTCACTCATTTTCACGTAGTGACTTCTGTCTCAATAATTTAGAAGTCCAGTTTTGGACTAATTAATTTTGTTGTAATGATAGCAGACTACTGAACAAAAAGAAACGAAGGAAGGAAGCTAAAGATCAGAATTACGAGGCTGATTAACTTACTCCTCCTAAATTTAAAAAATATTAGAAGGATAATTAATATGTTGAGCAGTCGTATACAGGATTACCTATTTTAAAAGAACACTTTTCATAGTCGTCACGTGACCCGTGATTCTTTGTGAGAAAAGTTAATTTTCCATTTTAAGATTTCGAATGTTCCTTGGGGAAAGTTTTTCAATTTAATGCACCTGATTACATCGTTGAATATACGCACTCCTTTTAAATTAAGCATGTATGACTTCATAGTATATTATCTAAATGTTTTGAAAACATATGACTTTACAAATAATGATCAATGATCGGTCAAAATGAAAAAATAAACGTAATTTTATCAGCAACAGCTCTAAAAAAACTTGTTTGTTTATGTTCGTTTTTAGAATGACATAAAAAATTTGCTAACCTTCAGTGAATCAGTACTGTTTGTACGGTCTTGTTTCGCGTCGATCTGTCGTATAAGTTATACAGTGATATCGGAATACGCTACCGGGTCGCGTGCCGCGTGTCTACCAATAACACGTAAACGGAAGATAATTTTACGCTAACTGTATACAATTTACAATGTAAAAATACCTAAAAAAATGATAGCTGTCTTGTGATCAGTATTCAAAGCAAGCATATTTCAGTGGTAGTTAATCAATGTTTCTTTATATCTCTTTACAGAAAAATCCGCTTCCCAACGTGCAACAAATAAGCCTAGCAGGAACTATACCCGAAATAACAAACAATCTCACCAAACAACACAATTCCATGAAACCGGATTTTATCACGAACTTGGAACAGATAATGAAAGAATGCGTTGATGCGTGTGAAACTGTATCTCGAGTGCCTGCTGTCAAAGCATTATTCAATTCGACAGAGGCCTTTGACCTGATCATTGTGGAAGTTTTCGGGAGCGATTGTTTTCTTCCTCTAGGCAAAAAGTACGGAGCTCCCGTGGTTGGTTTTCTATCGAGTGTAACATTACCGTGGGTTAACGAACAACTGGGCAACCCTGAAGCCACGGCATACGTTCCATCTTACATGGTTGGGTACGGTCAACGGATGACGCTATGGGAAAGATTTTCAAATACAATGGCAGTGATCGCGGCTAAGCTTTTATACAAATATAAATCACAAGTGCCATCACAGGTCTGTACAGCTTAGTTTTGGAACAATGTAATTTTTGCCTGTAAAAAGCATAATCTTGACAAAGAATTTTCTTTGTAGGTTATAGCGGATCGGCTATTTGGTCCTGGTCCCAGGTTGGAGTCATTAGCTCAAAATTACAGTTTGGTGCTGTCCAACAGCCACTTCAGCATAAACGAAGTCCGTCCCCTAGTGCCAGCACTCGTCGAAGTCGGAGGACTACACTTGGACGACTCCCCCGTGCTTCCCCGCGTGAGTGTTTATCTTTACTTGGCAAATTGTATCATAATGAGTAAATAAATCAATATTTATCTGGTCTAGCGACTGAAAGGGCTATTAAATCACCTCTAACGCTCTTTAATCATCGTCCGTATCAGTAGTCGGCGTGCGGTAGGCGAGCGTATCATACCCAAGTCACTGGGTCACTCAGACCGCGTGTCCACACATTTATCTGAATTGTTATTGTTAATGCAGTTAAATGTTAGCAAACAATCAGAATTCTGAGAATTATGGTCGTGTATGTAATGTCTGGTGCACTTGGGTCAAAAAGGGAAAGTTCGTTATAAGGCAAAATCCACTGGCATTATTTACAAGCACTACCTTTATGAACTTTTAAATTCCCAAATATGTTTATTTTTCTATCGTGTTATAGTGGACACGCGAATTCTGTAAGTGATATCGTAATTTAGTGCTGAAATGGCTGAATTTGATTAATTGCGTAAACCAAAAGCTGAACGAGTCAGAATGACACCAAGAGTTCCGACTTAATTAAAAGCATAATGAAGGATAAATCAGGCAATACATCAATGTAATTAACAACAGAAATAATAAATAAAATGATGTCAGAAAAAAAGCGTAAACAAGTAAGCAGATAATTTAAGATAACTTATCGATACAATGATTGTTAAGAAAGTTCAGGTTAACAATTAATTAAATGTTTTTAGATTCTTTAAACTATGATATTTATCTATTGCATTACAAAGCTGAGCTTCGGCAGCCAATATGACATAACCTACATTTCATAATAGGGAAACCGACTATCTGCCCGACCTAGGACCTAAGACCCTTAAGGCAACAAGATAGTGTCAAAAACATGATTCATTAAAACGACGGTAATATTATTGTTGTTGACATATTGAACGACGATACTTAAAAAAAAACAATAGTTCTGAGTGTAAACGTTATCTGTTTAAATAAATAATTTAATATGATGCAATTCGTCCAAAGTTTTTTTTATGTTTCTTTAGGATTAGGATTTTGGCTAAAACTTAAATAAAAAAAGCAATTCAATATCTGAAATATAATGTCTTCCTTTCTGACTGCTAAGCTGGGTTCGATTCCCACCCAGAACAAAACTTTGTGTGAAGAACACGATCATTATTTTGTTCTGTGTCTGGGTGTAATTAACTATAATGTATATGTATTTATAAATATATAAGTATGTTTAAGTGTTCTGGTTGCCATAGTACAGGCTCTGCCTAGTTTGGGATCAAACAGCCGTGTGTGAATTGTCCCAAGATATTATTTTCATTATATGAATAAAGTTCACAGAAGCAAACATGTTTTTGTTCATCAGGACATGCAAAAACTCCTAGACGCGGCGACGGAAGGTGTTATCTACTGGAGCTTCGGATCAATGTCCAGGGTCGAAACTATACCAACCGACACACTGTCTAAGATATTTGATGTGCTGTCAGAGTTGCCACAGACCGTGCTGATTAAGATGGATCGCCGCATGCTTGCCCAAAACCTCACCGTGCCGGAGAATGTTTATACAATGGATTGGATACCACAATATGCGACGTTGTGTAAGTTGAAGTCTTCTAATCAGTGTACAACCAATTTGAACTCATGCCTAATGAGTAGGTAAACATCATTTAGGCTTACATTAATTAATCATTGTACTCTTTGATTCATCAACCCCAATAAATAGTGTTATTCAGACGCTTTTACGATCTGTATAATCAATGTTACTATGCGACCCTTTAGACTTGTTTTTTGTCTGGTATGTCAACAAACATTTACACAAATCAATGATTCCACTTTCATTGTGACTTGTGTTATCAATCAATAATAACGTTATATTATATCACAGGTCACCCTAACGTGAAGCTGTTTATATCTCACGGTGGTCTGCTCGGTACACAAGAGGCAGTAGCTTGTGCTGTTCCAATGCTCATGGTGCCATTGTATGCTGACCAGGCGCTTAACGCACGGGCGATGGCAGATCGTGGTGTTGCAGAGATAATCAAACTCAAGGAGTCGGACAGGGATACGTGGAGAACACATCTCCGAGCTCTGCTGACTGATCAACAGTATGTAGTGTTTTAGTTGGTTCATACTTTATCAGTCTAAGTTTGCCCTATATTCGTCATAGTGTTTCATGTTTGTTGTTTGACCTCCGAAAATTAATCAGGTACCGGCGAATATCAATACGCCTATATTGAGTTCAATCATTAATTTACTTCTTGAATCATGGCAGTCATGATTGCTCTACATATTCATATCTATACTTAGTTTAAAGCTGCAGTTTGTTTATTTGTTTTTTTTTTCTACTGTTAGATGGCCCACTTATTGAGGAAGGCTGTAGGCTATAATTTTCCGTGATAACCGAATCCAACGCGGGCGGGCCGCGTGCAAAAGATAGTTCATTATACAGAAGAATTGGTTTAGATGTTCCGGAACAATGGTGTACGAAGTTAACAATATTTTACAAATACACGAAACTAAAGAATGAAACTATGTACCTGTATTTACTGAGAATACAGTGGCACTACTAGGCAATACTTAGAATTATTAGGCTCATTGGTCCTAACAGATCACGACAGAGAACTCTCTTATTATGTGTTGGTTACATGAGTTGAACACGAGTAATTCTAAGATTTAAGATACTATTATTAATAAACGTATCTTAATACAATGTATTATAGACTTTATTAGTCATTAACGATGATATTGTGTTATAACTACAAAGTCTTATTAGATGCGAGGCTTCGACGGTGCGAGACAATGGCGATGCATCAATGCGTGTCTGGCTAGATAACCTCCACTGACATAATATGATATGGAGATAATTGGCCAGACTACGTCCATTATCATCTTTTCAAACCAGCCTTGCCAGCAGAACTTAACTATTAATTTTATAATAATATATTAATTGTACCACAATTTGACTGCACGGTTAGCCGAGTGGTATAGGTCACCACGCTAATTACCACTGTGCGCGACGTGCTGCGGGTTCGATCACCGCATGGGACAAGCATTTGTGAGATCCACAGATACTTGTTCCAAGTCTAGGTGTTCTTTGTGCATGAGATTTGAATGTTTGTGAAACCCCCGCGACACAAGGATGAAATTCTTTAGTGCGGCCGTCGCCGCGTCGTTTAAAAAAAAGATAAAAATAATAAAAGAAAGAAAAGAAGGACCAGTATTTAATTTTGTTATCCATTCTGAAGCGGTATTTTAATAATTCATTAAGAATTGGCTGTTTTTATTATCTGTTATGCAATTTCTCAGTTGTGAATTAATATTATTTTGTTGTTTTGTAAGCAAACAGCTTTGTGTATGTAGGTCTAAGGGTCAGTTCACACCAAGACGCGACGCAACGCTGCGATCACGTTTTTAAAGAGCGATTCAAAGTTTAACTTTATTTAAATAAGATAAGATACAGATTTCGTTGTGAGAATCCAGAATACGTTGCGCCATGCAGCGCTACGAAGCGTCAACGAAATGTAGAAAATAGAGTTATATAAAAACTAGCTTTTGCTTGCGGCTCGGCCCGCGTGGACGTCGGTTATCGTGGTAAATTATAGCCTTCCTCAATAAGTGGGCTATCTAACAGTGAAATAATTATTCAAATCGGACCAGTAGTCCCTGAGATTAGCGCGTTCAAATAAACAAACTCTTCAGCTTTATAATATTATATAGTATATATATAGTGTAGATAAAGTTATATTTTGAATCGCTCTCGCGCAGTGTTGCGTCGCGTCGACATTGAAAATAAAATCCGCACGCCTATTCTTCACACCCAAGGAAATGCGAATGATTAAAAAATTTAAATCAGAGAAATCTAAAATGCACGGACACAAAACTAATATGATAAATTCTGTTTCAGATACAAAACAAATGCAATAGAATTGAGAAGCATATTCATGGATCGACCTATGAAGCCATTGGATATGGGAGTTTACTGGATAGAGTATGTTCTGAGACATAGAGGAGCTCAGCACTTGCGGTCACCGGCGCTCGACCTCACCCTGCCCCAGTACCTGCTCCTCGACGTGGTAGCATTAAGCACAGTCATAGCGCTGCTCACAATCTTCATACTACACAAGTTATTCCGATATCTCTGCACGAGGTGTATCAAATGGTGGCCAAAAGAAAAACTAGTCTTTGAAAAAAGACTACTAAAAAGTTATATTAGCTTTTTCCTTTGTATAATATGGAAGTATAAAGTGAAAACTAATTAATGTGTGCTAAGAGTGATTGAAAGAACTCAATGTATTATGTAGGTGTAAATATTATTTTGTAAGATATTTATAAATGAATTTCTACTACTGTTTATTGATTACCTTAAAGAGTTTTAAGACTTGTAAGAATAATTATTATTATCAGGGTACAACAATAAATGTTACTTTGATAGATGAAATAATAAACTGAGAAGCTATTTCATATAAAACTGGTATTAAATGAAACTTATTATTCTCTTCTGTCAATATACCTTCCTTGATTAGGTACTAATATTTTTCATACAACCATCTAGTGAACTGAACCAATGGGTGCTTCGGGTTTTGGAATAGGGTATAAAACTGCAATTTTTACAAATTGCAGATCATTTTCATTTATATTTTTTTATTAGTATTTTTCCCTATTGGTTACATACCTCTTCAATTTAATAGTTATTGATATTCCTTTTGTAAAAATAAATTCTTTTTAACGAGGAAATGAAATTAATAAACAAAGGAGCAAGTTCTGACCCTTGGAAAATATCAATGAATCTCAGTGTTATAATAAGTTAGTTTTTAGGGTTCTCAAAAGTAAAAAACGGAACCCGTATAGGATCACTTTGTTGTCTGCCCATCTGTCCGTCTGCCAAGACCCTTTTTCTCAGGAATGCGTGGAGGTATCAAACTGAAATTTGTATAACATTCTCAGGTCTACTGTCCCTTGTAGCTGTGAGGAAATGAAACTTCTAAGCCAACGCAATCAATAGACACACCCATTTATGCCGCTAATTTTCGACACTTGCAAGGGAATCAAAATAGGGTACTTCCCTTGAACATAGAATCGTGAAATTTGGTACGAAGCAACGAAAAATTGTAAATTTTTAATTACATCATATAATTAAAATAATTTTACTCTTAGGTTTTTACGGAATCCTCAGTGCGGGATCCGACTCGCAGTTGGCTGGTTTTTTTTTAAGTTATTCAATGTTAAACCTGACTGATAGGTCAACAAATTCATATAATGCCTCCTCTCATCTTTGTAGGTATTTATTGTCCTTTTATCTTGTATTTGTTAATCATGTACATTAACTAATACAAGCCACAAATATTTCTAGATACATAAGTTACTAATACTGTTGCCATGAATATGCTGTTAGAATCATATAATTTTGGGAATGTTATAGGGTTTTCTTGAAGTCTTTTGTTCGCTCTCATAAGCTGAAAAGCAGTATTTCAAATCTGACCAAGCATTTCAATAGCAACCTGTATAGAATAGATGTTATGATGTTCCACTTACCAGTATAGTACTGGTTCACCAAAATCCATGTCAAATCGGAAGTGTGAAAATGCTAGAAGGGTGCCTGTTTTTTCTCGGGCAATTAGGTACCAAGCCCCATCATCTGTCATCTCTTCTACCTTTCTGTCCTTGTTCCAACCCCAAGCACAGGTTTCATACCTGAAATATAAATTTTACTCATGACAGCTGCGTAATAATCACTTATCTATCCTAATATTTTATAGCTGATGATTTTTCTTGGTTGAATGCGCTAATCTCAGGTAAAAGTTCGATTTCAAAAATATTTTCGTGTAAGCTAGCCCATTTATGGAAAGGTAAAGGCTACTTTTTGTGGCGGTAGCTGACTCTCATCCAAGCAAAATAGATTTAAGCCTTGTATTTTCATAACTTCTTAAATAATGACTGTCTGTTAAGTTGTAATAGCTTACTTTGCATTTTTAGCTTGACACTTATACATACTTCTAGAATTTAACTATGTCATTCATTGCTATAATTATGTACTACTAATAGACCATTATGTGTAGCTAGTCACATGTAAATGTTATTAATACTAACAGTTTCTTCATATTCCTCTCAGTTAAATCTATCGCCCACTGAAGCACGTTTTTGTCTAGGTCAGTGATGCGTTGAATGTACATTTCTACTTCTAGATCGTTGTTCCGGTAAACTAAAAGTTCTTTACATAAGGAAGCCAAGTCTTTCAGTTTGTTAGCGTTAGTTACGTGTAACATTCCGTCTGCAATTCGACGCTGCTCCTGCTTTCTTGCCTGGCGTTTTTCTTTATTCTTGTTAGCATTATCTTGTGTTTTCTTCTGCAAAGTGCAAACAATAACATTTAAGTAGGTAAATAAGTTGTACAGTTTGAAAGACATTAGCATTCCGTTATTACAAGATAACTATTTTATAGATATGAAAATACTCACTCCCATTTTCGACTGCAAATTAGTGCAAATGCGTGATTGGAAAAATGGATTAATTATAAATTTATTATTTTCGGCGGGAACTAGTAAAGCCGAGTTATTTTGACATGTATTTATTTTGTTTGATTGATGACAGTTTCTCTGCTTTTGTTGTCAAGTCGTAATGTCAATGTCAAGCATTTTTTAAGGTTGTTAACCCCTATAGTCCAGGATCCCCCGTACATTTTTGAATTTGATTACTATCAAGCTAACTTTTTGTGTGTAGCTTCATAGTGATGAGACGCCCAACAATTGCCTATAAGCAAGCCTTGACTGTGGGACCTAACAGAGATAGCAAGGATACCGTTTGTCGATTAGATAGTTCTCAAATATTTATTACTAACGGAATATTTTTTTTTTTAATCTTAAGATAATTATCTAATTTAGTCGAAAAAACATTTGTCCGACAAAATCTATGGTCCGATCGATGAGTCCCCCCTTACCAACATGTATTGTTAACCAGGTCATCATAAGTTATTACTAACCAGCTGACTTTTTTTTTTTTACTTAATTAACATTTATAAAAATTAACCGTCACATTGTCCTACAAATTGCGTGGTACGTTATCCCGGTCCTACGCTTAAAAGGAGTAGTATAGATCCTTGACGTAAAAATAATTACTATCAAGCTAATTTTTTTGTGAGTACCTTCATTTTGATAAGACGCCCAACAATTGCCTATAAGCAAGCCTTGACTGTGGGACCTAACAGAGATAGCAAGGATACCGTTTGTCAATTAGATGGTTCTCAAATATTTATTACTAACAGAATTTTTTTTTCTTTTAATCTTAAGATAATTATCTAATTTAGTCGAAAAAACATTTGTCCGACAAAATCAATGGTTCGATCGATAAGTCCCCCCTTACCAACATGTATTGTTAACCAGGTCATCATAAGTTATTACTAACCAGCTGTTTTTTTTTTTTTACCCAGTTAACACTTATACAAATTAACCGTCACATTGTCCTACAAATTGCGTGGTTCGTTATCCCGGTCCTCCAATGAAATGTATATTCGCAATTCATGAAATTAAAAAATAACTTAAAAAAAAATTATTAAAAAAAAAAAATTTGGAAAACGGTTGACCCTAAAGGCCATTCCTGCAACTTCCCGCTAATTCCGTTAATACCTAGGTGCTTAAAATTGCACCTACGAAGTTTTCGAGCTCTTCGAGCTCAAAAATACAATCTGTGTGTTGTTTTGAGCTCTCCGAACTCAAAAGTCTTATCAAAATTCGATGAAACCCGATTTTTCTAATTTTTAAACTGCTGTAACTTTTTAATATATCAACCGATTCTCACGCAGTTGGCGGCGATCGATGTTAGAGTTAGTTAGTTCAGAGTTATTACAAAAATACACTTTTTTCGATTTTTTTCGACAACGTTATCGCACGAACGCATCAATCGATTTCGACGCTCTATGTAGCGTTCGGTGCGGGATGGTCAAGCCGTTTAAAAGTTACAAGAGGTTTACATACACACACACACACACACACACACACACACACACACACGCACACACACACACACACACACACACACGCATACAGACGTACGGACATCATCGTGAAAATTTTCAGGAAAGCTTCCTAGGACCTCGAAACGTCGGATCCGATGAAAACTCAATTTTTGAAAAACGGGGTGAAAACAATAACTTCCCGATTTTTGAAAATCTGAGATTTTTAGCGGGAAGTTAAAAAAAATTACCTAAGACTGAGACTTATACTATAGTAAAATTTATTTTATAATATAGCAGAATAAGTAATTAACAATATCCCTTTGTCAAAAACCTCGATAACTCTTTCAGTTTCTCGTAATTACCATTTGACTCAGTGTGACTGGTGCCCTAGTAGCAATTTAGTAAAAGCCTTGTGCCAGCATGGATCAAAATACTTTAGAAAAATTTTAGATCAAGAATTGTACAAGAATTGAAACCAGGCTGTAGTCAGAATTTGACCAGCAATCTGGTGCCATCTGTTGCTAAACTTTGGGACTATCCTATAGAGTATTAGAAGTTCTGATTCTATTAAAAATATTTAACTATTTCTTGCGATAATTCAACTTTTTACACATCGTAGCAAGCTAAATTATTTTTTTAAACTTGTTGACTAGACTATAAATGAAAACCACTGCAATACTATACTTTTTACATTCAAGTGGGAAGGAGGGAAATAGGTGCGCTCTCGTCGTTTTTTGCATTTCTCGCGCAAGTCTATGTTACGACTCTGGGCCAAGAATCTGGTCAAATTTTGGGCACAGACTGTCCCAAGTCTGCCGCCAGTCTGGATAAAGAATCTGTTACGACTCTGGGCCAAGAATCTGGTCAAATTTTGGGCACAGACTGTCCCAAGTCTGCCGCCAGTCTGGATAAAGAATCTTGATCAAGTATATTGGTAGAGAATTGTCCAATTCTTTACAAAGTGCTTCTCCAAGTATCTTGCCAAAGAATCTTGCCCAATTCTATTGCTACTAGGGTGGTACATCGAAAAATCCTTCTCTCTTGCCGCGGTATACTTAAAGTCGGATTTCAGTTCGACCACTAAACTTTTAAAAAATACTTCCCTCTCAATACTAAATTTATCCTACAAACATTGAATATTATGAAGAATTAGACTGATTACCTACGTAGAAACATTTAAAAAAAAAATTATATTGTGACTGGTGAGACAGGCATTTGTGACTGGTGGGACAAGTACAAAATGTCTACATCAAGTTGTTTAATAAAAAGACTTTTATATTATTTCAACCTAAGAAACATTATTGTTTATATATTTAACTATAAATTATTTAGGATAATTAAAAAAAAATAATTGAAAAACAGAAATGAAGGATTTAGCATGCTGACAATACGATCTTGATAAACTTAGGTGTTAATTAATAACGAAAATACAAAAATTTGTTCTTAAAACTATAATAATAAATATGTTAGTTAACAACAAACATAACATGAATTTGTTATTAGAACTATTAAAACAACATTTGATCCGGATACAAGTTAGTACGGCTAAGAAGTTACTAGGAGAGTAAAATTGTCGTTTTCTAAAAAAAATGACTTTTCTTGTCGGACTAGCGATACGTACCTGTTTTTTTGTAGGACATTGTTTCATTTGGGTAGAAAACACTCTAACCTATTATAAAATATTATTGTCCTACAGTTAGTAATGACAAAAGTGGTCTTGTGGTACTAACAATTTCTGAGCGTAGGACCGGGATAACGTACCACGCAATTTGTAGGACAATGTGACGGTTAATTTTTATAAATGTTAATTAAGTAAAAAAAAAAAAGTCAGCTGGTTAGTAATAACTTATGATGACCTGGTTAACAATACATGTTGGTAAGGGGGGACTCATCGATCGGACCATAGATTTTGTCGGACAAATGTTTTTTCGACTAAATTAGATAATTATCTTAAGATTAAAAAAAAAAATATTCCGTTAGTAATAAATATTTGAGAACTATCTAATCGACAAACGGTATCCTTGCTATCTCTGTTAGGTCCCACAGTCAAGGCTTGCTTATAGGCAATTGTTGGGCGTCTCATCACTATGAAGCTACACACAAAAAGTTAGCTTGATAGTAATCAAATTCAAAAATGTACGGAGGATCCTGGACTACTATGTAGGATACATATTGTGTTCACAGCTGCTGCCGTATTGTTTCGACGTACAATAAAACCTCCTCCTCTATAACTGTGGGTGTCGTAAGAGGCGATTAAGGGATACATATAGGAAAAAGAAGAATGGGCAGCAGCGTTTTCTACAGAACTTAAATTAAACTGTGGTCACCAACCCGTTAGCCTAGCGTGGTGACTAGATAACACCTTCTGGCTCCTGTCAAAAAATCAGTAGAGTGGCAAGGAGCCAGTATCTGGCTCCTAATGGCCGCCGTTTTTTAATGATGGCGCACCACAACACACGGCCCCCAATCCCAAATCATACAGATTTAATTATAGTAGTACTACTGTAATAACATCTCTGAGCTATGCCCCAAATGGAGGGCCGGGTGTTGAGGCGCACCGCAACATGGGAGATATTAGACTTTGTAACACAGGTGTCAGGCAGATCTTTAGTTTGTGATGGGAGAGGCCTAGGTCCAGGTAACGTAGTGATTACCTTCTCTCTGGGTCCAGGAGTGGACCACGATGGCGATAGGCTGAGTTGATTGATTGATTGAAACAAAAGGACTACATAATAGTCACTCATACTTTATTTTAAATATAAATAGCTACTGGTGATTTGTTTGCGAAAAAATAAATATATTTAAACGAATAAATAATTCGTTTAATAGATTTATTTATATGGCAAGTTCAACCTTCGCAATGTTCCTGGCCGGCAAATTTGAAAATAAACAATTACGTGCGTGAAAAAATAATACGCCCATGATTTAGAGTACTGTGTGCTACGAACTTGGTCTACTATTATAGAAAAGTACTGAAGAATGTGGTATTAGGTTTATTTTAGTCAGGTTAATTCTAACATCACACGTGGAGTCCTGAAAAGTTATAACGATTGAATTTTCTGGCTCACCGCCAACTTTACATCTGTCAAAGTAGTTTCAGTTTCAATAGGTCTATGATCAGTGCGGTCCGAGTGTGCTCGATTTTCAGAGCTTCAGTCAGCTGCCAATACTATCATAACACCATCAGAAATATGCAGTTTGTTAAACTATCTCAAACGAACGATTTAATGCCCACCATTGGTTTAGGAACATGGCAGGTATTGTACATTTCCTGTACCTATCATTAACAATGTGTTCACTTATAAATGATTGTAAAAAATAATTAGGTAACTTTAATTTTAGGCAGACCCTAACGAGGTTGAGTTCGCCGTTTATAAAGCTTTAGAACTAGGATACAGACACATTGATACAGCATTTAATTACAATAATGAAGAACCAATTGGCAAAGCAATTGCCAAATGGATCAATGATGGGAAAGGTTCCAGATCTGATTTATTTATTACAACCAAGGTGAGCATGATAAAAGTTATCATCATTTTAAGTATATTGTAAATTACAAAGGCCAATTTTATTGATGTTTTAAAAATTGTTACAGTTGCCACATGTTGGAAACAGAGCTTCAGATGTCCAAAAATTTCTAGATATTCAACTTAACAGGCTCAAATTGAGCTATATAGACCTATACCTAATACATGTACCTTTTGCATTCAAATGTGACCCTAAGACACTTACCCCGGTTGTAAAGGAAACTGGAGAATACGAACTAGATATGGATACAGATCATGTTAAAATATGGAAGGTATATATTTTGTGCTTTGGAATAATATATTATATATTTTTTTACCTAATTAGTTTTATATGCATTAAGGAAAAAAAAAATTTTTTTTGTTGATTTCTTACTAAATTTTCAGAAACTGGAGGGATGCCAAGAGGCAGGACTTGTTCATAACATTGGGTTATCCAATTTTAATGAGGAGCAAATAGAACGCATTGTAGAATCTGCCACAATAAAGCCACAAGTTTTGCAAGTTGAACTACATGCATATTTCCAGCAAAATGAAATGCGTAGATATTGTGCTAAACATAATATCCTACTAACAGCTTATGCTCCCCTTGGTAGTCCAGGAGCAAAGGATCATTTTGTGAAAAAGTACAAATATAGGTATTTATATGGAAATATCAGCTTAAAAATTAGTAATTCTCGATTTTTTCTTAGATTTGAAGCAATTTTTTGTTTCCAGCCCTAGCTCATTTCCGGATTTATTAACTTTGCCAGCTGTGAATAAAATGGCAGTCAAGTATGGAAAAACTCCTGCTCAAGTATTACTTCACTTTTTAGTTCAACAAAAAATTGTTGTTATACCAAAGAGTATTAATGCTGGCAGGCTCAAGGTAATTATATTATTGTTGTTTATGAATGATTTAGATATTGTATATTTTTTTTATAATTTAAGCATGTTAAAATGAATTCACTTGAATTATATTGTTTTCAGGAAAATATTGATATTTATAATTTTGAGATATCAGCAGAGGATATGGAAACTTTAAATAAGTTAGACAAAGGCGAAAGGGGAAGAATTTTCAACTTCTTGTTTTGGAAAGGTGTGGAGAATCACCCTGAATATCCATTCAAGTTTTTGACGGAAGCTGCTTCAGAGAGTGTTGAAAACAAGTCTTAAATATATTGTAATTTTAATTAACCACATATTCTAGTCAGCAGTACTACAGGAGTTTTTAAGCCAATATCATGCCTTAGTTGACGATGGTGTTATTGTTATTTATTAAATAAATTATGTATGGACACATAAGTGCTTTAGCAAACACGAAGCTTTAATACACCAAATGTGAAATCGTCAGTGAAACTGATTCCCTTATATTGCTTAAAACAATGGGCCACTGATGTGCGATCTCTGGTTTGAAATATAATAAAAATATATAAATTCCAAACTTTTTTATTTCTATTGGAATTAACTCTTATGACAAAAACATTAATAGAAAAACAGTTGATAAGAAGGTAGGTTATGATAGTCTGTAAAGCATTTTTCTTTGCAGTCTATGTTGTAGTTCTCCTCGCCTAATCATAGTGTGTATGACTTTGATAATTGCCCTCTCAGGGTACTTCTGTTTGAGGAAATCGTGAATAATAGTTTGTTCAGACACTTGCGAACCAACTGCGAACCTGCGCTTAAGCTGCTTCTCAATGCGTGAGAGCATTTCATGGTCTTCCTCTGATGTGAAACCCTCTGCACCTGAAATTTAAATGATAAAATAAATCAGATTCAATTCAATATGAATGTCACAAATAAAATCGTTTTTGTTTACTGTTTAGAAAAAATCGTTTATTTATTAAGGTTCGTCTACAGCAAATGAAAATGTGCTCTTTTTAAGATTTCTTTTATTTTTGAATGTTTCGCGCAACTTTTTTTTTTCTTTCTTTCGTGAAAACTTCCTGATAATACAGATACGACAAGAAAGAAGTAGCAAATTGGTCCACACTTTCACGCGTGATCAAGGGAAACAGGGATTAATTTTAATATTTAGTTTAGTTGCTAACATAAGTAACAAAATAATTATGAAGCATGTACAAAAGCATAAAATTTAGAGGATGAAGAAATGTATTTTTACCTACATAAGGAGCTAACATTCTCGATTTGAATTTCGCCTTTGAATCGTTGAAGATGTCAGCTTTTCAGGTATCCAATGGACTATAAGTCCACGACTTTAAATGAATGTAGGATAGGTGAGCGGCTATTTGACTCAACTATTTTGTTAACTTACCAGCTAAGCTGCCTGTCATCGCAGCATCTAGTGTCGAGACTTGGAATAACCGCAGCGACTCCGTAACGTGCGATTCTGTTGCAAATGGTTGCAATTGCATCTTAGCTAGGGATTCTGATATACGAACGACAGCTTCCAATTGCCTATAATGTAAATATAAGTACTTTTTAGATTCTTTTATGGAGGAGGAGTACATTTGATATATTTGTCGATCTGGGTTTTTTTTGGGATTTTTAATTATAATGAAAGGAACTTATGGTTGAAGGTTGTTTACCTCACTGTGATAGGAATCGAAAGACGTTTGTCGACTTGTCTCTCGTGTTGCGAGGCGCCAGTCCTCATTAGCACGTAACGAGCCCTGAGTCGCTCTGCTGCAGACGCGGACAATCGCGGCCCGCATCGTGTGCGACAGTACGCCGAGTATCGCCGCAATAGCGCCAAAGGAAGCTCTCCAGCAGCCGTTTCACGTTCCACGCTATCTCCGCCCATATGTACCGATATGATGTGCTTGGCTAGTGTCTAAAATAATAAAACGAGCATATTGCATTAAATTTTATTTCACCACACTTCAGGTTTTAAGTGGTCAGTAAATACTTACAATATCCTTGTTTTGATCATGTTCATCTTTAACTATGAAAATCATGTCGAATCTTGATAAAATAGTTGGCATGAAGTCAATATTGTCATCGGCTTTAGTGTCATCCCACCGCCCGAACACTGAATTAGCAGCTGCAAGTACTGAGCAACGAGAATTCAATGTTGTAGTTATGCCAGCCTGAAAAAGTAAAAGGAAAACATGTATAGTTAAAAATATATTTGCAGTTTGGCAAAGTCATTTCGAATCACTATTTATAATATACCTTTGCAATGGATATGGTTTGTTGTTCCATGGCTTCATGGATAGCGACTCGGTCGTCTTCACGCATTTTGTCAAACTCATCTATGCACACGACGCCGCCATCAGCTAGGACCATTGCACCGCCTTCCATCACGAAGTTACGCTGTATTATTGCATAAAATTATCAATAACAACTCAACATTTTATGAGTACTTTAGCGTTAAATAGGAGAAACGGTATTCAAACTAGTTTTGCTTAAACCAGCAGAAGTCTTGGTTGTAGACAAAATAAAACTTGCGACATACATTCAAGACCAAAGCTGAATAACATGATTTGTATAAAAAATTGTTAATAAATTCGTTTACTTACACTACCGGGATCCCTGATCACAGAAGCCGTGAGACCAGCTGCACTGGAACCCTTGCCCGAGGTGTACACACCAATTGGGGAGACTTTTTCTACAAACTTTAGCAGTTGCGACTTAGCTGTACCAGGGTCACCCAATAGCAGAATGTTGATGTCTCCTCGTCGAGTGAGACCATCTGGTAATCTCTTACGAGAACCTAAACATTAAACAAATAATTATTTACATATTTATACTATGTAAAATGTTTTTCTGTGAAATAACTGAAAGTGGCATAAGAATATAGACTTTAAGTTTAGTGACATATGAATTAATTTTACAAGTCAAACAGTACTTACCACCAAACAAGAGACAGGCAATAGCTTTCTTCATGTCAATAGCACCAAAAACACTGGGGGCTATAGACATGGCTATACGATCGTATATGTCTGGTGAGGCGGCTAGTCTACGGAACTGTTCTTCCTCTTCAGCAGTGAAGGGCCGCAGACCGCCAGTGACGCCTTCCTCTGCTGTCAGACCGACGGCGCGGAGGTACGACGAACGTACTCCCACTGAGCCCTTGTCGCGACCTTCTCTCTGTAAATAGTATGGAATAATTATTATGGAGTATTAGTATTTTTGTTAAAAGTATTGTTTGGCCTTCATCATTATCATCACTATTTATTTATTGCATTCATATTTCATGTAGTTCACAAGTTGTTATATAAGTATACACGGATAGATAAGAATTTTATAATTCTTAAGATTTTACTTAATTATTAACACACAAAACATTCATAGAAGACCACATTAGTGTCTAAAGCTTTCCATCCCGCAGCCTGAAGACCTAATGGGTATACAAGCAGAGGAAGACCGAAAAAGACATTTAATATGAGGAAAAACAGTAAATACTGCAATAACGAGTAATAGACACGTTTGGAAGGAAATATCGCATTGCGCCTACCCTATATAGGTGGAACAAGGGCAGGTGTTTGTATAATGATTAAAAATAAGGTTTAGTAAAAGGTAATAAAATATATTTTACTTACCCCAATTTTAGCAATTTTCTTTATGGAATAAATGCCAAGTACAGTCACTCTCGCGCCAGGAGCTACACGCTCGCACAGAACTCGTTCGCAGTACACTGTCAAGTGACGCGGCATCTCACCCTGAGGGATACTCTCAGGCGCTTCTTGAAGTTTTAGCACCTATTGAAATTGCAAATTGTGGTCAGACTCAGAACTATTGAACAACATTTTCTTTTTTTTTTTAAACATCCTTGCCTACTTTACTGTGCCTAATTTGCCGTAAGGGTAATCTGCCTCTGTTCATTCATCTCATTATTATTTGTAGCCTGATCCCACTGCAGGTCTAAGGTCTCCCCTTCCTACTTCAACAAATTTGTTGGCTATTTTAAATCACTCCTTTATGTGTCCAGTTCCAACCATATGTGTGGCAATAAGCAATAACAATTAAGCTTAATGTGCAGTGAAATAAAAGAAGTAGCATTTATTGGTTACCTGATAGTCAATGCACTTGCACTTGTCTGGAATGATGAAGTATGGATCTAAGGGACATTTTGGTCTTCCAGCTTGCTCTCTGTAAAAATTTATTGAAAAGTACAGGACACAACAGCACATAATCTGCTGCAGGTTCAATCCCCATTTGTATACTAAGTCCAAAAAAAATTTTTAGGAACAGAATTAAGTTACACTTACGTATTGCATTTCCTAGGCATCACATATCCTTCCAATCCGGGCTTGACTGGCAAGTTGGGAATAATGTTGCGGCATGATCGGCATTGAATAGATATTTTTGTAGCTTTTGCTTTGATTCCAGATGCAGAGATTACAATGCCAGGAATTTTTACAAGCCGTGATACTGTTTCAGACTAAAATAACGAAAAGTTGCATTTCATAGGTATATTTTTAGGTTGTATTGTTGAATAAAAGGTATTTATTTCATAAAACATGGTGGTGAATTAAAAAACAGGTATCTCTATAGTTTGCCGTAAAATAGTGTAAAAAAATGTTACATGCAGATAACTTGCTCAACAAGAATTATAATTCTAATACATTACAATAAATTATGGTTGTCAATACAAGTACATACTTTGAGTTCCCTTAAGTTTGCAGCATGGGCGTCAGAAGTCAGTAGCACCTGTATGTCTTCCACTTTCTCCTCTCCCTCTGGCCTGGGCGCAGTCAGCTCATCAGCAAGCTATACACAGGACAAGATATATAACTTTCTTTACACTTGATTATTGACTTAGAAAATATGAGACATCACTGAAAGTGTCTGTCTTAAAAAGAAAAGTGTGTGAGAATTAAGTTCTATACCTACCTCTTTAGCTGCTTCTTCAAGTATGGGCAAGTGTTCCGTGGGTTTCTTGTACAGTTTTTCAGCTAAAACTTCGTCAAAACTAGATAAATCTTCGATGTTTATTTCGACCCAGTAGTTACTCAAGTTGTAATTCCGCTTTAGAGCATCTCTGAAAATGTACAATAATTGATTACAATCGACTCGACATAAACCGGTTCACTGTTGCAAATAAGCTTGTTTATTATTATTTTATTGGGAGCAAAAACACAACTAACTATGCACAGTATTGCATCAGTCATACATGTATACCTGTATTTGTAATTGAAGTTTCCAGAGTGAAACTGACGAATGAATTCCTTAAACTTTTTCTTCACAGCTTGTAGGTTAATTTGGTCTTGCGATTCATTTTCTTCAACACCGAAATTGTCGGAAAAGAACACACCGGGATCATCGAACCCTTCCATTGCTTCACTTTAAAACGTACGTAACGTAGATGTAGCTTATAATTTTGATCACAACAAAGCAAGTATTCTGAGCACTAGTACAAATTTACAAAATCAACTTCCAGATTAAATGCCGATGCCGAGGCGCTGCCGCCGAATTTAAGCGCGAAATCCAGTAAACTTGTCAATGTCATTGTGAAAACTTGACATCTGACAATTACGTTTCGTTTTACCATAGTGTTATTAGTTCTTCTTCACATTTTTAAATATATTTAGTTAATTTGATTTTTGTCTTGAGAAAGAGTAATCTTTCCCATATTCAGGGATAAACAAAGCTAAAAAAATTTTATTCATCAGGAGCTGAGATCAGGAGCTATCACGGTTAGCTGTAAAAACATATTTCCAAATTTAAATCATCCAACGCCTCGGTTGCTATGACAACTGTTTTGTGTATAGTAAACAATTTTACTTTGTGAATTTCTAACAATAATCTCAATACTTTTTTATTTAAAACAATGGTTTGATTTTGAAGCTACCAATATAAAGATACAGTGAGCTGAAACAAACACCATGGGTGAAGTAAGTAAATGTTATCAAAATAACCAGTGATGAAAGGTGATAAACAAGGGAAAAGTTTGTGGGATGACTGGACTACAAAAGCAATGAGATATTAATTAATTAATAGAAACTATTTACAAATTATAGCTAATAAACCTATTAAAAATGAAGACTAAACTCAAATAAAAACTTATAAGATAAATAAAACTATAAAGATATTATAAAAGAAGACTAGTTAACCATTTATAAAGTTAAATTGATTACAAAATCAAGGTTAGTTTCATGAATATTTTTATGCTGGTTAAAAGCATCACAAAAATCATGAAATTACCTTTGATGGTATAAAGATTGAAGATGGTATGATAGATTTAAAGAATAGCGCCTTCAAAAATACAAACTCTATAGCTTTATTTTGTTAGTATAGAACCTAATGACTAAAGTCTTTAATGTAATAAACATAAATATTTCAATTTTTTTTTAGCATAGATAGCATTTTAGATAAAGCTTTTTTACGTTTTTGTTTGTTTTGTTTAGCCCTAAAAATAATGCGTTTCTTTTACCTAATATACAAATATGGTTTAAAGACAATGATGCATTGAAAACCAGGCAAGTGCAAGTCGGACTCGCCCAACGAGGGTTCCGTACAAAGACTAGAACTTTATACATAAGTTTGAAGTTTTCGCATTTGAAGAGTCTGTTTGTAGACTCCTGACATACAGAAAATCCATGGTTTTCATTTCAATTCGATACCTCCATCGGTTTCCGAGATTAAGGATTTACTGACAGAAGGACGGACACGACGTAGAGACGGACAACAAAGTGACGTGAGGAACGGAACCCTAAAAAAGTATAGGAAGGGACATTATTTCTAAAGCAATGGGCTAGAGACCCGTGTGATCAATTTATACCAGTAACAGAGTAGCTATTGTATACTGACTAGAGAATCAAAAACTGTTATTCTGCTATGTAGGTATGTAGGTATACCTACTTTATTTTTCAAATGGTATGTCTACTCCGTGGGTTCGAACCTAATCCTTTGCATACTATATTATACCTGCATCAAAAGAAACAAAAGTCATTCTCAGACTAAAAAACTGTTTGTATCCCTTTTCAGCAAAAAGAAGATATTGATACTCGTCTAGAGTTCATAAGCGAATACTTATTAAAGACTCTCAAACAGAAAATAGACAAATGGGCTAAGTTTATCACCGGTGATGAACGGGTAAGACAATCAAAAATACAAATAAGGAGTTAGCAGCAGAGCGAAGGTCACAGTAAACATATCAACTCTGAAAGGGATGGTCCCCATCAGCTTCGCCGTCAAACAGTCATCAACCTAACGTATGCACGTAACCAAAGCGGATCAGAAGCTCCGATACGTTGACTCGGCTACGGCTAGGACGCCGCGCTTATGGCTCGCCGACTGCTGGGTACGCTGCAACGCAGACCGCGGCAGAAGCGTGGACGAAGAGACGTAAGCTAAGGTACGGAGAGCCGTAAGTGCAGGAACTGCAAGGCAACCACCGCGGTTCGTGAGCTTGTCTCGAGGCGAGGCGATTAAGTTACGATTCCGATTAGTGTGCGTTGCAGAGGGAGTTTCATATAACGAATACTGAACGGCTCTAGTTGATACGGCGATGATCCCTTTCTGAGTTGATCCGTGTGCTACGACCTTTAAAACGAACACAAATTTAAAAAACGACTGGACTTTTCCCTGTTTGAATTTTTACACCGTCGTATAAGATTTGTCGTTTTTAATCTTTTTTACGCTTTAACTATTGTAAGTATAAAGTGCCTCCTTAAATACTTTATGAAATTCTATTATAATGATTATATTTGTTACAGCACATATTGTTCAGATTTTTCGACACGCCGAAGTATGAAGTCCTAATATTTCGTATGAACGCAGGTGGAATGATAACATGTGCCACGGCGTTTCCGCCTTTTAACAGAGGCAAAGTGGTGTATTTCCTCAGAAACTTGGATGAGAAAATAACGCAGGCTAATTTTCGCCAGGTAATGATCAACAAGCTTAACATAATTATGATGGTAAATAGGTATAATTGGGTAATTTAGGTTTAGTATGGACTACAGAGATTTTGTATGATAGGAGTGTAGATGTTTGCTTTGAGTTGGTGCTTCTGGTTTCTTGTTGCTAAGACATGCAGCGTGTTATTTACGTTGATAGGTTGGTTTAAAATATGTTTTATATTCAGGCTGTTACTATGGGCGAAATATCTGGTAACATCTTGATGGATCTAGGCGTGATGGCAGACGAGGTGATTGGACCTCTTTTGTGCAATCCAGAAAATCAAAAAGGCTGGCCTAAGATAGTACAGAATGATATGAAGAGACACGTCATTGAATTAAGAAATTTGATGCATCAGGTAAGATTTAGTGCTAGTTCATATGGACGCGCGGAGCCGCGCGGAACTTTCGACCGCGCGGTACAAGATCGAAGTAAACAGCCAGTATTGTCTACATGACCGCGCGGTACCGCGCGGTACCGCGCGGCGCGCTCCGACCCACGCGCTAGTTCTTGAACCGCGCGGCACGGCGCGTTTCAAGTTCTACAAACTTGTACCGACCTGTTCAGATGATCCGCGCGTGTTGAGACGGATAGACACATAGATTCAAGAAAAAATGATCACCGAAGGAGACGACATTGTATCTATCGATTTGCTTATCGACGAGATTGAAAAAAGAGAAGCTATCTGGAATATTAACTCCAAGGAATATTCGAATAAAATAATAAAAAGAAGATCTTGGGAAGAATTAGTTTTAATTTTCTGCAGTAATAATGATTCTGAAGAAAAAAAGAAAAACTTAGGTACCTAAGTTACAATCGTATGTATAATCGTAATCCTAACTATCCTAACTAATATTATAAATGCGAAAGTAACTCGGTATAAAATCCATAAGCAAATTGCCTCCTCCACGTCCATTCTTAAGCAATGTTGATGCCAGACTACCGCGCATACATTTGCCGTCATGTGAATGCTCTTACCGCGCGGCTCCGCGCGGGTCCGCGCGGTCATATGAACTTAGCCTTATGAAGAGATTAAACTTTGGATCGAACTAAGACCTCCATCGCTCTTACTCATTTGTGGGTAATATCATGCATAAAAACAACTTTGCATAAATGAATGTACATGAATACACAAAAAAGTGCTCGTGTACAGTCAAAATCTCAAGATTTATTCCCTAGTTCCAGAGCTAGCATGAAATTATTATTACTTTTGTAGTTAAAAGGCGAAATGGCCAGTCAAGTCATGTTGCCGATGCCAGACGGTGTAGAGAACATATTCCATGCAGAAAACAAGCTCAAGGAAAGGTACGAAAAACTTTTTTGTTTCTGGTATTTGTAGACTCCAATCATAATTTTATCTATGCAGCTCAAATGATGGCGTCTATGTTACAGTGATGGGGAAGACGTGGATTTGTATCTAAAGACGAACATAGAAGGAGCGGTAATAAAGTGGACTCAGCAAGTACATGACTTATTGGCAGAGGATTCATATTTAAGTAACGTGATTGCGGCTTTAGCCTATATTATCTGATATTTTTAACTACTGACCACTACTGACTATCTCCTTCCAGTTGCGCCATAACGCTGATTAAGATAATAAAATCATCCAAACTTAAAAGTTTTGTTAATCTGCAGCATTCAAGAGGACACAGTTCCCATTACCGAGCGCGGATATAAACTTCTATGCACAGCGGCTGAAAAATCTAGAGGGCATCTACTCTCAGCTAAGAGATCCTCGCGTCAAGAGAATGGCACACTACTTGGAGGACACACACAGCGCCTACCTCAGCTGCTTCAAAACTATGCTGACCAACGTTGTAGCTGGTAAGTCCTTTATTTAAGGTACGTACGTCTTTGGGCCTTATTCACTAAGTCCAAGCGGTTAACGTGCTGTTACGTGTAAGGTTTACAGAGACTTTATGGCTTTCGACTAGTAAGTCAAAAGTATAGTAATACTTTTCAGAAAAAAATCTGTTAAATGGCCGGGATTCTTAACCTTTGGGACCTTAATAGGGACCTTATGTTTTTTTGGACTTATTGAAGCCCCCTGGCTTTATTGACCTACCACCATACAAAGATGTGTTTTATTATCCTACTGGCTGTGCACCGCGGTCACTCGTATGAGCGGTCATACGCAATACGCGGGCAGCCGCGCGGCTAGGCGCTTTGCGGCTGTCCGCATAGTGCGTAGGAAGATGCGGTTGCGATTGCGGCTTGTACGCATAGTGCGTATGAAGATGCGGTTGCGATTGCGGCTAACCGAATTGCGGTGATTTGCGGTTATGACGAGGCATTCCAAGGATGGACGCTACTAATTTAGGGAAGTGTTATCCAAAAAGTAGATTCGTCACGATCCGTATCGATGATTATTATTATCTTTTCATGGCTGGCACTATCATTAGCCAAATATATTTCAGACAGTTTAGTCAGGGAGCAAGAGAATCAAACGTTATTTTAGAAATAAACTTTTAGATTATTGCTATTGAATCCGAAATCAAAATTCAATTATTATTTAATCAATTCTTCTCTTTTCCATTAATCTCACATCCCTAGCACGGGCAACCGCAGACTAAACCGCGCATATGGCAACCGTGCGGCTGGCCGTCACTCGTCCGAGCGGCCGCACGGGTTTGCGGGTAGCCGCATCGTAGTGCGCATAGAAATGAATATTACCCTTAGTTATGCCCTTAGTTATCTCCGTTCCCGTAAAAAACATTTAAATTTTTCTCTCTTCTGGACGGAGACGAATCTAACAAATCAAATATTATGAAAATCGGTCATCCTGTTCTTGAGTTATAAGTGTTGTAACAAACCAACTTTGTTACTTGGAACTGTCTTGTCAAAGTCGGATGTTCTTTGCGCCTCTTATGTACCTAATTCATTTCCTTTTCAGCGATTGTCGAATGTCGAGATATATACGTATACCAGAAACCTTTGATACCCCATTTTGAATCGTTTGAGGCTACGGAATTCGTTGAATCCAAAAATCTGATCAGACCTATGTTGCACTGCATCGGGTTGCTTTGGGGGAACTCGAGATACTTTTGTAGCGTCGAAAAACTTATCCGTAAGTATGAAGCTTCTTTCCACAAACTAGTTGGAATCAAGGTTTTTTTTAAATAGCTAGTTGTACCTCGACATGTTTTACGTAAATGCCAGTCAGTTGATCTACAAGACCAACTGCGTTTTTCCAGTAAGTTTTCATTAGGCATAAACAAATCGAATTCAGGTCGTTCTTTCGTTTTTGAAATTTAAAAGCTTACAAAACGCCTGTTTGTCCCTTCCAACGCTAAATTAAAATAAAAAACACCGTGTATAGATTCAGAAAAAATGCATGGAATTCCGCAAATAGCCATAAAACTTCAACTAAAACACGAAACATGGTCAATGGTCACCTAATTTTGCTTTGGTTTTGAAACACGTAAATTGGCCTTAATTCTCGCCAATTTACGTGTTTACTTTTGAAGATGAATTGGATGTATCCAGGGTAATTCAAACCCTTTAAATTTCTTATCACCGGTATAAATGATGATAGCTGGATTATGCGGACGAACTGGCAAAGTGTCGATCGCTAATTTCTAAAGATTTCATATATTAGGATGGACCCGTGTGAAACTGGTGGGGTCCCCCTAGTTGTAACTATCATTCCGTGATTTCTAAAATTCCGGCTACCATCTAAAGTTTTTTTTTTTAAATATGTACTTACATCATATTTTACATTCACAGCTTTGTTGCGAGAAGTGTGCAATTTAGTGATTGTTCAGAGCACCAATTGCATCGATCCTGCCTCTATATTCCAAGGAGAGCCTGACGAACAACTTTACAAAATAAGACAGTCGTTGCACATATTGAATCATTTTATGTAAGTTTCATTGTATAACAAGCTGGAAAAATAAAGTTTGGGCATAATTTTTTATAATTTAAACCCCAAAAACTGTCGTGGTGGCTTAGTGGTTCAATGAACGGATTTGTGTGCACAAGGTTGCATGTTCAAACCCACTACAGGCAAGCACCAATGTTACTTGTCAAAGTTATATGTTACATAATATATTCTTGATTATTTTAAGACATATTAAATTATCAACATCATAAACTTAAATGCCGAACATTTTATAACTGAAATCGTCATGCGCAAAGAACAAGGGTTGATCAATGCTTGTTCCTTCTCTTTATGAGAAGAGACCTTAGTTGTGCCCAGCAGTAGGACGTTTATAGGCCGGTACTAGAAACCCAAACACCTTTATACTTATTGTTCTCAATCAATGTGTAGATATATAAAGAAATAAATTAGTCAGTGAAATAAAATCAATCTTTCCGTGCGATGCTTTATCTAGTATAGATGCTTTGATTAAATGTTGACAGTGTTATAAAAAGATACTGATTGTAAGCCCTGTATATTATTAGCGAGACATACGAGATGAACCGTGATAAGGTGCACACATTCTTCCCGGCTGGCGTGATGCCGGTACACTGGTCCTTCGATTTCGATCGTGTGTTCATGCGCTTCAACGTTTACATGAAGCGCCTCAAGATGCTGGAGTCAATATTAGAGTCTACCGTCGAAATAATGAAGTTAGAGAAAGTAGAATTTTGTGGCTTAAGGGGCAAGATATTGAGCACTGAATGTATGAAGGTGCGTACTTATACTTTTGATGTCTAATGGCCAACACAGACCTGGACGGCATTGCAAGGGATTTCACCTATGGACATTCTAACGTATCAGTATACGTGCCTATACTATATACATACGAGACACACGACATACATAAACCGGGACGTTCCCTTCCGGTCTGCGTTGGTCATAACTCTCAAATATTTTTCATGATCCAAAAAACTTAAAGCTTTTTGGTACCATATACTTGGTTGTTAGGTTCTCGAGGACTACACAATGCAGTACAACAACTTAGGCAACATTACATACGACCCAGCTGACCCGGAAGACGACTCGTTTATACACGACTATGACAAGCACATGGCTGTCCTTGAAGACACGGATCGTCGCCTTGCTTCCCTTTTCTCACAAGGTCTCGATGAGTGCCATAATTTGGAACACTTCTATAAGGTATGGGAAATATTCCAGCTTGCTTGCTCCTTAATGCTGGTTAAAAATAATATAACCGAAATTAATTGGTTTCAATTCTTTCCACATAGCTCTTCGAGGATCCACTTTTGATGTCAAATTTACGCAATTCTGATCAACCTTTTATTTTTCATACCATGTCTTTATATATTAAATATTTTCCTTTGCAGTTTTTCCAAATCATAGGAGATCTTTTTCACCGACCGATTATAAAAGCTGAATTGAAACCCAAGCTGCCAAGGTTGCTTGATTTCATGCATTCCAATTTGGACGCCGTCAAGGAAATATTTGACGAAGAGATGGCGGTATGAGATCTGATATAATAATTAAGATCTAATTATTAGTTTATTACCTCTGTAGAATTAAAACTCAAATTATACTTTGTAATTTTTTGACGACTTCCGTGGCCGATTGGCGTACACACCGGTTTTCAAGGTGTCACCAGTTCTGAGGTCCCGGGTTCTTACCCGGTAATTTCTACTTATTAACCTATCGGGTAACTTCTTTATCTCTGATTCCATAACAAAAGTGTTTAGCTACTTACTTTGGATTCGGAGCAATGTATGTGATGTTGTCCACATTTATTTATTTATTATTTAATTAATTTTATTATCAACTATTTTTCATTTTAATATTTTTATAGAAACTTACTAAAGGGCCCGAGAGACCAATGGTAGATCCATATCTTCCGCCTGTTGCCGGCATGATATGGTGGCTCCATAAATTGCGCAGGAGGATCCAAGCTCCAATGGAAGATTTCATCTTGTTTGAAGATCCGTAAGTTCAAATTTTAAACAGCAACAAAAAGAATCTTTTTGCCAAGCCAGCTCTTTGCGATATAATTGTAATTTGATAGTTTGAAGAAGCCTAATCTCAATTAAGAGTTACCATTGTCTTTCGTATCCCGTAGCATAATAGAATCGGAGTATGCCATGTATATGAAACAAAAGGCCAACGAGATGTTGGGCTATCTAAACGTGGTAGAAGATAAGCAGTTCAAGGCATGGTGCGCCACTGTTCCCGGTATCTGCAAAACGCATCTAGCTAAAAACTTAATATATAGAGACCCTCCTTTCGTTAGAAATAACTTCAGCCCAGAAGTAAGTAATCTTAGTTCTATTCACAATATTATAGTTTTATCATCATATCTTGTAATAATTTTCCAATTGAGTAATATTTTCACAGATGAACTACTTCGCCAAATATTGAGCAAATGAGCACAAATTCACATAGAACCAAATAATTCAATGTGAATTTTTAGTCATAAATGATTTAATACTTAATTTTACAAAGCATATCTGGTTTTTAAAGACTTTTGGTTTTAATAAATGACGTAAATTACTTATGATTTATTTCCAGCTAACAATGTTGTTACGTGAAATACGTTACATGAAATATTTGGACAAGCAAGGTATTCCGCAAGATGGACTTGATTTGTACGCAAGAAATGAGAAGCTAGAGGTAAACTTCTTAGCTAGTCTGTAGTTCCGAAAACAATTTACACTTTTATGAAATACTAGCTGTACCTGCGACGTTGTTCGCGTTGATCAGTCGTAATAGCGTTCTAAAGAGTTATTCATACCTCGACAATCTGATCGCTATGGCAACGTTATTTTCGCCATGGTTACTTTGTTGTTTATATGTCAAAGATGTTAATTTACGTGAACAGATGTATTTGAGATTACGTAATTTTACATTTTGATCCTATTTAGAGCTCAACCTAAATTGGACATTTTAATGCCGATATTGCCTAGTATTGATTCAAATGTACATAACTTTTTTGTTTATGAACTGATTTTGATAAAACAACTAAGTACTAAAAGTTATGGGAAGGTTGGACTAATACGTCAGTCAAAACGGCATACAAATCAATTCAGTAGCGTCTGAGTTTATTGTGCACAAACGCACAGACAAACAGACAAAAATTTTAATAAGTATATTTTCGGCTTCGTTAAAATGAATAGAACGTATAATATAGTTTTTTTTCATTAATATTGAATGTACAGACACGGGTCGTTAACGATTTTATTATATGAAAAGATATAATATAGATTAAACACTGTTAGGGATTTGTCAACCCTTCTAATAAAATATGAAATTAATACAGTACGATACGAACCGGCTGAACCGAGCCATCGCATGGTACAATGCAATCCGCGAGGGTAGCCACGAGACCGAGGTAGCTCTCATCGAGAAAGAGATCTCTGCTATCGACAAGCTACTCGGACGAGGGGTAGAAGAATTAACATGGAACGACGACTGTAAGATTATCTCTATAGTTGAACAACGTCTACTAGAATTGAAAAATAGTCTTGAGAATGGCAATGCGTTAAGAAACATATGAGCCCCATTGCCACCTGTAAAATGCAAAGCTTTCATTACAATCACTCATGGTGTCCAAATTATGAAAGTGCTTGTAATAAATATTCTGTTAAAGTTGCATGTTTTTTTCTTTAGATAAACCTTATATCAAATAATTCGTAAATAGTTCTTGACTGTTATTTGTTATAATGCATGTTGAGATAAAGTACGACTTAAAGCACGAGTAGAGAATACACCAGTATAGAGAACTCCAGGTAGGGTAAGCTACGTGTATACGTTCTGTGCGAGACCAGTGGGGCTAATAGTGGCCCCACTGGTCTCGCTGATGTTTCTCGTCATAGGGCTGATGTTATTTTTATAGTTACGGATTGGATGGCGGAGGTGTACACTGCTATCAATACGCTGCAAGAGCGCGTGCTGAAGGCGCAGAATAATGTGAAACGTGGACTTGAGAACATCGCCGCCTGGGGCGATATCCCATTGCATAACCGTAAGGAGAACCCAGACAAACTCGAGCTACTGGCCGTTAATGAACGCCACCCTAGATTCGTTGCCCGGTACTATGATGAATTTTTAGTAATTAAATTGATCAATAGTTTTGGAATGATTATTAAACCGCTTCGTATGATTTAGGCGAAACAAGATCGTCAAAAGCCATGAGGAATTCGTGGACATATTGGAAGACAATTATAAACTTTTCTTCAACATACACGATGAGGAGGAGGTACCTATTAATTAAAAATAATGAAAAAATAAATGAACATGCTTTACAACTTTTTTAATATTTTAGGATCTATCGGAGGAAGAAGTGTTAGAAGAAGTAGATGAAGCTACTCTAGATGAAGAAGAAAAGGCCTTACGTGCTCAAAAGGTTGCGGAACTCGCACAACGTCATGAAGAAAGACGTTTAGCTCGAGAAGAGAAGGAAAGATTAAAGGCAGAACAAAATGAGATTAAGATGCAAAGGCGGGAAGCAAGGAAACTAAAGAAAGAACTTAAAGCTACGGAAAAGGCAGAGCGGCAAGCGCAGCGCGATGCAGGTATTGTAATTAGATTAGATCCCTTATCAAGAACCCTGTTCTTGATAAGGACCCAAGTAGTGATGTTAAAATTTGGAAAAGCTCCATGTATGTTTCGAGATTTTTGAAAGTATGGAAGATCACATATTTTTTTAATGTTTAGTGAAATTTTTCGATGGCATTAAGAAAAATGATAACTTTGTTTCTTGGAGTTGAAGAGTTTCTCATTTTATGATTTCGTTTATGCGATGGGATTATCATGAAAAAATATTTTCTTAAACAAGATCCAATTTTCTTTATCGAAATGGTTCTACTAAAAATTACAAGAACTGATGAAGAAACTTATTTCATTTCATAATGTAATATTTTATCCTGTGCAGTTTACAGATATCGGCCATTGAATGTTGTGCCGTGGAAATTAGCTTCAATGGTCGATATCTGCAAAATATGCCGCAAAAATATTTGCAGACGTATTATTAGTGTCTAAAACTTTAAGAAGTATTAATTTTAAATAATCTGTTTACTTTATTTAAAAACAATTAGATTAATCATCTTAAAGTCATGTTAAATAAATAATTATAGCTGTTGCGCTGACACATTACATTTTTTTTTTAAATTTGATAGGTGAAGAAGTAGAGTCTCCAGTAGAGGAGGAAGAAGAAATAACGGATCCAGAGGAATTGGCAGATATAGAGGCGGAGAAAGCAGAACAAGAAGTAGAGGCTTTCAGGGCAGAGCGATGGCCAGCTTACGTGAAATACGTTGACTCACTGGTAAGATAACTTATTTTATATTCGTAACATATTTTCCAAGAACATTAATAACGTTCTTATTTATTCTGATTTTGTTGAGAGTGTGTCTAACATCCCTATACATACCCAAATACGTATGTGACACTCAAATTTATTTCTTGGTTGTAGGTTTCACGTCAAGTGATGAAAGCTGTGCAATCAAGTTTAGATTTGTTCGAAAGACAGACTGACTTAGAAAAAGGGCCAAGGGTTGCATTTATGGAAGTTATTGCAGAACTTAAAGATCCAGGTCCGTATAGTAACTATATATAGTTCATAGAGTACCAATTAACCAGGTATCACACTCGAGGAAGTAAATACGTTTTATTTTGTTTAAAATATCGTTTTCAGACATATTCTTTACTCCATCGCTGGATGTGGAGGAAGACGATGGATTATATGATACTCTTAGGGAAATGATGAAAGACATGTTCCTCCAGTCTACGTTATTCCCCAGGATAGACCCAATCGTTCCTATTGCTTCTTACGAAGGTAAGTAAGAATGAAGCTTACAAATGATACATTGAATTGTATCACATCGCATTTTAGATCCTAAAAATATGTAAATCGGAGAGTTTTTGAATTTGTGTTTTGCTACAGTGATTGAAACAAATTAATAATTCGTAGTGTAACATGTAGCCGTACATGTCGGTCAGGTGGGGTAAGAGGGTGTAAGAGGAAACAGAAACAGTTGTTCGAAACTTGAGATCTGTAAACCCTTGCTCCATGGTAACTTGATCAATTTATAGAATAGAATAGAATTTTATTTGCTCGAAGTATATATAGTACTTTACCTACGGTAAACAGCGTATTTTACAAAAGCAATAGGACATCGTATTCAATAGTAAAAACCTGAAACTAAAACAAAGTATTTTTTCTTGCTCTGTCTGTCCCTATAAAATAGTTTGATCATGAAGATACCTCATTATAACATTTTTAAATAATACATTATACGCACATTATTTTAGATGATTTGGTGGCCGAAGATGCTATGATAGATCTGTACCATGAGATTTTAAAGCGGATCGAAAATAGTATCAACGACATAGTACAGTATAGTTCGGTAAGTAAAAACATACTCTTTAATTGTAATGCTCTAGTCATAATAGACATTACCCTCGTGAAAATTCCCAAGATGCTGAAAATTTACAGTCATGAACGTTAGGTTTAGGATGAAATTCATTAGGTATATTGATATTTTGAAAGTCTCCGTCGAACCCTGTTCAATTTTTTTTATTTAATTTTAGTTTTTTATTATTTTATCGAATTTAGTTTAATGATAAAAAAGGCTTAGACAAAAATTTTAGATCATGCATCAATTTTTTGTATTGGGGTCTTTTTACAATCTATATATATAAAACTCTTCCGTTACTGACTGACTGACTGACTGACTGACAGACAACGCACAGCCGAAACTACTGATCGTAAAGAGCTGAAATTTGGCATGTGTGTTTGTTGGGAGGAGTAGGCTACCACTAAGAGAGGATTTTTGGAAATTCCCCCCCAAAGGGGAGAAAAGGGTGGTAAATTGAAAATGTTTATTTCTCAATGGATTCACTTCGAGGGGCTCGTGGCTAAGTGTAAGCCGTACGGTTTGACCGATAATAAAGGTTAAGCCGCGCTCGCCGCGGTTGGTCCGTGGATGGGTGACCATTTGTAAACATACCGAGACCCCTCCGTGCCTCGGAAAGCACGTTAAGCCGTTGGTCCCGACTGTCACACAGTGATCTTTGACAATCGTTAAGTCATTACAATTCTGACAACCAGTCTTACTATGGAATACTGTATTACCTACCAATAGGTTGTGGAGGTCAGATAGGCAGTCGCTCCATGTAAAATACGGTATTCAGCTAAATCCGGTAAGATTGGAAGCCGACCCCAACATAGCTTGGGAAAAGGCTAGGCAGAAGAAGGATTCACTTAAAACTTTGTATGTAGGTTGATTTTTTTAATGTTTGTTTACACATGTAATCGATAGACCATGGAACAGGCGATAACTAAGTGAAAAACCCAAATTCTGACGGAAGTCATTACTCCACGTGGACGAAGTCGCGAGCAAAAGCTAGTTTTATTATAAAAGTACATGTACCTATTTCTAACAATGATGTAAATTTTATAGCTTCTTGGTAATTTATGCAAGGATACCTATGCCTATTTTTCGGGTTAGTTTGACCGAGCTTTATAACGGACACCTGTATGAACAAAAGGTGACATTTTTGAATGACACCTGAAAGGAAAGAGCAGGAGCTCTTTAGGAAATGCAGACAGCATAACATTCCTTTTGTTTTTATCGGAGGGAGAGGGATTTCAAGAGACAGGGCTCCCGTGGGAGAGGGCCAGGGGATAGTTTTTCTAAAATATAGCATTCCCGAGGGAAATGGTTCCCAAAGGAGAGGGTCCCGAAGGGATAGTCTTTCTAATGTTTGACCCTGTCGATTGATGCTACGCATTGTTACAAGATGTAAATTCTTTGGATTTTAGACCGCTCGATTTTCGAGTAGGTATGCCCAGCGTAATTTAGAGAAACTTACTATATTCTATTAGTAGTAAAAAAATACTGTTGCATGGGCATACGTATTTTTAATAATGTACGTATGTTAATCTGATCATTTGCATGATGCGGGTGGTTGTAAGTAAGGGATAAAAATGAAAAAAATAAATTAATCAAGCGCGTCAGGTTTTCTAAGGGGACACTCCCTTAAGTGCACCAAAAAAAAGCTCTCATTCAATAATCCGACGATTTCGATCTGACGCAAACTCGCGGCCATTATTATAATGTGCAAAAAAAAATCGCCATTTTGAAATACTCAAGCGCGTCAGATTAAGATATATATATATATGGTTCATCTTTATGTTCTAGACGTGCTGTTTCATAATCTGACGATTATCTAAAGGGATTCGCGTAACCTGACAAATTTTTTTTTTTTTAATTAATTGAAAAGCTCAGGAAATAGCATGCAAATAAATAAGTGTATGTTTTTTAAGTAGGTAGAACACTTGTATTTATAAGAAAATAATATAAAAAAAATGCCCAAAATATTTTAATCATCATCTTCATCTTCATCGGTAGAATTATCTTCCTCTTCTGGCTCGGATTTATCTTCAGATTCTGTAACACAAAGTCATGAAAATATTTAAAAATATTTTTTTTTTATGAATAACGTATTTTTTTAATTATTGGAGAAAAGAAATACCTGATTCTGGAGTATCCTCAAGAATATCAGGTGTTATGACTACATCTTCGTACGCTTTCGGCAATTGATCACCTACAAACCAGATCATTTTGAATTTGCCGTCGACAACTTTCCATCCATACTCCGATGGTAAAAGATTAGTAATTTTTGCATTATGGGCATTACTCCACAAGCATGCAATGAATTTTGTGCGTAACTCTTGCTGGAGTAACTCCGATTTACAGGGTGGCAAGTTGTACGCATCGTAATTCCGGCCACTCAAGGAGAAAGCTTGTGATTTGTCTTTTACCTTGTACGTCCTATTGAAGATGACCATCCTGGCTTGATTGACATCGTCTAACTTTTTCAACCCATACAAATGGCAAGTAAAAGACTGTATGATGTTAAAAGAATCCTGCACATTATGTTCCTTTGATCCCAAATCCAGAAATGCTCTTTGGAAAATTTCTGAATTCATCAGATATTGCAAAGGTTTCTTTTTTCCTCGTCGGTACAATGCTGGGTTGAAATCGCAACCAGTAAACGCATGCAAAGCTGGAAGCGCCTTCGAAATGTTTGGGCCTAATTTTTTGTAGAGAGCGGATACGTCGATGTATCGGCGTGCATTGTCAACTCCAAGATCCTTCCAAACTTCTACTCTTGCTTGCAGGTGTTCCATATTCGCTAACATGATGACCACTATATCAGTATCAGAAGTTCTGATAACCTTTTAGTAGTAGACGTATATTTTATATGAAATGCTTTTTACATGACGTTGGTGTGAATGACATTAATATATTCTAAATATGAATATCAAAAGTATAATAAATAAGTATTAATAAAGTGAACAATGAGGTTGTAACATTCACATTACTAATATTAAATTAACAAAATAAGTCGAAACGATGGAAACACGTTGATAAATAATACGCCTCGAACGAGTCTCTGTGATCAACTGTGATGTCGTCGTGGCAATAAAATCCAGAGTGGGGACGGAGTGAGAGAGTAATAGATAGAGAAAAAGTGAGAGAGGAGTAGAAACGCGGGGAGGGAAATATAGGCATCACCCAGCTGCACGCATTAAACTTTATCGACGATTTTTTATTATTTTGGCTTGCGGAAATCGTCAGATTATATATTTTTCGTTATCCTTAAATTATTTCCTTCAAAATAAAAAAAAATTGTCTACGCTCGAGAATGTCGAGATGACGTTTTTTTTTACATCCTTGTTGGGCCCCTCCCCTTTCTTTACGTCACTCTCAAATTGTCAGATTAGTGGAATATATACTTTTTATCATGTAATTAACTCACCCTACCTTAATCTGACGCGCTCGAGAATTTCTAATGATCAATTTTTTTTTACTAATCTGATCCTTTATCCTTCACGGGCGGCCTTATACAGTGTGTAACAAAAACCCTGTCCGATCCCTGAGAGTATTATTCGGTATCGTACTGCTAACACATATACGTAGCCATTAAATGGATTGGAGATTATTATTTTTCCCCAGTGAAAATAATTAAATAAAAATAAAAACTGATCCAAGGCAACAGCAACACTGACCGCTCCTCAAAGTTCACGTACCTACTACCTACAGTTTTAGGTCAAAGAAGCCGCCTGTGCGAGACGGTGCATGGTGCGTTGTCGCATGCCGCCAAACAAACTTACCTATAACGAAATAAACCTAGGCTACGTTATACCTTTACCTACGCGTGCGGCGCGGCGGCGTAGGTATCAGCTGATATTGGTTTGTGTATATTAGGCGTAGTGATCTGGATTTTATAATTGACTCTCTTTATAAAGAAACAAATAATTGAATTAATTGTAGCCCTGAAAAGGGCTTTTTTATAAAAGCGATTTGCTTTTGGCAATTTACCTACCAACTGACTGGAGATATCATTATTCATCAAAACATTCACTTATTGTTGCTGCACATTTCGGCGATCGTGTTCCACATGTCCACCACAACACTAATGCACATTCGTCACCTTTTTACTAAATTTGCACGTACTTTTAACAGCGCACTTGTGTCCGATTTAAGACTTCGATTTCCGAATTACACACCTTTTTTTTTAATACGACACTTGTTCCTCGATTTCCTCGTTGTCTTCTTCTCTCGTGGTCTTCCAGCATCCATGGCATGACTCGTACCCAAGAACACTGCATGTGGTGAACGCGCGGTTATACAGGCGTTGAAAGGCTCACTCCGACGGAACTGTCACACCTCATAATTTCTTATTACACACACAATATTAAAAGATTCGTGATTGGAATACGATATTGTTTGCGAAACAATAGCGGCACGCGTTACGCACGGACGTCCGATCGAAAGCTATCTCCACGAAAGACTAATAGTCGGTAGGTAACCTGGCGGCGGCGCGGCGGGCCGGCACGGCGGCGGTATCATCAAAGAGTCGGCGGCTAGTTGAAAGAGTGCCTACAACTCGGCGGTGCCTTTGGTCGGCTTTTGTAATAAAAATAAAATGCATTTTGCCATTGGGTGGAGTGTTGTCAGCTTACGAAAATTTCCCATATTCAGTGTTAAATCTCGCAATGATTATAAAAATAAAAAAACAATAACTTTTGGATTTAACGAGTTACAATTTTATAACATTTTTTTTTTATACGTATGTTGTACCACGGATACGCCTTTATTGGATCGGACAGGGTTTTTGTTACATACTGTATATAGGGCTCATATTTGGTGGAGGTTCTTAACCGGATACAAGGTATCGCCCTGTATATTAATCTGCCGCGCTTTAGTAAATCCCGAAATCCCCGCTTGGGTTCCCCTACTATATGTAGGTATATTCGAATAATTTATTTTCGGACACGCCGCCCCAGAACGAGACCTTTGTTGCTTAGTTGGCGAAGCAACTGGTGCGTTGAACCATTAGTCGCGGGTTCGAGTACAAAAAATATATTTTCATATTTTACACTAACTTAGAAGGAGCCTTTACTTGTAAATTGTAATTGCAGTGCATACCTAACGTGTAATAAATAAATAACTATAAAATATTTATCATCTTCTTTAATGAATTCCTTTAATTAATGTTTATTCACTCCATTATTTAGAAATATGAAAAATATTCACCCTTGTGGACTGAAGACCGTCAGGAGGTCATGGCAGCTTTCATGAAATATGGTCGTTTTATTCCTCCTGAAGAGTTTGACAAGTATAAGTATGAGAATGGATGTGACCCTCCAGAAGTGAAACCAAAACTTGAACAGTATCAAGCTGAGGTAAGGTGTAAGGTCGATAATCGTATAATTTAAATATGAGATTAAGAATTAAATAAAATCTTTTTATAGATCGACAAATATAACGCAATGTATGATGAAGTAGCTGCGTTGCCTTCCGAATATCTCTGCAATGGCTGGTTAAGGCTAGATCTTAAGCGTCTGAACCAAGCTATTATGAATATTATTTGCAAATGGAGCAATCTCTACAAAGAAAACTTGAAAGACCATGTGCAGCAAAGGTTTGTTATTTTTGTACTTTGCTTCAAGAACCAATGAACGTACCTAGTTATTCTTAAACATAATATTTAAGGGTTCCGACTCCATATATGTTACATAGTATATGGGAAAAAAGCAGGGTAGTGATGATTTCAAGGGTCCCGTACCTACCTTAAAATATAAATTGATGAATGAATGGCATCAAAAGGATCCCTTCTAGAATCACTTGGATGTCCATTTGTGTTATCAGTGTTATCATGTTAAAATTATTAATATCTGAGATTATCCGAAAATTGAAAATAGTTAGGAAAAAAGGTTTAATAAGAATCTAATAATTCCTGTTGGAACTTTAACAATGCGTTTTCAACTGAAAATTTAAGAACAGATTAGCCGTGGCAATCAAACAAAATATTTTATTTGTTTCGGTCTAGTACATATTAAAACGATACAGAGTCGATTAGCATGACCCCCGGATCTACAAAATGTGTGCCCTCGTTGGAACGTTCGGTTTTTTATAGTATTTTGCAAAATATAATTTTTTACGATAGCAAACCGTTTACGGTACACCTAATTAATGTGTCTTCGTTCTAATTTTAGCTTGAACGAGCTCGAGGAGTTTATTTCGTACGCAACAAAAGAATTGTCAGTAGAACTAGGAGAGGATGATTACGACGGCCTGTTAAAGGTGATGGGTGTGTTGAATGAAGTGCGCGCCAAAATGGATGCCGGCACTGACCAAATGTTCGAGCCACTTCGGGATATCATCGATGTGCTCAAGGAATATGGCGTCGATTTCCCCGAAGAGACTTATGAACAGGTATGTAACGTTATGCAGCTTGCAGAATTCCAGCAGGATTACGAATCAGTCTTGAGTTGATTCATTAAAACGATACTACATCATGTGCTTGGTGTTAAGTTAAATTTATAGTGTTTTGTGACGTTTTTACGCTGCCTTTTATCAGAACGAGACGGAACATCAATACTCTGTTCACACATTGGTGAGAAAGCACTTTATTCTCTCTAATCACCGCTAATGAGACACAATTGATTTTCTATTGTAATGCGGCAACCGGTCACCGATCGGGGACGAATAGGTTAATTTGTCTTTACTATGTTTTGGATTTTTTGCACATTTATCAGTGAGCTCATCACGAGTACTTCACTGCTTTACAGTAACGTTAGTTACAAATAGACTGCTACTTTATAAGTAACTTTTAATTTAGCTGGACGTGTTACCTGAAAAATGGCGTAACCTAGTGAAACTAGCTACAGTCATGAAGAACACAGTAGCTCCGTTACAGGCAGCACAAGCGGCACTCATCGCCAAACGGGTCGCTCTCATTAATCTGCGACTTAGTATGTACAGGGAACACTTCAAAAATAAAGAGGTACGTTTCTCGAATATCCTAAAAAGAATATTCAGTTTTCAAAATATGGGTACTTTCCGATAGAGTACAATAATTTTCTAATCAATAATGAAACCGTTAATAGATTACTTATTCAATTAGTCTATGTAGTAGTACTAAATAAAAGACTGCGAAGCGGTAAATCAGTATGCCTTACTTTATTTCCTAGGAGATTAAATAAGTATGTCCTCGCCAACTTTTACGTACCACTTCATTAAAAAATATTCTGCAAGTTATATATTTGGGTATTCCAATTTCCAGATGTTCTTGGAGACCTGCAAGGAGCCGTACAGAAGTATCGACAAAGTTAATCAAGAGCTAGTAGGGTTCGAAGAAATTTTAGACGGCTTGAAAAAGTCATGTGGTCTGTTTGACATACAGCCTCCTGATGAGAAGAATCTTAAACAGTGTCGCCGTGAATTGAAACTTATTAAGGTTTTTATTTTCGTTTTTTTGGGTCTAGCTACCTATTACGATGGGATTCATTATTTCAAAAATACTTAATTATTGGACGGGGTTCATTTTGCTCACGATTTCAAATTAATCTAACTAGACTAAATTTCTTTATTAATTAGCAACTGTGGGATTACTACTACTTGGTGATGGGAACTATCGAGTTCTGGAAGAAATCGCCATGGAAGAAGATTGATGCTGATGGCATGGATCAGGAATGCAAGCGGTTCACCAAGGACCTGCGACAGCTCGACAAAGATATGAGAGCATGGTATGTCAAAATCGTTGAAACTTAGTTTTACAGTACTCGACTCAATACTCGATGTGGGTAAAAATCGAGGGGTCAGAGAGTACGTAAATACGCAATCAAATAAAATTTTACTCGTGTTCTAGGGAGCCTTACGCTGTAATTGAATCAACGATAAAGAATTTGATGACATCGCTACGAGCCGTAACTGATCTACAGAATCCAGCCATCAAGGATAGGCATTGGCTAGAGCTCATGATGGCGACCAAGGTAAGTTAAATATTAATTCATTTTAATTTATTTTTGTAAATATCCATATTAATGTTACCATTTTATTTAGTTAACAGTTTACTCACACATCATTACCATCAATACGAACCACAACCATGTATGCAATAAAGATAATGTATCCAATAGAACCCTTGATGAGTTTATAAAAGAATTCAAATCATTAGGTGAAGTAAATGCTAATTTAGACATAGAGAATAATAAATTACTAAGCAATGAAGCACTGAAAGCTGATTATGAGAAATACCTCCAAATTCAAGACTTCCGAAGACCGAAGTTACAAGAAGGAAATAAAACGAGTACCTTTAGATTTAATAGATCATACACAATGCAAGAGATTAAGCAAATAGGTTTTCATCTAAAGTCGGAAGGGAATTCGCAGCAGCAACTAAAATCACATCACTCTATCATATTATCAGAATTTATTTTGTAGATTCATGTAAATATAGTTAATTGTAAATAGTGTATAATATAAATACCATACAACTAGAAGTATAAAAAGGTAAGATATACATTTTTGATTAATTTATATTAATAATTTAAGCATTGCACTTATCTTACTCTATTTATTTAATTATTTAGGATCACGTATTCTATTTGACCACATTTCTCTAATCCTAGGAGTGATCAATGAGTATTTTAATTAAACAGGCTGGAATTGGTAATGCCTCCTATTGGGAAAGTACCCTACATGCTGGAGATGGAAATTTATACTGCAATGAAACTTTTCTGTATTTTCTAAAAGAAAGTAATCTGTATTTAAAGAGCTCTGAAAATAAGCATCGCCTCGTTAGCACGTTCGAGTCCCGCCCGGGAATCGAAACGATGTGCTAAAATCCAAATAATTAAATGTTTGTACTATTATGGTATCAATTGAAAGGAGGGTCAATGATAAGGATCAAATATCCCTAACAGGCAAAGTAAATTAACAAAATTAAAGGAAAACTGTGATCTCAAATTCCACGTTTTATATTCTAAATAAGGGCTTAAACTAGACATAAGTGGCATACATCTGTTATTTAAATCCGTTAAATTAAAAAATATACCGTCATGAACAATCCATTCAAAGTGATTCGAGTAACTAGTATGTATCGTGTTTGTATATGAATACATATTTTAGGTTAAGTTCCACATCGACGATGACACAACATTAGCAGACTTGCTCGCCTTGAACCTTCACAAGTATGAAGAAGAAGTTAAAACAATCGTTGACAAATCTGTTAAAGAAGCCGCTATGGAGAAAACTCTCAAGTAAGCCGTAGTTGTTTCTTTCAGACTAGTTTTCGCATTTGTTTTCATCACTGTTCATGACTTGATGAAACTATTTTCATGAGTGGTTGGTATAACTTAAATTTCCATAGTCGGTTGGTAAGTAATTGGAATATGCGAAAAATAAATAATGGTTGACGAATGACCATGGTCTTTTTACATTATTTTACTGTAAAGGTACAAGTTGGTAGCGGGCGACATGAGGCAGCAGCAGACGACGTGTCGCAGCGACACTACTGGTTTCTATGTATTTCTATGAAATTACATTCGTAGAACAGTTAGCGACACGAAGCTAGCGAGGTAATTTCATAGAAATACATAGAAACCAGTAGTGTCGCTGCGACACGTCGTCTGCTGCTGCCTCATGTCGCCCGCTTCCAACTTGTACCTTAATATGAACCAAAGTTTGCATTTTGATTTGTGTTTGTTTTAGGGAGTTGGAAGTTACCTGGTCTGTCATGGAATTCAATTATATGCCTCACGCAAGAACTGGAATTAAACTTCCGAAAGCTAGTGAAGAACTTGTGGAAACACTAGAAGACAATCAGGTTATATATTACACTAGATGTTTCCCGCTGCTCCACCCGCGGTCTCAATTTTTTTTAATCTTTGTGATGCAAGCTATCCTATCTTTCAAGTTGGATCAAACTGCATACAGTGTGCAAATTTGATTAAAATCAGTTCAGTAGTTTCGTAGTTCATCTCGGACAAACATCGTGACATTGGAATTATATATAATAGATGTTACAAAAATGCTCTGTAATCACAATTAATAATCTTTAATTGTGATTACAGAAGATTAGATTAGAGAGTTAATAACCCTACAGTAATAATAACCTTAAGCTCACCGGCTTGAACTATTGTGTACAATTTAATTTATGACGGGTCAGTGAATGTTTTTCTCATAATTCACATATTTCAGAATCAAGTACAAAACATGATGTCGTCTAAGTTCGTCGGGTACTTTGAAAAAGAGGTAACAGATTGGCAGAAAAAGCTTGGCACTGCAGACGCTGTTATATCGCTTTGGTTTGAGGTGCAGCGTAAATGGCAGTACTTGGAAAGTATTTTTGTGGGATCCGATGATATTCGTTCCCAATTGCCGGAGGACTCGAAAAGATTCGACAATGTTGATAAAACATTTAAAGTGAGTGTAGCTTCTAGCCTTTAGGTAGTCTACTCACATATTACATAAACCATAATTATGTTTCACGGATTATTGTGTTATCTCAAATTTTACGTTAACTGTGTCACAGGAATTACTTAAAGATATCGGAACAACTCCGAACGTAATTCAAGCGACTAACAAGCCAGGTTTATTAGAGAACCTGGAAGAGCTTATGGCAGCACTGAATCTCTGTGAAAAGGCACTCAACGATTATCTTGAAACAAAGAGATTGGCTTACCCACGCTTTTACTTCGTGTCTTCGGCAGATTTGCTTGGTAATGTCTTTCTTCTTAGGAAAAAAAATCAAATCTTAATTAGTTGTTCGCTCTTTCTAGTTATTTTGAAAATTGCTTATGAAACACGTCTCTGAGAAACGTGTTTTGCGTCGTTTCCCAAATTTTTGAGTTACATAGTATTTTGACTCAAAACCTTCTTCTTTTTTAAGTCTGTTAAGAATTAGTGGCGAAAGTTACAAAACGAGATTTATGCTTCTCAGATATTTTGTCAAACGGAAACAATCCTCCAGCGGTAGGCCGTCACCTGACAAAACTCTACGACAACCTCGCGAAGCTTGTGTTCCCCAACGAAACTAGCAAGCAAGCGTTTGAGATGATATCCAAGGAGAACGAAGAACACGTTCCATTCAAAGCACCCTGCTGTGATTGTTCTGGAAAGGTAAATTATAAAGACGTATTGTTAACGAAGGATAAGCACTCATTTGTGTCGACCTCAGCATTCTTAATTATTTACGACACGTACCATATTTTACAAAAGTTATAAAAATCGACAGGTTGAAACGTGGTTAAACAGAGTTACGGACTGTATGAGGTACACATTACGTGATATTTTCGAGCACTCGGTTAAATCATATGAAGACAAACCTCGTGATGAGTGGGTATTCGACTGGCCTGCACAACCTGCCCTCGTGGGCACTCAGATATGGTGGACTAGCGAAACTAATCAGGCGTTTGAAAAACTTGAAGAAGGTATTTAGATAATTTAAGTATGTAGCAAGATCCTGATCAAAATGATTCCGATTAGCCATACGGTCTAGTTTAGTAGGTAACTACTAAACTAGAAATAAAATGAGGCCATGAATTATATAAATATATTTACAGGTTATGAAAATGCACTGAAGGATTACCAAAAGAAACAAATTGCCCAGTTGAATGCACTCATTATATTGCTACTCGGAGACCTGATTGTAGGCGACCGACAAAAGATTATGACTATCTGTACCATCGACGTCCACTCGAGAGATGTGGTCGCCAAACTCATCGTTGCTAAAGTTGAGACTTCAAACGCCTTTCAGTGGCAGAGTCAGTTAAGGTAATTTATGAAATGCTATTGCTAATACAAAGGTCGCCACTTAATAAAATACATTAACTAATTAATGTTGTCACTTCCTAATCCCTTGAGAGCCGTTCAAGATAAAAATAAAACTTGACCGTCATGGGGCCACATCTGGAAAACCAGATTTTTTAACTGCCTTAATTTTTTCAGACATCGATGGGATAACGCGTTGGGTAACTGTTTCGCCAACATTTGTGACGCACAATTTCTGTATGATTATGAATATTTGGGGAATACGCCTCGACTTGTGATTACTCCTCTAACAGATCGGTGTTATATAACATTAACACAGGTACCTACTATAAGTTTAGATCAACATGTCTCTCCCGAAGTTTTCAAAAGTATGTATGTAGTACAATGTATATTGCCTGTTTCATGCAGAGTTTGCATTTGATTATGGGCGGTGCTCCCGCCGGGCCAGCGGGTACTGGTAAGACGGAGACTACGAAAGACTTGGGCAGAGCACTAGGCATCATGGTCTACGTATTCAATTGCTCTGAACAGATGGATTATAAGTCTTGCGGCAACATTTACAAAGGTATAAAAATTATCAGTGTAAAAACTTAATAAGTAGTTCTTAATAAAAGTGAAATTATGAATAATCTTATTTGACTTAACAAAGGTCTCTGTCAAACTGGAGCCTGGGGCTGCTTCGACGAGTTCAACAGAATCTCAGTGGAAGTGTTGTCCGTCGTATCAGTGCAGGTCAAAAGTGTATTGGACGCTATAAAAGCCAAGAAAAAGAAGTTTGACTTCATGGGAGAGTACATCATCCTCATCCCGACCATTGGCATGTTCATCACCATGAACCCCGGTTATGCGGGGAGAACAGAGTTACCCGAGAATTTGAAAGCTCTGTTTAGGTCAGTTTTCTGTTTTAAATTATTGAAGACGTTCGATTTATAACTCAGTACTTGATTTTGAACTTAATTGATTTAACAGACCGTGCGCTATGGTGGTACCTGATTTCGAGTTGATTTGCGAGATCATGTTAGTGGCGGAAGGGTTCCAAGACGCTCGTCTTTTGGCGCGCAAGTTCATAACCTTGTACATGTTGTGTCGCGAGCTGCTGTCCAAACAAGACCATTACGATTGGGGTCTCAGGGCCATCAAATCGGTCTTGGTCGTCGCTGGGTCACTTAAGGTAACCAAACTCTTTGTATATTGTATAGAGCTACTGCTCTTTATTATTAGTTGATAAAAACTTATAATTTTAATGATTCTTACGCTCGTTAATAATATTTTAGCGAAGTGATCGGCAGAGACCAGAAGATCAAGTGTTGATGAGAGCGTTGAGAGATTTTAATATTCCTAAAATCGTGACAGATGATACCCCTGTGTTTATGGGATTGATCGGTGACTTGTTCCCTGCACTCGACGTACCCAGAAAACGAGACATGGACTTTGAGAAACATTTGATAGATGGTGCAATTTCAATGAAACTGCAGCCTGAACCTGGTTTTATATTAAAGGTTACATGTTATTTACGCGGAATCTAAAATAATTAAGTTTTTTTTCTACAAATAAAAATATTTTTATTTTAGATGGTGCAACTAGTGGAATTATTTGCTGTGAGACATTCAGTCTTTATCGTTGGATTCGCGGGGACTGGCAAATCTATGGTCTGGCAGTGTCTGAATAGGACTTACTACATGTTAAAACAAAAACCGTTTTACAACGACCTTGATCCTAAAGCTGTGACCAATGATGAATTATTCGGTATTATTAATCCTGCAACACGAGAGTGGAAGGATGGCTTGTTCTCAACTATCATGCGTGACATGGCTAATATGCCGGGCGATGGACCGAAGTGGATTGTACTCGATGGGGACATTGATCCTATGTGGATCGAAAGCTTAAACACTTTGATGGATGACAATAAAGTATATAACCATACTAATAAATAGAGATCTATTTTTGGTGTATTTATATGCGTAAAGTATCAAATTATTTAATACGGTAGACATAAGCATAGGGTGTAGGGTCATTTGAATGCTAACTAATTCTACTTCATCCACTTAGCGGATTGCTGAAAAATTACCAGTAATCCTTTATTTATACAAAATGCGTTTTCAAGGTATTGACGTTGGCGAGTAACGAACGTATTGCCTTGACTAAGTCAATGCGACTGCTCATGGAGATTTCAAACTTAAGGACGGCCACCCCAGCTACGGTATCTCGGGCTGGTATTCTATACATCAATCCGCAGGATTTAGGCTGGAACCCGTATGTAACCATAAAAGCAACCGTTTTCCATACCGTCCTAAATGTAAATTCTTAAAACGACGTATTTTCAACAGGTTTGTGGCATCATGGATAGACACGACTCGGGACGATGAATCAGAAAAGGCCATGTTGACGGTGATGTTTGATAAATATATACCGTCGTTATTAGAATCTTGTAAGAAGTATAAACGGATAACACCACTCACGGAATTGCAGCAAATACAGCTGAGCTGCTATCTGCTCGAGTGTTTCTTAAATAAAAGCTTATTGCCTAGTGACTGTCCTAAGGAATGGTAAGTACTTTAATTATAACATTATAATAATTAGGATAATACATGTTTTTAATGCCATTGGGCTATTATTGTATTTTTAACATTCAGGTATGAAACTTACTTTGTGTTTGCGGTGGTTTGGGGTTTCGGTTCTGCTCTATTTCAAGATCAATTGGTTGACTGGCGTAATGAGTTCAGCAAATGGTTCTGTAATGAGTTTAAATCAATTAAATTCCCGTCCACTGGCAATGTGTTCAGTTTCTATATAGACTCAGAAACTAAAAAGTTTTTACCATGGTCCGAGAAAATAGAAACTTTTGAACTGGATCCAGACTTACCTTTACAGGTGAATATTATAAACAGAGTGTTTTTCAAGCTGAGTATTAATTGTGGTGTTTTACATCGTCTCGTGATTGTTTCTAGTCTTGCTTAGTATCAACCTCGGAAACAACTCGTACCAGATTCTTTATGGATCTATTAATATCGAAGACTAAACCTGTGATGTTAGTGGGGAGTGCTGGTAGTGGCAAGACAGTAAGCGTATCGGCAAAACTAAACTCACTGCCGGACTCTTATGCTATCACCAATGTGCCACTTAACTTTTACACTACATCAGGTATGTAAATAACATTGGCTTTCAAATATGTATTTTTTTTATTTGGTACTATAATCACTTAGAGCGACAAAATACGACATGAGAAAGCTAATATCAAAGCATTTTACATTATAATTTTATTAGCTGCAATGTAATTATTAAATTTTATCGCAGAAATGTTACAAAAAGTGTTAGAGAAACCTCTGGAGAAGAAATCGGGCCGAAATTTTGGCCCACCGGGCAGCAAGTTCATGATATATTTTGTGGACGACATGAATATGCCAGAAGTAGACACATATGGCACTGTGCAACCACACACCTTGATCAGACAATTTATGGACTATAAGCACTGGTAAATATAATAAACTGCTTAAAATAAACCGCGCTCGCCACGGTTGGTTGGTGAATGGGTGACCATTTATAAATATACCGAGAACCCCCCGTGCCTCGGAAAGCACGTTAAGCCGTTGGTCTCATGTGTTATACGGTGATCTTTATCAGTTGTTATGACATTACTATTATGGAAACAAGGGATACTATAACGTATATAATGTAAACAAAGGATACTGTAACGTATATACTGTAAATGTTAAGGGATACTGTATTACACAGAAAAATGGGTTGTGGAGTTCAGATAGGCAGACCGCTCTATGTAACATATGGTAGATAAAAATGGAACGGACAGCCACGAGCCTCTCTATTAGTAGCATTTCAATAATTGGTGAAATTAATTTCAGGTATGACAGACAAAAATTAACACTGAAGGATATTTCGAACTGTATGTTTGTGGCTTGCATGAATCCAACTGCTGGTTCATTTACGATTGACTCTCGGTTACAGCGGCATTTCTGCACGTTTGCTGTCAGGTATTACCTTATGCATATTATGTCCTAATTTTTGGTACTAAAAAAGTATTTATTCCTTTGCCTTACTAATATTATCAATGCGAAATAACTTTTAAATAATGTTTGTGTGTTACACAGTCATGCTTAAACAACTTAACCGATTTAATTGAAATTTTTGTATTTTATTTCAATTGTACAGAGAATTGTACAGAGAACGGCCTGAGAAAGGCCAGACCTTTGTCGCAATAACCGACACCTACGCGGGCTACAGCTCGTGTATAATTATTATAAATTATAGTTATGTTAAAAATATGTCAACCTAGTTTTTTTTAAAGGCAGCAATTTGCAGAAAGGACAGAAATAGAAGATAAAATAAGTTTGATAGTGTTGCAAAGTTACTAAGAAAAATATGATACAGTTTTCCAGGGCACGACGCGTGTCATCACATTTACAAGCAGATTTTATCACAGCACATGGGGCAACCAGCAAACAAGTTTGTACTCCAAGTTCAGCGGTATGCCGAGAGCCTTGTGGGGGTAGCCCTGGCGTTACATAGCAAGTTATCGAGCACATTCTTGCCCACGGCTATCAAGTTCCATTATATATTCAACTTGAGGGATCTCTCTAATATTTTCCAGGTACGTCCATCACAAAACGCAAAATTATTTTTGATTTTTTACTCTAGTTCTTCAGGTTGCTTCAGTTGAGTGTACATACCTACAATGTTCGGTTAAAATAAAGTTATTATTTAAACCGAAACTTATTAGCTATTTTATGTAATTTATCTTATGTAAGATGTAACGTTGCTTAGTCTATTAATTGTTGCGTTTATCTCATTGAACATTTAGGGGATGTTATTCACAACGGGCGACGCGATCAAGACACCGTCTGAACTCATTAGATTATGGATGCACGAGGCAACACGAGTGTACTCTGACAAATTAGTAGACTCCTCCGATAATGACGTGTTCGCGAAGCTTATAATAGAAATGATTAAGAAACATTGCGAGGTAAGATAAAACTAATTGGCCACCTAAAATGTTAAATCAATCATATTTTGATTTGTTTCCGATTGTATTGTCTTACTCCTAAAATACTTTTCACATTTTCCATCCGAGTAACCTTAATGACTGCCCAGAAAGATGCTATTATGTTTCTCGATTTGCAATGGTTGTTATACTCGACTGGATATCACATAACTAGCTTATTTGTTTAGGACTACGACGAGAATGCAGTGTTAGAAAAACCGCTTATCTATTGCCACTTCGCGGAAGGCATTGGGGATCCGAAATATTTTCCTATCAAGGACTGGCCCCACATCAAAAAGCTTTTAGATGAATCGCTGTCAGCGTACAACGACCTAGTAGCCTCCATGAACCTGGTTCTCTTTGAGGACGCCATGTACCATATTTGCAGGTAATCAGCACATTTAAAAATTACTAAATTAGTTTTGTCTGCGACTTCTTTTATAATGGTTATTCCTGATTGTTTTCTAGTAAATAGGTACCTACAGTTAAACATTTTAATAAGTGCAATACACAGTTTAAAGTCCATTTAAAAATAAAATTAATTTATATTTCTTAAGGATTAATCGGATCCTGGAGGCACCTCGAGGAAATGCTTTGCTAGTTGGCGTAGGAGGGTCCGGCAAGCAGTCCCTATCGCGACTGTCTGCCTTCATCTCGTCACTGGAGGTGTTTCAGATACAGCTCAGGAAAGGATACAGTATTAATGATCTCAAAGTCGATTTGGGTAAGTATGAGTTAAACTAAGTATTTATAATCTTTGAATAAAGCCTTCTGTTTTGTAACTTTATCCATGCTATACTTTTGCTAATTTGTTAATTCATATTATGTGACGTTCCTAGCTGGTCTAAATATGAAGGCAGGATTGAAGAACATAGGGTGCATGTTCCTAATGACGGACGCGCAGGTGGCTGAAGAAAGATTCCTAGTACTCATAAATGATTTACTTGCCTCTGGGGAAATTCCGGAGCTGTTCGCAGATGATGAACTCGAAAATATTATTAACGGTGTTAGGGGAGAGGTATAAATTATTTATGTATTCTATTTTATTTATTTAAACGATTCCATGGATTTGTTGATATATAGTAAGTATTTAAATACCTAATCTATATCATTTCGCAGACTAAAGCAACTGGAATACCTGATACGCGAGAGAATTGCTGGAGGTTCTTCATTAATCGTGTCCGAACAATGTTGAAGGTTAGTTAATAGATATCCAATATAAAAAATAATTAAAGTTAAATTGGCGAGGCACTCTAGGAAATGGTTTTCAGGTGGTATTGTGCTTTTCGCCGGTGGGTGCGACTTTGCGTGTGCGAGCGCGCAAGTTCCCTTCCTTAGTCAACTGCACGTCTATTGATTGGTTTCATGCATGGCCGCATGAGGCCTTGCGCTCCGTCTCCAAGCGTTTCATCGCAGAAGTCGAGTGCTTACCGGTAATTATACAATGGAATCAATGTCTATTAAAAATATACTTACATTGTTTGTTGCTATGAAAAACTATTTTTTATCGACATACCTAAATTCTTCAGGAACCTCAACTTTGTACGAGACTTAATCGCATTTGACATTGATAAAAAAAAACAATGTTACTTGTTTATTTGATTTTTCAATAGCAGTAGCCACAATACTTATCATCATTTTCTGCAGGAGTTCCTTGTAGATCCAGTGTCTCTGTTTATGTCTCATGTGCACCAAAGTGTAAACCAAATGTCAGAAGTATACTTCCAAAACGAAAGGCGTTACAACTACACGACTCCAAAGACATTCCTCGAACAAATAGCACTTTACAGCAAACTGCTCAATGAGAAAACAAAGAATCTGAAAATGATGATTATAAGACTGGAGAATGGTTTGGAGAAGTTGGCCTCATGTGCTGGTGACGTAGCGGTGTTAAAGGTAATCTACGAGTATACAGATAGATAAAAACGACTATCAACATACGATACTCAACGATTTTCAAGATTCTTGATTTGTTGGATTCGTCTCCGTCCCAAATAGCAAAATAAAAATTTAAAACAATGAAAAATTTACAAAAAGGGATGATCACGGGAACGGGGAAAACTTACAAGGGTAAAACCGCAGGGCTCCGCTATTATTAAATAAGAAGTAATCCAGAGTTTGTTTTAGAATGCTTTACCAATTTATGTGATGATGACTTATGTTGCGGCTTTGTACAGGTTACTCTAGCAGAACAAGAGATAATATTAAAAGAAAAGAACAAAGCTGCAGAGGCACTAATTGAAGTTGTGGGTGCTGAGAGTGAAAAAGTATCTAAAGAAAAAGCCTTTGGTAATGTAGATTATAATCATAATGATTGATTTAAACAAGCAATTTGGTCATGAGCACATTTTAAATAGGCTGGCCTTTCCTTGTTGGTTGTTTTATAGTGTAGCCGCAAAGTATCATGTAATTTTCGTAGAATCGATCACGTCATGATCAGGTACCGCGCGTGAAAAATGCACTGTCGCACAAGATCTATCTGTTAATTTCGATAAATCGCAGGTCAATAGCTTATCTCCTATTGGTGGAGAATGGTAGATAGACCCTAAGACACTGGCGGTATTTTTGCCACGCGGTTGCCCATTCATAAAATGGTCGATCACATTGTGATATTTCCTAGTAAGTATAATCAGCGTTTGATATTTAAACGCACAGCCTATTAATGATAAGCTCAAATGTGTGATTATAATCATAAAGTAGGTACATAATAGTTAGTTAAATAATTAGAATGCATCAATAAAGGATAAAAGGGTAGGTACGTTGAAGTATTTCATAGGTTAGATTATTTTTATTAATAAAACAGTCATTTAATGAAATGGAACCATTTTCTGATATGCCGTGGAATAATCAAATCTACGATATAGTCACGGCTCATGAAACATTTATAAATTGTTACAACTCGTAAATACTTATTAGTATTTCCAAACCACAAACAGCTGCTGAAGAGGAAAAGAAAGTAAAGGTCATTGAAGAAGACGTCACAATAAAGGCTAAGATTTGCGCTGATGACTTGGCTAAAGCTGAGCCAGCGCTGATTGCGGCTCAAGAGGCACTCAACACACTAAACAAAAACAACTTGACTGAGCTTAAGTCTTTCGGTTCGCCTCCCGAAGCCGTTGTTAACGTCTGTGCAGCGGTGCTTGTACTGATGGCGAAAAAGGGCAAGTTGCCAAAGGATCGGTCGTGGAAGGGGTGCAAAGTAGGTTTTTTTCAAATATTATTGCTTACAAACAAGCAAAACATTATGTAATCGTATTATCAAAAAGATCTCGTTACTTAAATTTATGATTATTGTTTTCCAGCTAATGATGGCAAAAGTGGATCAATTTTTGAACGATTTAGTGTATTACGACAAAGAAAATATTCATCCGGATATAGTAAAGGTACGTAACTATTTGAGTCCTCTGTAACCTTATTACCGACCCAACCCGGTCGAAACGGCCATTAAAGGTAAATGCAAGAGTTAGCGTTCATTCCTGTTACGTAATTTTAGTGTGCACTTTTAAACCTAGTTCCACTGACAGATAAGTCAAAAACTTTATTCTCAGGCGGTACAACCTTACATTAAGAATCCTGAGTTCAATGCAGAGTTTATAATGTCGAAGTCAGCGGCCGCAGCCGGCTTGTGCGCGTGGGTCATCAACATCGTGAAGTTTTATGATGTGTACGTAGTGGTGGAGCCCAAGAGGCGCGCGCTGAACGCTGCTAACGCTGAGTTGCAGGCCGCCAGGGACAAGCTGGCCTTCTTGACGGACCAGATAACTGTAATATACTTTTGTATATAATGCATATTTGTAAGACCTAATCAAGGACTTCGTTCTAATTTGTTAATTCATGGAGAGTGTTGATTTATTAGTACGTAGTATTTTTGGAACACAAAATCTAGTTGTTTCCGATTAGTAACTCATAACACAGAACAGTATTCCACCAAATACTAATTACTTTTGTATTATAGATTAATTTATTACTAAATGAGAGCTTTCTATGACAGGAACTAGAAGAGAAATTAGAAGGTTTGCTCAAAGCATTCCAGGAAGCGGTGAATGAAAAGATGAAATGTCAGGCAGAGGCCGATGCTACTAATGCTACTATTGATCTCGCAAACAGATTGGTTAACGGACTTGCTTCTGAGAAAATCAGGTAAGTACAACTAAATCACTTCTTTTCGGACAAATATTTAGTAAGTACCTTGTACCGGACACTTTGAGGGTGTTCTCATAGCTGATAATGGTAATCAACTTGTTGTTTCATGATGATATGATTTAAAAATAAACCATGAATAAAAGTTGGTGTGACAGGTTGCGAGATAAGGTTTTATGGAAAACTGTGAGTAAAAGGGATGAAAACGAAAAATATATTTAGTCCGTAAGTTAGATAATAAAAAATATTCAATGTATTCTATTCTATAGGTACGTAGTTTTTCTTTTATCAAAACGATACAATTTGACAAAGATAAGGCGCCTTTTAGTACAAGAGTGGGAGCTAGTGACGTCACAAGTTGGCGATAATAGGCTTTAAAATAGTAGCCACAAGCGACATGGCGAGCCCACACTCCTTAATTTAAATTCGCTGTATCTAAGCAGATATTCAGTTATTTAGTCTGGGACTCTGGGTGTATTTAACATATATTTATTTACATCTAGATGGTCAGCTACCGTAGTCAACCTGAAGGAGTCGGGAGTGATGTTGCCGGGCGACGTGCTTCTCATCACGGCCTTCATCTCCTACGTAGGCTGCTTCATGCGCCAGTACCGCCAGCAACTCATAAATGAAGACTGGGTTCCGACGCTCGCCAAGTCTAATGTAATTAACTTCTACCGAGTACTTACAAGTTACCCCCCGTCCCTTGATCAAGTTGGCCCAAACCAGTCAAACTAGCAATAACTAAATAATATCTCTAAATAATAAGAACTTAGGACTTGCTGTTTTTAAGGCTTGCTGTTTGCCTTATTAAGATTGGTCAAGGTCCGAATGTGCTAATGCAGTGAGTTTTTCTATTGCTCTTGCCCTTATGGTTCCGCCAAAAAGTCCGGTGAACAGTCAAAGCAGGCTAACTACGGTAGACCTTATCAAAAACTTTTTTACAATGATTCAATTTGGAACCTTACATGATGCGTCATAAGTTGTGTTATATTAATGAACCATTAAAATGGTAGCCTAAAATCGAGACAACGGAAGGCCTGGACCCGCTATCTATGTTGACGGATGACGCGCAAGTCGCGTCCTGGAACAATGAGGGACTGCCCACCGACACTATGAGCACGGAGAACGCCACCATACTCACAAACTCGGCACGCTGGCCACTCATGATTGATCCACAGCTGTAAGTTGGCTAGATGAATACATAATAGTTTACTGACATTTGTCTGATATTCAATAAAGATTTCATGCAATTCACTATTATGTAAAGTGCATTACAAGCATTGTGTATTAACATCCTCCGGACATCCTTATAATGGAAACATTGTTCGCTATAGATATTCACTCTTATTTACAAATTAAATCAATAAATTGCTTAGATTTGACTGCACGGATAGCCGAGTGGTATAGGTCACCACGCTGATTACCACTGTGCGCGACGTGCTGCGGGTTCGATCCCCGCATGAGACAAGCATTTGTGTGATCCACAAATGCTTCTTCCAAGTCTGGGTGTTCTTTGTGCATGTGATTTGAATGTTTGTGAAACCCCCGCGACACAAGGATTAAATTCCTTAGTGCGGGCGTCGTTTTAAAAAAAAAAAATTATAATCTTACCGGTATTTTTATACTTATATAATTAGTGCAGTGACACAAATTTTACAGGCAAGGAATAAAATGGATTAAATCGAAGTACGGGGATGCGCTTGTGGTGGTACGATTAACACAACGTAACTACTTAGACCGCATCGAACGGGGAGTGAGCAACGGAGAAGTGGTAATTCTCGAGAATATCGGGGAGACAGTTGATGCAGTACTGGAACCTTTACTCGGCAGAGTGTTGATACGCAAGGGCAAAGTCCTAAAGGTTAAAATACTTTGCAATATTAAAAATTTCAAGGTTCAGAACCTCATATAGGTTATTCATTCCTCATCATCGGACCTCTAGATAAGTATAAGTGCAAAGCAGAGCTGTTATTAGTAGTGTTAGTCCAAAGTAGAGCTGATAATATTATCTTAGTTTGTAGTAGTTTTTGCTGCATCCTTTCAGGGTCTTTGCATGTTATTTTACATATAATACATTGATATAATTTTGATTTATTACATTGTGCATTAAATAAATAATACATAATGCTATGTTGAAGTTACCAGGTAGTAAATAACGTGTATTTTTTAAATCTTGGCCTTGTTGATTGATTGAAGTCGAAACTATTTACTAACAAAAGCAACTTTGTATACAGGATCAAAAAGGAAGTAAATTAAACCAGCAGCATTGTAAGTAAATTTCGTCTGAAGCTGGTATTTTCATTTCAGATTGGAGACAGGGAGATTGATTACCACCCGAACTTCCGATTTATGTTACAAACTAAACTAGCCAACCCCCACTACCAGCCTGAGATGCAAGCGCAATGTACTCTTATTAACTTTACTGTAACCAGAGATGGGTGAGTTAAATAAAGCCTCTATATTCAGTAAAAGCATTAATTAGCATCAAGTAAGCTGATAATTCAAGAGTTCAATTATTATTACTATTTTAACTAAAGACCAAACATTTAATAGACATATGTTTAGAAAGACCAATCAAACAAATAAAATTTTAATAATTATAAAATGTTTTAATATGCAGTTTAGAGGAGCAGTTGCTAGGTGAAGTAGTAAAAGAGGAACGCCCGGATTTAGAAGCCTTGCGTTCTGGTCTTACAAAACAACAGAATGACTTCAAGATCACTTTGAAAACTCTAGAAGATGACTTACTAAAACGTTTGTCGTCTGCCGGACCTGACATTTTAAGTGACTCTGCACTTGTAATTAATTTGGAAACCACGAAGAAAACGGCTGCAGATATTGAAATAAAGGTCGAGGAAGGTAAAATTACTGCCGTCAAGATTGATGAAGCTAGAGAGAGGTATAGGTAAGTGATGTAGTTTGAATGTTGTGGCAAAATTACATAATTATATTCCTGTAATATCTTAATCTATAAAACAAAAGTGATGTGCTGTTGTTCAAAACATAAAAAAAAATCGGCCAAGTGTGAGTCGGACTCGCCCATGAAGGGTTCCGTAGGCAGCAAGTAACATAAAATAAAAGTTGTTGTAGTTAGTTCCTTAATTGCAGATTTTTGAAAAATAATGATTCACGGTTTATGCATAGGGTTTGTTTATTTTTTTATATAGTTGAGTTGTTTGAATGAAAGGTAAATAAAATTGCGGTTTACGATTTATGACGTATTAAAAAAAAATCTTACTGGATCTTGTTCAAACCAATTTTCGGTGGAAGTTTTAATAGTAATGTACATCAGAAGTTTTTTTTTAGTTTTATCATTCTCTGGTTTTAGAAGTTACAGGCGGGGGGACACTTATTTTACGAATTTGGAAGTGTCTCTCGCGCGAACTATTCAGTTTATAAAAAAATGATATTAGAAACCTCCATATCATTTTTGAAGACCTATCCATAGATACCCCACACATATGGGTTTGATGAGAAAAGTTGACAACAAAAGTTGATGAACACAATGATAAAAACAGATGAAAACAATAACGTACAATTTACTTTTATAGACATCTAGCATTAACATTCGTGATTAGGCTGTTTTGTTTTCTTGTAGTAATTTGTTCAGAAAGTTACAATAAAATAACTATGTATCTATATTAACATCTTTAGGGAATATTTTAAAATTCTTTGATTGTGTGTAATTTCTGAAATAAGTCTTACCATTCCGTCCACAATTTCCATCAGACGTGCAGCAACTCGGGCTTCATTGCTATACTTCATCCTCAACGACCTGTACAAGATCAACCCGATGTACCAATTCTCGCTAAAGGCGTACAGCGTCGTGTTCAAGGATGCGCTGATCAAGGCCGAACCCGCCGCTGACCTAGAAGGCCGCGTCCACAACTTATTGGATAGCATCACCTTCGCTGTCTTCGTGTACACCAGCCGAGGGCTGTTTGAGAGAGACAAGCTTGTGTTCCTGTTTCTTATCAATTTACAGGTTAGTTCGTTACAGTTTTGAAACTCCAGAATAATGTCCAATAACTCAGAAATTTTAGTCCAGTGTTGTTATTTCTGAAATTTGTAGCCATTACAAACCTACTGACGTAAAATTTGAGGCAATTTGACTGACTCAAGACTGCTGTTGGGTAACTATGTCGGTTTGGTAAAAGTAGCTTAAATAATCCAGGTATTTAGGGGTCAGTCTACAACATTGTCTCACACTTATATTTTTGGTAAAAAATAACGTCTATAAATAGGTTCTGCAAGTCGAAGGTAGAGTGGATGCCAAGGAGTTAGACTTCCTGCTAAAGTACGCAGTGGCTCCGGAGCAATCACCGTACAGCTGGCTCTCGAATAATTGCTGGGGAGGCATCGTTTCGCTTTCCAAGATGGATGCCTTTGAAAACCTCGACAAGGACATTGAAGGCGCAACAAAAAGGTAACTTGTTACAGCAAATTGGCTTTAGCGCTATTACTATGACATTTTAGTAACAAAAGTTATGATTTTTTTCCAAAACTAGAGCAAGAAATTAGTGACCGTCTTTTTGCCCATAAATAAATATTCTTTCCAGATGGCAGAAATACACGGAAGGCGAGGCCCCTGAAAGGGACAAGTTACCAGGTGAATGGAAGAACAAGACCTCACTGCAGAGGCTGTGCATTATCAGAGCACTCCGTCCCGACAGAATGTCTTACGCATCGGGGTGAGTCTGGTTTGTTGTTGATCGAAGAATTCAATTCAACAGTCTAATTATTTGAACAATATTTAGCACTTACTTTTTTATACTTTAGAGCATTTTGCGAAGAAAATCTTGGTACAAAATATGTGGAAGCGCGTACTCCTCCGTTGGAAAAGTCATTCCAAGAAAGCAATTCTAGCACAGCCATGTTCTTTATTTTATCACCTGGTGTCGATCCATTGAAGGTAATTTCAGTAGAACTTTGCAATGGTAGCTGTACATAATTTGCTTTTTCTTTGATTTTACATTGTATGGTAGGTAAGTTTTGTAAATAATACTTTGAAGTCTGCACTTGGTTTAGATAGTGTAATTGTAAGAAAATAATTAGGAAAGTACAATGTTATTTTATGTAAGTAATACTACTACTTACTTCCTTATTAAAGTACAATTATTCGACTTAATTTTATTTTTAGGATCTAGAAAAGCTGGGACGCAGGATGGGCTTTTCTCCCGACAAGAAGAATTTCCATATCGTGTCGTTAGGACAAGGTCAAGAAGTAGTAGCAGAAGAAGCCATGAATGTTGCTTCGCATCACGGACACTGGGTCATCTTACAAAACATACACTTGGTAGCAAAGTGGCTTCCTGCGCTTGAAAAGAAGATGGAGGAGTGCTTCGAAAACCCACTTCCAGAATATAGGTACAAATCTGACACTCTCAAATATCTACATCAAATTATCATAGTTCTTGTTACTAGCGGTTTTGATGTGCATCTTCATCATTATATTTCTATGTCAAAATATTTTTGTAAATAGTTCTTAATTCTATTCCAAGTCCAATTATAAAAAAAACTTGTTGAATTGATATTTTGAGGTGTAAATTTAATTTTTTTGTACTTGTTTTAGACTGTACTTGAGCGCTGAGCCTGCCGGAGACCCACGATACCACATAATTCCACAAGGAATTTTGGAATCTTCCATCAAAATAACAAATGAGCCTCCTATTGGAATGTGGGCCAACTTGCATAAGGTATGTAGTTGCAAAAAATACAATAAAGATATTTAATGTTAGGAAGTACATATCAAACTAATTGCCATATGATATTTGCATTTTCACCCACACTAACGACTAACCAAGGAATAGTTGATTTATGTGATTCATTTATTTATCTACTAACTTTTCTTTGAAACTGATTTTCATGTAGTGAATTCCTCAGTTCTTACCATAAATTGGACAGAATTGAGATAGCTTCATTTGAAAATTTTCATATCTTTGGCTGGCCCTCAGTCTCTGGATAACTTCAGTCAAGAGACCCTGGAGATGTGCAGCAAGGAGGCGGAATTTAAAGCAGTTTTATTTGCCTTGTGCTACTTTCACGCTGTCGTGGCAGAGAGGCGAAAATTCGGCCCACAAGGTTGGAACAGGTAAATAACAGTATTTAGTGTGTCTGGATCTGAACCCGCCATAGCAAATTCGCATATACATATGAAACAAAACCCCTGTCCGATTCAATATAGGCGTATTCGTGGTACACCAAACGTACTTTAAAAAAATGTTATACAAATGTAGCTCGTTAAAACGAAAAATTATCGTTTTTTTATATATATAATCATTGCGAGATTTAACACTGAATATGGCAAAATTTCGTTAGTTAACAACTCTCCACCCACTGGCAAATTGCTTTTTATTTTCATTATTTTTATTACAAAAGGTACTGCCGCCGTACACTACCGAGTTGTAGGCACTCTTTCAATTATTCGCCGACTAAAGACCACTAGAGCACAACGTGGAAATCAAGGAACAATGTGTAGGATTAAAAAAAATGTTTATTAAAAGGACTGTGATTCGGAAATCGAAGTCAGAGCTCTGATTGCGGCTGCTTCCGACTCACTTAAATCTGACACAAGTGCGCTGTAAAGAGTACGTGCAAATTTAGTAAAAAGATGACTATGCATTATTATTGGAGGTGGACATGTGGAACACGATCGCCGAAGTAGGCAGCAACAGTATGAGAATGTTTTGATGAATTAATACCTGCAGTCAGTTGGTAGGTCAATTGCCAAAAGCACATCACTTTTATAAAAAAAGCCCTTTTCAGAGCTACATTTAATTCAATTATTGTTTCTTTATAAAGAGAGTATATTGTTTTGTAGGCATAGTGCTCTGGATTTAATCCGGAACTCTATGACTTTTTTTTTTTTTTTTTTTCCGCTGGGAAAAAATGCTGTTACGAATGCCCTTCCCGTCGGGGGACGGGAGAGGGGTATGTGGGACTCCCCGGTAAAGTCGTTCCCTGGGAGTCTATGTCGTCCAGTCCCCCACCGGCGACTGCCCGCCTTACGGCAAGCCCCTCACGCCCCCCCCCCCCCCCCAGTAGGGAGGGGCCTTTATAATGGCCGGAGCGCTCGGGGTGATTCTTGTGATGCAGGCGGTGGCGCCCCCGCGCCTGTCGCCCGCTGATCACCCCCCGGGGCGGATGAGGACGGATGTTGTGTTCGCCGTCTTCCGCCACTTCTCGGATCACTATGCCTACAAATCAATATCAGTTGATACCTACGCGTAGGCAAAGGTACCTATGATGTAGCCTAGGTTTACTTCGTTATAAGTTTGTTTGGTGGCACGCTACAAAGCAGGTTCACAAACCGTCTCGCATAGGCGACTTTTTTGACTTCAAACTGTAGGTAGTAAGTACGTGACCTTTGAGAAGCGGTCAGTGTTGCTGTTGTTAAGTAAGTATTTTTTTTAATTAATTATTTCACTTATTGAACTCCAAAATATGCTAGAAGAAGGCTTTCGATGAATCGGTTTAAGACAAAATTAATGACCAACAGCTCAAAGCTTCGGGTTGAGATAGATGGGCAGGAAATACAATTTGTCAATGAGTATATCTACTTGGGCCAGTTAGTATCTTTCAAAAACAGGTAAGAAAGGGAAATCGATCGAAGAATTGAAAACGCCTGGAAAAGCTACTGGTCCATGAAGACGCTAATGAAGGGTGATTTGCCGATCTCCCTGAAGCGAAAGCTCATTGACATGTGTAACCTGCCCATCCTAACCTACGGTTCTCAGACCTGGTCCCTTACCGATGCGCAAAGGTTTCGCCTTGGAGTTTGCCAAAGAGCTATGGAGCGCACCATTCTTGGTGTTAAGAGACAAGGCCGAATTCGGAACACCACGCTGCGTTCCAGAAGTGGAATATATGACGTTGACAAAAAGGCTGCCAGGCTGAAGTGGGATTGGGCGGGACAAGTCAGCCGTATACATGATGACTGTTGGGCGAAGGTCTCTACGCAATGGAAGCCAACAGATGGACGGCGCCGCTGAGGCCGGCCCAGGAAGAGATGGCGCGATGATCTAGACGCATACTGTGAAGGCTGGTTCGAGGTGGCGCGGGATATGGTTAAATGGAAGGACTTGGGGGAGGCCTTTGCCCAGAAGTGGGACAACGTAGGCTAGATAAAAAAATAAATAAATAATATTTCACGGGGGAATTTTTTTTAATAATATTTTCCTATCCTTTTAATGGCTACGTATATATGTTCGTAGTACGATACCGAATACTACTCTTAGGGATCGGACAGGGTTTATGTTACACGACGCTGTATAGGAGGACATTTGCTGCTTATGCGACCTAAATTTGTAAGATAATTAATGTAGATATTTGATGCCTACAAACAGGCAAAAGTGAGTCACCAAATCAACACCACAGTTTATGGACATCACCAGCATCGGAGGGCATAGCGAAGTGATGCCTGGTTTAAAATGCTGAGAAGAGGTTCTGCTAAAACACTTTGAGCCAAAAATAAATCATAATTTAAAGAAAATTTGCCTGGCCTGTTGGGCTAGTGGTTAGTGACCCTGACTGCTAAGCCGGAGGTCGTGGGTTCGATTCCCACCCAGGTGATCTTTGTGTGATGAGCATGATCATTTGATCTGTGTCTGGGTGTTCATAATAGATAAATATATATTATGTATTTGGAAATATATAAGTATGTTTATCAGTTTGGTTACCATAGTAGTACAGGCCTTGCCTACTTTTGCTGTGCCCGACAGGGTCCATAATGAGCTGTAACCTTAATAAATAATTGACCACCTATGTAATCTTATGGTATGCAATAAAGATTTGAATTGAATTGATAGTTTGGGATCAGATGGCCAAGTGTGGGTTGTCCCAAGATATTTTATTATTAAAATATTAATATATTTTAAATTCTTCTTCTTGCAGAGTGTATCCATTCAATTTTGGCGACTTAACAATTTGTGTCTACGTACTATACAACTATTTAGAGGCGAATCCTCGAGTCCCGTGGGAGGACTTGCGATACCTATTTGGCGAGATCATGTACGGAGGACACATTACAGACGACTGGGATAGACGACTCTGCCGGACTTTTCTTCTCGAATACATGCAAGCGGAATTGGTATTTAACATAAATAATTGCTTTTAGTACAAAAAACCCTAATAACATTTTTTTAATTTTCTTGGTATCATCCCTTGTTTGTTACTTTATTTGCCGCTGCGCGTCTCTAATTATGTGTCTCCTAACTATTGCATGATCGCTAGTAGTCGCACTCGCACACATAGCAATTGCTTTTGCAGACTTGATTAAAGTGCAGTTTGGGCAACGCCATCTATCTGACTCTGATTTAACCAATTTGTTAATCAAGTCGGCAATACAGTCGAATTTTGGATTGCTAAGTTTTCGCATACAACGCCCCAAAAACACCTCTTGAGCTCGACTACTGTGAATGTCAGCCGCACCGAGCGCGCTGAATTTAATGCCGTCATCAGCATTGTTAATTTAAAATGATGTCGTGTACAGCTTTGTACAATTGCATTACACACACCGAATGTTCATACGAAATATATCGAAAATGCGCGTACGGCGCTGCGTGCCTATGCGTGCGATCACCTTAAATCAGCATTATATTATCTGCAGCCTAATTTATGCTACAACCGATTTTTTAGTTGGCAGCTTTTGTTTTCAGGTGGACGGTGAGCTTCAGCTTGCTCCCGGTTTCATATCGCCACCTAATTCAGACTACGTTGGTTACCACGCTTATATCGACGACTTCTTGCCAGATGAGACACCTTACTTGTATGGACTGCATCCTAATGCTGAGATCGGATATTTGACCACTGTGTCTGAAAGATTGTTCAGGGTTAGTATTTTATAGCACCTAATCAACGAAATTATTTAATTAACAAATTCCTTGATTATCTATTGAAATATTGGCTTTGATTGTTTAAATATGCGTGGTGCCCTCGTGCGTTTGGTGCTATCATCGTAATAATTAAAATAATGAATTTTGTATAGGTGGTGTTCGAAATGCAACCGAGAGACACAGGTGCACAGGCAGGAGGCGGAAGTAGCAAAGATGAATTGGTAACACGCTTTCCTTTTGTTCCAAAGATTTAATGTATACATCTATATAACAAAACACGAATGCCGAATTTGTTTTGTTTTATATATTATAATACAAGCTCGACAGTTTAAACTTCGTGAGGTTTTTACTTCCTTATATATCCTTAACTGATTTCATAAATAGGTGCGAATGATGCTGGACGATATCATGGATCGAGTGCCAGAAGCATTTAACCTGGCAGAACTTATGGGGAAATTGGAAGAGTTGACTCCCTTCATTATTGTAGCCATACAAGAATGCGAGCGAATGAATCGCCTTATGGGTGAAATTCGAAGATCTTTGAAAGAACTGGAGTTGGGTCTCAAGGTATGTGTCCGAGATATAATATCTTTTGAATTATCAGGCTTTATATGTGACAGCAATTAATGGAGTATAAAGACTATAGATAAATCATATAAAGGACATCACCGGTCCTTCTTCGTTTCGATTGAATAAGTTTAGGCCCAGTAAAAAGCGGCACAGATCTTAGGTGTAAGGACGCAGCAAAAAAGGGGAAATATTGGATTTCCTAAGAGCACTTAAAAGTAACTTTGTATTGTATATTGTTACCATTTGATCATTCACATTACCCAGGGTGAGCTGACGATCAGCAGTGACATGGAAGACCTGATGGAGTCGCTATTTATGGACAATGTGCCGGACTCGTGGAGTAAGCTCGCATACCCCAGTCTTCTGGGTCTGGCTGCTTGGTTCTCAGACCTTTGTATGCGATTAACTGAACTTGAGAACTGGACTGGTGACTTTAGCGTACGTTTACTCATACCTAACTTTTTATGTATTTTAAGGTTAAACATTTTCAAAATGATTAAAATATGTTTCAATCAAAAATAATATTCATAAAAATAAATAATTAACTAATATGTTTCATTCATAAATAATATTATTTGAATTCGCTGATTAAAAATAAGATCTTATCTACTATCAAAGAAAAGTTTTGAATGTAGTCTCTTTATTGTATGTAGGCATCTAAGAACACTACTCTTGCTTGTATAGTATGAATTTATGATACAAACAAGAGTAGTGTTCTTAGATGCCTTCCTTCCTTGTTAATTGATTAATTTTACATTCCTTCTAGTTGCCGCCAGCTGTGTGGCTGGCAGGGTTCTTCAACCCACAGTCTTTCCTGACCGCCATCATGCAGCAGACGGCTCGTAAGAACGAGTGGCCGCTGGACAAGATGTGTCTTAACTGCGACGTCACCAAAAAGACCAGACAGGACTTCAAGTATGACATGATATTTTCATAACGATATATTTATTGTATTAGGCTTCCAACTTGCATGAAACATTCCACCGGGCCAAGGATAGTAATCGAAAAAAATCCTTTTACCTACTTTACTCCTGACTCCATGGATTCCACATTTTATATTTGTGTATCAGTGCGCCGCCACGCGAAGGCGCTAACATCCACGGGCTGTACATGGAGGGCGCGCGCTGGGACACCATGACCGGTGGCATTGTGGAGTCGCGCATGATGGAACTGTTCCCCATGATGCCAGTCATCTTCATCAAAGCCGTGACGCAGGACAAGCAGGACACGCGCAATGTATACGAATGCCCCGTATATAAAATCCGGTGAGTAAAATAAGTGACACATGAGATAAATGTGCTAAAAATTGTAAAAATGCTTAGTTGTGAAAAAATATTTGATTCCGAAACATGAATAGCACGATATTCATGTTAACAGACATGACTGAAATTAATCAGTAATTGACGGCATCGGAAAAGGTTTTGATTTCGTTTTTATTCGAGAAACCATCATAACCAATCACGGTCCTTAAAAATGTAATTGATGCAAAATAAATAGGTCTTTCATGATTTTTTTTTCATTTTGTTTTCATTGGGATACACCTTTATGTTTTCTAACTAACTTTCATAATTCCTGCAGTATGCGCGGACCTACTTTTGTATGGACTTTCAACTTGAAGACCAGGGACAAGCCAACTCGCTGGACCCTCGCCGGCGTGGCCTTGCTGCTCGGCGTCTAGACTCACTACCTAATAGCCATTCAAGGCTTGTGCACTATTTTTTTCTTATTACTATTATTATCTGTAAATGTTATTTGTGCTTTTTAATAATTTTAATAGGTTATTAAATGTTACTTTATTATGAAGATACATCTCTTTTCGAAAGACTCCTTGGTAACCTCTTTATCAATGCTCGGTATGTTTCATAGCCGATCAGAGATGTAAGTATTAATACTACTATTAAAAGTCATTTGCATCTCTTACATTAATCATTTATTAAATTTTGAGTATTTTGACAAAAATATTTAGTGCAGACAACAATCTTCGTACTTATATCATTCGATTTTAATATTTTTATTCTGTGCATCACAACGTGTTAACAGGAAGACTACACAACATTTAATTACATATAATACGGACTCTGGTACTTATACAATTTATTATTGACTTTAAATTTATAAAAATAAATAGGGTACTATACCCCTTTTTCATTGGACGGTTTCAATAAGTCTAATCACATGAATAAAATATAAATAGTGCTCAGCGATCTCCGTAACTTGTATTTCAGCACAGGCAGTGATTAGCTCGGGCTTTCAGTAAACTACGTAATATCGTAATCATCCTGTCCGCACACCCTTCGTGTTCAAAGTGGCGCTTGGAGAAGAATTGTCGTTGTCAGATGTTGGTTCAGAGCCTTTCACCGTAAATGTCACGTAATATCGTTTATTCTTATCCAGTTTCTCTGCTGGCAGCGCTATCAATTGTTTCTCAGTTCCGTGGGACACCTCTAACGTGACATGTGCCTTAGCTGTACCAGAAGGTGGCTTGGAATTAATCTTTGGTAGAAATCCCTTTGACTTGGCACCGCCTGCAGTAGCTGGCTTAGGCATTGTGTGATGGTTCCACCGGTAAGGTACTGTAAAGTTAAATACTTTTAATTATTACCTACATTTACAAATAGGTTAGTATTTGATCGGGCACTGTAGAAATTAAGATCGAATATTTATTTGAGTCACATTTAATATTTGAGGAAAAGTTATAATTTTAATAATTCACGTGCAAAGTATGTTCCTAAATAAACAAAGTACTTACTGTACGCAGAGCATGGTATACCAGTGTATGCATGCACTGCATGAAAACATCGATGCGTTTTGCTGGTACAGAGGCAAGGGTTATCAGGGATCGCACTCATTTTGTATAACTCACTCTCTCCGTAGTCAAAGTCGATAGGACTCTCTGGCAATTTGTCCAAATGCTTTTTTCCACTTTTTTGTAACTTTCTCAAACTTTCATAGAGAAACTTTTCAAAACTACTGAATGAATAATCGGGAGTATTGTATGGGCCTAAACCAACATTAGCTAAACTAGATTTATTATATTCCTCGATAGCTCTTTTCACCAGGACAGCTTCATTTGTTTTGCTAGTTCTTATTTGTAGTCGTTTTAGCTCTAATAAATGTTGGAATATCTTTCTTTCGCAGTAATATCTGTAAACATTTAAATTATTCATTTTCATGTTTGTACTTATAAAGCATAAACAAAATAAATAATTAGTTGAATGCCATACCTTCGCATGTTGGTTTGTATTCTCTGAGTGACCGACTTCATGTCGACAGCATTTTTGTCTCCTGGTTTCCGCACAGGGATCCTACTATCTGATTTTCCGGAATACCTACCACTAGCATTTCTTTGCTTATAATATGCTACTAGGCGGGGACTTGCTATTTGTCGCTGAATAGCTCTCGGACTGGGTTCAAAACCCGAGTCCATTAGTCCACTGGATTCGTAACCTCTTTCAGAGTTTTCACTTTTTGACCGAATGGTTGTTCTACTTTTTGTCCTACCCTTCTTACGAAAACGTTTTCTCCGGCCATTGGCTTCACTATGGCTATATAGTTCATTGTCACTAACACTTGGGACTCGACCTATATACCCATCTTTGGTGGGTCTATCGACATCAAATAATTCTCCATCACCCTCCATAGAACCTTCATCTAATTTGATGGAGGTTTTTTTAAGAATCCCAGTTGTAACATCAGGTGCACTAGCAATATCTGATAGCACTTTATAACTCTCTGTTTCATAAATGCTACTTTTCCGACTGCTACCTTGACTTTCTTTTGAAGTTTTCCTTATCCTTTTTGGAGAAGTCTGCGGCAACGATAAATTAACGTCAAACTCCTCAGATAAGTTTTCTAAGATTACTTGTTGGACTGCACGATTACTTGAGAGATTATCATCAAGCACAGAAACTAGGCCTTTGTCATCATTTTGATTCTCAGTACTACTACCTGTTGTAGAAGTAAATTCCTTTCGCCTTTCTTCCGGACTCATTAGGTTACTTTCACTACTATCTTTTTGTAAAATACTATCTTGAATTTGTTTGTCAGTTTCTGGGTCCATACTATGATCGACTGATTCTCCCATTAAATGTTCAGCCTTGTTATTAGATTCCTTGCTTTCAATAATCTCATCTTTATTTGAAAAAGAAACTAGTGGAGAATTACTTTTCTCCTGAGTCTCTGTTTGCTCAAGACTGGGTATATCACAACTTGTTTTTAACTCTCCGGATAAGTCTTTACTGAACGTTAATTTTTCGTCCGGCCCTGATAACACCTGAAAAGATTTTCTCCGCGTTAGTTCCAGTTCCGGACTTGTTGTTTTTATATTATCGATAGACTCTTGACTATTTTCTTTGCTAGACTGTTCTACTTGTAATAAATCTTCTGCACCTTCTGTTTTATTGATATTATCGTCTGCAGTTTTTTCTTCTTCGGAAGGATTTTTCACCTGGTTGACTGACGTTTTGCCCGTTTTGCCTTGGTTTTCAGTTATGTTTGAATTTTGCATTAGGTTTCCTTCACTCAAGGTTTTTTGTTTATCCGTTGTATTGGAATCGTTTGTTGAAACTGATGGGGTTATTTTTGTTTCGTTGCTTGGACTTTCGACAGCTGGTTCCTGAATGGTTTCTTTTTCATTATCTTGAATCTCAAGAGGTTCAGCATCAGCTTTCATTTCTTCTGTTAAGTCTTTGTGAGTCACGGCTAAGTTTGATGTCTCAATAGATACGTTATTAGAGGAATCTACAATGACATTTAGTTCAGAACTTCCATGCTGGCTTGACTGTCTTTCCATATGGATTTGAGCTTCTGTAATGATCATGTTTGTTTTAACTGATAAAGTGTCCGTTTCTGTTTCACTGTGTGCTACATTCTTATTTAACATATTTCCTTCGGTTTCTGCTTCCAATTTTATACCATCAAGTTTAGTTTCAGTATCAATTCCAAGATTTTCACTCTTTTCATTACTTTGAACATTTCCGGTGGTATTGTACTTAACTATGTTAACACTTTGTTTTCGGTCGTCATTTTCAATGTGAATTGAAGTTTTTTTTCCTTTACGTTTTGTACTCCGTCGCTCGCTAGACTCCGAGCTACTACTTTCTGAAGGAGAACTTGATTTTCGTTTGCTACGTCTTTGATGTCGTCTATTTCTCCTTTTCTCTGAATAGCTTTCAGAATCAGAAGAACTATTAGATCTAGATCTGTAACGTTGGCGTGGCTTAGCACTACTTTTATGTCTTCGTGACGGTTCACTTTTAGATCTATTCTTTTTAGAAGACTTGTGTTTATTGTCCCGAGAATCATCTTGTTCATAGGCCTCAAATTCACTGTCGTAACCATCACTAAAGCTTTTTTGAGTATGCATTAGTCTTTTTCTTCTCTCTTTATGATTATTGCCTCTATATCTACGCGAATCAGATTTTTTACGATTTCTATTATCCGTATATGATTCATTTGATGAATCACTATCGTTCCTATTTTTAATTCTTCGTCTTTCTTGAACTGGACTAGATAATTCAACAACTTCTCTTTTTTCTATTCTTATTCTATCGTGGACATCAATCTTTGTACTGGTCACTTTACGGGTCGGTAATGCAGTTATTGGAGCTCCGTCTATTACAATTTCTGTATTAGCTAACTTTGAGGCAGGCAAACCACTATGCATTTGCAAATATTTTGCTGTAGCTCGATGCCCACGAGTTGTTGCGCAATCTAAAGGGGTGAGTGGCTCATTTTTTGATGACCTTGCAACTAGATTAACTTCAGCACCTCTGTCAAGTAATAAACGGCATAAATCTGCGTTATCTGTAGCTGCTGCAATATGCAATGGTGTTCGACCTTCATGGTTAGTTGCATTAACCTGGGATGGTCTACCGTCTAAAAGCCACTTAACTAACTCTCGTCTTCCTGACGCAACAGCTTCATGTAACGGCAAATCACCCTTAGAATTTCGTAGCCACAGATTAGCGCCTCTAGCACCTGAAAATTAAAATAAGATTAACTATTTTCAAAAAGTAAATTCTATTATAGCTGATTTACACAGGGTCAGTAACTGACTACAAATTCGAGGCAAGTCCGTGCTGACCCGAAAAAAACCCTGTGTAAACTGATTTGAAGTCAGTACAGTGGCTTGAAGTCAGCGCTGACTTGAATATTCGGACACGAATATTTTAAAGTCAGTTGGCGCCCCCCGCCACCCGCGCACCCCCGCGCCAGCCAAATAAACCCCGTGTAAACAGACAAGTCAGTGCGTGGTTAGTCACTGCCGCTGCGTTGTAGAGTGACGACGTTTTTTTTCGCTGGCGATAAAAATTGAAATTAGCAAAATGAAGCTTAGCGAAGACGAAACCTTAAAATTGGTGCAATTATATTGCTTCAGCAACAAAGCAGAGCCACCAGTTTCGTTTCTATCGTCAATCCATTTTCTTACCCATTGTAGTTTATTTTTAGTTATCTCATTTTCTACCATTTCTATTAACTCATTCAACAGCAAAATTGATAAATTTTTCAACAAATAATTATCATCAATCGTCGATTCACTTGTTTTCGCAAATTCATTTTTCCCACTGACTCCACACACATGTGCTAACCGTGAGAAACGCACCACTACTACTTACTTCATGTAAACAGTTAAAGTCAGTCGCGGCGCCGACATTGGCGCTGCGACTGACTTGTCTACTGACCCTGTGTAATACTGACCGAGAATTCGCACTGTTTCGATCTGTCCTTTTGCTGCAGCAGTGTGAGCAGGGCTGCGACCCCTTCTATCTTGACGATGGGAATCAGCTCCATGTTGTAATAATGCGGATGTTGAGTCTGCATGACCTAATGCTGCGGCGTAATGCAAGGGAGTACAGCCATGAGAGTCCGCTACATCCACTCGGGCGCCACATAAACCGACTAGCGTTTCAAGGGCTTCGGTGTGGCCTCTAGCAGCAGCACAGTGTAAAGCTGTCAACCCATCTCTAGAAAACATGAAACATTAAAGCAAAAGTCGAATTGCTTGTGGTAGATTAATTTGAAGTATCGTACCTGTCAGCATCGTCGACTTTTGACCCGGCTTGGTGTAGCGCAAGCACAGCCGCTGCTGAGCCGGCAGAAGCCGCCCAGAGAAGTGGCGTCCGACCATCAGCATCCCTAACGTCTACGCTAGCTCCTCCCTCCTTCACTAGTGCACGCAACACTTCAAGTGCTGCCCCTCTACTCTGCAGTAAAATATATAATTTGATCGTTTGAATAAGATTTACACTGACTGTTATTTAAATTTAAATACGACTGGCTGTTATGTTGGTATTTTAGATACATGGATATTCCAAAATGGTCTTGAATTTTGATTACAATTGAAACATAATTTATGTATTATATTACTTGTTATGCCCCGCGGTTTCACCCTCGTAAGTTGTCTCCGTATGCGTAAACGTCAATTTTCGATTGTATTTAATGAAATTCATTAGAATGACAGTGGGCCATTTGTCTGAAATTGATCGTACCAACTCAGTAACCTTTGTGTGCATAGTTTACGATTCTATAAAGAACATACAGATAAACATTCATTTTTATAAATATAGATGTTATTTACTTTTATTATCATAATACAAGTACTGGTTAATTTATTAAATGGTAGGTACCTATTTGAAAGAAGAAAGATACAAAGAAAGAAAAAAAAAATATTTGCGTCAAAAATGCGACGCGTACACAGAAAAAAAACGCATTTTAAATGAATTAATAGGACGCGTCACATATGTGCAAAACGGACGTCGCTCAGCATATGCCATGGTTCCTGCTAGAAACAGGGCCTTAGCGCTGATTTTCAGCGACGACATTTAATATGACAAAGCATCTACCTGATGGTCGGTGGCTGCCGGTGCGCCGCACATTTGTGCCGCGTAGTGCAGGGGATACCCGCCGTGCTGGTCCGAAGTGGCTGCGTCAGCGCCAGCTGCCAGTACAGCTCTTAGTGCACCAACTTCACCACACACTATTTCAGAAATATTATATCAATCAATCATCAATGCACATAACCTATCGCGATCCACTGCTGTACATAGTCCTCTCCCAAGTTGCGCCATAACACCCGGACCACCTTCCGCATCCAGTCCGACCCAGCTACCATTTTCTGGTCATCGTTACAAATTTAATAATAAAAAATCTGACTGTCTTTATTCATATTGAAATTATAGTAGAACAAATTCAGTCCTAGTCGATTTAGTGTGACTAAAAACAAATCATTAAATGCAAAGTAAAAACTTAATAAATTAGCTCGAACTGAATACCTAAATTCCAGAGTTGACAGTAAATACTAGTAATTATTCCAAATGCTGATAAAAAACAACTAACTTCGACCTTACACATCAAGCGACCCGTATAAAACTTTCCTTGTCAGTCACAGTCGACCTTTCAGATTACGAATTCTCTGAAAAACCTAGTCCTAAATTGCGGTCCGAGTTCAAGGGCCCGACCTTGCTAGCCGCTCAATAACATCGCACTGGACAACCCCACATCCCCCTAAAATACAGACTAGCCATCACCAGCACCGCAACACATTTATAACGATGACTTATAATATCGTGGCATTCCCACACGATAGGTTGCTGCTAAACGGTCTTGCAACGGAGCTTGTGAATCGTTCATGTCAGAATTACAAATTCAATGAGCATTTATCATTCAACATGTTCGTAAAATTCGGAAATCAATTTTGTGTAGACTTTGCAATAATAAGCAGCCCTAATAGACTCCAAACAACTCGTATGATGTATATTTTTTGTTCTTGAAAATATGTATGAGTGCCGGCGAGGTTTACGGTCGGAAGTCCGTTTAAGTTCGTCACACAGCTCAAAGAAAACGGAACCCAGCGTGACCTCCGACCACGTTGCATGTCGCCGTGATCTGACGTATTGCATTATACTAACCATCTTATGCAGCCTTGTGCAGTAACACTATTTATAACAGGCCTGTGTTCTTCGCTCATTGTTTCACCTTGGCGGGGAACATTAAATTCCTGTGTACATTACATTAGCATATCTTGGTTTGTTACGATTTCCTTCCGATTGTCAGTATATAAAGATTAGAAGCAAATTATTTATTACATTATTGTTACATATTATTATATCACAACCTATAACAGCGACCAATTTTTTTTGGATATCGCTCCTTATTTGTGATTTAATTACCAAGTACAACTGTCAACGTCGCACTTTGGACGCCTAATTGAACAAATATCAAAGTAGAGCGCTCAATAATTTTGAAACTCTTAATACTGACGGCGCACTATACGCTGAAGGTCATCACTCCACTTAACAAGTTACTGGCAAGGGGCCGATATAGAGGAGATTTATGTTGACCACTCTATAGTAATTTATCACGAACATCGAGGGTTAGCAAATACTAATGTTGTCCACGTAATCCAGGTTCGTGAAGTAAAACTTCTTTAGGCTTGACTTGAGGAGTTAGCTCGTGAATGCGTGACGAGATCATTACGGAAATTTGTGACCGGGCGAGGCGAACGAAAGTTGAGAGGGAGATATCAGTTAGTGAATATATAAAGAGTGTTACGTTTCGTTTATTACTGTAAAAGCATGACAGAGAGGTGCAAGCAAGTTACGTTATGTACAAAATCTAAGGAACAGTGCAAGCCTATGAGCTAAAGAAGTTACTTGATTCGTGTGGTCTAAAGCACACTCGTTTTTTATATCCTGTCGGAGTAAGTGTGGATGATTACTTGCTTCCAAAATTATTCTATACATATAATATATTTGCATGTAACTTTTAACAAAAAGGAGCACTTGCTTGAAGTAACTGTGTATGTCCCAATGCCCTACGTTCAGATTTTTTATTTAGTTAGCAGATTGAGAGAAATAGCCTAAGACAGTATAGATGTTTAAAGAAGTTTTGCTATTATTTATATATCTACTTAGATTAAAATCTCGTGTCACGGTGTATGTTATCGAACTTCTCCAACTTAACTAGGTACCAAGATTAGTAACTATGCTAAGATTAAAAGTGACGTATTACGTAAGTTTATGCTTTTATCTAAAGTGTTTCGTTAACATAAATGACATAATTTTCAACATGTTTACAATAGGCATAAAGTGAAGCATACAGAGTTTATTTGAGTGGAGCATCTTCAAATAAGTTCATAAAAGGCATATGATTGAAATGTGCGGTGAATATCTAATTGGTTCGCGTGCACCGCGCCGTCAGGTCTGCCTGGTGATAACCACGGAGGCAAAGCTGCGCCGCACCGCGAGTGACACCGGTTAGATAACGACTCACTCCGATCCATCTGTTACCGTCACACCGCGCGCCTAGGGCAACACCCCGACGAACTAAATGATTCTAAGTTTGATAGTCGCCAACCAACGAACTAATGGGTGCGGTAACTTTCAAGTCGCGCTGTTTCCACATACCTAATTTACACTTCAAACTTAAGCTTCCAGCTGACAAAATAATTGTAGTTGTATGTTGTGTGTATGTTTAACGAAGTAGGGTACATAAGTTCATGGATTATGCTAGAAAATATAAACTTATTCTATCTCATGAACAATGTTACTTGAAAACTCACCAGTGGCCCAATGCACAACAGTATGGTGCTCATCGTCCCTAGCGTTGACGTCTGCGCCGGCAGCAAGCAGAGTCTGCACCAGCGGCACGTTCCCATGCACGACGGCGAGGTGCAGGGGCGTGAGTCCGTCAGCATCCCTAGCATTGGCCAGCGCCGGCGCAGCCATCAGCACACGGTCAGCGCACGCAGCGCGCGGCGCCTGGCTCGCGCCAGCCCCGCTTGAGGCGCAGTAGTGTAGCGCGCAACGCAAGCCGCGGTCACGGACTCGTACAGATGCTGGCTGCATAATATATAAATTCACTTCAGAATAAAAGACGACCTTAAACTACTCAGCATAAAAAAAAAGGCTGGCCTATATCCAGATATAGGCCAGCCTTTGCTTTTTGGCCTTTTTATTTTATATCATCGTGAGAAGACCTATCAGAGATTTTTTTTAGGAAGAGATATGCTGAAGTTGCTCCTTGAGAGAAGGGGCTTATATTGTAAGTCCAAACAAAACATAACTCTGCACGACGCAGAATTTAGTCAAGAATCCCGCGTCGCCAAATCTTTTTGTGTTCTGAGTGTTACCGGGTACTGAGTGTTAGTTTATACTTTTTAGGCCATGTAGCAGATTATTTACTTAAAAATATAGTAAATCGAAAGAGATAAAGCCTCTCTTGACCATGCTCGTAATAGCACCTTAACCGCTTAGACTTAATAAACCCAGGTTCAGTTTCCTTCACAGGACTGTGTCGTGAATGGATAATGATTATGATCAAAACTTCTTAGCCGTGTTCGACCACCGTGTATTCGTGACTTCTTATGACCGGGACAAGCGATGCTGATGCACATGTTGGTACATATGTGGCTTATGTAACCAGTAAGATACTTAATATGAAAAGTTGTGAACATTTATGACTTACACAATACACAGTACTTATACTTAATGTACAATTTAAAGCGTGCAAATTATTAAATTACTGTACCTGATGGCACAATGTATTTTATGAATCATTAATGTAAACAAATTCAAAAATTGCGAGTCTTGTGACGAGCAATTGTAATTTAATTACATACACGTTACTAACATTAATCTAATTGAAAACGACTAATGTAAATAAAATTGGAGCATTCAAATCATAAAACTTTTGTATGCCTCTGGGCTAAAATATAATTTTGGGGTGAAAACGTACTAGGTGGTAACGGGGCGATTAGTTAATGAATAATGAAGGCTCTGGTACCGACAGTTTCGAGGGGTACAGGTTACGCCACGTGTCTGGCTCTTGACAACCGTGTTTGTAATCGTGACGCCAATGCCGTGCATGTGAGAACTTTCCCTTCTATTATGCCAGCCAATTCTAAACCTATTGATTGACTACTGCCCTTCACCGTCTCACCCCGTCTCACCGCGTGCCATAATAGTGCATTTCCTTCGAAGCTTTTCAGTTTGATAACACCGTCATCATATTATAACGCAATCGAATGTTTACCTAACCTGTTACAAAATTCAAACCACCCTTACTCAAACGAAATTTATTTGGTACATAGTTAGTTTTAATATGAACATAATATTATGAATTCCAAATGAGTATTTTTTAATAATTTCTGTAATGGCTTTATAATGATAAATCGTTTTGGCAAATTTAGTGCTAAAACGTGAAAGGAATCATGAATAACAATGTAGCCGTAGAACTAAGCCAGCGTCGAGCGGCAAGGGTTGTTTACAGACAAGGAGTGAAGCGATCGACGAACAGTTAACATCGCGTGTAACTTATAATAGCGCTTTCCCGTTTCATGTCAATCAACTCTTAATTTACTGACCAAAAATTTATGAGTTTTACGATCGATGGAGAAGCCTCAAGTGACGGAATTTATAGTTCCACAAAGCTTGTGATATGATTCTGATGTTGGCGGTTATGTTGTGATTTGCTTCAATGTGCAATGTTGTCCTCTAAATGTAAGTACCGTTGTCGATAAACTCACGTCTTTATTGAGTATATCGACGACTGCCTTGTAGTCAGCCTGCTGGCAGGCGTACATGAGCGGGGAACACCCCTGCTGCAGCGGCGCAGTGACGTCTCCCGCTTTCTTCGAACCTTCCACCTTCTCTCGCTTAATCTTTGTGCTCTTATCCAGGAGATCGCCCTTGTGCCGGCTCTTAGGTTTCTTGAGTATGCTTGGGATGGGCTCGCCCCGGCCGCTGGTCGCGCGCTTGTCCATAACAGAAGGGTTAGAGTACGGTCCGCGCCATGTGTGCCGGGCGAGCGACGGCGAGTGGTCGCGGGCGGGCGCGGAGGGCGCGTGCCTCAGACTGGCCGTGTGCGCTGCCCTCTGCTCGGACAGAGGTGGCTGGGCGGTGGGCGCCACGCACCGCCCGCCCGCCCAACACCTTCTACATTACAAGCTTAAAGCAGGTCACCGTTTACAAACTGTATAGTCTTAGACGACGGACTTACGTATAGGTACGCGTATTTGTTAATAATTTATAGCGGTCTCCTTATTTACGATATTGACATTATTTTTCTTGTACTACCAACTATTATTTATGAATAAATTAGAATTTAAACGTTTAATAAAATGCAAAATCTGAACAAGTAAGTACTGTTTTAGTTGCGCATTTCCCTATTTACCTTAAGTCTAAAGAAAAATAATTTATGCCTTTTTTTAAAGGGCAAGGACTAATAAGTCAAGAGGTGTTACAGGTAGGGATATAGAATAACCTTGTAAGTACTAATAACATGCTTTATTCTGTTAAGATCTAAATCATTTTGACCGTGAACTGGGCGCAAAATACATTTTTTGCGTGTGGCTTGAGGGTCATTAGTAACCATATAACATTATGGATTACAGGCATATAATTATCAAGAGCTCAGATAATCTGCAGATTTTTCAGTATATTAGACAGATAGATCTATGCCAAATGTCTTTCTGCGAGTTTAAGTGATTCTTGAAGGATTGTGGCATATTAGATACACAGCTTGTGTCGATATGTCTTTTCTTGGGTTTGTGGTATAATAGTGGAGTGGGTGTAAGGCAGCAAGTAGCTCAAACTGGAGCCGTGACGCGTGACGTAAGGCTGGCACGCCGGCACGCCACCGCCCAGCACCGCCGCCGCCGCACGCCGCCGCGCCGTGGCCGCCGCAAGCTGATCTAATCACACTAACATAATTTACGTTACGAGTTACTGATGATTTGGCCCGTGATACACTTCTATAAAACTTTCAAGGAACTTCCTTACACAATCAATAACAGATATTTCAACAGTTTTGCTAAAAGTTTTCGATACGAATAACAATAATTAAAATTGTTTTGGACTCACTTCTAAAGTTACTTTACGGATTCTTTTCTGAGGTTTAAGTGAATATTAGCTATTGAAATAATCTTCTTTTAAACAGTTTTTACTGCGGTTTATTTTTATTTTAGTTCTCGACGTTTCAACACTTTTGCAGGTGTCATGGGGAGTCGCCTAATAATCAGCCCTAATGCAATTCAGTACAAGTGTAGAGAACCTAATAAAAGGAAACAAGCTCATCAGAGAAGTGGCCTAATTCTGTTAGAATGTTAGAATAAAAGCGTTCGTTCTATGTTCTGAGGAAATAGATTGTTTATTACTGTTCTCCAATAGAGCAGGCGTGAATAGTCCTTGGTACTGAATCTTCATCGCTAAAGATATCCCGAGGTAAAAAAATGAGATATAATTTTACTAATAATTTTAATTAAATATCGAGTATTTTATACATGTCAATCACAGGTCTAGTAACATAATCAGTATGTGCAATGGATAATTATGTATGTACCATCCAACCTATACAACCTACTAACTATGACGACTTTATTACTGATTTAGGTAATATTGAAATTGTTTTTGTCTTCTCAACTAATTAAAATGAAACAAACAGGAAATTAATTCAACCACAAGGTGTTATCAGTACACGTAATAGGAACTAATTGCTTTGGTACTAATGCACCTATTAACATTCTTGACATGTGTACAAATATTCGATCGAATAAAAACATTCTTGACGCCTAAATTACACGCAAAATGTAAGTTATGCCAGTAGCTTACAGTCTCACGCAACCCTCAAGGACGTATTTGAAAATAAAATCATTCTCATGCTTTTCCGTAAGTTCATGTAGATCTGAAGTAGAGTTGACCCACTGCCCCCGATAACAAAGAAAAGGGCCAACGATGTTGTAAAAATTTCAGTTGTGAGCTCCTTGCTCATAATTAAGCAATGCCAACCATTTTTATTTATAACGAGCCAGACTACACTGTAAACCTATTTACGTGCCAGTCTACGTGCTCTATAGCAATGAAGTCTAATACCTATTGCAAAAGGATTTACCAGGCCGTTATTATTAAATTGTTCTCCTGATTTAGACTCAAATAGAAACGGTATATTTTAATGTAAGCTACCTTATGGAAGCCACAATATTTTTCAATTCCCATCAGGAAATTAGTACTTAATTTGGAATTGTGTATGCGTCAGATAGTTATCACTCGTCACGTTTTGTCTGTGCTGCCCATTGGTCCTTTGGGCCACGTCAGAATACCGTAGTTTCAACATGAGAAGTATTTTAGTAAAATCTTTCGAGTTTTTAGATCAGTAATTAATTCTGCTGCTAAGGAAAATACGACCGTAATTTCTTAAAGCAAGTTACTACTACTCCAGTTAATAAATAAATAAATCTATATACATATAATAAAACAGTAAAAAAACTGTGTCTGTACATTGAATATATTAAAAAAAAAATAATTGAGGGGGGTTTACAAACAGTTATAGAGCACGAATCCAAAAAAAAAATTCTGTCTGTTTGTCTGTTTGTCTGTATGTCTGTTTGTCTGTTTGTCTGTTTGTTTGTACACGCTAATCTTCGGAACTACTGGACGGATTTGAATGATATTTTTTTTGTTGTATAGGTATTAAGTCTGGGCAACATATAGGCTATAATTTATCTTGGAAATTTGAACACCTGATGCAGAACCGCAACAGACCAGCTAAACTATAAGAGATACAAAAATGGTACCATAGCAAAAATTGTTCCACGTGATGAGCATTTTCTGCTGAGAGAATAAATTTGAAGATCTGGAACACCTGATGTGGAACTCCAAGAGCCCGGGTACACCATAACACATATAGGAATGACGTCTTAGCAAGAGTTGTTCAGCCTGATGAGCACTCACTGTTGACGTATAAAAATTGAAGATCTGGAACACCTGTTGTGGAACTCCAAGAGCCCGGCTACACCATAACACATATAGGAATGACGTCTCAGCAGAGTTGTTCAGCCTGATGAGCACTCTCTGTTGACGTATAAAAATTGAAGATCTGGAACACCTGTTGTGGAACTCCAAGAGCCCGGCTACACCATAACACATATAGGAATGACGTCTTAGCAAGAGTTGTTCAGCCTGAGGAGCACTCTCTGTTGACGTATGAAAATTGAAGATCTGGAACACCTGTTGTGGAACTCCAAGAGCCCGGCTACACCATAACACATATAGAAATGACGTCTCAGCAGAGTTGTTCAGCCTGATGAGCACTCTCTGTTGACGTATAAAAATTGAAGATCTGGAACACCTGTTGTCGAACTCCAAGAGCCCGGCTACACCATAACACATATAGGAATGACGTCTTAGCAAAAGTGGTTCGGTCTGATGGGCATTTCCTGTTGACTTATAAAAATCGAAGATTTGAAACATCTGACTTGGAAATCAAAGCTGTCACTAATTTCACTGTATAATTATAAAATAACATAACCTTTCGGACTGATTTTGGATGACGATGGTATATCATTTATAATTCGACTCTACTAGCCAAAACTCCCAATTTATTTTTATTTTTTTTTATCGAATATACCTATATGCCTTTGGGCTTATGTTATTTGAGCGTTTAATTTACTTTGCAGTCACTTAGATTTTAATTGATCAGGTATCTTCACAATAAAACTATAACCATGATGAAAGAGGTCAAATCTTTCCCAATGTTCCAAAGGAGCTAAATAGGCTAAATAATAAAAAGGATTGAGGATCATAAGATCCCAAGAATCTACCGAAGAGCGTCAAGAGAGACTTGATGCTGTTCGAGAAGATTAGGCTGCAACTCGCTCCGTAGAAACCTCTTCGGATCGCGAAGCACGCCTGCATTCTCATCGTATTTACGTATCTACATCCAGGTCTCTAGAGGACCAGTGAAGAATATGATGCGCGACTGACCGCTGATCGTGAGAAAAAGTTCTGATGGGCATTTCCTGCTATCTTACAAAAATGAAATATCTGGAGGTTCTCGAATCGTCTCGCGCATCACGTTGTTTTCCCGTCCCCGGGTTCTGAGTATTTGACATCAGACGTTTCAGATCTTTTATTTTGACGACCCTGTTGTTGCTGGCATAAGCAACAGGATCCGCGTACGAAGTTGCGGGCAGAAGCTAGTAATAAATAAATGTGGACAACATCACATACATTGCCCCGAAACCAAAGTAAGTAGCTAAAGCACTTGTGTTATGGAATCAGAGACAACGAAGGTACTTACCATAAAAACCCAGACACGAGGCAATGTAGAAAAGTGTTTTTTCTACATTGACCCGTCCGGGGATCGAACCCGGGATCTCAGAGCTGGCGACACCTTGAAAACCGGTGTGTACGCCACTCCAGCACGAAGGTCGTCAAGTCCAGTTAAATACACTAATAATGATTTTAAAGCTACATTAGACACAGATATATATAAATACTATGTACACTTACATATGTATGGTGTTACTAGACGCTATCAGTACCTACTTCCAATAATGATTATGTTTGTATTAAGTATATAAGGGGAATATATTGCAAAGTAGGTCGTGTGTCGACCTGGTTTTATCCTCACGATATTTACTTTTCCCTTCGTGTACTAACTGTCAAGAATTTGACGCGTCCAGTAGAAAGTGCGGGTACTTACAACTGCAGTGAACAAGTAATTTATCATGTACAAAGTACGCCTACGCTTTATAATAACATGCTATCGCGCGATTACATGTCGCAGTGTTATAAAAATCTTAAATAATTATGATAAGTGAACATATGATGGGTAATTATTGTAAACGTTGACCTAACGCATTTAAATCGTATATTAAAATGCCTTGTGTATTTTCCCGTTGCCATAAAGAAATCTAAAAATCTATACCTATGAACTGAAGGTATTACATTAAATATGCTAAGTAGGAGTTAAAACCACTGTAACTCATATTATTTCGCTAACGCTAATAAAATACGTTATACGTATTTCATGAGAATGTATAATTATACATTTAAAACCTGAGTCTTAATCGATTAATTATGTAAATTAAAAAACATAGACTTTAAAGTATGAATTCGCAACGATTGTGGCGGTAAGCTAGCCATGTAAGTCACGAAACATGTAAAACTAACAAGTACTGCGTGCTACCGGGGCAGGTAAGTATCAAAATCATAAAACTACCAAACACGATATTTAAACGAGGTGCTAAAAACATAGAAAATATTTGAAAAGTCTCAAAAAACAGTTAATTGGTTTTACAGGAAACGAAAACGAAGTGCTTACACGTGGACAGTTTTAGACTTCTTTTTGGGAATGAGAATATAAATAAAGTTCTAAACTAAAAAAGAAAAAACAACTTTTTTTATTATTTAATCTTGTGGTTTAGGAGAACCTCAGCCTTAAAAAACCATCGACACGACCAGAGACAAATCTTTTGAGATCACCAAAAGGCTTTAGATTTGGATTAAGAGCCATTTCACGTTTTCGCGCGAATATCTAAGATTTTAGTCGCCTAATTTACCATCTTAGTTAATACTCTGGCATTGGTGAATACATGTAAAAAATAGACCAATCTTTCGTATTGACACTTCATGTAAAACATTTACAGAAACTTATTTCTTTACTTTGTAGTGATTAATCTCCCACAACTAGTTTACTGAAGAATCATCGCAGAGTCAACTTCAGACTCCTATATCTATCATTAACAGTTATAATTTTGACAAAAAAAAATACACAATGCATCAGGCATATAGTTTTGTCGACACATAATGTACTAGAATATCGATTATTATAAACATTAATTAGTAAAAAAATAAAGTCTTGGGTCAATTTTTACGATTTATTCGCAATTATATCGCAATTTTTTGGGTTTACTAAGGCGTAATTACATAAAAAAAAATGTCAAAATAAACTATGTTCTTTAACAAATCGAATTCTAAAGTTTGATTAAAATCCCTTCATTTAATTAGACATAATATCGATATTAAAATCACTCTAAATTAGAATAAAGTACGATGCATAAGCCGGTACTGTTTAGTCCGGTGCGAGCGCCCATCGAGGAAGGACCTATGCCACTTTTTCCCGCGTCTCAATCTGCGCGTGCTCATGTCGTGAACGCATTATTATACTACGACTACAACATTTTGATTTTTTTTCGGTTTTTTTTTTTACAAGAAGAAAGAGTTTATTTTATTATAAAGTGTTATTTTAGTAGATTAAAGATTAATTATATATTATTGTTTAGCAATGGGGCGTAACGACGCAACCGTTACGTCCCATTTTGTACCATTGTATCAAAAAAGGAAAAATAAAAATTATGCAGCCATATTATTATAACTTATGTGATAGTCTATATTATTATTTGTTTTCCTGATAATTTTTATTACATACTTTACATAACATATACTTGTGTTTTTTTTTATTATCTAGAAACCTTTATTAGACTGAATTTAATTTTGACAAGTCAGGATAGTTTACATATAACTAATTTAGACGTGAAACAGATAAATAAAATAACTTTTTTCATAAATCTCTAAATTCCGCATTATGATTACAACGGCTCAAGATTATTTAGTCCGTCTCGACACTCGCGTTACACTGCTTCTATTGTGTATGTGTGATAAGCTTTGCACACATACACAGTGCTGCCGTCTTTTACCTAAACTCGAGCGCTTTAATTTTGTGAAATGGCTCTTAATTGCCGCAATATACTTGATAACAACCTAGACGGGTTTATGCGTGTCCACTCACTAAAACACGAAATAGGGCACAAAACGGACATAATGAGTCGTAGACCAAGCACAACATTTTATAAAATAAACTCACAATTAACTTATAATAATCATAGATTTATTAGTTTTTCTATTACCATTTCCCTTAATGATCTAGGTAAAAAATTTAGAGTGAGAGGAAATAACATTCCGGTTGGCTGCCATAACAAAAATCGGCGAAGGTCGAACCTCGGCTAATGGAAGTAAGGGGTATGTTGTGGTGGTCAGTGGTCAGCTGGCGGGGAATATGGGTCAGCGATCAATCGAGATAGGAGCAAGCTCGACTCCATTTGCGATTATATGGAAATTAAACGATCAGTCGCCCTACTGAAGCTAGAAAGCTTACTGGGTTAACACTTAAGATCTTAGATTAGCTACTTGATATAAGAAAAACTATCAAATACATTTTGCTTCTATTTCTCAATGAAAATTTTACTTCTTAAAATTTCGGTAACTAGCCTAATGCTTATTATAGTTTGCTTATACTTACCACATTTCAGCAGCATGTCTTCGAAGATTACTTTTCTAGAAACGTGCACTTTTCACTTGAGAAATGCTTAAAACTTTCCACCGAGCTGCCAATCAAACAAACTTCCAAAACACCACGCCACCTAGAGAATACTGCAGCAACTGAAGACTACGCCATAATGAACTTGAACATTATTTCGGGACTGATTTTATCGTAAGGGTCGTCAATAATCGTGCGTGCTGACAGCCACGTCGATGTCCATTGTGGTAATTGGTAAATAAACGCTGATGACAGGGGCATGGTGTGGCACGGAGTCGGCGGAGTCTCCATGACGACACAAGGGACGCGACCGTTGCTATAGCCGACGGCTTGCGTCGTGCCATACCGTGCAAGGTTAACCCGCAAACCAAGTCTAGGGGATGATTAAGGGATTTGTTGCTCAATCATAAAAACGAATATCTTTATATCGCTTCACTAAATTTACTCGCATGTTGTACACTAGCACGCTCATAGAAACATCTTTTTTCTATTAGCTTTGCATTAGCATGTCAAGTGCCCGCATGATTAGAAAATTGTGCTAAAATAAATACACATAATTACATAAAGTTATTTATTACATTAGTTTATAATTTATGGAGCAATAGGAACACATTTGCCGTTGATACTTCGTTTGCAACCTGGTGGGCATACTGTCGGCACGACTAGATGGGCGTTGTTGAACCTGGACTGGAAGTTGAGATGCGACTGGCAGGCGACGGTGAGGCTGGTGGCGTTCACCCCCAGCGTGGCGGGGACGGGCCACAGGTGCCGACACGCTGTGACACCCGCCAGCTGCTCGCACCTTCCGTTATACATGACGTATGAGTCGATGGAGCAAGGGTTCTGCTCGCAGACCGGTATCGCCGAATCTGGTTTTAGGACCAGGTAATGTCCGTGTTCACAGGGTCCCTGACGATACGCTGCCCAACATGCGTCCGATTTTGGGTGGTATAGGTATGCTGAAAATAATAAACGTAGTCTTGAGTGAAGTAAGTGAGTATCTAACTCAAAATAAATAAGAATGGCACAAGATTAAAACTATTTTCTGTATTTCGAGGGGAGTTCATTATGATAATTACTGAAAACGTCCCGCAGTATACTTTATTTACATAAACCTACATAATATATAATTATGCATGTTTCAGTATCTACAAAAACACAACATAATTATCCTCTGCTCGACAGACGGACTAATAACACCTTATTTGGATAGTCAACTGTTCTCTAGTAATTTTGTTAACCCCTCGTACTAAGCTTGCTGTGTGCTTGTGTTACGACTGGTTAGGTTCACGTCGGTAGTGCAATGGGTGGAATTCGAACGGGCAACCACATGATCGTAAGCCCGACGCTCTAGCCATTACTCTACCGCCGCTCTGTGAAAGTTGGATGTGTTCAATTAGTAAAGTAATGCATGCTTACCTGGTCTACAGTCGCATATCCAGTCATCTTTCTGGTCCCCTGGATAATACAGTTCGTTTTCGGGGCACATAGCAGGAATGAACACTGGTTGCCGGTTCTGAAATAGAAAAAAAAAACTTTTTTATTTTTGTGTACGATTATATAAAAACACATACTTTAGAAGTAGCTTGTATCTAGACAAACACCTATTTTGATATTACTGAAAGCCATATTTGGAATAATAGGGATTTCGGGACCCCTCACCTACGGTTGTCTTATCCCAAACTAGGCAGACTACTGATAAACAAACATAAATATTTCTAAACACATACACAATATAGATAAATTACACCCAGACCCAGAACAAATGATCATGCTCATCACACAAAGGTTTGTCCTGGGTGGGAATCGAACACACGACCTCTGACTTCGCAGTCAGGGTCACAAACCATACGACCAACAGGCTAGTTAAGTCATTTATTACTTGTTAAACTAACCACTGTAAAGACAAGGGGCATAGATTCCTTAGTATAATTAAGTATTTGTTTGTAAATTTGATCCTTATTTCGTCGAAATCCACATTCAATAGATAAGAAGTAGAAGCAGGATAAAGTAATTTGTGACGTCTCATGTAAACTAGGGAATCTCCCTATTAATTTTATAAAATACTAGCTGTTTCCCGCAGCTCCGCCCGCAGTCTAATTTTTTTTTATATTATTGAGATGCAAGCTGTCCTATCTTTTAAGTTGGATCAAACTGCACACGGTGTGCAAATTTGATTTAATATAAGTTAAGTAGTTTCGGAGTTCATCCCGGACAAACAGCGTGACACTGGAATTATATAGTTTTTTTTTTGAGGCGGCCTTTCATTACTATAGGAAATTAATAATCTAGCTTTATATTCAAAGTTAATGGCGGCTGCGAACATGAGGGGCCTTATTAATTAACTAAGTCGTCGTCGAAGCGTTTAACGTGCTGTTACGTTTAGGGTTAAGAGAGGCTTTATCACTTTCAACTTTCTATATTTATAAGTAAAAAATGAGTTTAATGGTTTAAATGTATAATAACACTACCCGGTGACTCTCACACCACAAAAAAGATTTGGCAACCCTGGATTCTTGAACTAAAATCTGCGTCATGCCACGTTATGTTTTGCTGGGACTTGGAGAATAACCCCACTCCCCCCTCTCCCACCGGCAAGTCGCTTCGCACTTGCGCAGTAACAAATTGATGTACCAGTAGGGTTGCCGGGCGAAGTGCTGCGCAACTAACTTCACAGCCGCCAATATGTTTGAATCGCACTTTACCTATTAGATGTAACTATCACAAAGTTTGTATGCTAAAGTTGTAATTTACTAGGTGACCATTAAACGTTTATGTTTAACGATTTACCGTATTATGGAGAGTCAACCTCGGCACCTAGGGGTATAAAAAATTGCCAACTACCTGATCTCAGACCTACCAAATTTACGCAAAGCTTTTGTTTCGGAGACGTTCTATAACAAACACCTTGACACAACATTTTCTAGGCGACTGTAACATCATACCTCTATACATTTAGATCTAATACCAAGTTGTTTGTAGTATACATTTAGAGTACACTAAAGAGGTTTATAGATACCAATAAATACGTACTATAGATAGGTACGTACATTGTTTATTTAGCGATTATTTTAGATATACTTACGTTCTGAGAAACTTGGAATTTATTCCACATATCTTTGAACTCAACTTTATAATCAACTTAAGGAAAAAACACTACACAGAATTAAACTCTAATAACACCTAAAATTAACCCAACAAATATGAAAGGTCAAGTCAGGTACGTCTACATTATTTATTAATATGAAACATGCAATGGCAATCTTACATAAAATCTTTGTTTAAATGTGATTCAGTGTAACTAAACAACGGGCATTATTATTAAAATCAGCTAAAGACCCATGACCTAGCAGTGGTCACGGCTGGAAGGTCGCTCGTATTTACCCAAACGACCAACACCGACACATTCATAGATAAAACAATTATCTGCTACACACATTTTACATCCATTCAAATCAACGATTTAACTTGTAACAATCCAACAAAAACATCTTTGGAGCAAAAAACATGTATCGAACAAGGAAAATCAAAACTTTTGCCAACTTTAGGCAATTATATAAAATCATAAAACGTGTGATTCGTCTAATTAAGATATATTTACTTATATAAAAGTTGAAGATGAAGAACATTGTAGGTGTCCAACGAAAAACTGGTACTTACATCTTTATTAACTAAATTCGGATCTTCTTCTGGTTCAGGAAAGCCAATGGATCCTTTTGGCATCTTATTTGCTATTGCCGCACTAAATACTAAACACGTGAGCATCAAAACTTTAAACGAACACATTTTGATATCCTAAATCCACTGCCACTAATGATTCAGTACATGAAGTTACACGGTTCCTACTGACTAGAGTCAATAATGTCAATAATTATAAACACAGAATAAATTTATAATAAAGCGATGCTCTTAAATACACAGTCGGAGAGCGACTAGGCCGCACTAAGATACGGCTCGAAGCTATATACAAATAATCGAACGTCATGCGTACAAATCAAAACGGGTTTACTACGGTAAAAAATATAACGAATCAACATAAAATCTACATGATCCGCGAACTAAGATATTTGGAAAGGGTCAGGAATCAATTCCTTTTCCGAATTCTCAGATTTTTTAGAAATAACATACATTAGTTATTTTACGCGAACCACATTGATAGGTTTCCGTTATAAAGTTATACCGGGTGTACCAACATATTTCCTAAAGCAATTAATACATAATGAGCACAAAGTGCAAATCGTTTTTGCTGTAGCTTAAATTTAAAATATATTCCTTTACTTAGGGTTCTTTGCCTCAAAAAGAAAAACGGAACCCTTATAGAATCACTTTGTTGTTTGTCTGTCTGTGTGTTTTCGAAATAAAGTACCTTTATCTCGAAAACGCGTGGAAGTATCGAGTTGAAATTAAGACCATTTATTTAAATCCACAGTCTGTTGAGGATTTGAAAAAAAAACATCCTTAGTTAACGTAAAAAAAGATACGGCCGTACCGCAAAAAACGTTTATTTCGACACTTTCAAGGTGATCAAAATTAATAGGGTACTTCCTGTGGTATAACAAATTTATACGGAACTCTCGGTGGGTGAGTCGAACTCGCACTCGTCCGGTTTTTTTATTAGAATCCTCATATCCTCACGCATTCACTTCATTAAACCAAGAATATTGTATTTGATAAAAAAAAATAAAAAATACATTTCATGAAAATTTTTAAATGTTCAAAAGATTATTCTGGTTTATTTTATTCATACATTCATTAATAAAGACGAAGAAGAAAGACATTATTGATTTTTCTATTAATCCCAAAAGCCGTTGAAAATCTACGTTTATTGATACAGACGTAATTACATCCAACTCAATCTCATGAGTGATGTTTAATGGCCACAAGCTTACAATAATTATGACATGACCGGTTTGTGAGTGACGTAATTTACAAAATACCAGTCATTTGTCGATTTGTTTCGTTTAGATTTGTTTGTTCACATTCATACTAGTTGGTCTAGTGTGTATCGTTATCTGCGAAGCTGTTAAAATCACGCAAAGCGAGAAAATGTTGAAATACTTAATTCCTACAGGTACCTACCGCAAAACAGAAAACCATTTTCTAGTATCTACAGAAAGGGATAAAATCTTTTACTGACGCTATCCGGGTGTTCTCTGGACACTTGCCAAAAGCTACGCAAGTACCTATCTACCTATGTAGCCAATTCTGCTATAAGATAAAATTATGTATAATCGGGGAGGTCCACGGATAGCCGAGTGGTATAGGTCACCATGATAATTACCACTGTGCGCGACGTGCTGCGGGTTCGATCCCCGCATGGGACAAGTATTTGGGCTTGTACACAAAACTGCGATGCGACGACGCATTGCAAAAATGTGCGAGCTTCCTCACCGTATCTCCATAGAGGGATCTCGCACATTTTTGCGATGCGACGTCGCATCGCAGTTTTGTGTACAAGCCCTTTGGGAGATCCACAAATGCTTGTTCTAAGTCTGGGTGTACTTTGCGCATGTGATTTGAATGTTTGTGAAACCCCCGCGACACAAGGATTAAATTCCTTAGAGCGGGAGTAATTTATTTTAAATAAAAAAAGAAAAAACGACATTTCTTTTTGTGGGTTATTTATATTACGTTATCGACCGAATAAACTCAAGATTGCTAATATCAATATATACCTAGTGAGAAAGATTTTTTCGTATTGATGGGATTAACCAAACTAATAAATAAGCATGTGACATGATGGTCTCATATAGGTAGGTAACTAGGTACAATCGTACTATGTGCATATTTTTTATTAGGGTTTCGTACTCAAAGGGTAAAACAGGATCCTACTAAGACTCCGCTGTCCGTCCGTCTACCCATTGGTCACCAGGCTGTAACTCATGAACCGAGATAGTAAGAGAGTCGAAATTTACAGAGATGATGTATTCTGTTGCCGCTATAACATCAAGTACTAAAAACCGAACAGGTGCTAGTGGGACTCGCTCAAATTCGCCCCAATTTCACACTTGCAAGTGTCGAAATTAAAAGATAAAGTGTCTTGACAGACAGACGGGTAACCGTAAAAAAGGATAAAATAAAATTTTTAGGGGACCCTATACAACACACGTGTTTTTTGCCGTTTTTGTAAAATGATACTGGTGCGAGTGCAAGTGCGAGTCGGCCTCGAAGGGGAGCCATTCGTGCGCGAGTCCGACTCGCATTTGATGGGTTTTATTAGTCATCGTATCAATAAGAACCTGGGTTGATACTAGGGGCAGTCGGGTATCTCCTATTTTGTCGCGTAAAATTATTTAACCAAATGGCATTCAATAGTATTGTAGGTACATTACGGCCTAAGAGCTGACCAAAGAATTCTCCTTAAATACACATGTTTTATACGGCCTCACTTGCAGATTGTTTGAATCCTGGGTTTCGCACGATGTTCTTTTCACCAATGACCGGAGTTAACCTAGAATAACTAAGTTAATAAATAGCAACTTAGTAATGAGTAAAGTACATCATCATCTACATAATATGCCTTTTTAAGTTTTTTTTTGCCTGGCTTCGAACCTACAACCTAATCTAATGTGCAAACAATTCGGATCATCGAATTGTTGGGTAACCACGACTTGATTGCTCGACTTTCCTTCGAACCCTTAAAATATAACAATATTAACTGAATATGGCTGTAGTAGTTCGAGGGGCTCGTGGCTAAGTGTAAGCCGCACAGTCGGTTTGACCGATAATAAAGGTTAAGCCGCGTTCGCCGCTGTTAGTCCGTGGATGGGTGACCATTTGTAAACATACCGAGACCACCATACGGTGATATTTGACCCTCGTTAAGTCATTACAATTCTTAAAACCAATCTTATTATGGGATACTGTTTTACCCATTACTCAGTAAAATGGGTTGTGGAGATCAGACAGTCAGTCTCCATGTAAATATATAATATTCAGCTAAATCCGGTGAGACTGGAAGCCGACCCCAACATCGGTGGGAGAAAGGATACGCAGAAGAAGAAGGCTGTTGTAGTTCATATTCTGGTTGGTACACATGACTCTAAAACGCATAAAAACAGAAAACTGCTAGATAGATACTCCTTTACCGTGGTCCAGAGGAGAATGCATTCGAAACTTTCCGCAGTACCATCAACATCGGGTCAGGTCAGTTAAACTGGTTAGGAACTATCAAGTATGGGACTGGTTAAGTTGGTTAAGGATTCAAGTGGGTATATATTCTTGAATCCTATGTTCATTTGTATTTCATCAATCAATAACGCATAAATCTTCTATCATCTAGATACTGGTAAAACCCGTTATTTGACCCGATGTGGAATAGGTAAATAACCTTTAAGTTTATTTCAAATTGTCCGGTTCATATAATGTATTTCTTTGAATTTATCAAAATATAAATAACATAAATTATAAATGTCAATATGGAATAACCAAAAGCAGACCTTTTAAAACGTAACCTTTGAGCAGTTCTTGTTAATCGAAACATTTTCATGTTTTTTATGTGGATCGGGAAGAAACTTTGTAATGGCCTTTGATTATTATCGCAAACAATGCTTAACTGGTCTGAGTCCGTCTGAGCTACCGAATATAAAATAAACATAAAATAACATCATATTTAACATGCTAGATAAGGTACATGATGTAGTTTGCTTCAATTGCTGAAGTTCCGAGCGCTGGAGAACTATATGGCCTCGCAAGAGATAGGATGCGATATGCAGATCAGACTACCAACCTTCGCTAGTTGGACAGCCACACTAAGAAGGAGACCATGCTTGTTGTTTTTACTTTAATTTAATCATTTCTAGCCAGAGAGAAAAAATACAGTATTGTTGTTAACATGCATGGGCCCGATAAATACAAAAATCAGTGAAACATCCACTGCCGAAAAACCTGTGTTTGTGTGTAGCATTTGGCGCCACTCTCTTTACACCTAAGTAAGAATTATGACACCATTTTGTTTCTGTTTCTATTGATTTCAATGTCTTGGAAGCCACGGTTGGTCCTCAGCTTTCTTAGCAAGCCAAAAGCATGGATTCATTATGTTATTTAAATATCAATATCTGTGCTTTAAAAGTACCTATGCAAATAAATCGAGATAGGTCCTGTACAAAACGGCAATGAAGATAAGTTAAAGCCTTAATTAAGTATGGGGGCAAACGTGATGGTCTTCGCTTGTTTATTTCTATACCTAATTTCATTGAATTCCTATTCTTTCTTCCGATTACGGGAACTCCTTTCGCCACATGGATTGAATTGAATTGAAGATTGCAATAAAGAATATGAATATGAATATGAATTTCGTAGTAGGTACCTAGTTAAAAAAACACTATTAAAGTATAATCGCGGCGTCGCCGTCGGCTAGGGCGTCGAATTTGCGATCTTGTGGTTGTGGGTTCGAATCCCGCCCATTACACTACCGACGTGAACCCACTCGTAACACAAGCATCTTAGCTTAGCACGAGGGGTTAACGAGATTAATAATATTAATGTGCGACCCACATTGCTAGTAATATTTAAAAAAAAAAAGAAAAAAAAGAGAATAAATAAATAATGACATATTCACATAAAAACAATAAATTTTAATGGTTCATGAAGGTACGTACCCATATAGCTACCCAACCAATACAATGTTATCTTCGGGATATACCCAGATAGACAATTTTATTAACTTCGGAAGACCCCCATTAAGATGATAGGTACCTAACAAACTAATTGTGTAGGGACACAATATTATTGACGTGATCAATCGGTAGGCATTTTTCAATCTAAGAATAAATAAAGTAAAAGGTTACGGTATTTATAGGTAAGCGTCATCATATTGGGGGTTTTCCGAAGTTAATAAAATATTAGAAACTAATTTCCATTTGTGGCTTTGCTCGCGTGGATGTTGGTTATTAAGGAAGATACAACATAAGGGATTTGGATTTAAGCTTAAAGTACCGATCCTGTGCAACATTTTATGTTAACGGTTTGGTGCATAAGTAGGTAAGGTAAGCTGTAAAAGCACTGACAAACAGAGTTGCTTTAGCATAAAATTAAGAATATTAAATATCTACCAAAAAATATACTTAAATATAAATAACATAATAATAATAACATAAAATTATCTAAATAGTAATATTTATTATTTATCTCAATTTTCAGACAAATGAGGAAACAAGGACGGCTCTTTCCTATACATGTTACGACGACGACGACGAGTAGCTTTCAAAGCCAACTGAATTAATTATCTAGCTGGATACTGTTCCTAGTTGACTGATTTTGTATTCCATGGGAGAAACCTTTGTCTAATGCCCCATCCAGACGAGGCGCCTCCTCGAGGCTCTCGGCACGAGTCTTGGCGAGTGGAGGGTGCATGGAAACCCCTTATACTACAAAATCCTATGGATAATTTGTGCTAGCCATCCACACTCTTACTTTATTCAGTTCGAGTCTAGATGGGGCATGACATTCACATAATTATAAAACTCGTAATGTTCCTGTGATCAACTAATCACAATGTAGGTAGGTCTATAGTTGGAGATGGCTCTTATGCCCCATCCAGACTCTCCACGAGGCTACACGAGGGAACGCGAGAAGGAGTGTGGACGGCGCGCTCGTGTCCCCTCGACTTCCCGCGCATCGCCTCGCTGCTACTTCGCTTTGGGTCAGTTTTTCAGACGCCAGTCAAAGGCAGCAGTGTAGTAGATGTAGCAGGCAGCTGAATAACGAGAGGGTATATGGCTAGTATTCCTGCAACCTTCACTCGTCAAGAATCGTGCCGAGAGCCTCTAGGAGCCGCTTCATGAGAGTCCGGATGGGCATTAGGTACTACAAAAGAAAGACCAAAAACAATTATGTTAATCTTTAAAGTTACATCGTGTCTTTCATGAAATATTTCAAGTATTGAGTTCTACTTCATTAAAATAAAGCATATCATGAGGCTATGACGGTGCTTCAAATAAAAAAATTAAGCTTGTTCATTTCATGCTTTAAAAATACAATGGAGCTTGATCATAATTTTATGAATTGATCTGGGATTTTTTTATTTGCAATAAGTAAAAAACTTATAATTGTTGTTTATTAAATTAGTAATATTCATTGTTAAATTAAACAATGAAATTTTCTTACTAAAGTAAATGTCAAAACAACGGTACTTTTCAAGTTAGCGTAAAACGAACACGCTCGTAGTGTTTACGTCAACCGAGATTTTTATGTAAGTAAATGTCAAAATGGGAGTGAAAACGTAAAGAAAACAATGTGAAATTACTGTATTTTTTAATCTGAGTATGAAAAGAATCTACGTAATGACCCTTTAAAACCACGTCCGAAATGTTTACTAAGAAATCTCATCAGGATGTTAAGAAATCTACTGTTAAAATACAAGACTCCAAAAAGGATTCAGCAACACGACTAAAACACTTAAAAATCGTTTTAGGTAAGCAAATAATACGTTTATACATGTTCTTAGAGCTATTGGCAATGTTTTGAAGACTATAGGATGCGTCATAAAGCTTTAGTAATATCGACACCTATCGCATTCCATACATGCTAATTAGCTGAGAATAACTGTAGTTGATGCTCCTCAACTTACAACTGTTTATTGTATCGAGAAAGTAGTATTATAGTTATACATTAATTTTGTGGTGATTCTACATACTGAACAATCTTACTATATTTTAATTACTGTACTTGAACTGTATTGTCTCAAATAATACTAATGTGTAATTACAGTTATAATCTACATGTAGTACTGTCTTGATTTTAGGTTAATAACTATTATTTATGAACTATGGTTTAAATACAAACAATACATAGTTATTTTAAAAATCAAATATAGTTCAGATCTCAGGATGTGCTTCACAACTTAAGGTTTCATCTTACAATAACTTCTTATGTGTTTTTTACTTGTACATTATAAAGTAAATAACAATAATATATAAAACATTGTTCTATGGAATCAAATATCATAACAATTGATAGTGATTCATATGTGAAGAATGTAGGTCAATAACATTTCATAAACATTTTACTTCAATACTTTCATACAATATTCTGACATTTCATACATATTTATTTCTTTTACACACAATTTTTGACAGTAAATATTCTGATTTACTAGGCTCTTTACTATCAATAGCTCCAGATTGTGTTTTTGAGACAAGTATGTACAAATTGCTGGATTTAAGTGCACATCTGCCGCCTTTGACTATGATCATATTAATGAATAGTTTTATTTCTGGTCTATTGGTGTAGTGGTTAGTAAACCTGATTGCTGAACCAAAGTTCATGGGTTTCATTGCCACATAGGACACATCACAATCACAATGATCATGCTCATCACACTAAGATTTCTGTCTTGGTGTAATTTATGCGTAATATGATTTAATTTAGTAATAAGTGATTTAATAGAACTGTCTAATAATGAATATAAATTTTGCATGCAAATTTTAAGTATGTTGTTGGCAGGCATTTCTGTGTAGTGTGGGGGGTAAAGGTATAGTGTGTAAGTGAGTGCGCGTTTCTGTTTAAGGTGTATAATTTAATGTCATGAAATGTAAAAATTCCAGGTTTTGCGATCAGAAGAAGAAGAAAACAGAATATTTTCCACTGAGTATTAGCATGATCTCTGTATTTTAGTTATTATTATTATTTTTGTTTTATGGCAATCTGCTATAACATAAAAATAATAATGCAACTTCTGCCAGTCTCGCGTAGTGACCACACATGGGTGTAGTCAAGGGCTTTTTTACAGTTAAAACGAATTCCGGCGATGTATTTTAGTTATTGGATTGCATGTAATAAAACTTCAACCTCTTCGCAGCTTTTGTTTGACAGCCAAAGTTGAATGGCAATTCAAAGAGTTAAGTCTATATCTGTGTTTATCAGGTTATTAAGACGTGTCGATTGATATTTATATTGTCTCATTGCAAATGTCGTTTTGACTGCGTCTAAAGGAGCTACTTGTTCTTCCTTTTTGAGTTGGCTGATTTGGATATAGATATGTATCTTCATCAGTTATCTGTCTGTATTATGGTATCTAGACACAAACTAGAACCAGATAGTCTACCTAAGTTGAAATAAGAAGACTAATAGATGTAAAAAAAAATCCAATTTGTAACATTTGTGTAAGCCTCCTAAATATCTTGTTTTAGATCACTTTGATGCTGATGAAGCCAAGAATTACTTTGATGGTAACTTTAGCCATGTCTACTTTATATTGTATGATAATTTCATACAAGCCGAGAACAATCTGCGTCAAAGAGGTAACTATCTCATTACTATGCCTAATAATTAAATGTTGTAAATAATACACTGAATTACTTGAAAAATTGCTTTTGTGTTGTGAAGTTGTTTAGAATAATAATATTTAATTAACTGACTGCTCCCATTTACCAAGAATTTAGACATAAAAATTGGAATTAAAGTTATACATAGTTGATTTAAATAAAATTAAATACACGATATAAAAATAGTGAGCATACATAGCTGTTTTAATTTATAGTGTGTAGATACACATATTTATATATTATTTTTCTGTTTTTGCGGTACAGAACTTCCATTTCATCTCGGTGAGTTTTGGGTGTTTTGTTTCATCAGAAAATCAGTCATGTGCCATACATCAGTCTTAGCAATCTATACACTAGTTAAATAATGTTAAGTTCTTGAAATTTTAATTTTAAATAAATTATTTTACTTAAAACAACTGGAATCACACAAGATTACAAGCTGAAATTTAACGCTTTTTATAAAGCTTTTAACGGTTTACCTTATGCTAAATAAATAAATTAATTAATTGACAATAAACAGTAATTCCCTAAAACATTATTTAACTAAACTGTTTAAGTATCATCATGTGCCTTGAATTAGGTGCTTCACATTGTTCCTGGTAGATGTCATTATCTTATCTCACTAGATTACCATCAGCTTATCATTGAGCATTGATACTTCTGACCTTGGGATGATAAGAATAGTAAAAATAGGAGTGACCACCATTTAAATTTGTAGCAAATAATGCTGTGCTGTTTGAAAAAAATAACATCAATAATTTTACTAACAAGTATTTTAAACCAGATTATATTTATACAAGGAAAATTTAAATTCAACAAAGGTCTGAGTCAGTCTAACCACATTTTGCCATGGGTTTGAACAATAATGGAATGTAATAGTTTTTTAATGACCATATTAAACAGCATTATTTCCAGCTTCATTTAACACTCATGTTAACCTTACACAACCTCATTTGCATGCATTTAATAATACTTGATATGTGTTCTAGTCCACAAAGCTGGCAGAGAAGAATTAGAAGGGGCTTTGTCTCTTCTAGACAAAGTATTATGTCTTCTACCGGAGCTAATCGGGAAAAGATGGCAGTTACACTCATTGACGAGAATATTTTCAAAACTCCTCCATAGTGGGAATTCACAAAAATTAAGAGCAGAGGCTATAAGGTACCAATATATTCAGAACACAATTTTAGTTATTATATTAGAGCAATTGCAAGATTTTAATATAATCTGTATTATCCCAGATATTTCCTGCTGTGGTATCAAGCATTGGGTGACAATGCTCCAAGTGAAGTTCACAGAATGTTTGCGACTCTGGTGCCCGGTATGCCGGAGCCGACGATACTCCCCACTGGATCTCCACTCAAACCGAAAGCCTTTGAAATAGCTGCTAATGAGAATAAGGGCTCTGGCGATTTTAGTATAGAGGATATTATGCACCATCCAAATTTTAATTCGGCGGTCGATAACGCAAAAAAAGTCGTAGTCGAACAAACACCAACCGGTTTAATGGGGAAAATAGCCAATGTGTCTGCATCGATATTCCACGACACAAATGCTTTGAACCCAGTACAGAGTGTGGAGATCCAACCGCTTCTGCCGCCAACTGCTAACGAAAAGGCTGTTGACAATGAGACTAAATATTTCTTTGAAATACTTCTCGACGGCATGGCCACCTCAGTTACGAAGATACAATGGAGAGACAGGTCTCACACGAAGGCAATGAGATGTTTCGCATTTCTATTGGAGAAATTCAAGATTTATTATTTGCCTGTTATCTGCCCCCAGTACAATGTTAAGAACTCATTGTATAAACCTAATCTAGGTACGTATGCAGACTTATTCGTAAGGTTATGTAGATAAATCATTTTATCTAATCCGTCAAACAAATCCAATATGCAAAACAATATCACAGATTCATTTCTTAAATCTTTTATTCTTTTATTTATGATGAATGATAAATGATTAAATATATTACTTTTTACTAGCTATAACTTTGCTTTTATATAGTGTCCGACCGAAATTTCGGTTTCGGTTTCGGTTTCGGCCAGTTTCGGCCAAAAAATCAAGTTTCGGCCCGAGTTTCGGTTTCGGCCAAAAACGGCCGAACCTTTCGGCCGCGCCGAAACTTACAACATCGTCCCTTCGGGTCGCGCTCGGCTAACGATTTGGTTGTATGATTAACAATTTGATTATTTTGATTATCTAATTATATTTGAATTAGCCATTCGAGGCTAACTGATTGTGATATTTGTGAGTATATTTTTTTTTTTTTAAATAAAAACGACGCAAAAATTCCTTAGTGCGGACTAAGGAATTTAATTCTTGTGTCGCGGGGGATTCACAAACATTCAAATCACATGCACAAAGAACACCCAGACTTGGAACAAGTATCTGTGGATCACACAAATGCCTGTCCCATGCGGGAATCGAACCCGCAGCACGTCGTGCACAGTGGTAATTAGCGTGGTGACCTTTACCACTCGGCTATCCGTGCAGTCAAAATGTAAGTAACTGAAAATAAATAAACTTAATATATGAGCATCATATTATAATAATAAATTTGTTTTATTTTATACCACCATTAAAAAATCGCTAACTTTGTGTTACAAATAATGAAATGATGTATTTTTTTCACTTTATGGGGTAGTTACATTTTCACGGTGACTGGTCGTTCTGTTGACCTTGGTTTCTGTAGTTTACTAGCTTTATCTTAATTTTTTATTTCAGAGAGATACTCATGAACCTCAAGCAGTTGTTTACTTGGCATGCTCCTTAAACTACTTATATTTTTTTTATATTGTAAAGACAGCGTGCTGCTGGGGAGTTTGTTGCGCCGTTTCTTCTCCCCGGCTAGAGCACTTAGGAAGAGTTGGGGTGGGCGAATCAGGGTGCTGTCTGTGTTGATGACCTTCAAAAAGTGCTACATGGTAGCCTAATTTGAATAAATGGTTTTGAATTTGAATTTGAATTTCAAACAGAACCTCTGTAACTGTGCTGAAATTTCATTGTGATAAATCTTTGAAAGTAGAAACTTGTAATTATAGGTTGGCGAGATATTAATTTTTAGAAAAAAAACGGGCTTAAGTACCTACTAACATTTTTTCGACATTTTAAGGACTTTTTGAAGTTATACTTCTTTTGGCGCGTTTGGATGAGAGTGAAATTTGTGAGCTGCGCGCGCACGATGTCCCAAAAAAGCGACATGATGAAGTTAGCCACAGAACAGAATTATTGTCGAAACAATATTAATTAAAAAAAAATTGTCACTATGTTAAATAATAAATAATGAACTACTTTATAAGAATTATTTATTTTAAGTCAATAAATAAAATATTTTATAATTATCAATTGTAAACAATTGGTACTTTACAACTCCAAAATTAAATCATTTTTAAATATCTTAAAATAATATTGAATTAAATCGATGTGATAATTAATAATTTAATAATATTTAAATTTTCACGGTAAAGCTATATTTTTACTGTAATAAAACCTCTGATTGTTTTTAAAATTTTTCTTCGATCAGTTTTGCTTTTTTTTTTCTTACGCCAAACAAGTATAACTTCTAACGCGTGTACATAATTTAAGTACACACACCATTTTTTTTTTATAAAAGGTTCGGTTTCGGTTTCGGTTTCGGCCGAAACTACAATGAAACCGAACCTTCGGTTTCGGTTTCGGCAAAATAACATGTTTCGGTCGGTCACTACTTTTATAATTATGGAATTGGATAATTTATACAAAATATCTCCAGACTCTCTCTTGAGCTGCTTCTCACAAACCTGGCAAATATTTACCAGATCTATAATTGGCTTAAACATTAGTTCACAGTGCCACAATATTTTATACAAAGTGTGATGTATGAGCTGTTGGAAATAAATAAATAAATATTTGCTACCAGTACATAATTAAGCTACTACTACTAACTTAACAGAATTACCAGTCCAACACAACATTCTGGAAGACGACTACGTGCTATGCAGAGTGACGTTGATCAAATGGGTGGCGAGTTACGCTCACTTCATGAAGAAGCAGGGTAGTGACGGAGGCCAGCCGTCGTCCATGACGAGTACCGGCTCGCACATGCCCCACTCGAACACTCCCACGCCGGCAGCTTCGCTACACCACGAGGAAGAGACTTCCTTCACTGTGGGACACCCCTCGGATTCCAGTAGAGCTTCGTCACATGATTCCGCTTCTAATACCCCGCATCCCAGCTTGGAATCAGGTTTGTAAGAAAATTCTGCACGAGGATTGATTTCCGATGATATTTCTATGTGTTTCTCTTTCTCATATACCTACTGAACTTTACTTGAAGAAATGTTGGTAACGTTAAGTTGGGATATCCTCGTATTTTTTTACTTCTTAAAGTTCAGATTAGTCGAATTCTGTCAGTCCTACTTTAGGGAGACGAAAATTGTATGGTTAATGTGATGTTCACTTTTTTTTTTGTTTACATAAAAAATACATCACTTATTTAAAATATTAACTTAATAATTTTTTTAAGTACGTAAAAATACGCCATGGATAGATGATGCAATTACATTATTGTGTCAACCATAAGTCACTACTGCTCTTATACCTCAATTCTTCGCAAGTTGAGTAACTATTGTACAGTTCGTCATACCACAGTAATTATTCAGTATTTGTTTTTGCCCAGGATCAGGGGTATTCGAGGAGTTAAGCTCGGAGATGGTGGTGCGAGACGTGCTGTGCTGCTCATCCCGCGAACATGTTGATTTCACGATAGAAGTTCTCCGGCAGGCCTTCCTACTGCCTTTCTCCCACGCCGCCGCTGTGAGACGCGTCATTGCGTTGTATAAGGACTGGATACAAATGAATGTAAGTTGTACATTTCCATTGCTTAGTTAAACATCGGTTTTCTAAGAAGAATAATAACGGATAGCCGAGTGGTATAGGTCACCACGCTAATTACCACTGTGCGCGACGTGCTGCGGTTTCGATCCCCGCATGGGACAAGCATTTGTGTGATCCACAGATACTTGTTCCAAGTCTGGGTGTTCTTTGTGCATGTGATTTGAATGTTTGTGAAACCCCCGCGACACAAGGATTAATTCCTTAGTGCGGGCGTCGTTTGTTGAAAAAAAAACCCATATAGAAGCTACCTAATTTTTCGTTTAGATTACGTCAGCTTCTGATAATATCAATTAATCACGTAAATGTCGTAAAGAAAAAAAAAATCACAAATATTTTAAAGATGAAAGTTTGTGTGTGTGTATGTTTGTTATCTCTTCACGTTCTTACGGATGGACCAATTTTGATGGAATGTGGTATGGAGGTATCAATTACCCTGCGTTTGTTAATACACATGGCTACTTAAACTATCTTTAAAAACAATAAATGTTCTCCGCAACTAGTCCTCAATAATTTGTTTATTACTTCGCAACTTTTTTATTAACGTTACGGTTTCTTTTTTAAGTTCACGTTATTGTATGAGGTTTATGTGATAGTTAACAGTAAAAAACAGGCAGATCTCATGGCACATTAGCGTCGTCACATGCTTGGCTGACTCGATTTCTCGTAAACGGTGCCCGCTAATGACACCCGGCTGGAGAACGCGTCTGATAATAATATACTGTGATAACGTTATAGCCTACTGAATCCATTTATGGCATGCGTCTATTAGAAATTTATTCATTTTTATGCCATGTACTATCTAAGTATAATAAATAATTATGCTCGTTTCTATATCTACCTATATCTAATAAAAAAAAAAATTATACAAATCTTTTCCTGACAGTAACGAAAACAAAATAAAAGAATTGTACAATTTGGTGCAATTATTCAGAATTTATGCGCGTAGAGACATACAGTTCGGGGATTTTTTTTAGGGTTCCGTACTGAAAGGGTAAAATGGCCTTATTACTAGACTCTGGTGTCCGTCCTATTGTCACTAGGCTGTATCTATCACGGTTTATAAGATACAGCCTTATAAACCGTGCAGCCTTATATCACGGTTTATAACAACAAATTCTAAAAAACAATAAAACAAATATTTAAAGGGGGCTACCATACAACAAACGTGATTTTTGACGTTCCGGTTTTAATTATAAAGGTTATTATTTGCTTAGGTGGCAGAGATCCCGCCGTTTCTGGTGGAGAATACGTTCGAGCAGCAAGGAGGTGGCGAGCCGGCTGCGCCTCCGCGGCGGCTGCGCAACGATTCATACCTTGGAGCTGTTGGACGGGACAACGTTATGGTGCGAGCTGGACTGCAGGTATACATAGTTGAAACTGCTACTTCTCACTATAGCCTGGCAAATTGGTTCGTGACAGTCCCTTGATTTGGGCGGGAGGAGTTACTACCTGCGCTCACCTCCGCTCCATATGTCCCCCGTCGTACCATGAATTGTCACGTACTAATCTGCCCAGCTATACTTATGAACTATATGTGAGTGAAAACTACCTTATTTTTAGAATTAATTTAGAAAAAATTAATTATTTTAGAAAAAAGAGAAAAAGAATAACTGATTCATGGTTGTATAATTAACCTCCCTATTAACTTAAAGTATAACGTTTATATCTTTGTTTAAGTATTTTCATGAGTTACATAGTAGTTGATACTTATTTATTTAACGAACCATCAGAATCCATTTTGCTGTGTTGAGTCAAGTAAGTCCAGACTATCATGGCATGGAGAAATTATTTATTTATGTAACGACTGCCGAACTCCTCTCGTCGCCAGAACCTATCTCGTCAAATCTACATCTAAACAGAATAAATTTATATGGTCACTTATGTCGTAGAACGTGCTACAAATCTTCATGACGCAAGCGGCGAACGTTTTCCTGGCGTCAGCGTCGCCGGTGGCGCCGCCTGGTGCGCTCAGCCAGCAACAGTTGTTGGAGGAACAGACGGACACCTGCAAGCGCGTGCTCAATATATACAGATACATGGTCATGCATGTAGCTATGGATGCTAATACTTGGTGAGTATTGTGACTAATATGTATTGGAATCAAACAATGTTTTTTAAGAGTTGCGCAAAATGATCCAATCAAGAGGTCTAAGTGCAGAAAGGCTCAGTACAGTGCGATTCAACCTTAATGGTGGCTGTGAAGTGCCTGGTGCATGAACTTATTACGGCGCAGCAACTCGCCCCATGTTCACAGCCTCCGTAAAGTCAAAACTGCACTTTAGAAATAAGTATTGAACATTGGATTCAAAGTATTCTAACGTAAAGAAAACATTTTCACTGCTGAACCGCGTATTTGGAACTCTAAGCTCAACTTGGATCTCCATCTTTGGCATCTATTCCGACCCAATTATCTTAACCACCACTGAAAACAGATCATTAACAGACATATTTTCAACAGGGAACAACTGCTGCTGGTGTTATTACAAATTACATCGTTAGTGCTAACCAAAGTACCGCCGAAACGGAAACAAGAATCTTTAGGTAAGAAATTCTTCTCCAAATACATACACACCTTTTTTTTTCGCACTAACGTACATTTTCGAAGACTTCTTTCTCCTTAGAAAAACTAAAACAAACGCAGTGATGATGATTTGCTATTTCCTTTATCAAGGACTACATGGAAATGTCTTTTTACTTAACCTAAATAAATATCAGTTTAAATATGACTTATTATTTGCAGGAGGGTTTCTAGCACCTGCGCTGTTTCAAACCCTGATAGTGACGTGGATCAAGGCGAACCTCAATGTGGCAGTCAAGCCAGAACTCTGGCAGAACTTCATGGAACTACTGTCGAGGCTCACGCACTGGGAAGATCTTATTAAGGAATGGGCGGTGAGTTGTATGGAAATATACTGGAACTGAATAGGTTGAATGAGTGCTTGATTGGATATGAACGTATGCTTTAAAGATAATTAACCAAAGTGCCGCGTTGGCTAAGTGTGACCATCGTGCTCCTTATAAACTCAAACGAACTATATTAGCCGCGACGCGCATCTCCGCATCGTTCCACAAGGGGCGGTGCGTTTTTGCCTTTATTTTGCATAATTTAAACACATGCACGGATTACTTGAAGCAGTCAGCATCAACAGCTCCAACTATAGTCTTCTATGTATGCGTGCTGTAGAGACTAACGGAACCACTTAGCTATTCCACTTCGAGCATCTATTCTGTGCAGTCTGATTGGCCGCAGACATACACATACAAACAGACGAGTCCGTTGCCTGAATATTTGGGCAAGTTTGTTTAGTCTGTGGTTCTAGCGTAATTTTGTTGCAGAAAACAATGGAAACCTTGACTCGTGTTCTCGCTCGTCACGTATACTCGCTGGATCTGTCAGAGAGTGTGAGTGGCGAGAGGGGGCGGGGAGGCCGGCGGCCGGCTGCTGCGCCGGCGCCGCTGCCACGCCCCGCGCTGCCGCACCACGCCGCTGCCGTGCTCGCACACCACGCCACGAGGACGCCTGGTATGAACCCCGCCTACGATGTCACCCCAACCATCGAGGTCATATAGTAACCCAAAACATGGTCTAATTGATGACCCTGTAATACTACAGTACGGAAGGAATGGTGACGGACTGTGAAGTTTGCCATCGCACCAGATGTGTCGACCCGACCACTCGATGATGCCTCGTATTAATTTTTCTACATTGCCGGAAGCATAGGGAGTAAAAGCACAGTTACTTACCAATTATTTATTTCCAGGAAAATCACCAAAATCTGGTCATGAACCTCATCCACGTAAAGAAACCGGTAGCACACGACGACAACTCACTAGGTGTCGCAGTGACCCCCACTTGACGAAACATGCGCAAGCGCATACGGGTATGTCAAACGTGCCATAGCTCCTTACACCTCTATTTATTGATTGAATTATATGTTTCTATATCAATTTTGTACATGTTTTAATTATTTTTTTTAACAGATACCAAAGACCCGGTCAATGACAAGCCAAGGAGATGGTATTCTTTAGACTCGTTACGGAATTCGTCGCAACACGAAGAGAGAGACTCGGCTAGCGGTATGTTTTCATCTTTATTAGCAAATAATTGATAATTTGGTGTGCTGTAGAGAACCTTTTCTCATATAGCCATGATTTCAGGGTCACGATCACCGTCGCCGGCTCCATCTAGCGGAGTAGAGAGCAGTTCTATTAAGGATTCTCCTTTACAGATCGATTTGGCATCTGATGGAGGGAACGTCGGTATGTACACATATTTATATTTTGTGATCGTCTTCTGATAGCTCTTCACTCTTGCAAAATTAAAGTGTGAGATGTTTAAATAGACTTTTTATGAAATTAGAGACAAAAAATACACTTTCCATCAGAAATTGTCGTAAAAGTTAAGAGCTATTAGCAATAAGACTGCTTTCGTACGAGGATAATATGTTTAGCAAATTGTAAAAAATCGCTAATTTCTCTAATTATTATTTTAACCTATCTTTATCACCTCTTACAAAAGCAGCCTTATTGACGCAGTGGCGGCAAAATAATAATTGTAATACACTGCCTATATGTCCTAGATTAATAAATAAAGCGATAGTAGGTTCATTGGATATCGGTATACCAGAATGGACGGAGAACGAGTCGTGCGAGACGCTGGGTGTGGGGGGTGGGGGCGGGGAGGGCGTGGGCGTGGTGATGGGCGGGCGCGCGCGCGGCTGGCTGCCGGACGTGGCGGCCGCGCTGTGGCGCCGCATGCTGGCCGCGCTCGGCGACCCCAACCTGCTGCGCGACCCGCACGCGCACGCCAACCTCTACAACTACCTCATACACCTCAACACCACGCTGCTCAAGGTACCTACTCAACCACTTGTATGCGTATAACCGTAATCAATTGGCTACACCAATAATTTTAACAAACATTTGACTTACATCTACGAGTACTGTCAGACATCGACTGCACGGATAGCCAAGTGGTATAGGTCATCACGCTTATTACGACTGTGCGCGACGTGCTGCGGGTTCGATCCCCGCATGAGACAAGCATTTGTGTGATCCACAGATACTTGTTCCAAGTCTGGGTGTTCTTTGTGCATGTGATTTGCATGTTTGTGAAACCCCCGCGACACAAGGATTAAATTCTTAGTGCCGCGGTAGCTTGTCATTCACATACTATTTAAGTCAAATCTTGTTTACATTATTGGCATAACCTATTGATTTACGATTACGGTTAAATATTAAGTCTTACGGTGTTACAGGACATTGTGCATCTTATACTATAGAATAACGGCAAGCCGAGCACGATTTATCGGTTTTGAGCAGTTCGTGCCGATATTTTGTTTTTTTTTTACAACACACACGACCATCTGATCACAAACTAGGCAGAGCCTGTGTTATGGCAACCAGACAACTGATAAAAATTCTTATATATTACTAAATACATACATATTATAGATAAGTTACACCTAGACGGAGAACAAATGAGCGTGCTCATCACACAAAATTTGTCCTGGGTGGGCATTGAACCCACTACCACGGTTTAGCAGTCAGGGTCAATTACCACTGGACCAACAGGCCAGTCAAAATAGTATCGTTGTTCAGTGGTAAATGTACAGCTCTCGCCAAACTATGGCCGCTCCGAATCTAGCCGCATTACGCTGCGCTGAACACAAAATCAGGTATCAGCGAGACGTACGCGGGGCGGGGAGGCAGGGCACGCCCGCGTGCTGTCTTCCACCCGCAAGCGTCCTCGCCTCCCGCGCGTTATGAGTGCGTGTATGAGTAGGGTGTATGAGAGTATGTAGTAGTATGAGTGTACCATGCACGAGTTCGTACCGACGGCTACATTCAGAGCGGCCATAAAGATTGGCGAGTGCTGTATATTATAATAGTATCGTTGGACTAAAAGATATTAGTTCTTCTAAATAGAAGCGCTACCCAACATGCATATCAATACAAAAATGCTATTAAAATATATTTATGTCTGTCCTATTGAGGACGTGTATTGACACGTTAAGTGATCGATTTCTCAGACAAATTTATCAGTGTGTAAGCCGCATCTCTGTTATCGTTCACAAGAAATTGTTGAAACACATGAATCATGTAGGTACACAACAAATATCTTCTATAAATAACTAGCTGTTTTCCGCGGCTCTGCCCGCGGTCTAAATTTTTTTTATGTAATTCAGAATTTTCTTTACTATAAACCTCGCGGAGCCCGAGACCTTTCCAACGAATGAACAAAACCGTGGAAATCGGTTCGTGCGTTCTGGAGTTATAGCGTCAGGAAGGAAACCCGACTTATTTTTATATAGTAGACTAGCTGTTTCCCGCTGCTCCGCCCGCGGTCTCAATTTTTTTTTATATTTGTGATGTAAGCTATCCTATATTTCAAGTTGGATCAAACTGCACACGGTGTGCAAATTTGATTAAAATCGGTTCAGTAGTTTCGGAGTTCATCCCCGACAAACTTCATGACACTGGAATTATATATAATATCGATTGATGCCAAAAAGTACACGGTGCTAGTTTTTCGCATTTTAGCCCATTCGATTCCCGGTCCGCAAAGCGTATTTTCAAACATCAATTTAATGCAGATTTATTTCTTTAAAAAAATAAAAGAATGTTTTCTTTGAGTCTAATTTGCTATTCTTCAGTATTGAGAGTACTTTCTCTCTTTCTTTCTGGTGGCAATAAAAAATCCATCCTGTTTATCATAATATAACCTACGACCTACTCTCAGACCTACCAAATAGACAAACGATAAAAAAACATAAAAGTCTGCGAGCCTGATATTTAAAGAAGAAAACAGTTTTAATATCATTGCAAGGAGTTTTGACAACCTTGTTTATTTAATTGTTAAATAACCTCTATGGAGGAGGATCTGGAGGATGGTAAATCATACTAAAACAACAAAATTTGGTCGTCATGGCAACTACCTACTTACGTTTTTAATGTCAATAATCGCGATGTTAATAATTGATAAAAATTAAACAAAAAAACATTTCAAATTGGACCAAATTGTGAATCTAAACCATCCTCGAATCCACCTGAAGACACACAGCAAATTTCATTATAATCGGTCCAGCAGTCTAGGAGGAGTTCACTCACATACACACTCACAGAAGAATTATATATATAAAGATATATATTTTAGCAAAGGGTTCTGCTCTTTTCTGATCTTACGACATTTTCAATTATCTATCCTATTATTAGTAACTTATTTGTTTGTTGGAAAATAATGTACATTCTCAATATTTAAAAAGAGATTATCTGTAAAAATCTCTTTTGAATCTTGAATGTAGAAATTAAATAACTTATTAAGCTGTCGTGTTTCGGTTCCAGCTGTTGCAAACTCTAATGTGTATTAGTAGGATAAAACCTTCATAGATGTTAATGTTTTTTAAGGATTTATCTTCTAAATAAAAATACTATTTATTTACTGATGGAACTGGGGAAATTATATTCACACATACAACTATGACGTATAGAATTTCATTCTAAAACAAATGAAATACCTATAAATGAACATTGTCTTTTACACCCATCAATGATGCCATGGTCTATTGATTATGAATGATCATTAATTACGTCACATTGCTTTCGCGGTTTTTCTTTGTTATTTTCTTGATTTCAGTTTGAGAACGACCTTGATGAATCGCTTTAGGGAGAGAAACGGCCACAATATAATTCACTGTCGTATACTAGATTAAATAGTGTTCGTATATCTTTGTAAAAATAACTTATAAGTGAACAGATTCTAGTTTTGTGATGATTAAGACCAATCGTAGTGTTCTTACGATATTAAAATTATAATTGTCTTCAATATTAAGAGTAATAATATAAGTAATATAATTTATTCATTTACATCATAACAGACAGTGTAAGAAACTATTGCACGTAGAAATAATAGTATTTATTTTAAACGTAACGATGGTAGCCAAAAGCCTATTGTTTTTGAAATTAGATAAATAAATATTGAGGTAAACGTTCCACAGAAAATGGATATTTCTTCCTTCTAAAAAAGTGCATTTTCGTCTTTAGTCCTTCTAATATATAAAATTCTCGTACACAGTGTTTGTAACAAAACTCTTTGGAAACGGCTTGACTGATTCTTATGAAATTTTGTGTGTATGTAAGTCTTAGTTTAGGAGGTAATCTATTTTTCACATCCCTAAGTGATAAGGGTGGCCCTCTGCTAATGTTTTTTTAAATGACAAAACAACGTTTGCCGGGTCTGCTAGTTTTATTAATACAATTAAATTTTCCGCGCGTAGTTCATCGGCATGACGTTGGATATTAAAATGTTCATTGTATCCTGTATATTATCCTATATAATTTAAAAACAAGGTCAGTCATGGACTTTGTTTGGGATTGGGACGATGAGGTTAGTGTTTTATATTATTTTTGAGCTGTCCCTAGGTAAACTACCTTGCTCTTTGTTTTATAATCTATTTGTATGAACTATTTGTTTACAGACTAACTGTTAATCAGCATTACCTATAGATTAATCGTGTCCTAAATGGTCACCATACTTAACAACGTATTAATGATAAAAATGTAATTCGATCACACATCTGTATTAAATTTTTCATTCCATTCTCATATTTAAAATGTCATCAACACAAGTACTTGTACAAAATCTGCTAATTCGAGTTCGTTTACCTAACACCCACCCACGTCGCCAACAAACAATACTTACCTGGAATTGTACACATTTAATGTGCTTAAATTGAACCGGTACCTTGAGTAAACACTTATGTAATGAAGTCATGTTAGTCCAACGCTAAATAGCCATCTGTTAATGTTTATCACAAATACAGGCATGCTGGAGTAACTTATCAGTCGATATCTGTCAATGTTTGGCAGATGGTGCAATAGAAAAATAATTTACATTCATCTCTGCTATTGTATGATTTGTTATTGTTTTCATAAATAGGATTTTATTGTGCCATCTGTATGGTCGCAAGCGGTCGCCTAGTGCCGTGTTCCGTGAATGGTTTTATTCAGTTTGTGCGAACTGTTGTCCAAGTCGAAAGTTTTTAAGGACTGCCAATGCGAAAGAAGAGCAGGAAAAAGAAGACTCCTGAGAAGGATCAGGAAAAAAGAGGTCATTGTTTACAAAATTACAATATCTTTTGTCGCTACCGATGAGGGTATTTTTACAAAATATGAACAACTTTACAGTTTGTTTTGATTCTCACGGAACGTCAACCTGCTGTTGTGTGAAATAAAGGTGTAAAACAATAATATTTTATATGGAGTTTAAAAATGAAGATAATATTCTTGATAATAACAACGATTCACATCAGAAGTCTTTCGAAGGGGACAGTCAGGCACTGATTCGTTTAATTTAAATGTGTATGTATTACAGTGTTTGTGAAGTTTAGTGGTGACATGTTGTTTTTATTGCAGATAAGTGCGAATCAGACGCTAAATGGTAACACGGAGATACATGTGCCGTTCAACCTGGTGGCCGGCTGGTGCCTCGAGGCGGAGGCGCTGCCGCCCTCGCACAGGTGGGTTATTGTTTTGCATCTAACCTGATTATTGTTTATATTATGATACCATTTGTTAGTATTATGATTCAACCTAATTTCAAACATTCGATTAGCCATTCGATTAGCCTTAATAACGTTGTGAAATCTAATGAAGCAAGCGTTCCATCGACCGGTGACAGGCGCTATTACACTATTAACTTACGAAATTGATGAAATCAACAAAGGATAAACTTTCGTTTAGTAACTAGTTAGGCTTGGTGATGTGATCTGTGTGACTTGAAGATGGAATGGGGACAAAAAAAGGAGGATCGCCTAACTCCGTTTGTATTAACCTGGGTAGCGTGTACTTTAATGCGGAGATTAGTTCCGACTGTACTCACCCTAACACCTTTTATTTTCATCGTTATCCTGGTCGTTTCCAAGTGTCGTGTCATATTAAACAACCAAACCAGTTTTAAAATCTACCATATCTCATACTCCAATTGTTGACCTGCTTAAACTTTATTATGAAAATAACAATTCAGGCGTCCGTAGCTTATTTGACTTGTTTGATTCGACTTGTGATCTGGTGGTTGCCGGTTCAAAACCCACCCATTGCACTACCGACGTGAACCCACTCGTAATACAAGCATTTAGCTTAGCACGAGAGGTTAACAAGAATACTAGTAATGAGCGAACCACGTCGGTAGTAAGCTTAAAAAAACAAAATTTTATTATAAAGTTGCTCCCTATGGCTATCTCATATTTATGAATAAAGATTATTGTTATCAATTTGGGCATGGTGTTACTTAGGGCGGGGAAGCTGCTTGCGTTGCGCCTGCTGTGCGAGTCGACGCAGGCGCAGGGCCCGGGTGCACCATCCTCCTGCAACAACCGCCTGCATCTTGCACATCTGCATCTATACCAGCGAGCGCTGCACCATGGTATGTTTGTTCTGCTATTAGATTTTTATAAAGGTTAGGTGTGAAATCTACATTTTTTTATCCCTTGCATGCATCTTTTATTTTTTACGAACTCTTCAATTTCTGATAATCAGATAATTTACGGCGTCATAAACCATAACCATTTTGGCATTAGTCGTTATTCTTGGACAACACAGACCCTTATAACTTGTATTTTGCAATTTAATTACATACGACAGTTAACGATTCCAGGACTCAGACTTATTGCCCTTATAATTTAAGCAAGTAGATGCTTTATTATAAATAAAAGAGAAATGTGAAAGTCCCATGCGGCTTTGATCCCCGCATGGGACTATAATTATGTTCAGTCTGAGTGCTGTTTTTATATATTGTGGTTTGAATGTTTGTCAAATTCTTCGCGACTCAAGGATTCAATTCTTGGTTACGGGAGTCGTTTTAAAACCAAAATAAGACTGTTTTAGAAATCTGTTTTGACGACCTCCGTAGTCGAGTGGCGCACACAACGGCTTTCAAGCTGTGCCAGCTCTGAGGTCCCGAGTTCGATCCCCAGACGGGTCAATGCAGAAAAACACTTCACCATTGTCTCGGGTCTGGGTATCTGTGGTACCTTCGTTGTCTCTGATTCCATAACATTAAGTGCTTTAGCTACTTACTTTGGTTTCGAAGCAATGTATGTGATGTTGTCCACATATTTATACTTGAATTTGTTATACTTATTCGTCACCAGGTCTGACCGGGGAGGATCGCTCCGTAGTAGATGTGTTGGTGGAGCACGCGGCGCCGCGGTACCTGTCGCTGGCACTCGATGGCTACTCGCTACTGCTTCTCGACTTTGTGCACGCCTCCACTGTGGTTCTCAACTCCTCAGATATGGGACCTTCGGTGAGTTACGTGTTGATACCAAAAACCTCTTTTAAATCAATATTATGTTCATTTATTTACTATAACTTGACTATTTTTTTCGTGACGTTCCCGTAGTCCGAAAGCAGCGAGCGTGATATTACGTGCGTTCGGGACTATAGTTGTAAAATATCTTAAGGACATATTTTTACGGTTTTGAATCATGTTTATAATGAAACTAGCTGTTCCCCGCGACTCCGCCCGCGGTATCAAATTTTTTAGTAAAACATATAGCCTTTGTTACTCTGAGTGAATGTAGCTTAGCCTATGTTACTATTTGTCCTTGTATCTGTGATGGCAAACAATAAAAAAGTATATCTAACAACAACTACTGCCAGTGTCATGTAGTGAGACATGAAATTAACTAAGCAGAGTACAATGAGCGTAGTAAATCTCACATGAATATATATTTTTTTTCTTTTCTTTTTTTTTCCCCTGAATTTTCTTTACTATAAACCTTACGGAGCCCGAGACCTTTCCAACGAATGCAAAACCGTGGAAATCGGTTCGTGCGTTCTGGAGTTATAGCGTCAGGAAGGAAAACCCGACTTATTTTTATATAGTAGATAACCCAAACAGATATCAACCTCTCTTCAAAACAGTTTGAAGGCGATACTTTTTTTACTCAGGTTGAGTAAGGAGAAAAAATTAGTCGGAAACTGACATCTGGAATAAATTATATAATCGTACTACAGTCAGTAACGGAAGAGTTTTATATATATAGATAGATAGATTGTCTTGAAAATTCACTCAGACTACGACGAATCACGGGGTACGCAGAGGTCACTGGTAAAGAGGGTTTTCGCGCTTTAAAAATGCCGCTAGATTTGCTAGTCTCACTTGTGATGTATCTGTCAAATACCACCAATCACGTGAGCCAGTATTTTGTCTCCTAATGGCAGAAATATATTGTGTGTACTGGATAATTATTGTTATTAGCAGCTTGTTTACATCGTCGTTTGTTTCAGTGTCCCCGTACAGCCGCTGTGACGTTCCTGGGGTCATTGCTGGCGCTTCCCGATGGCCTTATGAACGCGCCTATGCTGCAGCCCTACCCGCACCAATACAACACTGTGTCCTGTCCTGACCTTAAGGTAATATATTTTCAGCTAAAATTTTTCATAATAATGCTATTAACGTGGTGAAGACAAATGACCTTCATGAACCTTCTGACATTTTAACTTACTTTTCAAGTGTATGTATGATATTTGGCACACTTATAGCCTAAGGCTTATTAGATTTTTACTCCAAAGGTGTCGTCACTGGGTATATCAAAATGGACTGAAATTACCGAATTTTATCGTTATATTAAATGAGTTTTTTTGTCAATATCTGTCTATTGTCAGGAATATTTGTATTTTTTTTTTCAATGCTATGTTGTTTTATCTAGGAGCATGTACTGAACATAGTGGTGCGCGTGTGTCGAAGAGAAGGCGCAGCTGCCGCTCGGTGCGCGGGCGCATGCGCACTGACCGCGCACGTGGTGCACCTGCTGGCCACGCGGACCACATGCGAGCGTCTGCCCGCCTACGTCACGTGCTTGCTACAGATGCTCATGGTATGTACCTACAAATAAGTCTTCCTACAAGTCCGATCAGTAAAAAGTAACTCATTAATTTTAGATCCTGGGATAACTGATATTACCGAGACACTACAGTTCTCTGAGCCGGTCTCTACATGGATAGCGAAATTCGTTAACTTGTAAGAGCTCAGCCGATACGTTCATAATTTTGCGGTCCATTTTTTTTATGATACTACTACTATCAATCAATGTGTTCGTTTTAAATATATGACTTTATCGGCCTTTATGACGTTAGGGTAAGCTTTTTAAAGATAACGAACATCTGGTCTAAATATTATGAGTAACACAGTGTTGTTTAAAACTGAACACCAGAGCTTACAAAACTGCAGCAGCTACTTATATAATACCTTTATTGCAGATGAAGAACAAGAACATAGCGAAAGTTGTGAGTGACTGCGTCTTGGTGCTAGCTGACTTCACCGACCGTATCGTCGAATTATATCCTGGACTCGCCGGTAATAACTCAACTTACTTTGAACTGTAATAGTTTCTTGTATTTGGACAAATTGTGACCTCTGGCCTGTTGGTCTCGTGGTCAGTAACTCTGACTGATAACCCTAATGTTGTGGGTTCGAGTCCTATTCGCACTGGGTGTCGCACATAACTCGTATTCTTACTAACCACTCGTGATAAGCTAAATGCTTGTGTTACGAGGGGTCCACGTCGGTAGTGCAATGGGCGGGTTTAGCCACTAGGCTACCGCTACTTCTTCGCTTACTACATTTGTTTATTTTAAACAGGTAAAATAATCAAGTGGATCTGTGCCTGCCTGGCTCAGATATCGCCCAGTAGTTCGCGAGACTCCGTCAAGCCTCTAGCGGGCTCGCTACTGCTGTGTCTTGCGGAGTTCGCCGTGCGGTGCGGGCCTAACTACCTCATGCAGGAGAAAGATGGTGACCAGACTCTACTGCTCATGATATTTAAGGTCAGTTTTAACGCAAATTAATCTGATCAAAAATATCTCCCAAAACGTATTTTAAACAAACTTCTCAAAATATATTTAAACATTTTTGAAAGTCAAATTGGGCGTCTACAAGACGAAAAATCCTGATTTTGTCTTCAAATAAAAGAAAAATTTATAGTTATATTTTTATTAGGTACAAAATGTTCATAAGAAAAGAATAGAAAAAATTACAAGACAGTTAATAAACAGTACGTGTAGTAAAACCTACATTACTGAAACTTGGATATTGTGCAGAATTTGGCCAAACATATTAAATGAGTATTATGTTTGATCCAACATTTGCACAAATCTTATTTGGCTTTAAAATGTTGGTGCTTACTGGGGGTGTTCAACATGCTCTTGGGGTTGGAAACCATCCTCGTCAGCAATGAAAGTCACGGCGTAGGTCAGGCCGTCGGTTCCCACGTACTTGTAACTACCGCTCACTTCGAGAGCTTGGTGATCGGGGCTCAACTGCTTCAGAGTACCCTTCTCTTGGCGGGACGTACCGTCGCTTGTTTCAAAACTGTAAATTTGATTAGTTTTGTTAGACAAATTATGCAGTCGTAGGAGTAAAATTTTGTTACAAATAATGTACTAATCAAACAAAATATTTTTATTTTTAAATGAAAAAAAAGGTCTAATTTAACTTTCACAGGAAGCTAGTTGTAAGTGATTATGTTTGAGTATCTGCTCAACTACCGTCGTATAGACCATAGAGGTCCATAAGGCACGCATCGTTAGCGACTAACGTCTTCGGATATAGCCTCGCTAAGAACAAGCTTAGATGAAAGATATATTTCGATCGACAGCTGACATTTTTAGCCAATGATTATATATCATTTACAATATATTAATTTATTTATTTTATTTATTTGGTGTTTATTTCGGCCTAAGAACCATAGTGTTAGTAACAATAATAATATTTAGTTAGTAATATTAATATAAACAGAATAAATTTACAAGAAGATTAAACTTACTCGAAAGTGTAGCCTTCAGGGTTGATTTCTGAGTCATGCTTCAGGATGTAAACAGGGTTATCAGCTGGAGCCTGTTGAGGGGCGGCAGCGGCCATAGCGAATAGGGTAAGGGCGACGATCATCTAAAAATCACATACAAAATAAAAAAATATGTTACACGTCCCTTAGAGAAAAAAATTACAAGAATGGTGGTTTCTGATGTTGTTAGATAATGCGATATCACTGCAAATAATACGTAATATTTGCCCATGTTTCTATACACTTAGGTATGTTATTCCTAAATAGCAGTAAATATATTTTTGTATTTTTATAGACATATTTTAAAGATTTAAATTTGTACTCACGATCTTATGCATTTTGAAGAAGTGCAGGATGTTCTGAAGTGAATGAATACTACTGAAACCAGCTGCTAACTGTACATACTTCAGCGTGCGCCGCCGTTTTAAATGAAAACTTTTACCGATGACAACACTATCTCACACATTCACATGTAATATGGTGTTAATCAAATAAAATATGGCGGCCTACAAAAATGCGTCTGGCGGCAACGTTACACAACGCCTGTTAGATCTTACTAAATTTGTCCTAGCAATTATTAACGAAGTTACACAAATTGGCTGACCTATATTTAAAGGTAGGATTGAAGGCGTTGCAAATATTTGGCTGTTTATTAAAATAAAACCTTCAAAAACTAATTATTGTTTCCTTTTACCCGTTCATTTTAAACTTAATGTAGGACAATTATAGGATCATCCTATAGGACCCAAAAAAATCAAGCACTCTTTGTAAAACATTTTATCGTAATATAATATTTCAGGTGTTATATGCTGTAATGAAGGGCACTAATGGCTCGGACATCGAAGGTCTATCGCTGCCCGTCGATGAAGACTTCGACCCTAACATACAACTGGATAACTTGGGACCAAAGACATCACCTGCCTCCACCATAGACGTCAAACTTTGGGCGCAGACTGTAAGTTGACAGGTGCCATTTGGTCCTTCTGGAAGATCTGTTAAAGCAGATTAAATTGATCCGCCTACTAGGAATCCGGGATTCATATCCTTCTAGTATTATAAACACGAATTTTTTGTTACTTTTTTTAAGTTTTGTTTATTCTAAGAAATTACTGGCAATCGGTGAAAGAAAATATCGTGAGGAAAACCTCGATTACATAAAATTTTATCTGAAATCGCAACCCGCAATGAGCAAAGGTGGTGATCAATGTTCGTTTCCTCTCTTTATGAGGATTATGCCCAGCAGTGGGACATTAATAGACCGGTATTATAGCTACTCACCTTTAAAATTGTTACTTTTAGCTGTACATAAAAAAATTATCTTATTTCGTAGATATGCACCCAACTGGTACTATTCCTTGGACACTGGCCGCTGTGGAACGGTTGGCAAGTGTCCTCATCAGTGTGTGAACAACACGACAGCCCAGCGTTGGGCGGCGAGCTGGGTCCCGCAGTGTTATCGGCGCCTCACGTGCAAATGCTGAGATTAAGTGACTCTACGCTAGCTTCGTTCATCGAGCTGCCAGCGCTGGATATGCCGGCTGCTACCACGCCAGGTAAGATACAACACATACTGTTATTACTTGAAGTTTGACTGTGGCAATTTTTTTTTATTTAAAAACGACGCCCGCACTAAGGAATTTAATCCTTGTGTCGCGGGGTTTTCACAAACATTCAAATCACATGCACAAGGAACACCCAGACTTGGAACAAGCATTTGTGGATCTCACAGATACTTGTCCCATGCGGGGATTGAACCCGCAGCACGTCGCGCACTATGGTAATTAGCATGGTGACCTATACCACTCGGCTATCCGTGCAGCCAGACAAGCCAGCCAATTCAGACCTTATACATAATTAGACTGATTCATTAAATTAATAAACCAATCAGAATACTATCAATTTATTCGTATTTATTTATAACTCATTCATGCTGAACATAAATTAGATCCTAGGAAAAATTTGAATTTCCGGCAGGCTTTGAACCCGCGACTAACTGGCTCAACACACCAGTTGCTTTCCCAACTAAAGTTACAATTTATTCTGCATCTAAATTAAAAAAAAAAACTTAAAATTGAACGTAACTGTTAATCTAAACTGTTGAATGGACTAAGTTGAATTTGGTTTAGTCAATTTTAGTTTTTGTTTATTTTATTTTAACGCATTTATGAAGAACAGTCACTAAAATTAATTAAAATTAGTAAATAATAAATTTAACGCCTTGCAAGACTTGAAACTGCGACTCCTGGTTTCACGCACCAGTTGATTTGCGAACTAAATTACAGAGGTCACTGCCCGAGTGTTCAAACTGTGCGTGGGTTCAAATCCAGCCAGTGGTTCAAATTTCTTATTTCCATTTGTAATTAATAGATGCATCTTTATTTTAAATCCAAATTTACAGAATTACTTCCTAATGCATACAAATGTCAAGTTATTTGGCAAATATTAACACCACAGTACCTAGTGTTCATAATAGTCGTGTGTATTCGCAGGTCTGATGACGTCAGATCGTCAAGTGCGAGTGTTGCTACGTGACATCGCCGGCAAGGCGTGCTGGGACGCCTCCGCCCTCTTCTACGACCCCTCCGTCGCTTCCTCCGAGACTGTCGAACCACTACAATTACCCGACAGGTATTTATTAAAAAGCATTTGTAAATTATTGAGTCAAGTAGTAGATTCAACCCTATTGGAATACTCTATAAGAGGATATAAGTAAATGCAAATTTTTCTTCCATAAATTTTCATCTGGTTTGATTTTAAGATTGTTTTATTTTAAGGTTTTTAGTATCATAAATATATACATAGTTTCTGAATAATTAATCTCCGTAAAATTTGAATCCTATATAAATTATCACAAGCAATTAATCATTTTTTAAATTTCCTTTACTTACTGCCCAAATCAAGCGCGCGTACAGTTTTTCTTCAAAAATATATGAGTCATAAGACTGTATATTTTTATACAAGTATAAACATGATGTTATTTAAGCAGATTTTTTTTTATCCACACCCAAAATTCCTCATAATTTATTCTACATCTAACAATTTATTGTGATGTATCTCACGTTATTGTTTGTTTTTAGTGTGGAATGTCCGAGAGACAACACGTTATCGTCGCTCCCGCCGCCGTTACCGCCTGACTTACTACCGGACTACAAGAACTGCCCTCCGGATAAACATCAATTGGATCACGTAAGAAAGATCGTATTGTTATTTATAACTATTATTCAAAATATTGTTCCGGAAGTTTCAATGCCTTTGCAGGTGTCATTGGCACGGCCAGACTGTCGACACGGAGAGGGTCAAAATAAACTGCGATAGAAATATTATTTAAAAGTTGAGGTTGTAATTATTCTACTTGGATAAATAAATGGATCTCTTCCCTTACTTCTGTGGTATATTCCACTTTTGCGTACTGCGAGTTCGTTTTACATTGATACGATCAACAATTTTGCTAGCAATGTGGGTTCTACATTACTAGTGTTCTTGTTAACCCCTCGTGCTAACCTAAATGCTTGTGTTACGAGTGGGTTCACTCGGTACTGCAATGTTTCGAACAAGCAACCATTGCGATTGTTGATATTATGGCAATTATTGCTCTAGTCATTAGGCTATCGCCGCTATAACTACTATACTACTCGGGCTTCTCAGATAAGTAATACGTAAGTAAAAGCGCTGCTGGAATGAGCCCACGGAGACGCTTCGCACTCTTCAATCAATTAATCAACTCGGCGTATCGCGGTCCACTGCTAGACATAGCTCCCAAGTTACGCCACAACACCCGGTTCTCCGCCTTCCTCAGTGGGACTACCGGGAACTGGGGCCGTGTGTTATGGTGTCCGGTTGTGATTCATGTGACGCTTGGCTTTGCATGTCGTTACATTGTGGTTCGGTGCGCAGGTGCTGGCGTACATCGGGCACACGTCGGCGGAGGTGTCGTGCGGGCGGCGGCTGGACGCGGCGGGCGCGTCGCCGCTGGCGCCGGGCGCCGAGGACGAGCTGGTGGCCGCGCTCGTCGCGCACCGCAACCACCAGCGACACTACCTCGCCGCGCGCGACACGTGAGACACGCTCACACTTATTACGATCATTCCAAAAATGTCCATCTTGAAATATGGAGCTAATTGAATACAAGTTTAATCCTACATAATAATACCTGCCTGTCAATATCTCAATCTATACATATTAGAAAAATGCATAACACACCTACATTAAATCATAAATCATAACCTACCAAAAACTTTCAAAAACTTTTTTCTATGCCATGTAAGTGCTGTAGATGGAGCAGGTTCGAGTTGCTAGTTTTATTAGTTTGGCTAATTGGTACGTGACACTCCCAGGGCCTGCGGGTGACTGGAGACGTAAGGCAGCGGGGGTGGTAACACGTACGTGCGGGAGGGCGTCATTCGATTCTTTCAGGCGTGGTCATTTGGTAGTAACATCCCCACCACCCGCCACCACAGGAATGTCACGAACGAATTTGTCAGGTTATAACAGTTTCGTGTCTTTATCAAACCAAAATGTAGCATAATAATATATTTTACAGTACTGAAGAGGAAGAGATCCCAGTATGTACATCGAAGCCTCCAGCGGCGCCTTTCGGCGTGTGCCGGGCGCTGGCCGCACAGCTGGGCACGCTGGCTCCCTCACGACGCACGCACGCGCACTTGTTACGGCGTACTGACAGACTGCTGCGGGAGTTGCGGAACTTGGATGCTCAGAGGTGTCTAAAATAGTTTTTAAAATTAAAGATTGTTTTAGTCTTCATGTTGAAACAGCACAGATTTATAACAAAATGCCCTCAACCATTAAAAGTTTTCGCTAATTAAGAGTTCACTATTGTTTTAATTGTGAATGTGTATTGTTTTAATTAGTGTGACGACGAACAGAATATTTTTGTGTAACTGTGTTCTTATGTAAGTGAGTAAGTTGTCTTTTTTGAGAATTTTCTTTAAACCTAACCTAAACAGTAACTTGACCAATCAGACACCAGCAGATTTCGTTAGACTTTGTGAAAATCAAAGCCAGGTTTTTTATATGTCCAGCTCATACATTATTTGTGTTTTTTTTTTACTTTCAGGTGTCGAGAAACGCATAAAGTGGCAGTGATATACGTAGGCAAAGGACAGGAGACGCGCAATGAAATCCTCTCAAATCGCTGTGGCAGTCCCGCGTACGAAGCGTTCCTAGCAGCTCTGGCCTGGGAGGTATGGTCTTTTACTACAAAATTCAGATTCTTGCTTACGTTAATAGTCTGTATACAGTCAGAAAGAATCCTCGCCGACCCTTTTTATGTTTTTCAAGCCCTTCTTCGATTTGAATGAGGGAAATTTTAACTCACCTAAGTATCAAGTTGTCTCTGTTTCTTTATCTATACTAATATTATAAAGAGGAAACCTTTGTATTTTTGTATGTTTGTATTGAATAGGCTCAAAAACTACTGGACCGATTTCAAAATTTCTGTTACCATTACTTAGAGGGATTCTTCCGAATCCGTATAGGCTATATTTTATCCCGGAAAATAGATAGGATTTTTCGTGGTAGTGAAAATTGTGGAGTAAGTCGACGAAAAAACTGCCGTACGTTAACGATTCTCGCGAACGCTGCCTAAATGGTTAGAGATGTATGGTTGACTTCTATAGAAAAGTTGTAGAGCTCAATAATGCCTACAAAAAAGTCCGCGATAGTATAAACCAAACATTTATATTTTAGCCATTATAACCACTTTTCCATAGAATAAAAGTAATTAAAATTATTAGCCTATGTTTATTGATCATATTATCGTCAAATACTAATCCTTATCCAAATAAACTATTTATTGAGCAAGATTGTTTCAATAGCTAAAAATTACTTTTTATTTTATTCCAATCGGACAATTCATTCAAAAGATATTACGAATTTAAAATTGTAATCTATACTTCTATACTAATATTATAAAGAGGAAACCTTTGTATTTTTGTATGTTTGTATTGAATAGGCTCCAAAACTACTGGACCGATTTCAAAATTTCTTTTACCATTACTTAGAGGGATTCTTCCGAATCCGTATAGGCTATATTTTATCTCGGAAAATAGATGGGATTTTTCGTGGTAGTGAAAATTGTGGAGTAAGTCGACGAAAAAACTGCCGTACGTTAACGATTCTCGCGAACGCTGCCTAAATGGTTAGAGATGTATGGTCGACTTCTATAGAAAAGTTGTAGAACTCAATAATGCCTACAAAAAAGTCCGCGATAGTATAAACCAAGCATTTATATTTTAGCCATTATAACCACTTTTCCATAGAATAAAAGTAATTAAAATTATTAGCCTATGTTTATTGATCATATTATCGTCAAATACTAATCCTTATCCAAATAAACTATTTATTGAGCAAGATTGTTTCAATAGCTATAAATTACTTTTTATTTTATTCCAATCCGACAATTCATTCAAAAGATATTACGAATTTAAAATTGTAATTGGTATTAAAATGAATGATGGCCGCCGGCCGATATGTGTCGCACGACTCACACGGCGAAACCGCAGGGGAGGGGGGTGCACATCTATGAAGAAATAAAAGTCCACCCGTGCGAAGCCGGGGCGGGTCGCTAGTCGTGATATAAAGCAAAAGTTAGGTATTGAACATCTTAAGGGTGACAGTACGCATAGATTTCTTTTTCACTCACAGATTGGCCGCCGAGGCCGAAATTCGCTCTGGAGATTAATACTACTTACAGAGACGGGGATGCGGACTGTTTTTTTTTTTCAGTAACCGGTGTTTAGACACGTATTTATTGTTTTTTCGAAATAACATAATATATCTACATAGATACTGCGAATTTAAATGACGGTGTGGATGCTCGCCACGTTACCTGTGGCTACTATTTTCGCCAACATATGACGTCACAAGCTCGCACCTGAACTTATTCGCTTATCGCACCTTATATTATTTTGTAAAATTGTATTATTTTGAAAAACAAAAATATTCGTATTTATCGTTTTTTTAGTATCTAACTTGCGGACTAATATATTTTTGATTTTCTTGCCTAGTCGGCATGCCTATTAGGTATAACCGGGTTAGGTTATTTTTGTGTTAAGTAACGTAGTACGTAATTTACGGGTCTGTTGGTCTAGTGGTTAGTGACCCTGACAGCTATACGGGAGGTCGTGGGTTCGATTCACATCCCAAGACAAATCTTTATGTGATGTATTTATAAATATATAAGTATGTTTAAGTTGTCTGGTTGCCAAAGTACAGTCTCTGCCTAGTTTGTGATCAGATGGGCGTGTGTGAGCTGTCCCAAGATATCGTATGACATGTGCAGGTGGAGCTGGAGAGCCACGTGGGCTTCACGGGCGGGCTGCGGGGCGGCGGCGGCGGCGGCGTGTCGGCGCCCTACCTGGCCGCGCTCACGCTCGAGGTGCTGTTCCACGTGGCCACGCGCATGCCCGCGGACTCGCCCGACGCTATACTTAACAAGGTTACAACCACTCTATGTCACCGTTCTCTGGACTTGACAAGCCTAATTATGATTAAATAAGGAGTTAAAAAATTGGTCAAACGTACACATGCGTTATTCACGCTCTAATTCACAGGAATATCAAATATAAATGTTTAATTTCTCATTTCACACATAAAGTTGTTGATTATTGCTTACGACAATGTTGAACAGATAATCGATTAGAATGAACATTATCGATTACAATCGATTGAAATCGAGTATAACCTATTGCAATCGACTTTATTCGATTTTTTTAAATCGATAGATTCATCGATTTAGTCTTTAGTTTTATCATTTTAATGAACAACTTCTGTTAAAGACGCGGCACTTGGGTAACGACGAGGTGCACGTGGTGTGGAGCGAGCACTGGCGGCCGTACAAGCGCGACACGTTACCCACGCAGTTCTGTGACGTACTCATCGTGCTGTACCCACTACCTGGCGGGTTGTTAAGGTGCACGGTGTCTAGGAAGCCTGATGTAAGTCATAATAATGCATGGGTCTGGTGATAGTATCACGAATTTTAGTAAAAAACTTGTATAGCATAATAAATAATATAAGAAAGTCTGTGACCAGAAATGTTAGAGGCATATGTGCCTTAACAAAGGGGGACCTTTGGTATTACATCATCACTAACGATTATAAAACTAAGTCCTTCGTCGCGTCAGACTGTGTCTGTTCGTGATAAAATCAAAACTACTGCACCGATTTTCATGATAGAGTGATTCTCGAGGGAGGTTTGAGTATAATTTTTTTTTAACTTTTTGTATATATTGGCCTACCGACATCCACGCGGGCGAAACCGCGGGCATCAAAAGTATAGTACAAAAAATGTGGTATCTTTTTGAAATAACGACTGTAATATGATATTGAGTTATAAGTGTGTTGATTGCGGCAGGTGTGCGTGTTCGGGCCGCTGTGGGAGGAGTGCGTGGTGGGCGTGCGCGGCGCGGCGGCGCTGGTGCGCGCGGCGGCGGTGGCGGGCGGGCGCGCCGTGCGGGCCACCATGCCGCTGTACCAGCACGCCTACGCCGAGCGCGCGCGCAGCCTGGACGCGCTCGTGGCGCTGCACACGCTGCCCACCACCTTCGAGACCTTCGTGCAGCGCCTGCGCCAGCCCGCGCCCGCCGCGCCCGCCCACGGTAACGCCCCCGCCAGCCCCGCCCCCGCCAGCCCCACACCCGCCAGGCCCGCGCGCCGCGCGCGCGCCAAGCTCTCCCCGGACATGTAGCCTAGGTGCTTCTTTTTGTTTTTTTTTATGATACCGGAAGAAACGGTTTCGACACAGAACGTCAGTGTGTGCCAAACAAACCAAACACACCAAACACGTCTACCAGTTTTTGTTACGAGTAATTTTTTGTATATATTTTCACACTAACAGTGCATTCTTGCAATAGGTATATAATCCTGTACGTATAAACGAATAACAAGGTTGTTTACTATAAAATGTTTTTGCAGATGAAGGCACGGGGCGCTTGGCGGCGGCGCTGCTGGACCACGGCGCGAGCTCGTGGGGCGGGGCGGGCGGCGCGCACGGCGCGTGGCCGAGCGCCAGCGGGCCGCACGACGCGTCCCCGCGCCCCGGCAAGCGCGTGCTGGCCGCCAGGCGCGCCCCCGCGCCCGCGCCCGCCCCGCCCGCCGCGCCCCCCGCCCTCGCGCCCGCGCCCCGCCGCCACCGGTGAGCTCCGCCACACTCCACCCGCCCTACGCTATCGCTACCTGCATTGTCGCGGGAAATCAGTCACTAATCGTACTCTTTAAACTATCCATCCTACCAACGACATTTTCGATACTCGTCGCGCTGTGACATCTCTTCGTAGACCCCGCTAAGTGCATCGCACCTACAGTTAAAGCTGACTGCTGCGCCTTAAATATAGTAAGCCGTATAAAGTTAATGCGCGAACGCCGTAAATATTTTATATCCGTTCACTAAAAGCTAATATGGTGCGTAACAATTAAACCTAGTATTACGTATACAGTAAGATGTTCTACTTGATCTGTTTCTTTTGCTGACTTATGCTCCTAGATCGTATCAAATTGAAAAATAACGTTCATTCCGACAAGGGGAACATATGAATGTAATATATGTTGCAAGTATTTATTTTTGTCAATAATCGTGATATCGGTCGGTGCCGGCTGTGAAGTGCTGAGAGCAGCGGGCCGACCGCCGCCGGCCGCAGTGAAATGTTCTGTGAACGTCTCCGCTCTGTATCTTAAGTTAATTCGTCCATCGAGAGATTATAGCACTAATTAACGGACTTAAAAGGAATTTTCATGTACTTAATATTTTATAAGCTTTTATTATCTGTAGAGTCTTGCATTTAAAATGTAATGTACATGCTTGCTGTTAGCTTAATGTATCGTGCGGACTGTAGAGTTGGAATGTTTAAAACGTTTTAACGCATATCTCTATGTAAATGTTTTCATAATATAAATAATACCAGTAACCAGCAACCATTCGACATTACATTGATGTTTCTGTACATATGTAAACTAGACTTAGAGCTTTAACTGTTGTAGGTTTGTTTATACAATTTTATTTATTTGCATAATTGATATTTAAATCGAGTCCCATTCGTTGTTATTATTTATTTTCTATGTGGAGAGGACGTATATCAGACCAAAATGTATACAAACGTAGTACCAGGTAAAATGATCCAGGCATAGTCTTATGTCATTATTCCACAATATATCATACTTAACACTCTGTTATGCTTCAATGTATTGTTTGGGGCATTAAATATTAAGGTAAACAACATAATACATTATTTCTCTACCCTTGTATATATTGGTCTCGATTGTTGTTTTTATTTTTTTCTATTTACGCCTTCGGAGATTGTTAACTGATAAAATGTAATTACGTGCCTACATTCCATTCTTTTGTTATTTGCAAATAAATTTGACCTATTAATCAAGTTAATTGAATAATGTGGTGATAATATTGTGTAAAAATCGACATGCATTTATGGTTTACCTGTGGTACTCACACATCAAATAAGCTGATGCATTCCATTCAAAATATTTTTTGAAGAATCTGTATTGTTTCTCAGTATCTCTTAGTTTAATTTCATTGTAATAGTTATTATTTATTAATCTGAATGATTATTTCCACTTTTTAATTATAAACAGTATTTTTGTAGTTGTTAAGACTGACACAAGATTATATATTGCGAACACTAAGTATTAAAATGTTATATTTACAATGTGGTGGTATTACTTATAACTTATTTCAGCTAATTTATTATTGCTAGTATTTGTTGATTGAAATAGCTTCAATAATTGTCACTTATGATAAGTAATCCAGATATTAACCCACAGACATTATATAATGTAACCAAATTTTTATATTTAAATTTATGTAAAAATAAAGTTTTGTTAAACTTTCCTTAATTGTTTATTTTTTGTTAATTATATATTGACAACAACTAACAGAGAAATAAAAGTATAAAATCGATTACAAGGTTTATTTTCTTAAAGTAATTATGTCTTAGGTAATTTATACATGCCACCCTGTAAGACAAGTTGGTGTGTTCTTACTTTGGTATCTAAAAACTGCCTGAGTTCTTGAAGACTGCACTCTGTGCCGGGAGCCTGTGATGCGAACATCTTCAACATTTGATGAATTCTGTCCAAGGGGAGGCTGTCCAAGTTTGTGAGCATCCCAAATATGTAGGACCAGAACACTTGCAGTTCCCCTTCCCTCTGGTCGTGTGCTGACGCCATCACACTCTCTGTTTCATCATCCTCACATATCATCTCCTGAACTTGATTAGTTGCTACATTAGCTTTGCTTCCATCAGCACTGTCTACCAAAATAAAGAGATCAGGACTTTTCTCAGTTATGAGACCCATAGAGTGCCAATAAGTTATTTTCCTTCTTAAAATAGTCACAGGTACCTTCATGACTTGATGTAGTTCTTCTATAGTCCATTCTGGCTTATTCTGGAAGTGCATGATAAGTGTAGCATTGAATGGTGAAACTGTCAAATCCAATTTCTTCTCACCAATTTCAATTTCAATATGCACATTACCAAGATGCGGTTTCCAACTTAAAGTTCTATTTCCTTTCAAAGCCTCAAATGATTTTGTGTATGCTTCCAAATGGTGTTTAATTTCTTCTGGTAATTCCAAACTCTCATCTTTGAATGGGGGCCAAAACTGTGCAGATAATATCATAGCATTAGAAGTAAACTTTTTGTTTAATATTTCAATTTCTTTATCTTGTTGAATAAGAGCATTAATTCTTTTTGAATCTGATATATCCTTGAGCATTACTTCACAGAAATGAAGCTGTGACTCTCCAAATCTCAACTTTAATAATTCTAGGTATCTTATTTCTTTTTCAGAGTTGATGGCATTTTGTGCCAAGAGCCTGTCTGCCAATAGTGTTCTATATTCATTTACAAACAGTTCTTTACTACCATACACATTGACCAGCATTGATATGATATCATTAGCTCTTCTGTCACTTGAGTCTACAGTGGGATCTGCATCAACAGGGTCAGGGTTCCATTCATCCCACGCCTCATCTTTTTCACTTTCTCCATCAGCTTCAGCAGCAAATTTTACAAGTTCCTCTGCCAGCTCACTGCCTGCACCTTCTTCTGTCAAACTACTAACTACACTGCGCACTGTGTCATCTCTATTCCTCAAATAATTTCTTACAGGTTTAGTTACAGTTTCAAGTATAACTCCAGATGGGTCAAGGTGTCTCAGTGCCCTTATAGTAGTTACATAGGCAGTCAATATATCGGGTGTGTTCACACCAGGGTGTAACAATCTTGTTTCAAGAGCACTTTGTAAGTTCTTACATAATGTGGATCTGAGATCAGTCTTCTCCAGACATAGTTTTATATCATCAACAGCAGGCTGTGAGTCTGGGTATTCTATTATAATGTTAAATAACTGGTCTATTCTCAGTTTAGTATAGCTGTGATAAAGGAAGTAACTTAGTTTCTGCTTGAACTTAGATATGGCATTAAGAGTATTTTTATCATCAGGGGATGGCTTTGATGACCCTCCACAGTATATTCTAGTTAACCATGACATAACCGTGGTTTCCAGCCAGTTTTCTAAGAACCCTATATGTGATACATCAAATGTTCCAGTACAAAGCTTCTGTATGTGAGATTCTATTCTCATTTGTATAAAATTTGTCAATACTTGCCCAGTCAGTCTCTCAAGTAGTTGTAACTCCATGAGTTTCCTGTTAGTATCATGAAACACCTTCACAATATACATACAGTTACAGTCTGAACACTCATTCAAGCATCCTGAACACATAACATCTTCACCCATGTCAGAGCTTTCATATTCATTGTCAAACACATTAAAGGATACCTTGTAGAAGCTGTTAATTATCACTTGGAAATCTAATGGTAACTGAGACAGAAGTGTTGCCCTTACCAGTTGCTTAAACCCAGAAACAATATCTTTCTCTCCATATATAGGTTTGTTGTCACTACAGCCGTTATTCAGTATCGTCAATCTCTGTAGCATCCCTGAGAAATTTGTCACAGAGTCGTAAAGATCGTTCACTGCAGACTTGAACAGTTGGAAGCCTTTTACATCCTCTTCCACTTTACCAAATTTTGACCAAAACGAGGGAGCTACATGCTGCCGAAGATATTTCTCAACGTGGACCAGAACAAGGTCCCGTATTTTGATTTGAATACCGAGACCGACAATAATTTGTTGGATATCGTCATACTCCGTGTTGCTGCAGTCACTGAATATCGTATCATTGAGGATCGGGAATGCATAGTTTATTTTATTCCAGTATAATTTCAAGTCCTCTTTTTTATATGACATATTGCACAAGTAATTATAACTTACTATAATTAAATTACATTCAAGAACACACTAAAAATACAATAACACAGAACACTGAACAGAAATCTCATCTCATGCATGTCAATGAGAAATCTTGACAGTTTCTGATGACATTGACAGTTGAGGGGAAACGTTCCAAATGTATAAAAACCTTATAAAATTTAGTAATATTCCAAGATAAAAACGTGCAATGAGCACGCAATGAGTTACAAATGGGTGTATCAAAATGTGATTCGAAACATATTTTTTTCTCTTATAAACTAGCTGTGCCCCGCGGCTTCACCCACGTTAGTTCTCGTTGATTTTTAAATATTTTGATATTTATTCTGCAATTCGTGACGGAAACAAACAAATCCAAATCCATTGAAATCGGTCCAGCATTCACGTTATTATAATAATAATACCGGCATATTAACGTCCCACTGCTGGGCACAGGCCTCTTCCAACTCACTGAATTTGGCCCCACTTTTTTTGATTTTCGGATTTTTGATATTTTTAATTATTTGTTCGTCGTTTGTTCGTTAAGGTGATACCTCCGATGTGGCCCGCGAAATTCAAATTTTCATGTGTTTTTTGCAATTTGCTTATCAGTGACTAGTTGTAATTTGATCACAATATGATTCGCGACAATAACAAATATAACTTCAAATATAAGAATGATTAAAACGTTCGCTCCATTCGCTCGCACAAAGAATAATCGAAAATGAGTTAGATTTCGGAAATTTTACTTACTTTTGAATAATCTTTTTGAGAATGAATGGAGCACATATTATGATCATTTTTATATTTAAAATTATACTTGTTATTGTCGCGAATCGAATTTCGATCAAGTTACAACTTGTCACTGATAAGCAAATTGCAAAAAACACATGAAAATTTGAATTTCGCGGGCCACATCGGAGGAATCACCTTAATGTTCGATTGTAAAAATTATTTGTTCGTCTTTTATTTATTTATAATTAATTAAACAAATGTTCACCCTTAAGTTGGCCCCCCTTACTAGATATCTTTATTTTTATCACTTAGATTAATTAATTTTGATTAATTATCGTTTGTTCGATGACTATTTGGTGATTGTTCGATCATGAAACAATTAAATTCCCAATTATTAATTATTTTATATCTAATATGCAAATCAGATTTATCCAATATCCACCGTCCGACAACACAATTGCGACAATACTGGGACCATATTCACTAAGGCCGGGTTCCTATATTGAACATAGTTCGACCATCCGTCATTTGCCTGCAGTTACTGAATGGTTACCAATACCAATGTGAAACTACTGTTTCAATAAGCCCTACGTGCGACGAACATCCGTAGTTAAACCGCCTACGACTCGTTTTCTAACGGTCCAGTCGTTCCTCTCTACGTTTAATTATAACAAAACATTGTACATTATTAAATGCAAATATATATATAACATACCTTGTAATATCATGTACACTATGAGTAGAAATAAAATACTGTATTTTGACACTATAAATATGACTTCTAGATTCAATCTTCTGGACGCATTCCCATAACCTGTGCTTACTAACCATCTTACTATCCCATCCCATCAGTTAGTAACCAGGTCAGTAACTTGGGTAACGAGTCGTATGTTATAGGAACGGTTTTGGAAGATGCATCATTGACATTTTAACTGTTCGATTTTGGAACCGACCAGAGACCGAGAACTGGGCCTAAGTCTAAGCAGAGATAATTTGTGATTTGATTACATAACTATATTTTTAAGTAAAAAATCTGGTAAATGATCCAAAACGTTTCCCTACCCTTTCCTACCTTCAAAGCACAAAAAAGATTAGGCGACCGGGATTCTTCAACCAAATTTTGCATTGTGCCAAGTTGTTTTGTTTGGACTAAGAGAATAATCCCCTGATATATGACAAAGGGACAATGGGAAGTGGAAGGGTATGGGGAGATAATAAAGAAAACAAAAAATGTTATATTACAGTAACCTTATAATTAAACTTATCTTACTATCATTTTATATTTAAAGTATGGGTTCTGGTTGTTGTGTGAGGAGAAGTCCAAATCGTTTCTTGATAATAATCCTGTGTCTGGAATACTTGTCCTCAGGGGAGAACCGAGCTGGAAGTAAATAAAATATTAAAGGCTTTCTTCAGGCACTAAGTAAAAGTTCATCTTTGGCATCGTATTTTAATGAGATTGAACAATAATTATTATTTTACAAAAAAATATTGTCTATAAGTAGTGTCCGACCGAAATTTCGGTTTCGGTTTCGGTTTCGGCCAGTTTCGGCCAAAAAATCAAGTTTCGGCCCGAGTTTCGGTTTCGGCCAAAAACGGCCGAACCTTTCGGCCGCGCCGAAACTTACAACATCGTCCCTTCGGGTCGCGTTCGGCTAACGATTTGGTTATATGATTAACAATTTGATTATTTTGATTATCTAATTATATTTGAATTAGCCATTCGAGGCTAACTGATTGTGATATTTGTGAGTATATATATATATTTTTTTTAAATAAAAACGACGCTCGCACTAAGGAATTTAATCCTTGTGTCGCGGGGGTTTCACAAACATTCAAATCACATGCACAAAGAACACCCAGACTTGGAACAAGTATCTGTGGATCACACAAATGCTTGTCCCATGCGGGAATCGAACCCGCAGCACGTCGCGCACAGTGGTAATTAGCGTGGTGACCTTTACCACTCGGCTATCCGTGCAGTCAAAATGTAAGTAACTGAAAATAAATAAACATAATATATGAGCATCATATTTTAATAATAAATTTGTTTTATTTTATACCATCATTAAAAAATCGCTAACTTTGTGTTACAAATAATGTATTTTTTTCACTTTATAGGGTAGTTAAATTTTCAAACAGAACCTCTGTAACTGTGCTGAAATTTCATTGTGATAAATCTTTGAAAGTAGAAACTTGTAATTATAGGTTGGCGAGATATTAATTTTAGAAAAAAAACGGGCTTTCTAACATTTTTTCGACATTTTAAGGACTTTTTTTTTTATAAAAGGTTCGGTTTCGGTTTCGGTTTCGGCCGAAACTACAATGAAACCGAACCTTCGGTTTCGGTTTCGGTTTCGGCAAAATAACATGTTTCGGTCGGTCACTATCTATAAGGCAATTAGAGGACCTCTAATAAGTAAGCAAGCATGTTGTTTATTAATGCAGTTTGTTTTATGTAATTAGGTTTTAGCATAATTTACCTGGATGTGCTGATATTGTAGGTTTTCCATAAGGATCGATGGTCTGAAAATAAGAAACAAAGCTATTACTAAAATGATTGAGGTAACTTTTAATCAAGAAGTTCTAAAAAATCTGAAGACTTGTAGTAAAGGCTAGAGTAAAACGAATGATCATGGTACACAATGGTGTCTTTCGCAGCTATTGTAAGCATACAATTTATTGACAATATTATGAATGTTTATCAAAATACAAAAGTTATGTTTTATAAACTAAAACATGTAGATAAACAAACACGTGAGTTATAGGTTATGAAATGATAAATTAATATTTACCGCTAATGTATACTGCCTGTCCCCATTTTCGTTTAAATAGTATCTCAGATACATTGTAACAAGACTTTCAAATTAAGTAAATAAAATATACTGTTTTAATGCCGCAGATTATCACAATCGCACAACAACACAACCAACACGCGTCGATAATTATTGACACTTGACATCACATTGACATTTCTCGTATATGTGTTACCATACTTTAATTAAAATGTACATGTTCAAGACATTCAGAGAAAGGCTGCTCAATCAGAAGATATAGGCGCCGTAAATCTTCTACTACTAATTTCGCCATTTAAATTTATCTATATAAATAAATGTGGACAACATCACATACATTGCTCCTAATCCAATGTAAGTAGCTAAAGCACTGTCTTGTGTTATGGAATTAGAGACAACGAAGGTACCTCAAACACCCAGTCCCGAGACAATGTAGAAAAGTGTTTTTTCTACATTGACCCGTCCGAGGATCGAACCTGAGACCTAAGAGCTAGCGACACCTTGAAAACCGGTGTGTACGCCACTCGACCACGGAGGTCGTCAATTATTATATTGCGATTGGGCCTTTATCGTCTTTGTTGACTTTGCGTACATGTATGTTTCTTCTTTCTGTTTGCAGTTTTTTCCGATACACTACGATGAAAGTTTATTGCTGCAACTGCTGCAAGTTTTAATGTAACTTTTACTTTTTCAAAGATATGTACTTTCATCAGTTCCAAAACCTTCCAGAATGGCGCTGTTGTAAACAAAGGGAGGATCATAGGAATGTAGCAATTGTCAAGGAAATGAATTAATGAAGTAAGTCGATTAAAGTAGTAGACTTCAACTACTTGCGTAGTAAAAAACAATGTAGCAAATATAACCTAAGAATTATTATAGAAAACGAACAGCTGGAGTGATTTTATTTCGTAAACTTGTATACTTAGTACCTACGGTTTATGACTTTTTATCAGCTTTCTTGATGCAAATGTGGCGCCACCGTAATTTAATGCATTTTGAGTGCACTTTTCAGTTTTCAATTTTTCATAGTTTTCATGTAAACAGATGACACTCGTCTCGTCCTTGTCCTCTTTTTGTACCGACCAATTCCAAATTAATATTTCATAATAATTTATCTTTCTCAAGACAAACAATTTTGAAGGGTCCTCTTTGTTTGCGAAATGCGAATGGATTTGGAGATTTGGATTTTATTAACTGGCAATTTGATTGTCAAATTTCTGTTTTCACTTTTCTTTCATGGATTGTTTTTATGCGGCGAGTTTGGTGTAGTTTACAAAGTCATTTTGTAAAAATGGCTAATATTCCTCCACGAAAAGTATCTTCTTCGAGTAGGGTAAAACAAGATGCTTCTCCACTTCAAATTCTCTTGCAAATGGGATTTCCGAGACACCGGGCGTAAGTTTTTTTCTACGTGTTATTTATCTTATGAATATTAATTAGGAAAAGTCTACTATTCAATAATAAACACAGTTTTAGGTATCTACGCGCTCGATAAAAACAAGATCCTTAAATACTTTGTTCTTTTGGAAAAAATCTTCTTTACTAATGTGTTTATTTTCATTATATTCAACGTTTTTATGTTTTTTATTTTTAGACTCAAGGCACTAGCAGCTACTGGTAACCGAAGTGTCCAATTAGCATCTGATTGGCTACTGACTCATGTGAATGATGCCCACATTGATGTTGATGAGCCAAGAGAGTATATCTTCTATGCCAGTCCTACTGGACCATTACTAAGCCAACTGCTTGAGTTCTGGGATAAATCTAAGGCTATCTCTGGCTGGAACGGAGCCCATAACTTTCCTCCTCACATAACTTTAGTTTCATTTTTTAAGGTAAATAAAAACCAACTTAAATATAATTGATGACTGAAATGTAAATGTGTGTAAAACACCTGCAACCACGCAGGATTAGATAACTTACATCATAAGCAACAATATTTGTTTGAGGACTTGATAAATCAACAGACCCATGTTTTTTTTACCCATTACTCTTGTAAGTGTAAGTGCTTGTATGTATTTGCCACGAGCATACCCTGTTATGTATTGATGAATAAAAAAAAATATCCTTTGATTTCAGGCACCAGATGAAACTTCTCTGCAACTGGGTAAGGTAGTGAAACATGTTGTGGAGAATGTTGGAGATCCTCCAAACTCCCCTTTGAAGTTAGAGCCTTATGTTTCACATAATTTCATGGCATTGTTCGTCTCAGACGAACATGCAGACTACTTAAAGAGAATAGCTGTGCAGTATGTTAAACAGGTGTCTTCAGTGTGTAAGTATTTAAATAAAAATAATTGTAGGTATATAAGTGAAAAGGTTTTACAGAATATTTGGTTATGAAAAGCAATGGAATAACTCTTATTTATAAAAATATTCTACAATGATCTTGTTCATGATGCAATAAAAAAATACATTTAGTTAAACATTTCTTTATGACTTAGAATTTTACATGCCACAGATTTACTATTTTGTAAGGCTGAGTCTTGTGCTATTGACCTGAACACAAAGCACTTCCTAGTAATCCCTTATAGAATGATAACTGTAGCGTAACCTGACATTATTTTATAGTGGGTGTAATGGTGGATACATATGAACATCTGGATGCATTGGGAACATGCTTTCCATGGTGTACCATGCCTCAAGAGAAACCTATAAAATGTAAGAAAGTCCTTTGAGACTTGAATATGTAGCATCAATGGTGTTGTAGTATGCTTTTTATTTGCAAAATTCAATGTCTTTATCTACAACACATGTTTGCTACATTGTTGGAGAATATAGCTTGTTATTATCAAGCTTACTTTGTATGTTAATGTGATATTTTATAAAAATATCAAAAATAAATGCCTGTTCTATTTTTATTGTTAATTTTTTTTTTGTATAATGCAATTAATACTTATAGGTGAAATGTTTTATTTATTCTTTGAGGTGATTTAGTTATTCTAATTTTCTTCTATTGCTCTTCACACTCGCTTCCTTGGTTTTAGATTATTCCATGCTATTGTTCATTTTATACCATACTTTTTATTTTAATTTTTATTTATCACCTATTTGTAGGCTAGAGAAGTAGAAGACACCCTTAAGCATGATCCACGCGCTTTTTAAAGGTAATTATTTATTTTATGCATTTACTTGAGCTTTATTTGGTTTTCTTCAGAGTAAATAACAGGTTACTGTATATACCTATAGTATCTTAGTAATCTCCTTAGTAATAGTTTAACTGTCGGTTTTGGTTATATTACATCTGGCCACATAAATCGTTGCATCTATCTCCCGCCATTGTCCTAACATCGATGGATTATCTAATCAGCTTGGAATAGTACTGATTGCTCAGGGGCACTCCTTGGATATAAATATAGAGTACAGTAATTCGCTCAGAGGGGCTTCTTTCACGCGCACCAAGTATGGTACGTAATTAAATTTACGACATAGCCTTACATGCAAGGTTCGGAATGCGACCATGAATATACTGGATTTAGAAAAGTATTGCTTAGATAAAGTACAATTTTGTAGTCGACACTACGATCTTAAAAATATTTCCAACATTGTAAATCCCAAATGAAGCAGAAAACTGATTTATCTACTATGTACTATGTACCATAAACGATGTGCTTAAGAAAAATCTTGGCCCCAGTTTCCATTATGCGCACGTTTCGTTCATAATTTAGATTTCTCTAAAATAAGCGGATAGAATAGTTAGATTCACCTAAGGGGGTCGTCGGATCCTTAAGTTTTTAAGTCTGCAATTAAATCATATTTTTCGGAAAATAATAAGTATTTTAAATAGGCCATGGGATAGAATAGGTAGTTTACCCCAGATAAGTCTTCCAATATCATTCTTATACAACTAGTTTTTAATATGTTCACATAGAGATAGAGATCCTTTGTTGAATTAACAATTGACTCATCAGTCTCCAATTGTAATCGGATTGCATGTTATTCTAAGTATCGGTGGAGCTGGAGAGCTAGGTATACCAGAGACAAGAAATCAATTAACAAACAATTATGAATTCTATGTTCATAGTATGAAAGTTCATTATTTAATGTTACGAATTTAACAGATAAATGTTGGTATATATCCATCCTAATGTCATAAGTATGTACTGTTTATCAATTAACAAACAATTATGAATTCTATGCTCATAGTATGAAAGTTTATTATTTAATGTTACGAATTTTACAGATAACTGTTGGTATTATATCCATCCTAATGTTATAAGTATGTACTGTTTGTCTCTTACGCTTTCATGGCTAAACGGCACCACCGATTTTGTAGTGGGTGGAGCCGCGGGAAAAAGCTAGCTTAAAAGAAAAATGTTTGCTTAGTAGCAGTAAATTCGAAACCTCCAAACCAATTTAGCATCAACATACATTAATATCTGCATTCGTTACACGTGATGTATGAGAACTGAATGTATTATACTGGTGTCCTTTTTATTGTTTCGGCAAAAGAAATGCTTGTCTAGCTTATTAATAAATGTGAACTCATTGCGTACTTTTCGTTAGTTATACATATATACGTACGTAATTTCCGTTTTAAAAATATTAAAAGGGATTACTGCAATGCGACTGAGCGCAACGGAAACATGCGATTCTTGAGACATTTCTTAACAAGGTCCAATAAATCAATTTCGAAAGCAATTTGTCCATTTAACCTAGTAATTTATATATTCAATACATGGGATTGTGCCAAGCAATAAGATAAGAAACGATTCTGGAACTGCTAATAACGTAATATATCAATAAAACAGGTTATTCGCTGAATCTTTAGTTGATTTTATTATATCAAATTAAGTTAACAGAGATCCTTTATCGTCCTTTTATTAATGATTCAGTATTTACCGTATAGTATACCTAGTATACTTTTATATTATAAAGCTGAAGAGTTGTTTGTTTGAACGCGCTATCTCAGGAACTACGGGGCCGTTTTGAAAAATTCTTATGAAGCCTATAGGTTATAAATTGCCGCGGTAACCGACGCCCACGCGGCCGGAGCCGCAAACAAAAGCTTGTCAATTATATAATTAACTCATTTTGAGCGGTAATTTTGTAAACTAACTCCATGCCAGATGTACTCATCACTTATTTTACTTGTCCTTTCGGTAACACGATGTGTAATTCTTATTGAATCTTTCTACCTATTTAAACACTCGCAAACAACTCGCATTTTTTTATTTAGTGGCCTGGCCAAAATATAAAATATTATTATTCTTTGCTAGTTATTTGCCCTTTGGCCTTATTAGTGTAGCTTTAGCAAATTACTAGCTGTAGCCCGCGATACCACCCGCGTGGGTATCGGTTATCGCGGCAAAAGTAGCCAATATCCTTTCTCAAGCTCTAGAGTACCTTTATACCAAATTTCAATATATCCGTGCAGTAGTTTAGGCATGTTTTCGTAAAACACAGACAGACAAAGTTACTCTAGCTTTTATAATATTAGTAAGGATACTAAGGTTTAAAAGCTATTCTAAGCGAGGCTATATTATTATATTCCAGATTTTCCTTGAAAATATGTTATGTTTTTTTTTAATCTGAACGTCATTGTCACAGTTATGCGGTATAGCTTGAATAGTCTTTACAAGCTGAATTAGAATGGTTATATTGTTTTGTATTCAGATCCAAATATTGTATTCAGAATCAAATCCGCATGTATAAACGCTTTTTGTACTTAGCGTATTATTTTATAATATGACGATCTATGAACCAGGGCCCAGTCACTAATAATTTTGGCTAAACGAAACAATTTCTTCTATTTCTACGGTTGTGGTTTATCCTAGCCTAATGTATTATTATCTTTCATATTAGTTTCAATATAAAAACAGGTATATTACCTTCATACACGACCCTTATTCAGTTGCTACTTAGGGCTGTAACTTATACGATTGTCGGTCTAAGCAGCGATAAACTTGGAGGCGCACGTGAAGTCGCTGCACATAACCCTGGCGTACCACTTCGACGTGTCGGCGTATGAGGAGCTCAAGAGCCTGGTCGATGATATGCAACCTTCGGACCATCCCAGCTGGGAGCTCAGGCTCTACTCTAGGGATCCACGGTTTGCTAACCACCAGGTAAATGTTAATTCCCTTATTTATAGGAAGATATATAGGGTCCTTTTATGCAAGGTTTTTATACGGCTCCCTGACCGATTTATTAAGGTGTTGGTAGCGCATTCTGTGATTATACGTACGCGCTACAATTTATTTGATATAATTATATTGTATGTTATTTGCGTTTTTTTTTCTTAGATAATGAAGGCATTATTTAAACATATGATTACTCTGCTTTAATAGATAAGACGTCTAAAATACGTAGATCAGAATTTTATTAACAAACGTTTATTTTCCAAAGGCCTCATAACATTATGAAATTAAAATTGTTTATGATTTATGTTTATAAATTACACGTGTGACAGTCCACGACGGTTAAAGTATGTCGTTCAATAAATTTATCATGTTCTTATAATAGATATCAGTATTGTCTATATTAAACATTCGATAAATGTTGACTTAATAATTAGAAGTTGTTTTAAACTAACAGATAGACGAAAGGAACCGATAATATTGTTATAAAATCGTGGTAGTATTTGTAATTAATACGTGAATTTTTGTCGTCAGGTACACAAAGTGACGCAAGGTTACACGCCGAAAGCAAGCGATGAGCTAGAACTGGTGCTCGGTGACTATATTTACATAGAGGAGAAAGAATTTGACAGCTCATCAGATGGCTGGGTACTCGGCACCTCGTGGCTCACAGGTCGGTGGCAAGCTCCCATTGCGAACAACATACATTCATCAAATCATTCAAATACAGTACTGACCTCATTCACTTCAAAGTACAATAGTCGAAGAATACTTAAAATTGATGCCAAGTCCTGATACAGTTGTATCTACTTATCTGTTTTCTCTGCAAATTCTAATCATTATTTGTTTGTAACTGTGTCACTGAGGCTGTTGATACAACTAGTAAAAGTAAAGGTTCGTTTATCAATAGCAGACGCATTTCATCATCTGTCGTACGCAAATTGGCAACGCACGTAATAGCATTCACGATATTAAATCGAATTAAAATTGTTACGCTTTCAAACGCACCTTAACAAGATCTTGTGTTCGCGCCCTAAAATATGCTAAAATAGAGCATCTTCGATAGCGGTTGGTCGGCCAATAGTGTGCAAGCGCTGTCAGCTGTTTGAAAAAAATAGTGCGGGGTTGTTTGGTGGTCCCACTGTGCCACAAATATAATTTGAGATTGCGTGAGTTTGACTTGGGTAAAGTTCAAGATTGCCAAGTTACATAAGCTTTGATTGGCGTTATCGGTTATCGCGCCACGATGAATAATATAATCAAGGGTGTGCGATTATTGAACTTGAAAATTGGAGGTTAGTGTTGTACTATAATATAGTGTGTGACGAACGCCGTGAGAGGTCATTGCCAATGCTTCTCTTGTGATACTGTTTACATTTTATGTTTGTATCTTTGAGTTTGTTACCATTCTTTTATATTTTCTTGTCCATTGTTTTACGATTATAAATCAAATTTAATAAGCAGGTAATTAATATATTATAAAAAAATATCAGTGAAATTTTAAAATCACGGATATTCATTTATTATCGTAAGTTTTGAAGCAACCTTATTAGTCCAAAGCTTTGTTTCACGAATGGAAATTGATAATTTAGCTTGAGTTATGGAATAGTGATAATGTAATACTGCATGTTGATATATTCGATAAATTCTCGGTGTTATGAACATACCTACAAGGAAATATAGAAGGCAACATTATATTTATCAATTCTGAATGTTATAAGGATCCACAATAAAGTCCAATATAGAGAAATCAAACTCAAATAAAGTGGGGATTGGAAACAAATCTATATTGCTTGTATAAAGATAAAAGGGTCTTCGAAAACTTGAGTAACATTTAAAAATATACGAGAACTTAGTTCCTTTGTCATCACATTGTATTATGTTAATAATTACTTGAGGAAAGTCTTTAACAGCAGCTCGTAAATCCCTTTTTTTTTACAACTATCAGCAGGTACCTAAGGCGAGTTTATAAAGCTCGGCATCGCATATATCTACACCATTACAATTCGCGTCAGCGTCGAGTGAAGGCTCCGCTGATCCTATGAATTCGTATCCCAACGGCTCATGTTTAGTATACATGATCTGTGCTAAACTGTGACGCCATTTGCGTTTGTGATTTGTTTTAGGAGTCAGTGGTTACTTGCCGGCCGTGTTTACGCGACGTACTGCCGAGTCCGACGCTTGGACTCTACACCGCGCCGTTTCACTTGGCAATAACAGTGAGTTCAATTAAAACTAACTTATTACAGTGATCTATTTAAAACTGTGCCTGAGAAATTACCAAACAAAGGAATTGAACTTTTCGACATGTTGTTTTTGTTTTGTTTAAGTATTATTATTATATGTTTTGTTTATTATTATGCAGTCGTCTCATAGAGAAATTGAGTTTATTAAGTTACTCTATATATTATTATCGTTAACACTAACGTGCATTCCAGTTTTAAGTAATGATTCATCGAAATTAACTATTATTGCATCGTGTTTATAAAATTTACTGTATGGGGTAAAGCATAGGGTTGAAATTACTTACTTCAACTTTTGTTTGTTGCGCATCGACGCACAGGGTTTTTTTGGAACTAGGATTTTTTGTGCCCTGTTCTACCCCAACCCCAATTGGATGCGCCTCAGCCTCCTGACGGTCATAAAGGTTTGGTTTATTGACGTTGTATGCGTCTACACGAGTTCTGGTAAAAGTATTTCAAGACCCTTTATGTAATATCGATCACAAAAGTGTCGCGTATATTGTTTTCGACATTTTTACCGGCGTGTCGCGTTAGGTGAGTGTTCGAATTTCCAACGAGTAATGATTCCGCATATTTTAAAGTTAATAATAACGTAAGGTGTTTGACAAGCCCAAAAAAATAATGTTTATGTATAAAATGTCGATAATAAATTGTGTTATTGACCCGCAATAATATATACAAAAATTTCATAAACCTGTTCTTATTATTGTTTATAAACGATGTTCTTGTACAATACGACGCCAGGAAGGAAACTATAATTACGTAATTAAAATGCAAGACAAAGAATGCAGCGTTAGTGTTTCAAGTGAACTTAAGTCAATGTAGGAAAATGTACTTGTAATTTATGACGAGTACAGACGAGATTTAATGAATTTATTTTTATTATAAAGTTTGTTGTCCGTTTCTGAATTTCTAACCACTGAACCGCTTCGTGTTTGGTACGGTCTCGCTGCGTCTCTAAACACTAAAAAGTTTCGGCGACGACTGTACCTATGCGACATCTTTATCAAATATTGTTTCTATTGCTATCCGGTTCTGATAATACCGTAAAAGCTTTTATAAACACGTTGTCTATTTATAAAATGAGAGTCAAACTGTGAGTTTGTTTTGAATATAAGAGCGGACAGTACGGATGTCCCGCAAGACAATGTCTGTTAACTCCTTCAGATGTTCATATTTTAAAATCTTCTTGTTATTTCTATGTGTCTTAGGTTCGGATAGTAAGTCAGAGTCGGACTCGAATACGGACGGAGAAATGGCGACGAACTACCCGCATGAGGACGCCACGCAGCTAGGGCACGACAAGTCTGAGGAGACGTACAAGGAATGGAGCCAGTACTGGACGGCTGTGCAGACTGACAAGACTGACAGCATCTTGAATGTAACGCAAGGTGAGTGACCTTACTATAATATTTGAAATCTATTCTTGTAATGTAAAAAATCTCGATCTATAGGACATCTGAAATTGATCCATTAAACTTTTTGTGTATTGTTTTTTTATCTTATCTTGTTTTTATATACTCATGACTGCAAAAGCCTAAAGTTACTATAGTCGACGTATAAGGAAAAAGTGCCTCGATATTATGGCCAATCGAATTGTTTTGCTATTATATGGCTTTATGTACTTCCTTAGATAGAACTTGGATTATGTAAAACACCGAAATTTTTATTAAAAATATTTATTTCTTTACCAATATAGATTGGTTTCGTCGTTTGTTTCGTAGGATGAGCGATGCCTAGTCATAATATTCACCATTATCGACCGATTTGTATAGATACCAGATAGATTATGTATCAACGGAAATGACTAGCAATGTTTGATTAAAATGCACATTTAATAACCGATGGTGAGCCCAGAATGTATAGCAACCATTGAGAAATGTAGGCGTTATAACAATCAATATTTTGTAATTTTATAAATAACTAAACTTGCATTTACATTATTTTATTGCAAGTATTTGGTAGTAAATTCATCTATTCGTAAATTCAACGACATTTTGCTTTCTTCAAGAACCCATTAAAGAGGAAATATACTTGGAACCCTTTTATAAATGTTATTCCTAAATATACATCTTTTTCAGGACACGCTATTGACTGGAAAGCCAATGGCAATCAAATAGACAATGTTCCCGAGGTAAGTCCGTTGTAATTATTACGCTAACGAAACATTCAATATGACTAAATAATACTCTCACGAACAACTGCCTTCAAAGCTAGGAAATAAAATTCAAATTTATGATGTAAAAAAATTAATAAAACTAATTGTAAGTATTATTTTAGTTTGTGACTAGTTAGTTGAAGTTTGAATTAGAAAGAGCTTTAGACGTGTAGCTTTTATGCCACCCTCCGTTTTCAAGGCTAGGGGAGGCCGTAACTCGAGCGCATGAATGACTCACTGTTGTGTCGCCCCTTTAGTTCTAATGGGTCAAGGGCAATGTTTGTATCATTACAAAGACTGAAATAGGGCTGCCACCATAAAATGTTTGATCGTACAAGTTGTGAATCTTCCCCTGTTGCCAGGGGTCGGTTCAATGTGTTTATTAATACTTTCATTCTCATTTATGTTCTCGACATTTCAGCATTCATTCCTTCCTCATGTCACAAAATCTGTCCTCTGCCTTTCTATTTTCATAGCTAATTAAAATTGACTTGATTAAAGTATTTTTTGTCAACTGTCCCTGAATATAAAGTGCGTTTCTGTAGCGCCAGCCCTATTTCCTGTTTGGATAACGTCTGCGGCCAGTGGACCATTACGGTTGCCTGAGTAACATAATGTTACCGGTCTGTTGATAATTTCTTACTGCATATTATATCGTAGGCAAGCGATAACAAACCCATGTTCTCCGGACGTTATAGTTTCGAGTCGTTAAGTTGGGCCTGTGTTAATTTATTTAAGGGTCTCCAACAAAGGCATATATACTATAAATACATAAAAATATTGACAGTGAGGTTTATTTCTGTGTACTCCTTCACTTACAGGAGACCTCAGCTTGCAAAATTTTAAACAAAAAAGGTTTAGTTATAACTCCGATTGAAGAAAGAATTACCTACTTAAATTATACAAAGCCAAAATCATATTTTCAAATGAAAGATAATTAATTATAGTAAGGTTTTAGTTAGGTTCTTCCACATACTGAGACAATGCTTTAAACACTTTTTATATTTTGTTCACATTATTCTCAATTGTATTTATTATTTTTGTGCTCTATCTCAGCAAGATAATCTTCTATACATAAATGCTGTGATAAATAATCTTAATTCATGTAACTAGATAAAGGAGGGATAAAGCAGCTGTCATGCTGAATCATATACAATGTTACTTTATGCTTATCAACGAGACGGTTCTCAAAATAATGATGAAAACGATGCGTAGTTACGCAATAGTAAAAAGTAAGCTTATTTATTATTTATAACAGTTTGGCGTTAAGTCCGTAACCGCTATGGTGCAAGTCCCTAATATAAGCTATGTCCGCGAGATAAGACAATAGGTAAATGTCGAATATGCACCATCGTTTTTTAGTTGTCACAGAATTTCTCGGTTATCTTGTAATGTGAAAAGATGTTTTTACGCAGTTTGTTTCGTACAACGAAGCCACACAGTACACAGTCGATACAATAAGATTCAAATGACTTTAATTTATGTACCTATACAGGATTCATTTAAAATGAGTGCGTTTATTCTACGAGGTAATCAGGTGCATAAAACTGAACCACTTTCACCAAGGAACATAGGTCGAAATGTTAAATGGGAAAATGAAATTTTCATACCAAGTGACAGGTCACGTGACTTCTGTTTGTATGAAAAGTAGATTTTTAATTTTATGATTTCGACCTATGTTGCTTAGGACTAGTTGTTCAGTTTTATGCACCTGATTTCCTCAGAGAATATACGCACACATTTTGAATTAATCCTGTATGTACTTACATATACTTTAATACGCATACATACTTTAATTTATATATAATATATGTAGTTATGTAAATAATTATCCCTTTTTCAGGGTAAAATATCGAAGGAGAAGGGTCGTCGCTGGATATTTGCGATGCGCCACGGGGAGAGAGTGGACCTCACCTACGGACAGTGGGTGCCATTCTGTTTCGATGAAAACGGGAAATACACCCGCAAAGACTTGAACTTGCCCTTGAAGTTAGGTGAAAGGTAAAGTATGTTTTTATTGAGTTTATATTACAAAAAAGTAAGAAGTTAAATAAGGTGATTTCTAACTTTTCTATAGGCTTTTCCAGACGCAGAATAACATAAACAGACCGATAATCAACTTGTTTTTATAGAACTGCATAAAGTCAGTCTTTATAAGAAGTAGTTTTTTTGGATAATAAAATTATACTGAATGTAATTCTAGTTAACGCGGGTTATTGGATTACCGTGAACTTGAAATGGCCAGCTGTTGATATTTGATAAGTTATTATTTTTATTTGCGAACTACCAGCAATTTGCATGATCATGTTTCTTCTCAAATTAACAATACGATAAACTACTTGCGTGAGCTGCATTTACAGGATGATAGTTTTATAATTAAACTAGCTTCTGCCCGCGACTTCGTCTGCGTGGACTTCAGAATTGGGTCCAAAAAGAAATAAAAATGTGAAATTAATGAAAAATAGAATAAAATTTTCACCCGTGTTATAGCTTACGCTGTAATAGAGAAAAATACCAAATTTCAAAGCTGTCAGCCCACGGCTTAGCTCGAAAACTATTTTCAAATTTCCCTCGGGAACTACTTAAGAAATCGGGAGAGGTAGCCTATGTTCTTTTCCATGTCAAAGGCTACATGTTTGCCAAATTTCATCCAAATCCGTTCAGCCGTTTTTGCGTGATTGAGTAACGAACATCCAAACATCCACACTTTCACATTTATAATATTAGGTAGTAGGATTAAATATCACTGTTGGGAATAAATTATAGTTTTGAATAGGGCCGCATAGTAAATAGTAACACACTTGACCTGTGCTACTAAATTAACCCGATGAACTAACAAAAAGTATAAATGTTATGTTAATACGATTCATCGATGTAACTAGTAAGAGCATACATTTTGTAGGTACCATGAAAATAGTAAAAACTTTTTTAAATATCCCTGAGTCATTCAGTGCAAAAACTTGACCTTGGATTAATTTGCGAGCACGTGCAGAAAGAAATACGTGCGAAATTCTTCATGCCAACAGATAAGAAGCTATGAATTTTAGTAATGATAATAAATAACTTAATTATGGGATCGAAAAAGTGGCTTTGAGAAAGAGAGAAGTGGATACTGCAATGTCGAGTAATAGACATAATTGGAAGGAAAGGGCATATGAATGGGAAAGAGGCAGGGAGATGATGAATAAGAACCTAATGACTAAGTTGTCTGTCTATGTTACCAAACAATTAATATTAATCATATTAATCCTTTCTTAAATAATTTAATGCTATTAATTATTGATTGCTATTACGCATAAAATGTTAAATGTTGAACTATGAGAAGTGTATGTCAAACTAATAATATCCATTTATAGCGTTTGTAATCGAAAGATATACGATATGTTTATGTTCTCAGTCAATAGTTTAGACGCTGTAATACAATTTGTCTTGGTCAAATTTACTTCTAAGATACACAATTCTCGTGTCGCGGTGTTTGTTCCCAAACTGCTCCGAAACGGCTGGCTCCTTTTATATGAAATTTTGTGTGTGTATCGGGTAGGTCTGAGAATCGGCCAACATCTATTTTTCACAACACTAAGTGATAGGGGTGAACATCTCCTGTTTTTTTTTTAATATGGCAGTATAGCGTTTGCTGGGTTAGCTAGTTAATATTATAAAAATAGCAGCATATGAAAGAATATTACTAAATTTTATCTACAGTTTAGTAGAACCAATGTTTAATTATAGTCACAACTTTAATTCATGGAATATTTTTACTTAAAATACTTACAAAAATATAGATATGTGACCAATTAAATAAATAGTTTGATAACGTTTATTGTTTCCTAATAATGAGCTTCATACCTAATAATTTGAATTTTGATTACATTATTTACTGCGAACAAATAAAACAATTAAATTTTGATTGATTGTTGAATGTCTGCGATACGAAAGTACATAGCTTACGTGCATCGTATCACGTGCACTTTGATCGATTAAAATTTGTTTAACATTACAATTTCATTAAAACTAGCCCACCACGCATGGCCATCATTGATTGATTGCAACTCCTGTAAGCCTAAGTAAGGGTCTATCTATAATGATAACCAATGATGAATACCACCGATACATTTAACCTTGGTGTATTCCAGGGAAACTGTCTTGGTAACCGCATTTTTTTTTTTAAACGACTCCTTCGCTTAGGAATTTAATCCCTGTCGCGGGGGTTTCGGATTTGACATAATTTGTTATCTTCGAGAGAAAATTCAGACATGTTTTGTAATCTGGAAAGAACGGTTGAAGAGCATCGGCTTAAATTGGTATTTATTGCAGGGTCGGAGGCAAGGACTCCTACCTTAAGGACACGCCGCTGACGCGTGTGGGTAGGCTGCAGGCTCAGCTGGTGGGGGAGGGGCTCCGGCTGGCGGGCGTGCCCGTCACGCACGTGTACGCGTCCGCAGCGCTGCGGTGCGTCGAGACCGCGCACGCGTTTCTTGAAGGTACGCACACTAAACCTTCTGTATTATTAATATTAAACCCAATACTACTACAAGAAAACCCTCATGCAATATTAATTACCTACATAGGCAATTAGGCACTTATACTCACAGACTTTTATTTGAATATTAGATATGTGCCATCCTGATCTGTCAGTTACCAAATAAAACCACCATTGCAAATGGACGCTCGTTTATTACTAGAAGACATGACCTCTGCCAAGATGGCGGTGCAGGCACGCACACATACATACGCATACACATCACTCCTCCAACACTATTATATAAGTAAGAACTAAACATAAACAATAAACAAGGCTTGACATAGTCAATCCCAACTTTCTCTATACATACTTAGTAAATGATATATTCAAAATGCATGGTAATGCGATACAATTACAATTTAAACCTTATAATTAATCTTACGTCTACAACTACGAATCGGCCTTGTAGGCTGTGGTTCAAAGGTACGATCGCCACAATCCTCGAATACTTCTTGGATAGTCCCATCATTATTATGATCATAAGCATCGATTTCCCCTTGAGCCTCAACCCATTCATCCTCCTCTTCAATAGTATTTGCCTCGCCCTCTATTTCCTGCGATTTATTACCACACGGTAGTGCTAGATGCGGCTGCGGCTCTGCTGCAGGCGAGGGCGGGGAGCGCGGGCGCGGCGCCTCTGATGGCGTGGGGCTCACATCAGCACGTGCGCCGTTCGTCCCGCTTCCAGTAACGGTTGCACCTGTATATTTTCGTATTTGATCAATATGCCTTTTACACTGCACATTATAATCTTTTACAAATATATAGAACATGCGATTACCTATTAGTTTAGTTATTGTACCTAAAACCCATATTTCTTTTCTAGCTATGTACCATTTTAACCATACCCTATCACCTATATTTATTGTTCTTTTCATTTTACAATTTTCATTATTATTGTTATAGTTGTTACGGCAATTTTTTAGTAAAAGGTCCAGTCGAGATGTTATATTTCGCCCAAACATAAGCTTTGCTGGGCATTCACCCGTTGCACAATGTGGTGTGTTGCGGTAATCAAATAAAAATCCTAATAATTTTTCATGAATCATATTTTGCGGACTGTTATCGCTAATAATACATTTAATCATTTTCTTGCATGTTTTTACAGAATTTTCGGCCTGTCCGTTACTGGAAGGGTGATAAATTGGGGACGTTACATATCGGATACCGTTCATTTCACAAAAATGTTTAAATTCATTTGACTTAATTTTTACATCATTATCAGAAACTATCACATTCGGTATACCGAATCTAGAAAACAATTCTTTTAGTTTTGTTATAAGTGCCCGACTAGAAGTGCCGCAACTCATATGTATACACTCTAACCATTTGCTATATGAATCAACGACGATCAAATATACACGTTGATTTATAGCCATATAGTCGATATGTAAGCGACGCCATGGAGTGTGGTCGCGCGGCCAGGAAAGCGGCGGCGCGCGCGGTGGAGCTGCGCGTGTGCCGGCGCACGTGTGACACGCGCCAACCCATTCTTCTATATCCTTATCAATCGAAGGCCACCAAAATCTACTACGAGCTACACTCTTAGTTTTTACTACCCCGAAATGTCCTGAATGTAGTTCCTTTAACAACCTACTTCTGAATACTGTTGGTATAACGACTCTGTGGCCGCGAAAAATACATCCGTTTTCGATTTCCAAATCTGTTTTGCAATTAAAATAAGGCAAAACCAATTTACAATAAATTTTACGCGGCCAGCCGTTCTGGACGTATTTAATCACTGTTTGTAAAGTTTCGTCCTTACGTGTTTCGGTTTCTATATCACTAAAAGTTAGCGGTGCGACGTTAGCATCTAAGAAATTTAAGAAAGATGAATCGTTTTTTTCTTCTGTTCTACATTCATATTCAGGTAAAGGCGAGCGCGACAAAAAATCAGCTGGGACATTATGTTCACTTTTAATATATTGGACGATATAATTATATGCAGACAGTATAATCGCATAACGCTGTAACCTCGATGCTGCCATGACTGAAATACCAGTTTTCTTTCCGAATATCGAAAGTAAAGGTCGATGATCAGTCTTAAGTACAAATGGTTCCTGACGTCCATACAGATATTGGTGAAAATATTTGACACCAAAAATAATGGCTGTCGCCTCCTTCTGAATCTGACTGTAGTTTCTTTCACTAAAGGACAATGACCTTGAAGCAAACGCAAGCGGTCGCTCGAGTAACGCGCCCTCGCTGTCGCGCTGTGATAATACCGCGCCCAGGCCGGACGGCCCCGCATCCACAGTCAACACCAACTGTGCTGCGGGATCAAAGTGAGCTAGTACTCTTTCCGATGACAACTCGGTCTTCACACTATTAAATGCACGTTCTTGACGTTCGCCCCACTCCCACTGTGCCCCTTTACGCAATAACTCATGTAGTGGGTGCAACTTAGCTGAGGCATTTGGTATAAAGTGACGATAATAGTTAATTAATCCTATAAATCGCTTAACTTCTGTAATATTTGTTGGCCGCGGCGCATTTTTAATTGCTTCCGTTTTTTTACAACACGTACGTAATCCATATTTATCTATAATATAACCTAAATAAGTAACACTAACCTGAAAAAAAACAACATTTTTCTTTATGTAATTTTAAACCGGCTTCTTTCAATCTGTTTAATACTTCTTTTAGCCTGCTGAAATGTAACGTTCTGGTCGGCGCAGTTACACAAATGTCATCCAACCATATGCTAACACCTTCTATGCCAATTAATAGTGATTCCATTGCTCTTTGAAAAATGGCGGGAGCGTTTGCTAAACCATACACAAGTCGCGTGTATTTGAAAAAACCTTTAGATGTACTTATCGCGGTTAGTTCCTGCGACGAATCTTCTAGGACAAATTGGTTATAAGCATTACTGAGATCAATTTTGCTATAACATTCCCCTCCTCCTAACTTGGCAAAAACCTCTTCTATCCTAGGCATTGGGTATTTATCTATTTCTAAATCTTTATTTAGTGTTATTGAATAATCGCCGGCTATCTTAACCTTTCCGTTCTCTTTTAGTACCGGAACAATAGGGGTTCCGTATTTAGGAAATTGAATCGGTTGTAATATTCCTAAACCTACTAGTCTATCTATTTCCTCCTCCACCTTTTTTTTTAAAGCGAAAGGTACGGAACGTGGCTTAAAACATTTTGGTTGGGCGCCTTCCTTTAAAATAAGTTTCACTTCGAATTTGTTGAACCTACCTAATTCATCAGTAAACAAATCGGAGTACATAGATAAAAGTTGCTGCACCTCTTTCGTGTCAGACTCGGTTACAGTGTGGCTTTTTATGTTATTGACATCTGCAGTAAAATAAATTTTAAACTTCGACATAAAATCTCGTCCTAGTAAGGGTGGACCTCCATTTGACAAAACAAATATTTTAATGACATGAGTATTATTTAGATATGTTATTCGCCCTTGAAAATATCCCAAGGGCGAGATTTTATGACCATTATAAAGACACATTTTTAAGTTTGATTTTTTTAGAATATGGTTCGTAAAATATTTTTTGTAAAACGTTTCCGATATCACACTAGCCCCTGACCCCGAATCCAACTCCATGTCTAATTTAACGGAATCAACGGACACCTTTATTATTATGGGCGAGTTACTAACATACCTTACATTGTTTAACTCGCATTCCTCGCAGTCACTTTGCTCCGAAATATTATTTTCCGTGTTCAAGCAATGTAAACGTGATTCACTTTTTTTTCCACTGCACACTTTCTTCAAGTGGCCTTTCACACCACACACTTGGCACCGATAGTTTTTAAAACGACACTTTTCAGCGTAATGATTTTTTAGACCGCACACTGTACACCGACGAATTTCCTCGGAACTGTTGTTCGAGCTGCGGGTCGCCGCGACGAACTCGCCGCGCCCGCGCTGCCCGCTTAGCCGGTACACAGGTTCATCCTTGATCTGCGTGGTCTTGAAATTGGTTGCTGCGTTGTCAACTACCGCCGCGCCACCGGATCGCGCCAATCGCGCATACGCCGCCTGTTGAGCTACTTCCAACGCCTTAGCAAAAGTTAATTTGCTGGCATCTTCTTCAAACAACCGGTCCCGTTCGCGACATGGTGCAAGCCCGAGTATGAAACGGTCTCGCAGAAGCATATCCAACGCCTCACCAAATTCACATTCTACGGCTAAACCTCTCACACGCGCTGCCCAATCTTCGACGCTCTTGCCGTCAGATCTCTTCGCCTCGTAAAACTTCTCTCTATCAGCGAAAGTACAACGTTTCGGAGTGAAATGCTTATCCAATTTTTCAATTAAATCCTCGAACTTAACTTCCTCGAGTACCTCAGGATGAAGTAAGTTCCGTGCAAGGCGGTAGCTGTTGTCCGACAGATGAGTCAGTAACAAAGCACTTTTATTTTCGGTTTTGACATTATTCAATTTTATAAATTGTAGCAGCCGACCTTTAAATATAGGCCACTCTTGGGCGTCGTGATCAAAGCTTGAAAGATTTCCGATAATAGTGGGCATTTTACACGACTTTTAATATTTTTTCAAAATACGCGGGAAACTCGTCGCCAGTGATCTGTCAGTTACCAAATAAAACCACCATTGCAAATGGACGCTCGTTTATTACTAGAAGACATGACCTCTGCCAAGATGGCGGTGCAGGCACGCACACATACATACGCATACACATCACATCCGCATAAAATAATTAAGCGATTAGACTCCATTTTTCTTAAAATTAATTATGTATTCCAATTTCAATGCTATAATATTAAGTGACATAGATTTTCTGCATTGCTTATTGTTGGCATGGACGGTAAAATGTAAATTACACACTAAATTATTTCAGAATTGTCATGGTAACTTGTGTTATTTAAGGAGCCCTTCAACTTAACTTTAAATTCACTTAGATACTGCACCTAATATGACGTCTATTTGTCATTTCAGGTATCTAATAGGTACTTAAAGTGCAAAGCAATTCTTCGGTTTTAAGTGTAAAAAATTGCAGGACTTCAAGCGGACCCGTCGGTGAAGATAAAGGTGGAGCCCGGTCTGTTTGAGTACAAGATGTGGCACTTGGCGAAGGGCATGGCGCCGTTCATGACCCCCATTGAGCTCTACAAAGCTGGACTAAACGTCGATCTCCAGTAAGTTTCATTACAGGGTCAAATGCAAAAGTCCCACTTCTAGGCACAGGCTTCATCTCTTATGGAGAAGAAATAAGCACCACGCTTGCTTACTGCGTGTTGGCGATTCCAGATACATTTCAGATTCAATTTTTTTTGTCCTGGTTTCCTCAGCAATTTCCAATGGTATTTTAGAATAATTAAGAAACTTCATGTAACTTTGATACAGTCACTATGGGTTCGTACCTACAACTTTGTGCACACAAATCTGTTCATTAAACCGCTAGGCTATAACAAGACACCTATAAAAAACAGAAATACTTCAATGGAAATATGTATAAATAGAAATATTATATGAAGACTTCTATTAATTGATTGAAAGTGAAAAGTGAAAGCTTATATAGTTCGTTTTATTATGGTACGTTGTTTGGTTTTCTAGTGGAAGTATTTGGACGTTTAGGAGATTTCTTGTCGGACTAGAATGTTTTATAATTATTATTTTACAGGTACAAGCCGTACATAGACTTGGATATCACTTGTAACGAGACTTTGGAAGAGTACTACAAGCGCGGTGAGCTGGTAATGCAGTCTGCGGTCAAGGACACGGAGAGTGAAGGTGGGGAGATTTTTTTATTATATTTATTAGTGAAAATAATAAGATTATAGATATGGCGTATCAGGGTGTTGTCTCATAATGGTGACTTTTAGAAAGTGCTACATATAGATTTTGATTATATGGTGTAAAGATTAGATTATAAGTCTAGTGCCATTCAAGGTGGTAGTGATAAACTTGTCAACATTTATTAGTGATCTGCGTGACATGCGCATGAGTTGTTATCCACGCGCACGTGTTATGTCACAAGGATTAAAGGGGTGTCAGGCTCGCAGAGTTCTATATAACTTAATCACTCAAAGATCGCGGGGCATGAGAACAATATTATAGTGGTGTCATACCGGTGTGACGGCCGGTACGGTTAAATATACGTCACATAGTGTTAATTCAGTTGAAAGTGAATTAATACACGAATAGGCTCTGCCTTCGTAGGCGTCTGTTATTGCAGTGTAGAGTAGTCTACTACGTTTCTTGGGGTGTATATTCCATATTAAATCCCACAATATTCAGTGTTACGCTGATAGCTTATCAGACTGAGTTACTTTCGCATTAATAAATTACTAATATTATTATGTTCTTACAGGTGGCAACGTAATATTCGTGGGCCACGCCGCCACGCTGGACGTCATGGCTATTGCCCTGAAGCGCCTGAACGAGAACAAAACGGAATATCCTCTGTACACCATCCACAGCAACCTCCTGCGCGTGCCGTACTGCGCGCTCGGAGCGGTGCGCGACCAGCCGTGGGAGGTGGTGTGCCCCCCTTGCCCCCCCTCCATCAACTCCAGCTCCGGACGATTCGACTGGAGGATGCTGCTTGACGCTTAGGAGCGTTTAAGCATACATCATGATCATATATGTGATATCTTATAATCAATATTTTGTTTAGGTATATCATTTGGTCTTCATTTACAGTTAATAGTATGCGATTTTTAAGTCGCCGTTGGCTGAGTATCATGTGAAATAGCCTCAATTCTAAGTGTAAAGATACGGTCGGTTTCTGAATTCATAATTCCAACTTGGCAACGTCTCTAACTCTACTTAGGCAACGTGATAGGTCGAGCGATGTCACGGTTGTTAGACCAGAGTTTGAGACATTCTTTACTTGTGATTCTCAATTTAGGAACCGATTTATACACATTTGAAACCATCACGTAAGTGCGTCTGACTATTCATTGGTAATTAATGGATTAAAATCAATCTTTAAAAAAAAAAAAAAACAATTTATTTTCGATTCATCTTATTTGAATTGCGGGTGACATGTGACATTATTGTAATGCAATGTCATCGTGAGTTTGTATCCAATTATTTAGTAAATTGATTTGAATAATTCAAGTTAAAAAAGCTTTATTAAAATAAGTAGACAATCACAATGACGGTGCTCATTTATAAATAACTTCATTTAATAGGCTTTTATATGAAGTCTCATGTGGAATTACTACTATAACGTAGGATAAAATGTATCATTATGTAGCTTTCGTGCTACAGCTAACGATAAATGTGACTTAAGACTCACCAGACCTCATGACTTAACTGCTCCACAAGTTCACATCCATAATATTGACTGTCTGTAAGAGCGGTTTTAGAACAGCATTTATTTCTGCGCGTATACGCTCGTTTTTGGCAGTTATTAGAAGTGTTCGGCGTTTACAGTAAACTGAACGCGCGACTACGCACTAATTTTTATATTATGCGTATTCGCAAGAAATATTTTCGGTCACGCTTATGTGCGCGTCAACGCTCTGCGCTTAAAGAAAACAAAACCGCACATAAATGCGCGCTTTCAAATACGAGCGTATATAAAAACAGCTGGGCTTTAACTGCTCGTAAGCTTTTCAATCATTATAATAATATTACTTGCACTTATAATTTCATAGTTTACTTTACCACATAGTAATTGAATCTTCACCTATGACCAAATGTAAATATTCGAAACAGCTATTTTTTATGACATTATTCCTTATTTTAATTTTTCTTCTATTTTGTTTTTAATAAATGTCCTATAGATTAAGAACGCTTTGTATGTTTAGGACGTAACTTGTCAAAAATCATTGACAAAACATTGTGTATGATGATTTTTATGTCTCAGCATAACGTTCGATCCTACAGGTAACCATGTAACATTCCTGTTTAGTGATATCATAACACACATGTATTAAATAATCATATATTTTTAAGGTAATAAACCTAAGTGAACATTATTCCTCTTTAGATTTCAAGATAAATCCATATTCTATAATAATTTATATGCATCGGCATCGGTGGACTGTTTGTTAGTTTTCTATTAAGGCGGAGTTACTACTATATTTACAGAATAGGCATACAGGTAACATATTTAATTTTATTAGCAGATAAAAATGTCCTAGAAATTGGGATAAACGAAAGACGTCCTGTGATCAGAAAATGTGTTTATAAAAAATTGTTCCTGCCCTTTTGTCAATGCTAATGCAAAGGGCGTGTAATAAATTAATTATGGTTTCGAAAACCTATGTAATATTGTGGTGATAAGTTTGATTTGTGGTTTTCAAAGATATAAACAAATGCTAATTTCCGTGACCGACCACAATCGACCTACATCTAATCAACTGCAGATCTAGTGTTAATTTCAGACTACAAACAAACACTTATTGCAGTTACCTTCACTACTATTGTACATATGTTTTGTATTCTATGTATTTCTGACTTCGTCGGTACCTGTGTATTTTTAGTGAACTGTGTTTACTTTGTATGCCTTATTAGACTGACTAGATATATGTTCAATACACTCGTATTAATGTTGATTATATTTGTACCTATGTGAACCTAGGTAAATTAAATGTCTTAATTAAAGTATAATGATGTTTTCTTTTAATATGTTCCTCTGCCCTAACATGCTTCCCGGGGATAGTATAATACGGCCGACGAGTTTGAAAAGAGGTATATAGGTACATGCAGCGCTGCAGTCTTGCCACGCTTGTCTTGTTGAACAAACTGAGTTTATAAACTCAGTTTGTTCAACACTGTATACAGTTACATGATTATCCGCACTCGATAATGCGATTCAAGCCTTGTCCTTGCAGTTTCTGCAAGTCTAGCCTTCTTCTGACCGACATAAACTATTTTAAAAATGACTAATTAGGTACGCAAGTAGATCAAGAATGAAATAACGAAATAAAATAATTGTTTTATAATTTATTTACCACAAACACTCTGATTTCCACAAAAGAATAAACTGTCATTTGGATTTCTGATATGGTATTCATATACATCAAATTAAATTATTGTTTACAATTTTCATATATTTATGTCATGAATAGGTATTATCAAATTATTCATCGTTGCATGACTAGAAAAAATTGGGGAACCAAACTTGATGAACTATACAAAAAAAATGCAGCAATCACTTACGAAAAAACAACAAAATGCAATTATTCACCATATATAACAAGAATAAATAATATGTAACGATATTCAAGGCACAACATCCTGTAGGTAGACTAAATACTACCACTGTTGGTTATCCTCCAAAAACACGAGATCAAGTTCAAACAAAACACGATGAAATCACAAACAACACTCACTTATTTTCAGAATTTGAGTAATTCATCTTCTCAGATACGACCTCTTCGACAATTCTTTGTATCATCAGCCTGTCTTCTGGCTTAATATCCTCAGGTTTCGTTTTATCGTCATATATTTTTCTATCTATTAGTCTTAATATTACTTCATCAACGATAGAATCAATTCTTTCATCACTACGACTTGTTTCATCGACATTTAATGTGTCTCCAATATGCTCCACATTTTCCAGTTCTTTGGCTTCAGCTTCGATAGCAACTTCTTCAACTGGATTTACTTCAGGTACAAACTCACTTTCCGGGATATCCCCTCTTCCATCTTTTTCTTCTATTACATCCGTTATATCAGACATGATACTCTCTGACAGCTCTTGAGCGATATTTTTATGGCGTTTCATTATTTCTTTAAGCTTTTCTTTTGCGGACGCCACAACTTCTTTTCTAGTTTCCGATTTTATTTTCTCTATAGCTTTCTTCTTTCTTTCATTTCGAAGGGATTTGAGTTCATCAAATGCCTTTTTCGCTTTTGCTAACTTTGGGATTTTATCGTATTCTACCATGACTGCTTCATGGTCGATTGGTTCTTTTTCTTCAACGGTTATTTCATCGGCCGCTATCTCGACTTCTTTAACCAGCTCAGTGTCTTCTAAGATAGTTTTTTCAGTTTCAGGTACATTCAAATCTAGTATTTTTTCTTCTCTCTCAATACTTGTAGACGTTTCAGACTCTTTCGAACCATTTTCCTCGTAGTTTTCATAATTTACTACGTCGATAAGAATTTCATCACTCAATATTGAGTCTTGAGCTGCTAAGTTAGAACTCACAGATAAGCCCAGCTTATGTCCATGTGGGAATTCGCGGAAGTCTTTTCGTTCTAGTATGAAAAGAGCTGGTTTTGTTTTAATTTTGACTGGAGGCATAAGTCTATAGTTCATAGCTATTTGTGAGAATGATTCAATACTATCTAAGATGATATGAGTCTGAGCAAAAGATTTCAGGTTTGATGAGTATTTACTCTTAGCTTCAACGAGGAGATGGGTGTAGTCTTGTAACAGATCTGGTGGCAAGGATTCGTTTTTGCTGTACATCCAATCTTCGTTGATTTGTGTGTACCGAGTGACGCCAGTTTGTGCAGCCAAATTACAGATATGAACATGGACGAAGGGTTCATTCCTCAACAGTTTGTGGAACCTGGAAAACATAATTTATATAATAAAAAAATTTAAAGTTAATGTATAATCAGGATAATTAATTAATAAATATTAGCTTAAGTACCTAGTGATCGCTACTCCGCCCGGGTAGTTGGTCATGGCCACCAAAACAAACGCTAATGATATAACAATATTACCGAGGATCACAATAATTGATCCCCAGAACAGCAACTCGTAAATAGGTGCTTTCGTTCGTCTTACGTATCTGAAAATGAAAAATACAAAATGCAAATTAATAATTTAATTTAGGACTATAAGGTAAAGACCATAGACATATTGTCATATTAATTAAGTGTAGACTTAAACAAAAATGAAAGAGGATTTAACAGGTATCTGATAGAACAGAACCTTGCAAAACAGTAGTCCTATTTTGGCCTTTATTCCAAAGCGATAAGGTTTATTTTTGTAAATCGATTTTTTTACTACTTAGTAGAAACTCGTACTTACATATAGGAACAGGCGGCGGCTGACGCCATATTGAGCAAGGGGAAGACATAGATAATAAAACGAAGCTCCTTGTGTGGAAGGAAGGAGTATAATATAATGTACACGAAGGCGGGCGCGGCGTACTGTAGCAGCCGTCGGTCTAGGTACATGCCTACCGGGATGAGAACTAGACTGGGGCCGAGCCCTCGTGGGAGCGCCGAGTAGAAGTACCAGAGGAATGGTGATGTCTGTGCTGCGGTTAAGGAAAATGTTTAATTGCTATGTTATCATTTAAATAATTATTACATATTGGGACAGCCCAGACACAGGCCACCAGATCCAAACTAAGCAGAGTCTGTATTATTGCAACCATACAACTGATAGACATACATGAACATTTCTAAATACATATTATAGATCAATTACATTACAAAAAAACAATACACCCACAGAACAAATTAATGATCGTGCTCATCGCAAAAAGATTTGTCCTGGGTGGAAATAGCCCACGAACTTCGGTTTAGCAGCCAGTGCCACTAACTACTAGGCCAGTAAAAATGATTGCTTTGTTTAGAGTGTATGAATTAAACTAGGTATCTTGCATCTACACAGGATGAACAATGGTCTATAATATTGTTTCTGAAATGTGTGATTCAAGAATGATGATATAATAAAATTGATTCATAATGATCATCTACGTACAACCTTGTATAGCTACAATATTGTATAATACGTACATAGTGTTATTGCAATACTATTTTTTATCGCGTAGCATGTTTATAATAAAAAAGTTACGTAATTTTACTATCATGTTTCTGCAGTTTCGTAACACTATTTAATTCTCATTAGGAATTATTTTTAACAAGTTGAAATATTTTCTAAAAACATTATTCTTTACAGTACTACTACATGAGAGACTGCATCGTTGGTCTAGTGGTCGCAAGCGCAACCACCGTGCACGAGGTCTCGGGTCAATTCCCTTGTCGAAGTCAGGAAGTGTGGCGGTGATTACACACCCGTGCCTCGGAAAGCACGTAAAGCCGTTGGTCCTGCGCCTGATCCCTCTCCGATCATGTCGATCAACCATCCCATCGGACTATGAGAGTGCACTTGTGTTTGCGCACACACTTGTGCACTATAATATCTCCTGCATACATGACTGATCTCAATTGAGATTGGCCGCCGAGGCCGAAATTAGGTCTGGAGATTATTATTACTTACTGCATGAGATTTTAATAATAAATTGTGTCAGTATTAAAAGGATACACCCCACGCAGAGCTTTTGTTCATGACAGTATTGAACCAGAAGACTTCAGCTTCAGGCCAGAGCAGCCGGCGCCAGAATATCGAGTCCACTGTCACAGTAAGGGCCACTAATCCAAGACCAGCTGGTATTACTATCTTGAATAACCTGGAATAATAAGTATTAAGAGCTTTTCAACTTATTTTATAACATAACTAACACATAATTTAGGTAAGTGAATAATTTTGATATGCAATTTATTGCATGCACATCCATCTATTTTGAATACGAAAGAAATTCTGTTTGTTTATTGTTACGTTTTCACGGCTAAACCGCTGGACCGATTTCGATGAAACTTGGTATGGGGTAAGCTTGGATCCTAAGACAGGCAATTTTTAGCCGCGAAAACCGACACTTACGCAAGCAAACCCGCAATTAACAGCAAGTATTTTAATATTCAGGACTTTAATATTGTTTAGGTATTATATACGTATTTTTTTTTTTTTTTTAAATATTGCAAATTTTGTTTCCTAATAATTCCAGGCATATTTAATTTCAACTTACGTTTTAAAATCAATCTTCTGAAAATATAAGTCTATAATAAGAAACAATCCAAACAGCATGGCCAGTTCTGCTCTGAAGATGACAATGGAAGCACCAGCCGTCCACAGGAACTGCTTGTGGTTGCCTGCTATCCAGCCCTCAAATGCTAGGAGTACTGAAAAATATTTTTCTTTACATAGCATAAAACAAAGTTGCTTCAGCTCTCTATAGTTAGATCTTTTAGTACACTAGGGATTATGTTTCAAGTGTGTAAATCGTTAATGTACTAATTAGTGGCGACAAGTCGCCGCGCTGGGCGAGGAACATTATAGCAGTCCTCAATATTAGATTAGTGTTCCAAGAGGAAGGTTTGTATGTATAATATAGAACATAATATTATAGTATAGAAAAGTCGAGAAATTCAAAGATTTGTAATAAATGTTGTATTAAACTTATTTTAGTGGGCTTTTATTGCAAACCTTCAAGTTATATCAAATTAATGTATTACGGAATTGTATATCTTAGAATGATCATTAAAAAAGACCGCATGAACATTATTATGACAGTCATAGACATCTTGTTGTGGTCATGGTATATATTAAATAGTTCTTGTAGACATCTTCTGGTACTTATTAATTATCTTACCAAGAGGCAAAACCATAATGTTAGGAAGAGGCCGGCTCATGTAGAACATGAAGTGGTACTGAGTTACAGTGATGAGGGTGTACCACCAAGCATATGTGTTGCCAAACTGCTTCTGCAGGGTTTTCCTCACGCGGCTCCATGCTCCAATAACTGATACTGCGAGTGTTAGACGCACTGGAAAATGTAACAATATACTACTTACTTAAAATAATTCAAAATTATGTTGTTTTTACAGAAGTAAGCGAAAAGGATATGATTAACATTGTGCAGACTAGCCATTAATTATGTGATAATTATTTGGCACAGCACTTAGTATTTACAAAGCAATTAAACATTTTCTGTGTTGATATAAAATAATTAAAGCAAAAGTCAATCCATCTTTAGAATATTTCGCCTGTGATTATTATTAGTATGAGATCTAAAATTACTAATGCCCACTAACCTACATATTGCATCCAAAATTTGTTTATTCCAGTCAGATGTAATATTGACACTAGAGGTGCAGAAAGAGCTGAAATGATTAGCGGTCCAACGAAAGTGCGAGGTACTACTCCGGGGAACTCATTGTGATCGTACTGGAAATAAAAATTATAGTTATTTGTACGCTAGAGGAAGCGGGTTATGAATCCAAAATTAGAACTACTAGACACCTGTGAGAGGTTATGGCGATGATATAAAATATCGTGTGTGGCTTGAATGTTGAAACTTTCTTCTACTTTGGTGAACGGACATAGCAACACATGTAAGCTAGCAACAATATAAATTAACTGAACCATTTCTATAGTATAATAAACAACAACACCGAATCAACCCATTGCTCGATCTAGAACTCAAACAATAATCAGATGACGTCTACTGTCTAATGTGACATAATATTTCAACTTGTCATTCAATCCATCAAGACGATCAAGACCAAGACCAAAAGAAAACAAATTTATTTATTTAGTCGATTATCCATTCTGGAACATCCTCAACATAAAATAATAAAACGTTAAATTTATCAAATTCATATATGTACTGAACATCCCAGGAATTTAAAAATCTAATTTTATTGTCGTATCTAGACAAAAATTTACAATTGAATAAATTACCTCTAAATCATGATTTAACTTTGTAATTGCAAATACAACAAAACGTAGTTTTGACAACAATCGTCAACAATGGTGGAACAGATACCGTGACATTTTATGGCAGTATTCGTTTTCTGATACGAAAAATATCAATAATGGTCAATAATTCACATGAAATAACCTTTGCGATTATATTGCAATAATATTTCGCTCAATCTTCACATAAAACATTAAGAATGTGTGATGTTTGTTCGGAGTTTTCACAGCTTTTAGTAAATTGTAAGTTACATTGTTTCGAAATTTAGAAGTCCATTTGTATGTTCCATTTTTGCTTTTTCTTTGAAAATATGGTACTTACGCTGTTGTATTGTGTTTAAAACTGTAATATTAATTATGGTGAGCAGCTATGATATCGTCCGACTGTGATTTTAGGTGAATCCAGACTGACCGACGATGTATCCCAGTATCCAACAATAAGTCAATCTGAGCTGGAGACAGTGCTAAACTATATTCTTTCATGGCCACAAAGGTAAATTATACGCTATATTTATTTACATGCACAGATTTTATCTCATATAGCTGGTAGGAAGTAGACAACCAAAGTGGGTAAAGTACTGTGCTTTGTTAGGTCCCTTATAATACCTTTCAATGATAGTAAGATTCATTTAATATTTCAGGCTTTTCAACACTGACATCAATCTGGATAAATGAAATCAAAGTGTATTCAAACTAAATAATGTTCAAAATATATTGATAAATAAAAAGCATGTTCTCTTTGTGTTAGTATGTAACAGTGTTTCATATTTTGTTTTAGGCAATGTATGTGTTGCTATCGGGATGTGAAGAATTTTGAAAGGTTTTATCTTGTTGTGCAGAGTATACTGTGCTTGTCTGTGTGTCAACTGAAACAGCTTAAAGATGAACTGATAGAGGCAGCTAAAACCACACCAGAACCTGAGAATGCACAAGAAAAACAAAAGCCTGAGGCTGAAACTCCTCCCGCTACTGAAGAAAAGAAAAATGAAGAGAAGGAATCTCCAGCTGAACCAGATGATCTTTCCCCCGTACCTGATGCTTCTGAGGAGTCCAAACATGCTGAGACACCTTCTCCACCAACTGAAGACACTGAAGTATGGTCCATGCAGCAAAAAGAGAAGCTCATGCACATTGTGTCTAAAATATTCCTTCTTAACTTCCCCCTATACTTAGCATGTAAACACTCGGCTTTGAGTCGGTTAGATGACCTTTCTGCTCAAGAAATATCAAATCTGAGTTCTTATTGTGACTTACATGACACTGAGATACCTGCTTACTTACTTCGCAATGTAAGCTTATTCTGCAAGTTGGGGGGAGTTTGTGCCATGACATCTGTGTTTGAAAATGCTACACCAGGAAGCCTGTCCCTGTCCATGGCTCATGCTATTGTGGCTGCAGTGGGAAATCTTAAACTGTGGTTGAACTTCCGGGCAGTGGCCCAACTCTTCATGCCATTGAGGAGCAAGATACTAAAGTACATGTGCAGCTTAGAGGATAAGGATCTTAGAGTGCCAGCAGTGAAGTCAATGGCAGGTTAGTATCTTAATTTTTTGTGGAGTATCTGTATATGATACTTCATGTGTTATTCTTATAAGTACAGGCTGTCACTAATCAGTTATCATTGCCACCATTATCAGATTTCATGTGGGGAGCAGCAAAGGAGCCACTTGACGCGCCACTGGCATTTGACGCGGATGGGCTAGCTCTAGCTTTCAAGTACTTCAACAGCAGTACCCTGACGATGCGTCTGGCAGGCGTGGCGCAAATCAACGCGCACATCGCGGCACACAACGAACTGTGCGCGGGCGAGCCGGCGGCTGAAGCCGAGGTGGCGGGACAAAACCTGGCGACCTGGCTGACCTTCCATAATATTATAGAACACCTGTTCGGACCTAATTTACATGTGGAGGTTTGTATCTTTCTTTGTTCTATTGGTTATAGTAGTTTAGACTTTACTACAGCAAAGTTAATAAGATTTGTAAACATAGACTTAGTTTAGATTAATACATAAATGTAGTAATTTACCTTGTGTAGCTTCCATATAGGCAATGTTGCTAAAAAAAAAAGTACCTTGGAATATCTGCTTATCATTGATTTTTTTCTGCAGGTGATAAAGCAATCTCATATGATCCTGAAGTTCCTGGCGGTGGAGGGGCGCGTGACGCCCGAGCACGTGGAGCTGGTGTGGGCGGCGGCGCAGCTGAAGCACTGCGGCCGCCAGGTGTACGACCTGCTGCCCGGCTTCATCCGGGCCTTGGCGCCGAAGCCCTGCGCGCATCTGTATAGCCTGCTGTGCGCACTCCCGCCTAAAGAACACACTGAACAGGTAGGAACATCCTTCGAACAATATTGTTCATTATCAGCATTAAGTAGCCATACCTAGAAGTTCTATATGGATAGCCAATCTAGTCTGGTCTAGGTATATTCAAACTAAAATCTATAAGTTTTTAATCTTTACTTATCCAATCAAAATATTAGATCCTACTTGCGCACATATTTTAATTAAGGTTTGTGTGCATGTGTCTGTATGCATGAGAATTTTGAGGTTTACCTAAATAACTTTTCTTAAACCATAGTCTCTGTTAACTCATATCTCAATTTTTTTTAAATTATTTTTAAAGTAAATATCTAACAGCCAGAACTAACTTTCGCCAAATCGGCTCTGAACTTACGACTATTAACAAACTGCAAAATATAGAATTCAAGTATTCACATTTAGAAGTGAATTTAATAGGAGATTACTATTTATACTGTTACTATATAGTATAATAATAATAGATAAATGTACAGTTAATATCTAGATGTTTAGCTTGTGATCCGCCTCGGCCTCAGAAGGGGGCCATACCACCAAAAATAATACAGTGCTAGTATTATTGATTATTGTTCCGAATATTACCCAACTGAGTTACAAATATGCATGTTTATTCCTTCTGCCTAGCCTTTCCCAAGCTATGTTGGGGTCGGCTTCCAGTCTTACCGGATTTAGCTGAATACCGTATTTTACATGGAGCAATTGCCTATCTGACCTCCACAACCTATTGCTAGGTTGTGGAGTATATATACTACTACAATATTCCATAGTAAGACTGGTTGTCAGAATTGTAATGACAACGACTATCAAAGAACACTGTATGACAGTCGGGATCAACGGCTTAACGTGCTTTCCGAGTCACGGGGGGGTCTCGGTAATTTTAACCAATGGTCACCCATCCACGGACCAACCGCGGCGAGCGCGGCTTAACTTTTATTATCGGTCAAACCTTAAACTTAGCCACGAGCCCCTCAAATAAGTATGTTTATGTTAATATTTCAAAAGTTACCATTATATTTCAAACCAATTACAGTAAACATAAATTAATTATACAAAAAAATCTTTCTCTGGATGATTTCACCTGTTTGCGATGACCATACGAAAATAGATTCGGTAGTTTTTGAGTTTATCGCAGACGAACAGACCGACGCTACAGGGAACTTGGTTCAGATAAATTTCTTAACTATCGCATTAATAAGTTTATGATTTTTAAAAAGAGGTTGTCATTGTGTTGTGTGATGCAGAGCCTGTACCTGGCGTCAGCGCTGATGCGCGCGCTGTGGTCGCGCGGGGGCGCGGCGGGCGCGGGCGCGGCCACGCCGGCTCCCGCGGACGACGCGCCGCTGCGCCCGCCGCAGCCCTCCTGCAAGCCGCACCACAACTCCTCCTCCGAGGCCAGCGTCAGCATGGACCAGACCAACTCGGATGACGACCCCGTAAGCTATATCACATATTTATATCTGTAGCCAAGGCTCTGCGTAATTTATCTGTTTGGGTGTCATTCTAAGTAAGAAACATCCACTACAGGCTCCCGGGACAGATAACATACCAAACTGTCAATAATTATGCTAGCTTGTCTTTACAAATTTTGGTTTAATGTTCAAATCTGTGCAAGTTTGATGTCAATGATAAATAATTTCAAATTCTTGAATTAAGATCACAGAAGATGTTAAATATTCTTCCCACATACTTAACATGCTTGGCTGTGCGCGTTTTAGCGAATTTTCACAACTAAGTAGACTGGTCCTCTTTGTGAATTAATTTCTAGATATTGATAGTTTACATGCCAGATCAATAATAAATTAGAAATACCGAGAAAAAGGTTAATTCCAAAAACGCTTTGCGCTCCTTTCTATAAAATCTATCAACACCTAACGACGAACTTAACAAGATTTAAATAAAGATTCGTATTAGAGTAATATATATAATATCGTCGCGGCCTGGCGGTTCAATGACCGGATTAGCATGCACATGGTTGCAGGTTCGAATTCAGGCCAGTACCAATGTGACGTTTCTTACTTTCTTAATTATTCTAAGACACTATTGACAAACGGCAAAAGAGAACATTGTGAAAAATTCTGGATTCCAAAAATTTTAATATGAAATCTCAACCTGCAATGAGTAAGTGTTGTGATCAATGCTCATTCTTTCTCTATATGGGAAGAGGCCTGTGCCCTGCAGTGGGACATTTATAGGTCGATATTATAGGAGTAGTAAGTTAAAAGTCAACTAAAAACACTGTTGTTTTCTGAATTGGAATTCCAACTTGACGATTACTCAAACTACACTAAGGCCACGTGATTGGTCGAGCAATACTGCCGTGCAGACCCTAAAACGCAGTAACAGGTTTTTTTTGCCATTTTTTGTTGAATATTGAACCTTAATGGACACGTTATAAGGAACATGAAGATCTAATCAGTTTTTTGTTAGGATGCTTTAAACGGTTAAAAAATCAAATTTGTGAAAGCAGTAACTTAACTTTGCATGTTTAAATATATTACAATACCAACTAAAATACAGTTATAGCAGTTACGCCCGCCACGATCCGTCACTTTACCAAGTTAAACGCAGTAAATATCTATATTACCACAAAAATCTGTATTCTACACCCAAAAAAATATTGAGGCATCTAAATTAAAACGCAGTAAGTAGTTTTTGTACCAACAGTATTAATACTGCATGGTTGATCACTAGTTTATTTCACAGGAACTACAGATTAAAATGCAGCAAAGTTCATTATTTACTGCAGTATAGTCTGTATATTTCAAAAGATGAAAATATCATAAATGCTAATTAAAACGCAGTATGAGACTCTGTTACTGCATTATAATTGGTAACTTGAACGATTTTAGTAATTTCACTGCAGTTCAGTTCCTATTTTACTGCATTCTAGTCAGAATTTATCGCTATCTCTCTCGTTCAATGAATCGTGTAATTCATCGCTGCCATGGAAGGAAGACATCTGCGCCGCGTCAGTGTAGGCACCGAAAGCTCTTCGAGGGAGCGTGTTTTGTGTTTGCTTCGGATTTCTCAAGGTTACGAACCTTGAGATATCCGAAGTTCCTCAACGCTTAAAAGATCTGACGGTCTCACTGCTGGTGAAGCTGGTGAGTCGCTTTTAAAGGAGATTACTTACGGCTTTGACTAATTTAATGCTGGCAGGTAAGGTCCATGAGGGGACCATTGATACGATTTATGGAGCTAACCTCTGCACTCTTCGAAAAAAGGACGGCGGCATTGGTCCTATTGCCGTTTGTTCAACATATAGGCGTAGGGCAGCAAAAATTTGTTGTAAGTATTACAACAAATTTTTATCAGATAAGTTCCAGCCCCTTCAATTAGGTTTTGGCTCAAAAGGAGGCTGTGAAGCTGCCGTACACGCACTTTCCACATTTTTGTCTTACGGGAAAAGTGAGGTTATCTTAAAAGTTGATGTGAAGAATGCCTTTAACTCCATTAACAGAGACACCTTGTTGGCAGAAGTTAAATCTTTTGGATTTTGGATGACCGTGCTTGGTCCCAAGCCACATTGCCGATCCGTTTCGGAGGGCTGGGTGTTCGTAAAGTTTCTAGTTTAGGCCTACCAGCATTTCTGTCTTCGGTCCACAGTACTGAAAGGTTGACCAGGAAAATCTTAGGATCTTCTCTGGTTGGTTGTCAGATTCTGTGCATGACTGAAGCAGTAAATAGCTGGAAATTGTCTTGCCCGGGCACGGATCTACCCAAACAACTTTCTTCTCAGAGGCAGTGGGATGAGCCGCTTTGTAGTTTGATACGGAAAGAATTAATTGAAACGTCAATCAATACTGCAGAGCGTGCTCGTCTCCTGGCTGTGGGAGAATGGGAATCGGGCCTCTGGTTACTGCTGCTGCAACCGCGGAAACCCTTAAACGGCGAAAATATAACAACCTGATAGGTAATTATATTTTTGAGCCGTTTGGGGTTGAGACGCTCGGGACATGGCGACCAGGTGCTCGAGTTCTTTTTAAGGAACTCGCAAAACGTTTGGTTGACACTACCCATGACCAAAGGGCTGGCATGTTTTTGGCACAGCGAATCAGTATTGCTATTCAACGTGGCAATGCTGCCAGCCTTTTGGGCACGTTTCCCGTCATTGACAAAGATGACGATGCATTCTTTGATGCTTGTTAGCCATTATCAATCAATTTTAGTTGATAATGGTTAATCAGTTTCCAATTTTTTATTTAGCTTTGTTTATTATCGGTAGTTTAGTATACCTAGTTTAATTTATATTATAAGTTTTGGTTTAGTATAGTTTTATTTTTATTATAATTAGTTATATGTGTAATGTGTATATAGTTATATTAATATCATTAATAAATATCTCACATCTTATCGCCATTTTTTCTGTGAATTCCTATCTAAAAAATACTCGTTAGTTCGCTCGTTAGCTCGCTAGTTTGAAGAAATTGTTACATACTACATATGCAATTAGTTCAAGGAACAAATTAAAATGCAGTAAAGAAAGTCTTATGCTGCAAATTAGTCTGCAAAGTAGCAAAAAAATCAAAGATTTTGTAGTATCGAGTATTTTTACCGCATTTTAATTTGCATACATGTAACTTTTTGCGTGCAGTAACTGCTATGATTTTATTAAAATACATTTTATTTAAAATCTAATATACTAAATTATCATTTTATTTGGTAAATACAATCTTTGTTGTCACTTAGTCGTCTTAGCAATAAAAATATCCACCATACACATTAATAATATAAATAAAAACAGTGTTAAAAAGTTTTTCGCTGTTTTCTCGAAACCGCTTTTTTCCTCATACTGCACTTTAGGGCCTGCACGGCAGAATATCACAGCTATCACACGATTGGTTGATCAGAGTTCAATACATTCTCAGGTTGAAATTCGCAATTAAGAAACCGTCTGTGTTATACTTATTTATTTACTTAATTTCTTAACAAAAACGACTATTGGTATATACACTATATATACACAACTTATTTCTTAAGTTCATCTAATTATTTTTGGACAGTGCGAGGAGCTGAGCACGTCTGGCGAGGAGGCGGGACCAACGCCGCGCAAACAAAGTAAACATCAGCGTGACCTGACTGGTAAACATATACCTCTAATATTATGACGTTGCTTAACCAACTGCTGTATACAATCTTAATGTTCTCTTGCAGCCGAACAGGAGTGGCTGCGCGAGGGAGAAGAGCTCACTAAGAAGGAAAACCCGACTCTCAAGTCTTGCCAGAAGTAAGTGTAATTTTCAAATAATATTAGAGAAGGCAAGTTTACGATTTGTATCGTATAGGTAGGTAATGTAAGAACATAATTATGAAGAAGTTAAGCTACCATTTATTTGTAATTACTATGTATCACGTTAACACACACAAAGTTTCAAATCAAAATTAAAAAAGTACCTTCTCGAACAACAAAAAAATCAAGACACATTTTAACCGTATTAAGGTAGTAGGTACTTACGGACGGTTTGTGACCAATATGTTAGGCATAGTTGGTATATTTAGCCGGCAGCGGTGTAGTCTGCGGCAAAAAAAAAAAAAAAAACCCGTTCTAATACTTAGATTATCATTACATTTTCGTCTGAAAAATAAAATCAAAATTGTAGGGTATGTGATATGTTTACGTGTCTCATTGCGTTGTGCTGGAAAGTATCATCATTTAAGTACGTACCTTTGTTTTAAACATAATGTAATGAAACTCACATTGCCGTACCAATACCACTGTATAGCGTGTTTTTAAATTGCAGAGTCTAATTTATTTATTATATTTGTAATAAAATTTTAATCCAAGAGTTGATAATATAATGTACCTACGTATAACGTAAGTCGTAATAATTCGCAGTGTCGTTTGTTTTCATCACGCGACCTCTCACAGCTCGTGCACTGACGATATTCCGTAATTCCGTATAGCAATGTACTCTGTTGGACTATAAGAAGCGTCAAAGGTATGCGCGTGAGTACTTGTAGTGGGAGCGAGATGGAAGCATGCGCCGCAGCCGTGTTTGCTTTTGTCTTTTTTTTTCTTCTCTTTTGTTATGTTTCGCGTTTCTTACGTCACTTGGGGTGTCCACTGAAAACCAGCGCTGGCTCGTGTCGTGTCTCACGACACAACCAGCACGATGCTGAGTGGGCACCTCGTTGTCGCACAGACACAATTTTTATGCTCCTAGGAGCTAAAATATGTTTATTTTTTGTCTTTAAGTGTGTGCCAATGTGTGTGTGACAATAAATAATATTTGAATTTGAATTTGAAATGTGAAATTTTGTGTATGTGTGTGTGAATGTTTGTTTGTTCATGCTTAAACGGCTGCACTGGCTGTAAAGTGGATAATTATGTTGTTTAAAGTAAAGTTTTGTTTTAAGATATTATTATTTCCGTGTATTATTGTCTGATCATACATACAGCTGCTTGTAAACTTTATTTCCTTATGATGAGTTTCTTATGACGTCAGACGCAACAAACGCGCGGGCAGCAGTGGCAGTGCCAGCAGCGGCGCGGAGGAACTGCTGCGCCCGCGCAAGAAGAAGTTCTATAAGAAGCGACACAAGCCTGGCAAACCCAAGCATTTCCGTGAGTGGATGGTCCATACAAACATACAATATTATAATACTTATTCTATAATTTTTCAATGGTTTGAAGTAATTTAACAGCCTAACAAATTCGTGCATGAGTCTCCCGTCAGTTGCCCCCCGCTGTCTTAAATTCCCCGTCGCCCGCAAACCATGGAGGTGTCACGTACATTTGCCAAGCTTTATTTTTGTTTGTTAAGAGCTGTTACTTATTTTTATATTTGATCAGCCCCGAACTAGTCGACCAGAATGCCAAAACTAATCAACTACTTGACATAGTTGACTGTCCTAGTTGTATAGTTTTCTTTTTAACTGTGTCATATAGTTGATTGATAAATGAACTGTATGTATTTAAAATAAGGTGCAATTTCCTCTGTATTGTTTAGCAGCGACGCAGCTGAAGACCGCAGATTTGGCGGAGTCGGTTTCCGAGGTGGAGGAGGAGTCGTCCGGCAGTGATACGGCTCATTGTCAGCTCATTTGTGACAATGTTGATGCTAGGTGGGTTTCTTATAGCTTTGTTATGATAATGAATCATTTTTCTTATTCTAGATTTTCCGATTTTGGAAACAATCCTATAGTGTTTTTTACCAGAGGAAAGAGGCTTTTTGTTTGCTTCATTAAAAGTTAAATATTCAGGGTCAGAATGTTCCTACCACAGTAAAAAAAAACTTCATTTATAGAAAGGTTAATAAATAGGCTGTGTTCTTCCAGGATTCAGTCTTCATTGTTATTTCATCCGGGTCGATAACTCTCTTTATCATTTGTACCAAAGAATGATTTCCCCCAGCTATAAATATTGAAACATAGGAACATGCTCATTCACTCTTTTCTAAACTTCACTCAAATAACTCACTCTTAGCTCATTCTCTTTTAAAGTCACAGTTTATGCACGCTTATTTAAAAGTGGCAAATGACCAACAAAAAATCTTTTTAAGTTCATAAGCTAAGATTTACTTTGATTCACCATCGATTTATTTCACGATTATTAGACGCCTAATGGAATTACGTCTAATGGAGAGCTACAAGCGTCGCGGCGGTGCTGGTGAAGAGGAAGAAGGCAGTGCATCATCAGCTCTATCCCCTCATTCTCACCCGCACCTCGCTGACCTGGACGAGGATGACTCCGCTTGCGAGGAGGAGCTGGCCAGGCTTGCTGCGCAGGTAAAATCTATAATACCACTTTAGTAATTGAAATAAAACTACTTTTAAACGGATTCTATCGTGGTTTATTTTGAATATCACCTCAGTCGGCCCGTGAACATGACACCTGCAAAGACGTCGAAACGTCGAGAACTAAAATTTTCGGGAAATAAAGTGACAAGGTCACGTGACTTATGTTTGTATGAAAATATGATTTATCCTGTATTGAAAAGAGCATTAAGTAATAAGAGTGTGTGTGTGTTAGGCGCAGTGCCTGACGGAGTACCAGGGCGCGGCGGGCGTGGGCGGCAAGCGAGCGCGAGCGTCGCCCGCCCCGCCCTGCGACGTGGACGACGTGTGCCGGCCCGGCAACACGCTGCTGTGGGACCTGCTGCAGGACGGCGCCATTGTGAGTTGTATGGCGCTCCGGGATAGGGATAATACACAGGCTGGCTGCCTGGACCGAATTGCCGTCAGCAATAAAGCCGCCCTTTGAACAACTGTTTTTTAATTATGTTTATTTGTTTTCTTTTTTTATGGTGTATAAATAATCAATTGATAAATGGTGGATTTTTTTCGAGCCATCATGAGGCTAAGAGCTCTTAATACTAAAAATATCTAATTGTATTCAAAGTAATAAATAACCAGAATTGAAAGTACTTTCCCTCAAGTTGGCATTGAAAAAATCCATTCTGTATAAAATATACGACCTGCCGAAACACGTGTGTAGCCAGCCGTTACAGTTGTTTAGAGATACACCAAAGTCATATAAACTGTCAAAGAGAGAGTAAACGACGATGACAATAATATATGTAGCGGTCAGCCGATTGGTTCTCGAATTACGAATCCGGAAACAGTCCTCACTTTATACATTTGACACAATTTATGACCAAATTATTTTATTACTTAGGAGCAACTGGGCGAGGGCTTAGCGCTTGAAGCAGAAAAAGCGCTTTGTGCGTTACTGTGTTTCAGCACAGACAAGTTCATAAGGATAAAATTCATTGAAGGATGTCTCGACAATCTTGCCAATCACAGGTAAAATCATACTTATAAATAAATACATTTAACAATACTTTGTGTGAAATATTTTTTTAACTCTCAATTGTTTTTCCTCAGATCTGTAGCGGTTTCTCTTCGATTATTACCGAAGTTATTCTCTTCATTTCAACAGTTACGCGGTATGGATATGCATCAGGTAGTTATATCCTTTTTCCTGCTTAAATAACTTGCCTCGAAATTTTCTTGAATGGAGGCTAAAGCAAACACGTTAGCCTCGAAATAATAATTAATAGTTCGGAGCGGCGGCGTTAACATTTCGGGCCCGCACTTTCTGCGTCTCGCCCCTCACGCCCCGCAAGATTATCCTGTCCAGACATCTTCATTCGACGACTGCACGGTTTTATCGACTGTGGTAGTGCTATGTGGTATCTGGTATATCGTTAAGTGAAGAGTGGTGTGTGGTGTGCAGGTGGTGATGTGGGCGGAGCGCGAGCGCGGCATGATGCGGCTGTTCCTGGAGGACCTGCGCCACTACACGGCGGCGGCGCGGCCGGCGGGCGACGCGCCGCACTACGCGCACATCACCGAGCTCACCGTGCGCCTGCACTTCCTCACCGCCATCTTCTCGCCCGTCGGCTCGCCGCAGCACTTCAGGTACGCTGCCCGGACACTCGGCACGACGCCGCTGTTCCTGGAGTCCTCCACTACACGTTATAATGTATACTCATGCAGGTGGCGCCACTGTCACTTTAAACATGATAGTAAAAGCAATTATTTTGTGCATGGCTACATGTTTGCTCATCAGATTAGCCATACCATATTAATAATCTATAACAGTTGTCTTATGTGCAATGTTTCTAGAAATATAGTGTATCCTTATGTCTAAGCTTCCCCTTCAGGTTGACTGTGGAGCAAGTGGAGGAGCTGTGGCAATGTCTCGTGGTTCGCGGCAGCAGCGAGTGTGCCGACTGCCTGTACTCCTGGCTGCTCTCTCACACTAAGTCGCCAGATCAACATGCGTTAGGACTCGATGCGTTGCGATTTCTATACGTCGAGAAGATGCCCACGCTTGATCCTGAGGTGAGTTATCCATGATGCTTCATTTTTGAACTGCTTTAGCCCATAGAAGTGAATAACTTTCTCTAAGGAATTAATTATTTATTCAATTCACTCAAATTTTCGCCTGTCCTCAAAATTATGTACATGTGAAAAAGAGACTGATGGACTAAAATAAGTTTAGTGTGTATTTAACGGAAGCGGAGCCAATGTAGATGTTTCTCTTACATTATCTTGATTTTGTTAACAGACCATCAGCATAATGGGTCTCAGCCTGTACCAGCAGCTGTGTAACCTAGCGCGCATGGCGCTCGGCACGGGCGACTCCCGCGACGCCGCTCACCCGCACACTCTGGCCATGGACCACCTGTGGAAGATCGCTTTAAGAGCTAATAGCACTGGTATGATTAGCAGAATATTACATCACAATTATGACTTGCGATCATGTGGTTGCGGGTTTAAATCCCACCCGTTGCACTACCGACGTTAACCCACTCGTATCAGATTTAGTTTACCATAAGGTGTTAGCGAGAATACAAATAATGTAACTGTATGTAATAAGTATCATTGTGACTCACAATTATATTCATTTTGGAAAAAAAATATAGTTTAGTAACTCTATAGTTACCCGACAAGGTCAAGGCGGTCTGCTAAGCTTGCCTATTGAAGCCTATAAGTACCACTAAACAGGTGCACAGTACGGTCAATATAACTTGGTTCGCCTAAAAAGATCTAAAAGATTGTTTAAGCAAGATGCAAGTAGAGACCGCTTTGTCTCATGTGTTAGACGGAGACCAAGGTATTAAATAAAGACCTTTTCAAACCTGCCAAATTACATTGACCGGATTGTAGGTTAGGCTGGAGAATGGATCACTTTAACAATAATATAGTATTAAAAATTAATTGTAATAGAAAGCATTAAACGCCAACTCATGGACAGGGACATGTTTCCTGAAAATTATCTATTCTAAAATCTATATTCTAATTAAATTGTGTATATCGCAGATGTGTCAATGGGCGCCATACAATATCTAAACAGCTACTACATGGGGCAGCAACTACAGCAAGAAGATGATTTCGTTGCTAAATGTATGTTCCACCTCTCGTCAGCCGCTGAAAGGCTTATCAGTAAGAAAAAAGATGGCGAGGGTACTTCGACTTCACAGATGACGTGTGAGCAAGACGTTAAAGAGGAGAAGACTGTTGATAAACAGAATATTTACGAGCATATGACTGAAGAGGCAGCGCTGCAGTGCATACAGAGGGCGCTGCTGTTGTTAAAGACGCATCTTGATACTTTCAAAAGAAGGTGAGTAATTTTTGTACACATTAATATGTTTTTTGTTGTATTATATAGTATGTTTGAATATTCTTATACAACTGTTATCTGAAGACCACTCTTTAAACGAGTGATTGTGATCGTTGACGGCAATTTTTTCCAAAGTAGTAGATTTTGACTCCTTGGGGCCGACCGGTCGAAAATTAGGTTTCGTTTATGTCGACAGGGTCTAAAAAATCGACTTCAATTAATTTGAACACAAGATTTTTGTTGAATCTCGTTTACTATCTTGTTATGAGAATGATTTGTGTCAGTAGTAAGTTATATCATAGTTGTACTTTATAAAAATCAACAAGTCGATAAACTTGCAAAAAATTGTATAAGATGATAAAAAGTATTTTGACAGTTGGGTCCGAGGTATTTGTTCATTAGCGTTCACTTTGGAAAACGAAGACTTTTATTGGACAGGCGTCCAAATTAGTTAGGAGAAGTTTAGTCTCCGAAATACCATCAGCATGACATAGTTCACTGTCGGTCAGTATACAGCGCGTCATTTCACACCATTTGAATGGCGAGTCAAAAATCCGCCAGAATCGCTAATGTCACGTAAGGTCTATCCGTCAATCTCGACCAATCCCAGCCCAGTAGCTTGTCTCTCATTGGTGGAAAATAACAGGCAGACCTTATGCGACACTAGCGTCTCTGGCGGATTTTGAACACGCGATAGCCCCCATTGATCAGGGTGTTAATCCGTGCACCACCGACGCAGGTACGCGTACCACCTGCGGCGCTGGGCGCTGGCGGAGTCGGGCGCGTGGGAGGGCTGCGGCGGCGGCGGCACCGTGCGCGTCACGCTGCAGCCCGCCGGCGCCGGCCCGCGCGCCTCGCTCGCGCTGCACCACGCCGACCTCGTCGCGCATCTGCGCGCGCACGTGCACGTGTGGTGGGAGAAGCAGGTGACGACATACCCCCACTACCCTATAAGGAAATAACTCTTCTATATGACGGGAAAAATAAAAACTGCGCTAGACACTATTGGTGTCGTTTAGTGGCCTCATCACGTCAAAACTCCATTTGTTACTATCAACTTGCCAGCAAACAATGGTCAAACGGTCATATCTGAATGGGGTACAAACTTTTCGACATCTGTGCACCACTGTTGTTTAACGGCCGGTTTCAATATTCTATCTATTAATCAATTTGGCTACTAAAGATATCTACTTGACATAAGCTCCATACAAAATATGTCAAAATTCTATCTCCAGTAGCCAAAATTCATCGATAGATAGAATATTGAAACCAGCCGTAAATCATCTTCAAAGAATAACTGGAACAATGATTAAATGTTATTACGAAAAAAATATATGTTCTTACGAATTCCAATCTTAAATCTTACGAATCTAGAATACTTATTTTAATATTTATCTTTATTTTTTCACAGATACAAGGTGAAGAAGGAGTGACCTCACTGTCGACGGATGGCCCGTTGCGAATGATCACGCAAGGACAAGAACTGACCATAGACTATGACGAGAGGACCTTGTATGACATGGGCTTCAAGGACAATCAGGTATAGCTATTTAATTCTTATCAGCACAAAAAACACACCAATCGCGAGTGTCTCATTAATCTTTCGATTTATAAGAACAATGTTAATAAAATAAGGCTATAGATCAGTGGTGAATGGTTTCGGCCACTTTTTCCTATTTGCCACTATATTTTGACCAGACTACCAAATAAAGGATTTCTAAAAGTATTTTTAGTCATCTTCTTTGTATCGTAAACTTTGCATTGTTTTTAATATTATTGATACGTATATTGTAGGAACATGTTTACCATTGATAGTAATGCCGCATGTCGTTCCAGCTGGTGTTCGTGTCGGTGGGCGTGGGCGGGCGCGGCGCGTGGGCGGAGTGGCCGTCAGCGCAGCCGGCGCCGGCGCGCGCGCGGCTGCCCACGCTGCTGCTGCTGGACCCCACGTACTTCCACCAGCTCTTCACGCTCATGCAGGCGCTGGGGCAGATGAAGGAACCCGGGGCCAATAGGGTGAGCAATTATAGACATTTAGTTGTAACTAGCTGAGCCCTGCGGTTTCACCCGCGTTCTTCAAGTCTCTCCATAAGATATAATTGTGCCATTTTCGTATTTTGTCCCTAATTTTATCGTTTCTTTTTATCGATAATCAAAACATTATTAAATGTTGTATTTTTGTATTTTCGCTGCACTTGTTTTGAAAATTGCCCGGAATAAAAAGACAGAAAAAAATAACGTTTTGTAGTAATATATCACTTTATTAGTATGATAAGTACAATTAATATTGTTTATGAATACCTCGATGGTGGGTAATATGACGTCACGATCACGTGGGCACCTGTCACGTGACAAGGTGAACCTACCCTCAAAAATGATCGGAGCTGAAGGGTTATATTAGTTTATTAAAAATAAGTGTTTGCCTTTGCAAACAGGTACTTGAAGTTTATTTATTTGTATTGAAATACTTAGCTCGCGACATTAAACGTCATGCTGTTAACACTGCAAAATATTAAATTAAATAACAATTTGAGATCACTCAACTATAATTTCATTCACAGGAACCGGTAGCTCACACAAAAGCTCAACTCTTATCCCGTCGCGTATGGGATATTCTCCAAGCCGTGCCATTAAACCCAACTCTACTGGAAGCCTTCCAAAACCCTTCAGAAAGCAAACTACCAGAGTTATTAGACCCAACCAGTCCACAAAAACTCATGTACTCTCTACATATTATTGATAAGCTGAGCTCAAGTAATTCTGGACCTCCTAATGTTAAGGAGAATACAGTTAGCACGTTAAGTCCGCTGGTCACTAATGAGAAGAGCGAAGAAGAGAAGGCAGCGGTGGAGAATTGGAACGAATTGTTTATAAAAAAGGGAGGTCTAAGACTGTTATATGATATCATGATGTCAGGTGAGTTATATCACTTAATATTTCCCGTTCTATGCTTTGTGATTCTCAAAATACAGAAACAAACGAATACTGGATTCGTGCATATCTTCAGTCAGTATTATACGCAACGGTTTTGCAAACCATTATGTTACTACGATATAGTCTGAGATTCTTAACTATTTTTACAGACACATACACGTTTAAACATGATACTCAAAAAGTAATCGTGACATTTGTGTACAATGAGTATTAAAATTAGTACATTAATGTGCGATTTTAATTCAATTTATAATATGTATAAAATACTCGTAACATGCCCCTGTCAATGAGTTCATCGTATTGAACTCAGAATTTGGAGTATGTACAAAATGTTGTTTGCCCCTGGTTGTAAGGTTATTTTCGTGACCTCTATCATTTAAATTGCAGGTGTATTACAAAGAAACGACGACAGCGAGTGGCGACAGGACTGCCTAGCGTTGTTACTGCAGCTGCTGTGCAGGATAGGCACGCTGCCGTCCACTGACCCCGCATTGACGCCCAAGTTGCACCCGGTGAGACTTGTATAATTTATTTATTACTAGCTTTTGCCCGCTACTTCGTCTGCGTGGAATTCAGAATGTGCCCAAAAAGAAATGAAAAATGTGAAAGTAATGAAAAATGGAATAAAATTTTCACCCGTGCTTTCACTGTAATGGAGAAAAATACCAAATTGCACAGTGATAAATGCCTGTATTTATTCAAGTAAACTCTCCTCTTGAATCAGTTTTGAAATATACACCATCGCTCATCTCGTGAAATAAGTAAAAAGTGACGTATTTTTGTTAAGAAAAAGCCGTGCCACGGTATTAGTATATATGTAATTTGCGGATATTTTATATAACGTTTTAGCAGTAATTAATAAATAATTCCGAAAAACAATATTGTTAATATAAAACAACATAAAGTTTCATGTGATGTATATTTTCAGTCGTTGCTATCATTGATGAGTGTGGAGGAGACCACCGAGCGATTGATATCAATCCTGTGTGAGGCCGCCACGCTGAAGGAGCCCACTACTTACAAAACTGGTTTCTGGGGAAGAGCACAGGTTTGTTCACTGTCCTTCTGATCCATATAATATTTTTACATCCCAATTCACCTATTTGGGTTAATAAATAATGTGTCGTGAACAATAAATTAATGAAAATAATTTTTGGATTTTACTTACGCGAGGTTCAATAATTCATATCTTTTGCCTAGCCTTTCCCCAAACTATGTTGAGGTTGGCTGCCAGTCTTATCGGATTTAGCTGAATATCGTATTATACATGGAGCTACTGTCTATCTGACCTCCGCAACCCATTGTACTGGGTAATTAATGTTGTAGTATGTCGAGGATCACGAAATTTTCGATCATCATTTCTGTTGCCGTCCAGTGTCATTACGTTCATGACTTCATCTATTTAAATAGATTTTTCTTTGACTGTTATTTCATCGATTGCAGAAACTCAACTGTATCTGTGTGACAATCTATTTTTTTATTTGTGTGTTGTATCTTGTTAATACAAATGTGTTATATTACACGACACCCTTAACAGCTTTATTGTGTGTAGGTTGTGCAACACGCGATGCGTATGTGCGTGTGGTGGGCGCGTGGCGGTGGTGACGCGGTGGCGCTGGCGTGGTCGCTGCGACGCGCCGCGCCCAGGTTGCTGCTCGACGATGCTGACCCAGCCGTGAGCAGAACTTTGTATTATTACAGACCTCGACTAGCGTCGATATTACTGGTTGTGTTGTATAAGACGAGGTTGAAATGAAATATCGGAAATTGCTCGAAGTGGACTCATTATTCGATTACTTTGATTCGATTACTTTATGTCTAATCTTTAGTTACTATATTGGCATAGCCTATTGATTGCGGGTAGGTATATACAGTGAGGCATTTGACGTCATATAAGATCACACCGATGGCGTTGCATTTTTGATAATTTTTCGCAGATTTAGCAATCTATTTTATTTGTTTGTATGTTATTGAACTAATAAAATAAAATAAAAAACTAAAAATTGCGCTATGAATTAGAAAGAAAATAGCATAAGATGTGAAAATTTTAACCAAATCGGTGATTTGTGTATATGTATATGAGTGCTTGGTGTAGGTCCGGCGTGAGGCCGGCAGCGCGCTGTACCGGCTATGTGCTGGCGGCGAGGTGGCGGTGCTGGCTCCACTGCTGCAGCTGCTGCTGGAACACCTGCCGCGTGCTGCTGACATGCGGCCTCATCACCATCAGCACCATCACCATCATCATGACGTATGTATCCCAATACATGACAAATCTCACAGTAACGTCAGCAAAAAAAGGTGATGAACAAAGTCAGTATTATTGAACACCTACAATACAATTTAAAGTCCAGTTCCAAAAAAAAATTCAGTTTTTGTAGTTAGAACAAACTAAAGTATCACTAAAGATTAACGCTATGATATCCTTAATAGTTAATAATGGTATTTTGTTGCGTTAAGATGTATTGTAAATCTAATTGCGTTTATCAACTATTGTTGCTGACTGTACCGTAATATTTCCCTAAATATTCTCGTCACGAAACTATAGTACTACGTCACGGTTGGTGCTGCCATAGATTGACACTTTCATAGATGATGACGTAGGTGTTCGCCATTTCGCACAAGACCCAGCAACAGTTTCGTTGTTGAAGGAAGGGTACAAAACTGTATATTTTGCAGGTCGTCCACCATCACGCAGAAGAAGGCAAGGAACCGTACGGGCCGGCCTGTCGAGATTACTTCTGGCTCGTTTGTCGGCTCATAGACGGCTTACCGGAAGACTTCTTTAAAGGTTAACTGAACTATCTAATGGATATATGTTATTTACAAGAGCTTTTATGTGTATAGTCTGATATATACTGTTTTGGGTTAATTTATCTAGATTAACTTCCTAAACAATCTTTAGCCAGTCTGAAAAATCAAAAGGGAATTTTAATTTCAATAATATTTCACCCCTAAGAGTGGAAAACTTCAAAAGGATTTTAGATTAGACAATCATTAACTTTGAGGTCGGTTTTACATGTGTAAGTGATAAAGATCGTAACTCTTATCTCTTAGAGGGTGCAACGTCTGAAGACAGTGGCGCCCCCGACCTGAACGAGCTCTGTGAACAAATTCACACGTCTCTAGAAAAGCGTGAGATTATAGAGCGGAGGACCGAGCCCTGTTCACCTGACGACGGGCTTTACGGCCAGCTCAGCTTGCTGACACATCTAGTTAAACATCCCTTACAGTTCAAAATGTCGGAGCAAGGGACTAGGACGTTGGAAATGGTGAGTTGGATGGAGCGTGTATATATACAGCGTGTAACAAAAACCCCGTCCGATCCTTAAGAGTATTATTTGGTATCTTACTACGAACACATATATACGTAGCCATTAACTGGATTGGAGATTATTAATTTTCCCCAGCGAAAATAATTAAATCAAAATAAAAACTGATCCAAGGCAACAGCAACACTGACCGCTCCTCAAAGTTCACGTACTTACTACCTACAGCTTTGTGTCAAAGAAGCCGTCATGCGAGACGGTTCATGAACTGTACCACGAATACGCCTTTATCGGATCAGACAGGGGTTTTGTTACATGTTCTATACTATTTTAAAATATTTGTTCAGTCATCTTTACACTAGTGCAATTTGATGCGAATGTTGCTGAGCTACACGCTTATACGGGCTAGCATTGTCGGTTGGCAAGTTTGCCGAAGCAATTTCTGCACTTCGTACTACGTTCGGTTTCAATCGGCTTAAACCGATCGGATGGTTCAATCGATAATAGAATTTGTGGAACGAAACAACAAACCCTTAACAACGTTCGGCATCTAAACGTTGCAACACTGAAGCTCACGGGGTGCACGACATGCTACGTTTGCTGCCTGTGTCCGCTTGTTAGCGTTTGTTGTGTTTCACACGTATCGTGTCCTTGGGTGCAGTGAATGTAATCACTACTATTCTCATATCTTCTCCGTCCACCTAAGTGGAGCAGCGCATTCATTGGCACGTGCCGAACGGCATTTTCCCCGAACATTCATATATTTGATTTTACCACCAGATTTCTTTCCCGGCCTGCTTAGTAAATAGCAACCTACTTAAGACGTCATATTATTCTATAGTCTGCTTTTTAATCCTGTAGACTAAATTGACAAGTAAAAATTAATGCTAAAATGACATAGATTCCAATAGCTTTTACGTCAGTTTTGTCATTTGCACTTGTCCATTTAGTCTCTAGAATTAAAAAACAGAGTATAAATTAAAAATTATCTTCTCCAGGTGTTTGGTTTCCTCTTCGACGTCCCAAACCCGGATCACCGCAACCTGCCCAAGTGCAAGTCGCAGAAGTCTCGTGCGGCGGCCTACGACCTGCTCGTTGAGCTGGTGAGGGGCGCTCCCGACAACTACATGGTGCTTCATAATAAGCTTATGGAACACCATAAACCAGGTATGCTTATATCTAAGTTATTGATTGTTACTTAATAAATAAACAGTTAATTTTTAGTCATATCATGTATTGTTCACTATTTACTTACATTCGGCTTTTGTTTTGAGTAATTATCAGTAAAACAATTTTTTTCTATTTAAAATCGAGTGAAGGTTTTATTATGTATGGTAATTACTATAACATATTGGAGTTTTCAATGAAAAAAGACGTTATATTAAAGAGAATAATGAAGATAACTAACACAAGAAACGGACTAAAATGTACAGGTTAAAATCCCTTTGCTTTCTCTCTCTCATTGCATATTTTCTACCAAGTATACAGGATGTTTTTTTAATGCCACCTGACAGGATAAAGCTGCATTCATAGATTTTGGAGAATACACTTTGTACACCCGAGAATGGAAGTGACCTGTCCCTTTATGGCATCAATAGTTAAAAAATCCTGCCTGTATATGTTCGGAGTTGAGTTTAGGAGTGAATGGTTGTGCAGGCTGGCAGTCGTCGTACCCGTGGGACTACTGGCCGGCGGAGGAGTCGCGCTCGGAGTGCGGCTACGCGGGGCTGACCAACCTGGGCGCCACGTGCTACATGGCGTCGTGCATGCAGCACCTGTACATGATGCCGCAGGCGCGCGCCGCGCTGCTGGCCGCCGACGTGGCCGCCAGCCGCCACGCGCCCACGCTGCACGAGATGCAGCGGATGTTCGCCTACCTCATGGTGCGTCATGTGTCCACACCGACCTGTGTTGGTGTCTACGAAGGTCAGCCCAGGCTGTAGACCTCTTGGCAGGATAGATAATTGAATAATCACAAAAATTCAATAAAAATTGGTTTTCAGGATGACATAGTTATTCATAAAAAAAAATATGTCAAAGAAACTGTTTCAGTGAAACTGCTGAAATATACGAACTAGCCCTTGTAAAACAACTCCATAATACCTTTTCACGCCTTCTTTAAACAAATTCCTCAGAAAAATACGATGACAACCGAGGTAACGACGTCTTGACAATAAATTATACTTAAAAGAACTTCAAAAATATTAATACATACTCAACAAATGATTATGATGTGTAGGTATATGTGAATTCGCATCTTTGCGTCGTAGACAACTAATAAAAAATATACTAATCGCGACCAGTGGGCTAACTTATTTCCTGCATGTTATCAAAGTACTAATTATGACATAATTCGCAGGAAAGTGAACGCAAGGCCTACAATCCCCGTAGTTTCTGCAAGGTCTACCAGATGGACCACCAGCCGCTGAACACTGGTGAACAGAAGGACATGGCGGAGTTCTTTATAGACCTGGTCTCCAAGCTGGAGGAGATGACGCCCGAGCTCAAAAAGCTCGTCAAGACGCTGTTCTGCGGAGTGCTTAGCAACAATGTTGTGTCGCTGGTGAGAAACTTAACCCAGTATTTTATTATTTATAGTGTTCTTCTATTTTATTACTTATAGTCGTCATATCAGGAGGCCATGTCACCCCACTGTTGGAAATAGATCTCTTTTTTAATTGGACTCATGACGACCCTAGCGTTTTGACTCGCGGTAGCCCCCTTTGAAGACAACTCTATTGACGAAATAACTACGCACAAAAATTATCTGAACTTAGGTTGCTCATCACTTTGGCAGCCTAAGTCGTATAACGCGGTAGTCTGATTGCTAAGGCGTTGTGCTTGCGATCATATTGTGTTGTCGGTTCGAAACCCACCCTGATTGCACTACAGAAATTAACCCACTCGTAATTAAACAAGCATTTAGATTAAAACGAGGAGTTAACAAAAATACTAGTAATATGCGACCAACATTGCTAGTTAGCATTAAATATTTTTTTTTTTTTTAACATTACATTAACCGATCAACGTATTGCGCAGGACTGTCCGCACGTGTCACGGACCTTGGAAGAGTTCTACACGGTGCGGTGCCAGGTGGCCGACATGCGGAACCTGCACCAGAGCCTGGACGAGGTCACGGTCAAGGACACGCTAGAGGGTGACAACTGCTACACCTGCTCGCACTGCTCGAATAAAGTGCGCGCAGAGAAACGGTATGGTTACCTCAAACTTAGAAACTGTGAAAAAAATATGGCACATCGATAATATTGTATATTATAGCTTTATTTATTAAATATAAAACTAAGCTTTGAAATAGACTGTCGCCTTATGATAACCATTTTCCTGTCCCATAAGTCACATTCCTTTGCTTAACTGTTGTTTACTTGGGAACTACATTTTGAATATTAATTATTTACTGTAACAAAGTCTTCAAATGATAATTTGTTATTTTTAGACGGACAAAATCTGCTTGTAAATAAATTCTGTCCTTCATAGATTTTCTTTGATACAGGGTAAGTTCTTTTGTTACAGAGCGTGTTTCAAAAAACTCCCTCGCATTTTATGCTTCAACACGATGCGGTATACATTCAACATGCTCACAATGCTCAAGGAGAAAGTCAACACGCACTTCTCGTTTCCCATGAGGCTCGACATGTCTGGCTACGTCGAGAAGCATCTCATGCCGGCGCAGTATCAAGGTACCGATATATGAACTGGAATGATGATTAGAATAAGAAACAGTTACACGTTTTTGCAACTTAAAGACGCCGACAAAGCTTGATTTATGGTTTGGCAAATCCGTACGTGGCACTCCTACCTTTTGCGGGCGACGGGGGACGTAATGGAGCGTGGGTGGTAACACGTGTGTGCGGCGAGGAGAGGGGGGAGTGCAACTGACGGGAGCGTCATTCGCCTCATGCGGGCGACATCTTTGGGTAGTAACGTCCCCCGCCACCCGCAACGATTGAGGGAGTGTTATGAACTAATTTCCTAAGCTACAGTTTGGATAGAGATTTGTGATATTCTTATGAATATAATACCTTATTAATTTATACGTTCGTTCGTCTTACAGAAGAGAAGCAGAAAATAGCTGAAAAGAAGGAAGGTGACGCTAGTCCCACGGCTGAAGTTGAAGACAACTCAGAATTTGAGGAGCATTATGAGTAAGATAATATAATGTGTTACATTCCCTATTTACCTCTATCGCCGGGTCTCTTCAAAAACCAGAAACAAACTAGTCATGAATTTATCTTATAAGGGTTCTTATTTAGTATCGAACTATATATTGATAACACTCATCCTTATGTCTGGATAATCGAGCGGATGTATTCTATTCTAATGGATAGGGCGTCAACTTGCTATCATGTGGTTACCGGTTTGCATTCCAACCATGATTGCTCTGCTGACCTGAAATTTTTCTTCGTAACACAACCATTTAGCTTAGTACGAAGGGTTAACAAAAATTCTACTAATCTGAGACCTACATTACTAGTAAGCTTTTAAAGAAGAAAAAAAAAGTGATGGCTAATTTTTGTTTCAAATTATTTCTTTTTGAATTTCCACTAGTCATTGTGTGCTACCGAATTCTAACTCAATATTTTTTACTGTATTGTAGGTACGAGTTAATAGGTGTGACAGTGCACACGGGCACGGCGGACGGCGGGCACTACTACTCGTTCATCCGCGACCGCGAGCACGAGCACCACGACCGCTGGCTGCTGTTCAACGACGCCGAGGTCAAGCCCTTCGATCCCGCGCACATCGCGGCCGAGTGCTTCGGCGGGGAGATGACGGTACGTACACTTGTACAACTAGCTCCGGCTCGCGATTTCAAGCTTTGAAGCCCTCCTGAATCTGCCCGCGACCAGGACACCTGCAAAGGCGTCAATACCTCGGAAAAAAAAACAAAATGAACCGCAAAAAATCTGTTTAAACGTACTTTTATTTCAATCACTCATTTATCATAATTATTATCAGTTTTTTTTTTTCATTTCTTATATACAAACCTTGTCCTGACAATAACGAACGAAGTTTTGCGAGTGAATATTTCGGTGATTCTCGAATCACCGAAAAACGCTCGTCAGTTGCTCCCTGTCCTTCGCGCACGTTTAACCATTCTCGCCGCCATAGCGTATAGCTTTTACAATAATACTGCTACGTATAGATTAAATAGGTACGTATACGTAGCAGCTATACAGGGAACCGGATGTCGTTAGAAAATTAACCTTATTGCTGTTACATAGCAAGTACTAAGTTTCGCCGCTACGTGCCGTTTACTGTGGCGTTTCAAACTTTCAATATAATTATCAGGGTAATGAGTATTTTTCTGTGTGTATGTTTGTATAGTAGTGTTTTCCATCAAATGCACGTGTTCCTCCTTTCAATATAGTAACATGTTACACAAGCAGTTCCGTTTTACTTATTCTAGAGTAAAACATACGACTCGGTGACTGACAAGTTCATGGACTTTTCGTTCGAGAAGACGAACAGCGCCTACATGTTGTTCTACGAGTGGAGCCCGCCGCGCAGCCAGCGGGGATCCGACTGCGGCCAGCAGGAAGAGGCACAGGTATGATATAAATACAATAGAAAATAAGTTTTTCTTTCAAGTCTGCTCGGCTCCTAACAGATAGTAATTATTCTATTGTTACGGAGAGTTATCATAATGTTGGTGTTTGATTCTAAGCGACCAAGTATATAAGGTTTATCCCTGATTGGTGACGACAATAATCATAGGAGGAAAAATATTTACAAATCTTCTCGAAACTCATCCCTGTGTCAAATTGACATGTTTTTTTTTTATATCTGATATACCCTACTTACTAAATAAATGATTTTATTTCATCATTTGTTTATGTAGTCAATTCAGTTGACTTCAGAAACAATTAAAGAGTATAGCAATATTAATGACAGTATTACCGTATCGTATTCAGAAATTAGATAGTTTATTTATATTACCCCTCGTAATCATTTTATATAGTATGTTAAACCTCACAAACATCACACTAATAATTTCTCTATATCACAGTCATCAACAGCGGAGGAGGCCAGTCCAAGTTCCTCTGTGGAGCGACGCAGCAGCGACGCGTCGCCGGCCGTGCGACTACCGCCCGACCTCCTCAAGTGGATATGGGACGATAACATGCAATTCTTGCATGATAAGAATATATTCCAGCACGCATATTTCACGTATGTATATTAAACTAACGAAAACGTCCCGGTTTCGGCTAGCACAGTCATATATGCCTCTTCAATTACTCGTATCTACTGCATTAAAGACTCCTCGATTTGACTCCTTTGACAACCTCCGTGGTTGAGGGGCGTACACACTGGTTTTCAAGGTGTCGCCAGCTTTAAGGTCCCGGGTTCGATCCCCGGACTGGTCAATGTCGAAAATCACTTTTCGACATTGTCTCGGGTCTGGGTGTTTGTGGTACCTTCGTTGTCTCTGATTCCATAACACAAGTGCTTTAGCTACTTAGTTTGGATTCGGTGCAATATATGTGATGTTGTCCACATTTATTATATAAAAATATTAAGTCCGCCTTTGTACAACAATATGAAAAAAAGTATTAAATAAATAAATCTGTTAATTCCATGTTTTTATTTGATCAAATAATTTAATCTCTTCAGATTTATGGGTCAGATGTGCAGCTCAGTGCCCCAATCACTGATGACTCTAAGGCCGGAGGTCACAGAGGTCGCCGCACGGCTTTCAACGTCATTCTTTATCGAAACTTTCATACATGCGAAAGAAAAGGTATGTAAATATCTATACATTTGAAACTTATGGGGATAATACTAACTTCAAAAAAATATGTCTTAAAAACAATCTGTATTAGTTATAGTCTATATGTATGTACATAAATAAAATTTGTACTAATATGCCTGCCTTTGTATGTTCATTTATTTGTTTTATTTTCAGCCAACAATGGTATCATGGGTAGAATTAGTGACAAAGCAGTTCAATGCATCTGCAGCAGCTTCAGAATGGTTCCTAGGCCATATGGCCGATGACACGTGGTGGCCGATGCAAGTGAGTACTGTTTTACCGACTCCGCTAGCAATCTAACCAGCTCCGTCGGTAAAGCCCGTTTTCCATCGCAATGACTTCGTTAAACTGGCAAGTGCAAACTGATTAACTTAAGTAGAACAACTAAGTTTATTTAAACTATTTGTTGGTGGAAATACAAGTATGCAGTTTGCGCTTGCGAGTTTAACGAAGTCATTAATGGGTCCGTTCCGCCCGCGGTGGAAACCGGGCTTTATAGTATGAATAATGACATTATGTTATTTATACATTATTTTTTACTTTTTTGGTCTGGTGTTCGAATGGGGATAAGAATAAATTATTTGTATTTGTTTTAGGTATTAATAAAATGCCCGAATCAGATGGTCCGGCAAATGTTTCAAAGACTTTGTATGCACGTTATACAGAGACTCAGGTTTGTTACCATAACTTTTACTGCTAGGTTTTTAAAACAGGTTCTTGTCACGATAGAATGTAATATGTTTTTTTTTGTTCTAGATCTAGTCATTGTGCCTTATACCTGCAAGGTATGGAAGAAGGCGAGGATAATAGCAAGTTGGGCGAAGCAAGTTGTGTTACTAGGTTTATAAGGATGTTGTTATCATTGGTAAGTACAAGTATAATATGCAATAATCTCTGCCTTCCAAAAATATACTTTTACTGTGTAAACTCGTGTTTTTCCGTAAGTATCAGTATTTAAACTCGTTTTTCATTCATTGGAAAACTTTAATTCTGACTCATTCAAAAAGTTGAAAGAACACTGAATAATATGTAGCCTATAGTAGAATTAACAGTTTATTGTAGTGATTAAAACTCGCTTAAAATTGAATATTTATTTCTTAGCCCATTCACTATGTAGCGGTTATTAAAATGTCGTACCATTTCAGATGGAGAACGGTGCGCGCTCGCACCTGCGCCACCTGACGGAGTACTTCAGCCTGCTGTACGAGTTCAGCAAGATGGGCGAGGAGGAGGGCAAGTTCATGCTCCGCGTCAACGCTATTTCCAGCATGGTCAACTTTTATTTAGGACAGAATTCTACTACGGCAAGTATTTGTTATATTGTGACGTGAATGATTTGTGTATATTGGAGTCTATTGGAATGTATTTAATTTTTTTTTTTGGAAATCAAAGTATAATACTATATTCAGCTGAAACCGGTAATACTGGAAGCTGAACCCAACATAGCTTGGGATAAGACAAATGTATCGTCTAGCAATGCGCAAACCTAACTCGAAGAGAGTGTTTCTCCTTTCCCTTTCATCGGGGACTCACACTTTCACTACTACGGTCCCTGTAAAGGAGATTGTCTGCCTTTTGTTTTAAAGAAGAGTGCTGAAGCACTTCGCATCGCGATTTCCCTTTTATTAAGCTGCTCCTCTGCTGCCCCAGCCAATGATAGGCTAGCCCTAGTGCGTCCAGTATGGATCTGGTGGTGGGCTGTACACTCTCGCTCCCTTTTCGTGACTTCTTTGTGCGCTATCAGCGTGTATATCAGCGTGTTTTTAACGTGAATTAATACATAGGATATTTGTATCGATAAAAAAATATTCCTGTCAGTCCACTGAACTGGTAATCACACAAGGGAGGACGCTAGTCCGGTATATAGCAAACTCATAGTAGATTTGGTGACAGACGGAGTCTCCGACGGAGGAGGCTGGCGGGAGCGGCAGCGGCAGTGGGCCAGCAGACAGCGCTGGTGACAAGCTGCGGCCCGGAGCACTGGACAAGATGGTGGCGCTGGTGGCTGGCCTGGTGGAACGCTCCCGGGACGCGGCCGGACATCTCGCGCTGCTGGAGCCCGACGCTCGGGCGCTGCTGCATGCTAAGGTACGCCACCGACACTGCTGCGTATGCGGCGACACAAGATGGTGGCGCTGGTGGCTGGGCTGGTGGAACGCTCCCGGGATGCGGCCGGACATCTCGCGCTGCTGGAGCCCGACGCTCGGGCGCTGCTGCATGCTAAGGTACGGCACCGACACTGCTGCGTATGCGGCGACACAAGATGGTGGCGCTGGTGGCTGGGCTGGTGGAACGCTCCCGGGATGCGGCCGGACATCTCGCGCTGCTGGAGCCCGACGCTCGGGCGCTGCTGCATGCTAAGGTACGCCACCGACACTGCTGCGTATGCGGCGACACAAGATGGTGGCGCTGGTGGCTGGGCTGGTGGAACGCTCCCGGGATGCGGCCGGACATCTCGCGCTGCTGGAGCCCGACGCTCGGGCGCTGCTGCATGCTAAGGTACGGCACCGACACTGCTGCGTATGCGGCGACACAAGATGGTGGCGCTGGTGGCTGGGCTGGTGGAACGCTCCCGGGATGCGGCCGGACATCTCGCGCTGCTGGAGCCCGACGCTCGGGCGCTGCTGCATGCTAAGGTACGGCACCGACACTGCTGCGTATGCGGCGACACAAGATGGTGGCGCTGGTGGCTGGGCTGGTGGAACGCTCCCGGGATGCGGCCGGACATCTCGCGCTGCTGGAGCCCGACGCTCGGGCGCTGCTGCATGCTAAGGTACGGCACCGACACTGCTGCGTATGCGGCGACACAAGATGGTGGCGCTGGTGGCTGGGCTGGCGGAACGCTCCCGGGATGCGGCCGGACATCTCGCGCTTCTGGAGCCCGACGCTCGGGCGCTGCTGCATGCTAAGGTACGGCACCGACACTGCTGCGTATGCGGCGACACAAGATGGTGGCGCTGGTGGCTGGGCTGGTGGAACGCTCCCGGGATGCGGCCGGAAATCTCGCGCTGCTGGAGCCCGACGCTCGGGCGCTGCTGCATGCTAAGGTACGGCACCGACACTGCTGCGTATGCGGCGACACAAGATAGTGGCGCTGGTGGCTGCAGGAAGCGACAAACATTTCTATTAATTAACAAAACCGTCATCGTTTTTCATAAATACCCAATTTGTTTTACAAATTCTTCGATTAGCATCATAAAGTAAATAATATTCTAAACTTGCTTCTAAATTTCTTTTTTCCTGAACAGGGGTTCCCGTTCATCTACCAGCAGACGCGGGACTGCCTGAACCTGCAACAGACGCGCTCTCTTATATTCGCGCTGTGTCGGTGGAACGAGCCGCTCGCGCAGAAGATTGTTAACATGATCTTTCAGGCCATAGCTAAGCATTCTGAGGTAAGTGTAAAATTTGCAACATATGTATGTATGATTCGCCATATCGTAGTGCAACGAAGGATTTCGGAAATCAACTTTTTATAAGGCGTTACTGCTAAACTTTTTCAATATGTTAATAATTTTCATTGTATTAGTCGCTTGTTAAAGATTCGAAGATCAAAGTAAAGACGATCACTTAAACGAAAATTACGTTTAAGTCGTACTTGATTGAGTGCGCATCATTCGTGCTCGTCAGCGCATGATTACACCCTGCGCGTTTTGTCGTGCCGGTCCGTCGCTGGTTGGTAATCGATACTGATTGAAAGCATGCACGTTGCGTAAGTAAACGCAGACGCGACATACGCGGACGACACGTACGTAATAATCCGCGCCGTATAACATTGAGTTTTCGAAGCGGCGGTAGCCTAATGGCTAGGGCGTCGGACTTGCAATCATGTGGTTGCAGGTTCGAATCCCACCCATTACACTACTGACGTGAACCCACTCGTAACACAAGCATCTTAGCTTAGCACGAGGGGTTAACAAGTTTACTAGTAATGTGAGACCCACATTGCTAGTAAAAAAAAAAAAAAAAAAAGTTAAAGTTTAACGTAGTAAAAACTTGTTTGATATGCAGTATATACGCTAAATGATATTAATCACATTTTTTATGTTTCGTTTTACAGAGTTGTGGTCCATTTTTTAAACTGCTGACGCTGCTAGTGGAGGGTAGCGGCGGCGGTGCGGGCGCTGCGGGCGGCCTGCCGTGCTTCACGCAGCTCGTGCTGGCGCGCCTGTGGGACGTGGCCGACGTGTGCCCGCATGCCGCGCTCGAGTGGCTGGCGTTGCAGGTAATGTTACCACACCGACGCTGCTGGTGGGAACACATTATAATAATAATAATCTTTTATTGCCAGAAAAAGGTTTTACATAGATTTCCTTAAAGTTAAATTAAATTTAGGTTTATAAAACAATAGACTTACTTACGGTCCCCACACTAGGCAAGGCCTGTCTCGTGGAGACCTTAAGCTCTTGCCCTTATGTGAAAAACTTATCTAAGATACAAATATTAGTAGACAAGATTTTGGAAAGCGACAGAAGTTCATGTTTCCAGGAGGTATGTATCAATCGCCACGGTTTCAATTTTGTTAAGATCCTTTATACATAATAATATAATAATAAATTTTATAGAACAATATTTCTTCAACAAGACTTGCAATCCGCGCAAGTCATTATTTTGTGAGTTTGGTGTACAGTCAACAGCAAAAGTAGATGATGAATTGAGTTTATAGCTTTTGGAATCAAAACTGATCACGAATATATGGCAACCGTACAAGTAGTGAATGTTTTGTATAATTTACAATCACACATACTTTTGAATCACTTCGACGCCACACAGTTCTGATGCGAAATACGTTCGTTAGTATTGAATTTCTGATTTTGATCATCTACTTCTGTTGACTTTTTGTGAAGTATATCAGAGCTTGTAACGTAAGCATTTATTTGTAGGTTCCCCGCAACAAGGCGGCCCACGCGTGGGCGCTGCGCACGGCGGAGCTGTGGGTGGAGGCGCAGCTGCTGGGCGCGGCGGCGGCGCGCGTGCGGGCGGCGGCGGCGCTGCTGCTGGTGGCGCTGGTGCCGTCGCAGCACTTCCGCGCCGGCTACTCGCGCGCGCGCCCCGCCGCGCCCGCGCCGCCGCCGCACGCGCCGCACGCCCCGCACGCGCCGCACGCCAAGCTGCCCGACACCGCGCACCACACCCTGCACCAGGTACGGCTATCCCGACAAAAGCACTATAGTTAAACAATGGAAATGATCATAAATGTGACTCACGGGACAGTGAAAGGGTTAATTGGATTATGGAAAAAGGATTTTGAGTAAGTGAGGCAAAAATAGGAAAACAAAATATAATTCATAGTTGAAATCTTGTAGACTCTCTGAATCTAGAATAAAATCTAGAATTTTGAATGAAAAAATGTTTTGATTTGATTTGAAAAAAACATTGAACAGAATTCTTTAAACAGTTTATATTAAGCCCATACATGACGACTTATACCTCTTGTATACTTCTGGTATACAAAAGGATCTTCGACTTCGGATATAAGCTCTCAGCAACAACCTGTATTAACTAATTCTATCTTGACAGGTGTATACAATGCTACTAGGCAAGTTGAAAGCGGCGCGCAAGTACACAGACATTACGGTTCATGGCACAATGAAGTTGACAGCGTACTTCGGGGTCATGTCGTATTGTGTGGTCAGCAGGGTCGAGAAGCTCATGGTAAGTACCCATAAGATATTTTCAAAATTATAATGAACTAACTAAATATTTTTTTCAAATCATAATGTTTCACAATTATTATGAAATCAAGCCAATATGTTGATGTATATTACCTTAAAAAGGTGAAAACTCGTTTATTGTTGAGTATAATACGTAAGTAATAAACGTCCTACTTGTCGTGTTTTTTAAATTTTTATGTGTCCCACTGGGCAAGGGTAAATAGTTTTAAATAGAAAAAGAGATATACACCTATTATATTTTGTTTCATACTCAATTATTTTATTGCATTCCATAACCACAAATTACGAGACTAGAAAAGTTATGTCCACTAGCTTTTGCTTTTGCTGGGCGTCGGTTATCGCGGCAAAACAGTCTATAGGCTTCCTCATTAAAGGGGCTATCTAACAATGAAAGATTTTCAAATCGGACCAGTTCTTCCTGAGAGCGTTTAACCAAACAAACAGATTCTTCAGCTTTAAAATATTAGTGTAGATTTATCAACCCTGTCGGACTTAGCAAAAAGATTAAAAATATATACATATATATATTAGTTTATAGTTACAAAAACATTATAGAAACGTTTAAAGCCTTTAACAACCCACATAAACATTAATATACACAATATATAACTCTATAACAACAAAATTTATCTCTCCATCCAGTTCGGCCAATATTTCAATGATCTCTGGGACCTGTACCACCCGGCCATCTCGGAGCCTTCGGTGGCGGTGCACCCCAACAAGCAGGCGCTCCTGACGTTCTGGCATGCCGTGTCCGTCGACTGCCCGGAGAACGTGCAGCTAGCCGTCGCCAACCAGCGCCTGATCAAACATATCGCCTTTAATTATATACTGTGAGTACCTTACTACGCAAGCCGTATTACAAACATTTTGCAATGTGGGAGGTTCGGGTTGTAATTGATAAGGCGTGTACTCTAATGTAGTGCTTTATTATTACTGACTATTATTACCTAACCTAACGATATATATTGGGAGCAGGTGTCACATAGACTACAGAACTAGTTGTACCCGCGACGTTGTTCGCGTTGATCAGTCATAATCATTGGATTGACAGTAGCGCCATCTATCGAACCTTCTTGCACAATAACTTTGGTAAAGCTCATCACATGATCAAATGCATAGTTTACGATTCTATAAAGGACATACAGACAATCAACCGCATGGGCGTCGATTATCGCAGCTAAAACTAGCCTCCCTTTATAAATGAGCTACCTAACACTGAAAGAATTTTTCAAATCGAACCTGTAGTTCCCGAGATGAACGCATTCAACCAAACAAACAAACTCCTGCTTTATAATATTGGTATAGATTGCTACATGACAATGCCTCAAACTATCGTATCGGCCGTCACACTGGTATGACACCGCTAATTGCTCTCAAGCCCCGCTGTCTTTAAGTGGTTACCAGATGATAGGGGTCGAGCAATGTCACACGCTGTCTGTTGTTTGGTTGATCAGAGTTTGAAGCATGCTCAAGTTGAAAATCTCTATTCGGACACCTGCTGTAAAAAAAATCTCAACTAACTCGTTAATTACTGATCCACTGCTTAATAAATGTCTCGCCCAAAATCGTTTATCTGATGATACCTAAGTATATTTTTTATACAATATTATATTTATTGCACAGGGTAAGAAATTTTAGCCTTTAAAATGCAGTCTTATCAGACATCTTTTAAATTTAATGCTTTTGAAAGTTTGATCACGGATCAAGCACAAATATAGCGTAATAGATATTATTAGACAGAAAAAAATGAAAAATACATAATTATGTATTTTTCATATCTGTAGTTCTGTAGTTCTGTACATATGTTACATCACACAGATATACTTCAGAAAATAATTTAGATTAGAAAATCAGTTGATAAGTTATTGGTGATAACAATCAATTAACTTTCTTATAAACATGATAATGATTGATTGCTACATATTTAGCTAATTATCTTGCTAAATGAACAGATTAGTAATTTCATAAAGAATGTCAATGGGGATATAGCTCAGTGGTAGAGCATTCGACTGCAGATCGAGAGGTCCCCGGTTCAAACCCGAGTGTCCCCTGAGTTTCACTTTTTGTGTTTTATTTTTGTATTACTCTTTTTGTGATTATTATCTTTAATTTTTAAAATCAGGTTTTGTTTCTTTGTAAAAAAGTTATCAATAAATTAAAGTGACTTATTATATTAGTTTACAATTAAATTATTAACTCATTTATTATTTTAATATTTTAAATACATAGTTATTAAATGGGGTACCACCAAACCATTCATTAAATTTAAGATTCATATTCTCAATTTAGCCTTCAATAGTAAATATACTGGTCTTTTTTATACTAAACTTTTGAGAAGTTGCCTATCATAAAAGTATTCATGAAAGGTCGCCCTGAACAATAACGAAAAGTCGTGTATTATGTAAAAAGCCAAATAAATAAACAATCAAAGTAAATTGCCTTGCTAATTCTTTTGAGTTTCTGTCTCTGAGGTGTACGCGATCATTTGCGAAACGTTTAACGCATTTGCAGGTGTCATTGTCATGGGTAGACTGGAGAAAACACTCCAAACATGTGTTGCAATCGTGAGTCGAGACCAAAGTCACTATCTTTATAAATACATACACAAGATAAAGAAAACACATATCACTGTCTCGTTCTTATGTATTTTGAAAGAGAGAGTCAGACCAAAGTCTGTTTCACCTAGGTTTTTGAATTGTTTAGGGTAGACTGATGACATATTATGTCATCTAATGATCATGACGTCACAGCTTTAGTAACTTTTTCTTCCCAGTGCTGACCACGAAGACGGCGAGGTAGTGGCGTACAACCGCGCGATGCTGCCTCCGTACTACGCGCTGCTGCGGCTGTGCTGCCGCCGCTCCAGCGCCTTCGCGCGCTCGCTGGCGCAGCACCAGAACATACACTGGGCCTTTCGCAATATAGCGCCGCACGCGCATCTCTACCCAGGCGCCGCTGATGAGCTGCTCAGGTTTGTGTACAATATAATATATTTCGACCTACTTAACTGTTCTTAGATTAAATGCTATTTTTCATTGAAAATCTGACTATAGCTTGGCAAAATCGTACGTAGCACTCCCATTTTCTGCGGCCCGTATCGGATCAGATAATGATTCCGGTAACTTGAACAACCGTGTAGGTACCCCTTGTATAATATACAATATGCTGTTTTAGTGTTTTGCTCATATTTCAAACGATAAGTTGCCTTTATAGGCTTGCTCGCATCCTTGCCGCTCGCGGTGGCAACGGTAACAACGGCAGTACGAGCAGCGGCAACGGCAGTGGCAACGGTGCCAGCAGCGGCAGCGAGTCCGCCGACGGTCGCGAGGCAGCTGCCTTCAGGCGGAGCACGCTCTCCGCTTATTTACAGGGTGAGCACATAGGTATCTTGACAGTTTGACTACACTTACACCGCTCTTGTATACACAACCTGTTGGGCTAGACTGTTTATAAGTAGCATGATTTTTGGCCACAACGATACATATAAGTGATAGCAATGAGTAAAGAAAAACATACCTATGACTATGATTAAAAAATTGCCGAAAAAAAATTCAGTCGTAAATCTTGAACTACGTGGCTAGTGTAGTGTAATTTTGAAGAAGATTCTAGTCCATAGATTATGTGTATGTAAGAGGGTGTTCTATATTAATTAAAACTTTGTTTGTTTTCTTTTATGTTTATTTAATGATCGCTATTGTTTAAAATTTACAAATAATATTAACCTGCTTTTACATATTTTATTTTTTTCTTTATTTTTCTTTGTTGTTTACTTATTTTAAAAGTATTTATTCTTTCACGTTACCTACGCGTTCGCAGGTCTTAACGGCAGGACGTGTTGGACAACTTTAATATCAGCTTTCTGCACGCTTGTCGAGAACGAGGACGATAGATTGTATGTCGTGTATAATGGAGGACTGCAGATGACCTTTGAAGTAAGTACAATTTGCATTTCATAAAAGAGAGGAGTTAAAAAAAGCTTTAATACTTGTAAAATTATTTTGTTGAATAGTGACGGCTGGCGCTTTATACGTGCCTGCCTGAACACAGCTGATCTTGTTTGTGTGAATTTCTGTGTATTTTCTTCAATGTCTTTGTTTATATCCATATCCGTTTATTTATAGGATGAAATGCTGTATGTAGGTGGATGGGTGGAATTAAAAACTATTCAATTCCATGGTACGGCGGGCGTGACGTCAACTTTCGTTTCTAGGTCTCGCGCGCTGACACCGATTGAATAAGAATATAAAAATTCGTATCCATATCCGCAGATATTAACACTAAATATCCGTATTCGAAAACGCTAGTTTTTATACTGCTTAAGGTTTTGTATGCTCTCTGGAAAAGTGCGACGAAAGCGATCTGGAACGGGTAGAGCAGGAGGAGAGGAGACGCTCGTAACAAATCTATTTCCATTATTCGGCTTTCTGTGCCGTCATAAGTCTCACGCTTGGCGTGGTGTCCGGCAGGCGCTGCACAGCCTGCACGCCGTGTACGTGGAGGGCGGCGGCGCGGGCGGCGCGGGGGGCGCGGGCGGCGCCGTGCGCGCCGAGCTCACCGCCGCGCTGCGCTGGGCGCGCGCGCTGTGCCGCACGCTGCGCACGCGCCGCGACGCCAAGGAGGCGCGCGCGCTGCTGCTGGCCTGCAAGGACTGGCCCGAGTGCGCGCGCCGCCTGCTCACCATGCTCAACCTGCACCACCGACACAACCATCTGCGCGACGCCGCGCTCGGTCAGTACCCCCCTCCCCGCTCCAGCGCTGCGCGCGCTGCTGCTAACTAGTTACCAACTAGTCATGGTTGATACATGGACCTATACAGCACATCGTAAAAACTAACGTGAGCGACTCTAAACACGCGTCGACCTGTAAATACGTCGCAAGCGCTTGCCTCAAGCTTCTTTGATCCTTGTTCAAAACCCGACACAAGTCCGAATCGGCGACAAGTGCACTCAAGAAAAGTCAAACACCCGGTTCAAGCGGAGACTTGGCACGCCTGACATGTGTCAGAACTTTGCATAACGTGCGTCGTGTGCACAGGTGTGCTACGGGAGATCCTGACGATCGGCGGGGGCGCGGCGCTGGGCGCGCTGGTGCCGCTGGCGGCGGGCGCGCAGTGCGGGGCGCGCGCACGCCCCGCGCACGCCTGCGCGCAGCGCGCCGCCTACAGACCCTACCATAAGTTCATCGGTAACTACATCTTATTTCTCTTTACTTTTTTTCTCAGATTTCAGTGACCTACGAAATAAACCGGCACGTTAATTTGACTGCAATGCACTTATGTTGACAGCAAGAAAATACAATCTCTCTAAAATTTCAGGGTGTCAGTTGAAAAAATAGAGTGCTTTTTCTTTGAGCTGGAGAAAGAAAAACCCGTTTAACAAACTCAATAGTGAAAGTGTACAACAGTATGTACGTCGCACGACAAAATACCCGCAAACATGGCTAAACTCGTATATATCTTGCAAACGGCACAACTTATGTGCGATTTCTTGAAACTTTTAATCTCTTCATAGCAATCAGATTCAAAACTGAATAACTTTTAGACACGTGCTGTCGCGTGGCACGCAGCCAGCGATGCATGTCGGAGCAGCTCGTGCTGCTGTCCGCACTGTGCGCGCTGGAAGCCGTGCCGCTGCGGTTCAACTACTTCGCCGCGTTCTGGAGAGACGTGGCTACCTCGCCGGTGAGTAGATGTGTAAAAAATAAACAGAGAAAGAACGGGGTTTTTTTCGTTTATCCAAGTATTGCGTTACACAGCGCATTTTGGGACTTCCCAAAAAGACATTCCTTAAAATAAGTCTATTAAAATGTTATTTAAATATGCTAGCAACTCCCTTGAATTTTTTCTTAACTCTTATGAATTGGTATCTGATAAAAAGCTTAAAAAAATTATCATTTATTGGATCGAACAGAGGTTTTGTTACATGTTGTATAATTTACAGACTTGTCGTATATCCAGCTATCCTATTAAAGCGTCATCATTTTGCGCCGCTGCCACCAACATGGGTCAGGGTAGGCAGAAGAAAGTAAAAAAAATAAAATAATAATCTTGTTTGCAGGCGGATTCCAAGTTAGAGGAGATGCTGTTAGAATGTAGTGTGGCGACGGAGTATGTGGACGCTGTCTTGCTTGACGAGCGCGAGTCGCTGGAGGATCCCGTCATATACCAATTCATGCAGCATTATTATCCTAAGGTATGTATATAATATATTTTCGATCTTTTATGACCGGGAGGATCTTTATTAAGCATTTTCTAGAGCTGTATAGAACATTAAAGATCTGAATAAATATATGTTTGATCCTTTTCCGAGGACTTCCACTGGATGGAAACCCAGAGAGATAAATTAGTCTCGACGGCTTAGCTCGTAAACAATTTTCAATTTTCCCTCGGGAAGTACCTAAGGAATCGGGATAAAAAGGTTCAAAGTGAAGGCAAAAAAAAAACTAGAACGAATTTTATATAATAAATAATAATTATATAATGAGTTTGATTGTTTGAACACGCTAATCTCAGGAACTACTGGTCCGATTTGAAAAATTCTTTCACTGTTAGATAGCCCATTTATTGAGAAAAGCTATAGGCTACTTTTCTTTTAGAAATCTATCCCTAAGGGGGTGAAATAGGGGTTGAAAATTTATATGGGAGGTTCGGTATTTTCAATGATAGACACATGAAATTTCGTATACTGGTTTCTGGATAGAAATGAATAAAGACGTATTTAAAAATCATCCCCGCAAGAGGGTAAAAAATAGGGGTTTGAAGTTTGTAGGTATATGAGTACTTAGGCTATCCTTTAATACTACTCTACGCGCGAGCGAAGCCGCGGGCAACATCTAGTGTGTTAATAATATGACTCTCGTGTGTAGCTGGGTGGCGGCGGGAGTGGGGGCGCGGGTGGGAGCGGCGCGGGCGCGGCGGAGGCGCTAGCGGGCGCGCTGTGTGGCGGTGCGCGTGCGCCGCTGCGGGCGCTGCTGGCGCCGGCGCGCGCGCTGCTGCTGCTGGCGGGCCGCGCGCCGCTGCCGCCGCCGCTCGCGCGCGACCTGCTGCGCGCCACGCGCTCCATCCGACAGCGTCTGCAGCACGCCACCGGTATGCATCTAACACTTACACATGTTGCTGCTGCTGCTGCTGCTGCTGGCGGGCCGTGCGCTCCATCGGATTAATTTTCACAGAGTGCGGTTTTAGTGTATTTCTCTTGCTCACAGATTTACGATGTTGTTTCGCAACGTAGTATAGTATAGTCATTTTCAAATCCTGGCAAATTCTTTCGTGACATTTCCCGTCAGTTGTCTCTCGTCCATCAGATTGCAAAGCTATAATATACTCATTGATCTTAATGTTATATTAACAACAACTTTTAATATATTTCAAAATCAATTTCAATATTCAAATTATCATAATGAATACTACAAATAATAAAACAATAAATTTACCAAACCAATATTTGTCCATCCAAACAGAAGAGGAAAGCTCCGAACCGGAGAGCGGTTGCGCGGGCGGGCCGAGCGCCAGCACGCGCGGCGCGTCCGGCTCCGGCAGCTCCGGCGACGACGCCGCTTCCGAGCCAGCCGAGCCCGACTCCGAGCCGGATGAGGCCACTCCGCCACGTGCACCCGCGTTGACACATCTGGCGCACGCGTTAGATGCACTGGACGCACTCGCCACCGCCGCTGCGGCCACTACAGCTCACCCCGCGCCCCCGCACCCGCCGCACCCGCCCGCCGAGACTTAACCGACACGCAACACACTCTGAATTAAAACTATCATCACTCCAAGAGATGTCTGCGGGCTCCCGGCCTATGTTATTTACTTACCGCGCTTAGTCAAACGATTGCGTTAAACAAATATTGAAATAATTGGCGACCTTAGGACACGTTAATTTATTTAAGGTTATGTCAAAATTCGTTTTTATAATGTAATCAAAGAACACGCGCCCTTTATGTTAAGAAAAAACTTTGAATTTGTATTCAAGAATGTTGCTTTCTTCAGTTCAATATTAATGAGACCGTCATTAGCTACACTCAATTTTCATAGCTTATGACTGTCTTAGATTTTTTTTACTTTTTAATGTCGTTTTTAACTGTAGAGAGCAACATTGTTTGTGCTTCACTTTGCTTTTATCCGTCACGGGACAATGCAATCACACGCCATCAATTTCATGTAAGGACTAAGTATTTGATAACCCTTTACGTAAGGATCCCACGGGAATAATATCACATAATATAACGTGTATACATATGTATTTCCTTGAATACGTTGCATAGACTGTCTTATAAATATATGTATAATTTCAATAATTTAAAATTGACATCTCATTTGAACATGCAAATGATGTGAGATTTTTTTAAATATTTCGGTTGTTTCTAATTTTATGTGTAAGTTAAATGTATATACATAGTTTTGTGATCGTTGCGTTTCAGTAAGTATATTATATAATTTTATTTAGTTGGGTATTGGAAAGAATACAGAGACTTGATTGTCTTCTGTCTTGCGTTACATGTAGGTGTAGAGTTTTTTGGTATCAAACATCGATGTTTAGTACATTCCAAACGTATCATCACAAACTAGGGTTGTTTTATCCTTGTAGAGGGAGTACTTGACGCGTCTGCTCTCTGTCAGCCTCTATTTTTTTCTATAAGTGTCACATACAGGCTGATGTAGACTAGACTACAATAGATGTACTCGCAAAAGAAATATTGTTACCTAATGTTCAGAGTACCAACATACGTTGGCCTAAAGCGTAACCAATCGATCTATATATTAATTTTGATTGCTCATTACACGAGGTGAACATTATTGTTACCAATCTTTCTTTTGTGTAATCGCACTGGCAATAGTGTCTAAAAAGGTGCGACCATAGACAATGCTTATAGACGATAAATCATATAGTAAAAATCGCTCGGTTTATAGTCTGTCAAGTATGATGTAGTTTGAATGGTATGCATGAACTAATATGTGAAGGTTTTTTTATTAAATTTTTAATGACTGCGTCGGCCCTTTTGTATCTCAATAGTATTTCATCGAAGCTGTTGTTTTGATGAATTACTAATATGGCGCCTATGCTTTTATTTATTTAATTTGTAAGATCCTACCCGCAACTGTTAGCGGGTCATAGGTAAAAGACTGTAGTATTCCTATTTTAATACTTATTCATAATGCAAATTTTTTCATAATAAAATTAGGAATCTTACGGTCAAAATCTTCTAGTTTTGTGGCGCCGTATGTAATCAGATAGACTTGACTGTCTAATATGGATAAATGGATGTTTTTCGAAAGGATAGATTGTTGAAGACATTCCTTTAAACTATCGATAACTCTAATTAAGGATGTTCTTCAATGAAGCTATATTTACAGCACTTCCTCCATTTTCAGTATGTTTAAATGTTTGCGCTCGTTATTGTGTGAAGTATGTTCTTACACTTTGGTACATCAAGTTCTCTGCCTGGAAACTCGTAGACTTGTAACTTTCAACTGACGTGCATTTCTCACTTAATATCTGTTACTTTATTATTGTATCTATGTGTATGACTGTCGCTAAATTGTAATTGTATGTCAAAATTATAAGTATGTACATTTAGGCTGTGAACATTACGTTAATTTATCTTAAATATTGTAATCTAATAAGTCAAAACGGAATACTCCACCCCGCTTATAGTGTCTAAGTATGAAAATGCGAAACGACATAATGATCAAAATTACCCGTCCATGGCGCGTACTTTTTATTTTGTTTGGCTAATCTTTGAAATTAGGCCAGTATACTTTGATAGTCGAATCTACAAAACCCTTCTTCTCTGTCTGTAAAAAAAAACGTTTTATCTCAAATATATATATATATATTTCTGTAAAGTTTAAACTTCTAAAACTATTGAATTTTAACTGCTATTACATGTAATTTATGTATACTTACATTATATTCTTGTAGGTGGCAACACAGAATTACATACACTGCCCAGTTCGATAAGATTTTAAGTAATTATTAAATATAAATCAGATAATCTCACAATACGTAGAAATTATGGTTCATATAGATGTATATAACAACAGTTAACTTGCAGATGTTACAAAGGAACCTGTCCATTTTATATCTTTATATAGTACACATTAGCATGACATGTTTACGCTATATAGTCCATCACAAAATAGGTGTCTAGAATGTTTACGTGAAAATAAATGTATTAACTCACCCATGTAATCTCTCGAATATCCTATTCCCACCGCGTGCCACTCGCACGTGGATTCGCTAACGAAAGAAAGCAATAATATTGGACTAAATAATAATTATTCAATAGTTTCTCATTTTTTCATAATAATCTTTATTTTATTGGTGTACCGATAATTGTTATAGATTCGAAATCTAACGTATTGTGTTTACGATACCGTACCGGTGGAGCATGAGATGGACAGTCACTGGACAGTTTATAAGGGGTATGAAAGTAATGTGGTGCTATCTATCTGATTGAAGTGACTGGAACATAAGACACAACGTGTATTTAAGTTTGTCCTGGTTTTAGAGCTTATTAATATATACAACTTAATATAACTATGCTGTAATTATCTTTATTAATTTTAAGATTATAATTTGTTTGTAACGTGGTGTGGCGTGAGATGATCGCAAACGTTTTGTGGTACTTACTGTTGTCACATTGTACCCATCTCGTTTATGGCTTTGAATTTGTGTATTATAATAAAATGTGTTACCGGAACTAGAGTTTCGGTCGAATATAACTGTGTTATTGAATACAATTTGTGAAAATTAATAAAAAAATACTGTAAATCGGACTGGAAAGCCAAAGTAAACAGTATTTTATATGTGAGCTTTTTATTGCATACACACATACGGCATACCTAGAAAAATCATCTATCGACCTAATTACTTTGCTAAGTGCATAACTTCTGAACGAATGCACTAAATGGGATAATTATTTGTTTTGTGTTCGTTATTCTAACCATTCTAAGACATCATTGACAAACACGGTGAAGAAAAACATCGTGAGGAAACCTGAATTCCAAAATATTTAAATCTGAAATCGCCAACCCGCAATAATGAGCAAGCGTGGTGATCAATGCTCATCCCTTCTCTATATGGGAAGAAGCCTGTGGCCAGCAGTGGGACGTTTATAGGCCGGTATTATATTGAAAAGGGGAAACAGGAAGGAGACGGCCGACGCCCCATGTATGGTCACCAACGAACACCTACACGCCTTAAAAGCCACAAGAGCTTCAAGAACTATACGACCCCACTTGCTCATAGTCGGGCAGACGAAAGAAGTGAATGGTGGAGGTACAAACATCCTCCCACTGCACACTTCATCGACCCGGCGGAGCACCTACACCCAGGAAGCGAACTGCAGTGGCCAATCTGGAAATCTCTTAAATGATTGCGAACCCAGGTTGGCCGCAGTAATTTTTTTTTTAGAATTTTTTATAGGAATAATTTACCATTCGAATAAAATACAAATGATGAACAAACAAGATTTTTAGGTTCATGCAAAACTAAATACCTTAATATAATGCTACAAGTATGAACACCTAGACTGAATACAAGGCAATACCTGAAGGCAAGAGCAGCAAGGCTTTGATTGTTTCTCTGCCATGAAAAAGGCGATCTTTGAATGGTGAATTCAGAAAGGATTTTCTGCATTTTTCAAAGTCGATTCAACTTTTTTGTCCTGTGAGATACGAGAATTGTCGCCATACAAAATATGTCTGTATTTTAAAACCCTTTTATGCGTCCGAATTCATATCAAATGTCGTGCTCCCAGCGCCCGGCACAGTGAATCTATTTTTTTATTAATACCTACACAAAGAGGGATGTACAATAAATACTTAACTATTCCAATATTAAATATTTATATTTTGGTTATGACCACAATATAAATATTTATAAGATCTTATACACGACCCTGGCGAAATGGACCCGAAAATATTTGTCGGATAAATCCGACGTAAGTGGTCAAAGACCTTTGGTGTAGTACCAAAGGTCTTTGACCCTTTAACCACGTAACTGTCAATTTGCTACAAGCTGGGTATGTTTTCTCCAGTTCGTTCTCCTTTCTAAATAAGTTGCAAGTCTTGGGGCGACGGCGACGTGTCACACATGACATCTGAGCAATCCAATATTCAATCTATTGCTAATTTTTCCTATTTGTAATAAAGCAAGTACCTACTTACGCGGTGTCCTGCGTGAGCGACGAATACGACGCGACGCGACGCAACACGACGCGACGTAATGCGACGCGATGCTACACGCGACAAATGTCCTACGTGATTTTGGTCATTACTTCTCGAATCATGGAGAAGTACAGTACAATTTTGCTTGAAAGTTCATATTTAAAGTGGTGTCGCATCTGGTCGCTCTCAAAACAAGTCCGCGTTACGTCGCGTCCCGCCGCAGACTGCCATATAGGCCAAAAGCAGGTAGGGTAGGCCGTTGAGTTGATCGCATTCGTCGCGTTCGCAGCGTCGCGTCGCGTTCGTCGCTCACGCAGGACACCGCGTTAATTGTCCCGCATGAATGCATTACGATAAATAAGAATATTAATTAACAAAAAATACTAATTGTTAGGAAAGTAATGGACTTTCCTAACAATTTGTACCTACTGGTTGAACCTGAGGAATAGTCAATTGGTAAGCCAGAAATACAGACACACTAATAATAAAAAAGACTTGTTAATAGATATTATTTCTTTATTTGCATTATTTTACTTCTTACTTCAACCGGAAATGTTTCATTCAATTTTACAGCACATGGAATACAATACATTTTCAAATAAAAGAAACTGCACTCTTTATTTATACAAACTGAAATTCCACATACTGCACAATCCGCGCCAAGGACCAATATTTCTCCTTTTCCGGGTGGACTAAAGGGGTCCTTCATTACATAGCTGGGGTACTTAAGTGATACATTTCGGGAAAAAGGGGGATTATTGCCTTTGTAATGTGCTGTTTCCTCCTCTCTGCAAGCAGAACATTTAAAATCATGAACCAACTGCACCACCACTTCTTTTGTATCTTCTGTCATCACTGAAACAAAATTTCAAGGGTAAAATACTGAATAAAAAAGAAGGTCTGTAAAGAAAATTTACATATTAAATATTAGTAATTGAACAGTAATGTTGGACTAATTTCATTATGGTTGGACTTGGATTATCTTTCCATAATATAAGACAAAGTTTTAAGTCTTCAGAGCTTTTTAACTACACAATGGATTTTAATGCAGTTCTCAGCAATAGAGTGATTAAGAGTAAGGGTTTTGTGTATAAATATAGGCATTTATTACTGTTCTACCCTGCAAAGCCAGGACGGGTCTAATTGTTTGAAAATTATTTTTTCATTTTTTTTTGTCATATCCACTGATTGTGACTGCCATTGGTACCCAAAAGAATAACATCACATGGCTTGCGATAAGCTTTGAAAGAAGAATAACAAATTTTTGTGTGGAGTTATCTATCAGAAACCTTGATTCAATTAGGTCTCTCTTATAACATCAATTTCATGTTTTTTCTTGTTACCTATACAAGTGTATACCTACATATTCACTATAAGCTTGGTCTTGAGGTGTGATTCTTCTGATTCTTTCTCTCGGAACTTCAGCGGGCCACCATGCTGGCTTTATAATTTCAATAGGGTATGGACCAATAGCAAGAGATTGAGCACTAAGAGCCTCCCTTATTCTCACTAAACCTAAACCATAATTATACGCATAACTTTTCAATTTTCCAACATTAGAGTTTCCATCATCAACAGACGTAATCTCTGCATCTTTCTGAAGGCCATTAATTTCGTCATCATCCTTAAATTTGATTGGCATTATTCTTTTTCTTACAACACCTGTGTGATGTACACGAGCTAACAACTCTTGACCAATATAACATCCTTTATGAAAACTTACTCCATGAAGATAGTCACAGTTAGCTTCGAGTGGAAGACTAGCCCCAGGGAATAGGTCATCAGATCCTTCACTTACTCCTAACTTATACCTCAAATATCTATACCCTGTTTCGTTATTTTCCAAGACAGTGTCCTTCCCGAGTACTTCTTTTAAGTCAAAGTGATCTACATGTGTGGAAGTTATTATTCTATAACCCAGATCCTCAAGTCGGGGATCCTTGTAAATATTTATGTTATTATGAATATCAGTTGTATATTCAAGATCTGTGCTTGAAGGTACTGCAAGTGCCCATATGTTATAATGTGAACTTATGTCTCCTATTGAAACCCTTCTTTTTAGCTTATAGGTCTGCAAATGTTTCTTTAATAATCCAACGACACTGCGATCACATTCAATCATAAAAGCGTTGTCGTCTGTCCATTTGTGGATAAGAGTGTCATAAAGGATTCTACCCTTGTTGTTCAGGAACATGGCGTACATAGACCGGGCTCCGTCGTTGAAGTGATTCATGTCGTTTGTGACGAGGCCCTGAAGAAATTCTGCAGATTCTACACCTTCAATTTTTAGAAGCTTTCTACTGTGTAAAGGAAATAACACCTTCGAATAATCATAATGAATATGTCTTGCTGCAGGTGTCATAAAATATGATTTGCATAGAAGTCCTTTTACCTGACACGCAAGCATTTTCGTAGTATTTCAATTCAACATTTATGTAAGTACTCGAAATAATTCACGATCTAAGTTATTTTCACACTTCCCAATTTTTGTTTTTTTCTTTTATATGAAATGGTGGTTTAATGGTGACAGACTAATAAATTCTAGAAATATTGTGTGACTTTGACAGTTGATAGGTACACATTTATTTTTAACCAGTCATTCAGGCATCGCAAGTGTTTTCATAAAAGTAGTACTTAGAGGTTTTATTACAGTACCTACTAATGCAATGAGAGCACTTACTCTGATGTAAATGTTCCATTCCCTGGAGAAAAGACCCGAGATTGGCCGAGATTATAAGTGTAATTCCGTGGAAGAGAAAGATAGGATAATATATTATTATTTAGATCGATTACGGCGATTAATCGTCATGTCGGGTCATCGGGTGTCGTCCCTCTCTTGTTTATCAATATTAGCCACAGACTACTTAGAGACAGACAATGCTGTCAATAAAAAAAATCTTGAGTCCCTGCGTCAGTCTTGTCGGTTTCCCGAAATTCCCCGCATGATTTTAATTCCTTCCCCACAACTTCTACGACATGTTAGGGCGCATTCACACGGGATACGTCTTTGACGATTCGGTATAAAAAAATGACCGTAGTGACCGACGTATCCGTCTACGTCTTTTTTCACGATTCGTGAAGCGTGTGAACATGGGTATATAAAAAGCATTGCTCCCGTCAAAAAAAATAACGAATCGTGAAAAAACACGATTCGTGAAAAATCACGATTCGTCTTCGTGTGAATGAGCTCTTACTTAAGGAATTTAGGATACAAACACAGCTCTATACCATATTTCTTTATTTCACTTTATTTTTTTTTTCAAAGACATCTGAAGTAAAAATAGCAGCTAATGACGAAATGCAAATTACATGATGTTTAAACTGTAACTGCACTTTTTTAACCACTTATATTTTAATGATGAAAATTTGAACAGTTCCCACCAATATAGCATAAACAAAACCATAGACAGTAGAAATCGTTTTCTTCACCCGACATGGGGAAACAACCATACTCATACTCAATTAACTATCAACTATAGAAGTGAATACTTCCAGACAGTTCCAGACATCAAAGCACGGTAACGGCGGCGGTATACTATATTACCCAGTGAAGATTGAGTCAGAAGAGTGAAGAAATTGCATTAAATTTAGCCCATCGACAAATTTGGTCTTGATTCCAGGCAAATCCCCAATTTTTGTTATTCCCCGCGCTACCCCCCAATTCCCCGCAAATAGGGGCATTCCTCGGATGCTGCATGCGCTATGCCCTCAGATGGCTCAGATTAAGTTATTCAAGGTACCGACCAGTTGTCATAGACATGCTACGCTGGGCCTATAATATATTATATAAAATGCAAAGACATTGTAATGTACTCTTTTGGTAAAATGTACTCTGTGGTCTTAACTCTAAGGTATGGAGAGTATGGAGGGTAGAAGTAAGGAGGGTAATCTGCGTACATGAAAAGTGTCCGTCAAATTCTATAAATTAGCGGCGCCACTTTAGCATCATGGTAAATTTTAAAGGAAGCTAATAAAAAGTCAATCAACGTACTATTCACAGTTTACGAAATAAAATCACTCCAGCTACAAGTTTTCTCATCAAAATTCTTCAAGGTTATATTTACTACATTATTTTGAACTACGCAAGAAGTTGAAATTTCAATAAGTAACTACTTTGGTCGATAATAATATTAAATTGTTTAACTCGACATACTTCACTTCGTTTACAATTGCTACATTCATACCATACCCTTTGGACACACCAGCGCCATTCTGGAGGATTTTGGAACTGTTATTTAGCGCATACAACTGGACACTTTTTCAACTTTTCTCCCATATAAGATTGCCCTCCTTACCTCTACCCTCCATACTCTAAGACTAGAGTTCGCGCAAGATAAGTCTGCGCGCGGCCAAAATTGGAACTAATCATACCTACATAGTCTACATAGACATATAATATCACATCATACATACATATAATCATATAAAATACCTAAATAATAAATTAGAACAACAATATAGTATAGAAAAACCCAAAATTTACTTTAAATAAAGGAAAAAAAATATTAGTTTGGCTAGCACGCCACCAGTACTGTAGCGCGCAGACTTATCTTGCGCGCAAGGCTACGCCGCGCGCCGCTACGGCCCAACGACCACCGAGTACTTTTTTAAGATACAATATTCGCTCACCATACAAATTCATCTAAGATACGAAAATATGAAATCTTATTTATTATCTTCGTCGTGTGTGAATTGATTGGCGATTGAATTGTATGGCGAGTGATAATAAGATAAAATATTATAGAATCTTAGCCGTGTGACGTAACCTACGACAGACTTATTATTTGCGGTTGGTACAGTAATCGGGGTCTAGGGATCGAACCGCAAAATTAAGTTTGTTTTTTATTGTATATACAAGACTTACGGAATAAAAACTACCCAGTGTGGTGCCCAGGATATTAAAGAACAATTATACCAAGTTTCATCGTAATCGAACCGGTAGTTTTTGCGTGATGCCTGAACAAACAGACAGACAAACATTTTTTTATTCACATTTTTGGGCTCGGTGTCGGTCTAGTAACACCCCCCGCCATTAATTTTTTTGTTATTTTCAATGTACACAATTTTAACTTCTACAGATTTATTATAAGTATAGAATAGAAGCAGATATTTTATAGGCACTTGTTTCATGTTCGCACCGAACTAAGGCATTAAATAAAAGTCAATTTTCTGGTTGATTAATTAACTTGAACTTGACAATTGTTTAAAGCAAAAACCGGCTTTACTCACGTAGGTTTATCGGAGTAGCCCGACTAGTTTCAGACCTAACCGGGGCCCATTATTATGAGCTCATGACGCGGCGTTGCCGCGAGACGAACTGTTATTACACAAGTTTTTTTTTAAAGATTACTATTAATCTCGCTAACCCCTCGTGCTAAGCTAAGATGCTTGTGTTACGAGTGGGTCCACGTCGGTAGTGTAATGGGTAGGATTCGTATGATCGCAAGTCCGACGGGCTAGCCATTAGGTTACCGCCGCTTCTATAATTGAACTTGACAGTTATGTAAAACAAAACTAAAGGCTTGAATGATTCCTTAGCTAGTCCTATTGTATCGGTACAATATCTCCGAAGAAAAGAGATTTCCGAGAAGGAGAAAAACATATTATAATTATTAACAGCAGTATATTTGACATTCTTATTCCTCATAAGCAATGACATAATATATCGAGATGATACAGTCTAATGAACTGACCACTAAACTAAGGGCGCAGTGATACAGTATTAGTAAATATTATAATATTTTTAGACGAATATATTCATATTACTATAAAATGTCGGTATTAACCCATCTTTACTCCTTGTTAGTCAGGTTAAAAATAGATGAAAACAGTTGGATTTTATAACGTATGGACTTCCGGTTTGTGTTTTGTGGCTAACACATGTCGAGATTCTTCTATTAAGCTTTTGGGCAGAAGTTTGCTTTTTCGAACTTATTTTCGGTGCTTTTTATTTAATTGTACGTGTTTTTTTTTTTGATAATTTTTTTTGGTAAGTACAGCGTAGGTACTGCCCTGTTTTATGCAGTGGGCACCCCGTGTAAACATGGACGCTAATGAGGGGCCCCGAGCCGGCCGCCTGATCCTAATAATTCTCCCCATACTGATCCCAAACTCCAATCCGAAGACCGGTTTTCCTATTTTCCGGTGGTAACAATTCCATTATCCTCCTTTGAGGCGGTGTAAACTCAAAACTTTCATAAACGAAAGCGCGCCATAGATAATAAGGATAAGGATTACGATCATAAGGACTCGAAGCCGGTAGCAACAGAACCAGAACGAGACAGAACCTCGGCACCATCCTCAGAATAATAACTAAAACAAGAACCATCATTGCTTGGGCTAAGTATACTGGTACTGATATAGCTCCATATATATTATATACTTTGTGTTTGTGTCGCAGTGTAGAGGTGGACCGGTGGACCCTAAGGTTCACAGGTTCATCTATGTATCCGATAAGATTTGGACAGTTGCTGGTTATGAATAAAGTTAATAAAAATAATAAATAAAATAATAATAAAAGTGTCTTGCAGATAATAATATTACAGAGGGCGGTATAAAGAAGGTCGGCAGGAACCGTATAACAGTTGAGTTTAAAACATCTAAGGAAGCCAATTCTTTGAAAGTACATTTTTAAAGGACAAGAGCTACTCCAAAATTTTTCCGTCATTCAATGCATGGGCCAGAGCATAGGTACTTGTAAATAATTCCTTCATCTTTTCCACCCCACTCTCTTCCGTACCATGGAGATATGGTCCATGCAAGTATCCCTAAACTATGTACTAGCTCGATTCTCACGGTCTTCAGTCAGCCCATAAAGGGTCCACTGTGATCTCCTATCAAATTCAAAGATAACGTACGATTTATGTTGTCTTGGATTCCAAATTATCTGTCTAAGTTGTCTTCAATATAAACTACGTCTCTAATAAATGTGAGAAGGAACTTAACTTGCTGCGGGCTCTCGTAGGCGTTTGGTGGAGTGCTCCCCTTAATTCTGAAACTCATATTCAATGCCACAATAAGAATGCCACTTTCTGGTTGGATCCTTGTAACTAAATTGCAATGGCTAAGTTGGAAATCGTCCAGTCAAAGTTTCCGCATTTTAATTCTTGTTTGAGGTTTACCCCGACAAACGCATTGCAAGTAGAGAGTTTACAATTAAGTTATTGCCGAAACTGTCCACTTTGGACAGCACATGCTGACGAAGTTAATGTGGGAGACATAAATAAAGACATCCCTTTCACTTTGAATACATTTAGAAAGATACGTTTGGTCGGAAAAAGCGTCCCGAATCGCCAGTGTAATTAATTCATTTCCTGTATTTACCTCCAAGTTCCCAATTTTATTCCCTACATAGGAATACGGCAACTATTCAATTTAATTATTGTTTTTCCCGTATCGCTAGCTATTGATAAAAATTCCCTAAAAGATAATCTCAGCATTCCAATCATCTTAAACTTTTGTATTTTCTCTCCAGTAAGGACATAGAGGTGATATTGGTGTGGACTATTCAAGCAACACGGGCAATGCGGCTACTTGGCAGATAGGAAACATTTATAAAAGGAAATCCATAACGCCAAAGTTTATCTCTTCGAGGCCTGGCAGTCTAATTGGTCAGAGATCAGTAAGGTCAAAGGCGGATTGTTTGCAGCAATTCAGCCCTCTATTCCCCCTAAACTCTAGTTCTACCACGTCTGTAATATGTCGTATCCGAATTGGTCTTTGCTGTTTTTATACATAAAATGCGGGTTCGTCATGAAAATTCTTTGTGCAAATGTACCTACCAAAAACGACGCTTATACAATCAATTCGTAAAGGATCTTCAGATCCAAAAACCCGTCAATGTCCGACACCTTTTTCCCCAATCCCTAAATCATCTGTGCTTTCATTACATTTGTACCTTTATACCTAGTTAAGTAGTTACTAACACGATTCAGTTATAATTATTTATTATATTTAATTTCTAAGTTGGTAACAGTTGCTTCTATAGTAAGTATTCCCATGCCTCGGAAAGCACGTAAAGCCGTTGGTCCTGGGCCTGATCCCTCTCCGGTCGTATCGGTCAACGGTCCCATCGGACTATGAGAGTGAAGGAACAGAGAGTGCCCCTGTGTTTACACACACACTTGTGCACTATAATATCTCCTGCGTACTTCACTTGAGATTGGCCGCCGAAATTCGGTCTGGAGATTATTATTAGTAAGTATTAATAACATCGCGGTCGGGAGTAAGGCCCCTGAAATCGGTTTGAAAGTGGGATCCGTTTGGAATATTGGTTATTCTATAACTGTTTTCAAGTAAATATTTCAATTCTGGCCTAGCACATCCTCGCTCATATATGACTTTATACACCCAAAAGAAAAAAATGGGAAGGGTGTCGATAAAAAAAAAAATGCCAAACTCGCCTGGCCCGTCCTACGCTTACATACCTCGCTACTGTAAAACTTCAATAACAAATTCAATACCTTCAAGCTGCCCAGTCCACGTAACAATCGGCAACGTGCTGACTTATTATAGGTGACAAACAGAACTATTGATTGCAATACTTCTGTTTGGAACCTTGGATCGTTCACAAATTCGGTCCGATATTATTTAAAAAAGGTGAATCGGCCCGAAATTACTATCGTTATTCAAAGTCCTTGGGCCGGCAGGCATAAGCTTGTAGATGCAAATGGTTGAAATGCGCACTTGAGCTAAGCAATAATAAGCTTCACTTAATAATTATTAAACGCATTTATTTTATACTCATTGATTGCAATACAATGTAAAATGCAATTATTTTTCGTACAAATATACAAAACAAAGTTAAGACAAACAGTTGTGCAACATAATATACTCTATAACCACATAATAAACAAACAATAATTTAAACTATAATTAGGTAGGTATACTGCGAAACTGTTGAGCCTTTTCTGTCACTTTCCATTAATTATCCCGTCCAATAGAAGGTGCATCATCGTCTGTCATCAAGTGCGGCAGTGCTAATGAAAAAAGTAACGTTTAGCCAGTTTACTTAAAAACACCAAATCACGGCGCTTGATCACGGTCTGACAGTGGTTAACTAATTATAGAGTTGATCAGCCTTTCATAAACTAGGGGTAAATTAGGTTCCATTTATTACGATAAACTCAAAAACGTTTGTTACCTATTCATTTTCATACCTACTTGTTCATTAAAGGCTTGATCTTGAGATGTAAATCTTCTTAGTCTTCGGATTCTTTCTCTCGAAACATCAGCGGGCCACCATGCTGGCTTTATGATTTCAATAGAGTATGGACCAATAGCAAGTGCTTGAGCACTAAGAGCCTCCTTTATTCTCACCAATCCTAAACCATAATTATAAGCACAGCTTTTCAATTTTCCGACGTAAGAGTTTCCATTTACAGATGAAATCTCAGCATCTTTCTGAAGGCTATCCACTTTGTCTACATCCTTAAATTTGATTGGCATTATTCTTTTTCTTACAACACCTGTGTGATGTACACGAGCTAACAACTCTTGACCAACATAACATCCTTTGTGATAGTTCACTCCATGAAGATAGTCACAGTTAGCTTCTAGTGGAAAACTAGCTCCAGGGAATAGGTCGTCAGATCCTTCACATATTCCTAACTTATACCTCATATATCTATACCCTGTTTCATTATTTTCCAAGACAGTGTCCTTACCGAGAACTTCTTTCAAGTCAAAGCGATCTACATGTGTGGAAGTAATGATTCTATAACCCAGATCGTCTACTCGGGGATCCTTGTAAAAATTTATGTTGTTATGAATGTCAGATGTATATTCAAGATCCGTGTGTGGAGGTACTGCCAGCGCCCATACTTGATAATGAGAACTTATGTCTCCTATTGCAACCCTTCTTTTATGCTTATAGGTCTGCAAATGTTTCTTTAATAAACCCATGACACAGTGATCACATTCAATCATAAAAACGTTGTCGTCTATCCATTTGTGAATAAGCGTGTCATATAGGATTCTACCCTTGTTGTTCAGGAACATGGCGTACATAGACCGGGCTCCGTCGTTGAAGTGATTCATGTCGTTTGTGACGAGGCCCTGAAGAAATTCTGCAGAATCTACACCATCAATTTTTAAAAGCTTTCTACTGTGTAAAGGATATAGCACCTTTGTATAATTATAGTGAGCAGATCTTGCAGTAGGTTTAATGAAATACGATTTGCTTAAAAGTGATTTTACCTTACACGTTAGCATTTTCGTATTGTTTCAATTAAACCTATAACTTAGTTCCTGAAATAATTCACTTTTGTAATTTTTTTCTCACTTCACAATTTTGTAATTTTTTTTAGATCAAGAAATTTTGTGGCTTGTGACGGACAAATTAATTAATTCTAAAATAATTGAACATTGTGACTTTGACAGTTCCTTTAATTTTTTTCCAGCCATGAGTTATTGTAAATGTTTCCTTCTGCCGTATAGGTTTAATTCACTACTGCATTAAGTAAATTATTTATAAGTTCCATTCCATGTAGTAAGGACTGATAATTTATTTCACTTGTTTTCCTTATTAGGGAGACGATACGGCTCACTCTTATAATCGGATGCCAATGGTACTTCTAGAGTAGTATATTCACAAGAGCTAAGTATCAAATTCACATAGAAACACACAATGCTCTGTCTCTTGCCAACTGATATCTTAATTCTTATGTAGCATAGTGGAAGATTTGGCATACTATTTGTAATATGGGGCATTTAAAAATCATTTCGGGATGAAAGGTATTTAAATCTATCGATTATTATTAATTTGAAATTGTGAATGTATTTTTATTGGTTATCGATACGTTCTTGTGATGTATATGTCATTTCAATATCTTCGGTATTGCGTGTCGATTTGATTGGTGTGACCAGAAGAGAGGAAGGGACGGAGTCTTGTCCTTGCTCCACGGATGCTGTCACCAATTCAGTGGTTACCGTTGGCTCTGACCTCAGAGATGCGTTGTCACGCTTTCTTGGTGAACTTTGGTTTGACTGCTGATGATATTTCGGTGACTTCAAAAGGTGGGGGATGACTTTCTAGAAATAAAAGAAATAAAATAGCTCAGAGGTCTGTAATTTCGATGTGGGAATACCTTAACTAAATACATAAGTTTTCAGGGTTGTTTCCCGTCTATCCTACTGATATTATTAGGTACCTGTTGGGGATCTCTAGTGAGGCACACATCAGTACGTCTGACTACGAAGTCGGGAGCAGTAAGGCAGCGTGTGATTAGCAGGGCGGCGGCGCAGGCCCAGCTGGCCAGCACTCCTGCACAAGTCGCGCGAGTCGCCGCCACGCGCCCGCCGAATGTCCACGTCGAGTTCCACCCGAGCTCGAGTAAAGGGTCCACAGAAGAACAACTAAACATACAATTTTTATATCTGTAGGTATATAATATGTTGTCCATATTTATTTTCATATTTAAATGGCCACTCAGAAACCGACAAGTAAATTAATTTCGGTTCTATGAGGTTTTTAAATGCTAAGGTGGCATCAAATTCACAATGTTGCGATAGCATCTTTAATGGAGATAATGAATTACAAAAAACTTACGTTGTAGAATTCGTCACGTCAGAGAAGGCAGCACAAAATGCGTGCAGACCTCCGTTGGTGAGCGTGAAGCTGTGACCGGTGAGCCCCACCATCACCAGAGCGAAGACTAGCGCCGGTGCCAGGATACGCCAGGGTTGACTCAGACTGGTGGAAACAACGATGCAATTTTGACTGGCCTGTTGGTCTAGTGGTTAGAGACCCTGATTGCTAAACCGGAGGTCGTTCGAGAGTTCAATTCTCATCCGAATCGCTGTGTGATGCAATATATTTGTTCTATGTCGAATGTAAATTATTTATATTATGTATTAAATGAAATATCTAAGTATGTTTATCAGCTGGTGTTGCAAGCTGACGCTCGCCAAGTCTCATCTTTCATGGCCTTACTATAACAGGCCTAATAATAATAATATTGGTGTCCGATTATCCCGATAGTCGTGACAGCCAACGGATCGACGAATCAAACCCTTGGGTTTGATTCAGAAAGCGGTTCTTCTCGACACGGAGCGTATCGTGAGGAGGTTCCTCTCTCTGGAGCCCTAACCACCGGCTGCCTGGACCTTGTTCCCGATGCCGTATGGAGACTATTTTTTTATTTTTTAAATGTATATTTTTTTTTGTAGTACCTACCTATATATCAAAAAAAATAATTTATATGTGTATTTTGAAATAAAGGTAATAATTAAAATAATAAATAAATAACCTTAATCAGCACCCAGCACCGTAATTAATGAATTAATGCCATCGTTTTCAAGATGTCTTAAATATTTCCACATTGTAACCTCGTTGGAGTCATGCCAACTAGTGCACTTCCTAACATACGCATTTGTTTAGGTTACTAATTAATTAGATTTCGTCTCAAGGATTATTTGACGTGTTGTTTTAAATAATTTCTTCGAATAATTTAATCGCTGGCAGGATGTTTGAAACGAAAAACCTAACAGCCTACTACTACCTACTTGCTCATCTTCATTTTGCAGGCCCATAAACTTACTAATTAGAATTAAATATTCAATCTGATACTTCATCGTTTCATAGCTGTTTTTTATACACTCACTAGGGTAGAAAACATTATTTAATATTAGTTGTAATGAAGCCATCGTTTTACCTAAAGGTAGTTTCTTCTATTTTTTTTTAATCCTTGTAAGTACTTACTGCTAAAGCCTGGCAAATTCGTTCTTAACACTTCCATTGTCCACCCAATTACGGAGCCCCAATTAGTCAAATGTTTCGGTTTACCCCCGTCCTGCGCGTACGTTTTAGCATCACACCCTTTGCCTTAAGTCCCGACGCCCGTTAACCATGGAAGTGGCACATACAAATTTTTCAGCCATAGTAATTTAAACTCCTTCTTACCCGGCCCTGGCGCGTCCTCCCCGGGGACACATGGTGAACATAGTCAGCCATACTGCTGAAAACACAGTTGACATCAGGGGCATGTATTCCGCGAACTGACAGTCACTGTTCGCTTCGAAAAGAGTCCTGTAGGTGTCCAGTGCTAAACGATGAGTTTTATTGCCTGGAAACAGTACATTAAAGAAATTAGGAGAACGTACGAAGTAACTTTAAGGTTCAAGTTTGTGGCAATAATGGCAACATTCCTATTTTTGATAAATGCTTGCGATAGGTATTTTGTTACTTTTCTCCAAATCCAACGCGTGTTTTAGCCCTTAGGTTGAAATTATGAGGTTCTTATGCGGATTACACGTTAGTGTACTTTACCCCACGGTTAGTAAGCAATTGAAAACAATAAATTATCACAAACGCAGTTGATCAAATCTTTCGTATTGGTTTCTATCCCGACTATGACCTATATTTTTAGGGAGAAGAAAGTAATCCAAGGTTCGCTGCCTATCATTTTTGTAAAGCCTAAACAAAATGTAGAAAGTACTTAAATCATAAATTAAGATATGGACCTAAATAAAAAGAAAATCACATTTCTCGGATTTTATGAAAAACTTCGTCTGTGTTAGCAGCAAATACATATAATGCAATACAACTAGCTCAGGTTTTTAATTCTATTGTTTCAAGATGATGTGTTCACTAGATTTTTACTGCTGATATATGGACCAGAACGAAATAAAACTGCTTTTTATGTCGCAGACATTATATCATAATTTAATTCAATTACTCAGCTTGTTAGCTAAGAGCTACACTATATCTGTGGTCTCGAGTTTTATCTCATTTTCAGATCAATAAATATCTAATTAACCATTTCTAATTTCGATAAAGCATTAACAACAGTACCATAATATATTATGTAAATTTCGTCGGAACTTATTACTTAATACCTCAGTATCTACTTATTTATGATCATATATAAACATCATCATCCATAATAAAATAATACTAAAATATTTTTATTTCATTTCGAGTAGACCTTTTTAGGTACTTTCAAAACGTCATCTAACGTTTTGAAAGTACCGGTAAAGTCGTATGACTTTAGCCCTAGGGGGTGACTTTGACCCTAAATTGGTAAAAGTTTGAAATACGCGACACGCCTCTCCTACAGCCTGTTACAAAAAAATACGCGTAAAAATCAATAGATGGCAGCACATATAGTCGGTAAAACAGTGTTTCGAGCTTGTGGTCTTTTCTCTGATTGGTTGATCTAGCTGTTTTCGAAAAGTTTGTTTATGTAGCAAAATTTTGTAGTGCAAACTTTCGTCTATAACATAAAATTGAGGTGAGTTTCCTTCTAAATATTTGATTAAAAGTATGGTACTTACGTCAGTGACTCTAGGCATCGTATTTTTTTATCAAGAAATTGAACTATATTTGTGATATTGCGAAAAAGTGATTCTGTCAGAATTTTAATAAATTTTTGTTTCACTTTGGCCCATGGGCCAAAGTAACCCATGGGTGTATATTATATTGTATTTTATGATTTTTGTTTTCTTTTCATCGTTACAGGAGAACCACAAACAAAATATTTATCTACTATGCCTTCAAGATATAAAAGGCTGCCAGGAAGTCGCCGCTACGTTGATTACTCCGAAGAAAAATTGCAAGAATGTTTAAGCATGATTAGGTCAAAACAATTAACACAGCGTGAAGCTGAAAAACAATATAATATTCCACGAAGCACAATAAAAAATAAACTAAAAAATAAGCATCCTGGTAAACCTGGTGGTCCAACTGTATTTACAGTAGAGGAAGAAAAATCATTCGTTGGCCACATTATGGCTTTGTCTGAGTTTGGTTTCCCTCTTACGGACATTGGCTTAAAAATAATTATGAGATATTGAAACAATAAACGTTAACATTACCATGTATGTGCTTTATGAAGCAGTTTTTTACTTTGCATTCCCATTTAGATTTTTTTATTAAAAGATTGTTGAGAACGGAGTAAAATAAAACGCATTTGTTAACATTAAGTATAAAAATATTTAACTAATATTAAAAAAAAGTTACTCTATTTGATGTGGTTTTGTATTTTTTCATCAGTAGATATATTTTTTGGAGTTTAGTTTGTCCCAACATCAACAACCTTGCGATTTCAGAACAAGAAAATGAGCAGGCCAAAGTCACGCAAGCCCTAGAGAGACTTTGGCCCAAAGTTTGACAAAAAAATAATATACTAAATCTTTTAAATGGCTACCAAATATTTATGTGTATAGTTTCCTTATATCCCCAACAATGCAACTAATTCAATAAAATAAAAATATAGACAAACCCCTTTCAACTGTAAGGTGAAAATGAAAATATTGCTGAATATTGGGTCAAAGTCATACGACTCTACGGTACCTGAAAAGATACTTTAGTTGCACGGTTGAAAAGTGTCATTCCTATGGAGAAGAACCGATAAGAAACTCCATAACTCTTTAATAAAAAAGGAGGAATACTGCAAGGAATATTATAAGACCATCTGCTGAGGTGACTTACCGAAAATAGACACATTTCCGTCCGTCGAAGTCTCATTATAGTCAAGAGTTATATTATCGTTTGTTTCCCTCTTTTCTTTAACACTCTTACTTCCATCCAAATTTGATTGAGCATCATCAGTTATGTTCTTAGTGGACTCTTGTATCTGATTCTGTATTTCAGGAATATCAATAAGTTCCACCGTATGGAACTCCAGTTCACGTGGGAATAACACACAGTTGTGGTTCACCAATTCCATTGTCTGTTGTAGGAATACATAATTCGCGATGCCAAAAATGGCTGCGAAGACGTATAGTATTAAATGGCATGCTGCAAAGGAAAAATGTTAAAAATAAAGTTACAAGGAAATAAAGTAATTCTGGCAATTTTTTTTTACTTATTTATTGATTTGTAGAGTGAGGCAGTGAGGCTAAATTCTTATCTAAGTATCAATATGTTTGGATATACTTATATATATACATATTTTTTCATAGAAGAGTATTTTAAGTACTACCTTCTTGGCGGAAACACGAGCACGCTATAGATACATTTTTTAGGTACACACTGTTTTTAAAATGCAAGGTTAACAAAAGAGAAGACTCATTTTACAAGTGTTTATAATTCTAAGGTGTGGCTGTATGGTGTGAGGTCATAGATACAGACAAAACGATAAACGATGAGTACATAGGTACTTGACGGGACGCACTTGTTTGCCGGTTCGTTGACTTAATAATATCTAATATCTCATACTGAAAAGAAGTCGGTACAGAACATTGCGACAACGAATTCAAATGATGAGGTGCTTAGGAATTATGTAGACATGTACATATTCCGTCATTGAGTTTAAAATCCATTCGTCGAAATTAGTTAATCGAGATTCAATTGGATCAATTTGATTGTAAATTAACGTCCTAACTATTCTTGATTCTAGGATAGCCAGACAACAACATACTATTATGGACATTGTAACTACTACTGGTGGCAAAGTATATATTATAACCTGGTAATAATAACAATAATTTCCAGACCGAATAGTTTAATCGGCAGCCAACCTCAAGTGAGATCAGGCATTTACGCAGGACATATAATAGTGTACAAGGTTTGCGCTAACACAGGTGCACTCTCCATTCCTTCACTCTCATAGTCCTACGGGACGGCAAACCGTCACGACCGGAATAGATCAAGCGCAAGACCAACGGCTTTACGTGCTTCCCGAGGTAGGGGGTAAACACCACCACACTTCCTGACACCGAGCTTTAATGAGTATTTCTAGCACAGAGAATCAGTGCCAATTTTAGCCCGACCCAGGATTGGAACCCGAGCCACTAGATGAACGAGACATTCATAAACCTATAGTACGGTCAGTACGGTGTATGATTTTATCATACCTTTCCACACACTAAGGCTTTTGGAAGACGTCTCCTCCAAATCAAAGTAGTCGTACAGAAGAATCGTCATATTTTCTTCACTCCATGGTCAAATATAATCTGTAACAAACATTGTAGAAATATTAAAGCGGTCTTCTGTTAGTACGCCTTCTGTTATTAGGTACCTAAGTACATATGTAACGCTTAGAAACTTTTGAAGCCAGGAAAAAAGCTGGTGTTGTACCTACGTCGTACGTAGTCCTGTAAGTCCCGAAAATGTTAATATTATCTGAGAGACGTTGCACAGAAGAAAAACTATGTTCTTTTCATGACTTACTGATATAAAAATGTGTAGGTAGGTGGATCTGACCAGCTAATTTGTTAATTACGCTTTTATAGATCGGTCATTTTTCAGAACCGATCCAGGTCAATTAGTCTATTGGATTCGGGAGTCCCTGAAGCGTATAATTTATTAGCACAATAATATAATCGTAGCATGAGGTAAACCGCCGAATTAACTTACTGGAGCAAGGATGAACTCATTTATTTAGCATGTTTATTGCAAGTAGTTATCAGCTAATGTTTTTAAAGTGTTTTTGTAACTTATTGGTTTACACGTGGTTGCTGAGGTAATGGCTCTACCCAAGGCATTATAAGGATAAAATGTATGAAGCCTATGCCCCTATTCTACTTTGTAAATCTGGTGTGCTTGAGTATCAAACATCCATCTATCCATACTGCATCTGTTTAAACTTTCGCATTTATAATATAACTACCTAATGTAGATAAAAATAGGATGTCCTAAAGAAAGGGTTGCTAAGGTTGATTGATGATGTTGATCATAAAAAATTATGACGATGAATTATACTTATTGTAGTCATTTAACATAATTATACGCTTTAAATATATGACGCACAATATAGGTTATGGTATAGAATATTAGAATAAAAGTCAGTTGATAAAACATAAAAATTAATACTAATTATAATACACGAACCATATATTCCTAATTCAATTGAGCATTTGTCAGATGACTGAAATATTTTTATAACGTAAGATCAAGGGCGCGGAAGGACAGATCTGTGTCGTCATAGGGCAATATATTGAGACCGGGAATAGCTACAGGAAATAACTGTACGACAAGACAACATTTATATTATACTAGCTGCCCGGACAGACTTCGTTCTGTCAAAAGTAAATTAATTAAGGTAATTCCCGAGTTAAGGAACAGTTTTTTTTTTACTGATTATTTATGTTTTACACCTTTCAAACCTTCCGTGGACTTCCACAAACATTTCAAGATCAAAATCAGCCAAATCGGTCAAGCCGTTTTCATGCTATGTCGTGACAACGGAAAACGGGTTTCATTCTTATATAAGTACTAGCTGTTTCCCGCTGCTCCGCCCGCGGTCTCAATTTTTTTTTATATTTGTGATGTAAGCTATCCTATATTTCAAGTTGGATCAAACTGCACACGGTGTGCAAATTTGATTAAAATCGGTTCAGTAGTTTCGGAGTTCATCCCCGACAAACATCATATCGATTGATGCCAAAAAGTACACGGTGCTTGTTTTTCGCATTTTAGCCCATTCGATTCCCGGTCCACAAAGCATATTTTCAGACATCAATTTAATGCAGATTTATTTCTTTTAAATAATAAAAGAATGTTTTCTTTGAGTCTAATTTGCTATTCTTCAGTATTGAGAGTACTTTCTCTCTTTCTTTCTGGTGGCAATAACCTACGACCTACTCTCAGACCTACCAAATAGACAAACGAAAAAAAAACATAAAAGTCTGCGAGCCTGATATTTATAGAAGAAAACAGTTTTAATATCATTGCAAGGAGTTTTGAAAACCATGTTTATTTAATTGTTAAATAACCTCTATGGAGGAGGATCTGGAGGATAGTAAATCGTACTAAAACAACAAAATTTGGTCGTCATGGCAACTACCTACTTACGTTTTTAATGTCAATAATCGCGATGTTAATATGATAAAAATTTAACAAAAAAAACATTTCAAATTGGACCAAATTGTGAATCTAAACCATCCTCGAATCCACCTGAAGACACACAGCAAATTTCATTATAATCGGTCCAGCCGTCTAGGAGGAGTTCAGTCACATACACACTCACAGAAGAATTATATATATAAAGAAAAGATATAGAAGATTAGTATAATCACGGAAAAAATATAAAAAAGGATTGTTGGGCAAGTTATTTAAGAACAATTTATTGTATTTTGACTGAAGTTTTAAATAGGTAGTCTCTGAATTTTGATACTTGTTACGCTATCTGTCGTATATTTTAATTAGACATTAAGTATTAGGCCATAGGTAAGTGGTAAAAATAATCCTTAGTAATACTTCGCTAATAAGCTATAATTAGCCTCTTATAGTTAGTAATGCCTTTAATTATGGTTTCCGATTTTCGTGGAGTTTAAATATAAACATGTTATGAATCACTGTTGACAGTTAATAGACCAGGGCCGATAATTGTTAAAACCAAAAAAAATAATAGTAGGATGAAACTAATTAGAAAAGGAAGGAAATATGATAAAAAATAAAGAAAAAATAAATTACGGTCGATCCGAGTTCGGGAAGGGGGGGAGGGGGGGGTTTTAAGGGTTAAAAATGGTTTATCTTGATTTCCAGCAAAACTACAAGTCCTATGGAAAAAAGTCAAATGGCAAAGTTGTAGGTAATAAAAAGATCTACAACTTTTGTATTTACACTTTTTTCACATAACCTCAAAATGTATGTGAAAAATCCAAAAAACCAAGTTTTTGGTTTTTTATTTTTATCTTTTTCAAAAATATTTTTTTTTCACGAAATTTGGTGAAAACTTACCTTTTTATGTTCCAAATACGCTGTAATTTATTTGATCAAAAATATTTATTTTTTCACCTTATTTTGAATTAATATAAAAAAAACACCCTAATTTTCAATCGAAAATTCACCCGTCAAAATATCAGCTTTTTTCAAAAAGTATGGGGGTTTTTTGTTCGTTGAAATCTCTACTTTCTGATGGTGTAAAAAAAATATACATTACTATAGTAAATGTTCTCAGAAAATGCATAATCACTATGTACAATTTCATCAAAAAAATGACATTGCTTAATTTTTTTTTCAGTTTAAAGTTTATTTATTAAATTCGAATTACATTCATGTCATAGAAAATCTCACAAAATGATTCAGATGAAATTCTGGATGAAGAACCAATGCAGACTGGAAAAAATTGAAGCAAAGACATTTTTTTGATGAAATTGTACATAGTGATTATGCATTTTCTGAGAACATTTATTATAGTAATGTATATTTTTTTTTACACCATCAGAAAGTAGAGATTTCAACGAACAAAAAACCCCCATACTTTTTGAAAAAAGCTGATATTTTGACGGGTGAATTTTCGATTGAAAATTAGGGTGTTTTTTTTTATATTAATTCAAAATAAGGTGAAAAAATAAATATTTTTGATCAAATAAATTACAGCGTATTTGGGACATAAAAAGGTAAGTTTTCACCAAATTTCGTGAAAAAAAAAATATTTTTGAAAAAGATAAAAATAAAAAACCAAAAACTTGGTTTTTTGGATTTTTCACATACATTTTGAGGTTATGTGAAAAAAGTGTAATTATAAAAGTTGTAGATCTTTTTATTACCTACAACTTTGCCATTTGACTTTTTTCCATAGGACTTGTAGTTTTGCTGGAAATCAAGATAAACCATTTTTTACCCTTAAAACCCCCCCCTCCCCCCCTTCCCGAACTCGGATCGACCGTAATTTATTTTTTCTTTAATTTTTATCATATTCCCTTCCTTTTCTAATTGGTTTCATCCTACTGTAATTTTTTTTCACTTTTTACAAATTTTGAAGGCTTCGGCCCTGGTCTATAATGGTTGACCAAGATCCTAATACAATCATTTAAGACTCTATTGATAATTATCAAATGAAATATCTACAATACTACATTAAGTCGTCGTGTTCAAAAAAAAAGTCCTGCCGGCGCTGGAGCCAGAAAATTGTGCTACTTGACCAGCCAGTTTAAAATTATATATTTTTTTAATAATTATAATAATATGTATTTGTCCTAGGTGGGAATCGAACCCACGACCTAAGGACTACCAGTCAGGGTCACTAACCATTAGACCAACAGGCCAGTCAAGGGCCGATTTATCAAGTGGTTAGTGACCCATAGGAAGGGATAACTAAAGCTAAGCTTTTACTAACAGGATAGGCGGTCCCCAAGATACAGGTAAACCTAAACAGGGACCAACGTTCACATGATTGTAATTTGTAATGATTATTACTAATAAAGTATTATTATTTCTATTTTTTTTTAATCTGAGCCTCTTGAATCGTTGAAGTGAATTGTATCACGTATATAAAAGCTTAGTAAACTTTAAGGCAATTGTTGATCGTGGTTTGATCTTTAGTTGTGATACTCGCGAGGTCACCTACTTCGGATGTAGTGGATTCCGTTACTATGGTGCTCTTGACGCAGTAAACATTCATATCAATTCTATATTTAAGTATTACGTGGACTCATTGCGTTTCGAATTACAGCTTTATATAGCCTCAATCTAATCTGTGCATCAATTGTTTTTAATCAAAGGTCTACCTACCTACCTCTCTTTCTATAATAAACTGGACGTCTTCCGTCCTGGGAATGTTGGAGGGATGAACCTTCTATTAACCGACTTCCAAATGACGAGGATCTACGTTCGACTGTATGTATTTTACTGGTAATTATGCCGTGATCTTACAACTCTTACTAGCTGAAACGATCAGGTTCTTTCAGGCACCATGCGGGAACTTATAGGAAACGGTAGCGGTTCCCGGCATGGCTATGAAACCATGGGACGGGCCCTGTAGGGAATAGATGCGTGACAGGTAGAAACATCATGATCAACTCATTACTATAATTCAAACGCAATATTGTTAATATTTAATGATTTCCCACGAGGTGGCACAACAACTGAAATGTAGGTGAGAATAAACATGCATTATGTAATTCAAGGCCGGTTTATTACATTTGTTATTATTAGTTTAACGGTGAGGAAAATTATGTTTAGCTGAATGTTTGTGGTTGGTTAGAACTATGTTTATAAATGGAACAAGCTGTAGGGTTGTACAGAGTGTTACCGAAAGGGTATTATATCGAAAAGAGGTTAAGAGTAGATACATCAGGTAAGAACTACATTTTAAATTTAATGATTAAATAATTTGTATCAGATTTTTCACATAAATTGTTCGACCCAAAAATTCGACACATAAACGATTGCTGAAGCAATTAGACTACAGTCTGATTGTGGATGTGAATGATTTTTGATAGTTTAAAAATTGAGGAGAAAAAAAATAGTGACACGTCGAACATCCTCTTTTTTGAAGTCGGTTAAAAATGGATCCACCAACTCAGCCTATCCCGGTCCAATGCTGGACATAGTCTCTCCCAAGTTGCGCCATAACACCCGGTCCTTCCTCAGTGGGACTACCGGGAACTGGGGGCCGTGTGCAATGGTGAGCAATCATGAGGTGTTTTTTGCTCTAGTCACCACGACAATTACATATTTCGAAGCAGCATTTTTTTCAGCTTGAAAGAATTAGGTATAGGCGTTCCGAAATTCAGAAAAATGCTGCATTATATTACTTAGTTTAATATTTATGTGTAAATTAAAACTTTAGATAGGGATTATTTATAAATATACATAGACTGGTTACCGATAATGCCTTAACTTGACTTGAGTAATAATAGTAGCACGTATTTATACGTTTTTCTATAATAAATCTACCTATCTTTCCAAAACAAGGAATCTAGATTTTTTTTACAATTTGTTTTAAGGATGTGGATAAGCGGATGTCAATAATACAACTCCTGGATGTAACACTAAACCTTACACCGATCAGTTTTACACTCACAGACGATCTCCGTAGTCGAGTGGCGTACACACCGGTTTTCAAGGTGTCGCTAACTCTGAGGTCCCAGGTTCGATCCCCGGACGGGTCAATTCAGAAAATGACTTTTCGACATAGTCTCGGGTCTGGGTGTTTGTGTTACCATCGTTCTCCCATTCCATAACACAAGTGCTTTAGCTACTTTGGATTCGGAGCAATGTATGTGATGTTGTCCACATTTATTAATGTTTCTACAATTTTAATTTCTACAATAATTACAGATAAGTTCCATTTCATTCCCACTTTTAAATTTAAATACAAGTCACTCGAAACTGTGCAATCAATGGAATCGTTCACAGAATGTAATAAACTTGTATTTTTATGATCATATTCATAGCTTCGCATATGTCCGTCTATCTCAATGTGTGAATTATGACATCATCGGACGATCGGATTATATTAGTTAACCAAACAGTATGGATAATTAAATTCAATGTAACGACTATAATATCCTCATTTGTTAATCTCAATAAAATCTCTCCTTCATTATGTAATACAAGCTGTTGCCCGCGGCTTCGCCTGCGTCCCCTATTTGTTTTCAAGTAATTAATACATTTAGGCTTAAAACTTAAAATGCTCTATAGCAGCATTTTATTGACATAGAATTTTTGAAACGGGTCCAGTAGTTTTTACATTAATTTTAATTGAGAATATAAATAATACAAACGTATATACATATAAACATAAGCTATTAATAGGATGTGGTTTAAGAACCAAATGGTTAAAATAGCATAGGCTGGAATTAAAAAAAATCTAGATCAAGATGGAATTAACATAGATTAATAAATAGTCTTTAGAGAAATAATTCTATAGAGAGATCAAGAAATTATTCCTTATACCTATTACACACGTACTTATCGTGTACTTAGGTAACTCTTTTTTATGAATAATTAATATTATCTGATAAGAACAGTCATGAGTTCATGACTAAAGCAAACTGCAAAGGCGTACAATGTATTATTCGGATTGATGACGCCAGTCAACCAGAACGATTCACAATTTACGAGGTAGGTACCTATAGATATTCACATAGGTACGTTGCGTTCAGAAATACATTCCATTAGCGTTTCGAATAAGATGCGGTAACTGACAGCAATACACGTAAACTGGCTGAATTGAAACTAGGATACTGGACCAATGAGAAAGAGCTGGCTTTGGACAATGAGAAGAAAAAAGAAAGGAGGTTTTAAGAAATCTAAGGACCCTAGGTCTTGTTTTCCAGAGGTTGTGTGTGTTTTGTGTGATGGTGTGAATTATGAGAATGACATTTGTAAAATTTAAATAAAAATGTCGTGGTGGCCTAGCGGTTCAATAACCGGATTCGCATGCACATGGTTGCAGGTTCGAACCCAGGCAAGTACCAATGTGACTTTTTCAAAGTTATATGTACTTTCTTAATCATTGTAAGACATCATTGACAAACGGTGAAGGAAAACATCATGAGGAAACCTGGATTCCAAAATATTGGAATCTGAAATCGCCAACCCGCAATGAGCAAGCGTGGTGATCAATGCTCATCCCTTCTCTATATGGGAAGAAGCCTGTGCCCAGTAGTGGGACGCTTATAGGCCGGTATTATTAAATAACGAATTGTAATCACGTCTCGTAATCTTGTTATGGACATGACGTAACGCTCTCATTTAATATTCTGGTTTTTTATACCTTGTGTACGACGCAGGAGCACGTTTTTGCGTTATTTATTATTTAACTGTACTATCAGTGGTATAAATGGACTGTGGGCACGGTTAGTCAAGTACTTCGCCGTAGTTGCCACAACTAAAGATAAGATAAAACGTGTTGTGCATGCTGTTTGTTAGCTCTGTTTAAAAAACATTAAAAGATAAAACTACCAAATAAAGTTGGAACAACTGTCGTTTGTTTAATTGAGGTCAAATCTTTTCATAGTATCAAACAAAGTCTTTCCCATTCTACTGTACACTTTGATATTTTAAACTTCCCAACGGATTTTAATGCAGTTTATAGATAAATTCTTTCAAGAGGAAGGATTTTGTGTATATATTATAACTGTGCCACCTGTGCAAAGCCGTATACATGTGAAAGTGTGGATAATTGTTACTCAATCACGCAAAAACGGCAAAACGGATTTGGATGAAATTAGGCATGCATGTAGCCTTTGACATGGAAAAAACGATAGGCTACCTTTTATCCCGATTCCTTGAGTAGTTCCCGAGGGAAAATTTAAAATGGTTTACGAGCTAAGCAGCGGGCAGACAGCTTTGAAATTTGGTATGCATGTCACCTACACTATGGAAAATACTTTCTATACCGATCTCTCAAATAATTCCCGTGGGAACATTAAAAATTGTTAACGGGCGAAGCTTTAGACCCAATTCTGAAGTCCACGCAGACGAAGTAGCGTGCAGAAGCTAGTTGGTAATAAATGAAGCTGATTTACCCTGTTTGCTTTATTTAACGGCTTTAAGGATAACTGCATATTCTTGCAAAAAAAACTTGATCCAGTTAACACGAGTATACCGGAGAACCGTACTTATTTATTTTAATATTACTTAAGAAGTTATAATCACGTTGAGAACAGGTTTTAAACAAGAGCAAAACAGATTAGTTTTCCTTCTTAGTTTATAATTAGTGTTATACTAGCTACCTGGTAGGAACATTAATACTTTTAAGAATTAGCGTCATTTCTAACTTAAAATTAATTGGTAATTCTGGTATTTACGTAACGTGATTCTGAAGTTTCCGAACTGTACTGTTGAAAAGCATTAGTGAATACTATTTTATACTAATTTAATATTTTAATATAAATATTCACCAAGGTTCATTACTTAAGGCATCTTAATTAAGGCTCAAAATTGTGCACGAAATAAAATAAAAGCTGGCTATTTTAGGGCTTTCTTTGATTTTGCTTCTGATAGAGGCATTTTTACTTGAAACTTATTTTTAATATATATTATAAAATTTAAATCTATATATCCATATAGGTATACTTTGAACAAAAGGCCACGATTGCCCATACATCAACGTTACAACAGCCTATAATTTCAAGCGATGGCAACATTCAAGATTCTAGGATGACATGCTTACTGGCTGAAAATTTTAAACCTCTTTTTGCTAATCAATACCAATGCTACAAGAAGAGCCTTAATCATATTACGTCAGGCTCCCGGCTGCGACTCGTCGACGCCGAAGCCCGAGGTCAAGGATTTTAACACAAGGACTAATGGATATTTTGGACTCCTAGTTACAAGGAAAATTGATGGAAAATTCTAATGAAAACAAGGGATTCGTGGAAAAGTTCTTTTTCGGCGCAATTAGAAATATTTTTTCTGCTCTTCGATTAAATCGAGATTGTTGTTCCAATATTATTTAGTAAAATAAAAAACAAATCACAAGCTATGGTTCTTAAGCTGATTATTTTAAAATTTTACACTTTCTTCTATCGAACTTAATTTATTAATTGGTGATTGATTAAAACATTCTCCCATTCTCTTACATAGCTTTTAAACATCTTCCCACCAAAAGGTTTCGGTTATCTTATACCCACTTAAAAAATATTATTTGCAAAGCAAGCCTACCTTACATACGGTATTATCCGTTCGAAGATATTTCGAGTTTGTAGTTACTGAACCATTCACATTTTTATTGATAAAAATATTTTATTGTACAAAATACATGTGAAACTTCGTAGGAGCGGACACAATAACACGGTAATCTACCACGCATGCCGCGCTGACTGACTCCGGCTCTAATATCATTCCTATGAGATAAGCCGTTTTGGATTCGGAACTTGCGGTGCGCAGCCTGAAAAGAGACAAGAGGAAAACATATACGATTACACCTATATGTAAGAGAGACGGATATATGTGATGAACTCCGACTGTGTAACCTCCGAGCATTTGACAGTATTGTTTACGTGACGTAAGCGTATGATGTCATGGCAACGGTGCCGCGGTCCGCCATCCATTTGGTACTAAACTTGATCTCGGTTTTAGCGGAGGTTTTGTTTTAAACACACACGGCTACCGAAATAGCTCACAGTTTACGGATCAGATTTTAATGTCCACGTTAAATGGTCGTTAAGTAACAGCGTTTGGACAAAGCGCAGAATCTCAGCATAAAGGAATTATTTTGGGGATAATGAATTCATTTGAAAATTCCGTAATAGCATTTACAAAATCAACATGTTTTTGTTTTGTTTTAGTTAATTAGGAATAAGGCTCTTCCTTTCAATTATTGCTGTAAGTATTTTCCTGTTGATTTAAAAACGTAGGTAATTAATCGTACCCTACTCGAAGCTACTTAATAATGCCCAAAATAAGACTTGTAACTTTTAGTAGACGGGGTTTGAGGATGTAACATACCTACCTAATATCTTTTGAGGAAAGTTATTAAGGATTTTATTTCATTGGTCCCCCCCCTGCTTAAAAGCCCTCTCAAAATAACAAAACAACTCCGTAAAAAACATATTGGATAACATTCGTTTTAGATCTAAAGTAGAGTAGCTCTTTACATAAACATCATTAGGTTTTTGAAGATTTTTTATACCTAGATAGGTACATTATAAGAGGATTATTTTTCCGATTCGGGATTTTATTTATTTAATAAAAATCTTTACAGGTTAGGCAGTACAAACTAAGTGACGTATTAAGAATTACCTATTTAAGTATACAAGCTCAATTAATGTGAAACAAAAAAATATCTTTTTGAAAAAATCCATCAAAGATGGCGACTGTTCATGTACGGAATTATTTATTTTTTTAATTTTAAGATTTCGACCTATGTTCCTTGGGAAAAGATGTTCAGGTGATTACCTCTTAGAATATATATTTTTATTATTAATAATCCTGTATTTTGTGGAAGGAGGCACAGGGAGGACCGTGACCGGGTGTTGTGTAGGTACAAAAGGAATCGAAGAGAGAGGCGATAAGGATGCCTTTCGTATTTTTGTACTCGTCATATCGACGAAAATAAAAGTCGCATTGCGCCAAACGGATGCTGGTTGTCCTGATGCATTGTACTCTCTGTTGCTAGGATACCGAAGTGAACACACACATATGAACGAAGTTATACGTATAATATAATATATATATAAGTTACTTATACCTTTTACTAGTTATGTATGTTCTTCACTTCCTGTCGCCGTTTTGCGCAACTGCTAAATAGTTTTTTGTAGATTAAAAGCTTTTTATACTTAAGTAATAAATTCTAGAAAGTTTATTTTAATTACTCAAAATTTAATAAGATAGAGCAGCTACTGCTATATTGTGATATCTATTGTTTATGTAGTCCCTATTAAGGATCAAATATATTATCAGGATGGATCTTAGAAATATTGCTTCAGCCAAAAGGAGTGAGCAACGTTTTTCAAAGAAACCAAACTAAAATGGTCTTGCTATACAAAATTATTTATTTCTCTTTCATTGAAAGTTTTTTTTTCACAATATTATTCGTCATTGCCTTTAGATGAAATGCAATTATTTTAAAATGACAATGTTTGTCCGGGATGAACTCCGAAACTACTTGAACCGATTTTAATCAAATTTGCACACCGTGTGCAGTTTGATCCAACTTGAAAGATAGGATAGCTTACATCTCAACTATGTAAAAAAATTGTGACCTCGGGCGGAGCAGTGGGAAACAGCTAGTATTATATAACTTTTTTGAGCTCGCTGGGGTCGCCATTTCCTAACTACTCTGGGTCATATTCTCTAAGACCTAACAAAAAAACCGGCCAAGTGCGAGTCAGACTCGCGCACCGAGGGTTCCGTACAAACCTGTTTATGCTTTTCGCAATTTTTCCTTTATCTGTGTTATAAGACGTTGCTTCGTACCAAATTTCAAGATTCTGAGTTCACGGGAAGTACCCTGTAGGTTTTGATTCCCTTGCGAGTAGTGGCGAGTTTCAAAATATGCGGTTTTAATTCCTGTTTCTTTTGATTGCGTTGACATAGAAGTTTGATTTTGTTACAGCTTAAAGGTATTATAGATTTGAGTATTTGATATGAATTTCAATATAATACCACTACGCGTTCATGAGGAAAGGGGTAGATAGTAAGTTTAAAATTATTAAAAATATTTTTATTATATGATATAACTAAAAATGTATACTTTTCGCAATTTTTCCTATATCTCTGCTATAAGACGTTGCTTCATACCAAATTTCAAGATTTTATGTTCACGGGAAGTACCCTGTAGGTTTTGATTCCCTTGCGAGTGTCGAAAATTTGCGGCATAAACGGGAGTATCTTTTGATCGCGTTGACTTAAAAGTTTGATTTTTTCACAGCTCCAAGAGACCATAGACTTGAGTACTTGATATGAATTTCAGCTTGATACCTCCACGCGTTCCTGAGAAAAAAGGTCTTGACAGACAGACAGACAGACAGACAGACAGACAGACAGACGGACAACAAAGTGATCCTATAAGGGTTCCGTTTTTACCTTTTGAGGTACGGAACCCTAAAAATAGAGTATAGTTAAAGAATCTCGAGTCACCAAATCTTTTTTTGTGTTCTGAGAGTGGCCGGGCAGTTGTATACGTTTCTGGCTATTGAACACATTTTTTACTTAAAAGTATAGTAAGTGAGTCAAAAGAGATAAAGCCTACCATAACCCTACTCATAGGAGCAGGTTAACCGCTTGGACTAAGTAGTGGATAAGGCCCCTGAGCTACCATGAGAAGAAATTTTGAAACAAACCCAGGGATAGCCTAAACATAAATATGACGGGGTTATACAAATATGACGGGGTTTGGCCATTTTATAGTACAAGGTGCTACAAAATGGCCCAATAGCAAATATACATGATGTTACCGAAAAGATTTATGTATCCAAAAGTTGATACCAAATGTGTCACTTTGTAGTTTGTACTAGGTTATTTTCATTATTTCTTTAAATCTTATAAACGCAATCGCTTAGTGTTAAGATATAAGCTTCAGCTGTCGGACTATGTTTTTTGACGTGAATAATTCCATTGGATAGATATCAATTTATTATTTAATTGAACTAATTTTTAACTGAAATTTTGTAAACCGACTCTATAAAAGATGTACCTACCTAAATACCAAGCCTTTGTAATAATAATACTCTTTCAGTAACGCTCTGCAATCTGTATAGTATGCTAAGCATACAGAAAGTTGTTATTTTACAAGGGAGTTAGGAGTACTTCAGGATACATGTGTAATAAAAACATCATGTCACATCGAACTTCAGTTTATTGTAAAAACATTATACAAACTTGGGCCCAAAGAATGCGTGGGTAGCTAACTAAACAACTACTTGCTACTTGAGGCGCGTTCCGTGAGCCTGGACATTTATCAACATTTAACATTAACGTTTAGCATCTTCTATCCTTTATACCTATTTAGCTATTCTAGCATAGCTAACTCTTGGAACAGTTGGAACCCGTAGAGCAATAAGCGACGACGATTAAACAATACAATATTTTTAAGGTTATTGCCAATAGTTAAGGACGCTCTGAACAAGTGAGGAATCACTAGGAAGTTACCATTTTAGCCTGCCAGCCGAAGTCTTGACATTTTGTAGAACACATAATCAAGCCTCATGTTACGATTTCTGAGTGTTTTTGTAGGATGTTTCGTTACAAAAAATCATTCAAAATCGTTTACCAATTTTTTGGGTAAAATGGCAGCCAGTAGGACACTTCAGAATTACCACCAACTTGTAGTGTACTAAACCGTACATAAGTAGTTTAAGTTTTTTTTTTAATTAAAAATTTCAATTTTAAGACAGGACTATAAAATATACTTCTATATGTTCTTAATAATGCAACAACAGATAGGGTAATTACGAATATTACGATAGTATGCCTAAAGTAAGGTTTTTGTGAATATTACAATACAATATAAATTCCACAACAGCGATCTAATTGTAGACCGATTACCTATTTGCTATAATTACTTGCTTAATTCTTATTTTTCTTAAATATCACCATAGTAATCGAAACATTCCCAGTCCCCAAAAGAGATGGTAATGTTTATAATTTCGTTTCTAGCAGTCTTATCCGAATGTCACAAGTCCATCGTCAACAGAAAACATATGTTCTGACACATATTGGACACCTGTCGGAAGCAGCGAGGCATTTCCTTAAACAGTCTGCGTGGAAGAAATGTGCGCACGGCGTGACCCGAGCAGACTTCATGGCCCCCAGACACACAGCACACACGTCCTCGAGGGTCGCCAGCTCCTCAGGAGTAGCTCGCCTGAACTTGGCCAGGGAACCCCTAGCTTCCTGCAGTTTATTAAGGGCCTCCATCAGCCTATGTCTTCCATGAATGAAGACACATACATACATTAGTAGAGCAGCTAGTCTCCACCGCTCATACCACACCAGAGCCGGTACCAACGGCAGGGCTAAGGCTGTGACTATACCTCTCGCACAAGCACCAAAATACAGTGCCTCCATACCTTCTAATCTCTCTAATTTCAAGGCAGCTAGTCCAATGGGCCATAGTTCCAAGAAGGTCCTTTCCGTTAGAAGGTAGTACGTGCCAGTTATAGCTGTGTATAAAGCCGTGGGTTTGTAATGTTCCAATCCTTGTTCTAATCCAAGAGCGAGGAGTACAAATGTTATGGTGACAATAAAGGTGACTGCTTTTGTCCACTCCAGGACTATTTTGGTGGCGGACATGGCGAGGTGCTTGACGCGGGAATGTCGGGTGACGTTGACATAGGGCGACCAGTCTTCTTTGGTGCAGATCTCCCGTACGTAGCTGACGGAGTAGGTGACCACGTTGTAGAACATTAAGGAGTAAAGACAGGTCAACCGGCCTTGAGAGACCAGAAGCCGATCACATGCTGTGAACATCAGCAACTGGAAAATACAAATAGGTATTACAGTTAGACTTCGGACTGCCAGTTTATGTGTAAATAATTTTTGATATGAAAAATGCTGTACTCTGAAAGTAATCTGGGACGTAGGTATGAGGTAGTAAAGTAATGCGACGCGACTGCCGAGCTCGAGAGCTAGGCTTTGAATCACGAGTCAGGTCAAAATAATTTCCAGGTTTTTCTGTTAAAAATATATCCTCAATAATTATGAGGAATATGAATATGAAGTCAGTTTATAATATTTCCTACCTGTCCAATCATAGTTGATAGATTGCTCATCTGCAAGAAGAGTTTCTCAGCGCGTTCAACCGGCGCGTACGCAGCTTTCACTACGCCCATGACTCGCGACACAGGCGCCCGCAATTTCTTCGCCAATTCTGGAAACAAAATGTATGTGAATGAATATTTAAATTAATTAGTTTCAAAGTATTTTTTATTTCAGGTAACGGCCAAAGCCAAACCAAGAATTCAAACATTTAAATTATTGTTTGCTTTCTAATTACAATTCCCAAGCAATATCTTATTTATATCTTGTTCTTACTTTTATTCTTATTGTCTTATTAGATTTCTTAAGCCAGCTAATTTATTTTAAAGATAACAACATCCACCGAATATTACTTCGCAGAAGTTTAGCTTGAGCTGGAGAAGCTCGTGGCTTTCGATTATCGGTCACCGAATGATAGTATATGATATGACGGGCACTAAAGGTTACCCATCCATGGAGTAACCGCGCTCTCGCCGCGGTTACTCCATGGATGGGTGCCTTGTAAACGTACTGAGACCTCACCGTGCCTCGGAAAGTACGTTATGCTGTTGGTCCCGACTGTGTGATCTTACTGGTCTAAGAAAGGCAGTCGCTCCATGTAAAATACGGTATTCAGCTAAATCCGGTAAGACTCGAAGCCGACCCCAACAGAGCTTGGGTACGCAGGCTAGGCAGATGATGAAAACTAGGTTCAAGTAGACAGCTAAAGGGTAACCATATGCTTTTTTTTAAGTAAATACCTATTATAATTAATGTAAGGATCTTAGCAACAAATATTTTGCTAAATTTGCGTGGGAGTCCGTTGTCCGATGGCTGTCACATCTTATTTTCCACGTCAACTTGCGCTTGTCTGTATCGGGAACATTTCCCTCATTTGCATATTTTTTCTTTAAGTATTCTTTATTTACTACTAATTTCAAGACAATTTTATGAAATATGGATGAAAGATAGGAGACGTTGCCAAGAAATGTTTAAATATTATGTAAAATATTTTATTGCCTCCTTTAAACAAATAACAGGATGTATTTATTATATTTTCAAAAGCTCTCGTATCCTTCTTGATTAATCAACTCCTGAACATTTCAAAAAACAAAAGTCACTTTCCTTAGAATTGAACGTAAAATGATCAATGAAAAAGACTTATTAACCAAACTTAAGGCATATTAAATTAATACATTTCTTGGTTATTTTAGTATGAAACTATCCTCAGATCCAGTGGAAAGAAAGATGGGCAGTATAAAAGGATCTCCATGGAACAATGATGGTCAGTTCAGAACATCGCTTCACTTAGTACATCCACCTTCTTACAATAAGGAATCTGGTGAGTAAAGCGACATTTAACTAAATTACTATTTCACCAACTTGAAATCTCTTTAGATTATAAATCTAAGTTCTTGTTATCCATCATTATTATATTTCAGTCTGGAGTCTTCCAGAATTGAAAATTTCATTCTTACATAATTTTTAAATGTTTCGTATGACATAGCTAGATTCTGTCTACGGCATATGGAACTTCTGTGTCTGTGAAGTTTACGACAATCATTTTCTATCTAACTTCCTAAAAATTGGCAACGATTCATTCATAATCCAAGGTAGATGAAAAAATGTATTAAAAAAAATCATACCTTTACATAAACCTAGTTTGGAGAAATTACTAGTACCGAATTAACTACCTACTGTTCCGTTAACTTCACAAACTTGTCTCTGTCCGTAACTTTGTAAAAAATTCATATAACCATTTTTAATAATTTTCACTGAATAAAATTAAGACCTTACGTAGGACACTTTATCCATCGTTCTATTTAAAAATGGGTCTCAAAAATTGCAAATAATAATAAATGTGGACGACATCACATACATTGCTCCGAATCCAAAGTAAGTAACTAAAGAACTTGTGTCATGGAATCAGAGACAACGAAGTTACCACAAACACCTAGACCCGAGAGAATGCAGAAAAGTGTATTTTTCTTTATTGATCCCTCTGGGGATAGAACTCGGGACGGGGGAGCTGGCAACACCTTTTTTTTTTCGGGTTGAAAAGCTTATGACTTCCCCACGCCGAGGGCACGGCATGGGGATATGTTGGACTTTAACCGACTAAAAACACCCCGGTCCCATCATTGCCTTAGCCAGAGCCGCGGGATGACTTGCGTATTCCCAACGCAGCTCTGGCAGGCCTTGGTCCTCGAAGAACCCCTTCCAGAGGGGTGGATGTCATATAAGCCTTATATGTTGCATCACGTTTTCCTTCAAATTATTTAAATTTACTGCAACTTTGCAATACCACCGACTAGATTAATTAATTTCTCCATATGAGACTTAAACGGGAGTTATAAATGCTTACTTCTTATGTTATTGAAGTCATTATAAAAATCACATTTGGCAAATCATCGTCGTAATTCAGTAAAATGCGTATTACATTTAGTTCAACTGAAGCAAAAATAATTTATTTGATCACATTTCGGTTTTCTTTTGCGCACCACATGTTTCTTTCACAGCATCATTCGTATTTGAAAATTCGTAAATGATAAACATGTTGATATTTGTTTGTTTATTAAATGCGACGCAAAGTTAGAAAAGGTGCCATGGATTCAACAATAGAAATTTTGAGGCAGAGTTGACAAGATCAGCTAAAACACGGCTTTGAAATTTTATTCTGTGTGCTAGCTGAACTCAAAGCTTTTAACTACTGCATTTTATATGATACTAGATGTACCGCGACTCCGCCCGCGGTACCAATTTTTTTTGAAAAAAATATAGCCGATTTTACTCAGGGCGAATGTAACTTTATAATAGTGAAAGAAATTTTGAAATCCTCACAGTCGTTTTTGAGTTTATTTATTACAAACACATACACACAAAAATTAAAATCTTTCCTCTTTAAGTGTAAACAACTGTCTTCTTTTGATTCAGAGACAAAGAAAATATTAAAATGACAGATAGTAATTATTCAAAAAGGTTGCTGCTAATTGAAGTCATAACTTTCACTGAGTAGAAAGAACACATAAAGTCTTACCACGTGTAATTTAGACGAATGATAGCAACAATATCTCAGACAGAAGGTCAAAACAACCTGACTTTCTTTGATGAGTTTAATATCATTGTGGAGCGTCTGTACACAAGACATGTGTTCTTGTTTAGACGCAGAAAATACAAGTGAACGATGATGACGCACGCGCCCTGGACGGCGGCCAGCTTCCGCCGACCCATTCAGCTTCTTCTCGACAATGACCTGACTTTCCTACATAAATATAAACTCAAGACTACAACAATAACACTACAAAGACTGCTTTACAAACAATATTATCATTGAGATAAATATCCGGATTTAAACTACCGATAGGCTAACGATGAATTGTAACTCTGAAATCTGAGTTAACAGATCTAAATTATCTAACTATCAAAAACAATCGCCAACCCGCATCTAGAGCTAGCAAGGTGATCCATGCTCGTTCCTTCTCTATATAAGAAGAGGCCCGTGCCCAACACTGGGACATCTATAGGCCTCGTGGAATATTAAGTTGTAGATCATCTAAAATACAGGTCCAAGTATTTCACTCTACGCTTTGCTTGTACGCAAAAAGTTGACTAGAAGTAAATAAGACTACTAATTAAGTTGAGTTAGAAATAAATAAGACGTACCTATTTCCGAGATTTTAGAAATCTGCAATAGTGGTTGGAAGTTTTTTTAGGAAGTTCGTCATTTTCAAAGAGAGAGATGAGATTTGGTTTCATGAGATTTGGTATAAGGGTTTTTGGTTAGAAATAAATGAAAATATATTTTAGCGATTTTAGAAATCTACGCCTTAAGATGGTTAAATAGGGGTTGCAAGGTATTATATTGTGGACTTTATTTTTAAAGATAAGGCCATGCCTTTCATATACGGGTTTCTGGTTCGATACAAATAAATGACCATCTGAAACATATCTTTACGATGACATCCGTGTTCGAGTGGCGTTCACAACGGTTTTCAAGGTGTCGCCAGCTCTGAGGTCCCGGGTTCGATCCCCGGACGGGTCGATGTAGAAAATCACTTTTCTACATTATGTCGAGTCTGGGTGTTATTGGTACCTTCGTTGTTTCTGATTCCATAACACAAGAGCTTACTTTCTTTGAATTCGGAGCATTGAATGTGATTCTTCTTCATCTTTTCGTGTCAATGATTTTCAAGTTTTGTTTGACCAAAAAGTTGCCACCATTTTAAAAGTTTATCCAAACTCAATGTATGTGATGTTTTCCCACATTATCTTATTATTATCTTAACGCCATAACATTTTATGAAAAATATAATTCATCCTCCTTACTTTGAAAATCACAGAATACATCCATCTATCCTTAACTACTTACTACTCTTAACTTTACGCGCGTGCGAAGCCGCGAGCAACAGCTAGTATTATATATTTAGATATATATAGTAAAAAAATGTATTTTATTAAGGACCATCAAATCTATTAGTTTCAGTGTTTGGAACTCTATCGAGAGATATTATGTTGCATCATGTTATGCATTTCAAACATCATTTAGTTTGGAATGTTGATCTGTCTGTACTGTCATTGACGAGTGCTAAGAACTTGGGATAGTGCGTGGGCGGAGCATAGGTCGGGAGATTGGCACACCCCGATGTTTATGCCAAAATAAATGCGTTACAGATCTCTGTTTACTTTTACTTCACTCTAGGAGTCTAGGCCTACAGACAGCTAGTATTCAAAGCATCGATCAGTACCAAGACGAAAATGATTTGTGTGTAATGTTATTGCAATCTTATGTACTGGTTTGTTTTCTTTTCATCTGCGTCTTGGTTATTTTTGGGCGTACATTCACGTGTGATGCATTTTTGAACCCGAAGTACCAATAAACTGCACAAATAAAATGGAGTTAAGGTACTGGAGATATTATTCTGGGAATCTTTGTCTTTCCTGCAAGAAATATGAACCCTCGAATGTCTTCTGACCCAAATAATGCAGAATATGTAGATAAAAACTTGGATTTTCGTACCTTGAGCGAGTTTGACCACGGCAGGGTACCAGCTCGCTGGGTACTTGTAGTTAGCTGAGATGAGGACTGGCACCACCAGGCAGGTGTACGCGGCCATGAGCCATGCTCCGCCGAGGGCCACCAGCAGGCCCCGGGGTGCCCAGTAAGGGAGTAGCAGGACCAGTGATAGCAGCCAAACTGTGAAATGAAGAGAAATAGAGTGTAAAAAATATACAGCCCAGATCACCCCGTAATGAGAAAATAGCTTTTTATTTTCTGACATTCTTCATTACACCTCGCATTTATTAATTTCCAAAATGTAGTACAGTGATTCAGTTACATGAAGTACCAAGTACAATAAATAATTAATTCTGTAGGCAAATATTTCGTTCGTTAGGTAAATATTTCCATGAAAGTAGTATTAAGTACCTTCTAAAAACAGAAGCTGATAGAATACGTATTGAGAAATTCCTTAGAAACGAGCTAAACGATGGAAAATACTTGAAGAACCTTAGATCATTATACTCCTTAGATGAGTTGTTGTTCTACAATGTTTTATTTATTAGATCAAATATTATGTAAGCGGATTAAAGTCCTTGATAAATTGACGAAAACATTATTTTTAAGTAGATCTCAAGGCCAAAACGTACCTGAAATAATTGAGCCGAAAACAAACATCGTTGAAAAATACGTAACAAAAACAAAATGTTTTAAGCCATAGTACCCAGTAAACAATATTATAATCCCGTTCTAAAATTAGGAAAGTATTGACGCCACTGCGAAAAAGGCGTTTCGAAACATTTTTCTTGAAGAGCTTCCGAACTTTTGCGTTCATAACGTTTTGCGTCAGACCTCTTTGTCTGATTTTGTTAAAGCTCCCTCCCTAAAAAGGAAAATCATTCCAGAAATAGCTGAATGTCGCCTTTGATGTAGAAACCATTCAAATTGTGTAATAGGAAAATTAAACTCACGTTTTAGTTACCTACTCATTATTTTTAATTTAATTTCTTTGGTAAACAAGTTATGAAAGTAATTAGACGTATTATAGGTATATATTTGAATGATATTGGATCAGGTAGGTTTTACACTAAGGTCGACAATCCTATTTCTAGAGAGAGCATAGCCATAATGTTTAGACTAGATATTTCAAATGAGGGTGGACATACCTCAGTGTTTATAATATTAATTATAAATCTAATGAAATCTTTGGAGAAAAGCGTAAAAATATCAAGTATCAGTGTGACGCATGCGTTCGGGCACACACCCCTTGCGGCGGTCACCGAACGAGCGGTCACAAGCCACAACACTCGGTCATTGAACAAATTAAATTTATTAAGAAATTGAATGATCGAATGAAAAGATTTAAAGTCACGGGATCTTTCTTCAAATCTCAAGAACGAGTAAAACTCATCATTAGCCTTACACACAGCGGTGCCATTTGCGTCACCTTGTTCCATTTCTTATTTTACTCCAGCAATCGCGAAATCGTAAAGCAGTCGTATTTGACTACTGTCTAATATAATGGAAATCTTAGAAATAAATGACGAATATCTTCTATGTAGGCAAGTACATCATTCTGATAATATTGGGAGTATTCGAGACTCGTTAATATCGATATAATTTGCTTTGATTTGTGTGATTCTCCATTCATATAGCGATATTTGGGGTGGCGAACCAGTCAAACACATTTAAATTCCAAGTAATTGGCAATTACGATCAAAATGCGTAGGTTCCGATCTACTAAATTGACATTACTTATTGAAAAAAGAATTCAATCGTCGATTTGAATGAACATATTTTTTTCCCTCTCATTTAGGTGAGTGATGAAATATGTGTAAGGGTAGTCTAATAGTCGTGTACCTTATGCGTCATTCTCTAAGTCCAAACTAAACATAAAGTGTTAGAACGCAGATTATAATTCAAGAATCCCGGGTCGCCTATGATATTAAATATTTTTGTGTTCTGAGAGTCACCGGGTAGTTTTAGTATGTAATACACGTTTTAGGCCATTAAATAAAAAAGTATAGTACTGAAGTCAAAAGAGATACTGCCTTTCTTAAGTCTAGACTTAACAACAACTTACTGACTGGACTTAGTGAATAAGACCATACTTATAAATTTTAATAGTCGATGTAAAAAAATAAATGCAACATTTGAAAAAAAAAACAAATTATAGATCAAGTTTTCTCTATTGTATATATAGAAGGATATTTTTTCAGTATTATACATTAAGTAACAAAACCCCTGTCAGATTCGAAAAAGGCGTATTGGTGGTACAGTTCATGAACCGTCTCGCATAGGCGGCTTCTTTGACACAAAACTGTAGATCATACTAAGTAGATGTACTTTGAGGAGCGGTCAGTGTTGCTGTTGCCTTGGATCAGTGTTTATTACTATTTAAATATTTCTTTATCACTGGGGAAAAATAATAATCTCCAATCGATTTAATGGCTACGTATATGTGTTCGCAGTATGATACCGAATAATACTCTCAAGGATCGGACAGGGTTTTTGTTACACGCTGTATACATTGTTATCTTACTAGTACGAAATACACAGTTGCTTCTCTGATTCAATACATTTTCCGTCATTTTCCCGCCCGACGTCAATGAAACGAGAAAGCTGTTTACTATTTGTAGGTCAATGTTTTTTGTTTGGGATCTAATTCTGTAACGCTACTGCATCACTGATGTATACGACTAAAATATCTGCCTCGTGGTATAGGTATAGATATGGTTAGTTTTAATTATGATATTTATGCATTCGTAGATACATAAACTTAAATATGCATTTTCATGTCAGAATGCATATAAATACAATAAAAAAAAAGTAAATTGCATTGATTGATTGATATATTAGAATTTCTGGAAGGTCCAGGAATCATAAAATGAAAACAATATTCGATCGATTAGGCAATATTAGATAATGCATGTTAAAATTTAATCAGAGTAAAGCTTTATTATTTTCAGAGTTCTAATTTCTGTCATTATTTTGTGCGCAGACGGAGCTGCTTTAAATTCGAAAATTTGTTCGATTTTTTTAATGATAACATATTATACATATTTAAATACAATACTTATTATTAATTCGCAAATCGTAATTATGCATTATTCAGTGCACAAGCTTTTGGATCTAGCTTCGGGATCATACGAGGAAAAAAATGATTTAAATTTGTGATACGTGACAGTTCAAGACGCGCCAGTCCAACCCTCGCACATTTGGTCTGTATGTTAAATACTCGTGGCTTTGACAATATAAACAAATGACTCACGAAATACACGAAAATAATTATTAGTTATTTTTCAACATCACACGTTCGTGTTGAGGTTTTGTGTCTCAGGAGTGATGCCTGTGGACTATTCCAACCTAATAAACCGGTAAATCGTGCCTCAAATTAAATTCAAGTTAATTTGGTTTTATCCTGTAGCTGATTAAAACACCCAGACACAGCCCAGTTTAATTTGATATACTTTCTGGATTATAAAGAAAACGTTTGCTATTTCTTGTCTTTTAAATTTTTACATACTTAGTTTGTGTAAAGAAGATAGTTATTACATCCTGTGAATGACATGACGAGGAATAGGGTAAAAGAATGAAAGGAAAATATTTTTCGCCCGACGCAAATAAATAGGGATAAGGGCAGCAGGAAAAAAGTTTACACTTAGGATATCTTGTAGATCAATATCTACAAGACAAAGTTAACATTAAGGAGACACAAAAAGTTTTCTACTCACCGATATTGGCAAGTTTATCCTCAGATTTGATCGTGTGAATCTTCGAGAAAGAATCACTACGAATGCGACCTCGCACACGCGATATCATGCCCATTTTAAACTTAAATATTTAACAAAATATCCGAACAAGCACAAAGTTTTATAAATCACCACAGTTTTATGAAAAATCAATGTCCCGTTGTCAATTAATTTCAACGTTTTTTTTAATCGATTTTAATCGACCGAGTTGCTTCTGTGTCCGTCGAAGTGTGTCACATGAATGCGCATTTAGTAAGCGGACGCCGGACGTTTGGGCGGGCGGCGCACGCGCACACGTTAATCTACCAATAGACTAAACGACTTTAGAACGCCGAAATACAACGCATCACACATTGCTTTTTTTACTGATCACAGGTCAGCGCTCCATTGTACTAAACCAGTAATGGAAAAAGAACACAAATATTTGTTCAGAGTTTGAGATCTAAATTGCACCAACGTCATATTGCAATGACGCTTATATTTAAATTTAGTTCTATGTCACTGACTCGTGAATCGGAAATTGTAGATGTTTTGTTATCTATATATTTGTAATTATTAATCGAAAATAAAAGTAGTTTAGCTAAAATAACTTTTGAGCATATTTCTGGATGGGTATGTTCAAACTACTGATAAAATGTAAAGCATGATTAAGTAAATAAGAATAACCAGTGGAGGCATGAGTTATAAAAATGTACCTGATATACCTATAATATACACCACAGAAATCACAGACAAAAAGATTAAAGTTACTGAAGTTAACTTAGATCTTAGATACTTACCAAATTAGTAAATCAAAGCCAATCAACCTTTACCGAAGTATACCTAAGTACCTACGTGAGTCTGGTCATGAGATCACGAAATAATATTGAACGGATACACGTGACCATCAATTTTAATCCTGAAATAAGTGGGAAGCTCGTAGGTATATGCATTCCTACACATTCAGCTCACAATACTTCACGAATAACTTCGCAGTGAGATGGAGGATAAATGCATAGCGTGTGAAATGGTTACCATGCCGAACAAATAGCATTGAATTTTTAAATGAGTCGATTGGAGTCAATTATAAAATTATTATGGAATAGGTATTAACTAAGGTGCTATTCCTTAAATATATAGGAGTTCTTGGCTTCACGAATTCATACTGACATTTTGGAACAGCGAACATATTAACTTAGCACGAGGAGTTAACAAGAATACTAACTAGTAGCTAGCTAGCTAGTAAGCCTTAAAAAAAAACAAATTCTTTACCGTTCCTTTAATTTTGCATCTCCTTGAGCCAGACAAAATCGCCCAAGAGGCGGCGTCTTCGTATATTCTCAATACTTCTACTAGAAGACGATGACGTCATTATCCATTCATACAAGCACGAGTTTTATAAAAATAGCTAATGGCTTCACTAATACCGTGTGATTAATTTCTGTGTAAGTTCATATTTAAAATGTTTACGAGTTTTGTGGCGCCCATGAAACAACAATAATTCATTTCATATTTTTGGAGTGTTTCTCATGATCAATATGCACTTGCGATTAAAAAAATGTATTCAACTGTATATAATCTATACTAATATTATAAAGCTGAAGAGTTTGTTTGTTTGAACGTGCTAATCTCAGGAACTACTGGTCCGATTTGAAAAATTCTTTCACTGTTAGATAGGCCACTTATTGAGGAAGGCTATAGGCTATTATTTGTCACGATAAAAGACGCCCACGCGGGCGGAGCCGCGAGGAAAAGCTATATGTATAATATAACCCTGTTTGCCCAACGATCAAACTCGGAAGTATTTACTTTAAGGTATAACAGACTACGCTTGTTACACAGCATACTAGATGGTAATACAGGTCACACGAACTAAGCTGTCGATAAAACATGCATGTAAGCGTCATATTACCTAAACGTAAGTGCGCGGGTAGTAGAAACGAGTTACTACGATAACACAAGCATGGAAATGTAACATAATACTCCCGTTGTTAACACACACACACACACATTTGTGTGTGTGCCCTGTATAACTATCTACTTTGCAGTGTGTACATACTACTGCGTGACCATAATTATAAGTTAAGTCCTTAATTCTCGTTTTCCAGGTGATTAGGTAACAGGTACATTTAATAAGAAAGTAGAACGATATTTAGTGACAGTATTATTTCATTAATTGTCTAATTATCTGGGATTAAAATAGTTATAAAATAGTCGTAACTAAAAACGCTAGACACTTTGCAAAGTGGTACCAAAAGGTCTAACAAATCTGTTGTTTCTGTAATTACACACTTACACATTTTGTCGTTGAATTTGGTTTCTCCTAATCCTTATAATTTTCACTAAAGGTATCCTTTACCTGAACATCTTACCTGAAAATGTCTGGCTACGTATAGCTAGCTAAACAGAGTTTGAGTTTTGAAGAAGTTCTTGTGACTGACATGTGTTTCAAATTACTCATCTCAGAATTGTTTCAGAACTCTCCTGCATTATGCATTCGTTGGTGTACTTCTTGCTCATCGCCTTTACTTCGTGCCTGGCGCATTACAGAGGCACTTCTGACAGCAGGAACTTCGTTGTGAGAGAGGAACCTTCGGCCGTTGAAGGGTACGAACAGCGTATTTTAAAAATTAATTAATAACTTAATAATATAATTACTGCAGATGTAAAACACACGTAGGACGTCACAGGTTTTGAAAAATACGAGTCGCTTCTTGACAAATTTCGCTTGCTCCAAGCTGGCTCATTGTTAAAGATTTAGCTATTATTTTTTGGATAGATATTCGAATCGAATCGGAGGAATTTGTTAGCTACCACGGGTGCGATAATTTACCATTTAAAGGCTACCTACATAAGTATGGTCTACGTATTCATGTAATATCATTAAAAATATTTTTGCTATGTAACAGAGTCCTTATCGAGTGCCCAGTCTGCGAAGACTCAGACCACTGGATGGCGAGCAACGAAGAATGCCCTATAAGGAAAGGCAACAAGAGCTACAAGATTTGCAAGTTTGGAACTTACACGAACGAAGTCTGCGGCAAACGAACTGACTGCTACAGGGTTGGTTAACATTCTTCCTACGATTGAATACACAAACCTAAAATCCCATAATACTTTAAATATTGTATACTGGCCAACAGTGGTCGAATCGATTGGTCAGATGAATTTTGTGGCCTACCAAAACGTTAATAAACATTCGATTCCTCCCAATTTTTCCTACTTATATCGTTTTTTCTTTTAACTTCATTCTCGAGTGTTTTGAAATGAAGAAAAGTATTTAACATAACTTTCTTTATACCATTAAAATGGAAAGAGACCTTAGGCCCAAAGTGGGAAATTTACAAGCCAATTATTAATTGTCACTTCTACGTCCAGGGTCCCAGCGAACAGTGCACCATAAAGCGCGAATTTGACATGTACGGCAAGAAGTGCGCTCCCGGCTACTTCTGCCACAAGTGGGCTGGCGTCTGCACTGGTCCCGAGTTCCGGCTGGACAGCAACTGGCAGTGGCAGGTCATCCCCTACACCCGCCACCGGAGCGAGCTCAAAGTACAGCCCGATGACGCCAAATTCACCTTCGAAGGAGTCCGAAACTAATTTTCGAATACTTTAATCTCTTTGAGCTAACTACCTGAACTTCATGATCTCATTTCTAGTCATAATGTTATGAAACATTTAATTGTTAATCGACATTCCTATACTGATCTCAGTTTATAATAATTTTGTACAAAATGAAATATAAAAATTAAGAGCATTCTGGAGTTTTATTGCGTCATCTATTCATATTGACATGTCCCACCAGTGCCAAATCAACATGTCGTACTCGAGTTATGTATGATTCTGTTTAACTTAATTTTATTGAACCAACAAATGTTTATATGAAGTCTTTCATATACTTAAGTCTTTAAAGAACACCAAGTCAGCTGGATATGACAATATTAATGCAGATCTTATAAATCATAATGCGAACTTCATATCAGAGCCCCTGGCAATTGGCATACATAATTAAATTGTCTTTTGAACGAGGCTGTTTCCCTGATGAACTAAAACTCTCAATTATAAAACCTCTTCACAAAAAGGGTTCAAAGCTTGATAAAAATAATTACAGTCCCAAAACATTAACACCTGTATTATCAAAAATTTTCGAAAAAGCAATGTATAGACATCAAATTTCTGGAAAAATAAGAAATTCTGGCAAAACAGCAATATGTTTTTAGGAAAGTCAACACAGTCAACCACTTTCTCGTTAGTAAAGTCTACACTCGGTTCCAAAAATAACGGGTCAGTCACATAAACCCGAATATCTCCCGAACTACGTATGCCATCCTAATGAAACGAAGACTGTTCAATTGAGAATTTAATTATACAGATAAAAAATAAAATAAAACTTAGTTACACCCACAATATTAATCTTAAATTAAAAAAAAACTAAAGTAGTCATATTTTTCTTAAGATTACATTTTTTTTATGATTGTTTTTTTGCTGTTTTTCATCACTTTCTTCATTTAATACTTTGTATTGCCTCCACGAGCTCTTCTGACAACTTCCAGGCGATTAGGCATGCTGTATACCAAATTTCGGAGCCGGTGCTGAGGAATACCTTCCCATTCCTCCACCAGTGCTTGTATGAGCTCGGGAAGCGTGATTGGTGGGGGGTTTCGACCTTTCACGCATCTCTGAAGCTCGTCCCAGGCGTGCTCGATGGGGTTTAAGTCCGGGCTTCGCGCTGGCCACTGCATGAGTTCGATACCGACCTCTTCAAGGTAGTCATGTACAATTCTGGCGGTATGGGGACGCGCATTATCATGCATTAATATGCCATGCCGGTCCATCCTGGCCATGAAAGGACCTACATGTTCATTGAAGATCTCTTCCACGTACCTCTCTGCATTTAGAGTTCCATTTTGAATGAGCACCAGCTCGGTGCGGGCCTCAGCAGAAATCCCAGCCCAAACTTGTACGGAGCCTCCACCGTACGCCACTTTTTCCTCCACACACGCTTGATGGAAGCGCTCCCCTGGTCTTCTGTACACCAACTGCCTACCATCATGCTTATAAAGCATGAATTTAGACTCGTCCGTGAACATTACCCTAGACCAATCGTCTAGTGTCCAGTTTAGGTGTTCGCGCACGTATCTCTGTCTTGCAATTCGATGTCCCCGTTCCAGTTTGGGGCCATTTGCGGGCCTCAATGGTTTCACATTTGCTTCAGCAAGACGTCTTCTTACTGTTTGAGCGCTTAAATTGCCACCTCCAAAGCGAATAAAGTGAGTTTTTAGACCAACAGCAGTTTGAAAACGATTTCGGAGCATTGTAGCCACCAGTTGTCTGTCTTCCCTGGCCGTTGTGCATCTTGGTCTGCCATTTCCTGGTCTTCTAAGGTGTGATCCGGTCTCTTGGTACCGCTGGACTACCCGCTGAACAGTCGACAAAGATACACCAATGTTTCTGGCTGTTTCACGCTGGCTCCGCCCAAGTTCCAAAAAAGTTAGGATTCTGGTACATTCCTCTAGCGTGACTGCCATGCTTCACCTCACACAATAATAATTATGCACGTGGAAGACGTTCACGATAATTTTTTTTGTGACAGAATAGAAATGGAAAGCATCCATAATGACATGAAACAAAAATTTTGTTTTTAAAAATAGTCATTTTTTTAAATTTTGTTTTTCTAATGAAGTTTTTTTCATCAACCAGTTTAAATAATATGCTATTAGAAGCGCAACTAAAAAGTCTTTATTCTGTTTTTTATTTCATTGATCTAGCTTTTACAGTTCTGGAGGTATTTCAATTTTTGTGACTGACCCGTAATTTTTGGAACCGAGTGTATATTAATAATATTAACACTAAAGTTCCTACTTCTGCTCTTTTTCTAGACCTTAGTAAAGTTTTCGACTTCGTTGATCACTCTATTCTTATCAGATATATAGGTACATACGGCATCCGAGCTCCGGCTTTACTATGGTTTCAAACATATTAATCAAAATGTTTTTATTTCTAGTAAACCTAAAATAGGCGCTTTAGAAACGTTAACTTTAAAAATTTATTACTTTAGGCACGCGGATCCAAAGAGTCATTCCTATGGAGAAGAACCGGCAAGAAACTCCATAACATACAAAATTTAATGAATACAGTAATACTGTTGAAAATTATGATTCGGAGCAGCGTTTAGATTGTTTTGGCGTCCCTCAAGGGAGCATACTAGGTCCATTTTCTCTTGTGCATAAACGATTTTCCAAGAGCATTATTAGACGAATGTGTTTTATTTGCAGATGACACAACTGTCATTATAAATTGTAAAAACCAAAATTCATACGAATCTGTAATAAATTAATGTCTTGATGGAATTAATAAATGGTTAGACGCAAATTAATTAAAAATAAATAACACAAACAATTACACAGCACAACATTTTTAGGAATCACATGAGATTCTAATCTTACTTGAAAAATCATGTATATAGCTTATGTAAAAAGATAACTAGGTTTGTTTTCGCCCTTCGAAAAGTAAAAGATGTCACTTCTAGACTAACTTCTCTTATGGTAATGGTATACCATTCATATATATTATGTACAGTTATTCGCTATGGAATAGTCGTTTGGCGTAACTCTTCTGATTTAACCAGGGTTTTCATAGTACAGAAAAAATCTGCTCGAGCAATATAGGGTATGGTTTGAATCATATATATGAAGTTGCCAAATTTGTAAAGTATCACCCATTTATTTTTTAAAAGAATGATAATAAGAGGTAAACTAACTCAACTTTACCTTAAAATGCCGGTACCCACATTAGAGTTTTTTAGACGGATCTGTGTGTATGGCACCTTTAACTTAAAGTTCTCTACCAAAGCCCATTGTGGAATTACCTCTTAAAAAGTTCTGTCGTGCTTTGCAGGATTGGTTGATAGAAGAAAACTATTATCCGATTAACGACTTTTTAAAGAAAAGTTCCTGTCGCTACTGTTATTTTAAATAAGGATAGGTACATTGCAGCATTGGATAAACAAAACTTTTTTTTCCGTTGGCAGTTTATTTTTATAGTTTAATTTATAAAGTGATCTCATTTTGTTATCATAATAGTTTTCTTAATTAGTTTTTGAGTAGATTGATAATTAGTAGTAATTGATAATTATTAGTAAAACATACAAAGTATACATACAAAAAACTGTCGTGGTGGCCTAGCGGTTCAATAACCGGATTCGCATGCACACGGTTGCAGGTTCTAACCCAGGCAAGTACCAATGTGACTTTTTCAAATTTATATGTACTTTCTTAATCATTGTAAGACATCATAGACAAACGGCGAAGGAAAACATTGTGAGGAAACCTGGATTCCAAAATATTGGAATCTGAAATCGCCAACCCGCAATGAGCAAGCGTGGTGATCAATGCTCATCCCTTCTTTACATGAGACGAGGCCTGTGCCCAGTAGTGGGACGCTTATAGGCCGGTATTATTATTATTTATATTATATACAAAATAGAATTACTTATATGTTATGTTTTGTTTGTAATTTGCAAACCTTTAATAGGTGAAAATATGTTGTAATCAAATAATACTCCTTATTTTACTATTTTTTCAGCAAATAAAGAATTTATTGTTATATTATTGATTATTAAATACCTAGATTTAATTTTATAATTACGAAATTAAAGTTATTTTCCTGTCTCTCAGTAATTGTTTTACAGTTAAACCGCTGAACCAGCTCATCTAAACAAAGTAAGCCTGGATCCTAAGAAAAGGTATTGGTCCATTTTTCTACATTGTAATAACATCAACTGCTATTTAAGAGGCGTCAGTGCCCATGTCCAGTTAGTCGGTGCGCGCGCGGTTGCTTCAAATAATCGCAACAAAATAAGTACATATTCATCCATTCGGTTGATAGTGTAATTTGGTTGAACTTATCATAGAACATTATTATTAAATTTAATATGTTCCCATACATATTTTATTCTAAGAAAGGAAGGAAGAGGTAAGTAGAAATTTTCGTGCGTATGCCTAAATAAACGTTAATTAGGACTTATTGAATCTTATTTTTTTTATAATATTTCTTATAATTATATTAAATTCTTGTGTCACGGTGTTTGTAGCTGTTAGCATGTTTGTCCTCCGAAATAGCTCGACCGATTTTCGTGAAATTTTGTGTGCTTATCGGTTAAGTCTCGGACAACATCTATTTTTCACACCCTTAAATGATAGGGCCCAGCATTAAATTCATTCGTTCGATAACTGATTAAGTACCAATCGATCTTTTATCCCAGCCAGGTGTCTACCGTTGTCACTCTCATCCAGCAAACATCACGGAGTACGGATGGGATAGAAGCCGGCTTGCTTTCTCTCACTCTCTATACAGTTTTCGCCCTTTTTTTTGCCGGCCTCCTTTCTCTCACACACAGTCTTTGCCCATTTATTTTTTCGTTTCATTCGTTTCTCGATCGTAGAAGTGACTGATAGAAGCGGCATAATATCATTTTAATTTTTGTTTCAGTGTTAAAAGGTCTAAGAATCGGACAACAGCTATTTATTATACTCCTAAGTGTTAGCTAGAAGCTATAACGTTTGCTGGGTCAGCTAGTACTATTTAATATACATTTAGAACTGAACCATACCAATTAAGCATAAATAAAAAACAACCGAAACTGCGTCATAAAATTCCAACCCTATAGACAAAATCCCTATAGACTGGAAATATGCCCAAAAGGCTGTTTTAAGCGCCAGATACGCTGAATAGCATGCAGAACAGCTTTCCAAGGTAAAAACCAGCCCTCGGATTACGCGATGTGTACAGACAACTTTTGGATAAATCTATAATAATATAGAACGAGGAAACATTTTCTTTGTATGTTTGTTACGAATAAACTCAAAATCGAGAGTACCGATTTCGATTTTTTTTTCACCATTAGAATGCTACATTAACCCTTATTACAATAGGCTGTATTTCTTACTAGACCAAAACTAGGGATCACTACTAAAACTTCAATAATGTAACCTTCAATAATGTAAATAATGTAACCCAATGGGTAAAAAATAGCTATAAAATGTCTTTCATTACGTGCGTTCCGGAAACTATTGATGATAGAACAAAAAATGTTCTACTACTTATATTGAAGAACGTATTAATATCTACTTACAAAAACTTCGAACGTAACGCGATGTCTAACTATTGTAGCTTTTGATTTTACATTTTAAAAGTTGATTTCCAACAAAATCTAACCATCAAGACCGTTTCAATACCTGTTAATTATTTTTTTAATTATTCAAATTGAATAAACCATTCAAAAAGTATTAATATATAAAAAGTAAAATCTAAATAAAATATATTTTAAAGGCAAGCGGGAAACGTATCTAAGGATTCCATGTTCTTATACAACGTTTACAATGGTTTAACGTCAAAGAACAAGGAGTCCTTTGCGGTCAATTGTTTGTAGTAAATGTACTGCAAACAATTAACCGCAACATTGGTATATAATATTTTTGACATCCTCTCCAAAAGCCCTTCCAAACGATACCTGACGCGATATATACCTACTTTTGAAAAGTATTAAGGGTGGAGAGGGGATCAAAAACTCTCCCTTTCTCTTCCTCTCCTCCTCTCTTTAGTGGTCAGTCATCTACTACCAGTATAAAAAAAATATTATTGCTTATTACGACAGTTCTGCTGTAATCCTTAAGGAGTTTGTTTCAGAGCTCCGAAGTTCATCATCAGGTCAAGATAAATTACCATTTCGAAATAAACCCATGTCGAACAAAAAAAAGGATTTTGCGAATTAATATAGTACGAAACACTGAACATCCGAATTGTTAACCTCCTTTTACTCTAGTGTACACACAGTAATAGTGCCTAGGTATATTTATACACAAAAACCATCCACTTGAACCACTCTATCTATTGCTAATTATGTGCTTTATAAATATCTGTTGCGTAGTTTATAATATAATATAATATAAGATCTAAGCGATCTAACCAGAAGCGTGTAAAATAAAATCATAGACAAAACTATTGTAAGTGAATAATTTTCCACACGAAAATCCAACTTCTATTTCACCGGTGATACCTCCGATGTGGCCCGCGAAATTCAAATTTTCATGTGTTTTTTGCAATTTGCTTATCAGTGACAAGTTGTAACTTGATCAAAATTCGATTCGCGACAATAACAAGTATAATTTTAAATATAAAAATGATCATAACATGTGCTCCATTCATTCTCACAAAGATTAACAAAGTTAGTAAAATTTCCGAAATCTAACTCATTTTCAATTATTCTTTGTGCGAGCGAATGGAGCGAACGTTGTAATTATTCTTATATTTGAAGTTATATTTGTTACTGTCGCGAATCATATTTTGATCAAATAACAACTTGTCACTGATAAGCAAATTGCAAAAAACGCATGAAAATTTGAATTTCGCGGGCCACATCGGAGGTATCACCTTAAGGGTAGATTTCTAAAAACTTTATAGGTAGGTACGTGTTTAACCAAAAATCCATAAGTGAAAAATCATCTATCAGGCTATCTTCGAAAATGACAAACTCCCTATTTAAACCTCAACCCCTATTTTGCCCTTATAAGAGATATTTTTTAGTAAATCGCTGAAATACGTGTTTATTTCATTATAATATAACCGGTAACCCGTACATCAAATTTCATTTGTCTGCCATTGAAAACAACGAACTTCTCATAAAAACTTTCAATTTCAACATCTTTAGGGGTGGATTACCAAAATTTCCGAAATACGTTTTTATTTAAATTTAACCAGAACCAAATCTATACTGAAAAGAGGCGATGATTCATAATCTAATGCAATCATAAATTATGTTAGAACTTAGAATCTTGCATGCATTTGCGCTGGAAATACCCGTCCATAGACAATTATATTTACAAGCTAAAGTGAAGTATACCAGACTAAAATGTATTTTCTACCAAAAAAACTTCAAAATCATATATCGAAAAACAGACCGATGTTCATTAATTACTTCAAATTTTAAATTATTGTTCGTTCCGTTTCAGAGATCTAATTATTATGTGGGGATTATATGTAGAGAAAAAAAATCGTAGAATTATATTTTAGAATTAATGTTTGATAACATTTTACCCTTTTTTTATTTCATTTTTATAGTAAATTAATTAATTAAATCATAATTAAATGCATTTCCTTATGTAAGGCTATTTTTTACATTGGCTAAGAATGGCTGGATTCTAAACAAATTGTTGATTTTGACATGTTCTGCAAACTATTAATTTAGCTTTCAAACCTATAAAAACAGGATGGATTAAACGTATGTAAAATTAATAATTTATGAAGTTAAATTCAGTAATCAATATCTAATCTTTGTGACTATTTATGATTTGTGGTAGCCACTGACACTTTAGACATTGGCAACACTAAAAATCTGTATCAGCCTATCACAGATCACTCACTTTTTCGCTATCACTAACGTTTCTTTCTCAGCTCAGACGCTAACGCTATCAGTTTCAGTGTAGCACTAACAAGGGAAGCTTGAGTTTGTTTCTCCATTATTTTGTTTTCCACCTTTATTTCATTATGAGAGCACTATTAACAATTGGCTGTAGCGTGCACTTTTTACAATATTGTGATCTTTAGTCAGTTTTGTATATTATAGTGGAATTAAAAGCGCTTCTTTTTAATACCACGATTAAAGCGCCGAACACTGATTGGTACCAAATTAGCAAGTTGGTTTTTTAAACAATATCAAAATGGATTGCGAAGTGTGTAGTATGAAGGATGTTCCGCCGGAGCATTACGACTCGGAAAAACACATGAAAAATAAATATCTTAGACAATTTGCAGATAACAAGTAAGTCGTTTGTTTTGTTTTGCCATAATATTTTTGTTCTTTGTATTGAAAGTTTTGTGATGCGTTTTGTGGTCCAGCGCTTCCTCGCCGGCCAAAATAATTCTGTTAAATAGTTAGTAAATTTTGTCATTACGAATCGAAGTCTGTATTTCTATCAATTTTGACTAATGTTTTTATTTAATAGATCACATTTTGTAAATATAAAAAAAGGATTAGCATCAGTGTCATGCGACGTAAAATCGAGTTTCTCGTCTGTCGTTGACCACAAAGAAGGCAAAATTAATATATCAGTAAGTAACTTTATCTAAGTCTTTAACCCAATAATTTTCCATACCTAGCTGTAATCATCCAGCAATACTATACATCAATTGATTATGATAATAGCCCAAATGGCGGTAAAATATTTTTAATAAATTAAGAAGCAAGTTAAAAACCTTAGTAGCACCATTGCCTCTTTTCTTTGCTTGTCTGAATATACATATAACAAAAATAATATTTTGTTAAAATTTATAGAGCTTTAAAACAAAAATAATTCCAAATCTTACTAATTACCATTAAATAATAATTAATAGGCCATTAATTAATGAAAACAAATAATTTAATGGTGTTATTTGGTGCTGATGGTGACTACTAATATTTATCTAACTTATTAGTAGATGATTTGATAATTAATAAGCAATTAAAAAAATAATTACTAATCCTAAAAAACATTTTAACAGGCAAAGCCCGATGAAGAAGTCATTTTCAAATTCAATATTAGTAATGACAGTCATAAGAGCTATATAAGTATAGCTTTCATCAAACTGGTCCACTCGCAGTTTAATTTCATTATGAACCGTCATAGTTTTGAGACGGGATGCATAGCAAGGGCACTACCACCACGTAAGTTAACTCATTATACTCTTTTTTTTTAATCTTATAATTTTGTCCAATTTATGTATTCCATTCAGCCTATGGTGATCCTCTGCAGGAGATAGAACATTTGTCTCTGTCAAATTAATGTAGTTTGCTTTGGGGTCATTATTTTTTTTTTACTAGGATCTTCCCACAACTTTCTCAGCATACAAAATTCTATAGTTAAACATATTTATTAATGTCATGCATTAGTCAGTTATGGGCTAAGGCTAAACATTCACCAAAAATAGCATTGTATGTAGTTTAAAAAAATATGTTCTGTTGTTTGAATATAAGAAGATTTTCTGTGTGTTATTCATTGAGATACAATCAAATCACTAAAATGAGTATAGAACATCCTCCATTTTTGAAATCTGAATATTAATTTTATCTAAATTATTCGATTATTCATGGAAATGTGAAAACTTTTTTTATAATTTTCATGTATGATTGAACTGATTAATATTTTAAATAAAATTAATCATCTACATTAAAAATAATCTTTCAAGTTTGTCTAGAAAAAAATCGGGAGCTAGTTTAGTACTGAAATCTTTGATTTATTTATTTTGCAGAAAATAAACTCACAGAAGAAATAACTGTGACATTTAGTTCTCCAGAAATTGGTCAGTATGAGACACCAATAATATTCTTTTTTCATAATAAAGATACAAATGAACACATTGTGATAATGAGAGAAATGGTAAGTTTTAATCACTTTTCTTGTGCATTATTTATTTAATACTGTAAATAATATCAGCCTGTATGTGTCCCACTGAAGACAAAGACCGCTTCTCATTATAGATAGGGAACAAAAATTAATCACCATGCTTGCTCTATATTCTCTTTGGATTAGTGATTTTAGATTAAACATTTTGGGTTTTGTTTTCTTACATAGTAAATATAAAGTAAAAAACATTTTTTTTTCGGTTGTGTTGTAATTTAATAATATTTAAATTAAATTCGAAACTGCCTCTTCTTGAATTCAATATCGCTCTATAAAAATTTATATCACATTGTTTCCATAAGCCATGTTAGATTTGCAATAAAATTATCATATTAAATTTCTTGACCATGAAATATTGAATAAATAGACCTTACTCAAAATCGTCTCTCAGTTTGGAAGCTTTATTGAAAAATATTTATATACATACCTACTATTAGTCTTTGTCTATACCACATTATTTTTAAAACACAAAAACGGATGTACCTGCGTATCAAATACAGAATGCTACAAAATTTCGAAATTGTATGACCAAAACTCAATGTTGCATCGTAACTAGTTCGCGAAAAACATTTGCACGACGCGTAAGACACAGTTTAATAAAATCTAAGTTAGTAGTGCAATAATCATTGCAATCGTGAACTGATTTTGAAAACTATTTTTCTTAAAACATAATTAAGTAAAAATATATTAAATACGGGTCTATGTAATATATTTAAGGATTCGTCGCTGGTGTACATATTATTTTCTGAGGTTTACGCGAATATTAGACATTGAAATAAAACTACTTTAAACGGACTCTATCGCGGTTTATTTTAGATTTTAGTTCCCGACGTTTCAACACCTTTGCAGGTGTTATGGTCACGGGCAGACTGAGATGGTATTCGTCTTGACAAGATATGTTGCTCGTTCTACCTTCATATTTTTGTAATTTATTTTTACTTTTAATTTTAATCGTTAGTGTTCCGACCTACGCAATATGAGCTCACTGTGTCTTGAAATCTTGCAGCGCTGCTCTTGGGATTGGTTTTGATTTTGTGTATGATTCGTCGCTAACAATAGATAATCAATGTATAGATAGATCATTGTACCAAGATATCACCCAGTCTTTGCCAGATAAGTCTGGCAAAGACTGGGTGGGGGGGTTACCGGGGGTAAGCCCCCGGGTACTGAAAGGCTAATTAACATTAACACGTTCTTAAATGTCGTCTTTCGCTGCTTTACACTTGAAAGCGACAGAGACAGCATGAGAATCAACGGCGGCTTTAAACTGTTTCCGTATTCGGCAATTAGTTTCTTCTTTTATTTTTTTTAAACGACACCCGCACTAAGGAATTTAATCCTTGTGTCGCGGGGGTTTCACAAACATTCGAATCACATGCACAAAGAACACCGTGGTGACCTATACCACTCGGCTATCCGTGCAGTCATAGTCAACTTTAGATTTTACTCAATATACCTATAATCTAAAAAATGTTCTTTCTACAAACCCCTACATTTGCATCAGATATATGCCTAGTAATCTCGGTGATAAACAAATAATGATGTCTGTTACATAATTTCGTAGAATAATTAACAATGAAGTCACTATGTAATATATTATATTAATCAAATGTTTGTTTCTGTATGACACTACTGTTGCCCCGGATTCGCCTGGAAATCCGTGTTAAACAAAGAACAATGTATGTTCGTAATTTCGTAGAATAATTAACAGTAAAATGATTTTACTCGGGGCCTATTTCACCATCGTCAGATAACTTTATTCGAGGAATAATGTTTGTTGAATAATTGTTGTTTTATACAGAATCTGTCAACCGTCAATTTTAATCGTCAAATAAAAGTTATCTGACGATAAATAGGCCCTTAATGTGGTGTGATCCTTATATAAATAACGCGTTGGTTATCAGTTATCCGAGTCCGAGACTATCTCTGTAACAAATTTCATTTAAATCTGTTCAGTAGTTTAGGCGTGATTGCGAAACAAACACACACAGACAGAGTTAATTTCGCATTATAATATTAATGTTAATAATTTGAATTGACGTCTGAAATTTTATTATTAAGACCCGAAAATTGAAACTGTTATTTTGTCTTTTCAAAGGCAATAACTAATTATCTTAAACCCTTGAGGCCTTGACTAAGCATTAATTCAACACAGTTCCCAGAGAATTTGTTCGATCGATAAGTATTCTAAGATTTATTCTAGGAACGTCTTAATTGTTATAATTATCGTCTATCGTCACAAGTTTACATAACTCTTAAATTCATGGCTCTTATTTCATTGCTTTACTATAATAAGCTGTTCTAGGAATTGTTATACATTGGACAACTTCTTGAAAACGTGTAATAGGTACAATATGTTTGTAGTTATTTTAAACATATCATACCTAGTTGGTAAATTTTGTTAAGATTAGGACATCGTTTAGGATCATCAGCTTTATAATGACGAATTGATCTCATCCAAACTCGATAATTCGTCGTTTCGTTCCATAATCCGTATGCACACATTCCGGCTTCATCATCAGTACATTTACTTCTTTGACTTTCTCATTAAATTTATACTTCTATCCAAAGATAAACTATTGGTTGAGGCGAAGGTCTTAAAATCCTACAAAGAGCCTACTTGATTATATAAATACCACGTTGTAAGAAACAAAATAAAATAGAACAATAAAGAACAATTCCTTTACAAGTATTGTTTTAAACAAACATATTTCCAGAACAAAACGTTTTTAATGTAATTCGTCTTTCTCAAAGAATCACGTGTTAGTTTGTCGGAACAAAAACAACAAGTATTTTTAGACAAAAGCATAAAGACATTATAATATCTTTCTCAAAGTACCACGTGTTAAAAACCTGTCGGAGGCGGAAAAAAAAGGTTTGGGTTGGGTAGCAGGTAACTCAAGGATACTCCGTGGTACTTAGTTGGGCGGCATCTGTTCCCGGAAATAAACTATTGTACAAAAGAATAAGTCTTCGTGAGACGTTTCGACTTATGATAAGTGCTACAAGTGAGTGTGAAGGTGCTGGAACTACATGTTAAGGATCCGAAGGTTAAAACGATACTAATAATGGACAATATTAAGTATGCTGATGAAAAACTTCTTAAAATATGGTCCCTCATGTTATTTATGGGTTGTCGATGTTTTCGGTCCTCTTTCCAATTATTGTCTCCGATTTAGTATTGCTATTTGGCAAAATTATAAACTAAGTGTATAAAGGCGTTAAGATTTTGAATTAGATTTCAACAACACGGGTTATAGTGCCACTAACTTATTAGAACCAGTAAAGGCGTTGATTTTTTTTTATTTATTTATATATTGACAATTTACATACATAATTGAGGGTTTAGTCTATCAACTCCATACAATTTTCATGGTTTTTAGAAGCAAGGCAAATTGTGCACTGTAAACTTAAATATCCGATTATTTTGTATATAAACTGTACAAAATAAAATTTGTTTGTGTGTTAGTTCTAGATTTGGCCTCCGAGTCTGATATTTTTGTGGCACTATATTTCAAGTGACGGGACATTTATCAGGTTTTTTCATGCGCAGTGCTATTCAAATTTATTATTGTAATATACAGAAAATGGATATACAAAACATACTTCGTATGTTTTTGGTTATATCAATAACATTAGCTGACGCCCGTGGTTTCGCCCGTGTGGATGTCGGCTATCGCGAACAAGAGTGATCATGAATTTTGATCCCGTCCCCGCAACACATGGGAATCTATTCTAGGATTTCCCAGTATGAAAGTAGTCAAGGCCTTATTCCAGGCTATAATCTATCCCTGTACCACTTTTCTGCTCTTGAATTTTATTCGCGCGTCCGATGTTTCCGATTAATACTAAGAATTCAGAAAATAATTTTAATTTATATGGTGTAAAAGAATAAAAATGATGTAAAAAAAAATGCTTGAAGCCTCTAACTCATTTAAAGTGATAGGGATTAAATACCGTATTTTATGTGTAAATAGCTTTTCAATTACCGCTTTACCATTGCCCATTTTTCAAGTATTCTAATGGATAAAGTAAGTTATCCTTAAAACATAATATATCCTGCTCCCAGACGGCTTATTTTTGTCCCAACAAATATCATTACATTTTAGTTTATGTACTTATACAAAAACTTGACAAATTATATACTAAAACCTTTCTCGAAAACCAGTCTATCCATTGGTGAAAAAGAAATTAAAATAAGTGCAGCAGTTTTTGAGTTTATCGCGAACAGACAGACACGATGGAGGGCTTTGTTTTATAATATGTAGAGTTATAGGCAATGTAGTAACTTCATCTCAGATTGCATCATAACTGTTCTGAATATATAATGTCACAATAATTTCTTAGAAGACCACGAGTTAATAAATTAAACGATAAGATATAAGCAAAGCTTTTATTTATGCGTCGGATGTGTAACAATCGTAAACATTAACAGTGAAGGAGTTGGAGCGGGCCAATCGGAGCACAGATCGTTATAAACTAAGCACCCAGTTCTTATTTATTTATTTATTTATAATATGTAGTTATATTTGTCTTTACAAAATCAATGATCGTAAACGAAGTCCCAATTTTACCAAGACTTACTTTACCTACTATCACGAATTAAGCGCATACTCTTTCATAAACAGAACGTTTTAAAATAGATATATATCTATAAAAATTACGAACTTACCATAAAACTTAAAGATTGATATATACAGGGTGAAATAGAATAAAGGCGACAAAAAAATATGGGAGCTTCATTTTCAGTAACATAGCAATTATAAACTGTTTTTTCTACAATCTAAATCGTTAAAAAAAATTACGCGATTATCGTTTTCAAAAGGTCCATTGATGTTATTATCTTTATTTAAGTACGAATTATCGGTATTCCAGCAAAATATTTAATTTGCAAAATAAATAAGAAAAATTAAATCGTGCCCACTACACGAAAATGGTAGTACGCGAAATTCTTTGATACTTTAATTATTTTAACGCTTTTCGTAACACTGATCAATTATTTTTTAATTTTACATTTGATATTTTCTACATTTTCTTGACAACACGTATTATTGTATATTTAAATTTGTCGCATCTATTCAATTTCACCCTGTATATTTTAAAATTTATATTCAACCAAAAACTTGTGTAATAAATTTCATATTGCTAACTTTAATGATGAAGAATTTCAACTTTTAAGACGCTGTCCATGTGGGTTACTGTTGGTACATTAGTAGATATTACAACGAAACAGGAACAACATTCAACTCAGTACCGGTCATTGCGTTATCGTTTGTTAACAGATTTAGCCAAGAATGCACCATTGATCCTACACAGTCACGTATTCCAATATGGCTGGCCGTGCGAGTGAGAGATCCAATAATTGCAGATTTGATTTGCTAAGTTCCGGCGTCCAGGCCGAAGTGTAAGGGTCGACACTGGGATACTTAGTCAGAGGTCGACACTTATTGAAAAAACATTAGCGAGTAGCTTTTTTAAAATATCAACAATAATTTTAAAGCCCCATCCATTAAAAAAATACTTCAAAGGTTCCCGACCAATTTTCATTTCTAAGGTGCTCGTAATCTTCAAACAGATCAAAAATAATATCATTTATTTCAGGCAACTACACCCATAGTAATTAAACATTTATGAATAAAATAAAAACTTATAAACTAACACATATAAATTAATAATATAAACTTCTAAAGCTTGAACGAACTCAATTAATAAATCAAGAATCAGTTTACACATTTGGAATCCACGATACTTATCACTGAAAGATTCACACGTGCTAATTTTATATTTTTGCTTTATGGGTTAAAATGTCTAAATTATTCGGAACTTAAAATATTAGACGCTAAATGTATACAGCTGGTGGCACCCAGCTTAAATATGTTTTTTTTTTGTGTCTGTAACATTTAAGCTGCGTTTTTTGTGTGTGCATTGTTGCACTTTCATTTATAGCCAACCCTAACTGGCCAATGGATTACCGCTTCATTTCTATAGGGGTCACCCTTTCAATGTTCATATAATAGACACAATGTTCCTGCAATTTTGGAAGCTGATAATCTTGCTGGACTGGTCCAGCAAGCGAGATCTTTTATAAACCAATAATGTGTGCAAATGCAGCCACTTTCGAATTTTAGTTGAAGTAACGGTGACCCATTGTTGGGGTCATAATAATACGTATTATTTCATTCATTGTGTTACATAGGGGTTAAATCACACAAAGCGTTTAGTGCTTGCATATTTATATAGTTTTTGCTTTATTGTTCCGAGGCTATTATTAAGTACTTATACAAAACTAAATGCGCAAAATGTGACAGCATTTTTCGTGTATTTAATAATGTGTTTCATTATAGTCTCTAAAGTTGTAACTTGGTTATTATTATTTGTTACTCAAGACTAAAGTACGGTTTAGTTAGGTTTATGATAAGAATGGACGAAGGGGGGGCGAATCAGGGTGATATCACTGTTTATGTTGACGTTAAAAAAGTGCTACATAGTAGCCTAATTTGAAGCGGCGCGGCGGTAGCCTAATGGCTAGGGCGTCGTACTTGCGATCACGTGGTTGCGGGCTCGAATCCCACCCATTACACTACCGACGTGAACCCACTCGTAACACAAGCATATTAGCTTAGCACGAGGGGTTAACGAGATTACTAGTAATGTGCGACCCACATTGCTAGTAATCTTTTAAAAAAAAAAAGAAAAAAAAAAAAGAATAAATGTTTTATTATTTTGATTTGGAATCAATTTTTTTTTTGAGATATGGAAAAGTACATAAAAACAAAAACAAAATGTTACATGATCCCTCGAGCACTTAACGGAATTAACGTTGTAGGTCAGTTATTTTCTCAATGTCGTATGCACCAAGGAGTTGAATTAGTAATCGGTATTGATTCTGGGTACCACAATAACTTAAGGCTAGGAACTTTACTACGTGTACCTGATCGATAGCACGAAGGCCTGCGACTCGTTGCTTATTTATGCAGTTCAATTTTGTATATGACCTTTGATTTAAAAATTAAATTAAATAAAACAAATAGCTACTTTCTTTAAACTCTTAAATGAAAATGTTGTTTATGGTGTCTTAAAATTGAATGAATTAGATATACTTACACTTATTTTTATGAAGTTATATACTTTTAGAGATATTTAAATACAATGATTAAATACTTCAATGAATTTAAGTGAGCAGGTACATCCTTTTTATAGCTTTCGATGTTTCTTAAAACTCAGAGATAAAGATTTTGACTACGGTATCGGAAACTTAATACTTAGATTTGCACATTAATGATAATATTTTTAGAAATATCTAAAGAACATTATGAAATAAAACAATTAATTTAACTACGTACCTCTTTTTGTTTTCAACGCACCGAGACTAAAATACTTTGACAATCGAAAGTTTGGTTTATAGCGAATTGCGATTCATTTTCGAAATGTATTTCGATTAGGTGTCACGTTCGAGATTTCTAAGCTAAAAAATCATCACCCTAACAAAATAAATTAATCTGAAAACTTGTAAAGAAATGCTATTTAACACCCGTTGTATGAATTATTATCATTATTTAAAATGTGTATGTAATTACATAAAACATCAATATTTTTAGGTTGTATTCGTCGAGGGTACCCAATCACTACACAACCCTGTAGTAAGTCCTTATGCAAAGAAGCAAATTTGGGCTAAACAGATTTACAAGTCCAGCATGATCGAGTAAGTTTCAAATGTTTCCTGCAAGTTTTACAGTGTTGAAGTGAACTGCAAAAATCGACCTTATTTCATTGATATGTAGAATGAAGCTTCATCCTTTGTGTCTAGAAATAGTACAGTAGAAATAATAACCTGGACGGACTGGCCTGTTGGTCTAGTGGTTAGTGACCCTGACTGCTAAGCCGGACGTCGTTAGTTCGATTCCACCCAGGACAAATCTTTGTGTGATGAGCATGATCGTTAGTTCTGTGAACTTCTGTGTCTGCGTGTAATTTATCTATAATACGTATGTATTTTGAAATATATAAGTATGTTTATCAGTTGTCTGGTTCCGATAGTACAGTAGTTTGGGATCAGATGGCCGTGTGTGAATTGTCTCAAGATATTATTATTAATAAATAAAAAAAGATATAATGTTACTTAAATAATCATGTTTTGTCAGGCGAAGCGCAGACGTGTTCCTTGTGCCAAAGAAAAGCAAGGAACTCTTCATACACCAGTTGAAGTTGCCCGAACATCCTGACCAATTGGATAAGAGTCTGCTAACTGACATCAAGTAAGTATCAAGCTGCAAAGCAAAACTCTTGTTAAAGCCAGAGATACACTAAGCTGATCATAGGACTGAGTAGGAAAAGAATGCGCATCCTAGTTCGAGCCATCACTGGACATTGTTGCCTAAACAGGCACTTGTCCACTATGCGACTGTCCGAAACAAGAACGTGCAGAATGTGCCAGGAGTCAGACGAAACTCCGCTTCATATTCTGACGGACTGTGGACCTTTGATGCGCAAGCGTAGCTTACACCTGGGCAAACATATTCTTGGCCCACAGGATGTAAAACATATCGCCCCCCAAAAGCTACTGCGATACCTAGTGGATGTAGGACTTGGTGGCGAACTGTAAAGATAACAGCGGCGTTCACAATAGATCGATGACGGTCCCAGTGATACTGGGGCTGCACAGTCCCAGAATAGCCGCTAAACAAAATAAAAAAAAAGTATCTAGTTAAAAACCTACTCTTTTCTTTTCCTTGTCCAAGTTAAGGTCGTCGTCGTACTCTGACCCGTATGTACCCTTATTTACCTTTAAAGTTCTGAGGATCGTGGTCATTTATGAGTTGTCCACATTTTGTGCGAATTACTTGTCACCACCGGTTCCTGTCCATCGCTTGTTTGCCTGTTATACAGAACTTGGTAGAAGCTAAGTCTCGGGTCTGGTCTATCCATCGGGTCGGTGAGCGGCCACGACTGCGTTTCCCCTCTGTGTTACCAACCACGATAAGTTTCTCCAGATTCTCATCTCCCTTCCGCACAATGTGGCCGAAGTAGGCTAGAATGCGTTGGCGACATAATATCCTGATTAATAAAATTACGTTACGGGAATTATCGCGAACTCATGCATAAATCTTGCGACATGCTGTAATTTTAATAAAGTCATGCAACGCGATAGCTTAAAAGTTAGTAGGTATAGCTGTAAGACCTATCAGGACTTCAGGGGTTCACGGGAAGTAACTCATTAAACTTATGCCGGGATGATACTTATAAAGGGTGAAATTTTTTTAATGCGTCGTGGAGGGAAAGTAACTTCTAAATACTACAGATAGCAAATGATGCTCAAAGGAAACATCCTTTATTTCTAAAAATAAATATAGTCTATAGGGTACCCCCTTAGGTCTTGTTGATACATTGATATGTAGATTTTTTGTATGTAAAATACCTCGTTTGTGATAAATAACTTATAATCATAGATAATAGTTATAAGCAAAAACTAAATACAAACTGTTTTCAGACAAATATTCGCTACGGGCGTAACCAAGGACAATTACATAAAATTCTTCCACAACTTGCTGTGGTTAGAGGAAACTATGATTCGATTGAATCTAAAGGTTAGTATTACTTCAAGTGTTTATAAAGGCAGCTCCACAGTTGCTAACGGAGATGCAATCCACGTTTGTCTTGCTTTGCTCTATAAAAATTGTAGTGATAACTTCCACTGTACCCGTCGAACAGCGTGCGCCGCAGTGAAAAGAGCCTTAATACTTGGCCTCGATTTGTGTTATCACCATAGAATAACAACTTCTTTTGAAGCCGTGGTAGCCTAATGGCTAGGGTGTCGGACTTGCGATCATATGGTTGCGGGTTCGAATCCCACCCATTAATCTACCGACGTGAGCCCACTTTTAACAGAGCATTTTAGTTTAGCACGAGGGGTTAAGAAGACTACTACTAGTAATGTGTAAACCCACATTGCTAGTAAACTTTGAAACAAACTTCCAACATAGAGTAAGATATTATCTAACAATAAATAATCAAACATTATATCCACAGAATTACAACATGTCCGCTATTACTATGAAGCACCAACATCAAATGAACTTTGGACCTTGTTACGCTTTGGTGGTGCCAGGACTTGGGGAAAAGAGACCTTCCTTAATGATCGGTACGTATCTAAATGGCCAGGTTATTCGCTATTTGCTGCTTACCGAAATCCGATCGATTTTATGTAGGTTAAAATCGGCCTACAAAATGTGGATTATCGGTCCTACAAAAACTAGTCGTGACGTAGGCGGGTAGGCATACAGACTAGTGATGTAACGAATGTTGGATTTTTCACATTCGCGAATGCGAATGCGAATATTTATCTTCAACATTCGCGAATGCGAATGCGAATGAGAATCTATATTAATAATTTCGTTCAGGGCTACGGTAGACTCGATCGAAACCTTATATGAATAACAAAACATAAAAAAATATTCATTTCGAGTCGACAACATATATCCGCAAAATTCGGATTATGGAGAATTTCGTTAAATTCTAATGGCACTGACAAACAAAAAACCGCAGTCGCCATCTTGGGTAATTAATAAGGCCGCGTTCCGTAACAGTTAATTCTGTTTCGAAGTGATTCAAGGAGTTTATTATCATACAACCTCCTTGAAGTGATTACAGTGCTGACAGGTATGTAAGTATGACAGTTGCATGATAGTTGGGACCAGAATCGTTTCGGATATTTATTTCGCTTTTTTCACGTTCCGTTGCATAATATACGCCTCGCCAATTAACACATCGCGTGCGTCGCGCCAAAGAAGTAGCCATCACAAAGAACTGTGACTCATTTGACTGTGTAAAACGAAACGTTTATATTAATAACACAAAATGTACTTATAAAATATATGTGTAGTCTGTAAGGTATATATCTATGGGCCTAAGTAGCCTGAAAACGCCGGTAACATTGAGTTAATCATAACAAAACTTAATACTTTTCTTCAGTCGTCGACGTTTCGCGAAAATATTGTTTTTGAAACTTTTTTTATGATAAACTCCTTTTTTTATGATAAACTCTTTGTTATGTGTTCTTTCTTTAAACCTGAGATTGGCCAATTGCGATAACAACCATAGAAAAAAGAATACTAACTAACCATAACAAAAATCAATGCTGTCAGTCAGCGGTAATTTTATTTCTTAATTACATATTATTACCTATTATTATTGTAGAAACGTCTTGCCGGAAACATTGATTGAATCATAACAAAACTTAATACTTTTCTTCAGTCATTGACGTTTCGCGAAAATATTGTTTTTGAAACTTTTTTATGATAAACTCTTTGTTATGTGTTCTTTCTTTAAACCTGAGATTGGCCAATTGAACCGATATTATAGAACCGATGACTACAGAATATTTACCTACATTGTGTATCATGAGTCACATTTAAACCGAGCGGAGCCGGGTTTTCATCTAGTATTTTAAAATTTCAAAAAAAGCGCGCGTAAAATGTTTGACAGGTTTGACGTTTCGTGACGCCATGATTAAATTGAACATAGCCGAGCCGATATTGGTTAATTGAATGAATTTAGTCACAGAAAGTTAATTCTAAAAGTTTTGTTTTGTTTTGAGGTTAGTTTTATGTTATTTATCAAATTTAACTGATATTTAAGGGATAAAGTGGCATAAAAACATGAGTAATAATGTACTACTAAATAAATGCAAACCTTACATAGTTGTAACAAGCCTGATTAATGTTAGATTTGATCAGATCTCTGAAGTTCTTTTTTCATAAATGAGACTTTAATTTAGAATGTAGAAGTATGATTTAATAAAAATATCTAAGTGTTATCTATTGTATTATTATTTCATATGCATGCATATCATAATTTCCTTTTTGATTATTAAAAACATTCGCTAAATATTCGAATAATTTTTGCGAATGCGAATGCGAATATTGAAAAATATGCGAATATTCGCGAATGCGAATGCGAATATCCGTTACATCACTAATACAGACACACTTAAACTGCGTATTTCAAATTGTGTCTTACTTTGTCATTTAAATATGAACTTTATTGACATTTAGTTATTGCAAATTGCACTTACCAGCAAATTATCAGATAAAGTACCATAAACTTATCTGAACCGGTAGACAAATCTGGATCTAATATTATTTTAATCATTTAATTTTGTAGAGCTTAACAGCTATAAATAATACCGGCTTATAAATATCCCACTGCTGGGCAGGTCCTGTGACAGGTATTTTCTTATATAGGTTGGTGATTTAAGATTCCAATTCTTGGAATCCAGGTTTCCTCTCGATGTTTCCTTTCACCTGTTTTCACTACTTGTCAATGATGTCTCAACATAATGAAGATTACATCGGTACTTGCCTGTAGATCCGAACCTGCAGCCTCGCGCACGAAAATCCGTTAGCTTGATTGGATTGGTTATTTAACTGTAAAATAATCTGAAATTATGATTTAGTTTACTCCTTGTACATGGGCGAAGTAATAATTTTTTGCCCTTAAATCCACGAAAATTTTATTGATTTGAAACTCTTAATTCAACAACAGCCGTCACCGGGTTATATCAGTCCGGTCAGTTAGTCGCAATTATACTTTGACCAGTCATCCTGTCATGATATTTTTTTTTTTACATTTTGTGGTTTTCTTGCAGGGGACATGCTGTACGTAAAGCCACATCACCATAACGAATTTATGTTTGAAGCTATTGTCAAGGACATAAATGATAACGTGGCACTGATCGGGGGATTAAACAATGAGTAAGTTTCACCTTTAGACAAATTCACGACAGCGGGTCTTAGGCTGGTCTTTATTACAATATTTTAAGGTTGATTTTCGTAAATTCCAAAATCTACCTTTGAGCTTGCTTTTTGCTTGGTATTGCTGTTACCACATAAGTGAGTAACAGATGAAAACACCCTAATTCAATTCTATTTTTATTATATTCAGGTAATCTTAAATTATAAATGTCTTAGGAAGAAGAAAAAAAAAACAAAAAAATCCTATGGTTTTCCGCATTTAGCGGTAAAAAAAGCGAGATTTTCGCCAAGTCTGGTTTCAAAATATTTGTATGAGAGAGAGTATTTAACAAAACATACAATAGGGTTATTTATTGTGTATGAAAAGAATCTAGTTCTCTGTTACATAATGAAAAGAATAAAACATTTTTTTATTCCTTTATAAAAACATTAAAAATGTATAAGATAAAGCTTTTAAAGTTGTGGGTTGGGAGCTTGGAACGTCACAGCGTTAGCATAAATTTCAATTATCCATTCATTGTATCTTTAACATTTTTGTATATGAGAGAAACGAAAACCTTCTTGTCTAATAAATCACTATAAAACCGGACATAATAAAATCCCTATTATCACCTTCCTTAATATGTAATAAAAGCTCCAATTCGGTTTTACTAAGGGGAGGTCAACGACCGACGCCGCGGCCAACTTGGTGACTCATATTTTGGGAGCTTGGGAGGGTTCACAGGATGCTATAGGTGTTTTTTGTGACCTCTCCAAAGCTTTCGATTGCGTTGATCATAATACTCTGATCCTTAAATTGAAGTACTACGGATTAAGGGGACAATCCTTAGATCTAATTTTGTCATATTTATCAACTAGACGGCAAAAAGTTGGCGTAAATGGGGTTACTTCGTCGGGATCTTTAGTAAGAATGGGCGTGCCCCAGGGTTCTATTCTAGGTCCCTTTCTTTTCCTAGCGTATATAAATGATCTTCCCTTCATGATGGCTAATTTAACTGATATGGTATTATTCGCGGACGACACCTCTCTCATTTTTAAAATCAGCAGGAAAGCACTGGACTTTAGTAACTTAAATAGTGGACTTAGTATATTATCAGATTGGTTTTCAGCAAATAACCTGCTTCTCAACGCGTCTAAAACTAAATGTGTAAAATTTTCTCTTCCTAACGTTCAGTCTCAATCAGATCTTAACTTAGAACTTGACGGCAAAAAACTTGATATAATTAACGAAACTGTTTTTCTAGGTATTACAATAGACTCTAGATTACAATGGGGAGCTCACATTACATCACTAGCTAAAAGGTTAAGTTCGGCTGCATTTGCGGTCCGAAGAATAAGGCAGCTTACCGATGTCCCTACTGCTAAACTAGTTTATTACGCATACTTCCACAGCATTATGTCATACGGAATTCTGCTTTGGGGCTCTGCAGCCGATGCCGATTCTATATTCATTTTGCAAAAACGAGCAATTCGTGCAATCTACTGCATGGGCCCTCGCGAGTCCTTAAGGGAGAGATTTAAAGAAATCAATATTCTCACGTTGCCATCTCTTTACATTCTGGAAAATATAATGCACGTACGGAAAAATCTACATAATTTTAGTATTAATAGTGATCACCATTGTATAAATACAAGAAGTAAACATAAACTAGTAGTCCCTAGGTTTAGACTAACTAAAACCAACACCAAATCGTTTCTAGGGAATTCTATTCGTTTTTATAATAAATTGCCGTATGACATTACTAATCTATCGAACAGGAAGTTTAAATCAAGTATTAAATCAATGCTTATAAAGAAAGCCTACTATAAAATTAGTGACTACATAGAGGATAAGCGTGCTTGGAATTAGCATCATCTGCACATGTGGCCTCCCTGGCGGTCTGCCATTCATCTTGCTATTCTTGTCTACATCAATTAGCTTCTCCACAGCCTCTATTCCGGAGGTCTTTTGACATGCCTTGACATTCCTGTTAGGGACTTGATTAGGACTACATTAATGTATGTAAATTATTTTATTTTTTCGTGAATTGTATAGCAGTTGTTCTTTCTTTTTTTTTTTGTAAATGTGTCGACAACGAAATATTAGTAAAATGCATGTATTTCCTCATTTTTTTTTCCCTCTTTTGAGGTAGGTAATATATTGCAATAATCTTATGCTTTTGCTATCTTACGTTGTTATCGCATATTTTAAAAGTAATGTATTTTAAATCATTGTATATCACCATTTTTAAAAGAGTAACCTATGGAGTTTCTTGCCGGATTCTTCTCCATAGGAATGACATTTTGGAACCGAGCAACTAGATTCATTTTTATTAACGTTTTGAAAGTACCTGAAAGGGTCTACTCGAAATAAAAATATTTTGATTTTGATTTTGAATCTATGTTCATAAGGTGACCTGACCTTAAGTTTATTTGTAGGTTCATAAAGCACTACCGTCCGCAAGAGTTGTTCGATATCCGTTTCTTCATGTCTCGGATCCAGCTGGAGCGCATGCACCACGCCGTCCACAATATCAAAATCATGGGACAAGAGTCCAGGATATTTCCTCAGGAGAACAAGAAAATTTGTGCTGTGCAACCGATCATCAAGTAAGTGTTACCATGATTGAAGACTGTGGTTTATTTTTACCGGACTGCGCCAGGAGGAGGGATATGTTTTTGAGTGTATTTTTTGTATGTATATTTCTTTGGCACGCTCTTTAGCGTGTTGTTGTTGTTCCACGTGGGCGGTCATACTTCTGAACCTGTGCATTTTAACGTGTAAGTTGGTATTGGTAATGGTCGGCTCGGAGTGTTGCCATATAAAATTCGTTTCTTTTTTATATTTGTTATGTTTTGTTGTTTTTTAGTTTATAAGTTTAATTCGTTATTTTGTTGTTTTTAAATTATTATTTTTTGTGTGTCTCTGATACGGGGCAATAAATGCTTTTTCTTTCTTTCTTTCTATTTGTCTACTACGGCATATTTCTCTAAGACTTATTATGTGTGGTTAGTTTCTTCAACCCGCTGGTGGAAGGCAACCTGGAGCAGCGGTGCGCGGTGGAGCGCATCGTGTCGGGCACGTCGGCCGCCGCGCCCTACCTGCTGCACGGCCCGCCCGGCACCGGCAAGACCGTCACCATCGTCGAGGCCATCCTGCAGGTACTACTCACACCCCTCGTGCTAAGCCAAATGCCTGTGTTACGAGTGGGTTCGCGTCGGTTAACTTTTGTTATCCACCCCATATCCCGATGTGGTTGTGACTGTGGAATTATTTCACATAACTGTATTTATTAATTTGAGTATTAAGAAAGTTGTAATGACTTATTATGAATCTGCTACTATCAGCAATATACATAATTCTTGTGGTAAAAAGGCAGTGCAAGCGTTTGACCTGAGCTAACAAATACAGTTCAAAATTGATTGTTCGATTGTCAATGACCAAAGTGGCAATTAAGTTTCAAGTTTCATTACAACTTATTAATTCTGTATTTTCCAGTTGGTATATAAAAATGAAAATAACCGCATCATGGTGTGCACGGATTCCAATATGGCGGCGGACCACGTGGCTACTATGATCATTAGGTACTCGCATATGTTCGGCGACAAACTCATTCTACGCGCCAGCTCTAAGTTCAGAAATTGGTTTGTATTTTTTTTTAATCTCACTAGCATTTCGATTGTGGGTCGCATATGCTAGTATTCTTGTTAACCCCTCTCAGTATATTTTGTTCCAGCGACCACACGATCGCAAGCCCGACGCTCGCTTTCAAACTATTTTTAGCTGTAAAAACTCACCTTATTCTTTTTAAAATAACTTTACTTATTATTCATAAAACTGTTTTGTTCATCTCATATTATATTTTAGGGACACATTACCTGAATGCCTGACCCAGTTCTCGAACGGCACGTGTCGCCAAAACTTTGAGAATGTGGAAATAGAAGACTTCATGTCCTACAATATCGTCATCACCACACTGTCGCATGCTGCGAAGTTTGCTAGGTAAGGCCGTTATAAAATGTATTTTTAATATAAAAATACTTTGGAAATTAGCTAAAATGTTATATTCTTAAATTGACATAATCTCAAAATACCATATATCGCAAAACTTCACATTTGAATGGCATTGTCCCATAATGCCAAAGTTCGGAAATTGATGCGATTCGTTAAATCGCGATTTTTTTTATGTGTTTTTGCACATTATGTACCTTCCTCATGAGAAACGATATTTTGCGAATGCAGTATTGTGCCCCTAGTCTTCAAGGAGCTGCTTGCATATGTGTAGGGTGATGGCCATGAAGAGGCTGTCGCGGCACATCACGCACCTGTTCATCGACGAGGCGGCGCAGGCGAGCGAGCCGGCCACGCTCATCCCCGTGTGCGGGCTGCTCACGGCCAGCGGCACGCTCGTGCTGGCCGGCGACCCGCAGCAGCTGGGGCCCGTCGTCATCTCCAACCTCAGCGCCAAGACAGGACTCGGTAAACAACTAACTATACTTTCACACAGAGATTTGTACTGGGTGGGAATTGAACCTACGATATTCGGTCTCGCAGTCTGGGTCACTAACAACTAGACCAACGTTTACAGACACATTCTACAAAAAATTAACCCTCAACGCGCAAGTGTGGGACTTCGTAGGTTGTTTTTGCGTTCGTACATTTTTTGCTGTACCATTCAAAACGCTGAGTTTGCTAATGAAAAGTAAACGATTTTTTTTAATAAGTATTTGTCATGGATTTGTTCTGCCTTGTCAAAAGTGGATGGGCGTGCCAGCTTAAAACCACTGAAATAGTTTTTTCACTCATTCTTAGGTAAGAATGAGTATTAATAATATAAAAATATTTATCTCTCATCGGGAACTAAACATAGCTAATTTATCCCCGCCTAATAACGACACCGCCTAATAATTAGTTCCCTATGACAGAAATATTTTTATTAAATACCTTTTTTTACTTTACTAGGTACTTCACTAATGGAGCGCCTGAAGAAATCGTCGTCCCCTCTGTACAGCGAAATCCGCAACGACCCCAACTACGTGGTGATGCTGCGGAACAACTTCCGTTCCAACCCCGATATTATCGACATACCCGATAAGCTGTTCTATAAAGGCCAGCTCAGGGTTAGTAAACACTTTATTTTAAAAAGAAAAGCGTTAACTATTACTTTATGGATAAAGAGTTTCTTTTTACGAAAAGTTATTAGCAATGTAGGTCACACATCACTAGTTTTCTTGTTAACACCACGGGCTAAGCTAAATGCTTGTGTTTACGAGTGAGCTCACGTCAGCAGCGCAATTGTTGGGGTCCAAACCCGCAAGTTCGACTCTCTTAGTCATTGTATTTTTTTTTTTTTTAAACTCATTATTTGCTTATTATGTCTTCTTTGTTGTGACCTGAAAATATCTTTTCTACAGGCACTTGCCAAAGAGGACACCATAAGTAACATCGACATACTAGGGGAGCACCAACACAGCCGCGCTGTGGTGTTCCATGGCGTCCTCTCCAAAGAACAGAAGATTGGTAAATCACCAAGGTAAGAAACAATATAATTATAATATTTATCACGGTCTAACTTGGATTTGGACCGCTTTTTTCTAAACAGTCTTTAAAAATGTGCAAATAGAAGCTTTTATACATTAACGTATTGTAAGAGCATAGACAATTTCTAGTTTTTTTTTTATAATTATAAATACTTCATTTATCTCGTCGCAACTCCACTGAGCCAACTTACTCCTTCGCTTTTTCATCTGACGTCACTCGCAACAGAAGTGTGATAAGTTTTTAAATATCTCTTTCGTGTTTCCCTCAGCTTCTTCAACATGATGGAGTGTGAGATTGTGCAGTTATATGTGAAACGTCTGGTGATTGTACACAACGTGCTGATGCAGGACATCGGTGTCGTCACTCCTTATATTAGACAGGTGAGCAGAAATAAACAAACGAAGGTGGTTACTAGTTTTCTATAAGCGAACTAGGAGCTTAAAAAACACTTACAGTTGGTAATCGCCATCTTTGTCTGACAACTTGTCTAGCCTGCTAACTCTCGTTAACTTAAATCTATCGTTGCCAGCTAGCCACCCCTATTTGCGGCCACTTTAACTCAAGCTGAGTTATTTTATAATCATAAAAAACTTAAACTATTATTATTATTACCTATTTATAATTAAACATAAAAAAATGATTTCATCACATACTCGATTCTTGTAGCAATCTTGCAGCTGAATCTTAGACTAAAATAAATTCTTATTTAATGTAACATTTCTTCCAAGATATTCTTATCCATTCAACAGTTTTATATAATTCGAATATTTTTCCCAGGTGTACCAAATAAAGAAGTCTCTCAAAGATATCGGCTACGACAAGATCGAGGTCGGCACAGTGGAGGCTTACCAGGGGAAGGAGAAGAGGGTCATCATTATATCCACAGTCCGCGCTAACTGCAACCTGCTTGATCACGACGCTAAGTTCCAACTCGGCTTTCTTGTGGATCACAAGGTAAAAAAAATACTTTTTACATTTATTTTGATGAAAAAAGGCAGCTATATCGAACTTTATTACTGCCAATCTATATTTTTGTACTTTTACTTCATTCTAAGACCCCTATAGTGTAAGATTTAGTCATGCATTTGTGTGATCCACAGATGCTTGTTCCAAGTCTGGGTGTTCTTTGTGCATGTGATTTGAATGTTTGTGAAACCCCCGCGACACAAGGATTAAATTCCTTAGTGCGGGCGTCGGATTTGCTAAAAAGAAAAAAAAAAAAAGAGAAAAGAAAAAAGATGCTTACTTCTTACGTACGAATTCAATTCTCACCTTTATTTTCATTTCAGCGCTTCAACGTTGCCATAACCAGGGCCAAAGCAAAAGTTATAATCATAGGCAACCCTTTATGTCTCGAAAGAGATAGCAAATGGCAAATGTACATACAAAAGTGCCGCGAACTGGGCACTTACCATGGCTTCGACTCACGTGAATTTGGCGATGAGAGGTGCAGGGAAATAGTGGATAGCATCACACCAATGTTGGCCAAGCTAAAAATCACAACCAAGAACCCAAAAAAACAGAAAAAGAAGTCTGGCTCCTCGAGCTCAGGACAAGCCAAGTAATCAACCTATCCTCCCTGCAAATATCTAAGGAATATATTTTTGGAGAAAGTTAAAACATCAACAATATTAAAGAACAATAAATTTTTACGTATAGGAAATATTTTTTACCCTTTGGGATAAGGTAACTCAACGGCATTTACGAAGTATTATAAATGTCGGCAACTGCAATCACCAACCCGCCTATCTAGCATGGTGTCAATGGCTCTCCCGATTTTCTTAAATATTGCAGTCGGTGGGGAAAGCCAGCAGTTGCTAATGACATGTTTAATTATATTTTTTGTGGTATTATAGTGTCGATGAAATCGATACGGTGGGAACATTCCACTTTGTAATTGTAGGGTGTCCAAACATCTGTGTTGTTTTTATCCAGCTAACACGTTCGTTGCCGCCAATAATGTGTGAAATGTGTCATGCATTGCCGTATTCGGCGAAAGACGGTGCAATGTTCGTTGCACCGTTTAAATTGGCTTTGTCGTCACAATTTATAGTTAGAATGAGAATTCGGTGTTTTCTGTCGTTCAGTAGTAGTATTATAAGTTTTTAGATTTTCGCGGTTTGTATACACCATACAAATTAAAGACAATGGGTAAGTAGTAGTATTGGTGTTGTTAAAGTATAAAGCGAGCGTGGTCTCAATGTATTTTTAATTCGGCAACGAACGTGTTAGCCCCATACTTTTTGTCCTTCGTGACATCTGATGAATGTGATATTTTTATAGTACATGTTATTTCACTCTTGGACCATAGAGCAATTAAACAGGAGTTTACGTGTTAGGGTACTTTGTGCCGGTCGTATAGATCAGCACTATTTGGCGTCAATTAAAACATAAAATTAGAATGTGCCTAAAAAAAAAGTTCTCACCTAAAGTCAAAATTTATTAAATACACAGACATTTTGTATATTTTTCTAGATCTCATTTATAAATGCAGAGAAACAAAATATTTTTCGAAAATAAGGGTAACCTATAGTTTATTTTTATCACAAGATCTCAATAATATATATTTTTAAGGAAAGCGTTTGTATAGCAGGCACTATGTTTCATGTTTTTGTGCGTTATTATAAAAGTTAATCTTTTTAAAAGGCACAAATGTTATGATAACTCCAGTTTATATGCTCTAAAGTATTGAATTTCGATTTATGACTCGTTTCCGTCTAATAAGTATCTCATTAGGAGGCAAGCGCCAAAATATTGGCCAAGCACATGTAGTAGTCTTAGCTATTAAGAATAACGAATCTTTGGAACCAAAGATCTTGTATTAGTTATAAGGACATGATGACGTACATGGTAGGTTAAGAAATTATTCGTGTCTGTTCTATTTCAATAGGTTTTCGTAGACGACACTCACAACTTTACCTGTATGATGAACTAAAGCAGTACTGTTGGCTATGTGTAAGCGAGATGGTGCACTACAATGCACGTAGTGATGTCTCGCCTCGCTTGCACGATGGCATCAACTTCATAGTACACGTAGAGCGATGTGTTAATTATCGTAATGTTTATTTTGCTGACTATTGTGATATTAATTTGCTGATTTTTATAAATGTTCTTATTATGATGAAATGAATTTTGTACTAGGTTAAGAGAAAATGTTATAGATTGTAACGTGGTTACAGGCAGGTGAAAAGTATCGATGAATACATATTTGTTTTGCCTGGTGTGTTTACAGGGAATAAACACTTAGCCAAGATTTTTCTATATAATTCTCCTGAGAAACAGAAAACGTTTTATAATTATGCGTATTTTTTGAATTGGCAATATTCTTATGTTTTACTAAATTTATATCTAAATATTATTTTACGATTTATATTCTTTTGTGTGCCATAATCATGTTTGGAGATATTTTGTTTAGAAAAAAAAACAGATAATATTTTATAAGTACAATATTTTTTTGATAAATTTTGGAGATCAATTAATGAAAATCTTGGTGCTAAATGTATAAGATTTTGAATAAATTTCTACATGAAATAAAAGAGTAGTATGAAAACTGCATTTGTTTTATTACATTTCCTGCCCTTATACATTACTGGGAATTTATTTAAACGTCCTGAGGAAGACTGCAATAGTAAGTAAGCTTTGTCATGTGAATAAAGATATGAGAATCTGTCTTCTTCGTTTTGTCCTTCCTATTTTTTTTTTCAACTTAGGTACTAGCTATGTTGGTCGTACATAACTAGTATTCTTTTTAACCCCTTGTGCTAAGCTAAATTGCTAAGCTTGTATTACGGGTAGGCTCACGTTGGTAGTGCAATAGTTGGGGCTCGAACGCGCAACATCCTCACACACAAGATCGCAAGTCCAACACCCTAGCCATTAGGCTACCGCCTCTTCAACATCGTTGTTTTCTTCTCCCTCATGACAACAAAGATACAAGCGTTAAATATTGGCAGATCAAACGTAGTTGGTAACCAAATATAAATAAGTAATAACATTAAGGTGCGTTTAAAAAAAAGGCTAGATATCATTGCGGGAGGCCTATGTTCAACAGTGGACGTCTTGTTGCTGATATGATGATGATGAAAGCAATTCATGTCGTATTTCTATACTAATACGTTTGAATTTCCGTTGGCATAAAATTAAATCGCTGTTCCGGTCAGCGTTGGCCTTCTATCTTTTTTAAAGATTGAGTTATTCTTTGAGAGTACGTGATAATTTAAATATAAGGTTTTTTATATAGGTTTACCGAGTCAAATTTTTTTTATATATCTGAAATAATGTAATATTATTATTTTGTTCATGTTATTATTTTCTTCATCGAAATCGACACCAAAATCACCCTAAATCTAAGGTAGAGGTTTGGAGCAACACTTGCTGATAACATAACGCCATAAGAACTATTTTATGAAACCTTATTATATGAAAACATTTTGTGTGAACTGTGAGTGAAATGTCACTGTCACTTATCTGTCTCATATCAGTCACTTCAGACACTAGTCAGAGTAGTCAGTTGTCAGTGACTGTCAGTGATTATGTCATTATTGTAATAAGTTGTTGTGTCGCGTATGGTCAGAGACCTTTTTAAATTATTAAAAATAATAATTTAAATGTATTAAGATTAATACTGAAGCAACAATAATGGGAGTTATTTAGGAATTATTACGCTACTGCTAATAGATAAATATTGAGTTCGATTTACAGTCGAAGGATGTGTTAATATTGTGCTAGTATTTGAAAGAAAAATATTTGTGAAAATGTGTGAAGAAGTAAACTTTGTTGATATCTTGGAGCCGAGGAGGACTCAATCGGGTATTTTTAGCTTTATGTCCCGTAATTGGTACCCGCAACGAACTATGGTATTGGACAAATATTGTACTCCTCAGGACTTGAAAGATTTAGTTGCAAATTCCGTTTATTTGGACTCTATTATAGAAGCGGTAAGTGTAGACCAAAATATATCACTCAATAGCTGTAAATAACAGAACATATTTTTCAAATTAGTATAACTATTTTAACTATCTTATCTTAATTCAATGCTTTCAATTTTCTCATATCTGCCCTTATAAGAATCTTTCCAATAAGCTGATTCCTTTCAGTTCAGTCTGAATCAGAAAATGTCTCTTGCCAAGTTCATTTAAGTTATCAGCTGCTGGTAGTAATCTTAATTTATTCCCAGGAATACCTATAATTGAAACACATAGATGTAATGAAAATACTAAACTGATTACTTCTAAGGAACTAGAAAAATTCAAGTTAACACTTAAGCACAGTGGTAGATTTTCTATGGAATCCACACTCACTTCCAACAGTTCTAAATACATGTCAGTAATAAGTGCATTCAGACTTAAAAGTAGCCAAATCCTATTTTTTTAATTTCTCTAGCAGAGTTGGCTGCCCGTTACTACTTTTCTCACCCCCTTGTTTTAACATAAATGCTTGTAGAAAAGAAACAAGTAGGTTCACATCAGTAGTACAATATCCCTAGCCATAAGGCTACCGAGTGAATAATTAAGAAATATTTAACAATTGTGCAAAAAATCCTAAATGTCATATAGATACATGTGAATAAATCTTGTATTTAAGGAATGCTCTAGAACGGGTTTAAGCAAAGAAAAGTTACATAAGGATGTTCAAAGCTATCTCGGAGAGATGGGTCTTGATAAAAAGGTACATGTCATCCGATGGATGGGAGTTATCTTCCTGAAGATTTCATTCATGATGAAGATAAAGATGTTTGTCAATGAAGCTGCAGTATTGAATGTAAGATTTTTTTATAATTTCTGATAAATATTTCTTATTGAATTTTTTTAGTAAAAAGTACATGTAAGTATAACTGTATTATAGAGGAAAACATGATAAAAACAAATATCTGCCTAAAAATACCGTTTTTTGGTTATTTTTTTCATTGTAAAAGATCTATTGCCCTGCTTTGAGAAAGTAATAATTAGGTACTTACAAGCATTAATACAATTTTAAGTATGACAAATGCGTAAAAAAATAGGTATCTAGTTTAATTGCCTGCAGTGAGACAATAAGGGCTTTAAAGAGTCTTTACAGTACAAATCAAATGTTGTCTTAACTCATAATTAATATTATGGACACTAATTTAAAGGATGGTTGTTATACTACTTGTTGTATGCTTTTAGCTTAAATCAAAAATGGGGAAGAATCCAGTATTATTCCTGCCCACACATAGGAGCTATGCAGACTTCTGTCTCATGACTTACCTGTGTTATCACTTTGACATAGATTTCCCTGCTGTGGCTGCCGGCATGGGTATGTTGTTATATATTTTACATTAATTAATTCAGTTTATTTTAGGTATCCTTTTATTGCAATGTCTTGAATAGCATTTTTATGTTATTGTGAAAAGTGCAGCTGAGTGCAAGATATAACAAAAAAATAACTTGACTTATTTTCTTATTTATTGAGATTGTAAAGCTCTTTTTTCTAACCGACCTATATTTTCAGATTTCTACTCAATGGCGGTAATTGGTCGGCGGATGAGAGAAACATGTGCCTTCTATATTCGGCGTACGCTGGCCGGCGACCCGTTGTACGCGGCCACACTTAAGCAGTACGTGAGGACCGTAGTGGCCAAGCACAGCGCGCCCATCGAGTTCTTTCTTGAAGGAACGCGAAGTAGGAGCAATAAGAGTATGCCACCGAAATATGGTAAGTACATATTATAATAATAGAGACCGGAAAGATAGGTTCGTGGAAAGATAGGTTCGTAGAAACAGGCCTTATAAGCCGTATCGCGCGGGAAAGAGTGGCCCATTTAGGCAAGTCGGTCCGTGAAATTCAGAAAATTAAAAAAAACTACGCGTCTACCCGAGATCAATTAAAACTTACTCAAAATTCAAAAATTCAATATTCAAAATCATTTATTCAAATTAGGCTACCATGTAGCACTTTTTGAATGTCATCAACACAGACAGCACCCTGATTCGCCCACCCCACCGCTTCCTAAGTGCTCTAGCTCTACTCATATGTTTTCCAAAAAAATATAGCAAGTGTCGCACTTAAGGATATATTATGTAAATAGGGTTTGGCATAACGAAGTTATGGTGGATCAAAGAAACTAACATCGACTCTGAAAAAGTTACACCTCCTTTTTTGGCAGTCTTGTAATTTCTCAGATTCAAATAGAACTTTTAAGGGTAAAAAGAAACAAATTTTATATTACTCAAGACCTTATAGCGTAGTTTAGAAATCCTGATCCGTAAGCATAAACTGGTTTAATACTTAGGTAACATCGTATATTGGAGGTCACAAGAGGTCTAAGTGGACAGTCATAAAAAATATTCCGAGGTCATCTAGGCATATTGCAATCATGGTTGGTTGCAATGGCTGGAAGAAGTTTTAACCTTTAAGTCAGCCCAAACTTGGGCTGGACCGATAACTTGAATGAAATAATACTAGCTGTGCCCCACCGTTTCACCCGCGTGAGTGATCCCCGTTCCTGTGAAACGAAACATCTAAAACAAAAGTCCATAATTTGATGTCGCAAATAGCAACGTCATCTCCGGGAGTACCCTTCCGGGAAGAGTCTTTCCAGGGATGTGCCATAATAGGCGTTGCACGGGAGAGTTCTGGTTTTTTTTTTAAGAGGTAACTGAACCCTCTTCCATGTGTTGGGTGACCAACTGGGTGGTTTTAGTGAGGTCAAAATCCCACCCTCCTCGGCCTTAAATCCCCATAAGTTCGGGTTCCTTTTGGAGGTTACCGTCCGCAAACAAAAAAAATCACATCATCACAAAGTTTTGGATTTGGATTATATCCTCAAAGACATGAAGCAGTTATAAAAACTTATAAAAAGGCGATTTTAAATACAAACTACCTTTTTAGTAGGTAGTTTGTATTTTTTTTACATTCAGGTGTTTTGTAAATCTGAATGTGATCGTTAACTTTTGTTGCTATGTCACCCTGGGATAAAGTTCGGTTTGTAAATTTTACAAAAAAAAATAGAAACAATTTCTGTTGCTGACTGCACTTTCGAGAACGTATACGCCGCCATTATTGTTTACATAGTACATCTTATTTGCATCACTTCAATCAAGGTCTCCTCTAAAGTCTAAGCCTTTCGAGAACTTAAATGTGTTTACTATTTGTTCGCAAACAATAGTTAGAATCATACAAGCGATGTTTATATTAACTAAATAGCTAATATAAACAGCAGTGTGTGCACTATAATCACATATTGAGATAGCAATACAGGTTATGATATATATAGTGGCAATATAGCCTCTGTACATCAAATCTGTATTTATTGATTTTTGTAAATAAAGGTAGATAAATATTAAGTTGGTAAGGCTAAATTAACGTAATTTCTCTGACTAATTTTAATAATATAACTACGTTTTACATTATGCTTACAATTAAATGAAAAAATCTGTTTCTTTATCATTATGTATTATACACCTGATTACAGAGATGTTTAATACTTAACAGACATAAACAAAAAAAAGAGCTTTTTAAAATGGAATTCATTCCTTTTTGGTCTATTGATGAGTGATCCTAACTGCTAAGCTGGAGGTTCGGTTCCCACCCATTGCAATACCGGCGTCAGCCCACTCGTAACACAAGCTAAATGCTTGTGTTACGAGTGGGCTGACGCCGGGCTCAGCACGAGAATAGTAGTAATGTGCGAACCAGATCGGCAACAATCTTTTTTTTTTTTTTAAACTTGGACATATGTATTTGAGGGAACCTCGGCTTTTATTTGTTTATTTTTTTGTTTCTAACAAATTAGTAAACAAATAGTATCGTACTTGCGATCATGTGGTCGCAAGTACGATTCATCGTTCGTCATTCAACAAGAACCATTAGGCTACCGCTGCTTAAAGAATAATCCGTTGATTCTTCTAATTAAGTAAGTAGCGACTTCAAAAAGAGGAGGTTTTTAAATTCGACTTAAAATTGTTTGTATGTTTGCGTAACAAACTCGTATCTTTGAGAATTTAGGATCGATTTCAAAGTTTTTTCGAGTAGCAAAATAAACAAGCGCTTTTTTACCCTTCAATTATGTGTAATTAATTACCTTATATAATTAATTCCTTCAAAATCATCCTTTTTGGTCATCAGGTATGTTGTCTATGACCCTGATGCCTTTCTTCGCGCATGAGGTCAACGACATCACCATAGTGCCTGTTAACATCAGCTATGACCGGCTCATGGAGCATTCCCTATTCGCCTACGAACATCTCGGCGTGCCAAAACCCAAGGAATCAACAGGGGTGAGTTTTTCATATTTGAATACTAAAGATACGAGATTTTATATTTCACTCGTAGGAACATTCGAGTAATATTTGTAATTACATCTATATAATATGTCACCGAAGGATTAGGTTAAAACTTGCTTCATACAAAATTTTATCTAGTGATCTAGCTGTGAATTGTATAAATTATCCATTTAATTAAATATTAACATAATTCAAGAACAAAAAACGACTAGGCGGGAACAAACGTTAGAACGAAGATATTTTGACGAGTAGATTCGATAAAACGCCACGACAAAATTTTATCGTGGCGCGTATACTGTGCCATCTAGAAGCTATTTGAAATCGGCAACATTAAACGGTAAGTATAGTACCTTGACCATAGTTAACGATAACTACATGTTAAAGAGGCGTATATTAACTCGTGTTCAGAGAATTATGTGTTATCTAACACTCGATATAAATTTATCTGTAGATTACCACCTGTCTCTATGGTTTTGAGCAAAGTTCACGCATATTTCATCCTCTCGCGCATATTGAATGGCTTGTTATTCTAAGTAGTGGTTAGTCGCACCCTGACTGCTAAGCCGGAGGTCGTGGGTTCGATTCCCACCCAGGACAAATAATTTGTGATGAGCACGATCCTAAAATTTGTTCTGTGTCTGAGTGTTATTTAACTATAACATGTATTTGGAGTTAAATAAGTATGTTTATCAGTTGCCTGGTCACCATAGTCCGGTCTCTGCCTAGTTTGGGATCAGATGGCCGTGTGTGAGCTGTCCCAAGATATTATTTATTATAGACAAAGATGAATAAGTAATATTTCAGCATAATACAATGTTACGATGATAGAACATAATATAATTTATTAATGTTCATTCAATTGAATTAGGATTATATTCTGATAGATTATCTTTATTACCATTTTATAGCTTCTAGACACAGAATGCTTGAATAGTTGCTATAGGCCACAGATAAATTTACTTCTAAGCCGTGGGCCTTTTGGTTGTTAATCACTTATATCACCGGCCTCTGAATGTCCTACTGCTGGCCACAGGCCACCATGAAGAGCAGGAACAAGCATTGATCACCACACTTATTCATTGCGGGATGGCAAATTCAGGTGGAGATAGATTTCAGCAGCTGGTAGGCCACCTTCATTCATTGGAGTAATACTAATAAGAAGAATTATTTTTTTTGGAAACATGATGTTTTATCCAAAAATTTTATCGAGCCTAAAACCTTGTACATACAAATCCGCTCATTGAATTGCTATGCCACCACGGTCCGCGAATGTCACTTCTTATCATTGATATTTTAATTCTAATAGTCGATAGGAAAACAATGACAAAAAAAATCAAAATTCGTATTCTTTTTAACTAAACAACTCTGAACTTTTTATGTAGAAGGCATTAAAATTAAATAATAATCGCGAACATTTTAATTGTAAACGGATTTCACTGCGCTTAACTTTCACATTTCTGTTATAAATGTATAATTACATACTCTTGTTTATTAATGCGAATTAAACTGCGTAATAAAATCTATTTAAAGGTAAAATCGGTGACCTAATGGAAAACTTTCGCGCCAACTGTGTCAATGTATAATTCAAATTTGTGATTATCTATACTAATATTATAAAGAGGAAACCTTTGTATTTTTGTATTTTTGTATGTTTGTATTGAATAGGCTCAAAAACTACTGGACCGATTTCAAAATTTCTTTTACCATTACTTAGAGGGATTCTTCCGAATCCGTATAGGCTATATTTTATCCCGGAAAATAGATAGGATTTTTCGTGGTAGTGAAAATCGTGGAGTAAGTCGACGAAAAAACTGCCGTACGTTAACGATTCTCGCGAACGCTGCCTAAATGGTTAGAGATGTATGGTTGACTTCTATAGAAAAGTTGTAGAACTCAATAATGCCTACAAAAAAGTCCGCGATAGTATAAACCAAACATTTATATTTTAGCCATTATAACCACTTTTCCATAGAATAAAAGTAATTAAAATTATTAGCCTATGTTTATTGATCATATTATCGTCAAATACTAATCCTTATCCAAATAAACTATTTATTGAGCAAGATTGTTTCAATAGCTATAAATAACTTTTTATTTTATTCCAATCGGACAATTCATTCAAAAGATATTACGAATTTAAAATTGTAATTGGTATTAAAATGAATGATGGCCGCCGGCCGATATGTGTCGCACGACTCGCACGGCGAAACCGCTGCTGGCCGTGCCAATCCAAAAGACTGTAAGTCGACTTACAGTGTTTTAGCTTAACAACGCCCAATCAGTTTTTTGAAGTCTGTTTAATACCCCTGACCAATATTTTTTCATTATAATGTATATTTGGCAAGATAAAGCAACCAAAAATACACTGTATTACGTTCAAGTTATGGTTTAAACATGCTAAAAAACTGTAACAAATCTTACAGTATTTTGCCGTAAAAAACTACGAGTGTTGTTGAAGTTACAGTGTTTTGAACCAACACCGCGTAACTCGCACGTTGATATCTACTTAAATAAACACTTTACAGAACTTACATTACAAAATAAATAATTATTATACTATACACACCTAATACTAAACTATATTAATTATACTAAACTAAATACTTATAAGATAAATAAAACTATCTATAAAAAGAAGACTTGCTAACCAATATTAAGTAATATGGATTACAAAATAAAGGCTAACAAGCATCAAAAAATTCACTTTAAAACTATCGCGTTGAATGATTTTAATAAAATTACGTCACGGGAATAAACGCGAACTCATGCATTTACCTTTCAGACCACTAAATCGGCAATAGCAGATCATTTACTACAGCCAGGCACGAATCACTGGATTCAATTCCATCGCGCACAAGTCCTCTCCACCGATCGCCACTTTCACTCGAGAGAAGTGCGAGAAGCGATTGAAATCAAGATACATCTAAATTTCAATCGGGAAGACGGATATAAACTATCAGCATCTTGGTTTCCAGTGATCCGATTAACAAAACCTCGCTTTTCTGCAAAGTCGGTTAACGTGCAGAACACGGACACGGTTGGTGTGGTGTGTAGGGTAGTTGAAGAACTGAAGGTAGATGAAAAATCATCTACTTCGTGCACGGAGCTATGACACCGCATCTCCAGTCTGCTTGCGACCACGGCCAGTGTAACCCGGCCGAAACGTCAAGCCTTAAAAGGTAAATGCATGAGTTCGCGTTAATTCCCGTGACGTTATAATTATATTAAAATCAAAAATTTATCGTCATCTTTGTCAATGACGGGAAACTTGCCCAAAAGCAAAGCAAAGCAAAGCAGCAGTGCCGGGTGAGGCCGCTGAACTTTGAACGTGGGATGGCGCAAGGGTGTCGATGCATGTTGCGTCCCACACCAAAGGCCGACCCAATTTCCAAGGAAACAATGACATATCGTCAGATCTTTTACCATCGCTGCGTACCAAACCATTTGGTTTTAAAACAGCTGGTACGCCGGCAGTGACAAGAGCGCGACGTATAATATAATTTAAGTTACTGTGGCGCGAAATCCGACCGGCGCTCCCGCTGCAGGACAGGCCATGGTGACCAAGGCAATCGACCGTTTCACCGCATTGACAACGATGAGATGGGACACAAGCAATACCTAAGCGCAAGCTCATGGCGAGCCGGAAAGCATTGTTGTCCAACATCGTTCCCAGATTAGCTGACGGAAAAGCCAGAGGCCCGATTCCCATTCTCCCACAGCCAGGAGACGAGCACGCTCTACAGTATTGATTGACGTTTCAATTAATTCCTTCCGTATCAAACTACAAAGCGGCTCATTCCACTGCCTCTGAGAAGAAAGTTGTTTGGGTAGATCCGTGCCCGGGCAGGACAATTTCCAGCTATTTACTGCTTCAGTCATGCACAGAATCTGACAATCAACCAGAGAAGAACCTAAGATTTCCCTGGTCAACTTTTTAGTACTGTGGACCGAAGACAGAAATGCTGGTAGGGCCAAACTAGAAACTTTATGAACACCCAGCCCTCCAAAACGGATCGGCAATGTGGCTTGGGACCAAGCACGGTCATCCAGAGTCACATTGAAAATCGACGTTATGGTGGACCGGATAATTTTATCAACTTTTTCCAAAAGAGGTAAATGTTTCCATAATCTTGAAGAACGAAGGAAATATGTAAATTTTGAACTGAAACAACAAAACCGAATTAAAGTGATAGCAGAATGCAATGAAATTTCAAAAAGTCTATCCGAAACCGATCGAAAATTTTAAATTTTATCATCAATGAAATTTTGATAGGATTCATCCAAAATTGGGGACCCTAGAAGGCGTAAAGTTGATTTTTCAAATCATTTCCTTTAAAATCACCTCCTAGGGTTCCGTCATCCAGGTACTATTTTAAACGTTAAATTTAGCCTTTATTTGCCTAATAATTAGATGAATGGCCAAACTAAATATGACTGGCCCGAGTGCAAAACACTGTAATCGGTTTTACAGTGTTTTGCATTGATAAAGTTGTACTTAACTTAACAACGATGTCTTAACAATACAAGTTAATGGCAATATCTTTTGTTTTTACTAAATTTATCAAATAAAAACTACTTGGCTATGAAGTTAGAGATATACACCTGCTATAGAATGCATAAAATAATATAATACTTAACAGTAATCATCAAAAAAAGCAATTATTTGTCAAAAACATATATGGTCAATCATCTCACATGTGATCTTCAAAAGTTACAGTGTATTGGATTGGTAGGGCAGCGCAGGGGAGGGGGGTGCACATCTATGAAGAAATAAATGTCCACCCGTGCGAAGCCGGGGCGGGTCGCTAGTAATTAATAATATTAATAAGTTCCTTCACAGAAATTAAAACACATAACAACATCTATTCCATCCCATCCCGTCCCATCGTAATAATAACTGACCATCCGTCCATTTAACTATATTATCATTTGATACAATATTACGCGAATAACGATCAATAAAATTCCCAAGTAGTCACGCAAAAGTTTGAACAGTTACCTAATGTAAACCTGTAAGTTATGCAATAGACACGGAATTCTACATTGACGCGTCTATGACACACATTTCTAATTGCCGACCTCCTTGCATAATCTAATTTCCTCGCGTCTAAACAAATACAAGTAATATAAACATTTTGGTTGTTATATATTTATTGTGCGTAATGATAATAGCGGCCCCATTTTATATTAAAGTAAAGTTCTCATTTTTCAACAAGACCGCTGCGTTTTGGACCTGAGTTACAATGTAAGCCTTACAAAGAACCGTTTCACTTTATTTTGAATATTTTGAAATTATCCCGTGAAGAGATATTAATAATATCTCAAATTAGGGAGCGCCTGGATGTTGGCGAGTATGGAAACTATACTTGATAAGTTACACCCAGACTCAGAACAAATGATCATGTTCATCACACAAAGATTTGTCCTGGGTGGGAATCGAACCCACGACCTCCGGTTTAGCAGTCAGCCTCACTAACCACTATACCGAAAGGCCAGTCAACTTCAATAAAATAGGTGATAAAAGTACCCGTCCCGGTAGTTAATGAAGTATCAGGTGATAAACATTTAAGTATCTGCGTGTCAAATCCAAATTCCTATTCGTTAGGTAGTACTTACGGCTTAGCATTTGCGTAGTTACAGTGTATTAATAGAAATTATCACATATGAATATAAAATGAGCCTACCGACAGGCGACAAGATTGTAAGAGATTACGCGATAAAGCATGAATTAACTTAAGTGTGATATACCTACCTATACACCTACTAATCTTTGTTATTATACACTCGAGAGCAATGAATCCGGGTCACTTAAAGAATGTTAAAAATCTCGGAAACTAAAAATGATAGGTTAATGCAATAAATTGTATTTAATAGACAATGTAATACTCCTTAAATGAAAGTAAAAAAAATATGAGTCACCATACATTTTATTAACACAAAATTACATAAAGAAAAAAACTGCTGATCTCTCCTTTAAACAAAAATAGGAAACATGAAATTTATGAACTTTATTACGATTTTCTTGAATTTTAATACTTCGTATTGCCTCCTCGTGCTTCCATTACTGCGTTTACGCGGTTTACAAGTAATATAAACATTTTGGTTGTTATATATTTATTGTGCGTAATGATAATAGCGGCCCCATTTTATATTAAAGTAAAGTTCTCATTTTTCAACAAGACCGCTGCGTTTTGGACCTGAGTTACAATGTAAGCCTTACAAAGAACCGTTTCACTTTATTTTGAATATTTTGAAATTATCCCGTGAAGAGATATTAATAATATCTCAAATTAGGGAGCGCCTGGATGTTGGCGAGTATGGAAACTATACTTGATAAGTTACACCCAGACTCAGAACAAATGATCATGTTCATCACACAAAGATTTGTCCTGGGTGGGAATCGAACCCACGACCTCCGGTTTAGCAGTCAGCCTCACTAACCACTATACCGAAAGGCCAGTCAACTTCAATAAAATAGGTGATAAAAGTACCCGTCCCGGTAGTTAATGAAGTATCAGGTGATAAACATTTAAGTATCTGCGTGTCAAATCCAAATTCCTATTCGTTAGGTAGTACTTACGGCTTAGCATTTGCGTAGTTACAGTGTATTAATAGAAATTATCACATATGAATATAAAATGAGCCTACCGACAGGCGACAAGATTGTAAGAGATTACGCGATAAAGCATGAATTAACTTAAGTGTGATATACCTACCTATACACCTACTAATCTTTGTTATTATACACTCGAGAGCAATGAATCCGGGTCACTTAAAGAATGTTAAAAATCTCGGAAACTAAAAATGATAGGTTAATGCAATAAATTGTATTTAATAGACAATGTAATACTCCTTAAATGAAAGTAAAAAAAATATGAGTCACCATACATTTTATTAACACAAAATTACATAAAGAAAAAAACTGCTGATCTCTCCTTTAAACAAAAATAGGAAACATGAAATTTATGAACTTTATTACGATTTTCTTGAATTTTAATACTTCGTATTGCCTCCTCGTGCTTCCATTACTGCGTTTACGCGGTTTGGCATGCTGTACACCAAGTTCCTTATACGATTTTGGGGAATATTCTCCCATTCCTCTGTGAGAGCAATTTTGAGCTCACGAAGCGTGATTGGGGGAGGATTTCGTTGTTTTACGCATCTGCCTAGCTCGTCCCAAGCATGCTCGATCGGGTTGATATCCGGGCTGCGCGCTGGCCACTCCATACGAGTAATGTTCATCTCTTGAAGGTAGTCATTCACAATCCTACCTGTATGAGGTCGGGCATTGTCATGCATAAATATAGCATCCTCACCTAAATTGACCATAAATGGACCAACGTGATCATTGAGGATTTCTTCCACATATCTTTCGCTAGTTAAAGAGCCGTTTTCTATGATCACCAGCTCTGTGCGACTTTCAGAAGAAATTCCGGCCCACACAAGTACAGACCCACCACCGTAGGCTACTTTTTCTTCGATGCATGCTTGCTTGAATCTTTCCCCTGGTCTTCGATACACTCTGTGTCTTCCATCGTGCTTGTAGAGCATAAATTTTGATTCGTCGGAGAACATAACTTTTGACCAATCTTCAATACTCCAATTTACGTGGCTCTGGGCATATCTTAGTCTTGAAATACGATGCCCAGGCTCCAGTTTAGGGCCGTTTGCAGGTCTAAGGGGTTTTAAGTTAGATTCAGCAAGCCGACGTCTTACTGTCCATGCACTTGGGTTACTTCCTCCGAGGAGTCGAAACTGATTTGTGAGTTCAGTTCCTGTGAGAAAGCGATTTCGAAGCATGGTGTTCACCAAGTATCGGTCTTCTCGTGCTGTGGTACACCTGGTTCTGCCCGTTCCTGGTCTGCGTAGGTTACAACCAGTTACTTCGTAACGTCGGAGAACTCTTTGTACTGTTGACAGCGACACACCGATAGTCCTGGCTGTATCGCGCTGACTCCGGCCGGTTTCCAGCATTGTAAGTATTCTGGTGCATTCTTCAGGCGTAAGCGACATAATTTCAGCTTGAATAATGAATATAGAGCACTATCAACATGGTTTATGTACCCACATAAATGACAGATTACAAACAAAAGCAAAACCAAATGCTGTAATTTCGTAGTTCCATCTTCGAAAGTGGCCCTTTTTCAAATTTGATTTTTTTATGATATAACTTTACAATAACTAAGAAGTTTTAATACCTTCATTTAAGGAGTATTACATTGTCCATTAAATACAATTTATTGCATTAACCTAGCATTTTTAGTTTCCGAGATTTTTAGGACTCTTTAAGTGACCCGGATTCATTGCTCTCGAGTGTAGGTGCTGTTTAGTGTTTGACACACTATACATATCTAATATTTTGCATGTCCAACGTCTTCTTGTTTATAATACCGGCCTATAAACGTCCCACTGCTGGGCACAGGCCTCTTCCCATATAGAGAAGGGATGACCATTGATCAAGTCTTCTTGTTTGTAAAATAATAACCGATAAAGATCGTTACAAATATTTACTTTACACCTAATATTTATATAGGGTATAGGTAATAATATATTTTTTTGGTTGTTTACTTTAGTGATAATATCGTATGCTAAATAGGAACTTACTAAGAATAACGTTGTTTAAGAAATTAGCGGATTATTGAATTTAAAAACACTTATACACATAACATATTGATGTGAAGGACGCCAAGACTTTACAACTGCTATATTATTGTTAATCTTTGTATATTCTATGCGATGCTTCTTGGACACTTCTCAGTCTAAAATTCTGGTAAAAAGGAATTCTGGTAAATTAAAGTAGTCCGTTTACGAGTAGAAGACTATCATTTAGAAAGTTTGACTCCGAACTAACTTTAGGTATTTTACTCGATATAATTTTATTCCACTGTAGGACAAATTACTCACTAATCCTTCCCTCTTAGACAAGGTACAATTCTACAATCGTTATCGCTGATCGAATCGCTCAAATACATGAAAGTGGTAAAATTTTGTAGGAACATAAACAGAAACGTTAGCGAATAAGCCCCCTTAGACAAGCCCCCCTAGCCAAGTGACATTTCTACAAGCGTTAACGATGATAGAGATCGCTTAAATGACATTAAATGTATGAAAGTGACAAGTCTTAGTCACGTGACTTATCGAAGAGAAATGTCATTTTCATACATTTAATGTCATTTAAGCGATTTTTATCATCGTTTACGTTTGTCCAAATGTACCTACCTTGTCTAAGGGGGCTTATTCGCTAACGTTTCTATTGATATTCCTACAAAATATTATTAAAATAGAAAATATGTCCATTTTCAGGGTTTCCTAAAGGCGTTACACAATTTGAACGACCACTTCGGCAACATTTACCTCAACCTCGGTGCCCCATTGTCAATAAGACAGTACTTACAGAACGACACCTCACATTCCAAGGAGACGCTCAAACCACTTGACCTTCAACAACTTACGCCCGACCAGTTCAAAAAGGTCCAGAATATAGCTGATTACGTCATCACATTACAACAAAAGAACACAGTAGCAACGATCTCGAATCTTCTCTCATTAGTTCTAATGCAAAGTCTGATGAAGAACCAACTTCTGGAATACGAGGAAGTTATTGAAGAAGTTCAATGGATGGTGCAGGAATTGAGGAATTTAGGAGCCTCGGTATTCGAGAATGATGTGAGGAGTAGCGTGGATAGAATTCTAGTGGTGCACAGGAAAATGATGAGGCTAGACAAGGATAGAAGACTGAGGCTTATATCTGGAGTACTCACGGATCTGTCTAATGAGGATAAAAAGAAGATGAAAGGTAAATATTAATCTGTTTTATTTTGTGTCTAATTTATATCTTATATCCAGAATCAACTCTCTTGTTGATATAGGCCCGCGAAAATCATTAACACAGTATTCATTCAAAAGTTAAGATAAATATATGCTCATAGCGTATAAAGTATTTTCTTAAGTATTCAAAGACATCATTGACAATCGGTAAAGGATAACAACGTGAGAAAACCCGAATTGGAAAAAATGGTAATATGAAATCGCCAGCCCGCAATGAAAGGAAATGACGATCAATACTCGTTCCTTCTATATATGAGAAGGAATGGGGCATTTAGAGGCTGGTATGGTGCGATTCAATATATTGGCGGCTGTGGACATGAAGCGGTTCGCTGCGCAGTAACAAATTCATGCGCAAGCGGGGGTGTGGGGCGAGGTACGGCGCAGTGTGTAACTAACTTCACAGCCGCCATTAAGTTTAAATCGACCTATATTATAATTATAAGGTTGACAAACTGCATAATATATTGACCCAGACTCAGAAGGTGAGCAATACCGGCGAATATACAAGGCAGGCGACACATTCTTGCGAATTAAATGTAAAATAAAGATTTAAGTATACCAATTACATAAAGGTGGGTACTGACCAACGTTACGAGGTGTAATGTAACATTCGCATCGAGCGTGTAAACGCTGTGTTTTAAAATCGGCGTAACATGCTCGTCAAAACTCAGTGCTCCACTTTCGCTGTTAGTTCACTCAAGATGGCCGACACTCAAAGGATTCGCCAAGAAACCGACAACCGGGTGGAGCACTCAAAGCGAGCAACGAGCGGCTCGTTGCTCGCTGGTTTCCCCGTAACACGACGTACTGGCTGCACGAATACTCGCGGTGTAACACGTTACATTACGCCCCGTAACGCCGGTCAGTACCCACCTTTAGATTTATCAAATTGCCTTTACTTACTATTTATAATTAAAAAATAAATGCTCGTACGTAGGTACCAGAAAATATTGGTAGTTCAATAATTTGTTAAAATGTAAACAATAAGGAATCCGTGGCCGTGGCTTGTGGCCTCAAATAATAATGTAATGTGTAAGTTAATTACCATTATTGAATTGTATTTTATTCAATATAGCACTTCCAATTTTAATGTATTATTATGAATTTATTTGATAAGGAGACTGGTGTAAAAATAAATAAAGTTATTTTTTACGGGTTAAATAATAAAAATTCATTCCTTTGCAGGTGTCGTAGTTAGTCTGCCCTTGACCGTGACACCTGCAAAGTCGTTGAATCGTCGGGAACTAAAATCAAAATAAACCGTGATAGAATACGTCTTATGAAAAGTAGTTTTAGTTCAAAAATTTTTTTTGTTCTCCTCATGCCTGTTATATGTGTATACGAAGATCTTTAAATAATACAATAAATCACACTTCACATTATTTATATCAGACAATCACAAGGACTTACAAGTATTTAGTTATCAACAATCTTAATCTTGCATTATTATGGGTAAACAATCTGCATTTTTGATGCAATCGGCTACACATGCCTATCAAATAAATTTAGTATCCATGACAACGGTGCTGATTCCTTTTATTATTTGTTGAATATTAGTTGTTGAATTATTGTATCGATTTATCACTTAATTATTTAAATCTCTACATAGTATAATACAAAGTCGATCGCGCTGTTTGTACGCTTAGATCTTGTAAACTACGCAAACAATTTTAATACGGTTTTCAGCAATAGTAATGTTTCAAGATGAAGGGTTTTGTGTATAAATATAGTCATTTACTACTGTGCGAACACAGCTTGTTAATAAAATATACTGTTTTCTGAGGTTCACGCGAATGTTAGACATTTAAATATAACTAGTTTCAAACGGATTCTATCGCGGTTTATTTTTATTTTAGTTCCCGGCGTAGCGACGCCTTTGCAGGTGTCATGGTCACGGGCCGACTGAGGTGGTATTTGTCTTGACATAGGATGTTGCTCGTTCTACCTTCATTTTTCTCATATTGCGTCGGAACACAACTATTTGTGTTCCGACGCAATATGAGCTCACTGTGTCTTGAATTCTTGCAGCGCTGCTCTTAGGTTTGGTTTTAATTTTGTGAATTATTGGGTCCCAAGTAGGTGATATCTTAATCTTATCCTGCAAAGGCATCGAAACGTCGGGAACTAAAATCAAAATAAACCGCTATAGAATCCGTTTAAAAGTAGTTTTATTTCAATAATAATGTTTTTTTTTTTATCTCCCAGGTCATATCTTGCAAGCGGAGACGATGGTGGTTGCAGTGCCTATAGTTCAGCTGCAACTGTACGTGAATCCCATCCTGCATTACATCGTGCCGCCAGCTGTATTATACCTCATAGTACAAAGACAGGCCGTGCAAAGAGGTAAGACTTCATCAGGTATTAAGTATGACGGACCTTTTGGTCTAGGGTTAGCGACCCTGACTAAGCCGGAGGCCATGGGCTCAATTCCCACCAAGGACAAATCTTTGTGTGATGAGCACGATCATTTGTCCTGTGCCTGGGTGTAATTTATCTATATTGTCATGTAATTTATCTATATATTATATATATATATATATAGGCCTCCCCCAATAATTGCCAGATTTGTCGGTTGGAAGCTACCTGTATCCAGCGGCTCCCTGCGACCTTTATCAAGTCGTCTGTCCACCATGTGGCTGGACGTCCTGCGCTGCGCTTATTTAATAAATATATTCAAATCCAAAGTAAGCTAGTGCGTGCACTTACACAGTTCCTTATTCGGTTCGTTTTTGATAATTGAAACGCCTTAATATTTATTTGTCATCCAAAAAATATATTTGACTCTTACTATACAAAAAAAAGATTCTTTAATTTTGCTTTATTTTTAATAACAACTTTTGCATTCCAACTTTCAGATAGATTGCAAGCAGATTATCGTCGCGTACGCAAACTGCTCAGTCATGAGTTCTTCCATTTAGAAAAAGACGAGGATTATGTAAGTATCATACATAATTATTATTAATTTATATTTGATTCTATACAGTTGACCATAGTCAACACGTTTTTTTTTTTGTATCCTCTGGGCATGGAAAAATAAAGACAAAGTTAAAGCATCAGTATTTCACAGTGATAAAAATATAACACCTGGTATTAATAACATTACGTAATAATATCAAAAGCTTCTTCTGTTTCTTTATAATTAAATTCTTTTTATTTCAGACATTCAACAAGGCGCTCGATTACTGTATAGAAAACCGCGTTATATCGTATAACGGCGAATCGTTTTCGCTGGGCGAGGGTACGAAGCTACAGTACCTACTGCGGTGGGCGGTGTGGCCTGCACTTACGACGCTGGTCAAGTGCGCTGAAGCTATGACAGAGGTACATACAGAGTGGTATTTTTTACGACACCTAGAGACGGGTCAAACGACTAGGGTTCCCTCATCGGCAAAGGGCTCCCGGGGCATCCCGCTTACGCAAAAAATAACTTTTTCTCAATCAATTTCTAAATTTTTATCAATTTCTTTTATTGAGACGTTTCTTAATGAAAAAAAATATTGGCAAATCATTTGTATCCTCAATGATACATCAGGTCAGAGGCCACATAAAATAATACAACCTTAGGTCTGAATAAATCGCAGGAAGCTAATTTGTTGGACGTTGTTAGGACATTTTTGCAGTATTATACAAATTTTGCGAGTTTTTTCTCGTCAATTAGTAACTAATCATATCTTTAGTTAAGAATTAAAATCTGCCATGGTTTCCAGTCATTGTGACATTACACATGTGTTTTGCCCAAAAATTGCGTGATTGCGACCCCAACGATGAAAATCATGCTGCCTCTCAAGGCATCAAGTTATTAACGCTGAGCGACGCCGCACCGCCATTGTTGAATGGCGTTACGACCCAATAGCTGAGCGGTTTCACGACGCAATATCTGAGCCGCGTCGAATAATTTTGCCACCCTAGCCGCTTCCGGCCTTGGCGACTACGTTAATCTTTTTATCATTTTTCAAGTTCTCTACCTATTGTTTTTATTATTTATACTGCTAAACACGACGTAGACAAATCCAAAAAATCAAATCAATCTTATAGTTTGTACAGAGAAGGAGTGCAGACTGCAATTTTTTTTTTAATTTTAACTTGAAATTTAAACGAACTTTGGTCCATTTACGACCACTTTTGGGTCTCCGTATCTCAGTATATTTAGATAGTCTGTCTTTCACAAAGGAATCGTCTTGCGGCCACAAGCAAGCACTTAAGCTTGTTCAACAACGCGTGGAGTCGGAGCGCGTGCACCCCTACTGCCTCAGTTTAGACGCCATTGCCAACTGCTTGCACGGACTCGTTGCAGTGGGAGCACTCGTCAAACTTAAAGGGTAAGAATACTTAATAGCTAACCTGTTATTTTCCACAGGTATAATAAAAATATATTTTATTTATTTGGGCAACGTAGACCCATACAAAAAAATAGTTAGTTACATAAATTCTTACATAGTATTTTTTTTGTAACATGTTTTGCAACACAAAGACTAACATTAATTTTCTGTTAGTTTATTTTTCTACATGCATCCGAGGTCAATGATTCATGTAAAGAGAATCAAGGCTGTCAGGAATCATTGCCAAGACGATTGGTATAGAAATCCCTGGACAGTCTAAACTAGTAACCACGGTTTCTATGGCCAGTATGTTTAAAATATTCGGTTTGGGCGGTGAAAGATGATATGAGGAAAGAGTATACGCATGGGAAAAGGCAGAGAGATGATTCGCTTTGGTCGGTGATTTTAGATTAGTTAGATTTAATTTTAGCTTTCAAGGAAATATTTCTCTTCTGCGTAGCCTTTTTCCCAGCTGTAGTCGGCTTCCAGTCCAATTTCATCTGAATATTAAATAGAGCGACTGGTAAACTGAACCTTTTTTACTAGGTAACAAGTCATGTATTTGAGATAATTGCCTATTTAAAAATCTTGTAATGAATGTATTTGTTGAATTATGTATTTGTTTTCAGAGAGCAAGACATAATGTACGAGTTAGTTCCGCACGTAATGAAGGAATGTCATATTCTAGTCAATTCAATACTACCCTCATTGAGTGTCGATTTCGCAAACAACTTCGTCGTTGTAGACGATAAAGCGATATCTAGACTGTAAGTGGTACGTCACGAATATTTACTTAAATATGTATTAATTAAGGTTTTTAAGATCATCGAAATGTCAATTTATTAGTAAAATTTTGTAATTCCATTTTTTTTTTCTAAATTGTGTTAGTGATTGTATTCCATGTATTCATAAATTCTCTTTAGTCATTTTATTTCATAGATTAGTAAAATGATGCGACAAATGAAAAATTGGTGGGTGGAGTCAAATTAGCTCAAAAACACAAGATTCTTGAACGAATTTGTCCTGGTTTAGGAAGTAGGTATTATACAGCGTGTAACAAAAACCCTGTCCGATCCTTGAGAGCATTATTCGATATCGTACTGCGAAAACATTTACGTATCCATTTAATGGATTGGAGATTCTAATTTTTCCTCAGTCAAAATAATTAAATACAAATAAAAACTGATCCAAGGCAACAGCTGAACAACTGACCGCTCCTCAAAGTTCACGTACAACGTATCACGTACACGTACGTTTGACACAAAACTGAAGGTAGTAAACCTTCAGTTTTGTGTCAAAGAAGCCGCCTATGCGAGACGGTTCATGAACTACCACGAATACGCCTTTATTGGATCTGACAGGGGTTTTGTTACATGTTGTATGTTTTTTATTTCTATATCGCATAATAATATTCGTTGTATGAATAACGTCATAATAATGTGAAGTACAGTAACAAAATATAAAATTTCTCTTACAATATTACCTAAACAAGTATTTTGTAGAACAGTCAGAGAACCTATGTACTTACTACCTGTTGTTTATTCAATCGCTCAATGTCGGTTATCGCGGAAAAAAAGTATTTCTTGTTCAAGCTAACCGATTTCATTACATTTCAATCGGATGTATGGTTTAGCCACGAGACCATCAAAGTCAGACAGATTTACTTTTGCATTTAGAATATGGACGTATGGATTGGTATACCAAATGTGGTAAATAGCATGAAATTAAAAGACATGTAATTCTTGATCATTGATGTAGAAAAACTAAAACTAACAAAACTGTTGGACACTTAGGTGGTTTTACTGCTGGGCACAGGCCTCTTCCCATATATAGAAGGAATGACCCTTTTGATCACCACGCTTGCTCATTGCGGGTTTCCGCACGATGTTTCCCTTCACCTATGTCTATGGTGCCTTAGAATAATTAAGAAAGTAAATATACAAAGAGGGGTAATTCTATAAGTCCAATAACGTGGCATGACGCATTAAAGTGCAAGAATCCCGGGACGCCAAACCTTTTTTGTGTTCTGAGAGTCACCGGGTAGTGTTAATTTACACGTTGTAGGCTATTTAACAGATTTTTACTAAAATGTATAATAAGTCGAAAGAAATAAAGCCTGTCTTCACCCGATACGTAACAACACGTTAACCGCTTGGACTTGTGCAAAAGGCCCCAGTTTAGAAACGATCATATTTTTTCGCAAAATCAACCTTATCCTCATGGCATAAAGTTGTTTTTGCAATGCGAGACTTTTGAAGTTACGACATTTCTGTAACCATTTTTGGGGACGCATTTGAAACACTGTCTGTGTATCTTGGGCTGCGTCTATTATCAATGATCTTTGTTCATAATATTTGACTGGTTAATAATACGAAATGTAAGTAGATCCATGACCAATCGTGTGACTATTAGTAGAAGTAGTTTTATATTTAGAGTATAATAAACTTAGCATATACATTGGTTCAAGTGATATTGTATACTCGTACTGAGGTCCATTTACACAACACTATCGACAAACTGACAAAGTTATAATATCGTAAACATGAAAATAGCGTTAGATGCCTCGGTATGAAAATCCAAAATCTATCGAGTTCTATCCTTAGATAATAAAAACCGTGTTTTTTTTTATAAGAAAATGATAAGTAAATACACCTAATCAAAGTTCAAGTGTGAGTGCTGATGTCTTCACTATTGTGCACAAAATTGACAAAACAAGAAAAGTTTTTGTTTACGAAAAAAAAATACTTGTTTATTATTTGTTAGTAATCTGACAGGCATACAAATATAAATTGTCGTTTACCTCTTTACGACCTGTTCCAATATTAAATCGATAGATTTTCCTACTAAAGACAGAATTTAGACTTGTATGTATTTTGTATGGAGCTTATGTCAAATATATATCTGTAGTAGCCGAATTGATAGACAGATAGAATATTGGACAGACTGTTAGTGGGTATGTAAAAATTGTTAACAAATTACGATACATACTTTGTCGATAGCGTTCACCTACGGCTTCTATTTTAGCAGAAAATGATTGATGATAGTGTATTAACACTAAACATATTAATGCTTCCAATATCTATTATTTTTCAAGTTTCTTTGCCGTGCTCATTATTAAATATTATGTAGGTATTAGTTAAGTATTAAATTTAAGTATTTTATACGTAAATTGTGATAGATTATTGCCAATACCTTGCATATTACTTGTTAATATTATTATCAAGGCGAATTAAATTAATCTGATTGATAACCGGTAATTAGAGAAATAATTCACTGTGAGGAAATGTTGCCATAGTAAATTTACAGTGTTGCCATCATGTGAAATCATTATGCCATTTTAATTTCAGCTTTATATTAGAATTAGAAATGTTAACAAAACTATTAAGTATTTTAAGTTTGGAACAAGGTTAACTATAATTCTGCACGATATTTTGTTGCAAACAATCTGCTGTTTTATTTTTCTTCTAGAAAATATATTTCTGCTTAAATAGAAAAAATCCAACATACACAGTCAGTGTCTCAAATCCCTCCTTAAATGTTGCCACAGAAATGCAATAATTTCAATAAGGTCGGTCGTCAAATTGTATTGTTGTACGCTGCTTTGTTTAAACAACTTGTCATGCCTATAAGGTTAAATTTGCGAAAAATAATTTCACTACCTATCTGTAATTAAAGACTTGGCTGGGCCATTGGTTTGTGACTGTGTTTGTAGGGTTTTTTCTATATCTATGACATGATTTGCCGAATACTGGAACGTCAAACAGTTAAAAGCCGCCGTTAAGTCTCATGCTGTCTCTGTCACTTTAAGGTGTTAAGTAGGACAGATAGACATTTAAGATAATCTTAAAGTTAATTAGCGTTTCAATATTCGGGGATATGACACAAAATCTACCCGAATTCGGGATTTACAGTATATGATACAGAAAAAGGCTAGGTAATTTTAGACAACTTGTTATTCAGATAACAAGTGGTCTAAAATTACCTAATTTCATTTTTTCTGTTTCATACACTGCAAATCCCAAAATTGGGTAGATTTTGAAGCTTCAGAGCTTCGTTTGATTATTACAGTTTGTCAGTATTAACTTGCATTCAGTCCATAACACACAGTTACCTCTATTCGCGTTGCAAAAAAGTTTTTTTTTTCTAGTAACTGTCGAATACATGTACTATTGCTTTTATTTGCAATATTGTTTTGTATACAAGCCTATTTTATTTATATTGTAAGTTTAATTAAGTTGTTAATTTTATGTTTGTGATAGTAACGACAAAATATTGTTACCATGTTAAGTTTTAATAAATGAACTCGTAATTAATATTTCGTTTTAATATATTTAATATAAGCGTTGTTACTTTTAACAGACTTGAACATCTGGTGCGATCAATTTTTTTTCCTCGTCTTGGCAGCAGATACCACCATTTTCTTTCACATACTTGTTGGCTATTTCATACAAATGTTGGACGAAATAAAACAAGCGTTACATTTTAACACAATCTCCTATATTTACAACATCATGAAAATAAATGTACATGTATAATAAAACATTATATTACAAATCTCACTAAAATTTTACATAGATTAATGATTCAGAGGAAATTTAAATATATGTGGTATGTACGTTAAAAATAAACTGTGAAATCCTACCTCTTAAATACATAGACCGTTGAATTTAAATATTGAGATCTCGATGTAATGGTGACGGCGATATATTTAATATAATAGGGGCTACCGTTAATTAAATTGGCTGCTAGAGACTAGTCGTGCAAGAGGTCGCGAAAACGTCGAAGGTCATTGTTGGTGGTAGAGTAAGGATATATATATATATATATCCGTATAGTATGATTTTTTTGTCAAACACTTGATGAAACAAATATAACAATTATTTATTTAACTCATATTCAGTTGAAATTTTATAAACGACTATACTGAGATATGCTCCCCTTTCAGATACATATACCCTGACGGACACCTGTATATGTATAAGTTTTTAGATTTTTCGGGGTTTGTATACTTCTTCCTGCGCTTATCCCGTTCATATGGAGTCGGCGCAATGCGTATTTTCCTACCATTCATCTCTATGACACGTCATTTAGCGGTTTTTATACATCATACAATTATAAATACCAATTTTTACCGGCGTTTTATCCAACTTATAAAGTTCGTGTTCACGGTTAGGCTGGTATTTATACCTTTGGTTACGTACGCGGTTCAGACCCGTTTTCTTTAATTGCACCCTATAAACGATTTAAACTTTGTTTTCGCGCTCTACCAGATCTGACAGCTGCAACGACCATATCAGCTGACTCGCCAGTGGCGCCAACTGGTGACCGTAATAACAGTAGCCCTCATTATCTTACTATATTAGACGGAATACATTAGCAGAAAACTTATTAAATGTATATTATTATAGATACTCATCCTGGTATTATTCAAACGTGTTATTTAACGCTATGGTTATTTTAATAAATTCGAAGATATTTTTTAACAGCTATGATAAAAAGCAGTGATGCATTATAACGAGCTTATATTAAGGAGAAATCCTCACTGTACATTAACTAATATCATACTTATTTTTTCTGTTGTGTGAGTCATTATTATACAACATGTAACAAAACCCCTGTCTCATCCAATAAAGTCGTATTCGTGGTACAGTTCATGAACCGTCTCGCATAGTTGGCTTCTTTGACACAAAACTGTAGGTAGTAAGCACTTGAACTTTGAGGAGCAATCTGTGTTGCTGTTGCCTTGGATCAGTTTTTATTCTTATTTAGTTATTTTCTCTGGGGAAAAATAATAATCTTCAATCCATTTAATGGCTACGTATATGTGTTCACAGGACGATACCGAATAATACTCTCAGGGATCGGACAAGGTTTTTGTTACACGCTGTATATTATGACATTTTCCGTAATTTAACTACAAGTATAACCCTTGTACGTCAATAAGGGAAATGTTCAAATATGTTGACGGGACAGCGAGGTGTCAATATTACAAACAACCTCAATTCTTTACTTCAGTAACAAGGTAAGTATCTCAGAAAAAAAATCACACATAATATTCTAAAAACAAACATTATAATAATTATTATTATTGAAAGTCAGCAAAACAACCCTAAACGCTTAGTGCGAGATTGTATTATAGTGCCACAAACTGACCTGGTGGCCAAATTTGGAACTAATCATATTTCACCTAGTTCATGTATAGTTTAATAATTAAATTATTTGAAATTAAAAATTAATTTCTCCTGGAATACCATAATGATTTTTACCTAAACCACAAAAAATCTCGAAATGAAACACTAATTTCAACAACAGTGAAACTGTCACCGGGTCACCGGCCAAGTTTGTGACACTATACGTTCAAGCGATCGGCACGTTTAAGACTTCGTTTTCTGATTGGTTGAGATCTTGGAATGGGCCAATCAGAGCACCGAACGTCAAAAACGTTCCGATCGCGTTTACGTAAAAACCAACTCGCAGGCACACTGATTAACTCACTACCCCTATTAATATTATTCCGATATACATGATTATTAATGTTTATTAAGTGAAAACATTTAAGTATTCATGTGCAAATATATACAACACTTATCCTAGAAACCTTGCTAATATAATAGTAACTGTTTAGTAAAATGCTGATAGTTGAAAAACTTTCAACATGGCAGTATAATTGTGATCACTACATAAATAAATACATTTTAATATGTAATATGTATACGAGTACAATAAATATTACAAAAAATAAATCATCACTCAATTGATAAATAACGAACATAATTTCAAAACAATTCATTTAATGTAAATAAATAAACTTAATGTTCATTGATTTTTCTATTTTATAAATAATATATAACTATATTTTATCCCACAAAAGCAACACATCTAACTACTGTTTACTCAGTCAGTGGCTTGCCCAATGGCCACACATTGCGTTATTAATAGACATTAACAGATAGATGCCTTTAAACATAATTATTGGCCTTAAAATAGAAGTTTTGTGCAAGTATACGGCGAAATTGCCAAATAACAAATATATTTTTTATTAATTTGGGGCGAAAATATACTTAATGGCTAACATCTTAAAGTTTCATTTCACTTGAGCTCATTTACTCAAACGAAAGTTATACTTGAGTCATTACAAACGTGCGAATGTGTCCTAAATATTTTTTTGGACCTCTCGCTCGCACTTACACTATTTACTTATGAAATTGCTTTAGTGTTGTGTGGAACAATAAAAGTGATTTATCGATATGCGATAACATAAAAAAGAACGAGTGATACGTTAATGAGAAATTACGAGCCCCAACTACCTGCGCCGGGGCAGCATTACTTTATCGATAACGACATGTGCGGCATTGTCACATTCTTGTGATCCTGTTGATTTGTGTTCACACGTTTGTAATGGCTTCAGTATGGCTTTAAGACGACCTTTAAGTTTTGTCCCGCTACATAACACATTAAAGAGAGACTTAGAGGCGACGTTGTGTTGCGTTATTTAGCCATAAGTGTAAAAAAAATATTTACTTTTTGGCCTTATAGACGTTTATGACAACGTCAAAAGATTCAAATTATTATTCCTGCGTTTTGCATTTAGCTGGACTATCTCCCTAAAATAGTATGCATTTGGCAATAATTCATCTTAAAATTCATTTAATGGTCTTTAGTAGTCATAATTGACAAATTCATGAGAGTAGACCATAGACTAACTCTGACTAACACACATTAGTGTAAAGCTAAACAAAGTGATCACATTACTTTGTCGGCCTTAACAAATAAAACGGACGAAATTTAATAATATACCGTAACCATAGACCGGAGCAGAGAGGTATTTAGACGGATAACAGATTCTGATTGAGCATTGAGCTCCATAAACACGAGCCAAAATGAGTAAGTAGAAATTAAAAAAGTGTATAGTACCTAGTTATATTAGAACCACTTTTATCATTCTTATCGTTTCGCAGAAACACACAACTTACCACCGGCTAAAACCCGATATCAATAAAAAAAACAGACCTTATTGGGTTGTAATAAGATTTTAAATAGAATGATAATAAAGACCTGTGCTGTCTCGAACGATGGATAGATTAGCAGTCGCCAACCATAATAACCATTTATTAGCTACTGCGTGTATATCCCCAATTACCTTTTATACTAAAATACTACAATAAATTTATAGCACATTTCGTGCCATTCAAAAATAAGGACTTCTGCGTAACTATAAATGCGGCACTACTTTATCGATACAGTTGTATTTTATCTTCATATTGTGTTCTTTTTTTTTATTACACACGTCCATAATAAGATTTCTGTCAAAGGCTTTGTCTGCGTACTTCTCATTTGCCGGTCAATGGCCGTAACAAATTAAAACTTATATTTCTTAAGAGTATCGTTAATGAACACCGATCTCACTTCCATAGGGCAAAGAGTGAGCACTCCACTGGGCAGTGGGTTCCTTACGGTCACAAATGTTAGGGAACTGTCGTATACTTTGTCAGTTGCGGCGTCTACCAGGTCGGATATAGGGATCTGTAAAGAAGATATAAATTAAAGGAGCCGAGATAATTACTAACCGTTAGTGTATAAGATTAAAACTAAACAATAGCAATTTTTTGCTGTATTAACTTGCAAATCGGAATTTTAAAACGATACATCACAAACTATTGTTACAACCAATTTTTCTTGGTATTTTATCAGTCAAAAGAGTTTTAGTCGATGGCTCACGTCGGCGAGTCGGCGGATATGGTGTTTAGACTGCTTATAAGCAGCCATCGACTTTTTTGTCGGCGGGTTAGGTTAGTGTTTCTACTTGAACGAGATGTGAAGACTTCACATCTCTTTCAAGTACTAAAACTTTGTTGGAGGCTCGGAATCAGTAACTTTTAGGTATTTTGACTGGAGTGTGTTGGAAAGTGACGCGTTTTGTTTTCTCGAATTCAGAACTCAGCCTACATTTATTTCTCCTTATTTGCAAACTTGAAAAAAAAACATGTAATTATTTTCTTTCTTTCTTCTTCTTCTCTACATCAGAAGACGACTTTTTCCAAGGACCGGTTACCTTATAAACACGGCTCTATGATCTTGTCTATATATATCGGCGCAATTACTTAGTAGTCGTCTAATTAATAATTAAGAATGCCTAAAATTATGTAATCATTATTGTTTTTAACATTTAGTTGATTTAGTGAAATAAAATAAGAAATTACTTTGTAAACTAAACAACACGTGCGTCGCCACGTGCGTAGTGCATTGAGTCACGTGTTGTCTACTATAAATAGAGGCGACGGAACGAGTTATGATTCATTCTTATTCGAGCTGTCGTAGCGATCGGACCTCCTCAGTAAGTCGAAGAATAAATTGAAGAAAGCATTTACTGTGTTTATTTTAATTATCCAAGATGAGCAGCAACCCTGACTAGAATATTGGTGATGTCAGCAATGCTGACGTCACGTTTTTAAAAACAACCACGAGGACCCCCCTTCGTCATATATTATATCTTGTGTATCAACTCACCTGGCCGTCTCCCAGATGGTACCACTTCCTTATATCGTTGTTGCCGTAGCAAGTGTCGAGGTTCACTCGCTGCAAAGTCAACCCCATACCGTGCATAATCGCACCGTCTTTATTCTGTTCAACATCAATATGGGGCATTACAGACCGATTTTTATTGATCAGGGAAGTAACAGATTCTTGTATTCTAAGTAAGAATATTATTATCATAAAAATAACTTAATTTGTTGTGTTACAAGACAATGGATACGATAATTGGACTTGGCTAAGCACCCTAATTGTTAACCGGTCAGTTTTAATCAATAGTTATAATACGTGATGGATACTACAGCGTAACTTACATTAGAATATTATGGATATATTCTAAGAAATGAATATTTTATTATTAATATAAATTAATTAGTTTACAATTGTTAGATTCAAGTAAATTCTTTGTCGACTATGTGCCAATGCACTAATATTTGGTTCATAATAAACAAATTAAGTTGTTACCTTTGCGGATATATGGGAGTGGTACGAGGCCAGCACTAAGTCCGCGTTGTTGACGTTGACTCTAGAGTAGCCGGTGTGGGTGGTATCTTCTCGTGACGTGTAGTGCATGGCGATGATCGGCTGCAGTAGCATCTGCTGCGATACGTGCGTTCCTAGTGTCAGCTGGCCTGATGGGTGCTCTGCTGGCGGCTTCTACGAAGGTTAATAAAGTTTCATGATAAGCAATAAAGAAGCTACTATAAAAACTAACAGAAGGTTTATTTACTATTATAGGTTGGCAAATCCGTACTTGACACTCCCATGTTCTGCGGGCGGCGGGGGACGTTACCACGCAGGTAGGGAGTGTGCGCGGGAAGGGGGGCAACTGATGGGAGCGTCATTGGCATTGGGTAGTTATGACTCCCGGCAACCGCGACAACGATGGGAGTATCATGAACGAAGTTATTTAAATGTTATAATACTATAATTAATTACATATTTTATGTCAGGTGTAATACCGTCTTAAAACCTTACGTCAATACCTTTTTACGTTGTATATTTTTTTGCAAATAAAAAAGTTATATTTAAATTATATTTTGTGAAAAACATAGTGGATTACATAATTATTAGATACATAAGTATCATTGGTTGCATACTGTTATTAGGTCATTGTTCCAAATAAAATAAACATTTAAAGGTATAAAAAAAAACCATAAAATGTATCTTTATACAAAATAATTACCACCTTAACTATTTCCTATCATTCATCTTAGAGTTTTCGTTACGTTTGCATACAAAACTATTCCATTATTTACATATAACTGGTCGATTATAAAAAATAAATATTACTTACGGTACAGCCTTTCTTCGCTTTCTCTATAATTATTTTGAATGTATGTCTTGTACGTATATTGTCAAGGACGCCTTGTACGAGTCCCCTGTTGTCATCTCGGCTCAATCTCCTGTCTTGCATCACCTAAAATACAATAAAAAAAAACTAAAATACAAACAATACATATTTCTGTGTTAAAACCAAACAACTTCCAGTGCCTAGCAGTTTTCTGGAATGTTGATGAATTTATTGTTTAAACCGATCATGACGTGATTGGTTGACTAAAAACGAATCACAGAGCTTTGCATGAGGTTTCACAGGTGGTTGACGATCATGAACGGGCAACTGCAACTAGCGGCTGCAGAGGGGTAACGGTGCGCGCGCGGGGAGCGTCATAGTGTAACGCTGTGCACAGTGTAACACTCAATCTCCTAGAACGCGATACACATCGTGCCATATTCAATGTGAACTGATGCTTCTATACAAAATAGAGGCCTAATAGCGGTCGAAAATCGACCGTAATACTTCGAAAAAGGGATCAGTTTTGCTTCACGTATTATGCAATGGATGGGATTCAAACCGGCAATTACATAATCGAAATGCCGACGCCCCGACCATTAGGCTAACGCCGATTCATATTGGGAGAACTTTATTCGTTGGTTTCCAAAAATTCCCATGTCTCCCAGCTGTACCAACCTCGATTTGTCCCGGTTGCAAGGCGGCCATGCCTAGCGGTGTTGACGTCAGCAGTGTGAAGCGAATATTATCATCTTCTATATACGTCGCCGCTGGCAATGGATAGAAGTTCGCTTGGAGGGGGATCTTGTCGAAGTAGCGGCGTTTTATCATCTGTGGGTCAGATAACAATGGTTACTATTTATTTTAAAACACCACTTTTAAAATGAAATAATCTTACTTCCGATATGAAGAGTTTTTAAGTATACAGAACGCTGTTTTTACTGGTCTATCAAATTCAAAATATATTTTTTTAGTAAAATAAGAGTAGGTGCTTTAGAAACGTTAACTTATAACAACTCAATGACCAATGAAGAATGGTCTTAACACAAAAAGCGGTTTAACTAAAACCTAGATTTAAACCGTGGTTTTACCGTTACTTTATAGAGGATTTGACTGGATTTTTTTGTTAAACCCATTTTTCAATAAGACCCCTAAAAGCTTTTAAAGGGTTTACCTGCATTCCGTTAATGTCAGTGTAGAATACGTCTCCGTTCTTGACGGCGGTACGGAACCTCAGAGCTAGTTCCATGTCGTCCACCTGAGGGTCGATCATCAGAGTATTGCTGATTTCCACCTCACTGTGAGGTAGAGTGGGATTGTTGTGGACTGTTATCTGAAAATACAATGAAATTTATTAATATTTTTTATGTACTTTGTATTTTTAGTGCATTGTCTTGAACCTCTAAGTTTATGATTTTTTTATTGATTACATGGTTTCCTTTACATTTAATTGTTCATGTTTGTTAGATAAATTTTCCATGTATGTAAGAGAAATTACATAATATTATGCCAAAAAAGCGCAAAGTGTTCATTTTCAACCATTTTGATTCCCGTCACAATAAAATCTGTGAATGCAGTTTTACTTCTTTAAAGGAATAAGGAGTGTATGTATGATTTGCAATCTCAAGTAATTAGAATACCTACCTTCCAGTTTGCATTAAAAATTTCCACACTGTATAGAATATTTATTACAATTTTTCTTGGTGTATGGCGAAAGCTTTTCTAAACACATTTTCTTGTTCAGCATTAAGTTTATTATTCATTACTCACGGCCACAACGAGATCGGCAGCCTTGGGCGAGTTGAGCGCGGTGTACATTGTGGCCTTGTACATGCCCTCCGTGACCACGAGCTCCGGGAAGGGCTCCGGCCGGTAGTCGGTGGCGGGCCCCGTAGGGATGAACAGGTACGCGCCGCTGTTGTTGTCTTTACCGCGCTGGCTGTCGTATCTGATATGATATGGTTACATTAGACCGACCATAAAGACAAATGAACATTAGTTAGTACACTGAGAGGAATTTAGAGCAGGCATATACAACACGTAACTCGTCAAACTTGCCAAGCCGACAATGCTAGCCCGTATAAGCGTGTACCTCAGCAGCATTCCCATCAAATTGCACTAGTGTAAAGGTGACTGAACAAATATTTTAAAATAGTATACAACATGTAACAAAACCCCTGTCAGATCCAATAAAGGCGTATTCGTAGTACAGTTCATGAACCGTATCGCATAGGCGGCTTCTTTGACACAAAGCTGTAGGTAGTATGTACGTGAACTTTGACGAGCGGTCAGTGTTACTGTTGCCTTGGATCAATTTTTATTTTGATTTAATTATTTTCACTGAGTATAAAAATTAATCTCCCATCCATTTAATGGCTACGTATATGTGTTCGCAGTACGATACCGAATAATAGTCTTAGGGATCGGACAGGGGTTTTGTTACATATTGTATGTCAGCAAAAAAGTTGATAACAAAAATCAAGTCCATCAATGTATGCACTCCTGTAGCCACATTTTTCTTAAAATAGCTCTGGAGTTTAACTTACTGCGCGAAATCCATATGCACAGGCACTGTGGTGCCATCTGGCGAGACTATAGCCTTGATGTGTCCGTTAAGGTTGGTGACGACGCGAGTGCTGTTCCCGGCTTGTATGCTGATGTCCTCCATTAGGCGGGCTGATGGCTGTTCAACTGGGAACATCTTGGGCAAGTCTACCGTCCAGTAGTCAGCGTTGTATACACGTATACGGGAGTAGGAGGTGTATCTGAGGAGAAGATTGGTCAATTATAGAATAGAAGATGGGTATTTTAATAGTTATTATGGCTTATTTTGAGATATAAGCCCTAAAAGAAACAAACACAAATTCAACCTGCCCATCCCAAAAACTGACTACGGTAAAGGGAACATAATGTATGAAGAAGCACAAACACACAATAAGTTGCCAGAAACTATTAGAATTTATAAAACATGATTCCGTCAACTTGTTTTAAAAAAAACTTCTGCATTAATATTTTAGAAGTACACTAACCTCTAGTTTTTAAGAACACCAACGAACCAACATTGTATGCCTAACTTTAAGTTTCTCATGTAAGTGAACAATATAAGTTTTTTTTTAGAAATAAAGGCAACCTCAATAATAATGCCCTACCTCAAGTATACAAAATTATTTTATATTTAAGCTATACAAAATGAAATTAGTGAAATAATATACACTCGACCTCTTGCAAACAAGTCAAATCAGTTTATGGGACTATGTCATGTATTACTATGCTATTAGCTTCGTCAACGACTGCCTTTATGCAATCTGTAGTCAATAAAAGACACTTCCAATAAAAGAACACAATTAACTAAAACATTATATTAGACTTACTTGTTAATACTCATATTATCTCTTAGCGATATGGTATAGACGGTGAGGGCGAGCGGGTCGACGGCGACTGGGAACGACAGCTGGTACTTATTGGCTGCGAACGCGAGGCGCTTGTCCCCCGCCACTACGGGCGATATCTGAGCCATCATGGGATTGCCTTCGGGGTCGAATACCTAGGAAATAATTCATGTTTTAATACTTCCAAAGCATGTTTTACCTGTAGAGTTATATATGTAAAATGTAGGCTGTTGTTTACAATTAATGAATAATCTATTTGGTTTAACTTACAAGTGATGTTACAGATGTCCAAAATGAATGAGTACATCAGTGGCACTAACTTTGTCTCTATTTATTTATTTATTTACTCTTTACTGTACATTCACCAACATAGGATATGTAAAATGACATTGTAAACAGTTGGTACAAAGGGCGGTCTTATCACTAACTGTGATCTCTTCCAGACAACCTATGCATGGATGTAAGGGAGTTTAATCTATGCGGGTAGCTGTGGTGAAAAATATAATGAAATAATGATACTTCTGACTGAAAATGAAGTCTCTAGTTTAAACTAGAGACTTCATTTTTAGTTAAGGCTCTCCGATTGGTTGAGAGCTTGGAGCAAGCCAATCGGAACGTTGGATGTCATAAACGTATCGATAGTGTAAACTAAAAACGAACTTGCACTAGACACACTGGATTGTTAAGAGCTTGGAGCAAAGCCCTGAACGCCATAAATATACCTATCGATCGTGTATCTGGCGTCGATAATTCATAATATCCTATACAGTAGATTAACCTAAACATGCGGCGATGACACCAACATAGTCAATATCTCGTGTCTCCTGAACACGAGCGCGTTATACAGGACGATCTTACTCGAAGGTGACACCGCATCTAAGGATATCGTGATCCGCGTCTGTATATCATAACATCCTACACACTATACTCACCTCAACATGTGGGGATGACACCAACACAGTTAATATCTCGTGTCTCCTGAACACGAGCGCGTTATACAGGACGATCTTCCTCGAAGGTGACACCGCATCTAAGGATATCGTGATCCGCGTCGGTATATCATAACATCCTACACACTATACTCACCTCAACATGTGGGGATGACACCAACACAGTTAATATCTCGTGTCTCCTGAACACGAGCGCGTTATACAGGACGATCTTCCTCGAAGGTGACACCGCATCTAAGGATATCGTGATCCGCGTCTGTATATCATAACATCCTACACACTATACTCACCTCAACATGTGGGGATGACACCAACACAGTTAATATCTCGTGTCTCCTGAACACGAGCGCGTTATAGAGGACGATCTTCCTCGAAGGTGACACCGCATCTAAGGATATCGTGATCCGCGTCGGTATTTCGTCGTGCGTCCGCCAGATGTCGTCGACGTCGAAGTATATATCTTCCTGTACTTGGTCTAATATCGCGGGCTGCTTCAGGAGGTAGTAGGCTGCTTGCTGGATAGCCGATTGACTGTATTTGATAGCTGTTAACATCCTGAAAAGATTTAAAATTATAATAAAATATTATTTTAATCAAAGACCTTCAGCACACAAAATTGACGAAATACAACTTTGAATTGTAGAGTTAATAAAATAAGGTGCCATTACAGAAATCACAAGAATGAAGAAAGACAATAAAGGTGACAATGACAATGAAGGACAACAATACAAACAAGAAGCAAATTCAGTTCCAGACAAAAACAAAAAGTTGCGACACGTCAGTTTCTGATATTAGCCAGTAGATGTCAACACCATCACCGGCCACGCTGCCTAAAGGACTAAACTATTTCTTCTTCTTCTTCTTAAAGTGCCTCTCCCACTAGTGAAGGTTGGCAGTCAGCTCCGCATATCTCTTCCTATCTTTACCAAGATTGAACTAGTACCCGTAAAAAAGATAACTTTCTCCCCTTTACTTACTTCTTAGCGTAGTCCTCCCTAACTTCGTCCCGGGAAGTTCCAGTGATACCGTCGTGATGCTGGAATAGAGAGAGCGTGCGACGCGCCTGCTCCACGCGGTCGCGGAGCTGCAGCGACATTATGTTGGTGACAGACCGCGACGACATAGCCTGACCTGATATTATCTCTGCTGCCCTGTTGGAAGGAATAGTAACTGTACATAGTTTGTTTGCACAATATTACTCATGAATAATAAATTGTGTGAACTTTGAATGAGATTGTTTGTTTCGACAATTCTTGTCAGGGTATTCAGAAAATGTTGAATCCAGCAAGCCTAAAAAAGAGACGTGCAAAAGTGTATATACTAAATATAGATTTAAAATTATACAGTACATGAAAAAAAACTGAAAATAATAGGTCAGGTTATATTATTCACGACAAACTATTTGATAACCTTACTCATACTGTAACACTGCTAAATAGACATTTGGTCTCGGTTTATATCCAATCATTAAGTTTTTGGGCATATTACATTTAAGATAAATAATTGATGAAAGCACAGACTAGACCCATTTTTTATTGTAATATATTTATAACTTATCATAACTTAAGTATTTCAGCAGCACAGATATAACCAAACCTTTCTTTCAAGACATCTTATGATCATGTTGGGGAGGCAAAACTCAATATAATTTAAATTTAAATAATAATAATATTAAATTTAAATAATAATAATATTAAATTTAAATAATAATATATATTTTACCTAACATAAGCCAGCAGCACTCTATCCATGTTTTTGTAGAATGGCCGCGACGTGTAGTACCCGCTCCAGTAGTGTTGGTTCCTGTCGGCGTACGTGAAGAAGTCGCCTGACAGCACCGGGAAGTCCGACATCTTCACTTCCGCGTGAACCGCCTTGAAGTAATCTTGGAGGGTACCGAATTGTACCTAAGAATGTTGAAATAGGAAGAGTATTTAGTAGGTGTAAAATTCTAAAGTATCATTTTAATAATGAAGAAGAACACTAAGATTTTCTTTATAGATGTATCCTATCGCATGTTTACCATCAGTAATTTCGTAAGGAATAAGCAGTACCTTTGTACAATCAGAAAAAAAAATATGAACACAATCAGATACACAAAACACTTTAATACAATAAATAACCACAGGTTGACCAATAAAGATTTCATTCGGACTTGAATTTGTGTTTTAGGTGTTTTATAAAACTGATTCTGTTCATCAACTGTTGTTGCTGACTGTACCTTTTCGTTTAGATGTTTTTGTCCTGTGTATGTTGTATGTACATAAATACTTTCTCACTTAAAAGAAGGTCCATTCTCAGACTGAGTTGGAAGGACTGAGTTTTCAAGCTAGCGATTTCAAATAACTTGTTAATAACCGCATTAAGATAGAATAATATTTTTTTTGTTAACTAATGCCGAGGGCCATAGTAGTACATGACACGGCTATAATAAAGATAAAAAACGGAAATAAACTTATAAAAGAATAAAACCGCCTCTTATATAACAACGTACTCTAATCTTGGGCTATTAATATTTTATCAATTATTTTTTTATTTTAACACATAAAAAATGGTCACAATTTGATAACATTACTAATGAGACATTTAGATACCATGCGTTACAGATAAACGGGATATTACTAGTAAGCTTGTGTTGTTAGTGGGTTGACGTCGGTAGTGCACTGGGTGGAGTTCGAACCGGCAACCATATGCCACACGCCCTAACCATTAGGCTACTGCTGCTTCCGGCAACGGCAAGACGAGTTGGATGTCTTTTTTTCATTAACTTTAAGGAAGTCTTACTGACTTAATGCTTAATTAAGTTTACAAAATGATTATTAAATTTTCCATTTAAAAGGACACATACATATTCCTAGAGTAAAAGAGAAGAAAGAACAGAACAGAGACATATAGAAAGAAAGGAGGGAGGCCTTCGCCCAGCGGTGGGATACCACAGGAATATAATGAGACAATCATTGGGCTTGCTATTTAAATCCAAAGATGTTAATTCACCCTCTTAAGGAGGATTTGGATTTCCTAAGGAAGCCATACAAGTAAATTAAAGGCTAATTCTAGTTTGTATAACATCAATATATTGCTAAGCGGTGTATACATGGTGTAAGACATGTTGATTGTTACGGTCTCATAATAAGCAAATTACGTCATTACTCAATAAGATTATCGTCAATACGATAAGTCATGATGTAAACAGACGACGTAAGTTGTGTTGTCGTGACGTCATATATTTGTAAACATTTAAGGAATTACTTAATTTTGGACTGTGTGTTTTTGTTTTGTTATGCGCGTGTTACGTTATAAAAGGAATCGATGTTTTTTTATGTCCTCTACATTATTTATGGCTGATTTTACCATAGTCAGATATCTTTATTCAAGGAATAATTTTGAAATGTTGTCAGTTGTTTCATAAAAAAACTGTCAAACATTAATTTTATTCTTCGTTTAAAAGTTATCTGATGTTGGAAAAATTTGCCCTTAGAAAGATAAGTCTGGGATTTTTTCTTATTTCACGCAACTAAAATGAATGACGTCACAATTTCATGAATACGTCATCGCAGTGACGAGTAATGAAAGATGAATGAAAAGAAAATACGCACCACCGACCACATAAAATTGGGAAGAGTAAATTTTCCTCACCTCGGCATTCCAAGCATCATTATTATTGATATAATCGATAAGTATCTCGTAGTTCTGGTACTGGTTGTCCCACTCGTTGGCGCGGTCGTACCGGAAGTCATCACCGAGAGGGAACATCACCACGTTACTGCGGTACAGCTGCGCCTTCTTGCGCCATTGGTCGAGGATCATTGATGCCCTGGAAGACAAAAGCAGTCGTATTTTTTTTTGTAGGCAGTAGTATAATCAGCCAACGGAAAAAAACATAAAAGTGTAACTTCAAACAATATGTCATAAATAAACGGCTTACAAGTAACTAACCTCTCTTTAATATTTTTCTCTATGATCTTTCGTGGTGCGATACCCCATGGGCAAGTCACTCCGTTACCAGGTAGCCTCTTGAAGTCAAATTGGCAGCATATCTAAAAAATCACCTTTACTTTATATCTTGATCATTTCAATGATGTCTTATTCTTTTTCACAGAAATTGTATATGCATGCATCAAATTTTCCTTTATATATTACCTTAGGATCAGGACCACAGGAATGAGGGACATCATATGAATAAAATGGCATCATATGCGTAAACATGTCTGTTTTGCCGACACCATCTGCAAAACACTGACTCACTTAGCAAGCTCAAAGCGCAAACAAAATCAAACAATATGTCATCTAATCAATAAACATACACTCCTTTGAATTTATTCTAACGATTTTTATGCTATATGTTGCGGGCTCCGTGCCGGCAGTCGTTAAGTCATGAAAAATGCATTGTGGAGGTCAGATACGCAGTCGCTCCATGTAAAATATAGTATTCAGCTAGATCCGGTAAGACTGGAAGCCGACCCCAACATAGCTTGGGAAAAGGATAGGCAGATGATTATTTGATATGGTAAAGCCATCTTGTTTTAGGGAATTTACTATAGCGCTCTTTAATAAAGTTGTTTATTTTTTGGGCTGAAACTTTAGGGGCCATCCATAAATTACGTCGCACGAATTTCAAGCTTTTTGACACCTGATTAAAATATAATAATAAAATATATTATGCCATCCATAAATATATAAATATTTATGGATGGCCCCTTAAGTAAACAGGACTTTTCTATAGCAGCTTTTATATTCTTTATTATTGTTGTCTAACAAAACACTGTTACTAAACGTAACGGTACCTAATTACAGTTAACGTTAAACAAAATATTTTTAGTGAAAATTTATAAATAAAAGGATACGGTTTCTTATGGTTCAGAACTGTTCTTCTTTGTTCGTTGTTCACGCTTGAATATTCGGAACTAAGACAATTGACTGTGTTCTTGCGCAGAAATAATTAATTTTCTTGCATGAAAAGAATGCAAACATTACGTAATTTTTGTATAAAAGAATTTTTGAAGAACATTACCCCATAGTTGTCGCCATTTGAACTCTAACTGTTTGTTAGAAGCTAGTTCTTTTTTCACTCTGTAATGCACCCTCTGTATGACTGAGTTGTCAAAACCAGCAAGCTTCAAAAGATAGGGTTGTGAACTCGAATGTCCAAAAGGATCTATTGCCCACGAGTTCTTCGGAATATAACCAAGGTTTTCAATCAGCCATTGGTGGCCAGTTGTAAGTTGCTGAATGATCGCCAGCCAATGGGAATTCGCTTCGTCATTCATAACCCAGCCACCCGTTACAATTTCTATCTTCCCTGATTTAAGAAGGCTGTAAATTAAATAACGATTATTAATACCATTTTTTTATATTAACACATGTGCAAGACTCGACCCGCCTCTGTTTGATCTGTTTCGATAAACATGAACATTTACAAAATTGAAGAATGAAGTTGAATGTAACGTACCCTGCATTGTGAAGTTACCTCTTGATAATTAAATCTGAATATAAAGATTACTATACTGACTGGCCTGTTGGTCAAGTGGTTAGTGACCCTGACTGCTAAGTCAGAGGTCGTGGGTTCGATTCCCACCCAAGACAAATCTTTGTGTGATGAGCACGATCATTTGTTCTGTGTCTGGGTGTTATTTATCTATAATATGTATGTAGTTAGAAATATGTTTATCAGTTGTCTGGATGCCATAGTACAGGCTCTGCCTAGTTTGGGATCAGATGGCCGTGTGTGAGCTTGTCCCAAGATATCATATTATTATTATTATACTACCAGTAAGAACCCACACAATTCTAAGCTGCTTGCAAAGTTTTCAGTATAAATAATTATCTATGTGGGCAAAGACTGCACAGATCGAGAACGTTAACAAATTGTTAGCTCGTAAATTATTACAAATATGATATTACGCGGTTTAAGTGACAATCGAAATGTGTAAACAGCACACATTATCAATATAACATTTTAAAATACAACTAGCTTAAAGCAGATTAAAAGCATATCAATAACTCGCTTATATTTAATGGCTTGTCTTAGCCAAGGTATTTGGATACGAGTGTTTCTTTATATAAGGGGCGAAGACGCCAAAAAGGTACCTGAATAGAGTCTGAACGGGGACCCGATGACGTTGCGCAACTTGGGAAAAGTCTATGACCAATAGTAGACACCATAGACTGAACTACTTAAAACCCTACTTTTTTTCTAATTATAAGAAGGCGTATGAAAAAAACTATGTCCTGACAAATTCCATTCTGATACTCCCATGGTCAGCACGGGTGGCGAAAGACGTTACTACCCAATAACTGCCCGCATATCGAATGACGCTCTGTCAGTTGTCCCCGTTCCGAGCGCACCTTATCACCCCCGCTTCCTTACACCCCCCGCCGCCCCCAGAACATGGGAGTGTCATGTACGGAATTGCCAAGCTATAGTAAATAAATCTTCTGTTATTTTTTTACAGTACTTTCAAAACTATTGCATATCATAAAACTTTATTAATCTTCGTTGTCTTACGTCCCCCGTCGCCCGCAGACTTTTGTAGACAAATTCGTAAGGGACTCCCTAAAGACGATTTTTTCAAGCTTCATATATAGTTATTCTGACAACATACTTACTTCTGGAATGCAGCCTTATCCTTATCTGTGGCGTCACTGTTCCACCACAGCGACAGGTAACTAATCTCCGCCCAAATAAACTTCCTACCAATCCCCTCGGACAGTTTCTCCACCATATTGTTAAATATCGCGCGTGTTTGAGTTTTGTAGTAGTTCTCAAACGTCTTTATCCATCCTGAAATGTTATGACAACAATACTTGAGATGAACTCAGATTCACGGGATTTAAATTCGTAAATACACAAATGTATGCGTGGATTGCGTGGTATGCGTTTGTGAAATGTTTCAACGAATAGCTTTTATTATTGTAACAATAATAACATGTTTTTATATTGTCAGTGTGAAAAGTTACTAATTTACTTTCCCTGCTATTTTTCATCTTATACTAGCAGATATGCTCCGGCTTCGCACGGGTATTAATTTATGTAATCCTATCTCTTGAAACGCTCTATGTATTTCTGAAAACTGCATTAGGATCCGTTGTGTTATTTAAAATATGCGTACAAACAGCGAGAACGATGTTGTTTTATACTACGTAAATATATAAACACTAGGTTTTGCTCACATCTCCGCCCGCGTGAGGGTGGGTTACAGCGACAAAGTATATAGAACCTTCCTCAATAAGTGGACTATCTAATAGTGAAAGAATTTTTCAAATCGGCCATTTAATTCCTGAGATTAGCGCGTTCAAACAAACTAACAAACTCTTCAGCTTTATGATATAAGTATAGATTATAACAGTGAGACATTGCATAGGCTGGATTTACAGCTTACTTAGAAGAAACAACAGATTCTATTTCTGTCGAATTTATTGTAATATCAAATCCTCAGTATTCATTGTAGAGCATGTCTCGTAGTATTTTTTTTTTTTTAATAAAACGACGCCCGCACTAAGGAATTTAATCCTTGTGTCGCGGGGGTTTCACAAACATTCAAATCACATGCACAAAGAACACCAGACTTGGAACAAGCATTTGTGAATCATACAAATACTTGTCTCATGCGGGGATCGAACCCGCAACACGTCGCGCACAGTGGTAATCAGCGTGGTGACCTATACCACTCGGCTATCCGTGCAGTCTAGTATATCATGTGTCATGATATAAATGATAATGTACCAACGTTTAGTTCTATATCTTTGAACATTTATCGATGCTGAATCGGTAGTAAAAGTTATCCGTCTCACTTTTGGAGGGTTACCACAATACAATCCCATACAAGTGAACTACTAACTTAGTAACGAAGTAGAACGTAGCGAAGTACTAACTAAAAGGCAGTATTATTTTCTGTGGTTTACGCGAATATTAGACATTGAAATAAAACTACTTTTTAAACGGATTCTATAGCGTTTTATTGATTTTAGTTGCCGATGTTTCAGCACTTTTGTAGGTGTCACGGGGAGACCACGGACAATCTGTCCATGACCCTGACCGCGATAGAATATGTTTAAAAAGTAATTTAATTCAAGGTATTAATGATGTAGAAAGTTTATCTAATATCCGGTCCGAGATAGTACAAAATTTAATCTCTTACTCAAATATTTATAAAACGGGAAAAAATAATAATACATAGGTATCAGTAATCCACTCCTATCGGCATAGGTATAATACAAACAAAGCCGCAAATAAAAAACATTGAGCTGATTATAATTCGTTTTGATTAATATTATTTTCCTTGAAGAAGTTTGAGGTAGCCTTGTTGAATGTTAGTTACGGACCTGCACTTTTGAATTCCAGGTCTTGATATTATAATACCAAGTAAATCAAAGGGCTAAGCAGGTGTTATTTGCAGTAGTATAAATTATTGCTTAATAGGTTAACTTGATGATAAGAAACCCCCATCACATTGACTTATTAAAAACTGGAACTTTAGGTTTCAAACAAAAATTGCTCCTTGCTAAAATAACATAGGTATCATTACTTTAAATAAAATTGGTGACGAATAGTACAAAAAATAGAAAGAGAAATACTTCATTCATTCTTTGGAGACGAACGTGTCGTTATATTTGACCGCCTATAATTAGCAAGTAAATAATGAAAGTGTCAGTTTCATATCATAAGTACAAATTGATCGTAAACTCATAATCTTTACATAGTAACCAGTAGCGTGATAAGCAGTGTCCTTCGATGTTAAACGATAAACATTATATATACAACCTTTTTCTTGTTTTATTAACTAAAACCAATCTAATTTACTATAAAAATATTTTCAAATAAATATTGTAAGAACAAAATTTAAAAAACTACTTGTTTCATATACATATATTCTCCACCACTCGTTGTTCGCAAAAAAAATGTTTACGACGGGTACAGCACATTTCGGAAAAAGAACTAACTTGGTGTAAAAATCATTTCAATCTATTCAGTATGTGAATTGCAGTTTTTGTACAAAGTAAAATAAAGTTGTTTAAGCTATATTGCTACTAGTTATATCTACAAAATAAGGGTGCTTTTTGCTTAAGCTCCTTTATTTTAAATTAACTTTACATAAAATTGATGATTATAAAAAACGTGTTTATTTTAACTATCAGCAATAAGGAAAAAATCTAAATATCTTTTGGGTTTTTATTAGCAAATGCAGATTATATGTCAATTAACCACGTTATTATGAGCATTATTTATTATATATATATATAGCACGTTATTATTTATTTATTTATTTATTATTATGAGCAGAAATATTAACGAAGTCAATGTGGTCATCAAAATGACCAAAATACTTTAAACTACAAAATTATATATATTAATTTGTGTACCTAGAAGTTGGAGCTCTACTCTGGACCTAGTTGACCTTTTTTTTTAAAGAAGAATAAAGATAAAGCATTTATTTGCGTCACATGTGACACATAAAAGAAAGAAAGAATAATAATAACAACAACTTCTAATTAAATTAGAAGAAATATGCAACACATCTGTGTGAAATAGTCATCACTCAGCATTGAACATCCTGTATATTCTATAGTTCTCAACCTTTCTAAAATAATAAATAACATTACCTGGATCATTGTGAGAGTGAGGCACTATAAACACTTTGAGTTTATTTTTCTGACTCCATTGGTTTTCCTTGTATTCAATTTCCCATCCCTGCTTCCAGACTCCACCGTCTATGTCCTCAAATAACATTCGCTCATACATTGAGAGCATCTACAATATAAATAAAGTACTCTTTAAAGTGGTTCAGAAAATTATTATTATTATAAAGTCATTCACATAATTGAGTTTTGAGCTCAGATATGTTATGTAGTAATATCAGATTTCAAGTATCTTATTGCAGCTCCTACTCAAACAGAAAAGGGATTTGGTATCTTGGTATTTATTTGGTACCAAACAATAGCAAAAACCGACTTAAATGCTGATCCAAAAAAAAAAAATTCACTTTTACAAACATACTTTTTTTTTGCCAAATAGCTAGCTTTGTCCTAGGACTTTATAGAACTGAAAAAATGTGACAGAGATGTCACAATATTTTAATACAAGAATAAGATGAAGAAAATTACAACCTACCTGTATATCAGTTTTAGGAACCATGTGTTTCTGTATTGGACAAGATGACTGATTAAACGGAATCCGCATCTTAGGAGGCTCATCTCCAACAGCCTTTACTTCCTTTACTCTTGGTTCAGTGTAAGCCTCCTTTGGCCTCTTTTGTGGTGGATGGTACTCCTGCGACTGCTCTACAATCTGATCCATGGCAGTCTTAATTTCACCAACCACAGCATGATGCTGATTCAACTCATTTTCAATGTGGCGCAACTTGGATTCAAAAGATGACCATTTAGTCTGAAATTAATACAAAGTTATACATTCTGTGTTAAGAAAAATTAGAAATTTCAATTATTAAAAATTGATACTTACATTTGAAGGTTTTCGTTGATTTAATGTCAAGGAAAATCATAATATGGCATGAATAAAAACAAGCAAATTAAAAATATTGTAAAACAGAAGCAAGTCAGAGTAAAAGCTAGAAAAGAAATACTGTTAATTTTTATATAAAGTGATAACACATTCAACCTTTTTTTATTATCCAATTTGTAAGATAATGTATTTTGTTAATTAAATGAAAAGTATATTTTATGAATGTTGATAAATGCATTATTCTTGTACTGTTATATTTATTTATTTAAGGATTAAAAAAAAAATTTAGACTTCACAATCTTAGTTAATATTGCTATACATATAAATTAATTAAATTATTATACTACAAAATATAAATAGAAATAAACTCACTCTCACATTTCTGGGCATCTATGTGAAATTAAAGCAAGATAAATGTAACTTAACTAATTGTAAACAGGACGAATTAAATGTAAAAAGGTTTCATGCATTTATGAGCTTGATCAAACAAATAATTTTATTACTTACATCATCAAACTCTTGTACTGCTGGTTTAATACTTGGAAGCTTAAAACTTAAATCAGTCACAACATAGAGTATAAATACGAATGCTATTATGCATGTTGTCCAAAACACAGCCGACAACCGCCTGATCCTCATATTGGAACCTGTTTAAACAAAAACAAATAAAATAGACCGCAAACATCTTTTTCTAGCCTATCGAATCTCTTAAAAGCGGGTATAAGTATTAGGTTAAGATTATATATTTGGAATATAACAAGTGAAACATTATTTACGAGTAGTTTTTTTGCATTACCTACTGGTTATCGATAGATTCGATAGAACCTAAAAGCGTCAAGTATATTTTCAAGGCAGAATTGCCGGTAAATTAATGGTAATAATGTAATATTAACAACTTCAATATGTGAAACATATTTACCCCTTTATTACAGTGTTTATTTAGATTATATTATGACACGAATACATAATTATTTACCGCTCACAATAAGTATGTGTACCTGGTACCTATTTGTTATGTTGTCTGACATTTGACGATTGTCGAATTGACTTTAGTTCATTTTGTTGACAGCGGTGGCCAGTGTTGGCATAACTAATATTGAGACTGTTACGTTTCTTTCCAAACTTATATAATGACAGAGTTCACTTTTAGTTTATCCACGTCCTAAATTAATAAAACGTATGTATCCACGGAACAGAAAAAACAGTTTTTTCTGTTCCGTGTATGTATCTAAGTACCAGTTTTGTAGAAATCTAAGATTCAACACAGCAGCTTTTTACAAAAATACTTTTGACCGCTTGTGTAGTATTTCTGCTACAGAGAACATGAAAGAGTATAAATATATTTTCTAACCAATTACAAACCTTCATTATTGTAGGTATATAAACTTGCCAATCAAATACTACTGGACCGATTAAAAAAAAAATCTTTTTTATGCTATATTTCTGACCACAAAAAGTAGGGTCCGTGGGCAGAGCCGCAGGCCTAGTAATTTATAGATTCAGGCGCCAGGGACAAGCTTAACAAGAGTAAACTTTTAAGCCTGTCCGCCCATAACAGTCGATTTGTTGGAATGATCTAAAAACGTTACGGTTACGCTATTGCGATCAGTACGTTCTATTTTTCACTTACAAAAAATAGGTCAACAATTTATTATGAAATGTGGATATGCAGGCAGCCTAAGCTCTCAAAAATATATCCTAAAACTTTTACTAGCACTACTTCCACCTTATTGATAGGTAAATATCATATTTAATTACTTAAACTTCTATAGCCCGTAGTTAAAAACCAACATCAACATGATACTTCCCTACTGCAGCGTCCATTTTCTTCTCTCGGAACGAAAGGTGCATGACCCTTTATTGATTTCTGACGCCTATCTTCGTGGAAATCGTTAAGTCATAGAGTCTGGCACACGAAAGTTGATCTTGAAAAAGAGCGGCAAATTTAAAAAATCCACGTGTGGTATCACTGAGTATAGTAGGAAGTAAATAGTTTTGATACTTGTCAAAATAAAACAACATAACTTATGATGAAATCGATTTTTTTTTGTTGAACAGTTGTCTGACGAATAAATACTGTGGTTTGAAATAATTATGTTTTTTTTTATACAAAAGCTACCAAATCACCATATTTAATAAATATTTGAAAATTATTAGATGATTGAAAACTCGGCCGTAAGTAAATTATGTGAATGTGTTCTAATTATAAATAGATTTTATCAGTTTTACATAAAATACATCTGTATTCAGTACTATTTTAATTAAATTAACCTGTCGTTAATTACAGAGGTTTAAAGAAATCAAGCTATTTAGCTTAAGTTTTTAGATAGAAATAAAAATAAACAGATAGTTTTTTAAATGCTTTATTTCATGAATCGTAATCAAAATCAGAATCTAAAAAATCTATTTCTAGTGATGCATCCGAATCACTGCTGCTATCGTCACAAACATTTATGATGAACCGATCTATTTCTTTCTACCAGTGATCGATGAAATTTCTTCCAAATACTGACTCTGGGTTTTAATTAGCTCATTCTCTTCCAAAGCACTTAGATTTGCAATAGTTTTTTTAATCGATGTTATTTCGATACCTTCGATTTTCAAATTGTCTGGAAACAAACCATTCATTACATTAGCTATGCGAATAAGGTAAACATGATTAATTTGAAATATGTAAGTATATTATTCTATACCAGTATCAAAATTATATCTATAAACTAACCTATAAAGTCTGTTATCGCAAGTAAACATTGCTGTTTTTTGTTGTAATCATCTCGTTTCTTTTGTTGTTTTTCGCCAAATGAATTTACAATAGCATACAATAACTTCCGCACATCACTTTTTATAGTTTTGTTCATGTTTAACGTTAAACTTACTATAAAATTAATGAAAATCTATTAACTGTCTGACAATTATTATAAGTCGAATGTGGTCGAATGACATTCATCTGACATTTTTAGAATGTTGCCATATAAAAACTTTCGATTTAATCCCAGGATCAACTTTCGTGAGCCAGACTCTATACGTATAAATCGCTGCAAAGGTTTAAAGATATTGCTGTAAAGGTTTAAAGATTTAAATTTATTTCCGATTATGATTGCCTCTGTTGATTTTAGGATCCTATAAAATAAGGAAGGACAGCGAGAAATATTTAAATTATGTATTTTTTTTACTCGATATTTAAACTCTAGAGACTGTGATCTCTTACATTATCTACTATATAAAAATAAGTCGGGTTTTCCTTCCTGACGCTATAACTCCAGAACGCACGAACCGATTTCCACGGTTTTGCATTCGTTGGAAAGGTCTCGGGCTCCGTGAGGTTTATAGTAAAGAAAATTCAGTAAATTCAATAAATTAAAAGAGAAAAGCAGGAAAGGAAAATATCGCGATTATTGACATTAAAAACGAATAAACAATGCGGTAACCTTGGTAACCTCGGTAAAATTGGTAAGTAGGTAGTTGCCATGACGACCAAATTTCGTTATTTTTAGTACGATTTACTATCCTCCAGATCCTCCTCCATAGAGGTTATCAATTAAATAAACAAGGTTGTCATAACTCCTTGCAATGATATTAAAACTGTTTTCTTTTTTAAATATTAGGCTCGCAGACTTTTGTTTTTTTTTGTTTGTCTATTTGGTAAGTCTGAGAGTCGGTCGTAGGTTATAATTATGATAAACAGGATGGATTTTTTATTGCCACCAGAAAGAAAGAGAGAAAGTACTCTAAATACATAGCAAATTAGACTCAATTTATTTTTGAAAAGAAATAAAGCTGCATTAAATAGATGTTTAAAAATACGCTTTGCGGACCGAGAATCGAATGGGCTAAAATTCGAAAAAATAGCACTGTGTACTTTTTGGCATCAATTAATCTATACAATAAAACAGTAAAAAAAACTGTGTCTATACATTGAAAATATAAAAAAAAATTGAGAGGGGTTTACAAACAGTTATAGATAACGAATCCAAAAAAAAATTCTGTCTGTTTGTCTGTATTTCTGTTTGTCTGTTTGTTTGTACACGCTAATCTTCGGAACTACTGGACGGATTTGAATGTTTTTTTTTTGTTGTATAGGTATTAAGTCTGGGTAACATACAAGCTATAATTTATCTTGGAAATTTGAACACCTCATGCAGAACCGCAACAGACCAGCTAAACTATAAGAGATACAAAAATGGTACCATAGCAAAAATTGTTCCACATGATGAGCATTTTCTGCTGAGAGAATAAATTTGAAGATCTGGAATACCTGATGTGGAACTCCAAGAGCCCAGCTACAGTATAACACATATAGGAATGGCGTCTTAACAAGAGTTGTTCAGCCTGATGAGCACTCTCTGTTGACGTATAAAATTTGAAGATCTGGAACATCTGTTGTGGAACTCCAAGAGCCCGGCTACACCATAACACATATAGGAATGACGTCTTAGCAAGAGTTGTTCAGCCTGACGAGCACTCTCTGTTGACTTATAAAAATCGAAGATTTGAAACATCTGACTTGGAAATCAAAGCTATCACTAATTTCACTGTATAATTATAAAATAACATAAGCTTTAGGACTGATTTTCGATGACGATGGTACCTATATCATTTATAATTCGACTCTACTGGCCAAAACTCCAAATTTTTTTTATTTTTTTTTTATAGAATATAATTATATGCTTTCGGGCTTATGTTATTTGAGCGTTTAATTTACTTTTCAGTCACTTAGATTTTAATTGATCAGGTATCTTCACAATAAAACTATAACCATGATGAATGAGGTCAAATCTTTCCCAATGTTCCAAAGGAGCTAAAAGATTGAGGATCATAAGATCCCAAGAATCTACCGAAGAGCGTCAGCTTTGGATCGCGAAGCACGCCTGCATTCTCATCGTATTTACGCATATCTACATCCACGTCTCTAGAAACCAGTGAAGAATATGATGCGCGACTGACCGCTGATCGTGAGGAAAAGTTCTGATGGGCATTTCCTGCTATCTTACAAAAATGAAAGATCTGGAGGGTCCCAAATTGTCTCGCGCATCATGTTGTTTTCCCGCCCCCGGGCTCTTAGAACATCAGACGTTTCAGATCTTTTATTTTGACGACCCTGTTGTCGCTGGCATAAGCAACAGGATCCGCGTACGAAGTCGCGGGCAGAAGCTAGTAACTAATAAAAACCTGAACGATGAACCGACGGCGGCGGTGATGGGTGCACTCTACCCAAAAATATCAAAGATTGAGTGCATGATCATGATAATATTTTCTACTGGACTTTTTTTTTAGACCTTTATTGGTCAAAATACTTAGTTACTTACTTGATTATCATTGATGGTAGTTATTTAAATAAACAGGTACAGTTTATAGATATTTACTACGTCAAGCGTCGTAATACCTACCTCGTTCATTCTTCGCCCATTAAAAAGATGTTTTTGGGATAGCAGAATAAACTTTTTTGTTTTAATCCAGAAAAATCGCATGTTGCGTAACTTGGTGTTATCACCGCAACAGCTAAGCGTTCAACGTGTTGAAAATGCGAATTTATTTAAAACACACAAAAAGCCTTGTTTTTTCGAATAGGGTGATTTACAATGTAGGTATATGTTTGCTTTTGCATTGGGATAATTTAATTAGATATTACTTATGTATTCCATGATCGTAATAACAACAACTTACAATAAAATTCCAACAGTTTCGAAAAAATATTGACCCTTCCAATGGTATTTGTCACGTTTGTGTATCCGAACAAAACTCCAAACCTTGTTATCGATTTTTGGAGAAACGTCAAATTAATTTGTTTGTGTGTGAAAGATGGCGTCAAAGGAGTCCCTGGACGTAAGTATTTTGTTATTTCTCTAGATAAAGGCCTCTTTTTTACATATTTTTTCATTGTTTGAACATTTTAGACACTGAAGTATGTTATTTAATCACTGCAGTATCTCAACTCTTCTTTTACACCTTAAAAATTACCGGAGAAGACCACGCCCAGCCGTTGGTATTTGATAAATCAAAATTTCGATGTTTCTCGTTAGGTTTTGAATTAAAACTGATCTAAATACTTTTGATTGTAAGATGTTTTTGTTCTACGTTTAGTATAAAGTTGTTATAATATATGTTAGGATATTTTAATTCATAAATTATTCAAGTAAAATAGGCGAACCGGGAACCATACTTACCGGCATAATTAATTAGATAAATAGTAGACCTTCTGTGCCACTTGATACATTTTGAAAATAAATGTAGTTATAAAACTACTTATTATTTCACTTTATATGCTTAGACTATTATAACTCTTCCTAATCATTAAAGTAACATCAGACTTGATACTATTTTAAGGGGCTTATAATATACAAAAGCTTCTAGATAAATTCTGATTGGATTCCTATACAAAATGAATATGATAATTACATTAATATATAATTAAAAGCCATTTTTTATGTTATGATGTCCCAATCTGAAGATATTACTATAATGTGGCATCATTTTGTAATAATACCAGTGCTCGTAAAACCGAACACATATTTTACTATGAATGGTTTTATCACTCATAGATGAATTATTCCTATAATTTCTGGTTGCTTGCTAAAACCTTTTGATAATTCTAAAATAGTAGATAAAATAATCAAATTGGAATCTAGGAAGCCAAACTGCTAATACCCCAATATAAAAATATGCTTTTGAAGATCTAAGGTTAAAGGTGACATCAGAATACACTGCATTATAAACCTAACGACACAGGTCTTACAGGTGTAATAAAAAACAGAACTAAAAAAATTAATATGTCACAAACTTTCAACATACCTTACCTAACACAATTTATATGGGTGTGGTCGACATCTTATTTTGTACCTCCTGAATGCTCTTGTACATCCAAAGTTTGAATTATAGGGAACACCTAGTTGCAATATGTCTACCTATAAAATACCTATAGCCAGCAGCACGTTGAACTTAATACATACAGTACTAAAAACCTTTATTCAATTAAAAGTAGAGTCCAATCATAGGTCACAAACAGGTAATTTGATACCAAATGTTTTACACAAATGCCTAGAGGCACACGGTGGGCAATATTGAGCAACATCACAGACCATCAAGTGGATGTTGTCATCAGTTAATTTTTAGTATCATTATATTAATTACTAGCGAACCTGCCCCGTTTTCGCACCGGTAGCACAGTAATAAGTGCCTATTTATACATAAAAACTTTCCTATTAAATAATTTGTCTAAAATGTTGGTGTACAATAAAGTATATTCTATTCTAACTAGCTATTGCTGAAAACAGCATTAAAAAACATAGCATATTAAAAAGAATCTAAGCTTTCAGAAAGAGATTTTTTTAGAAGAGTCATAACCTTCTTTTTAAATAAATAGCCGCTTGATGCTATACCGAATTCCGCAGCAACCAAACCCCAAAGAGGTTCTGCTCAGACAAAGAAGGTAGAGTTATCACTATTTTTAGTGATGATTTTATAAATGTCTTACTAAATTACCATCAGATTCTGAAAATGTCTCTACATTTGAAAAAAGGAGGTTTTTAGTACTTACATACTAAAAAAAATCCAGTCAAAGACTTTTTCTAAATTATTTTCAGGAGGTATGTTAAAATTCTGCGTGCAAAGCTCAGCATAAATACTTGGCCTACACAAAAAGCCTTTACAGCATTTTGTTGCCGGGGATTGTACTGGGCCATAGCCAAGTGTAGTCCTTGCGCAAATTGGATTAACATGGATTATAGTTAAAATAAGGAAGTTCCAGTTTTAGTTTGTCCTAATACTGGTTAAATTAATTTAAAATGTATGCTTTAATATCTTAACTACAATTTATTACCTAATGAAATATAAATTGTATCACTGCTGATTTTTGTGTTTAAAACATATAAAATTTTATTCTGTACCTAAAAACACTAAAATTATTACAAAAATAACAATTAATGTTTCATTTGTAGAATAATTTCTTGTTCGTGGAATAAAGTAATGACACTAAATCTTTCGAAGAAATTTATTAACTTTTATAGCTAATATATACGCTTTAGCATACATTAGAACAAATAAATAATATGGAAATCCCTATTTATGAATTTGTAACTTAAATACCTAATCAATAAAATTTTATCATCGACCAAGCCACCCTTTCCTGGTATTCCCACTATCGATATAGTGAAACATCGCAAAAGTGAGGGAGTGCAGCCTTGCGTGGTGTTTAACGCGGTTCGATAGCGGCCGCCTCGCCAATTGAGCGCATCCGCATTTATGTCAAAGGACACAGCACGCGCTCCAAGACGAGCTCATCTTCGACCAAGGTTACCAACACATCCGTAGGCAGAATACTCTACTGGTTGCCCACGTATGATAGCTTTATAGCGGAAAATTACAGGCCAAATCTTTGTCGCTTTAATATTCTGCTCGTGCGTTATTCATGAATCCCAATCGATCTACATATACGTGAAAAGAAAGGAATCTTTCATATGTTTCATATATCTAGACCGGGGCGGCAACGATCTAACACGGTAACACAAGTAACGGGCATAATCATTCACTACTACGAAATTAGCAAATTGTAAAGTAACATCTTCCTCATGTGAATGAATTGATGGATGCCAACCGGTTGGGATTGCCGGCTAACACATGAATAGTTGACCTTCCGCACCCATTTCAACATTGTGCCATTCGCATTATAGCCTGAATGAGTAGGCCTCAATAGTCCGTGCGTCTCATTTTTTAACATCATTAGTGGACGTATTCGCCTATTCAAAAGATTTTCCACACACAACGTAATGCTCAGTGGTACTGAAAATACGTTTCCATTTCAGTAACTTTATCCGCGAACTTGGTTTATGTAATCAATTCCTGTTAGCGAATAAGTTTCTGTTAATTTCGGAAACTTTTCTTGCCTTACATATAACACAGAACTCGTATCTTTTAGCACCCGTAATAGGCAGTCGGTTGTGAAATTAGAAAACAGCCTTGCGAATATGGGGCACGTCAAAACGGAAACCCTTTTAGAAGATAATTCGATTCAGTTCACAGAGATCTCTAGGGTAAATTCATTAGATGCAAACCCACTTTCAGTCTGTTTGAATTGCAAGTTACGTGAGAGATATACATTTACTTTGGAATGAAACGAGTATCTAGTCGGTAACATATTCTAGTCCATGGGATCTTAAGTGTTTGATGGGCAATCGTAGTTACTCTAAGGCTATGTCATACATATATCACACTTGTGATCGTCTGCGAGATTGTCTAGAACAGGCTAACTACAAGAGTTAGGCTAAGGTCCTGCACGACGCTGACGCAAGTAGCCGCACTTCCCACAGGATGTCGGGAATGAGAGCGTGTCCTCATAACTCTTGCGCTGTCGTGGGTGGCGATTGTCGCAGACGTTGTGTAACTCCTTGTTCTAATGAGGATATTATTCAGAAGTATCTAAATGTTAGCTGAGTAACGTCGCGCGCCTTTTGAAGCGTTTTAATTACACCGCTGTCGGCGGCCACCTCGTTAGTGCCCTACGAAACAACAGACAGATTGTGTCATTAATTAAATCATCTGTTGTTATTAAATACGCTGATATTTAATAGCTTTATTCAGTTTATAAGGATTTTGAGCTATAATTATATCAGAGGCTTCTAGGGATTAAAGTCTTTAACAAAAATATTTTTCAGCGTTGGTTAGTTTTATAAAAAAAAAAACTATTGAAGATTAAACAAAGAGTGACGGATGTTGAAATTTAGATTGTGAACTTAACTGCTCGATCTTAATTTTTTCCTCAACATAGCTTAGGTACTTAATAAATGGAGCAGGAAGGATTCGCCTATTGTTCAGCAAATTGCGATATTCACAAAAATATTCGCTGCTTATTATTTTTCATTCGTACATTGCTTGAGGACTGCCCTGAGCGTTGTCAACTTCAGAATATCGCAAGCGAGGCGTGAATATTTATCTCGGCTCGAGACCCGTCGAACATTGTTACTGCCAACATAATGATAGCCACTTTAGGGTGAAATCTCTTAGGGAGGGAATTGTATATGGAGCGGAACTTTTTAATGCTGAAGGTCACCCTCTAAAGGATGTTAAATATTTCAAAAGAGATTTTCGTTATTTAAAGTTATTACTATGTGTATTATTTTTGTAATTTTGGAAGAACGTCGGGAAGGCTGGATAGCAACAATCGTTTTAGCTAAGCTTATAAGATTATTATCTTTTCAAGGGTATCTGAAAAGCTTAGAATGTAGAGCGTCCTTAAATGCAGGGAACAAGCTTTAACTTATTATGTTAGGTAGGTAAGCGACGTATGTAGGTATCGGATTATACATTTTGAATTAGCAAAGGGGTTGAAAACATTGCGTGCACCAACTTTGCCAAGATAAGGTCCTCGACAGCAAATAATATTTTACAAAATGAACTGAGGCCACTTCTTGAGAACACACTTGACACAGCAGGTAGTGCCTTGTTATGACAGATCTAGAAAATCCGATACTCCTCGTATGACTAGTATCAAGGCTCCGAGCTTCAAATAATTCTTTACAAGCATTGTATTTGGAAATATGATATCCCCAAGTCGACTATTTCTAGTAGTTAAATGTTGATTAACGCATTCTGAAGTTCCGGATCTTTGCTTCCGGATACAATATTATTATTATTATATTATTATTATAATTAATAGTACACGAACGATGTCATAAATTGCACGTGAACCTCCACACCTGTCCATTTTTAATTAAACATAGCTCAATTTTTTTTATACATTGGTCAATAATCTAAGCACACAAGTAATAGTTCTTTGTAGTTATTGCTTTGTCTATAGTACATATTTATATGAGGTACCTACAGTTAGTATGTCTACGGAAAAATACGCCTCAACTTTTGTCGTAAAAAGTACTTTTATTACTTAGAATTCGTGTTGTCTTTTGATCTAATATTGCTTCTGTTCGACTCCGTTAAGGTATCAATATCCAATGTTTATTGCTTGTTCGATATCTTCAAGGCCTGAGCACGTACGTGAAGTAGGTTACGTTGATGGTGCGAATGTTCGTGGCTTGCAGTCATTAGTGCTTTCTATCGACTACAACTTTAAATAAAAGGTAATGCTACTATAAAATTTAAAATTAATTGCTGAACTTTCAACGCGAAAAGATCTAGCTTTAGATATTATAGGCAGTAGTAATGTGTACGTAGACTATGAAACTCACTATATTCAGTAAAGATTAATAATTATGATTAGTAAAAAACAAACAATTTATATTCTTCTAGTCTATATACAATATCCCAGAAAATGTGCGTAGGTACCTAAGATAAAAGTGTATTGCGAATGTACCTCATAAAGTCTGGAATTACACCTTTTGTTACCGTTGAGATATGGACTGCGGAAGCAACCGTCTTTTGCCTGTAATGGTGTCGTACAAAACGTTTCAAAAGGTCCTGATCTACTCATATTTCACGTACGGATAAGAAGACGTTACACAGTCCATATTCAAGCATCAGATCTTTTTTTTTGTACTAGTAGCATATTTTAATCTAATATCTTACGAGCCTCCAAACATGGAAATACCTACTATCAAATTTCTCTAAATGATATGTAGGTAATGTAATATTCTGATGATACTTAGTTAAATCGGCGGTAGGTATTCGCGTTGTCTTACGAATTGAATCATTTCACTTATAAAATGTTCCTAAATTAATATTTACCAGCTTCAGAAGTAAACATAAAGTTTCACGTTGGAAATCAAACAGATTCTTTCTTGAGCTTACTCTTGGCAAATCAATTATTTCAGTTGAAACTGATGTTATAAATATTCTCACCCATGGCCAACTTCCTATTTATTGATCTGATAATATTTGCAAGTAATGCTATACCGTCTTTAAACAGAACAAATGCTTTTACTGAAAGTGCCAAACAATCGACGTAGTTTATTTATATTTCTATCTTGTGATATTCTTCCTCTACTTTACGAAATGACGAAGTCTTCATCCATCTAGCTTGACTTTGTATAGGATTACAACGATAAGTCTCGTCCGGAATTTTCTCAAGGGTTTTTTATTTCATACGGCTGAGCTAAAGGAAAATGCTCGTATTTATATAAACGACCGTCGTTTAACATTTCAGAGCAATTATATAGATTCTTTTGACGCGTAATTGGAACTCGTACTTACTAAAATAAATTTTAATTTAAGCTTTAAATGAATAAACCAGCTTCCGATAGATTTTATCGAATTTCGGTTAGTGAATATCAATTTGCGATTATCAAAAAATTACTTCGAAAGAAAACTAGGCGTGGCCCGTATCTGGCCATATTTTTCCAGAACGCCTGCAATTGTTCCCACATTACAAATGGCATAACTATCTAGTCTCAAACAATTCTGTAGGCTGTTAAAAGTAGTTCAAAAACTAGATCAACGATGCATATACACGATTTAAATCGAGGCAACTTATTTTTGTAATGTAACAAAGCACACGCTACGGTTTTCCCGGGCAGTTAACTTGGTGCATTGGTCGCTAAAGAGGTCGCTATCGATCGGGTCAGGTCGCGCTGCAAGTTTCATAACTTAGATGCACTGGCGCCAAATTGTTACCGATTGCTGTTTACGCGATTCAAAAACTGAGCCTTACAAACAACTACGTTGGAACTGCTTCAACTTTTATGACTGTCATTAATTATTATGACGGAATTGTGTCATCGGGACCCCTTATCTGTATTTTTTGGGGTGGCGAAAATTTTATTTATCCATTGTTAACCTACTTAGCACAGTAAAAGCTGTTTAAGTGCTTCCTATTTTAGATTAATTTAGTCACTTTTTATATAACATGGAAAAATATATATTAGTACATAAAGTTGCAATATAAACTGAAATACATTTATTTAAAGAAATTTTTACTATAAAATGAATAGTTATTGCTTTTGCTGAATACTTGAGTGGCGAATCGACATGCGTTATCTAATAAGTGCACGATCAGTTCCGTTACGTGACGCAGATTCTGGCAAAAAGCCAGACAAATGTCGGTGTAAATAAAGCATTAGTGTAAGTTAATCTTAAATTACGGTAGTGGCAATTCATTTATCAGACATACTTTTTAACAAGAGATTACTTGGTAATTATGGTATTATGTATGAAGCAGTTCAATAATTGGGGCAGTCTGAAAAGCTAAATCAATTAGCCAGTTACGGAACTGCGCGCATGGATCGATCCTTTCAGTTCGTTTACCGCTCGTGATTTTAATTTGTGTCATTTGGCTTTTGGCTTTTTACACTTCGTAAGTAGGGTACACAGATTTAGTTGGTTAAAAAATAAAGTCTACTTGCTTAGAAACTTCGCGTCGGGCACTTTGCGCTATTGACGCATATCTGTAAATAATAGTGTACCAATATTATAAATCCTATTTTTAAAAGAGTAACCTATGGTATTTCTTACCGGTTCTTCTATGGGGCCATATGAATGACACTTTGGAACAGCGCACCTTGAGTCAGTAATAATAGGTTAGTAGGTATATTAAAGTTTATTGAGCGCATTCTTGAGGTTTACAAGAAATAAAAACTAGGTACTTATTTGATTTGATGTACATGACGGTAAAATAATGGGATAATATGAGACCTTAGGTTCTAGAGCATCGTAGTCGTCGCTCATGTAGCGCGATCCACGTCACTCCTGACCTCTTGGGTGATTTACTGCAAATTGACTGTGTTCAGTGTCAGGCACGCGACATTATGCACTTAAGGGTAGGTATCGTGGTGAAGTTTTGAAAATTAACGGCTTTCGCCATGACGTGATCCAGTTTCAAAAAAATTACTTGGTGCAATTATTTCTGAACCCTTATGCTGTCTAAAAAAGCCTTGTTCTGAGCAAAACCATTTAGAAAAAAGACTCATTTAATAAGGAAAGAAATAATACAACTTGTATTCTTCATACCTAAGAGCTAAGATACGTACGTCTGAGTTCCTTTACTAGTACGTGTAACCTAACCTCATTCCAATTTTCTCGCCAATTTAAAGCGTCTGTCCAGTTCTGGTAAAACTCGTTAAAATAGGTCACCTTTTTCTCAAGCAAAACCGCCCTGTCTCCGGATCAATAAGTTGAATGAGATGGATCGCAGTGGCCAAACTCATGGCGCATTTGATATTCCATGTATACCTCAATAGTAGCAATATGACGTGTTTTAAGGCTAGACAAATTAATAGTCTTAAATAGTTATCTTCATTATTACGAAGTTCAAAGCACAGTGGCTTCTACTCGCCGCATTTATACTGGGTAATAACATTTTAGTGTTTAATTTGGACTAGAATTGGTACTAGCGCTAGTCTATGTTAATCTTCTAACATTTTAATTGAAGAATCTAGTAGAATAGTAAGATGATGCCTAGATTGAAACCGTAACTTATAACAATAAATATGCCGAGAATTTACCGAAATCTCTTAGACCAGGCTAGGCTTTAGAAAGGAAGGTATCACTTAGATAAATTCTAGGCATTGTTACATAAGGTCGGACCTTAACCTATTTTTTCTAAATATAGAGCTAGAAGTAGGTATGTTTACCTACCATTCGACAACATTACATGAAATCCCATATCGTAAAACCGGCTTCAATTAAGGTTCTGTTTACGAAGATTAAATAGCTCATCGTGGTGGAAAAGCGGAACCAATTAAGCGCGTGAAGGTCAGTTTACTTTCGCGATTAATTTTTCTCAGGGAGTGCCGACGTAAAGTAGGCTATTAATAGGTATCATCTCCAATTATCTGGTCCCGTTAAGCCTGCATTGTTATGCTAATTAATTTTAATCGTCTCCCATCTTTAATTTTCTTAAACATAACGTGTAAATTGAATTTATTGTGGTTTCTTGAGAGTCATTTAATGCAAGTGTTCTGAGATGGTTTGAGAAACATAAATGTAGGTATTTTTTTATCTAATTACTTAAAAGCTTAGATAACACGGTAACAACTTCCGAGTATATATCATCCCCATCATATTTCTTGGAGCACAATAGAGTTAGTGGGGCTTTAGAACTACGCTATCGTCATCTATTGTTAACGACGGCTCTTCTAAAGCAAAGTGTTGCACAACACTCTCGTCGAAAAAACATTTAATTGGAAACTAGTCGAGTATCGCCTTATTAGGTGAAAGGCTCAGAACTTCCAAACATTTACAACAAAAGTCTGAAATATCTTAATCATATTAGTTAAACCAAGACATTTCAAGTTTGATCATGAAAAGCTCATATGAAGTTACATAACCTTATTTGTAACGCCTTAGCTGTGCTGTATTCCAAATAACGTTTGTTCTAGAATGTTCTTCTCTGGAGTTTCTCAGTTCCCCTGGTAGGGCTGAGAGACTCGACGATGTTATTCAAATGTTACGATTTCATTATGCAAGTAGCTCTCGCGTACGTTGTCTTGCTTGCACGTAGAAATAACCCCTATGGATAAACTGTACAAGTTCCATATGAAACATTCAGTAGTTTTCTCAGTGAATGACAATGCCGTTATTTTGTCGTGTGTTTTTTACGAACATGAATATCATTATTTGAAAATAAAGAATGAATTCTAATGGTTATTCAGAAATGTTACTTATTTCTATTACTTTAAATTCTAAAATACACACGGTCCACGTTATACTAATTATAGGTTTTATGAGGAGGATTCTCTTCGTGTACCGAATAAGTCGCATGGCGTTCGTTCGTACAATGTACCTAATTCATTTTGTCCATAAACTTGGTAAGGTAAAAAACGCGCAACTCTGTGCCTACAGTACCTTTGCTTTACTTTGGTTATACGCTCAATTACTTAGGCAAGACACAGCATTCCTGCAGAATTCATATCGCATGAATCATTACGCTTATATTTTTGGATCGTCTAGGCCAAAATTCTTAATTTAAGGCACATTTCTTACGGCCTTGGCATACAGCTCTAGAAATTGATTGTAATCAAACGAGATTGCCAAAGCTTCTATTTCCGATTGAAATTTAGTGTAAAATATTATACGGTGTGTATAAATCAGATGGGATTACGTATCCGTCATACCATTGGGACCATTCTGTCTTTCTATTTCGGCAAAATTTTTATTATCAGATTATATGTGCACGTAGGATACACGTAGCGTGAAATGGACTGTATTTTTTTGTATTCCGTACCAATGTTGGTAAAACGAAACTCTTACAAAATGACTTCAGCTTTGTCTGTTTGTTTTTCAGACTCACAATCCCTTTTTATGAGCGACTGCAACGTAGGCTTACATTTCGAAGACGAAGCAAGTTGTAGATATTGTCATGGGCGTATTTTAGTCTTACGTTTTATATCTTCAAGGATACCACTCACTAAAGATCCCTAAAGATAATAAAGATGTCACTAAAGAAAATAAAGATCCTACTCACCGCCTTCAGTCTTTTAATCTAGTTAGATCTACTATTACTTAGATATATATGTAATTACGAGTGTAACTAATCAATAACTTGATTGGCAGGGTCTATCTAAGTTTATGTTAATGAACACTGGGAGTGTTACGAGTTCTAGTGATCAACCACTGTCTATATGAGCTTAGGTTATTCTGATATTGATTTTCAAGTCGGTAATGATTTTCCAATATCCATAAGCTGTCGTCGTGCCACAAAAACAAAGCTTGAAATAATTCGATTTGTATACTTTGTTTTCTTATGTAAAAATTTATAAGTCCCAAGAAAGGTCAAGAGGGTAGTTGCGTGATGGCATTCTAATGAACTCATGTTTATGACTGGGGTGGAAGGAAAGTCCTTGAAATAAAATTCAGGGTATCCTTAGCAATGGACTTTTCGACTTACGTGCGTTCCAGTCATTGACACACTTATTTGTAGTTCAATTTACCAGACTGTTGGTTTCATCATGTTAACATACGCAGAAAAGGAATATATGTAAAGGTAGGTTTTTATTTTTCGTCCTACCTTTTTGCTGGCCGAATGCCAGAGTCCGCCTCACTTGCTGAAACTATGTGAGCTTATCAGCAAGTTATGTATGTTTGTACAAGATTTAGGCTTTTTACATTATCGTAAGTTGTCTTTCGGGTTACTGAAAAAAGAAAGATAAGGTTTACTTCTAAAAGGTTAAAGGACCAATTTAAATCCGATGAAACAGTTAAATCGGATCGAATATGATACTAAAACTTAGAAAAACGGAAAGACAAACAATCTACCTTGTTATTGAAATAGGTGATATTCTCTGGTTAAGCCTGAAATTATAAGCCATTGGGTAGAATGTGGTCTTGGTCCTTGCAATAATTTCATACTCATACTTACATAACTGGGTGTGGCTGTTTCAGTTTAAAGCAGTGGCTCCCATTTTAAAAAGATTCAAGTGTCGCTGTGTTGCAACTCTAAGCTAAATAAATGTAATAATCATAATAAAAAGTAAATACATGTTGGCCCTATACAATTTTTTGAGAGCTCATCATAATGTCTAATAATTATTACAATACAAATACTTGAATATTAATATTTTTTGTAAGGAGCTTCAGTAATGCAAACACAGAAAAATGCAGATTTTAAGTTTTCATCTGTCACAGAAAATATTAATGTGATTTGTAGGCTATTTGTGCCAAGGAAGTAATGCCAAGTAATAAAATGTAGATACTACGACATGTTTCATCCGAACGTTGCCCCTGATTACTAGGATCCCCATTTCCTACTGTGCATATACTTAAATTGGCTTAGCAATGATTACATTAGCCTAAAAAGACCAATTCCATGGTTACTGAGACGTATTTAGACGAAGTATTTATTCGGTCGGAAAATAGGTTTTTATTCAAATCGTAACGCGCTGAACTGGCTGTTCACGAACAATCCTATCTCCTTTAGTACCATACCGTGCCCACCGTAGGATTTAATAGGCAATAGTAGGTATTTTATTCGCATTGCAAAACTTGTGGGTGCGGCTCTACTTCCTCTCCGTGACCTCGGAGATAGGTATTTAGTATAGTCCTCATTTTTTGCTCTTGCTCTTCTCGAGATAAAACGTAATGACAACATTTTGCTTCCTTAGGGAGTGGTAAATTTTATTTTTGTGATAAAAATGGCAGTTTCAGACATTTTGTTGTAAGGGCTGTGTAAGCAACAGATATATTTAAAGAAATATTGGGTACTTCTTCTTCTTCTGCCTAGCCTTTTCCCAAGCTATGTTGGGGTCGGCTTCCAGTCTTACCGGATTTAGCTGAATACCGTATTTTACATAGAGCGACTGCCTATCTGACCTCCACAACCTATTGCTAGGTAATACAGTATTCCATAGTAAGACTGGTTGTCAGAATTGTAATGACTTAACGACTATCAAAGATCACTGTATGACAGTCGGGACCAACGGCTTAACGTGCTTTCCGAGGCACGGAGGGGTCTCGATATGTTTACAAATGGTCACCCATCCACGGACCAACCGCGGCGAGCGCGGCTTAACCTTTATTATCGGTCAAACCGTACGGCTTACACTTAGCCACGAGCCCCTCCCTAAAGAAATATTGGGTACATATTCTAATAATAGCAACATTATCAATATGTTCAAAAACATTTGTCGCCGCCACCAAAATCAATTTCCGATATCGAAATCTTGAATCTAAACACATGTACACATGTCATTATGAAGTTTAAACGTCAAAAGGGGAACGCTAACGTCAGACAGAGCCTGTGCCAAGATGGTAGCCAAGATATCGTAGAGTGGAGCGCCTCGAGTTTCCCCGTACATTGGCCCTAGCATCAAGTGCTCGCGCCGTATTGATTAGACAGGACTGCTGAATGTTATATAACTACGCGACTCGCCCGCAGACTCGTAGACTGCAAGACTACATTGATTATACTTCTGTATTGGTTTCGAAAACTTTATCGACCTACAGAAAAGAGTGTACAAAAATTGCTGCGTACTGCGACAAGATTTACTTAGGTGTTACCCAACTTAGATTTCCTTTTCGTTTTTGCTGTTTATCATAGAAAGCGCAAAAATCTCAAATAATTAAGAGTTGAGGAAATGTTTTGTAGAAGTAGGATTAAATGGTCATATTATTCTAAACATCATACTTAAATCAAATAAAAACGCAAATCGATTTGAATAACCTAGCTATGTTATTCCATATCTTTCATTTGTTGTCGAACGTGATGAATGAGCATGCCATTAAGGTTATCTTCCGTTGAATCTTTGAAAGGAAATAGTTCCACTTAATGGTACTTTTAGCTGAAGCATGACTACTAATTACCAACACCATCTAGTGGTACCTGTCGTTCCTGATAAGCTTTTAACGTTATTAAAGTAAATTCCGCCACACCTAGGCTTTCTTCGTGATTGTAATTGTTCTTTCAAGGTATAATAGGTATTAGATGGATGTTTAATTAAAATACACTTCAACTGATAATGTTCACTTAGGTTTCACATCATCAGTGGCATGTATGTTAGCTTGTTTTTTATTTAAAGTAACTAGACATTTATTTGACCAAATATAATAAATACTACACTATACGAAAAAAGAATGTACTATTTATATTAATTAGTTAGACATATTGTATTTACAAATGATTAATTATTCTTATATTAGCTGACAACATTTTGAAGCCTTTCAAAATAGTTTTCTAATCCAACATTGCATTGCATTAGGCATTCTCTGTCCTGTAATAGTAGACTTAAGTGGATGCAAATAAATAAATAAAAAAAAGAAACATGAAAAAAAGCGGCAAAGTGCGAGTCAGACTTTTTTTTATAAGAAAACTCAGTATCTTTTTTGAAGAGCTGTCCATATATATCCCATGTATGGGTCTGATGAAAAATTTTTTTTGCGGTGATTTTATATTCTATGGGGAACACCCAAAATATATTGTTTTTTTTTTCTATTTTTGTGTGAAAAACTTAATACCCCATTAAGACACACACATAATACATCTACTTACTAAGTTTCAACAGCATAGTTCTTATAGTTTCGGAAAAAAAGTGGATGTGACATACGGATGGATAGACAGACATGAGGAATCCATAAGGTCTCCGTTTTTTGCCATTTGGCTACGGAACCCTCAAAATATCAATAAGACTCGTGAAATTTTTTAAGTTTTAGTCATAAATTTTGTACCTATGTCATGTTAGTTACGCGCCAATAACTCTGCCTCAAAACGTAAGACCCTATTATAAAACCGTAGTATGAGGGTTGGTATGTAATTTTATAGAACGTCCCCACAATTCCACTGATCGCCTGCTGAATAATGTAATGGTTTATTCCTCGAATTGAAACAAATGCTGAACTCGGTATTGTTTTAATAAATTATGTTATGGACGTAACCTTAGGTTGGTATGAATTATATACTTGGGTTGGACATGAATAGAATAGAATAGTTCTTTATTTGCACAGAAAGTAGTAGAAGATACAGATGTTATGTTATAATGAGACCCAAAATGACAGGTGCAAATGAAGGTCCTATCTTTAAGCGAAAAATTATTTAAAGACCAAATTGTAAACCGTCCAAATTTTAAGTTCAAAGTATAACAATAAAACTAAATCAATACATTGCCATCATTAATATTCTCTTGCCATATTAATACATTGCCACAAAATTAAAACAGTGAGGTTTCATGCTTTCATTTTAAAAGGGAAATTGAATATAAACTATATAAAGAGCTACTCAGTACATCCATTACGGAATTGAGTGACGTGATACCCTGACGTGACACCCACGCGTCGTGTCCCGCACAATTGCAATAAGAGTAAATGGAATATATGTTGAAAATGATACGAGAAATGGAACTTGGAGGAGATGGCAATAGTAATTCAATTTGTTCAAGACAAAGTTGCAAAAGAGGTAAGTACCGCAGGGATGAGAACTCTTGTGCGATATAGGCCAAGGCGTTGTTTGAACTATTTGTATGAAATGAAAAGTTTTTTTAGCATATTATAATGCGAAGATACGATCCGAAATTTTCTATACCTTCTAGAAAAATCTTATCTCGTATATGTTTCATGAGAAATCTACTTATATGTGCCGTCCGTACATAGTTGATATATTTAATTTATTACAGAATATCAGCGCCATCTGGTAAAACCAGGTGGTACCAAGCTGTCGGTTTCAATGTTAAATATTTTTATGAACTTTTATTTTCTGGAACAAAATATTAACATGTTTTCTTTCTTCTTTAAATTTAAATGTGTTAAATACACATGCTTTATAAAATTAAAAATAGATACTTTATTGATACATAAGAAATATAACAGTTTACTTTGATCCAATAGCATGTGTGGTGTTGTTGGACATTTTTGTAAGTTATACATTTATTTTGTTTCTTTTATTAATAAATAAATACAAAATAATAATAAAAAAAATATAAAATAAAGAACGATTTGCATATATTTAAAAATAATTAGAAACATTACAAGTGATAAGTTTCCACTATTCTATCGCATAGTAGTGTAACGGTATCCATACTCTCATTTCGTTGTGCAGGTTCAGAATACAATTGAGATGTCGCAATATCGCCATTTTTATTAACAAGATATTGAAACTAGAAACGTTCGCAACGGTTCATTTTATTTCTTGGATCTGAAAGCATTTTGCGTTTGTATTGTGGAAGTAGAAAACCCTTTTTTCTTATTATTTTCAGAAACTGTTTTTGTTCCATACTCAAAAATTAAGTTTCTCGTCCTCCACGGGGCCATCAAAAGTCATCTTAATAAATAAAAGCGTAAGAGTAAATCTTAAGAAAATTAGAATTAATCGAAAGTCTCATTTAATTTTTCTCAGGATCAATGTTCTTTGAAGAACTTTGTTAAGTAGTTCAGTAAAGCCAAGGAATACACATTACCTTTCGTAGTTTAAGTAATTTACCAAGTAAGCGTCAAAAGTCAACACTAAACGTAATTATATTTGCCTTGGGTCGTGTAGGAGACAACATTATGTATGCATGCTTAGCAAGGCATACGGCTCCTGTCTTGCCACACGAAATTCGCGTAAATGCTACTTCATTTTATCAGAAAGAACTGGCTTCTGCTCTTGCCTCTGCCCGCATTGGCATGTGTTATCGGAATAATAAGTGTTCCTCGATAAATGGGGTATCTAACTATGAAATATTTTTTCAAATCGGACCAGAAGTTCAAGTTTTTTTTTTCATACATAATATACATAAAAGTCGTAGTACAAATGTTGTTATTTATCATGTTAGTTATCTACTCATGTGAGGTTGCAGTTGTTTTACTAATAACCCTGTATAACTCGAGAATGGATGTGTCAAATTTTTATGATCTTTGATATGTTGGATTCTTGTCCGTCCCAAATATCAGAGTAAATATTAAAACAATATAATCAAGTCAGTCTATCGCGGTCAACTGCTGAACCTAGGCGGTAGGCAAGCGTGTTGGTAACCGCACTTTACTTTCAAATCTTTAGGATAACGCTGCTGCCCATTCTCCATGTTTCTACAACCCTTAGTCGCCTCTTACCACACCCACGGGGAGAGACCCCAGGTTCTATTCTACGCCGAAACCCCACCCCCATTAAAACAATGTCAAATAGACAAAAACAAAATTAACGGGGCAACTTGCGCGGGTGAAACCGCGGAGTTCAGCTAGTATTACTGTAGATTATGATTCCTTAAAAATTTGTATTAAGCTTTACCTTTAAAGAATCGACGAGACTAGACTGGATTAAGATACATTGATTGATGAAGGTTTAGTGCTACTTCTTTTATGGGAAATGTAAAAGTAACATACCTACCTGCATACACATATAAATGTTATATCATACAAAGGAACCACGAACCACTTTCGAGATGAAAATGGAAAAAGGAAACTGACCCATGCTCCTACCTTAGTTGCTTTTAGGATAATATGAAAAACAGATATTCTATTTTGAGTTTATCCACATTATTGATTGACATGCAAGTAAACGAACCACGCGTTCAAAGAACTTCTAAGAACTATGCATATAAATTTAGTTAGGAAGTTTATATTAATGGGTTTCTATGGTTCATTTCAGTGAGCTTTTAGACGAAATTAGCTACATTGTATAATATAATATACTATATTTAAGCTCAATATACATTGCTAAGTTCTCATTTATTACAAGGAAAATTTTCGAATTCCTTACTACCTATTTTATTATAGCTTATGAGACACAGCATGGAGGTATCTTCACCTGCCTAGCCTTTTTCCAGGATATGTTGCGGTCAGCTTCCAGTTTTACCGGATTTAGCCGTATAACCGTATCTTACATGGAGTGACTGCCTATCGGATCTCCACAACCCACTGGCTAAAACAATCTCCTAATAAGACTGGTTGTGAGAATTGTAGTGAATAATGACAGTCTAGACCAAAACTTAACAAAGGGAAATGGCCCTTAAGGTGCATCAGTTTCGTCTAGATTTAACTGCATCGCGAAAGTAAATGAATTCAATCTCGTTTGAATAGCCATCTTATTTATTCGTTCTGGGTATTGCCGTCTGCATTCTGATGTTCACTTGTGTTTTGGGACTCATACAACATGCATCTGTATGCCATTTAATTGCGTCCGTATCATAAAATTTTGATTCATTTCGAGTATAATGGTCTTATACATTTTTATGTGCGCAGTTGCCATTTCAGCTTGGAAAAACGTAGGCATTTGTAGCCAGTGCCAACTTAACCGTTAATTTTGTTTCAAACCCTACTATACTTCTTTCTACTAGAATACGATAAGACTTAAATGAGTACTTTTTAGATCACCTCATTAGTATGTAAATTTTAAATTAAATAGTTGTTTTTAGTTCATAGTAATAAAGGGGCTCGTGGTTTAGTGTAAGCTGTACGTATCCTTTGACCGATAGTAATGGTTAAGCCGCACTCGTTGCGGATTTCAGTGGATGGGTGACTATTTTTATATACCGAGACCCTCTGTGTCTCGAAAAGCACGTTATGCCGTTGGTCCCGGCTGTCATATGGTGATCTTTGACAGTGTTGAAGTCATTTCAATTCTGACAAACAGTCTCACTTTGGGATTCCGTATTACCTATTGGAATTGCAATCCTTAGCTTATTCTAAAATGCCCTTGCGACGGTCGTTATCCAGCCGTTTATATAATACATGTGTATTGAAAGTCGTCAGTTTTATGTTCGTTCAAACGTTAGACTAACGCTGGAACTCATTAGTTAAATATAGAAACGTATTTGCGTTTGGCATTGCAAATACATTATGGAGTTATTAATCATACGACAGATCCACAAAATATGTAATGCCCTGTCTTCTATCTCCTTTGGGAGATCTTTCCTCTTTTACAACCGAAGAATTACGTACTCATCTAGAACCTTTTCTTCAAGATTTTGCAGAGGATTTTTTTGTCAACATTTAGTCAGGCAACCACCTCAGCTTTGCTCAGCAGCCCGACACCTGGTCTTATTTTCATATTCTTAAAGTCATTTTACTTATTTCGTGTTGCGAGTTAGGCCTGTGTGTCGTTTATTGGTAATCACTATGGAAACGTGTTCAGGCTCAATATAAACCAGTATTCAGGAGTTCTCTTAAATTTCTCATTGGTTCGAAGTCATGTACTTCAATGCAGTATTAAGGAATTAATACTATCTCATTATCTGTCTGACAGCGAGAGATTTGTAAACTAAATGCATTATATAATAATGCATATGTGCTTTTTAATATCATTATAATCACCACGTTTATATTTCTGGCCTATTCAGGTTAATTCGTGACAAGTTTCGTCTGCATCTCATCCTCACTAGATGATAATTCGGCTAATTTAAATTAACAAACCTAAACAGTTCTTTTCCTCTGACTCAGTCTAGGTACGCAGATTACCCCATTGAATAGGTTCAAAGGCCAAAATGAAATCCAGCTTTAACTGCAGTGTGCTCGCCATCCAGTCTTGTGATTGTGTGACTAATGCGTGTGTCTGACAACGAATATAAAGCCGCTTTATTATGACGCTTCATGCAAACTCGCATATTGTGTTACAAGATTTATTGTTGTTATGCAATGTTTATGTTTACATTATTCCGTTACAGCGTAAACATATGGAAACGAAAGGTTCTGAAACTGAAAGTGTTGCCAATTTATAATAAACTACACTTAAAATAACTGTATACTCATGACAGTGAATGTGGAAATTTTCCGTCCTTTAGATTTATTAGTGGAAGTTGATTGTTACACGGATTAATTAATTTAAAAGCAGAGAGATAACGGGCCATACAACTAGCGCTTTACGACGCCCACATCCAATTTCTCGCAAACGTTGCTATCCCGGCGGTGCGGCTCATAATGATACCTAAATCTTTTAGCGTGACAGTAAGTTTTTATACGAGTCTGCTTATTTCTTCCTTTACCAGACCTTCTTTTAAGTGAGAGTAATGTTAAGCATGAAATATAAAAGTACTTTCATGTTAACGTTAATCCACTAAGAAAAATGCATAGGTATTGCTTAAAAAAACAATCTCTACTCGACCACCCTTCTTTGAAAATAATTATTTATGTGAAGTTTGTCTTATTTATAAATAGAACAGCGCTCATACATGTGAGGGTTATTTTTATTTTTATCATTGAAAGATCTTTCAGTGATGAAAATAAATCCCGATATGAAATAAGACTTTTGACCGCATTATTACCTGACGGAGAGCGAAGACGTGTTTGAAATTCTAGCGCTCTCGCCTATAAAGAGTAATACAAAATTACATTGTAGCTTCCTTACAAAGATGGAAGTAGTAAATTCACTTTGTAAAAAGTAGCACTATACTTACAATGTGATGTGTCCGGATATGCACCTACAATGTCCGGTGGTTAAATGTGAATGCGGTCTAAATGTTTTATATCCGGTGGGTAAATAGCAGGGATACTTCCGAAAGTCGCTAAACGGAAGATCCGTTTTAGTGTAAAGCAAAAAATTGTTTGTAAAGTTTAATTATTAGGATTGTAGAAACAAATTGATTCTCTACCTGAAAAGGAAAAAAAATACCATTTTAGATCCACTTGTTGTCCGTCTGTCTGTCCGTCCGTCCGCGTTCGTTTGCCTGCCTAGACCCTTTATCTCCGGAAAACGGGGAGGTATCGAGTTGACATCGAAACCACATACTTAAATTAGGTCACTACAGTCCCTTGAAGCTGTGATAAAGATCTTCCAAATTTTTTTGAAAAATATATACCTACGGCCGTTTATACAGCGAAAAACGTATATTTCGCCAGTCTCAAAGAAATCAAAATTTATGAGGTATTTTCCGTTGACCCAGAACTGAAAGGCAAGTGAAATCGTCTTATACTTCAAGTACTGGAAAGAATTGGAAACTATTAATTTTTTCTTGGGGAAAGTTGTTCAGTTTTATGCACCTGATTATCTCGTAGAATATACGCACTCCTTTTAAATTAATCTAGCTAGTCCAACACTCGTTGGACTAGCTGACTCCCAGTAGCCCAGTTTTTAAATCAAATGATCGTAAAAAAATGTAGGAATAGTACTTGGTGACTACGAAACTGAAAAAAGTATATTACGATGTTGTACAATAAATGGATTAACTGATTACAAGTTTGCGTGACTTTGGGGGTGCTAAAAAACATACTGTGCTATTTAACAAATGACTGGCAAATAAACACCTGCCACTATTATCTATTCGTTTTATCATTTGACAGCTTTAGTACTCCTACACCTACGAAGTCAGTTCAGATGATTTATCTATTGATGTTTTATTAAAATCCATTTGAATAAATAGTCTTGTAATCCTCCTAAAATAATATTTCAGTGAAAAAGTAAAAACGGGATGAGCTGGGGTTATACCGCTTATGAAATATATTTTTCCTGCTCAGGTCACATTAATCTGGTGACGATTCGCAACTATTTCACTCATTTATTATCAGCTGGAAATGCAGCGAAGCTCAACGAAAAGTTAAATCTGCAATTCAGAAAAGCAGTTAAACAGCTTTTCATAATTCTCATCTACTCATACTGGTATTCGCTTTGATGAACGTTATGCTAATTAATGACATATTAAAACTGCTGTTCATTTCAAAATGTTTATCAAAATCAGAAATATCTGTGTCTCTTGACTTCCATCCACCAGTGCATTACGAATTCCATTCGTTGCACTACTAACTTCAATGGTTTTCTAGTTAAATGCTACGTCACTTTAAAAAAAGTAATTACTTGCAACTCCTATACAAGCAGCTGAAAAACTTGTATTTAAATGGAACAGTTCTGAGTCAGTTGCAAAACTTTTATAAAAGAACTTCCACTTTGCATTAAGATAATTAGCCGGCAGACGTTTCAAAATGATTCGGTCCAGCAGGTTCCGCTTTTTAACTGAATTACTAATAAAATCCAGTGCACAAGCACCAATGATCACGTTACTTCTGAGTGTCGCGTGAAATTCGTTCACACGCTCCGCCCACGCCCAACTGAGCCAGCACTAGCAGATTATGCAATATTTGGTAACGAACTTACCTGAAACTTTTATGTTCTATTCCCAATATTTAAATGAAATTACTCACGTTAATCGTTCGCTACGAAGCATATTTCTTTAGATTTTGCGACTTGTGATCTAATATCAATTATTTTGTTTGTCCATTTTGAATTCTGGTAAAATATTATTCTTAATGTTTAGCTTATCAGCATAAAAGCGACAACTGTGTTTTTCCTGTACGAAATCGGTACTATTTTGAAGTAATTCAACCTTTATAGTGATACAATATCATACAGTACGCTTGTTTGGGATTTACGGATATTCCCATTTCCAGGTATTTTATATTATTGAAAAAAAAAAACAGCTGTGAGCGTAGCTACGAACTGCTGTTGTCTCTTACTCGGCCTCATAGAAAATCCTCCAGCCGGCATTAGTATGCTGTACTCACGTCCTACGGATGAGAGGCTTAAGTATAATCTGTGTAATTTTTGGATTAAGGATAACGTTTTAGATTAATTAAATTTCACATGTATGTAATGTATCTTAAGAAGGGATTACTTACAAAAATAAAATATTATATGTAGTAACAGTACAGGTATTGATCGTTTCTTAAACGTGGTGCATTGAACTGATGTAAGTGGAGTAGTGAACGGAAGTCGCGCGGGGACGGACCAGAACCACCGGTGCGGACCGCCTCGAGCGGATCTCACCGGCATTAGCCAGTAACGGTCAAAGGATAAACGCTTAGATTCGGCTAATACTCTCATATGCACACAGCTATCCCCTGGAGTCCTTTTTAGATCCATTTACAGTTCAGAGCAACGAATTGAATAGTAGATAAGGGATCTATGACGGGTTTGCGGGTCACAGTCTAAACTATAACATCCTTTGAAGAGTCGCTTCGAGAGACGCTTTATTTGTATATTATTATGTTTTATTTTCATTCAAATCTTGGCCGCGAACTCCTTGAATCCAACTTTAATGTAGTAAACATCACTATCGTAACACTTACATTTTACCGTCATTATAACCATATATTTTTGCTCCAAACGATTATACTATGCAATATAAAGTAATGATGTTACTCCAATATAAAGCTAATGTGCCTATAAGGTGCCGTCGAGCTCATAATTGAGTTATATGGAGCGCGGTAATTCTCGCATGCACTTAACACCGAGTGATTCGTGAAATACTATGAACGTAGTTTAGCATGCTCCCGACCCTGTCGCCAATGCCAGGATTAGCTAATTAGAGCGATGTCCATGCTGGTAACACGAGGATGTTAAACTGTTATGCCATCTGGTTCAGATTTTCGATGCACGTAAGCTTATCAAGACGATTACGTAATATGAAAAACTGATTTTCAATCTAAACAAACTATACATTCTGCTGAAAAGACGAACAATATTGCATGTACTTTGAAGAAACCATACAGTTACTACAACCACAAAAAAACTGTTGGTACGTTACGTACGTACGTTCATTAAAGTTAATGGCCTAGAAGAGCGTAGTTTTCCACGTTTAATATCTGGTTAGGGAACTCGATAAAAGTACACGATCTGTTTGTTTGTAATGTTACACGCAAACTTTCGCATTTATGATATTTGTGGTATGTTCATTATATAAAATTATAACTGGTTGGATTTTTAAAAGATAAATATAAATAATAAATAAAATAATTTCTTTTCAAAGCATTGAGTTACATTTAATATACAAAACAACCCGAGATATCCAAATATAAATATAGAAAAAGAAGCCTCAGTAGATATTATCACGACAGATTAGCGTACAGCAAACATTTACGCTTCTAAATGTTCGTTTAGCATAAAATTTGCTGATTACGGTCTACAGTAAGACATTACGAAGTACTGCTTACTTTTGTTCTGGTTCTAAAAAAGTTTGTCTGCGAGTCCTCCGTTTACTAATCCATTGAATGTTAATACAGCCCAGCCCTCTTGCCGTAGCGTACAATACATTGGGTGACATTTGAGAACTATCTCAAATGTCACCCAATGTATTGTAACGTAAAGCAATTCATTTTCAACAGTTTACCGGCTTCGCGGTTATATAATCCGTTGCCTTACTTATTGTTCACCATAATATTTAGTAAAAAGTTTTATGGTTAGTTATACAAAATTACGTAATCTGATTGACAGGGTGTAGTCCTAAAATTTCTACATGAAACCAATATTTCAAATATCAGTGGTGATTTTTAATTTATGATCTAAATAAATCTGCTGTTTTTGTAAATATTGCGTTTATCATGCTACTAAAATACCAGTAATGAACCTTGTTAAAATGTTGCTCTTCAAAGCAACCAATGGTGAGTGGAGTCGAGACCAGTGCAATTTTTAGAATAGTTACAGAGAACTATAAATATTATCTAGTACATATTGCAATAAACTTCCTTCGTCTTCACCTTCAGCCCGTACGCTGAGCCGCGTGAATCAACAGCACGGCCGTAGCAACGACTGTGACGTTCGATATTTATATTAGCTCATATAATATTTACAATAATTTCATTGACTGAATTTCTTGGAATACATATTTTACTAATCAGAGCTACCTCCTTTGACGTAGTCCATATTCCTATATATCCGGAACAAATTTATGCCGAAATCATGCTTCACCAATTCTATCTAATTCAATCATATTATAATTTTCCTTTGCTTCGAGCCAATGTCGTTTGCTTTGAATTTTGGATATTTTTGCGAAACCTTCATTGGGGATAAAACATAATTATGTGCTTTTCTTGGCATCTGACAAATGGTCATTTTTTCTTAGTATTGCTTGTTTCTTTTGTTGCAATTTTCCTGTTGATATATTCAGGTAATTTCTTCCTATTTTTTTCTTTTTAGAATAGGTACCTAAGTATTTTTCGTCCAAAAGTAATTTAGTATCAAAATTGCAGAATTGTTTCCTGTTTTTAGTTATTTTGGCTGTATTTTGCTAACATTTGCAGATTCTAATCGAATGCATAAATTGTTTTTGAAGATAATAATATGTACATCATCGAGTTTATTCAATCAATGTTGTTCTTATCAATCAGGATGCCGACTTGATTGAAAACGCCATTCAACGAATGCTCTTGCTTAGATAAAGCGAGCTTGGAATACCGTCGCACTACTTCTGCCTGTAGGCAAATCTAATATCGGAAATTGAGTAGACTCGACGGTTTATTCATTTTGGCCTCGTCTTGACTTTGGTAGAGGGAAGGTAAAACTATTAGCCCACTTCGTTGTGATAACAGTTTTAATACTTTTTTCATTTCTCAAATATTTTGCAATTGTAAAACGGTGAAAATGAACTCTTATCTTTCAATGAATTTTCTTTAGCAAAATTAATGCGAACAATACTTGTTTTAAATTTATGTTGTACATATTTTAAACTTTATATCTCATGATACCGCTAACGAGTTTATAATGTGTGAATTGTAAAGAGTCACGTTGTCGTAATAAACGCGTTACTTTGTTCTGCACACAAGTTTTGTATCATATCTTAATACTGAAATGTTGAGTTTGCAACTGCAAGGCACAGTTATCGATTGCACATATTCATGCGGGGAAGATTGAAGAAGTTCTACTACTCCTTTCTTCCAATCCTCAAATGAATTATTCGTTTCAAAGTTTTGCAAAGGAATCTGCGTTATTCGTAGTTTTGTGACTAACGTAGAATTATAATCGCTCTTAGTTCTTGGTCTCGTTTTTTTTACGTAATCATTCTGTGAGGTGATGTTGTCAGTTTGACAGTGGAATCTTAAGATGGGTTCCATTGCGCCGATGTAGTAGAATCGAAATTGACTAAGTGTAAATTTAATGTATTACAAATTGTTACTTAGTCTATTTATAACATTTTAGGTCGTGAAATTTCGTTGGTATGTCTTAAATACCTTAATAATAATACCTACTTAAAAGTTCTTCACGTATATTTATAATTTGATGTAATATTTTATCTTAGGTTTATACTTTTATCCAAATGTACAAACCCTTACCACGTTTCTCTTCCAAACGAATATTTCGGTTTCGACATTTGTAATTATTTTAACTTTTTCCGAACACCTCGTCTTGAAAAAATCATAGCTTTCATTGAGTTCATGAATTACACGATTAAAATTATAAGATTATTACTTTATAATAATAGGAGTCTATCATTACATATTGTCTTGGACAGATTTAAGGAGTTCCTTAAAGTTTTAGAGTTGGCACAAAGAAAATAAGATTACTCCGTCTTACGGCAAGTTTACTCTTAGACATTCATCTAGTATTCAATCTAAATGGTTTAATATTCTAAAAGCTTTAAAAAAAAGGTTCAATTTATTAAAGTAACCCATTTTAAGAACTAAATTTATATTAAAATATTTCAAAGGATTTTTTCTGTAAGCTGTATTTACTGATTTTCTATTTAAACTGCTTCACATATAATTGCCATGTTTCCTAACAAAATATAACTTGAGTAATCAATAAGATGGGAAATACTGCATACTGTTTAATGTTCGAGTAATTTGGGAAGTAAATACTTTTTTTAAGATCTCATTTGTGTAATCATAGCTTCAGTTGAGTGGGAAAATAAACATTTCATGTATTTAGTAAGAAACAGATCTTTTAGTGAGATGTTTGTTTTTACGTATGTAATAGAGGTGAAGAGCAAATTCAATGGACTTCTTTATTATAATGATGTTTAGTTAAATTACTTTATATTGATTGTTGTTTGAAATTATCTTTACTTTTCTTTGACAGCAAACTTTTAAAACCTTAAGTACGACACAGTTTAGTGAAATCAATTGTTTATGTTCCCCATCCTCCTAACTGGATGGTTGTACATGTTGGAAGAGGGATACATGTAAATGCATCCATGTAGATTCAGAATATTCGTATTGCAGAGCAAAATGCTCTAGTTAACATTACGAGCTGTCATAGGTATTAAACGTTGCATAACATCAGATCATCGAGCACAATATACATTTCAGAGATGATTTTAGTTCAAAGTTTCTCCTTGAAGTCCCGTTAACCGCAATCTCTTCAAATTCTGCTTGTGGTTTACAATAACTTTAGGGGTTTTATGGGCGCATTTGGCTGCTGAATATATTTGACGGCATACGTCACCTTGTTACCTATACGAAAGTTTACCTTATATCCCGACGTACCTACTCTCAGCCGAGCTATTTCTGATACGCGGATTGCGGTCTAGGTATTTTGCCTAACAATAGATGATTTACTATGTTCGTGAAGGATATGTTGCCTCAAGATATGAAAATATTGAAAGTCATTGGAGCTTTATGTTTGATTTCGAAAACCAACGTACGAGAGCATTTTTTAGTACCGATCCAACAATGGAAAAGTTACCATTTGAGCTTAATGTAAAAAGTTTTCCCAATAATCCAGTCAAAATGCAAATGCTTATCACTCTACAGCGTACCTTTACATCCCTGCCTATTGAGTGTACGTCCAATACATTTGGGAGGAACTACATACCTACTTACTGAATATAGAAATGTTTTTGTACCTATCAATACATTACTCTCCCGTATAGAATTACGTAAGTCGACATACTAAACTTGATATTCCCGCTGATGGTTCAATTTTCTCACCGGAGATGAACATCTTATTACTAGTTAGCATTCACCGCTTCATATGGTGATCTCGTCAGTATTATTTATGGGCCCACTTCAACTCGCTCCTCGACTAGGAACGCCTCATTATAAGCTTTCAGCGTAGTTTTAAAATTATGACCCATTTGTGATAGCGCTGACGGGCAATTTATTGCATCTTGCCTTCTTCAAGATGGCCACTGAATATCTTGAAATTGCCCGTTTTAAGACCACCTGATAAAATCTTTACCATAGTCCTGTATCCTGAATTACGTAACCACTCGCTGAAACTGGTAGAAAGTACTAGAAATGAATTTGTTAGTACATAGTGTACATACTTGTGTTGTATTAGTCCATAATAAGTGGTTGTTACTACTATTTCTGATAGTAATCGGGCAGTGTGTCATTGTAATAGTTGTAGTCTTTAGGATTATCTAAATAGTTCCCATATATAGGCGATTTAGAAAATAATTAATGTTGGTGGGGCAGTGTGCGAGACGCGTTAGGTAACCGGCGGCGCGCGAGCGAGAGAGAAGGCTGCGCGCGCCGACTCCACTATTGATCGTGGAGAATGACGCCCGGGGTGACCCAAATAGAGCCTCCGTGCACCCCCGCCCCGCGCCCGAGCACCCCTCGCCGACACCCGCCCGCCGACCGCTCCACGTCGAATTTTCATATCAGCCGGTCCTTCACGACCAAGGAATGGCCTGCCAGCCCTACTTAAATACTAATGCTATATATACATCTTCAACGCCCTTGAATTATATTCTACGCCTCAGAATTTCCGTCGGTTTTGACATTTTGAGAATAGATTGAATGTTCATATCAAATTATATATTTTAGTTTTACAATATTCTAAATAGTGATTTAGTAACTACTTCTTTCGTCATTTATTTTTGACAAAATGGAAGCATATTTAAAATTAGGTGCTGATGACCACATGGGTTTTTTAATTTCCTCTTTACTTTTTTATCTAGACTTTCTAAGTTTCTATATTTTATTTGAACTTTTAATTAATAGTTGCCTTATGACTAGAGTATGCGCTGAAATCATAAAATCTTATTTGAATAAAATACGTGATGACAATAGATATAAACTAACAAATGTCGTTTATTATGTAAGCAACAAAGAAAATGCTAGAAAGTTCATTATAAATTAATACGACCCCTTGTCGTAGCGTGGCGTGACGGAAAGCCACGGAGTGGGTAACTGACCTATGCCTGGGCGCCTCCCGCCCGGGCGGTGCATGCGTACTGTATTATTCAGCTGACACATTGCAATTATATTGATCGGATCTACATTTTACCTGGATATGTTGCTAACGGCCACAATGTAGAACAACCTAACGTATTACATAATTTTAAGTGTAAATTCAAAGTATTGCCTAAAGCATACGATATCTTTAATAACAAAGCTTAAAGTTTTATATTATGCTTGAACTCTTCTGGATTTAATTAATCCTCGGCAATTACGCATAAAAACTTTTGAAATGCTTACTTATTCTAGATCAACTGTAACAATGAGGAGAAAAGTCCTTTTGTTTCACGTCCCAGTCCAGAGCTAGTAAAATGAAAAATAGCACAGGCGGGGCACGACGGACGCTGAAATTGAAAAGTGTGCAACTTTGCGTTTTATTGCAGGCCTCCCTGTTACAATAAAACGCATAGACTGCAGGAGATTGCGAATAAATTGTACCTATCTACGATTTCTACAGATAAATGTCTTTTTTCCGATCAATGTTTCTCGACAATCCATTTATTGCGGTCGTCTGGATATGAAAGAAAAACTTCTTTGTCCTTTTAAAATAACCTTCGATGGAAATTTGCTGTAGTCATTTACAAAGTGTCGTAGGTCAAGCTACGGTTATTATAAAGTCTCATTTTCGCTTCATTATAATAAAAAGCTAATCACGTAGGAGGGCTTTGACGTGCTCAAGTGGGGGTGAAGGGGCTGGTTGCTGGCTATGTAGCAACGGCGATGTGTCTATATTTGCTGACGTGAAATTACGCAGGGGCAAGCAGCGTCAAGTGCCGGAAATTAATATCTGACAGGTAGCGCCCTCTGACTAGCGGAAACGTATTCCGCGGTAGCCACTCGACTTCTCCATAAAATGTTAGCGTTTTGCCCACTCGAAAGTACATATGTGCGTAAGGTCCATGTTAGAAGTGGTATAGTATATATTGCAGGTGTGGTAAGCAACGTTAGAACAATATTTAAAATGTTATGGTAGAGTAGTAACACACGCAGGAGAGTAATTATATTGGTCGGGAACCCTTATAAAATTAGTCGTAGCTCAAATGAATGAATCGTTAATGGTTGAAAACGTGTAATCGTAGAAATGAGAAATTGAATGTGTGATTCGGTTTGGTATTAGACATTGTTAGAATTTGAAACAGATCTTACATCTGTAGATAAGGGGACATATTTTTAACTTTTTACTTAGATAGATCACAAATTGACAATGTCCACAACTGCCACTTAATATAAACTCCTTTTCGTAATTTTCGTGCCAAGATTGTTTAGCTATCGGAAAAATAAGTAAATTAAGCTTTTCGTTCAAAGAGAATCCTGTCTTAAAATCCATAATTTATAATTATGTTAAAATTATTGGTACTTTAGCAAAGTTACTGAACTATGATCATTATCTATTTTTGCGTAGCGTAGGCTCGGTAATGCCGAAATAGAAACTTCTCTTACATTTAACTATATTCGGCTTATTATTTTTATGGCCGCTTTGATCCTGTAGTTTGAATAGAATGCTGAAATATTTTGTGAGTTCTATTGTTAGAAAATAGTTAGGAATAATATGGTTTTGAAGGAGTATCCAGTAAATCGTAGTTAAACTGTTAGCTAGGTACTTAAATGATTGGTACTATCCTGAAGAATTTTATATCAAGTAAAAGAATATCAGTGTAGCAAAATACGTAGCCACTTCAAAATAACATAATATTGAATATTGTGGTATAATGGTATTGCCGTAGATGTCAGACGAATGATTGATCTGGAGTGAGTAGCACAAAAAACAATATAGGATGGTCCCCATTACATAAACGGTTATATAGTAATTGATAACGTAGGACGTATCCTGTGTGACGTCACGTGTGTTAACCGTTATTATTCTAAACTTTTTATATTCATGCCCCGGTAGGATAAATTGATAATTGGATTTAGAAACATGTAATTAAAAACTGAAATAAATGTTAAAGAATTTTTGTTGGAATGAGATCAATTAATTATGAGGACCTTTATCTACACTAATATTATAAATAGGAAAGATTTGTATTTTTGTATGTATTTTTGTAATGGAAAAACTCATAAACAACTACACCGATTTCAAAAATTCCTTCACCATTAGAAAGATACATTCACCTTGAGTAATATAGGGTATATATTTTTACCTAGAAAATTTGGAACCGCGGGCGGAGTCCCGAGAACAGCTAGTTTTAAAAAAGAAATTTATACAATTGAAATATTTGGAAATCAAAATACAAGTTAAATTATTTAAATCAGCGACTCGTGGGTAAATTGTATGTTTAGAATTTAAATCAGCGACTCGTGGGTAAATTGTATGTTTAGAGCATCTCAAAATAATATCTACTTTAATTTAATATATACTTTGGATCTATCTATTTTTATGAACTGCGATATCAATTTTTGATCTTCGTACATCAGTTTCAGTTGATTTATATACAAAATCTATATTTATTTATAGAAGCTTCAAAGCTAGTTCGTTGAAGCTACGTTATTCATGACTCGTCCTGGTTTCCAAGTCGCATGGAATCGATCAGTAGGTACTTGCATACGATATAACGAATATGCGGCAAAGAGGGCAATTTACTTTATCGATTATCTAAAATTAGCTTCGTGAATGCATCGTAGTTGTTCGCACCACCGTTCGTCGCCAGTTTATAAAAAATGCAATGAGTCGGTTCTTTGTTTTAGTAAATTTATGTTAAAAACTATGATACCATTGAACAGGAACATCAGCATAAGAAATGGCAGTCCCAAATCCTTTCATTATTTATAGCCCAAATTACCAATTTGAGAGACGAAAATTTTCGTACACGTTTTTCATTTGAATAATATATGCTATAATCGGATTTAGTTCTAGAGGGACAGTAGAACGTATCGACTATAAAACATTTACGTCTACCATTTATTTATGTACGGAGGTTATGACATTATCATAATACGAATGCAATAAACTGGACGCAAATGTATTCACTCAATATAAATTTTATTGGTACCAAAATATATTCGGGTGTATGTGTATTCGAAACTGTACAAGTCTTGACTAAAATGTTACCTATCCGTTCTAATTGCAACTTTATAATATACATGACATTCAATGATATTATCCCTTTAAGAAATCGTCCTCGAGATAAGACCGTTTTCAATAAGTACTCAATATAGTATTAGGGCAGGGCGCGCCGCCGCCCGCCGAGACGGCCTTCTATCCGCCTCCGCTCGCCGCCCTACCAACAAATACTCATAAAAATTTATTACGGCGTGCATAAGAACTTTCATATAGTGGCTATTATAGGGGTCAGCTTACGTAAAAGGTACATGGTAACGCGGAATTTTGACTAAGTAAGTACTAGTACCAGTTTAGGAAACGGACAAATATTTGGTTGATAAAATGGTACTTGTACGGAAAGCTTGTCGATCTGTAGGGCTGTCAACGTACCCGTTGTGGAAGGTTACGAGAGGGGCGGTGGCAGCGGAAGAGGGCGCCGCGCGCAGCGGGTTGCGCGCGACGCTGGGCAGCGGCGGCGCTGGCGTCGTGACGCAGTGTGACGTCAGTGCGCCGTCGGCTCGATACGCGCCGGCCCCACCGTCAGTCGCCGCCCGAAGCAGGCCGCCGAACGTCGCGCCCTACGCGCCTCCGCCATCCGCGCACCTCTTTCATACCGGGTTTTAGTTTCGTACAAAGATGACATAGCCAGTGCCGTGCGACAAGACTATTGAAGCGCACACTTTTTAAGTTTTTTCGTTGAAACGCGGAAACCGTAACGGTCCCCGTTGTTGCAGAACTAGCGACGACCCACCCCATTCCGTTGAGGGACAGAGGCGAGACCAAGAGGCGGCTTGTTCCTTTTTATCCGCCTTTCATAAAGACTAGCGAAAATGGGCGAGGTGAGTGCGGTGCTTGCAGTAGTGCTTGCCTTAGCCTTTACAGTAGCGTGCCGAGTCAGCGAGACAGTGCTTTCGTGAAGGTGTAAGTGCATGTCGCAGACAGTGAGTGCGGAAAGGTAAAGACAGGAACCCTGGCTGCTAGCGCAGAGGCTATTCGCTTAAGGACAGTGCTTGCGATCCTCGTTTCAAGTCCCTGTACAGTCTCACTGCAGAAACGCATTTGCACGTTCCATCGCCTTTGTTCCTCTAGAAAATATTAACCGGCTCATTATCCTGTGCACGTAGCCGTATTTCTTTTTATTTTTCTAATAGCAAGTTCTTAGAATCCTTTGTTCATTTTGAGTAGGAGTATTTACTAGTAATTTTACTATTTAGTTATTGTATATCTCTTAATCATTTATTTAGGGATGTAATTAATTACAAAGTTCGGACGACCGAAGGAGAGCAATGTATCGGAGACGGCGCCGGTCGGGTTGCGTAACTGGCCGTATCGATCTGTGCGAAGAGCGGGACACTCCGCTCAGTCCCTCATATGCCAGTACCGAACCATTTCCTTGATACATCCTGATTTATTTTCAACTATTCATTTTCGATTCTTTTCCAATGTACATCGGCGTCTTGGATTAGTAGTATACTAGGATATATTTTAAGTTAATGTACTTTTTTTAATCCGATAATCCTTCCGTAAACTCAAATAACTAAGTTACCTGTGCCATCTCGTAATCACGGTTGAAATATGTAGTTGGCATATATTCGAACGATTTCTTTGTTACATGAATATGGTTATATTTTAATTCAGTTCTAAAATATAAAATGACTAAGAACGAAAGTTTTTTGTAATAAATCCATTATCAAAACGCATCAATAATTAGTTAAAATATTAACATCAGAACTAAAAAGATTTGCATTCACATTAATCTCGATCAAATTATTGTCATATTATAAAAGCGCTCTTAGTCCCTAGGAAACATCATGTCTATATCGCGTGATCAGATATTGCCAAGGCAAAAAGACCATTCCTCTCTAGGTGTTCTGAAGGAAGTGGCTAACAGGTTGTCGCGGGAGCCAACCGTGGTTCGGACACGACAACTATAAGAGTACCGAAGGTTTATTAGAAAATTGCCTCGTCATTATGTCATTTAAATCGCATAGAGTACCGTCGCTCTATTGGAGTATTTCCTTTATCCTTTATGACGACAGCATGCATCAATTAGGATGCTAGACGTGGTCCCTGAAGGTGTTTCCTAATGCTTAAACTTATGTCTTAAGGCAACTCGAATGCTATCACTGAAATTTCATTAGAGCCGGCAGAAGCTTTCGCGTAAATTGAATTCCAAACGAACAATGGCTTCGTAGCTATCGAGTTCGCGCTGTCATAATCCCGAGCTGACATTTTGATAAAATATCACCAATTAGCGGGTATAAAGGGCCAATTAATAGTTTTTAATTGGATTTAAGTTCTTAAAATTTTAATATGAGCTTAGTACAGTTATCTAAATCATATTATATAATATAAGGAGTTTAATTACTACGGCAGAAGTTAATATGATTATTCGGCATAATAAAAACGTGATCAATGGACACATGCACACTGCATTAGATTGTCGCCATGATAACCCATTTCTAGTTGCCACGGTCACAGTCGTAGTACAGCATTACGCAATTACGGAACCATTGGCATCCTTGGTGGTCATTCAAATTGTTCATTCTACAGTTCCACGTCAGCTCTTAGCAGACCGACTTGTTCCTTCGTCGGGTTAGGACCTAGGTATTGCATAATCAGACTTGAGCACTACTGCAGTTTCCACTACTGCACTTTCAAGTGTTAGTCTTCATCGTGTTTCTATTGCATTCGCAGCATTTGTACACGGATTGTACTACAATATGCGACTTATATAACTCGTTTTGTCAATTCAGTATACATAGGTCACTAGCTTTACCTTCGAGCATTATCACTGGAACTTTTTAAACAACAATCTTCGTTGCAATTTAATACCTAACTAATATTTGTTTTAACAAGTATCAATAATACTAAATTACAATACTTTTTTACAAATGAAGATTAAGTGTCACTTATCATACATTGGCCAAGTGATTTAACCTTTTGCAAAAACTATGCATACCAACCAAACCAATTGGGACACGATATCCCAATTGGTTTATTAAAAACTATATACAAGCATTTATATTTTCAGGCTAATTTAGCCATTATAAATCAAAATGATTTCAAAAGTATAGTGTTTTTCCCAGAATCTTCACTAAAATTTAAGAAATATTGATTCGGGCATTACAATCAATCAAACACCAGTGCTGCTAATGCGCGACGATGAAATAAATGGGAAGCTGTATTTTTTAGAACTCAATGTTGGTTAGACGCGCCCACACTCCTAGTTATTGTTCACTATGTTAAATAGATCTCTAGATCATCCAAACGAAAGTGGGATTTAGATAATAATAGTGTTTTGGCAACGTCTGGCACACGCGCGGCGTCACGAAGATCCGGAGGCACGTCACATAGCTTCGCTTCATTAATGTTAAAAATAATTGTCTCATTCACCAGTCACGCATCTACTACGGTAGTAACCACAAATTTTCGGTGTAAAGCAGTTTTGCGGCCGTGGCAATGAATCTCCCCGCCGCTGACACATGACATGACATTTGTGCGGCATTCGTTCTGATTCTATATCGCCTCAATTTCGTGTTTGTTTTGATACATTATTTCATTTTTATCTCGGAAGTCAAAGTGCAAGTGCTAATAAACTGAAATAATAAAAAGCATCGCATTTTGACAGGTCTGCTATCGACAAAAAGACGTTTCGCGTTGCGCACTAGAAATCCCTTACAATAAAATATACTATAACCCTATCTGCCTATTTGCCATTTTAAAGTGGGATATTCTTCCTTCTGCATTATGCGCGTTTGCAGTTATTCTTGTTAGAACCAGTTCCGAATTTTCATCAGATATTCCGGTTTAACCTTTATAGAGATTATAAATGCGGTCGACGGGGCCCCGGGGTGGCAACCTTGTCTTTTAGCTATTTATGTCGAAGGTAGCGAGAGGGGGTTGGTCCGCAGTGCGCATGCCCGATGTGCGCGCCGCTTATGTAACTCGGGACACGCCGCCGCACCGCCGTCGTCGCGTTGCCGCATGTCAGTGCCAGTGTGGCTCCTGCCTTGCACCATGTGGTGAGAGGCAAGAGCAAACTCGAAATTTTTCAACCAAAAATTCGGGTTTTTTTTCAATTATTTGGTCCAACATCGGTAATAAGATTGTCTTTTGTTAAGATAAAGTGTTCCCTTTATATTTCATCAGCCATTGCGCATCCTGATCTGAAGTAACATGTCTCGGCTTACTTAAATTTTCTTAATTTAATAAGCTATTACTCCTAAAATTTCGCGTCACGAGTGCATTTCACAGCCTGTTGTGCTAGTTATTCTCGATAACCTTCATGGGAATTCAGGGCGCGGTTTAATGAGGCTTGCTATGAAAACGTTCATCAATTATCGACGGCGACGGCTGGCTTGTTTACGGCACCGCGGACGCATTTAGACTTTGTGACATTACTCCCCTTTAGCGCATATAGCACACTCGTTGCTTACGTAAGAGCCCATATCCAGGCAATTTATAAACTTTGAGGTCGTCTATAGTCAAGTGGATAACCATTCTATTTTAAACAGTTCGCGATAAATAATAGTGACAAAAGACTGAATTTCCTGAAGTATTAAAAACACTTGAAAACCATGGCCAATGTGAGTATCAGCTGTAGCTACAAACTGATCGTGTTGTATAACACTTTAGTGGTTGAGATGTTGTGTAAAGTCAACCATGCATAGAGGCGTACGCTTGTGCGGTGTCCTTACATTTGCGCTCAGGTTCGCACGCGCAACTAGTTCAGACCAATTGAGTGCCATTGAGCCGTTGGTCCCTAACTCTATAGAGTACACGTTCGGCAAGGTTATGCTACATATGTAGCTCTGTAATGCTTGGCTATTCAACGCTTTTCAAATGGAGACGTACTTCTATTGAATTATTATCAACACACCCTTACAAATTGTAGTTTGTGACATCATACGCAGCACAATCATCTTTAGATGCAATTTGTTAGTGCTACCTTTGTCCTGTATCATCAACTTGCATATTTTCATTATGATTTGTTTTGTATTTAAAGTGTCTGGATTGGATTTACTTAAAATTAATCCAATCACTTTTTGATTATTATACATGTTTTGTTTTTGTGTCGATATTGCATGTAGGTATCATTTTTCATGTATTTCTATCTTTATGTTATTACTACTTGATGATGGTTACATTCGATATCGCCACTTGTCACCTGCCACCTTTCATCCATGAGTGCATGGCCCATAGGGCCGCCTTGTAGAATGTGTCTAGCCCCTAGTTGTGTTTGCAGCATGGCCGTACCGACTCGTACCGCGTCGCCACCATTGGACCCATTAAGGACGATAATAGAACCGCTGACGGACAGTACAAGGTTTATATTTACATTACCATCTTTCATTTAATCTTTCTAAGTGACCATTGACGCCAGCAGTCGCAAGACAAGCAGCTGTCAACACTAATGTATTGCATGATTTTCAATGCATCTTTATATCACATTGCATTTTGTATTTTATCATTTCGCTAGTAATTTAAAAGCGAAACAATTGATTTCATTAAAGGAAGTGTTTTATTCTAGTTTTGTCGACTACTGCTACCACTTATGAACATATTTTTGTTCGCGAATATTTCAGACACGCCGGAAACCACCCGCGAAGAAACGGAAAGCAGGAGACCTAGATGATCTCAAACAGGAGTTGGATATCGATTTTCACAAAGTAACACCCGAAGAGCTCTACCAAAGATTTCAAACACATCCAGAAAATGTAAGGATTTCTCTAGTTCTATCCAAAATTATCGTTATTACTAAAACATTTGGTAAAACATCTACTTGTTTTATATTGAACACTTTTACCATTCTTTTCAATTTCCAGGGCCTTAGTCATGCGAAAGCGAAAGAAAACCTTGAAAGAGACGGTCCAAACGCACTCACGCCGCCAAAACAGACGCCTGAATGGGTGAAGTTTTGTAAAAATCTGTTCGGCGGTTTCGCGTTATTATTGTGGATTGGTGCTATTCTTTGCTTTATTGCCTACGGAATTCAGGTCAGTTAGAAACATAGAATCACTACACACAAATGTTTAGTGAAAATATATTTTTAACTCTGGCTCATCTTATCCCCCAGGCTAGTACTGTTGAAGAACCTGCAGATGACAACTTGTACCTCGGCATTGTATTGGCGGCTGTCGTGATCGTTACGGGTATTTTCTCATACTATCAGGAAAGCAAGTCATCTAAAATCATGGAATCGTTTAAGAACATGGTACCTCAGTTTGCGACCGTAATTCGTGAAGGCGAGAAGTTGACACTGCGTGCTGAAGACTTGGTGCTTGGCGATATCGTTGAGGTTGGTTCATCCTAAAAATTAAACATGTTTCCAGCGCAATACCTATTCACAAGATAAGTAACGTCAATTAAATCCATAGGTTAAATTCGGAGACCGAATCCCTGCTGATATTCGTGTCATCGAGGCCCGAGGCTTCAAAGTCGACAACTCAAGCTTAACCGGCGAATCTGAACCCCAGTCGCGTGGATCCGAATTTACTCATGAAAACCCATTGGAAACTAAGAACTTGGCATTCTTCTCTACAAATGCGGTCGAAGGAACGGCGAAGGGCGTTGTCATCTGCTGTGGAGATAACACCGTGAGTTAGATTGATATAATTATAGGATTTTAATTATAGCATTGCACCTTGATCGTATTAACTTAGCTCATTTGATTTAATTCCTGGTAGGCAATTTCTTGTATGACTAATTTAGGAATACGTTTCTAAATTAACTTGTGTTTGAAGGTAATGGGTCGTATCGCTGGTCTGGCTTCGGGTTTGGACACCGGTGAGACCCCAATTGCAAAGGAAATCCATCATTTCATTCACTTGATTACCGGCGTAGCTGTTTTCCTTGGCGTCACGTTCTTCGTAATTGCCTTCATCCTCGGCTACCACTGGCTGGATGCTGTCATCTTCCTTATCGGTAAGTACAAAAAGAAAGAAGCTATTATATTCACTTGTTTCATCATAGGTACTTGAACCTAAACCATGTTCTTTCTTTAGGTATCATCGTAGCTAACGTTCCCGAAGGTCTGCTCGCCACTGTAACCGTATGTCTGACTTTGACTGCCAAGCGAATGGCTTCTAAGAACTGCCTGGTGAAGAATTTGGAGGCCGTCGAGACCCTTGGATCTACTTCTACCATCTGCTCGGATAAGACCGGAACTTTGACACAGAACAGGATGACGGTAGCTCACATGTGGTTTGACAACCAAATCATTGAAGCTGACACCACCGAAGATCAGTCTGGAGTTCAATATGGTATGTTACTGGAATATACAAAAAACATTCACACTACTAATGAACTTGTATTTAATATATTTGTTTTCTTCCTTAGACCGCACCAGCCCCGGATTCAAGGCTCTCGCTAAAATTGCTACCCTTTGCAACCGAGCTGAATTCAAGGGTGGTCAGGATGGTGTCCCAATTCTGAAGAAGGAAGTAGCTGGTGATGCCTCGGAAGCGGCTCTGCTCAAGTGTATGGAACTGGCTCTCGGAGATGTACTGTCGATTAGGAAGCGCAACAAGAAGGCCTGCGAAATTCCCTTCAACTCAACCAACAAGTACCAGGTTTCGATTCACGAGAGCGATGACCCCAGCGACCCTCGCCATCTGCTTGTCATGAAGGGTGCCCCCGAAAGGATTCTGGAACGTTGCAGCACTATCTTCATTGGCGGAAAGGAAAAGGTAATACATCAGTCCAAGGACATGGTACCATGAAGTAACTGTTACAAACAAATGCAGTTATTAATACTTTTATTTATTTCAATCCTACCAGGTTTTGGACGAGGAAATGAAGGAGGCTTTCAACAACGCTTACCTGGAACTCGGTGGTCTTGGCGAACGTGTGCTCGGTTTCTGCGATCTTCAGCTGCCATCTGACAAGTACCCCATTGGCTACAAGTTCAACACTGACGACCCTAACTTCCCCTTGGAAAACCTCCGCTTCGTTGGACTGATGAGTATGATTGATCCTCCCCGTGCTGCCGTACCCGATGCTGTTGCTAAGTGCCGATCTGCTGGTATCAAGGTACAGAACTCCTATTCGAAGATCAGATTTATAGAAAATAAAGTGTCTTCCAGAACAACCCTTAAACTTTGCCTAATTTCCAGGTTATCATGGTAACTGGTGACCACCCTATCACTGCCAAGGCTATTGCCAAGTCTGTAGGAATCATCTCTGAAGGCAACGAGACCGTCGAGGACATTGCTGCTCGTCTCAACATTCCTGTGTCTGAAGTGAACCCACGCGAAGCTAAGGCTGCCGTCGTCCACGGAACTGAGCTCAGGGAACTTAACTCTGATCAACTTGACGAAATTCTGAAGTAAGCAACGTTCTACAACATATTTTTTCATTGAATAATTCAAATTTCAAACTAGGACCAGAACAAATAACGGAGCCAAAATAAAAGTAATGCACTACAAAAGACTTTATGCTGACAGATTTAATTGATAAAAAAAACATTAAATATAAACGCGTATTAAGTTTTCGATTATTTAAGATAGTAACATATCAACAATACAAATATAATGCGGCCGGAATCCAATTCCGTTTAATTTTTTAAACTCTCGTCTAGATTATTTCTGGTGGTTTCAAACGTACTCTGTACTAAGCAGCCTATTTTTCCTGCTAGATTCCACACGGAGATTGTGTTCGCCCGTACCTCGCCGCAGCAGAAGCTGATCATCGTTGAGGGTTGCCAGCGTCTCGGAGCCATCGTGGCCGTGACTGGTGATGGTGTAAACGACTCGCCTGCTCTCAAGAAGGCTGACATCGGTGTTGCCATGGGTATCGCCGGCTCTGACGTCTCTAAGCAAGTAAGTTCCAAAACAGGATCAAACACAATAATAACTGAAGATATAAAAAATACAGGAAGACAAAGTCGTATGAAAAGAGCAGACCATCTTCCATTACAAAATATATTTTTGGGAAAACAATTCCTTAGACATATCATTTATAGGAAAACAACAAGAAAGGGAATCGATAAACGCATTTCAAAGATACAATACTGCGGTTTTAAACATCTATCAGCTTTCTTTTTGCGTGGGGTTTAAAATAGATATTTAATATGTCGGTTATTTCTAGGCTGCCGACATGATCCTTCTTGATGACAACTTCGCTTCAATCGTCACCGGTGTGGAGGAAGGCCGTCTGATCTTCGATAACTTGAAGAAATCTATTGCGTACACCTTGACCTCGAACATTCCTGAGATCTCTCCTTTCCTTGCTTTCATCCTGTGCGACATCCCGCTGCCACTTGGCACTGTTACCATCCTTTGCATCGATCTTGGAACTGACATGGTAAGTTCGACCTTATTTCTAGAGTATTACGATCTAATTTGTAATACGTGTTACATTGTATGAAGATTGAACTTTTTTAAGAAGTTATTTACAATGTTACTGAGAGACTGATTTATAAATAAAACACCGTTCATACAATGTAGCACAGTATATTACTATTTTATACCTATTATTGTATAACTGTTATTTGTAAAATTCAACAGTTCTTCTTCAAGAAAAAATACGTAAAAATATATTGTTTTAAATTATATTGGCAATATTGAACAAGGACTGGTAAATGATACATGATGTATTTTACTTAGTTATTTCAGCAGAAGATAAGGAGCTGGTATTTATGTAACTGTTATTTTAATTAAGTGATTGACATAGGTGCCAGCGATCGCGCTGGCTTACGAGGCGGCTGAAGCAGACATTATGAAACGTCCACCTAGGAACCCATTTTGCGACAAACTAGTCAATGAGAGGTCTTTATTAAGTTACATACTTGTGTTGCCATATAACTCCTAACTGGTTTTCAGCTAATAACGTCGCTGTTGTCTCGATATCGTGACGAGTGGGTGTTTTTCTAATGTGTATTATATTCACGTAATCATAACGATACAAATACACACAAATTTGTTCAAGTAACTGTACCTTTTGTAATTATGTTTCTCAATTCGTTCGTTATGGTTACGTTAATTACAATATGGTGCTATAAAAATGTAGAGTCATGCATGATTCTACTAATATAAAGCGGACGGCCTATAGGCTACGAACCCAGTAAAGCTATGTACTAATACGTGTTGTCTGTCATGTTGCTGTTAGGAATGCGCCGGGAGACTCATTAGGAATGAGGGGATGATAATGTAGATGTGTTCTGTTTTGTGTTGAAATACTAAATACAGTCACTAAACCACTAGTGATGTTCTCAAAATACTAGTCGTCGTGAAAAGCCTGTGACGGAAAGTATTGATCTCCGAGTCTACAGCTAAGACAAACACAACACACTGATGTTACAGTCATTGTCATATCACTACATCTCCATCAAATCAATCGGTAAACATCATCCGACATTGTGAAAAACACAAAGTTCATATACCATTTCACATACAATTCGGTTTTTTTATGACATTTTAATTTACAAAAGACCCCGTCTGTCACAACTGAAGTCATCTCATGATCTACATTTTTTGTGTTATATTATTTTTTGTGTTAGTTATAAGCGTGACAATTAGTTGCAAGCATACGCTACGGGCTTCGTGTCGGCACGATGTGACGAGGCAGGTGCAGTAGTGGCGTCTGATTGTAATGTTGTTGCTATATGTTCGATGTTGTACACATGTGACAATGATGCACCACGCTTTCTTGCGAGTGCGTGAGCGCGGCTCGGACGCGGTCGTGCGGCTGCTTTCGGCTCCGCTCGGCTCGCGCTCGGTACGCCGTCGCTCACATCGCTAGTGTTTGTGTAGGTGCCCGCCATTTCCCTGGCTTACGAGGAGGCCGAATCTGACATTATGAAGCGACAGCCGCGTAACCCTTTCACTGATAAACTCGTTAACGAGAGGTAAAATATGACGAGTGACGTGACTCGTTCAAAGATATTATTCTATCCGCTACTTGCTTGCTACCACGTGTACGATAGTCTTCAATATTGAGGTTTGGTTGTTGCCTGCAGTGTGTGGACGGTGTCCTGTAGGTACACGATTCTAGAAATCTCTGTGTGTGGATATTGAAGGCGACAGTCGCACCGCTCCTAATGTATGCCTTGCGATGTCTTTTTATATATTTTTCTCTACTAACGTATCTCCTACTTTCTTTAACTATGTAGCTTGATGTGGTGATGGAACAACGTGTTTCGACACACCGCGTTGTGCTCACGAGCCAAACGCATTGTTCCATTGTTGAGTTGTCGTTTTAATAATATTTTCTGCTATTAATGTTGTCACGTGCTAAGGTAAGTTTGGTGTCTCCCTGTCTCTGTCATTTGTCTATCGTGCATGTTGAACACACCTTGACGTCTTTACAATATACTGACTATCTATTTATTATATATTTTATTGTATTTTGACTTTCTTATTTGTTACCTCTCATGATCTCATGACACGGTATCTATATCACAAGTGACATCGTTTCATTCGGTATTCTTCTCACACGTTCGCAACAGGCTTCATCACACTGCATAACTCACACAAACGTCTACGTATCTAAGTACCCTCAGGTAGCGCAACACTTGTATTATACTTACATGATATAAATATATCAACATGCTGCTAGGGCTTATTTGTAACTTCTCTCACTAGCGTAGTATTTCAAATTATATTTTGTCTCCTCAGGATAGTACCGACTACAGTACTTTTTGAATTCTAATCACGCCAATTTTTCCACTTTTATATTTACTAGCTAATTTATGCGTACTTTAAGTATAAAATAAATAGTTTTATGTAATTTTTTGATAATAATATTTGTATTAATGCTAGCTGTAGATATAGGTTGCGGCGTAGCCGAGGGGTGTGTGTACGTATATTTATTATGTATAAGTGAACGCGTGCTCGTCGCGCGAGTGTTGGTTTGTCCTGATTGCTTGTGTTACCGAAGGTGCCTGCTATATCATTGGCGTACGAGGCGCCCGAGTCCGATATCATGAAGCGGCAGCCCCGGGACCCTTACCGCGACAACCTCGTCAACAGAAGGTTGGCCCCGCACCCTCCCCGCCACCGGCCGCCGCCTCACCGCGGCCGCCGACGCTTACTAGATTCTCATTTGGGTGTTAACACAACGACTAGCCCACCGATATAACTTGTGCAAACCAACGACACGATTGGTGAGAGTAAAATATTAGAGTGGTGCGGCTACTTGTGGTTCAACAGTACCATTTGTAACTGGATGTGGAAGAGTGATTATCAATACCCGATCCCCCCCCCCACTCTGTCCTTTGTCCATCGTAATGTAATTCATTGGCTGTCGACCCGAAGTTGTCAAAATTAGTTCCCCGGTACCAATAGGAAACATAGATACCACGCTTTTGAGTACAGTATACAAAATAAATATACCGAATTCTTCATAGAAAATGTTAAATTAAATTTTAAAATCCTGTTTCTTAAATTATCTAGATTCAATATACTTAGAAGTCTCTAGAACTAGACGAAATAGTACTTTCTATATCTCTATAATCTTCACTCTTCCATATTTCAATATTAGAAATTCAATTATTCAAGTTAGTGATGCAATGCTGTGTCGAAGAGATGCACGTTTAGTAACCAAATTAGAGAAATGTATTAGTCTCTGCCATAGAGAGCACACTAGTGGTATGTGTGAGTTTACGTGTAGCCAAAGTAGATCATAGTGGTGGCCGAATGATTCATGACTAATATTTTAAACGATATTATTTTATTTTTTTGAAGGAATGTCGTAGGCGACATGGAGCGTTATATTGTAACATATATTTTTATTATATTTTCCTGTTGTATTTTTATGTTATGTAATATATTCTACATAGTTGAAGCACGTTGCTCTGCAAAGATCACACAGCTAATAGCGCTTTCGAGCTCCACAACATACACCATGGTTAGGCAGTTTAGTTCTGCTATCTATACCTTTATTTTATTTATTTTCAAATATTCTTGCTTATTTTCTACATCAATTCTTTAACACATTTATATAAGGATTTGCTAAGCTTTCTTCGCCATAAGTTTTAACAATGTTGCATGCTCGTGGTAATTCTTCGATGGTTTTGTGTGCAACCCCTAACCCCTTAACAATATAAAATAAATATTAAAAAACAGAATATAATGCATGGACATCCTTACTTCAAAAACTTTCTAATGAGTTAGATATTCTGGGTTTTAATGAAGTGATCGATTAATGACTAACTTCAGATAAATAAGACTACACAAAACGCACTCCCTCACTAAAGTTATAGAAATATATCTAAAAATATAAATACGAAAGTCTCATTTGTCATGGCTTAATCGTCGAAATAGGCATAGCTGCTTATAGAATGCCTCGACAAAATTAATATTAAATTTTATTAAAAGTAAAAAAAAAAGAAATAAAGAGTAAAAAAATTAAATTGAGTTTGCTTACCTTTTGAATTAAATTCAATTGCCAGCTTTTTGTGGTCATGTAGTGACATTTGCCCGGGTGTATACAGGCTTATCTCGATGGCGTACGGCCAGATCGGCATGATCCAAGCCGCTGCCGGCTTCTTCGTGTACTTCGTGATCATGGCTGAGAACGGCTTCCTGCCGATGCATCTCTTCGGTATCAGGAAGCAGTGGGACTCCAAGGCCATCAACGATTTGACTGACTCCTATGGACAGGAATGGGTGCGTCAACAATACTCTTCTTTATTTTATTACGCTTTAGGTTAACTCCATTTTAAAAGGAACTACAAAATTACAAATTTCTTGTTTTAGTCTATACCTTCTTAAAAAATGATATAATCCTTATGAATCCTTAAATTTTCTTCTTTTTGGCAAAACCTCATTTCCACATGAAAGCTGCAGAGAGCTATAACACACTAACACGTCACGAACGTAGAGCCTTTATTTGTACCCTTACCTTTCCTTTCGATTAATAACACATGTATTTTCAAATCCTTTCTTAACATCACTTGGAAATTTTTCAGACATACCGCGACCGCAAGGCTCTGGAGTTTACTTGCCACACCGCTTTCTTCGTCTCCATCGTGGTGGTGCAATGGGCTGATCTGATCATTTGCAAGACGCGTCGTAACTCCATCATTCACCAGGGCATGCGCAACTGGGCTCTCAACTTCGGCCTCATCTTCGAAACTGCCCTCGCTGCATTCCTCTCCTACACCCCCGGAATGGACAAGGGATTGAGGATGTACCCTCTCAAGTGAGTATAAAAGACCAATAAACACATTACGTGGATGGAAGCCAACGTCAAAGCCTTCCTGCTGGCAAGTTTTTGGTCAGAGTTTAAGGCTTATTGACACTTAAAGATGAAAAATAACTTATTATATGTGATTTGATAGATGTTCTGTTTGTTAACTGGAGCTCTTGTGTTCAGGTTCGTGTGGTGGCTGCCTGCCATTCCGTTCATGCTGTCGATCTTCATCTACGACGAGATCCGACGCTTCTACCTGCGCCGCAACCCCGGCGGCTGGCTGGAACAAGAGACTTACTACTAAACAGCACCGACCACTGTCCACACCGTCGTGCATCACTTAGTTACTGCGTACATAAAGTTCATTTGTGTTCTTATATCAGACTGACAGGGGTTTGCGGTGCCGTTCCGGTATATGTGTAATCGCTGTCGTGTACGCTTCTCACCGCTTGTTACCGCATCGCTCCGCACAGGGGCACCTGTGTATGTACCTGTCGAGTGTTATATATTATGATGTTCGTTTCATTGCGTAACGTGACCGAGAGGATGCGGCTGCGCTGGCGCCGGTCGGGCCCGCGCCCGCCCCTCGCCACCGCACATTCACTGTAATTGTTTCTAATGAACTATGTATGTATATATGCACTGTGGAGAGTTTGATATTTGTGATGATAAAAAAGATTATACACATATTATTTAAATCGTGAATCATGTTATTTTTGTATCGAGATCGTTTAAAACGTTCGAATATCTCGAGTGTCACGACGACCTGATGAATCTCTTCGAACACGAGTAGTATGTCTGTCCGCTCGCCAGCGCACTGCGGCCGGCCGCCGTCGGCTCGGCTCGGCCGCGACACGTCTCTCCACGTCACGCGCAAGCGGCCGCCGACTCGGATTTCATGTTACAGTAGTACGCCCTCAGTGACACGGATGACATTATAAGATAGATTAAACGTAATACTAATAAATTGTTTTTCACATACTTATGTAATAAGTAATAAATTATCGTTTAGCGGTAGTTCATCGTTCGTGAATCGAGTGGGCAGAAAGTATGACGCCCGCCGCGCTCCTTGCTCGGCGGCCAACGAAACGCATTTGTTGTAAAATTAACAGTTAAGAAGCCATTATAATTATTATATTTTAAGTGAATTAGATTTAAGTTGAATTTTTCGAGTGAAAAAAGTTTAGTTGTCGATTCGATCGGGTGCATGGTGTATGAGAGGTCGATGTGGAGTGCCTGAGTTTTAGTGTACTACTGCTTACTGTTAGGTAGGTAGTTGAAATTTTGATGCCGTATTTTCAATTGTAAAAGTAGATAAATAAAGCATACACAGTCGCGATCGCTTCGAGGCGCGGGGGGCGGTGCGCGCTGCACCGCCGACACATACAGCACTGCCGTCGACTATTGTTCGTTCGTCTCTCGTCAGTCGGCCGGCCGCCCGGCCCTCAACCGACGCTTTTCTTTTCTAAAATAATCAGATTATTAGCGAATTTCGTCAAATTTATTAAAATAGGCTGCTCATGGTAATTACGTAAGATTTTATTTCTTAATTAAAAGATAATAACAAAACGTAGGGATGCGTAATTAGAAATTTTTAAAATTATACAGTTATGATAGAGTCATCTTGTTTTAGTCGGCACTTGGCCCTTGCGCGGCGTGGCTAGGTCGGCAGGGCCCGCCGATGCCGACAGCGGGGCCCGCAAGCCCGCGAGGGGCCTGCCGCACCCGCCAAGGACCAAGTGGAGCGATCATTTCAATTTTTCGTAACGAATACATATAACATTATAATAATGGTTACAAAAGTAAAATATAACATTATAGCGACTAATAAAATCTAAATTATATGAAATGTTTATAGATTTAAATAAAGTTCGTTTCTTTAGGGTGACCTTCTGTGCTTGTTTGATGAGAACGATGTACATCTCACTGACAATAGTCGTTGATGATATTATTGTAATGATCTGATCTTTGTAAGCGGTTTGTTTATCGTACACTGTAGAACTAACATTGTTTTGCGTTCGACAGTTCTTTACACCAATTCATTTTATAGTATTACTCTGTTGGCTAGGAGCGCTGTAAAAATGTAAGTGTTAATAAAAAAAACATTTTCAAAATATTAATGGGTTGTTTCATTGTTTATTTCTTATTTTTATTTCGCCCTGTAACATTTTTTATTGTGGCAACACCGACCACAGACTATTCCAATTTTGAACCAACAGAATACAAACTAATAGAAACAAAAATTGAGAAAAAAATTTGGTTGGGTGTTTTTAAATGGCCAATAAATACTCCTGGCTGGATATGCTTAAGTGGTAACTGCCTCATGAAAAAAAGATATACCTATAATGGTTACTTTTGCAAATACTTCAAACTATTTGATATTACAAACATTGTTGCATACCATGTACAATTGCTTACATGAGAGAATTACTATTAATGTTTTGAATAAAACACCTATTAAAAATATGAACAGTATTCGTAGAAACAGTCTAATTGCCCGAAATACGCATGATACTGTATAACTGATACATCAATTAAAATATATTAAAACTAAAGGACGGTCTAATGATAAGGACTTTTGGAATTTAAAGTAAATACCACTTGTCAATTGAGAAATTCGAGTTCCATAAATTCAGTTCTTTTTCGGTAACTTATTATATTTCGTCGTGTTCTCCACACAGAATACTTATATTAAAAATTTAATAGAGCAATATAATGTATGTATGTAACTACCTGCCATCTAGGTATGTAATTTAAAAGCTTAACCAGCAACTCTGACCGAATTATAAAACGATGTTGTCTTATAAAACATCAACGTTGTATCTAACTCGACTTGTTTCCAAAATGTGTGTTATATTTGATGCGCCGTATGTTCTGGGTGATAGAATGAAATAAATACACAGCCAAACGTACGACCATCTCATTAATCTTCCCTTCATACATATTTATTATTTCCACACCGTACGAACGTTAGACGTATTTCCGATAAATATATTCAATGTATAAAATAAAGCTCAAGTAATATTTAATTTACTAAAAGCCTGAATACAATACGAGCCCAGTTTATTTATATTAACAAATCCTTAGTTTAAGTGTGGTTGACGTATTGCTCCGCAGTCTCTATACGCTTTGGCACATCTCCAATGTCCTAATTGCAATATTGCTGTAATTCAACTAACCGCACGTGTGTAGCGGGAATATTAATTTAATTTTATTTCCTTTAACGTATGCGCTTCAACAACGACGAAGTTGGTAGGTATTTCTGCATTAGCTCTAAGTAAGTACTTAACACGTTTTTTTTGCTAGTTGTTGTGATGTTCGCAGCAATTAATTACTCCCTATCAAGATCACTCACGCAATATTAACTGCCCATAAAGACATTGTAATAATTCTCTCAGTACCTATGTGAAGGTATAATTCTATAAAAGAAAGGGAACGGTCGGTGAGGGCACGTGCCGCCCTCGGCCTTGACGACAGGCTTCTCGCTATACGAAGGTATTTATATAGCTCCATAGCTACACCTGTAAGCGAGGTCCTTCGGAGTCCGTCCTATAGCCGCGCAGAACATTCCTCACGCCCCGTCGTGCCCCTCGCGCACCGCGCATGTGCACAGCTTTGACAGCCCGACCGTGCCAACACGTCCCAATTATTTTCTTCAGTTCGCTTTACTGTCGCATATTCAACGAAGATATTAACTATATAACTATATTGGTGGAGGTTGAAAGGGTGGAAGTGTGTTATAAAGGCGTGCAGCGATGCCCGTCGGGCTCGCAGTGAGCGAGGATGGTGGCCAACATCGGCGTCATCAACCCCTCTAATGGTAAACATCTTTGTCACTAGGTTGTGTTTGGTTTTGTGTACTGGAGTTTAAGTGTTTGTATGTGGTACAGTGGAGGCGACAGCATACATAAGCGCAGTAGCGGCGTTTGCAGCCGTGGTGCTGGTGGTGCTGCTGTTCCTAGGCCGTCGGTGGTGCTACTCGGCGGTTTTCAGCCGCAAGTGCTGCGACGACATCCACTCTGTGAACCCTCGCATCGCAGTACCCTGCTTGCCGCTCGACAATGCTCAGTTTGGTAAGAACCCCTTTGTTTTGCTTGTGTTGATAGGCTACTGTATATTCGAGTCACGTTTCATTAGTAGATACGGTACTACAGTAGGTATTCTTTGTTGCTAACACAATAGATGTTAAAACGATCACAATATTTATAATACCTAATGAGTTGTATGTATAGACATGATATCCTTCACCTTTATAAATAAACCTATGCCTATTGATTTTGTGATTAATTATTAACATTTCGATTTCGTTATAGAGCGAAGTCATTTGTGGAAGCGTCATTGTGTAGAATAGAAGTTTAACTCAATTCATTTTAGTGTATAATGTACCGTCAAGGGCGACGAGTGCGTCACGAAGGTCTCGTATTAAACTTTCTTTATTAAGTATTTGTTTTATCTAGGTGTTTGTTTACACACATAGAAATATAGAGGACGATATACGCTAGTAGTAGCGACAATTAGTTTAGTAGTTTAGTTGGTTAGGGCAATATTATACATCGATTGACGTTGTCCGTACGTCTGTGTTGTTATAGATGCTTTCTCGAAACCGAACCATTACCCTGAACGAATATTCACGTTCGAGGCGTCCGACTCGGATGAAGAGCTGCGTTTGCGCATACAGGTGAGACAGTAGACCGTTCGACATTAAAATTTGTTTAACATTATCTTCCGCTAAGTAGCTAGCATCATGCTTGATTTTTTATAATTCATATTTCATAGGATGTGAAAAAATTATCCCTTCAGCTTTATAAATAGAACCATGATAAGAAGAACAATACATACTGTATCAAAATTTACATCAAGTTAGTGTTCCGGTGAACTCAAACATTTGAAATCCATACCGACCAAATATATTAACAGTTTACAATAATTTACATAATTTTACGTCCAACTGCGCAATATCCTGATATCCTGCTGAGTGCATCGGCACTGAATGTGCGAAATTTCAATGTCTGGACTATTAATACAGCCCACAGTGAGCAAAAACAGTCGGACGATATAACTGCGACGTTTACTTAAATAACATTGTGTTACCATTTTCTCAGTATTAACTAAAGCTCGCATCAAAACGGTGGTCCCAGGGGCCAGGTGAAATACTCGAGATGAGGAAAGTTCTCTAACCACTTGCGCGGTATTCATGAATTGCAAATAAGATATTCATTTGTTGATTACCATCTCGATATGAGCTGTCGGGTCTAGTCTCTTTATATTTACTAGTTAGCATTTTAGTTTCATATCATTTTAGCATGTGGAATTGGTTCTTATTTTTACTTTAGTATTTTCTTACCTCATTTTTATACATATCCTCGTGTTTGTGGTTAACTTTGAACAGTATCGACGAATTAATACTTATCAGGTGAAGCGAAGATGAGTTTTATACATAAACAACATTTTGGACTGACCAATCCGTTCCATACCCATTCTGCAATACATTCATTTATTAGCGGAATCCTACAACGTCACAACTCCACCGAACAACGAGTAAGTTTCCTATGAAAACACCATAACCCAACCTAACACCATCATTCCCATCGAAAACTGCCACTATATTCATCAAAGTTCCCATGGTTTTACGACGGCTGTCTAAAAGCTGTAAACCCTCAGGATAAGGAGGAGGTGGAATGCCACTACGAGGAGAAGAACGAGAACGCGTCAGCACCAAAGCTGGACGTGGAGCTGGTAGAGTCGAAGCTGCGGGAGACAACCCTCAGAGAGACCAGGATCGATGAGGTGGTGCCGCAGCGGGCTGAGTACATCCACACACTGGAGGCACAGAGTAGCGTCGACAGCGATGTTATTGCGCACAATGTAAGTTTTATAAAAATAAGTTCTTGCTTTTGCTTTTTGACTTTTTTTTTAAACAACGCCCGTACTAAGTAATTTAATCCTTGTGTCGCGGGGATTACACAAACATTCAAATCACATGCACCAAGTTTAAGAACACCCAGCCTTGGAACAAGTATCTGTGGATAACACAAATGCTTGTCCTATGCGGGGAACGAACCCGCAGCACGTCGCGCACAGTGGAAATTAGCGTGGTGACCTATACCACTCGTGCAGACAACAAAAGTCAAGTTCTTTCTAACTTGTAAGTACTTAAGTATGTGGCTGTCAGTTCGCAACCAAAAATTAATGCGGTCACCTAGGTATCTAGTAATCCGCTTTCCCTTTCATCAATAATCCCGCAGATGACATATCGACTTGGAAACTAAAGCTAAGCTGGTTTTTATCTATTACTATCATAAATAAAAAAAATATTGGACCAGTCACAACATTATGGAATCGTACAGCTTTAGCATAGCCATCTCTCTCTCTCGAATGACGGCTTGACTTCATGTTTGCGTACTAAAAAAAAGTTCTGAAAAAAGTCTCAACAGTTTTCCGGGTTGTTGTTTATCTTTCTCTAGACTTAAAGATATATCATTATATTATGAATAGAAGTAGAAATTTGTATAATTTGTCATATGTATACTATAGGACAACACTGAAGGTCACTGGTATTGATCATTTCAGTGAAGGCTGAAAGTTGTACTCGTAGCAATTCACGTTAAAAAGCAACTTACACACAATTTAAGCTCTATAAAGAACATTCTACACATATAAATAATAAGTGTGATGCTACAATGCGGTATAATAACAAATGACTGACGTGTATATCTTGCCTCTTTTAATATTAAAGGTGTACGTTTACCGGCGACACGCGATGTAAATTATTTAATGGGAATTTACATTCTGTTAATAATTGTTTAGAATGACGCGTTTCAAGTGCGTGCGTGTCCGTTTGTTAGTAAAAGCCACTATTTTAAGTCTGAAATACTTCTAGAATTCCACCGAATAAAAAAGTGAATTCAACAAACTTTTAAAAATGCAGGATTAATTTAAAATGAGTGCGTATATTCAACGAGGTAGTCAGGTGCATAAAACTGAACAATTTTCCCCAAGGAACATAGGTCGAAATCTTAAAATGGAAAAACAAAAATTAATTGGAAAAACAAAGACGAATCCAACAAATCCAGATCGTGAAAATCAGGCATTCCATTCCCGAATATAAGTGTTGTTACAAACCTGATTTTGTTTTTCTTTTCTTTATTCTGTTTTGTTTTGTACATTTGAGGGTTTCTCAATAGGATACGTCGCTGCTATGTGGAGAGAGCAGCAGTTCTCAGGAGCGCGGCTCCTTGGAACTGACGCTGCTGTACGACGCGCCGGTGAGGAGCATGACCGTGCATATCCTGCAAGCCAGGACCCTGCCGTTAAAGACCCAGGGACAAATACTGCAGAGCCAGGTATATAATACAGTATACCGCTTGACAGAAGCGCGAATTTCAACCTTATTGAAATTACATAAGGTATACTAACGGATAACTACAAATTTTCAATGAAAATACTTTTTTGGTACCTACCTAGTAAAAATATAGTCCAGGAAATTCGCAGACAAGTGTTTCACTGTATTTGGGCAGTATTTGGTTTCCCTAAACCAAAAACTGTCAATTATAGGAACGAGTGCATCGATATAGGTGAGACCTTTATCCAGAACGCCAGGAGTAAATTATATGGCAGTAACAACTTTTTGTTTCAATACCTTGAATGTAATTCCCTTTTTACAGGTTCGAGTAGTTTTATTGCCGATGAAAAAGCAAAAATACAAATCGAAAATAAGGAATGGTGAAAACCCTCAGTACATGGAAAGCTTTGTGTTCCACAAAATCAATCCAGGTAAATACCACGTCACATTGTTAGGTTACACGGTATTGGAATATATCGAGAATTTCCATGAACTTGTAAATATATTCTATTATTGGCAATGCTCTGTTAAACATCTATTTTAGGATCGATTTCAGTATCTCAACAATAACATCATGCCAATTTATTTAAAATGAAATACAATCAACTCAATAAATTCATGTCTAACTGATTTTTACCATGGAGCTTTGCCTTATTATTTTTTAGATGAATTTGTAATAGTCACGTTTTTAAACGAAAAACAATCTAAACAGTTTTGATCCTTCTCCTATTTTACTTTGTTACGCAAAACGAATACATACAACATTTCAATTACTAATTCCTAATTCCTCCATCAGAGGATGTGTACGGTCTTGGTCTACGTATACGTATATACGGGTGCGAGCGCATGCGTCGACAGCGGCTACTGGGCGAGGCGTCGGTCAGCTTCGCCACGCTCAACCTTGAGCTCGAGAACAGCCTGTGGCTTCAGCTGATGCCGCGGCAGCATCATCAACCTAGTTTGCAGGTCAATAAGGTAAAATACCGTCTAGCTAAAAAAGAAAAATGCTCTCGAGTTTCCTAATGCTTTTCTTGAAATGTGATCCGTTGGTTTTTGAGTTTAAACTTGGCAAATTCGTTACTAACCAATGACGACTCGAATGTCTCGCATCCCTCGCCCGCAGACCATGAGAGTGGCACGTATGAATTAGCCACTCATATATATCTAGCTATATATAGCTCCACTCATATATATATAGCTGGTACAGATCAGTGGACTACTATGTAATATTTTTTAACTATGTTTGGACTGGCTAGGAAACATACTAAAAATCTCACCCTTCGAAGTATCCTTAAACTTATATACTTAGTTGAATATGTTGAAACAGAAATGGTCACTGAACTTGCTTCACTGCCTAGTATTACCACCATTATTATACGCACAACCATAACTAATCAGAAATCTCGACTAGCTTCCGAAGTTAGATCTGAATCACACGATCACCGGCGTGCTGGCGAGTCCTTCGTCCATAGCAACAGTGACAACGCCTGGAGCTGGTGGTCCAGGGGCAGAAGCCTGCAGCCTAGCGCGCTCGGACTCCGCCTCCTCGTGCTGTAGTGCTAGGTCTGCCCCGGAACTGCTTCTCGGCTTGCAGTATAACTCTACAACGGGACATCTGTCTGTTGAGGTATGTTGGATACCGAACAATAAGAATGGAATGTGACGGTTGACATAGCATAAAAACAGGTTCCGAGTACCAATCGCCATCTTATCTACATTGTGGCGATCAGAAGATGTAACTAGCTGTTTATCCAGATCAGAAGATTAAACACAATCTTGTTTCTAAAACCACAAAAACCTGGATATATTCTAGAATAAAATAGAGAGTTTGACTGCCATGGCCACCAGGCCCCCTACACACCTACATTAAATGTATGGAAATGACATTTGCTTTCGATAAGTCAAGACTTGTCACTTTCATACATTTAATGTCATTTAAGCGATTTCTATCATCGTTAACGCTTGTGGAAATGTCACTTGGCTAGGGGGGCAGCGTACGTAATATATTTGCGAGCTTTTACGTGCTCATGGAAAATTTGGAGTTTTACTTTTGTAAAATTATCGCATGATATTTAATAAAATGCCAAGTAGTTTCATGTACCAAAGCTTGAAACTACACCATTTTCAAGTTCCTCTTACCCTAAACCTACCGTCTAAACTCTCATGCATCCCTTCTGAATTCCCAGGTAATCAAAGGCACCCACTTCCGCAAGCTATCTCCCAACAAAGCGCCGGACACTTACGTGAAGCTGTGCCTCATCAGCTCGCTCGGCATGGAGATGGGTCGCTGCAAGTCCACTACGCGCCGTGCGCAGTCCAACCCCTTGTATAAAGAGCTCTTCATATTTCAGGTACATTATAGTTCTAGTCTAGATCGAGTATTTTTGAAATGACTGAATTTTTGTGGTGAGCGTGGATTTGAGAGACTGGACTGTGCCTCAGAAACTGCGGAAACGTCAATTGAAGATTCAATGTTTTTGGAACCCGGTTTTCTTCACGCTGTTTTTCTTTACCGATTGTTAGTGGTGTTTTGGGATAATCCAATTGTAACTTTATTTGACCTGTGTACTTTAGGTAGCTCTGTTCCAACTGACGGAGGTGACGCTGATGGTGTCGGTGTGGTGGCGGCGTAGCGTGAAGCGGAACGAAATGGTGGGCTGGTTCTCTCTCGGACACAGCTCCTCCGGCCGCGAGGAGGAGCGTCATTGGCAGGAGCTCTGCGACCGGCAAGGCGAACAGGTACTAACCCTTGATATACATGTAAATAGCAAACCCATTAAATACCATAGCACTATTACCTGTCATACTAAAACTTATACATTATTTTCGTCCGGCCCGTCGGTTTAGTGGTTAGTTAATTTGAATGAATTTCTGCTAAATTGGAGGTTGTACTTATTCCCACCCAGCAAAAATATCTGAGTGATGAGCATGATCATTTAATTTTGTATGTCTAGAAATATATCGGTCGTCTGGTTGCCTTAATACCTGCCTAGTTTAGCATCAGATGACCGTGTGATCAATCTGTGCCTCCAGCCTTGAGAAAATTCAAATGTTATACGCTATCTCTGTGACCCCAAAGGTGCAGCGGTGGCACGTGCTGCTGGACTCCTGACGTTCGGTGACGTAGTGCGCTGTGGTCGCACCCTGAGCCCGCCTGGCAGTACGCTGGCCGCGTACGCCCGCCCTCCCCTTCATGTCTGGTGCGTGTCGCTTTCGTTGTTAGCACGCGGTGAGCAAGGACCACTCCTGTGCCGACCTCACTCACAGGAGCCGCACTCCGACCGAGATGACACAGCGAAGGTATCGGGAGATCGAATCTCAAATGAATGTACTTATTTCTCCATTAATATTAAGAAGCTTGTATTACCCATATTATGTATGTTGAACGGGAATTGTAATGTTTGGATACGATTTTTTCAAATGGCAACTCTTTCTACTATAATTATGCTTGTTTTTGGGAGTACTTTGTAAATTTATTTATGGTTTTCAAAGGTTTGAATGTTGTCGTTTCGTAGTATTTATTATGATGTTGAAGACTTGGAGCGCACAATACATGTGAGATAGAATAATGATAGTAGAAAGGATATTTATTGAATATTCATATATTATACCCTTACAATATATAGACATTCTAGTATGTCCTGAATATACTCTTTATATATATATTTGTAAGAAAACTAACAATTTTATAAAATAATTGAACTTAAAGCCACAATTCGCTCATAGATTGAATAACTATAAATGATTTTTAATGATACTCAATAATACTCATTACATAGTTAATCAGAATCTCAAAACATTACTTATTGCAATAGCTTTGTGCGAGTTTATAAACAAATAAATTATTTATATTTAAAAACTTCAACAATAAATAAATAATAACGGTTAATATTTCTTATAGACTACGTATTTCAAAAGTATTACGGTACAGTTTTTTAGATACTACGGACTTTATCATTCTCAATTATAATAAAGATTCGATTTGATTAATTTTCTTGCTGGATTATTAAAAGTATTCAAACTTTCTTTCTTAACATTTTACTTTCGTATTAAATCAGATGAAAATGATGATATGCCTGTATGCATGTTTATATGTAATCTTTGTAGGAGATAAGTACCTTGTCATTTAATTATAGTCGTAGGCAAATAGACGAAATATTTGCTTAAATGTGGAACAATTTATAGATGTACATTGTATATTAAAAAAAAGTATTGGGATAGATAACACCAATTTGGGATGTTTTGGGAAGGTCTTTTTATACGGGTCTATGTAAGTTAAGAAATCAAAAAATATTATAAAAAATACAAATATTATGATATACCTACTCTTCGGTGGATGTAACTTGGCGAGCGTAAAAAGCGATACAAGATATTGACGTCTCTTTCTCACCCACCGTTTATGCATGCAAACTGTCTTGCTTGTAGCTCTTTTCATACTCGCCAAGATCCGTAGGCCGTATTGTAATTAAATGGACTCTATACACTGTTATATGATTGGAAAGTATTATAAGTATTGTCTTTAGGTGGTGAGGTTCAAGAATCAAGAATCCACTATGATCGCTCCTCTCGCATCACTCTTTCTGTCAATTTCCACCAATCATCGTAGCTTGTGTTTCATTGGTGAAATGTCATAAACAACCAACCCGACTAAACAACTATAAATAAATTAGTAATAACGAGTATAAATAAATTACATCTTATGTGTGGAAATGTCTTAGCTTAACGATAACTCACTGGGCAAATACTTGTCAATTTCATCGATTCGATCAGCGAAGATATCACTTGTAGGGGGAGGTGTTGGAGCTAGGCTACAGTAGCGACCCTAGCGGAATTTTGATTCCTCATTGAATACTGTCCCCAATAGGCTGCGTTGATGGAACCCTGTCTTGAAAAGAGATTCCTCTGAGTAGTTAGGTGAAAAAAGTTTATATACCTAGTCCCTTAAAAAAAGGATGTAAGAATTTATGTATAGTCCCTTTGTGTATATTTATAAGACTTGGGTAAAGGAGATTTTTCCCAATTGGGACTTACACTAGGGATGTGAAAATCCGTAGTTTGCTTTTATTGTATTATGGAGATAAATGTTGAAGTTTAGTGGGAGATATATGTATTACGATATTTTTGCCCTGTTTGGGCCAAAGCGGATTGCCCCACTATTATATTTGGCTAATTCATGAGTGTTGGTGCGTTTGTCGCTGTGTTTTTGACTACAGGATAATAAAATTTGTGAATTTCTGACTGTTATGAAAAAATCGTTACGTGATTAATGTGTACTTAACGTGTAAATAATGCGACGTTAAACTACGTTCATTGTAGACTCTATGTCGTTGTAATAAGGGCGGTAAAATAAAATATTGTGCTTGGAAAATTTTGAAAATGAACGCGTTCTACAGATCGTACACTGCAACTTCTAATTGCTGATTCAAAACATGGATTTTGTACATTATTTACATTAATACATACATTTACCCCACATAAAATATTTCTAATCTATGTCTTTAGTAATAATAATCTCCCGACCGAATTTCGGCCTCGGCGGCCAATCTCTAGTGAGATCAGCCATGTACGCAGGAGATATTATAGTGCACAAGTGTGTGCGCAAACACAGGTGCACTCTCTGTTCCTTCACTCTCATAGTCCGATGGGACGGTTGACCGACACGACCGGAGAGGGATCAGGCGCAGGACCAACGGCTTTACGTGCTTTCCGAGGCACGGGGGTGTAAACACCGCCACACTTCCTGACTCCGAGCGGTACTGAGAATTTCTAAACTTAGTAAATATTTTATGCTCGACCCGGGAATCGAACCCGAGACCTCTTTCACGGCAATCGCGCTTGCGACCACTAGACCAACGAGGCAGTCCGATAATGCATGTCTTTAGTACGTACTGGTAAAAAATGTTAATATAAGACGATTTTCATTACAATAAATACGTCAGAAAAAATAACCTTTATAGTTATCTAAATAAGAACCAAAAAAATGGTAGAGATAGACATAGGTTAGTAGTATTTTATCTGGATGCAATCACAAAAAAACATATTTTCTCTCTATCTACATAGCAGATCGGTTTACTTAGTTACCTTTTCATATAAGCTGAAAATGTTTGTGATAAAAATATTTAATGCTTCTGAGAATAAAAGGACTACTCCACACGCTACAGACACGTTTGTTATGAAAATGATAGTGACAGCATCGTCTTAAATGTCATGTTGTTAGACACCATATACATGGTGCTACATAAGTGCTCGGTGCATATTTGAAATACTGGTTCAGTCCATTGAAATGAACGACTTTTTTTGATCCCAATCATTTTTAACGTAATATGATCCTTCAATATAATGGTCAATATATCGTTCCGATCTGACTGAGCGATGACTGTTTCGCACGGACGTGACGCGTATTTCCCTTAATATTTTAGAAAATTTTATTTATGTTCGTTTTTTTTTATGCGTCGCAAGTGGCACTTAAATTCTTCCGAGTCCAAAATTAAGATCTTCCGAGATAAAAAATACGCGCGTGTTGCGCGAATTTTTTGAATGAAATATGATAATTACTTTGTCATAATTATACAGTCTACAAAAAGAGGACGTTCTTAATGCTACCGTATAATGCGACTATATGTTATTTTTGTATGTATGTTAAGGGATCGATTTCTCGATTCAGTGGTTTTATTACGTACTTTATATGTTCTTGCAATTTATTTATTGATTCACATTAATTATAGATTGTGGCTTCGTCTCTGTTCACTCTGTTGTAGGGAATTGGCCCTAAAATGTGAAATTATTATCTCAATGCAGATAAGAAAATTATCAACCATATTGATAATTATGAAAAAGCTCTGAATGAAAACTGAGAAACTAAATTTATTGAATACTTTCCCGAATATTGTACATGATGCTCAGTTTAGCAGCTCAAATTCTTTATAATATCTATTTTTGTAGGTGTCATCATGATAGGCTTTAAGACGACCAATTTATAGACATCAACATTCTAGCTTACTACGTTTACATTTCAAATTATTCATAATCTCAATTACTTATCGTAAATTATCAAAAAATAGAGTAAGACTGTATCAATTCAATTTGTAAAAAAAAAAACAAAAATCTTTAAATAAGCTTTTTATTTTTTTTACAAATTGCTATACTTACTTTATATGGTATACTTCCTCTGAAAACTACGACACAAAAAAAACTCGATAAAACTAACAATAAAAATAATAAAACAATAAAAATGGGTTAAAAAAAAGGTTTTTTTATTATTATTTTGTTGGCTAAGCAACCTACGTGAAATGGAAATCCTCTTTTTTATCTCGAATTCAAGTTTTTTATAAACTGTTATTATTATTTTAACAAATAGAATTTAAATAGCTATCGATATAGCGCGTAATTGCGGATTATTGCTAAACCGACAAAATCTAATTTTTACATTCCACTATTTTTGTGTGGGAAATATTAAGCCCATGTTGTATGCGAGTGGAAGCATAATATTATTTATGTGTCATGATTATCTAAGTTGTATGTCCTGTTCTCATTGTCCACTTATCCTCCTCGTATTTCTTCGTATTTCGTCATATTTTTACCTAAATTCAACCTTAAGAGTATGGCTAAAAAAATATTTTACTAAGCAGCTTACAAAAAAAATTAAAACCGAACTTTTTGAAATGAGACATACTATTCATAATAAAAAAATCTTCTTGAAAGCCAAAATAGTACCTGCTCCATTTTATATTAAAGAAGTTTTCTATTGGTTACAAAAAAAAATCATGTATTTACGATAAATGTGATAGATATTTATGCGATAACCACCATATAAACGTTATAATATGTCTTAATATGAACAGGTATTTCGTTTTCTGAAAAAAAAACACGGATTTCAACTGATTATATAATAACTAATAATTTAAATAATATTTTCATTGTAGAGGTAATTTTAAATATGGACGCCTTCCAATGAGACAGTAAATAACAAAACTTTATTGTTTAGGGGTGTTTATAATTTTAATATATGAACGTTTATTTAGATGTGTTAAACGTTATCCGAAAGGAGAGGAGTAATAAATTATAATAGATGATTCCATTCCACTCGAATAGCATGAGAACCAACTTTGAGTCCCCTTAATGTAGCAAACCTGTAGCATGGCGGTAGGCGACTATTTTTCAACAGTTACAGAGTAGGCGACTCAAGGTGATTAAGCTGTATTTAGAGCACACTAACAAACAAATATGTGTGTAAACAACTGGTATCATATTACGTTTTCATGCATGTGTTATCGTAGTAACTCGTTTCTAATACTCACACACTTGCGTTTAGGTAATATAATATGTTATCGACAGCTTTGTGTGGCCTGCATTACTATTTAGTTTGCAATGTGTATTTTTTTTAAAGACTGTTATCCAACGATTGAACTTGGTTAAGATGATACCTACCCTACCGTTTTTATTGAATACATATTTATTTTTTATCTATGTATTTGGAACTGAACAAATACATAATACATACATGAAGAATCATGATACGTGTATTTTAAGGCTTTAAACGCCGTGGTGGTCACCGATGACTGTCGATCAATACATTTTTGAATGGTCGGCTTCACATGTGTTAACTTCATTAATTAAAAAAAATTATATTATAGTTACATTTGATAATATGTGGACATATTATAAATGAGTGTATTGCGTTAAACAATTATTACATAAGTTGTGTGAAAAAATTCTATGTGTTATAAGTGTGTATTAGTAAGTGTCGCACAACATGATTTGTGGTATTTATTACGAATAAAGTTTACTTATTTATAACTTTCAATGTTAAGCTACTTAGATATCGACAATTTACTATGTCGTTCTATATAAATATATATATTTACACATGAGGATATTTGAGAATATAAACAATTCAACTTAAGTTACGTTGGACATTTTTTTTTATATTTCCCATAGAGGGGTGTTCAGTCGAGCCATTGACAATTTTTCATGGACGATGTTTATTTTCTGAAAACTATTCGTCCATCGCCCTTCCAAAGATTTTCTATTATTTATCTTATGTAAAAAGTGGAACCTTTAAGTTGATATTATTATGTTTCTAGTTTTTTGTTATCATAATTGTGATATATATAAAAACGTGTGATCGTCATCATGCTATATCTTATTAATATCTTTAAATGTTTAATAGTAATTCATGTATTAAAAATATGTATAAAAACAGGCAGATCTGTATGCTATGATAATGTTATACGATATATTTATATTGTTTGAAAATGTCACAAAACCTTAGAAAATTGTTACCTATTACGAAATATTTATGTAATGAGAATTTCAAAATAAATCACTTTATACATTTTTCCTATACATTATTTTATTCATTGTTCTCTACCTACCATATAATTGAATCTATTTCAGTTTCAATAAAAGGTCAATGCAAAATTGATGTTCATTTTTTTTAAAAGCTTACTAGCAACGTGGGTCACACATTGATAGTATTCTTGTTAAACCCTCAAGGTAAGCTAAATTGCTTGTGTTACGAGCGAGTTCACGACCGTAGTGCAATGGGTGGGATTCGAACCTGCGATTACAACATCGCAAACCCTTGCCATTAAGCTACCTCCGCTTCATTATTGATATATTTTTAGCAGACACACAACTAATTGTTTAATAATTTGATTTTGTGTAGTTCCTCCCAATCGACACATACCTAATATTGAATCAATTTGGCGCTGTAGTTCAAGAAAACCACCAATCGGTAGTAAAAACTCAAGATTTATTCCGAATACCAAAATCGAACCCCTCTGGTTTGGACTATTATAATGAGTTAAAAAAATGTTAAATCGGAATATTTAATTTATTCATTTTATTTTTTTTTCGTTAATTTTTTTCGTATGAACGGCATAAATTCAAGAGTAACACCGGTAACCGTGTGGGGTTACCGGTGTAGGTTTCTAACATGATAGGTATTGTCCCCTTGATAATCTGAAACGTGAATTCAAATTGAACAAAACATTAAATGCAGCTGTTTGTTCACTGTAGATTTATTAGATTACAATGTTTAATTATTCATTTTAATTAGCAATCGTGACAGTCGGCGCGGTTTAGAAATATTCGACATTGTTTTACAAATTAATATTTTATACTTTAATTAAGTACCGATTTATAAGCCAAGTAGCTAGAAATAATTTAAAATAGTGTTAAACCACATTTGGCTGAAGGTCTTGTAACTTTTTTTTTGTGAGAGCCATGGAAAACTGTAAGCGGCTCTTAAAAACTTATTGCTTGGAGAGCACCATAGTTGGACTAAAGTACTTCTATTTGTATCCGGATATCATATCAAGGTAGCTACCTATTTGGTACTTTTCTTGATTTACGTAGTTTAGTTGCTTAATGCAGAATAGGTAGGTTAATATGTATTATAACAAATATATAGATGGGTACTTACATATTATTCTTGTAATTGCTTAGAGGAATAGATTATTAGCTAATTGATTGGATTTTCGCGCCAGAAAATTCTAATTCGATCCTTGCACTGATTAAATGGTTTGTATTTAATCCTAACACCAATAGTAAACTGTATCCCTATTTAAACAGATCAAAGTAAGACAGTTCAAAATATTTCTGTCCTTGTACATTAGTGGGTACAAAGCTTTGATAATTCAAGTAATATTCATTTCAAATAACGAATAGGTTTGATTCGTTTGTCATACCCGACTTTAAAAGGAGGATCCTATTAATTCGGTAAATTCTTTTTAAATTTTATTTCATAATTTTACTATGCTGTAATATAGCATAGGGTATATGAATTATATTAAAATTTTACCTTCCAATAAAATTTGTATTATGCTTCCAATGACGTCCGAAGTCCTTATGAGAGTACTTCGATTCCTTCCCTCGCCTGGTCGCTAGATGTCGCTACTTCCGCTACCCAGATGCACCTACAGCGCCACCTACCGTTTCCGGTCTGCATCTAAACCACCTTCCAAATACAAGCCGCCATCTTTGTCATTGTACGGCTCATAATGGTATAGCCCCAGGAAGACATTACTGGGACTTCGGACGTCATTGGAAGCATAATACAAATTTTATTGGAAGGTAAAATTTTAATATTATGCGTTCCGTTTGACGTCCGAAGTCCTTATGAGAGACTGTTTTGATATCTCCTGGTGGCTTGTATTTTTGGTAACGATATTAAATTAAAACGCAACAATGTGATTGAACATCTAATGTAAATTTAAATGCACACTGACTAAGATGCTAGGTATAAATCAAAAAGTATTAAGAATCAGGTTGAAAATATTGCGATAGAGATTTTTCTGACCTAATTTCTCTATTAGAATTATTGATATGTTTCAGATAAAACTTTCTAAAAGTACATTCGTGCTGCCAATTAGCCTTTGCTAAAATATCATTAATATGGTAATTTTCTACCCAATTTAAAGATGAGACTGCTGATCTACAGCTTCCAGCTGAAGCCTGAATACCAGCATCAGCTAGAAGCCTCTTTATCCATCCACCAATCATAGCTGCAGTAGCTGGCCTTGTAGGACTCCTAGTTGCTAAGAATAAATTAGTAATATTCTCCCGGGTCCCTTGCGTCAAATTTACTAGTGTACGTAAACAATATACTGCATCGATGCTTTTATCCGGTGCGGCCAAAAATTTCCAGCCAGATTGTTGATATGAGGATGAGTCAGTTTTCGACCCGAAAACGGGGTGCAAGGTAATAGAATCAGTGTCATCTACGAAATGTTGACTATCAGTATGTAAAAGAGTAAGGTCGTGTACTCTACGGCCGGAAGATAATAGTAGAATAGCAGCTAAATATTTAAATTTAAACTAAACTATTACTAAACTATTTAAATTTATATTGCAATTCTTTAAGAATCTAATCAAAATCCTTGCATCCCAAATCGGTAATTTAGAAGGCGCCGGTCTTGCCAAGGAAATAGCTTTCAGTATGTGTTTTACTATCGGGTTTGCAGTAATTTTAACATCAGATATTGTTTCGCAAACGGATGCAATAACCGATTTATGAACAAGAATCGTTCTGTAAGAGAGACCATTGGTCAAAAATAGATAACCGAGATACCTAGCTACGTTATCTGGCCTCGGTACCCGAAAATTAATGCTATTTCCTTGACAAAATCTCACCCATTTACTCCAAATAGGGGCATAAGTCTTTATTGTAGACTGCCTCCAACATGATGACAATAACTGTTTCTCTTGCGGCGTCCATGTATCCGTCAGGGCATCCCACCCGAAATGAGCCAGGCTTCCAGGTGTAACTTGCTGACTTGTGCCGGCGGTAGCATTGTCGCTGTGTCCACCAGCGTCTTCTCCAGATCTCTGAGTTTCACGGGACGTTTCAGAGCACGATTCTTTAGATCTGGCCTCCAAAAAGGCTTCGTCCACTTGGGTGCTACTAGAATGTACTGACCTGAAGCTGAATTGAGGTGATCCAGTACCCTGGGTATTAGGCTGGGCGGCGGGAACAGCCATGCAAGTCGGTAATGCCAGGATCTGCTGAACGCGTCGTGAAAGTAAGCGTTCGAGTCTGACCAGTCTAGCGAAACATATTTTGCTACGACATGTGCTGTCTGTGACGCAAAGAGGTCTAGGTCTGGCGTGCCCCACATGCCGAACAGTCTCGATGTTTCCTCGCCTGTGAGATGCCACTCGGTGGCGGCGCGGTTTCGTGAGAGGTGATCTGCTTCGGTGTTGCATAGGCCTGGTAGGTGGTGAGGCCGAAGCACAATGTTGAGGTGGTCCACCAGATCCAGCAGCTGTTGGGTTAAATCTAGCAATTGACGTGATCGTGTTCCTCCTTCGTTTTTTATATAGGACACGACTGTTTTGCTGTCGCTCTGAAGAAATACTGTAGAATTCTGAAGATCCATTGCTTTGGCTGATATAGCGGCTATCACAGCATACATTTCCTTCAGATTGCAATGCCATTTTGCCTGGTGTTGCTCCCATAGGCCTTTTATCATGTCGTTGTTCACCAGGGCTCCCCATTGAATGTCCGACGCGTCGGTGATGACGTGGTTCGTCGGCATTCTTTGGAAATGAATCGCTGACTTCTGACTGATATTCTCCAGCGTATTTCGGTCCTGATGTACTATCAGATAATCGTCTAAATAGACCACTAACCTCAGTCCTTTTTTGCGAAGTATTTCTGCGGTCCAGTTCGTTACCGAGGCGAAAATCCGTGGCGCTGCTGCCAGGCCGAACGGCAGACACGTCATCTGTAGCAGTTGACCTTGATAGCTGATCCGGAGAAACCCTCTGTGTCGATCCTTTACTGGCAGGTGGTAATAAGCCTGACTCAAGTCCAGTTTTACCATCCAATCTCCGTATTGTAGAAAATTTGGCACTTGGTGATGGTGGAACAGATGAAAATGCCTTGGTTTCATGTACTGATTTAATGCCTTGAGATTGAAAATCGTTCGACTTTTTCCGTTGGATTTCGGGATTATGAATAGAGGTGAGATAAAAGACGGTGTCAGGGGGGCCGGCTCTAAGACTTTTAACTGAATTAAGTTTTGAATTTCGGTTGACATTAGCAGTGATGTTGGAGTTTGATACTTTGTTAACACATCTAAAGTTGGGAGAACTAATGGCGGTGTCTTGTTGAACGGTATTCTGAGACCCGTTATCAAATTCCATATTGATTTTGGTGGATTGAAAAGAGCCCAAGTGTTTTGAAAGCGTCTCAGACAGCCGCCTGAAAACCCTGTCGAGTCATTTATTTTTATATCCCGATTTTCTGCCCTCTGTCTTATATCTTCTCCCTCCCCCCCTCTTCTTGGCTGACGAGTTATTGTGAATGAATTGTTCGGAATCTTTGTTTTCGGTCCGTTTGGGTTTTTGATTGTTATTCGGCTGACCCCGAAACGACTTTGCGTCAGCGAAGAAGGTCGAGGGCACTGGAGATTTTGCCCGGGTTCGGGTAGAAGATGGGGGCAGTTTTTGTAATTTATCTACTCCACCAATTTTCTGTAAATATGTTGACAACTGACCGGGGTCAAACATGTACTCGCAAGACGGCGGAATTTTACTCAGATCCTCTCTCATATATTTATCTTTCAATTTTTTAACGATATCCCTACGGCGCAATTCTAACACTTCGGCTCGTTTCCCGCAAATCACCTGCAGTATATCGTGAGATACTGTCTTATATTCGGAATCATTTCCAAATAACTGGTTTAACTTTTCATAAATAGAGGACGCATTAAGCTGAATGTCCTTAGAGGCAGACCAATCCACTAGATTCTGCAACGCCGAGTTTACGGCTTCATTTTGGGCCAAAAACGCATTGGATAACGCTGCAAAACTACGTTCCATTTGAAACCAACGTAAAGGGGCAAAAGGATCTTCCAGACGTCGCAGCTCCTCATTTACTCTTAATTCGGTAAAAGCTGGAAAAGCCGCGTACTTTTTCTGAACGTCTGTATACCGAACCGCGTTCCAATCGGGTGAGTCAAATCTTTGCATAACCTTAATTTTTTCGACACGTGTCTGTTTTGCTTTTGGTACGGTCGGCTCTTTAACAGAAACGTCCAAGTTGACAATACTACCCGCATCTAATTTGGGTGGACTTAAAAACTGTTCATTGGGTATTGGTAGCGAACTCTCCATCAAAACCGACGGTTGTGGCATGCTGTGGCTATTAGATAAGGGCATTTGTACGTTTAACGGTGGGGCCTCCGTAGATATAGCGAATTTGGCCGTTAAAATATTATTCAAATGACTCACCAATTGTTGTGACAATATATCAAACCTTTCCTCCAGATCCCGTGAACTGGTACGCCTTTGGCGTTTTCTTGGTGGCCCTTCTTGATCCGACGAACAATCCGAAGAACTATCACTATCACTTGAAATAGGTGCAATAACGTCTTTATCACTCATTTTTTTTTCAAAAAGGTGAAGGTAACGGAAGACATACTAATAATGTTTGAAATTAACTTTCTACTTAAATCTCGAAAGCTATTTAAAATAATATAAAATTTGCGACAAATTAATCTTTAATATAATCTAATAAACTAATAGATTTTTTCGTAACGACCATGTGCTCGGTTCGAAAAACGACGCAACAATGACAAAGATGGCGGCTTGTATTTGGAAGGTGGTTTAGATGCAGACCGGAAACGGTAGGTGGCGCTGTAGGTGCATCTGGGTAGCGGAAGTAGCGACATCTAGCGACCAGGCGAGGGAAGGAATCGATGTACTCTCATAAGGACTTCGGACGTCAAACGGAACGCATAATATTATAATTTACAAGATTTTTGTTCACACAGATGCTTCTGGGCGATAAACTTGATAACCGTCCTAGCGATGTCGTTTATACTGACGCTGCTTCTATACAATCGGTTCGCTGAGATGCCGACGAGGGTGACCATCGAGAGCCAGTTCGAGCCGGTGAAGAACCTCCCATACCCTTCCATAACTTTGTGCTCGCCCAACCAGATGACCATAACTTCCATGAAGTATTTGAATAGAAGTCTCGTGTAAGTCTGCTGCAAACGGTTATTTTAGATGCCTAAGTATAATAACGGCCTCTAAATTGCCCACAACTGGGCACAGGCCTCTTCTAAGGTAGAGAAGGGACGAGCATTGGTCACCACGGTTGCTCACTTGCGTATTGGCTTATTCGAATTTCTAGATTATAGCTTAGCTAGATACCTATACATCGAGAAATGCCATTTTTTTTAATCGATGTAGAAATTTGAGGTTGCGATTTCTTTTCTTTTTACCACATCATTCGCTACGCAGATACAATTGATCAACAATAATCAATTACTATTGATAACTTATTATGTACTGGAGGGTAAAAGACGTAACCTAAACTAAAAACATGTATATATAAGTTACGTGTAGTCAAAATGTTTTATGTTACAGCCATGGTAATTTAACAATTGACCTAATAGCAACACTGCCAATGGTCTTAGGCTTCTACGAAATAATGAACAACTTGGATGTCGACCGCTTGAAGCACTTAGAGAATCTGCTTGATACAAACCGGTATACCGTAAGTAATCAACACTAACAAAATAAATGAAGATGGAATTATGAATGATTTTGACAGTTTGTATCAATCAATCTTGTTTATGTATGTTGTTATGTGCATTATATCGTTTCGGGAGGCTGGCAAAATGACTAAGCAAAAAACCAGGTCATCCGAGAGGACGATGACTCGACGAAAATCATAAGTTTCGGGTCAACTTGAGCCCGTTTGGCACAAGATGAATTGTAATAAAAATAATGTAACAACACCGGCTTATTGCTTCCACAGTTTTCCACATGCTTCTCATATAGAGAAAAAACGAGCATTGTCCTGCATTGATCACCACGCTGGCTCATTGCTGTTTGGCGATTTCAGATTCCAATTTTTGGAATACAGGTTCCTCACGGAATTTCCTTCATCGATTTTCAGCGATGTCTTAGAATTGTTAAGTCCAAATAACTTAGAAAAAGTCACATTAATTAGTACTTGCCTACACTGACTTCGAACCTACAATTTAAACGCTAAGCCACCACGACTCTTATTCAATCAACCAACTCAGTCTATCACGGTCCACTCCTGGGCATGGGCCTCTTCCGCTAGTAGAGCCAAAACACTCGGTCCTCCGCCTTCCGCAGTCAGTCCGATCCACCTACTTTCATATCTTCGGTCGATGCGAGTTCTCCACTCATTTATTCGTTAAATATTGTGATTTGTTGATTTGATTGATATATTTTAACGTTGGAACTACCAGAAACGCTTTATCACCCGCTCTACGAGGGGTGTAGATATTAAATTAACTCCTATTTTGATTTACCTTTAGTGTCTTACCTAGTATATTTTTACAGGTGCCTGAAGTTCTTACCACGATGCCGCAAAGTTGCGATGATTTCCTGAAGCGTTGCTACCTAGAAACTAAGCTTTACCCAAAGTGTTCGGATCTCTTCAAACCTATCCTCACTCCGCATGGGTTCTGCTGCACATTCAATAATGTGTATGTCTTTAATGGAAAAAGGTATATATTACGTGTAATAAGGAGAGATCTTATTCCTTAGATTGTTCAATTGGTATAAGTAATGTGCTATGATTAAAAGCTTAAGCTAATGTCGGTACATATCTTTTAATCGTAAAAGTATGCTAAGGTTTACCGAAAATAAGAACCATCCCTGCCTCTACCGGAGGCGGTTGCTGAGGAAGGAACTTTCCTTAATCAATGACTGCACCGATAGCCGAGTGGTATAGGTCACCACGCTAATTACCACTGTGCGCGACGTGCTGCGGGTTCGATCCCCGCATGGGACAAGCATTTGTGTGATCCACAGATACTTGTTCCAAGTCTGGGTGTTCTTTGTGCATGTGATTTGAATGTTTGTGAAACCTCCGCGACACAAGGATTAAATTCTTTAGTGCGGGCGTCGTTTATTTAAAAAAAAAAAAAAAAGACAATGACTTCGGCTCTGAGGAGTACGACCAAAAATTTGCCTTCTGTTTCGGTAGGCAGACTGTTCATTATAAATCTTCGGTAGTCAAGATGAGCAGTGAAAGCCTCGAGCCTAACCAAATGCAACTTAACAAAACAAAAAAGAAGTAATCTTTAATAAGAAATTATAAAAAAACAGAACAGCTATTATATCATTGATTATATTTATGTAGTTAGTAACTGAAAATAATTATGAAATTGCAGAAACATAGTTAACCTGACATTCACTAACCGCACTGTAAACGCCATCGGCGTATCTAACGCGCTGACGGTGGTGACGGATTATGACCCAGAAGACGCCATAGCTGGCACTCTTCTTAACGGAGGAGCCATCCGCGTAAGATATGTTCAATAATAATAAATAAGTAATGATCTTATTACTTATCTAAGTAAGTACGACAATTAATATTTTATCTGGTAACCATATAAAAAAATACCTACTAACTACTACTACTAAAAAAATAAACATGTTCAAATAAGAAAGAGTCTTTCTTGTTGGAAAATTGTTTTTTTTTATCATATAAGAGGATCATTTGAGTTCCTGGATACGTTTTACAGATTTAAGTATACAGCTTAAATTAACAATTTTAGCGGATATCACCTCTATTTTTTTCTAGTAATTTGTCTTCATTAACTTACGTGGTAAGGCTTTTACTTGCTAGGTTGCTGGGATACAAAAAATAAGGTCTTCCAAATGTTTTCAGGTGATGTATACTGACTGGACAGAGTTCCCCGCGGATGACGAAACAAGCATCGTGGACCCAAACGGCGAATCATACCACATATTACATACTACTTATACATACTGCTCAGAGGAGGTACAGACATTGCCTCTTTGGAGGTAAGTACTCCCAAAAAAACAGGAAAAGTGAGAGTTGGACTCGCCTACCGAGGGTTCCGTACAAAGTCTATTATATTTATTTTTTATTTAATTAAATAATAATAATCATTTATTTGTCCATTTAAACACAACTGTACATGAAAAACTTGGTTAGTGGCTCTTAAACTAGACCTGCATAAACTTAAACTAGGTCTGCATATTAAGAGCCCGTTCCTCCCTATAGCACTATTATCTATCTATTATCAATGATGCAAACATTAATAAGAAGAACAAGAAAATGTTGCATAAGTAGTTTTTAGACTTTTTCCTGAACTGGTAGTCTTCTTCTGCCTTCTGCCTAGCCTTTTCCCAAGCTATGTTGGGGTCGGCTTCCTGTCTTACCGGATTTAGCTGAATACCGTATTTTACATAGAGCGACTGCCTAACTGACCTCCACAACCTATTGCTAGGTAATATAGTATTCCATAGTAAGACTGGTTGTCAGAATTGTAATGACTTAACGACTATCAAAGATCACTGTATGACAGTGGGGACCAACGGCTTAACGTGCTTTCCGAGGCACGGAGGGGTCTCGATATGTTTACAAATGATCACCCATCCACGGACCAACCGCAGCGAGCGCGGCTTAACCTTTATTATCGGTCAAACCGTACGGCTTACACATAGCCACGAGCCCCTCCGTAGTATAAGACCATTTAAGTTGCCAAATATAGTTCAAGGCTAATGGGAAGTAGGTACCCCATTAATTTTTCCGTTTTTTTGCAGTATAAATAGTCGTATTTTTTTTACGTACGTTTAGAAGAATCTGTAAACTTAAATGTATGATTTCAATTTTAACTCGATAACTCCACGCGTTTTCGTGATAAAAGGTCTTGACAGACTACAATGTGCTGCTATAGGCGATCCGTTTTCTCCTTATGAGGTTCAGAACCCTAAAGAACTAACAATATAAAACTTGGAATTATTTTACGGCTGAATTTGATTACATGGATAGATAGTCTCAAAGCCAGGCCAATCTATCCGTCATCCAACAACGTCTATGGCCTGTGGGCTACCTCAAAGTAGATACATTTACTTTAAACTTTCAGCCGTAATTGCTACTTTGAAGACGAGCACCGCCTGCCGTTCTTCAGGAAATACCACAACTCTGACTGCGACCACACTTGCTACCTGCTGGCTGTTCACAAGGCATGCGGCTGCTACCTCCCCTTCTTGCCTAACATCAGGTCTGATGCAGCCTGCAGTATCACCAGCATACCATGTATTATTAATGTGAAAAGTATGTCCAAATATTCTTCCTACTTATTACCTACTACTTACATACTTAAAGATTTTGTCCAAAACTTTGAGTACCTAGTAGATACATCTGCCTACTACTTATTATGGATATAAATATTGTGCAATAAAGAGAACAATTAAATAATTTAACATAGGCAAAGAACATACTTTCTTGGGATTCCCTGCTTAGTAAAATATCGAAACAATTCAAATTCCGCAGTATTAAATAAAATAATCAACTTAAAATGTTTGTTTAAAAATGAGGTTAGAGTTATTGATAGGCTAGGTAAATAATAATGTATATTATCCTAATCTTTTTGCATAAATATTTTGCATTAATTGCTAAAGTAATGTCTTTTAGACCTTGTACGATTTAATGTTTACGTCACGAGTTACGCGGTATTGCTTAACATTATGAAACATCGTGTAATAATGATGGATGTCGTTGACCGCCAGGAGATCGATCCTACATGGTCCTCGACCTCCAATATCATTCAAGGCACAATCAAGATATTTTTAAATAATGAAGTCACGAAAATATTAGTCTGTAACACAACAAAAAAATGTGAAGTTAGTGCAATGTAACTTTTGCCTTCCCTGCCTCGTATTGTGAACTTGCATAGTGGTATAAAAGTGGCTTTTCATGACGTTTCAGAGGAAATGTTCAACTGGTTATCAACTCAGCACTGTGATTGTCCAAGAGACTGTGTGTCCCGTCACTACCGGGCGGAGGTCATCGTTGGCAATTTTAAGGCTATACCGTACATGATCAGAAACCCGTAGTTAGTACTAATTATAATCCTTTACTTGCATGTTATACTTATTTTTTGTCATGCTCAGTTAAGCAAGCATCAAAAAAGTCAACGTTTTTAAAACATTTTTCTAACGGCGCGGCGTTTAAACGCAACGGGGACTTTCATCCCATCATCCCTGTACCCCTGTACCTAACGGGTTCCCTATTTGATTTCGAAAGTTGATGATTCGATTTTTATTATATCGAACACGGTGTCGCGATAATTCAGTTGTACGATGTTTTATTCCATCGATGCTTTATTGGTGCGATGTAACGTTTGTGCGAAAAATCCTGTTGCGAAAAACCTTACAGCGATTGCTCGTTAGTTCGGTAATTTATTAATTCGATAGTAGGTATATCGGTTCGAAACGCCTATTGTTCCGTGACATATAATTAATAAGATTAATTATTAAATTTAAAAAAATGTTCAATTTTATTCAAGATAGGTACATATACCTAATTATATTTTAAGTTATTTAGGTATAGGTAGATTAGGATCAATTTAATATATTTAAAAATTATTCCTTTATGTATCTTGAATAAAATTGAACATTTTTTTAAATTTAATAATTAATGTTATTAATTATATGTCACGGAACAATAGGCGTTTCGAACCGATATACCTACTATCGAACTAATAAATTACCGAACTAACGAGCAATCGCTGTAAGGTTTTTCGCAACAGCCCCCCTAGCCAAATGACATTTCTACAAGCGATAACGCTGATGGAATCGCTCAAATGTATGGAAATGACAAGTCAGAGTCACGTGACTTATCGAAATCAAATGTCATTTTCATACATTTAATGTCATTTAAGCGATTTCTATCATAGTTAACGCTTGTAGAAATGTAACTTGGCTAGGGGGGCTGGATTTTTCGCACAAACGTTACATCGCACCAATAAAGCATCGATGGAATAAAACATCGTACAATTGAATTATCGCGACACCGTGTTCGATATAATAAAAATCGAATCATCAACTTTCGAAATCAAATAGGGAACCCGTACCTAACTCCTGTAAGTATACTAAGTACCCACGTGAATAAGACCCATATTTTTTCCAAACACCTCGTCAATTGGATCTATTAAGCAATAAATAAGTCCTATAAGACAAGGAGGTGTAAAAAAAAACTTAGAAGAATACTTGAGGAGTTTGTACCTACTTGCGTTTCTTGTGTACCGAAAATCTTTTTTTTTATAGCGCGGGTTTGGTGATGAACGAGAGTACAAGTGTGATGCATTTCTTCTTCTCATCCCCAGTGTATACGAAGCTGAAGCAGGAGACTGTTATGTCTATCATCAGTTTAGTATGTAAGTATACTTATTGCTTTAAATTATTTTTTTCCAATTCAACCAAATTTTCCACATCGCTCATTCAAACTTTCCTTTCATTTGAATAGGTTCCTACCTACAATGCCAATGCTAACTTGATTGAAGTTTAAAGACATTTAAATCGGTGTTCTTTAAAAAAAATACAATGTTATGATTAATTCCATTTTCTTTTTGTCTGTTTTAAAATCATTTATAATTACAGCGAACCTGGGCGGTGTGTTTGGTCTCTTCATGGGAAGCAGTTGTATGAGCGTGCTGGAGGTATTATTCTACATCTATCTGGCGATTAAAAACCGTTTGCGACAACGAATCGAACAGCTGAAACAACAACATCTAGAAAACATAAATACTTAACTGTTCTCGGATATTCAGATTTATTTAAAAATATCTCTTTTATTTAAAAAAAAACATTGGTAACTAGCATGAAGATACGGCTAGACTTGCGCTTTCATAAACATCGAGAATTCCGTTTTTAAATTTACTCGAACCATATAATAACAGCGCTTGATGTTTTTTACAACTTGATTTTTATAGACAACGAGCGATTTTTTTATTTTTTAAACCATGCCCGCACTAAGGTCTTTAATCCTTGTGTCCCGGGGGTTTCACAAACATTCAAATCACAAGCACAAAGAACACCCAATAGTGGATCACTCAAATGCTTGTCCCATGCGGGGATCGAACCCGCAGCACGTCGCGCACAGTGGTAATTAGCGTGGTGACCTATACCACTCGGCTATCCGTGCAGTCAAATTTTGTTTGGTTTTGGTTGTACATTTTATCGAGAAAACGCACTAAAATGCTCAAGTCTTAGTCTATACCCACAGGACACCAACCAACACACATATAATAAGTTTTAACTGTAATCATTAAGGACTAATTTACGATTTTTTAAACTCTATTTTACTGTTTGCTGTCGCTATTGTTAATCGCTGTCTTAATAAATTGTTTTTCTTATACGATGACTAACTGCTCATGTCAATAGAGTGGGTGGCTGATGAGTTGAAACTAAATAAAGAAAAACGGCATTATTTATGACAAATTATTTATAGTACGATGAATTCATAATTATATTTAATTCATTATGAAATAATTGTTTTTTTAACATGAATAATATCTTCTGTTAAAAATATGAATAGTAGTGTATTTGGTAAGGTGTTTGAATAAATCAATAAAAAACAAAGTTCAGGTGTATGTAAACATATTTATATTTTCTGATTGACATATATATTTTACTACATCTGCATATAAATTCCAATAATTTTATCAAATATATTGCTTTGCTATTCCATGAAAAAATACAAAAGTATTCTACAATTGCGTTAAGAAAAATCGTCTAGAAAAAATTACATCTTTATTAACCTAGATGTTCATATTATGCGTAATAATATTTCGAATGAGTAATAAGTTCATAGCAAAAATGTCGCTTATAAAACCTTAGGCAACTTATCGCACTATTGCACTAAATATAGTCCGTGATGGTTCGTACAATAAGTTGTAGGTACTAAATAAATACTCTCCGCTCTCGGCGCGTACAATAATACTTTAACGGGAATAACTAAACCTAAATTAACGAAATAAACTCAATATTTGGCTTAGATTTTAATTACAACTACGATAAAGCACATGAAGTAATAATTTGGTCTAAGTTATGCATATAATATATAATTAAATCGTTAAGTGCCCTTACACTAATTATTGCCTTAAACTAATTTATTTTTTATTCCAGCGGTATAACTATACCAATAAAAAACATTCTAAAACTCATGCCACGGATCTATAATCTTAGCATAAATATTACATTAATTCAATTGACTTCAATATTTTGTGTAACAATCATAATTACTGTAATTAGGAATTATCATTTTAAATGTAGTTTACATTAGACAATGTGAGTATAAAAATGCAGTCAGTGCAACATGTATGTACGTTCAAGAATATGTCTGGTATGGCATGAGTCAATACACAGGTCGCGGGGGCCGCGGCTACTACATCACTGGACGTATCACAAGAGACTTAACAATAATTTAACACTACCAGTACCTAATCCAATGGAACGGTAAAACGTTACACCAACATTGAGCTAACTTACATTCAATATATTAATTATTCATTAAGTAATATTGCTGTTAGTTTATGGTTAACTAAATATTTCGTACTCGTAATTATTGTATTCCTGAGAGTAGACGTAGTTAATGGCACGAGGTTTATTATGACAAGATACTTTGAGGATCATTCAATAAATACATTTTGTGCCGAAATATTTCCAAGTGAACAGTGTAAAAGAGATCTTTTACAAATAACCTTACAATACAAAACGCACCGAGTATCCTAGCCTCGCTAGAAATAAAGCACAACACGAAATAAATCCCTGAAATGCTTCAAATAAAACTCTGTTTTATTTATTTTTTCGATCACAATTATTATTTCTGCGGAAATACACATCTATTTATAAAAATATTAATTTCTTTAGAATGTTTATAAAACAGCTCGTAAATTGACTTCAGTAGGCCGGCGACGCTAAGCCGTCACTAACATTACAAGACTACTATATAAATACAAAGCACAAATGAGCAATATGTTACTTAAATATAGCTCTCAATAAATAAGGAGAATCGGAAAGATTCGATCGCCTTAGAGTTGACCGAAGGGTAGGTAGAGTAGAGACAGCGTGTAGAGGCTCGGGTTGCGTGACGTGAGCGAGAGGCTAGAGGCTGACGAGCGAGGCGTGCGTGTCGGGCGAGGCGGCGTCGGGCGCGGCGCGGGTCTGGTGCGCGCACGGGTGCGGGTGCGGGTGCACCGGCGTCAGCCCCGTGCCGCCCTCCATCAGGCTGTCGAAGTTGAACGGGATGCCGTTGCTCGGCGTGCTTATCTCTATGCCCGCTATTTTGTTGTTGTTACCCAGCGCTTTGTTATTGTGCATCTGGAAGAAACAAATAATTATTACTAAAAAGTTCCATATCCAATCATCATTATCGTTTCAGCCCGGAAACATACTGCTGGTTTTTATATAGTCCAACCCCTTTTTCTGCCATCTAATTATTTTTTAGCGATTACTAGCAATGTGGGTCGCATCTGATCAACCCCTCGTGGTAAGCTAAGATGTTCGTGTTACGAGTGGGTTCAGGTGGGTAGTGTAATGGGTGGGATTAGATTATCTTATCTATCTTATACTATTTCAAAAAATCGTACAAAAGATGGAAATGGACGTGAAAAATTTATGTATCCCAAATTTGCTTGAATTAAAAAAGGGAAGAGCTCTCTCAAAACATGAGTTGAATAAAATTGTTTAATTTAAATATGCTATAGACTGTAGTTACCTGTGCTGGTGTGAGGCTAAGTGGTACTTGGAGGGAGTTAGGTCTGTTGGGGCGCGAGAGCACGGGGGGCGTGTCCAGCGTCGCGTGCGCAGCGCTCGTGACCACGGCTGGGTTGGCCGCCGACAGCATTATTCTAAAAAAATACATTGTATATTGTTAGTTTTATGTTCCCAACTAAATAAAGATGATTGAATTCGTAAACTAATTTATTGAGTATTTTTATCATCTACTAAAACTAATATAAATAGACAGGAAAAGTTCAACCTGAGGCAGGACTCGAAACCGCAACATTAGTATTTAATTACAAATATAAGCTTGGCACGCTTCAATGCGTAATAAACAAAAATATAAGAGATGCATTTGATTATTATCAAGAAAAGTGATCAATACGAAAATATTTTAAATTTCTTAAAAAACCAAATATCTTTTACTTACTTTTTATCATTCGCCGGCGATGTGAAAATATTGTCCAACCCTAAAACGGGATCGACGACGGGCTCCACGACCTCCACCTTGACTCTGACGCCGTCCTCCGGCAGCTCGGGGTAGGAGTACTCCTGGAACGGCTTCACGTCGGGCGGGCTCGTGGACCGCTTGCCAAGGGGACACGACAGCATGTGACTCTGAAGAATAGCTTCCAACTGTTCCCGATCGTGGTTCAACTTGCGAATCTCCTCCTGAAGTGACTGTTTCTTCTCCTCAAGCTTATCCGTCTCCTCTTGCAGCTCGTTCGTGTGGTCGAGTCTGCGTTTACGGCAGCGAGCGGCCGCCATTTTGTTCCGTTCTCTCCTGATCTTCCTGCGTTCTTCCTCTTCTGGGGATATATCAGTGGGGGTTTTGGTGGGTCTCCTCCCACCCATGTTACGTCTCTTGGGCGTGGGTAGGCCGGGACTGCTGCTGCTATCGCCGCTGGCGGAGAGCGGGCCCGGCGACACGTGCAGCGCCGTCGTCGGGCCCGAGTCGCAGTACCCCACCTGATTCAGGATGCCTGGAATACAAAACAATACGTTGTTATTCATAAGCACAAATATGTATGTACATAATATAACACATATTTTTATAAAACTCAAAAAAGATATTCAAATGGCGCTAGGTACAGTAGGTACTTTATTTTATGCTTTGATTGATATTGAAAGTTCGTGATAACCTTATGAGAATAAGACTGAAATGAAAGATGGAAACTGACTGAAATTGGAATCTTAATCAGGGGGTCAAAAATAATTTGAGGTTTAAAATGATTTATTTCACCGATGAAGTATGGGTGAAGTTCATTCCAATTCAAAAAGCATTAAGAGTAGGTATTTACCGTAGTTGTTGGCGTGCGTGACTGAAGGTGGTACGAAGCCGGCGTGAGTGGTGGGCTCGCTGCGGCAGTTCGTCAGCTCGATGTATGTCTGCTCGAAGTTCCGCAGCTGGGTGGGCGTGATGGTCGCCGTGGTGCGGGTTGGGACCCCCGATTGGAGGCCCTCGAGGTTTGCCAACTGAAACAATACAATACAACTGTAAGTACATTGTCTTAATCAACCATTTTTAAGTTCGAAAATATAGGGGTCTTGTTCCCAAAATAGTTTGGGAATCCCTGGTCTAACTAATTTCCCCCCTAGGGTAGAATAGAAGATTAAAAAATTTTTTTTTGTTTCCTAAAAAGATCAGAGCAGACTTCAGATGGAAAAGAAGGATCACAGCAACTAAATACCCTATTTAGTGTTATCCTATTTCTGATTCTTTTTAACTTAGTCTTGTATAATTATCATAGAAAGTTGAGATAATACGCGCCTAGAGTCTTCGCATTATCAGCATCAGTTTCGATTGAAATCGAAAAATAAGAAACTAACAAGCTATGAACCTGTTACAACTTGTCCGAGTTTGAATTAACTACTGATTGTGCATTTCGATTAAGACACAGCATCGTCATCAAAATATGATCCCTTCAACCCAATTACAGTACCTGTATGTACTCTATGTACTTACTATTTACTCATACCTATACAAATTAACTATTATCGACTGATAGTATTTGCAAGTTTGTAATATTTCATTGTGAAATTATTATATTTGTTATGCAATATTTATTGTTATGATCGATCTGCAGTTGCTTCCACATTCCGATCGCATTTTATCAGCAAAATATTTTCACAACACATGTCTCGCGCAACATAACAAAATAACAATTTTGTTTACATATTATATTTTAACATTCTTCCGCAATAAAATAATAAATTAATGCTCCTTTTTAATCCTTGGCTTTGTTTATCTCAAGAATTAGTTTAAGTTGGTAAAATGTGTACGCTAATGGCATGTGCGTTGAAAGCGAACCAATAAATCTGTCACCTAAAGGCTGATGTTCTATACTCCATTTAAAATAGCATTAGACAGAAGTTAAAAAAGGTTATTTATAATGTACACTTTGTTGCAAAAGTACAATAAACTTGTTACAGTTACGATTGATGCCTATAAATTAAAATCTATTTACATACCAGCTGTCACACTTATTTGTAATCATGTTAACCATTTTTCATAACAAATTATGTGGCTATCATTTATTTATAATATTTCATTCCAATCTAAAATGACAGTGTCAATGCTAAAAACCTAAAAGAAGCAGTGATGAACAATACTGGAACGTTTTTCGTTTTACTATTATCCTACCATTATTTGTTTATTTATTATGTATTTATTATTTTATTATGACTAAATCCTATGATGAAGACGAAGAAGTTTCACTATGGTGTGTTGTAAGTTGTTATTTTAATTAAAATATTGTTCTAAAAATTACTTTTATTTTAATCTTAATTAAATATAAGTCATCATGACATGATTGGTTGTCTGATTCATTGTTTTGGTGTAAGTTTGTAATGTGTGATGAAGATATTGTTATAAATAAAGCGTAATTTAAAAAAAAAGTTTTATTTCGTTTATTTATGTAGGTACTTAAAACAATTTCTTTGAAATAAAATGTTTTCAAGTCCTGCTTCTGCGAGCCTCTTTTTTCTAATGCTATAATAAATGGAGTATAGTGAGGACGTACTAGTCTCGTTACTCGCGTTGCAAATTACTTGTGATAAGGATTTATGAACATAAATTACCGTCGTTCTAGTTGTACTTAATTGTATCGTAAAATATCATAGTGTGGGTTTGAATGCAGACAGACACCTTTAGTCAACACTTGTCACCTTAAAATGGAGCACAAGCCAAATAGGTTTTCGAACCAAAGGATTTTCAGATATGGAGCACATTTCGCTAGCACTTAATACATTAGGGGCACAGTGGGCGGTATACCTGCTGGCACCACAGCTCCGTGGCGAGGATGTTGGCGATCTCCAGAGGATCAATGTTCTGCATCTTGCGGTGCTAACTCAACCACGGTTATAATTAGACGCTTACTCTATTGTGTTGCGCTTTTTGCGACGCGACACCTTCGTGCGGTTCGAGTTTGTTAGTCGATTTGTTCGTTATAATCCGCCCTCGCAAAAGTGCAGTAGATGTTAACTACGTGAGGTTGATCCGTCGATGCACCACTGAGATTCGATATTACAGGATTTTCTTGCAGGGGTTGGCGCTGACGTATGACTAGGGGCGGATCGTAGGTCGTGTGTTGCGAAGTATCGCGTGGAGTATCGTGTGCGCGGAAAGCGCGGGTCGTTCGTTCGTTGCGCGCGCGTACGGCGGCCGGCCGCGGCGGATCGCGCGCTACTGAACGCCGCGCCCGCGCACGCTCGCCCGAAATCTTCGCCCACGAGCGACGTCGAATCATTTATTAATAGAATACTCCTCTAACTCCGGAAATATTTCGCATCATTTCGCATCGCACGCGGTGATGGTTACTTATCTGAGGTAACGTTTTATACACAAACAAAGCCCTCAGAAGCAATGGAACAGCTCAAGAACAAAGCATTGGTATAATCTGAGGGACCTTGTTCTAATTTTAAATAACTGAATCTCATCTTGACCGCCAGTCACTAGTACGTTATTCAGGGCTTAATATAGTATCGATTAACTGGTAGATTTATAACGCGAACTCGATGACGCCGCCGGTGGGCGGGAGGCTTGTCGGACCTTGTCGCAAGGACGCGGCGGACCCGTGGGCGATGCTCATTACAGCCATAGACGCGCCTCAATACTACCATATATGGTGTACTTGTAAAAGTGCAGAAGTCATAAACGTGTCGTGTTATTGGTAATTAAAACCAAATACAGGGTGCAGATTCGCATTTTAGAAATCATTCAGGAGCCTTTAATGTGAGACATAAATAATCAATATAAAACACAGTACCTGGTCAATAATGAATACAGCTACTATTATAAATTGTTTAAATTTGATAGTATTTTAGAATCATACGAAAGCAATTTCAGAATCACCCATCAAGCACACAGCGGCATGTCGCTGTCTGTGTGCGTGAGTGTAGAGTGTCGACGAACTGTCGGTTCGTCATCTAAGGCTAACACTACCTAAGCCACGAGTGTCTTTCACGTACCTACTGTAAGTACGGTCGTTCTTCTCCTTCTTCTGATTTAGCTGAATACGTACGGTCGTAATCAGCTGATAAATAAAATGTGAGTTTTGCTTTATTACCCTATGACTAAATTCACGTCATCTACACGATCGTGCTCGCACGTAAGTAATCGTATGTAATAACCGAAATTGTAGCTTAGATCTGAATACGTAGGTACGAAGATAGGATCTAAGTTGAGGAGCTGACACGCGCTCAGCTGTTGTAGGTATGAATTGCGTAGGTAATGATATCTCGGCGCATTGTAGGTAAATTAAGTCCTAGGTTTACAAATAAAAACAAAATTCTTATGTCTTACATAAGGATTTTGTTTTTATTTGTGGATGTTATTGTTCGAGTGGATTTCCTTCGTACCTAACTACTTAACGACCTTAGGTACGGCAAAAATAACTTAGTTCGTGTAGTACCTACCGACTTACCAAAACTACCTGATTAGTATTGTTGGCGTATTTAAAAAAATATCAACGTATTTACTAATGATCAAATGTTTACGTAGTAGGTACGTACAAATAAATTAATTACAGAGGTATTTGTTACCTTGAGTAATTCGAAGTTTCCAACACCTTAGTCTAGCACGACGTCGCTGATTTACACAACACTAAAAGATTCGTTTATCCAGTGTCGAAAGCACTAATCACATTTGCATTTAGGTACCTACCTAATTGTTGCAGACTTGTGATTTTCCGTGTACACTAAAATTTTGACGCATCCCGCACAAATAATCTGCACTGACGGCATACCTAGTTGCAGACCATCTCTTTATTAGAGTAATTGTCTATCATCGTTTAGTACTGATAGGTACCGAGCGCGGGAGGACCGGAATTCGCAAACGCCTACACGCGGCGGCGGCATCATACAAACTGACTGCGCTGCGGCGCCCGGTCGCCGTGGTGCCGCGTGAGCCGGCCATCTTGGAATTTTGAATACAATAGCGAACAAAGGATTGCGTTTGTGTGTGTGGCGGTGCGGTTTTAAGGCTAGGAACATACAGACTGCGATTTAATACGGGTGGTTTACACTTACCGATTTCCGTTAATAAGAAAAACGTACCTATAAATTTTATTAAAGATTCGGGTCGAGAATCATGGGTATATATACCTCCTTGAAGGTCGACAAAATGCGGATCTGCACCTTGTATAGTCATTAGGTTAATAAAATTTGCGTCGCAAGATCCGCTACCCGCTTTGATTTACCAATGAATACATAAATCAACGTATAGCAGGATCCCGACCTCGTGCATCAGTGCAAGTAGTGAGGAGACAAAGCAGGCGGCACTGCTCCGGAAGGCGCTCTGCCCGGTCAATTACTACAATTGCTTAAATGAAATTCGTCTCAAATGCGCGCGCGCATTGTATAGCTGCTGGTAACATGTACGTTAATTGGTCACGGTGCTTTACCTAACAATTAACCAACGCTTTATTATCACATTCTTGCTTGTTAGTCTTAGTAATGTGTTATTTGGGAGTAGGATCCTTGTTAGCATTACTTTTTCTAGAATTTAGGTGATCAGCTCTATTGTAACAATTAAGGATTGAACAAAAATTTCTCTCTAGCGGCATTTAAATTCATAATACGTAAAAACATTGTTTCTATCTTACATGGTATGCCTCATTGAGACTCCACAATTTCAGCACAAGTAGTACCTCTACCTGCCTGTGCCTGCCTGCGTTGGGAAAACCCAAGATTTCTCCATCAAAGACTATGGCCTGAGATCTCCAATTAAATATTGGAGTCACATAAAGAAATTTACCTTGACCCATAGAGTGGAGTGCGTCATAGCTGCGCGTATAGTGAACTGGGGCTCAGTAAAATTTTCTTGGAAGCATCGTACGTTGCGGGCGCGTAGCCCTCGAGGGCTCGGAGCGCGCGTAGCACACGGTATCGGGCGTGCTACCACGCTATGAGATCACCACTATATCTAGTTGTGACGTATAGACGTACAACGCTTCTCCAATGTTTTGTTTTGTTACACTTCAACCATTATTTCAATGGCACGAATTTTCGTTCGTACTTGTCATAGCTACCTAGCAATAGGTTGTGGAGGTCAGATAGGCAGTCGCTCTATGTAAAATACGGTATTCAGCTATATCCGGTAAGACTGGAAGCCGACCCCAAGATAGCTTGGGAAAAGGCTAGGCAGAAGACAGAAGACTTGTCATAGTTCGGACAAATATTCTAAAGCCATCAATTTCTGTCTAATGGTTCTGCGAATAACTTGTCTAAGTCATGTATGTCGACACTATTGGTTGAAAGTGTTGCGACATACGGATTTTCTTTTGTTTCACATCTGGGCGAGGTTTGCAAGCATGGCTGATAAGACAACCCGTTATCCGCACGTGTGCTCGCCCACGTAATGCAATATATCTAATCGTATGTGTAATGTTCAGTGTTCTACGGAAAACTGTCCAGCACAATGACCTCAATACAAAATGCATTATTTCTTACCAGTCTAATTATCTGCAGACGTCTGGTTTTACGATACTTATCAAGCTCATTTCTTTTACTGTTTTCACAACTGTGTTAAGTCTTGTTAATTTAAGTTTCATATTATAAAAAGTAATTGGATATAGAGATTAAAGTTTTTACAACTCTGGTAAATTAGCAAAATCATCGAGGCAGGACCTATCATTATCATTTTCCTTATACATAGATTATAATTTATTATAGTTATCACAACTATCATTCGCACATTTCAACGAAAGGTTGTTAAAATTTGTTTATATTTTCCTCAATTTACAGTGTAGTGTCGCGATGTTTCCCGAACCGTGTATCGTCACAGTTTTATTTAGCTTCGTATCAGAGGCGAGCCGAGTCTCAGCTTTCCGGGAACGTTGCCCGATACTACATCTGCACACTGTTTCACATTTTGATGTGCAAAACAAATAAAAACATGATTTGGTAATCGTATAAAGTAATGGACTGGAAACAGTTTGCTTCTGTTAAGACAACAAAAGCGATTAAAAAGATGTAAGGTTGGCCATGTGTTTGAAAACGAACCAAAAAAACTGAGAAGCCTAACGAAATTAAGTTAACAAAACTGACACCTAAACAAAGTGGAACGGAAACAGATTAAAAATCTGACAAACAAGATACAAAGTAAACAATTTAAAAATAGACATATTTAGAAAACATCCACGAATGGCACACGGTTCACAAATAAGACGCATATATCCATATAAATACCTAATATTTTTGACAATAATATATCTGAGGTGTATGACCCTCTAGAGAAGTACGAAATTAGTATTCGGAATCCACTCGTGTCCAACACAAGCGACACCGCCTTCATAAAGGTGGTATTGTTGTTTTAGTGTGGTGGTGCCCTTATGAGTTAGATTTTCCTATAGATAATATTGTTTGATAACGTGATTAGTTTACTGATATGACTTTTCTAGACGGACGAAGTTTTGTTGGAGATAGCACTACGCATTTTGCTTCTCGGATATTATGATCAAAGTTCAATAATGGATACAGATAATTCAGAAAAATTGTCGATATCAAAAACAGTACAGATATAAGTCTATCAATTGCATCGTTTGGGGCTGGAATATCTTGGCCTATATAACGTAAATCTGCCACTACGAGGCTAGGGATCGGCATGCGCGTCGCGTACATAGAACATGCGCGCGCGCACGTGGCGGCCGCGTGATACGACAGGTGAGGCACGCCCACCGCACACAATATTTGGTCATCAATGTTATCGAGGCTACAGCTGTTCCCAAATCGTCTCTTCGGAAAATCGAAGTTCATGGAAAGCAGTTGTGTAAGACACATCAAGTACCTACTTCACACATCAAAATTACATCTTAAAGAAAAATACTAAATCTAAAAAGTAAACAAAGGATTATTTTGTTGGCAGACGTCGAAACAGCTAGATAGAAGTAAGAAGCGACGCAAACAAAAGCCAATGTCTGCATTCTAGCCAATAGTTACGGAAACAGCGTATAGGAGTACCGCTTGTGAAATTGCTAGTACTTTATTTGGTGCTGTTCGAAAAGTGACCTCAATGCTAATGAGATACGGCCCGTATTCACATGTACCTAGGGTCATGAAGCACTCCCAGTCTATTACCCCATAAAGTGAAGTGTTCGGTCAGCCGTCAGGATCTGTTGCTGCAGCCGTCTACTTCAATCTGGTCGGTTGTCGGGAACTCATTAACGGAACGCTAATTGCTCATACTAATAGCGACGCTCGACGAGTTAGAAAATTCCTTGAACTGATTCCGAATAAAATAAAGAAGTGCTTGTGTTGCGTTACTGTATTAAATGGTACTGTAGTAATAAATCATAATGTTAAGTGCATAATAAAATTAAATGCATGGACCTCTAAACAATTTAATTAAAGTCAAAATTTCTATGAATCTTGGAAAATGAATTGTGTAATTTCAATTCGACGGGACCTTAAAATGTTTCACTAAAAAGTGACAAATAAAATCTAATATCCTTGATCAATTGTTCGTCCGGAAAGGAAAGGTACGAGTCAAGGTTCCATTAGATCATTATTGAAGTTAATAACAAGCTACGGTTTACAAACCACCAGATCTATCAAGTCTCTGCACCTGACTTATTTTGAAATAATCTAGCATCAATCGTAAAGTGGCAAAATCGGACCACATCAACAATAATATTCTTTGACGACACAGGATTGATGCAAACATTATAAACATGTAACAAAGTTTAAACTGTAAAAATAATAAGAGCAACACATGCAACCAATGTATGGCGCCGCCGACGACGGGCTGGCGCGACATTGACCGCCACCGAGCGAATAATAAAATAAATCGACGCCCTGGCACCGCGCCAGCGTCCCTTCACTTTACCTTTATTGCACGAAACTAACGCTCAAGCGAGAACCATTGCCGCAGACATTCCAGCCATGGAAAGTGAAGCCGAGCCTAGGCAGCGATGTACAGAACACTAGTCTGCAGCAAAAAATTAGCGTTTGGTACGGCGCGATCGATGCACTGTCGCTTTTCATGTGCACCCTTCACACATACCCTACAGACTTTAAAGGACAAAGGGTTACAAATAACATTAACGGGAACTTGTATCCAATAATTTACTAAAGTTGTACGTACAAAGAAAATAAGTTTGTTGGCACAAAAGAGGTGGTCATTAAAGCGACTGCTCGACCGGAGTCGACCTTCGTTTTCACGAAAACTGTTCCATTCTGTGTTTCTCGGAAAACCCGCGTGACTCACCGTCACTCGCTCTCTATCGCGGGTCACTACGATCGCGTATTTACATTCGACGACGTCGGCTCAATTCAAAAACTCGATTACGTAGAATGATTCATTCTGAACTATGAATCATCGCGCGACATTGGAAAAAAAAATTGTTACAAAATATGGATTTCAAGAATTGTATTATGGATATTACGTATGAACTTATTAGCAAATGTAGCTATGAACGCTTCGCAAAACTGTAAAAACTGCAGACGAAATTGACAGCTGACGGTCAAACTAAACAAAACTATGAACTTTATCATACAGTCTATTTATAGAATAAATTGTAGCAATGTAATCTATATTAATAATTTCGTTCAGGGCTACGGTAGACTCGATCGAAACCTTATATGAATAACAAAACATAAAAAAATATTGATTTCGAGTCGACAACATATATCCGCAAAATTCGGATTATGGAGAATTTCATTAAATTCTAATGGCACTGACAAACAAAAAAACCGCAGTCGCCATCTTGGGTAATTAATAAGGCCGCGTTCCGTAACAGATAATTCTGCTTCGAAGTGATTCAAGGAGTTTATTATCATACAACCTCCTTGCATGCATGCATGATAGTTGGGACCAGAATCGTTTCGGAACGCGATATTTATTTCGCTTTTTTCACGTTGCATCATATACGCCTCGCCAATTAACACATCGCGTACGTCGCGCCAAAGAAGTAGCCATCACAAAGAACTGTGACTCATTTGACTGTGTAAAACGAAACGTTTATATTAATAACACAAAATGTACTTATAAAATATATGTGTAGTCTGTAAGGTATATATCTATGGGCCTAAGTAGCCTGAAAATGCCGGCAACATTGAGATAATCATAACAAAACTTAATACTTTTCTTCAGTCGTTGACGTTTCGCGAAAATATTGTTTTTGAAACTTTTTTCATGATATACTCCTTTTTATGATAAACTCTTTGTTATGTGTTCTTTCTTTAAACCTGAGATTGGCCAATTGCGATAAGAACCATAGAAAAAAGAATACTAACCATAACAAAAATCAATGCTGTCAGTCAGCGGTAATGTTAATTTTTTAATTACAAATTATTATTATTATTTTTTTTCTTATTTATGGCCATATTATTATTATTATAGAAACGTCTTGCCGGAAACATTGATTGAATCATAATACTTCAGTCATTGACGTTTCGCGAAAATATTGTTTTTGAAACTTTTTTATGATAAACTCTTTGTTATGTGTTCTTTCTTTATTATAGAACCGATGACTACAGAATATTTACCTACATTGTGTATCATGAGTCACATTTAAACCGAGCGGAGCCGGGTTTTCATCTAGTATAATTATAAATTCGTCACATTAATTGTTTATACATAAGATAAGTTTTATCTAAAGCGCTACGTATGGCGCCGAACCAAGGACCGGATATCGTCCGGAAATGGCAAACATTCCGCGCGGCGCGTCGGCCGCTAACCGCACACTTGTCGAAAAAACTTACTTACGCTTTTTTATTATAAATTCACGGTACTAAATTATCGTGTTCCCATTACGAAATTACATATTCGGTAACGTATCAGATTTTCAGGTCATCCTTTGTTTCTCAGTATTTTGGACAAAGACTCTAGCAAATAATTATTAAATATTGCAGAAGGGCATAACGGGTTATCTACAGTGAGAACTGTTTTAAATCGGTATTTATTGTTCTACACCGATAAGGAACAGGCAGCTGCACGAACACGGTAGAACAAAGAAGTATAATCCTAACACGTTAAATGGCAATGCAAATTATATCGCAGCGCTAATGTTAACAGTGACTCTTCGCGCGGTAACATAACCCACACTTATGTGCATTATCTCGAATTAATTAGCTGGAAGTAATGACGCAATAACTAAATAAATGCAAATGGCCGACAAAATCAAACGCTATTCGGTCTTATTATGATTTTGGTTGGAATAGATAAACATCCTGATAGGTAAATCGCTTTAGCTTGTCATTTTTATTTTAAGTTGTTGTTATCAGCATATTTGGAATGTATTAACAATAAGTTTGTAAAGATAACAGGATTTTTACAAATAATAAATACAGATTATGGAAAATTGTATGTTGGCGGTGTTAATAAAGTGGTTAATTAAATGTGTGCGTGGTATTATTAGTGCAGGATCGGTAACCCGTCAGCCGCCGCTCGTCGCGACACTCGCCACTACCGACTTGGACCGACGACGCCTACGCGCGCGGAATCCTTGTTTTATTCACTTTTTTAATTGCGTCGCCTACATTACCATCAAAGAGATCGTCGTTGAATTACTCAAGTTATTCAAAGGTTCAATAACATTCATTCTCTCGTTACAATAAATTTCGTTCGCAGTACAATAAAAGTTGGCGTATTCGGCACACTGAAGTGTCGATGTTACAGAAATTCTCATTATTAAAACGTTTTGAGTCGAATCATGGAAACAACATGATACTGAAGCAGAATTAAAGATTCGGAACGCGATAATAAAGTTAGTCCTTATGTGGGTATGGCATTTAAAATATAATGTATATTAAAAGGTTAGGTGGGAACAGATAAAGAGTATGAACATAAAGGCACTACTATCAACTGGTAAGCGATCAGTAATGAATATGCTGCGGCGCCAGGAGCCATAGAGAGTAAATAAGTTAACCATTCTCACCATTTAACGATATGTCGAGCATTTTTGGAATAGCAATAGTGGTAAGCAAGTAATCGCCGAATAAATAATAATAAATTAATAAATGTGGACAACATCACATACATTGCTCCGAATCCAAAGTAAGTAGCTAAAGCACTTGTGTTATGGAATCAGAGACAACGAAGGTACCACAAACACCCAGACACGAGACAATGTAGAAAAGTAGTTTTCTACATTGACCCGTCCGGGGATCGAACCCGGGACCTCAGAGCTAGCGACACCTTGAAAACCGGTGTGTACGCCACTCGACCACGGAGGAATACTGAAATACCAATTAGTGAGAAGCCACTGTTCAGTCTCATGCTGTCTCAGTCACATCAACATGGAGAAAAGCGACAGATAGACATTTAATAAATATATAATAGACGGGCCTGTTGGTCTAGTGGTTAGTGACCCTGACTGCTAAGCCGGAGGTCGTGGATTCGATTCCCACCCAGGACAAATCTTTGTGTGATGAGCACGATCATTTGTTCTGTGTCTGGGTGTTATTCATCTATTTAATATGTATGTATTTAGAAATATATAAGTATGTTTATCAGTTGCCTGGTTACCATAGTACAGGCTCTGCCTAGTTTGGGATCAGATGACCGTGTGTGAGATTGTCCCAAGATATTTATTTATTTTATTTATTTATTTTAGAACGTGTTAAAGTTAATTTGCGTTTAAGTATTGAAGGATAATTCACTTTGTCGGTGCTCATTTAAAATTACATTGTAAAACATAACGAAACAGTTATAGTAGGCGACGTACGGACGGATAGACAGACAAAGCCATTGTCTCGGCGCTTGCTGTGTTTGGCGGCACTTATGCTAATTTCTTTTGAGGTACTCTGGCCTTCCATTGCAGACTAACAAAATGCTTTATTACCTGCAATATGTTAACAAAGACATTGCATCGGCAAACAACGGATGGCAATAAAGATTTAATACCTTGAGTACATATACATAAATACTGGCAGTAGCATTTAGAGCAAGCACCGTTCAGTTATCTTCGTATACAGTAGTTAGTATCGCAATATAATAAAAAAAATACAGCAAGATCCTACTTAATTAAGAAATATAATGAAACAAAGATGCAACTGAAATCTCTGCATTAAAGCAGGCGTCGGGAGATCCCGTTAATCTGTTACAAAATGGCCTCAGCTGCGCGTGCGCAGTTGAAAGCATTTCGGTTTATCAGTTGGGTGCGGAAAGGCCGCCACTTCACTGTGGCCCTGGCACCGCCTAGCACCACCCGAGAGCCGACGAGATAATTGTACGCCCATCATATGACGTCACAACGTATTTTATTGTGTTCAAGGAAAAACGCGTTTTTGTGTTTCGACATACAAAGGTGTGTGAACACTGAAAAATGTCCTACATTTAAAAGAAACTTTTCAAATTCTGATAATTGATGCTTTATAACTACATCAGTAATGGCTGGTAGTATACATAAATTATCCTAATGGCTAGTTAGTAAAATAAAAAAATATATTTTCTAGTAACAAACAAGCAACTCTTTTATGTTATTGGTTACAATGTCCTAAGCACTGGACAGTGTTTGGTTGTGTCTCAATTCCCAGCTCGGGGCTTTATCAGCTCAGATAGCGGCATCCCAATCGCCTGCCTACCGGCCACTACGCTTATCGCCCTTCCACGAACACTTAGCTGCACAAACACTTGCACTTATCGCTAAATATTTCACAATTGCTGTTCTACACAAATAGGGTCACCTTCTGTCACATATTTGCATCAGTTCACAGGCCACCGACTGCCATTGGCATGACATGGACACTTTTTTACCCTTTACTTACTTAGTAAATATAGCATATTCCTGTGATCATCGAATTGAACGTTAGCAATAGCCAAGAAATAGTTTATAATTAAAGAAACCTGCATTTCAATTGAGAAATTTGTCGAAAATGGGTCAGCCCCCCTAGCCAAGTGACATTTCTACAAGCGATATCGCTGATAGAATCGCTCAAATGTATGGAAGTGACAAGTCTAAGTCACGTGACTTATCGAAATCAAATGTCATTTCCTTACATTTAATGCCATTTAAGCGATTTCTATCATAGTTAACGCTTGTAGAAATGTAACTTGGCTAGGGGGGCTGGAAAGCCTATGGAAGATAATACCGAGGTAATTGAAAAAAAAAACATACATTTCAAGTGTTGAAAATCAGAGCCAAAACTATCTATAGCTAGCAATCAAACAGCAACTACTATAGAAACAATAGGTACGATATTGAAGAAAAACAATAAAATACATATTAGGAAAATACGTCTATAACAACATTCCTCATCAGTTCTGTTTAGTACATAAACAAGAAAGATGTAATTACAGATGTAGTTTGCAGATACAGCGTACCGCTTACAATACATGTTCAAGAACTATCGTGCAACTGGCATCGGCTTGGCAGAAGCCCAAGGTTTTGTCAAACGTACTTCATATCCGTGTGTATCAGACAGCTAACCGATTAGTATGTCATAATTCCTGTTCTCTTCTAACGATTGAACTTCATGTCGTGATTTTCCTAACAATATTAGGGTTGCCATTCAGTCTCAACGGAAACAGTTGAATATCAGAATTTTACATGGCACAACAGCCTAAGTGATCTCCATAGGTGATACAGGATTTTTTCAGGATGTCTGTATTTTTAAGACTTCAGGAACCAATTGAAACTTGGAAAATGTGCTTGTATTCTGTGTCTTCAAGCAAGTACTTTTTGAAACTTTTTTTGCATAAATTTCAAACATACTGTTTTGAACTTAAAACTACCCTCATTTGACGTAACATAAAACTTGTGAAGAAAAGTAATAAAAGTTGGCCAGCATGTTTAACTGTAGATATTCTTTATAGTCTTCATCAAGGCAAGGCGCATTTAAACGACACACGACGAATAATAAGCCCGCATAAAATAGATTTTTATACATTTTTATGGCAGCAACGAGAATAATGCCTCCTGTATAAAGACTAATTTGAATAACGCAACAGGATGCTCTGTAGTATATACGTACGTACGTTTGTCTTAAATTACTTCAATAAATATTTATTTTATGTTAATAGATTGTACTCAATCAAGGTTTCCTTAACACATAAAACCAAGTTATTATATTGAGTTGTGGTTTTTCTATTTATTTATCTGTAAGGATTATCTTTTTCATGAAAATATTCCAAATTCCACAAACAATTTACAGAGAGGTATCTGAATATCTATACATACAATAGATTATCGATATTGTCAATAGATTCGGCCTTATTTCCTAGTGTTTTATCTTATCATAATCATAAATGCTAAGGTAGGTAAGTCGTTTGAATAGTAATAAAAAAGATTGTTATACATTAAATCAATATCAATAATACAATAACAATTCGAATTATTGTTACACAAAAAAAAACCTTGCCCTCGAATCACTCTTTGGTGTAAACCATATGAAAAATCCTAAGGTACTTTCTGAGTTTATCACTTTCAGACGAACAGACAGACGCGGCGGGGGACAAGAGATAAAAAATATTCATTGGAAAATATAAATTAAACGTGATACTTTACAATGTAAAGAGCGCATGCTCCTCAGTCCTGAAAGTAGATATTATCAGGCTGGTTTTATTATTACTGATTTGTGAAAATGACGACGCGACGAGAGACGATAGGTAGGCATTAATATAAAAATATCAGCCGACGAGCTGATAAAATAGAAAGCAAACAATGTTCCACAGTATTCTTATCATCATCGTAATACGACCTTATTTACGCTAGTTACACGTCAAACTAAAAATATTGCAATGTCAACCACCGTGCGACGTAATGTATTCCTTATTGATCTGATGCTTCAGGGTTCATCCGCGCACGAGGTGAGACAATTAGAGGCTCACTTACAACCCACAGTGGGTACAATGGCGATGCAAATAATCGCGATTATGGCAAGGTTGACGTCGGTCGGCGGAGGGTTCGTTCAACTGACCGCGAGCGATGACACGGTACGCGCGCGCAGCGTCGCGGCGTCACATGCGCACTCGCGCTGGCCACCTCCAACACGCTGTGACAACCATCTCAACATCGATCCTACCCCACGATAACATATTGTACGCAAGACCACGAGAACATTATACCATAATGAGCCGACTATTTGACAATGTCAATAACATGCATCGTCGATTAGTGGTGTTTGATGATAATGCAAAACCGATAATTAAAACGTTGATAAGAAACCAAACAACAATCATGTTTGTGGTAAATGCATAATTAAAGGAATTTCCCTGCTACACATTGATAATTGTGATAAAAACAGATTACAACTTACCGATTTCCTTTAACTGCAATCCAAATAACGCACTTCACAATGCAACAGGAAACTTCATTAAAAACTTCAAAAAACTTGTCGTAACTTGATATAAGCAAGCGCGATTCCCGCGTGCGCGCAACGAAAACAATCGACTGACAGTTGTCGGCCGGCGTCGGAAAACCCCTCAGAAACTACGCGGCGCAAAGCACGCAGTGTGTAAATATTATTGCCTCGACTGGACAAAGGTTTTTGTTATCTAAAACCGGTGTCAGCGAGCGTGCACGACACGCGCGGTCAGCGGCAGAACGTGGAGTGAGGCTCGCGCGCCGGCCCCGCCACCGTCTGATAAGCCTGGCGCGACGCCCCCCGGCGACGCCTACGCCCCACTCGGCGCCGTCGCACCAGTGCATCGTAAACACCACCGGCCGCCCCTCGGCACCCGGCACCGGCGACGCAGCCACCGCCGCCAGCCCGCCACCGGCCAGACGGGCCCCCGCGCATTATGCACCGCACCTACGCACAATTTCACAACTGCAAGGTACCGAGGCGCGTTGCAGAAAATCAACAACTTTCGTTTCCTTAAAAAGACGAGGAAACAGAGACGGTCAGTTGCGAAACTATGGCGGCAGCCCAGATACCGATGAGAACAATGAGGCACAAACAAACGCAGAACCTTTTTAGTGTCCTCCTAATTGGGCTGGTAGTGCGTCGGCCAGAAATTCAATATGCAACGCGATCGGCGCGCTACATAAACGGAATAATTGAATTAGTGCAAACATGTTGAGCACGAGCAGCCGACCAGCCGCCAGTCGGCTGCTACTGTTCCTTGGTGTTTCTAATAATATCAACAATCACCATGAACAAAATTTATAGATAAACTCTAAATCAGGGCTGATTGAATTCCCACCATCAATGATGAAATTTTGGATGCAATACTAAAAAGTCAACTGCAACAATATCTACTAAGAAGAAAAGACAAGAAGTCAATTTGGAAGAGTGAGTTCACAAATGCATTTTCTGTTTGTTTTGGATTTTTTTTCCGTAATCACATCACTGACCTTCGATATCGTGCTGAAATTCATAACTTTTACAAAACGAATAACGAAATAAATTATCTTTAAATATAAGACAAAGTGACATTGAGGAAAAACTTCTGTTCTTTTTGTTTTGTAGGATCTACTTAATTCAAAATAAAAATTCAAAGTTTCAAAGTAAACTAGATAATTTGATGTTGTTCAAGGTGATCGATCGGTTAAGGTCATGAGGATTAAAAGTATTCAGTTTGATCACCTATGAGGTCAATGATCTCTATTTTTTTATTTTATATATCATACGACGTAAATACAACACCTATGTCGTTAGTATTCATAACAGAGAGAAAAACGTTACTAAAAAAATAATTTGATCATTTACAACACGTTTCAACAAATTTAGCAATAAACACCGCAACAATACACCATTACACCACCATGCGCAACTGACATAAAAAAACAAAGAAGCTGAATCCAGTAACAACATGACACGTGACCTTCCGTAAATGCAGAATTAAGAACTGCGTAGGTGTACTAAAATACAAAATTGGATTCGAAGAATTGCGGCATGCAGACAGCCATTCGAAACCCATTAATTTAGTTATAAACCGACACCCCATATTATGAAAACAAATTTTATTTATTCGAAGATCGCTCAACGAGTTCAGCGAATTGAGGGAAAAATAATAACAATTGAAATACGACAATTTCGATAAAAACATCTTCAACTTTTTAACTAATCATAAAAATACATTTTAAGATCCGTCCACTTTCATAAAGTGTGCAACATTAACACGCTCGCAAGGTCAAGACGATAAAGTTTTCTCACAAATTCAATGGAATGCCATAAAAGTAAAATATTTATCATCGATAATCCGTAATGGCAAACCTATACAACAGCGGCGGAGGAATCTCAAAAAAATGATTTAAATAACATTGAAAACGCAGCCACAGTCGTAAACATTTACGAGTACATTACACTCGGTAAACTGGCACGCCCGTGCAAATTATCCGACCGACAATTTATACCACATTGGAGAATTACGTTCTTTGATTAATATTAACCTGGGCAGTTGATCTTGAGCACGATACGTCGAGAAAGCAAAACAATAGAGATCAAAATATTGTGAGCACCAAAAGCTATTCCGTACCAAACAAGATTGTGGGACACGCTTGGGAAAAATGCATGTCAAATATTACAAAAAAAAATCAGAGTTTAGATCCGTATTATGTTATTAAAGTAAAAAAGATATGTACTGCCTAAAAACAGGATTTCCAATACTTTAAATATAAGTAGAAGTCTGGACCTCTGCATACTTTCAAATCAAGATGATGTTAGGGTTAACAGGCATCCATGGACCCCTAAAATTCGAGTCCCATATTTCATTGTGCGTTACGTAAAATATAAAATCAATGTCATATAACTCTGTCCGTCTCGAGGAATCTGTCGGGACGCGTTAGGCCAACATAAATTACGAGATTAATCTTTTCAAATAATTTGACCTTTTCATCTGACGAGGGTTCATTAAATAATGGCGTCCGTATTGGTTGTGCACCTATTGTGCCGTCTATCACGAATTTCGTTGTGGGCGTGAGCAGACTGCTTACAATTCATAGGACTATTATTCGACAAGACTTCGAGGGTTGAAATAGATATTCTCACAGATGAAGCTATCTTAAATGGTAATATTAAAGATAGCTTCATAATCGTAAATGGTATGCAAGTGCCTCGCGACATGTTTCGCATTTTGATATGGTGCTTAGCAAAATAGCTCTACCTGGAAGTCTATTGTTTTTAGTTTCAAGTAAAAACATTAACCTGGCGATATAATTATATTAATTTAATGCCTCTTTGTAATAACAAATTGTCGGCATTCATCGGAACTTATGCACGCATGTAGCTGCAGGTCTCGCACATTTCCGCTAAAGTAATTTATCTCATGATGTCTCACATACGTTAAAATTACATCAATCATAAATAATTTCTGGTCCTTAAATGGTTATGCCCACGGACAAATCCTGTGTAAATATTTATGACAATGATCTAATGCAATTAGTTCGCCTGCGATAAGTATGACATCTTTTAATAAGGCACTCGAGGCGGAAACGTGGAAAATGTCAGTAATCTACGAGGCGGTAAGCACGATTCTTGCCCATAATCGGAACAAGGACTCCACAGCTGTTGTAAATATCAGCTCCATGCTTATTATTGTGACGTAATTATTATTGCTTCGTGAAACAAAGAAAATTAAGCTCGCTAATTTATACAGGGATTCCTTTGTTTAGAATTTATAAAACTAACCTCACTGCACTTATGTAAATGTTTAATTGTAGAGGCAACCTAGCTTCATAATCCCGCCATCAAGATAAATAAACGGTATGGTCAGAATGTCCGGCGGAATGCCGTGCGGGCCGAACGGGTGACTCACTGGTCCCCGTGGTCAACAGCCGGGATCCTTACCTACCGCTAACGGATCCCGGTGAAACCGAATTCGACGCAATTACATTGTTGCACCGCACCGTTACAATATCACCCTAAAACGGTTCTGTAGAACAGTTCAAGTGGCTTTGCGGCATTATTCGTAAATAGTCATTTTAAAATTTTATTGCACCTCATTGTTATGGGATTGTGTCCGATAAAAGCTATATGGCAGGACAAACCCGACTATTACGACCGTAAACAATACATTGGAAGTCGAGAGTAGAACAAAGCTGCGGGAGTCTATAGTCTTCTTTCTTATATTGTGTAAAGGTTGCGTGTTTGGGTTTCTCAAACATAAGTAGCCGTAACCAAAGGGGCGATGGGGCGCATTAATCAACCACGACTCAAAATTCATTTACATTAGGAATGTGTTAGACATTAATAAGAGTCATTTATTTGTAGCATTATTTACGTTAACAATAAATTCTTGTCAAAACGTAAATCAAAATATGTACAACTAAAAAGTTATAAATAAAAAAAACCGCCAAGTGCGAGTCGGACTCGCGCACCGAGGGTTCCGTACAAACCTGTAGGTATATTATAAGTAAAAGTTCAACTGTTAAACATTGCTTCATACCAAATTTCAAGATTCTAGATCGACTGGAAGTACCCTTTAGGTTTTGATTCCCTGGCGAGTAGTTGCGAGTTTGAAAATAATTGCTATTTCTTTTGATTGCGTTGACATAAAAGTTTGATTTTGTTACAGCTCAAAGGTATGACATCTTTTTTTTACCTGAGTATTTGATATGAATTTCAATTTAATACCTCTATGCGTTTATGAGAAAAGAGGTAGTAACTTTAAAATTTCCAAAAATATTTTTTATTATATGATGTAACAAAAAATTTACGGTTTTTGCAATTTTTCCTTTATCTGTACTATAAGACGTTACTTCGTACCAAATTTCAAGGTTCTGAGTCTACGAGAAGTACCCTGTAGGTTTTGATTCCCGTGCGAGTTTCGAAAATTTGCGGCATAAACGGCTGTGTCTTTTGATTGCTTTGGCTTAGGAGTAAAAAGGCCTAAAAAGGTTCTGACATTAAATAAAAGGCTTTGTTGGATGGCCAAAGGATGTCAAGTAATATTATGAAGGTCCTTTCGATATCACATTTTCTATAATAAGTTAATAAATAAACGCAAATGAACAGGAAGTTTCAATATCAAACGGATAATAACATTTATGGCTGTAACTAAAATAACTTTGTTTGTATCTATTTATTTTCAATTACTAAAGACAAAAACGTTTTCCTGTTAAGCTTTGGATATTTAACTTGGATTGTTTATTTATAAATATAATATTTCAGTAAATAACTGGTTTATTGCGTGTGTTAATACTATTGTGGTTACTACTATGTTTTTTCGCACAAAAAGTTAAAAACCAATTAAAGTCATTACGAGCGTATTGTTATCTAATTATTTCAAAGTTATTTACAATTCGAGTTTACAGAACGGTTGTAAAAACAATAGTATAAGTTGTCTTATCAGACCCAACAATCTCTTTGGATGAACAAGCACCATTTTCTTGCTATTATTGTATACAGTTCCTGATTATCGCAGTGTTTAACAATGCAATCTTAATCTACGCTAATTAGTAGAAAAATGTAAAGCGGGGTTCCGACGCGACGGCTGAATTCATAGATAATATTTGCGAACTTGCACATACTTTCTCATGAGAACTGCACCTCCATAGGGTCAGTAAATACCGTTTTCTGATAATTCCCGGAAGATTTATCGCACATTCTTGACGCTTTCAAAGGTACTTGTGTAAAAAGTTCAGAGAAGCCCATTAGGTATACTGATTGCTTGCTTTTATCACACGGTAAAAACTTAAGTAAAATGAGTAAAATAAAATATCCCAAAAAAAAAAAACAACATATTTTGAAAGTCGTCGTTAATCTTCTCAAGCGGAAACTTTATGCTGCATCAAAATCACTCGCAGTTACAAGTAATATTTCACAGGACAATATCGTACAATTGTATTGGAGACAAATATTAGAGTTTACGAGGCTTTTGATATGGATAAACGTCAACATGACATCGGACGACGTGGGAGGTGGGTTATGGCGCGACAGGACAGGGCCGAGGGCCGCGGTGACAGCTACCATGCTCCAACAACTTAATGCGTCCGAGATAGCTAATCGATTGGAAGAGAACCATTTTGTGGGATGTATGGAGTAAAGTTGGAAGATTAGAAACTTTTAGAGGTAAACATATCCTTAATCCCGATATACTAGAGTCTAGAAGACAGAAGATGTCGCAATGCTCAGTCTAATTCGTCAGGCTTTTGAATCGCCATAAATTGAAGAAAGAGATAATAAGGTCCAATATGACACATACATAAAAAAATAATTCAGTTCAAAAGCTGGCATCACTACCATTATCAAAAAAAAATACTAAACTCGAATAGGAGTCATTAAAATAAATATTGTACGAAGATATTATTCAATAATAAAGCAAAAAAGCTATCACGATAAAATCAACATTAAAATATTGGAAAGTCACCTTGGCTCTAAAGTTAATGGTTGTACTTTACGGTTTTATTCGCAGATCATTTATCAGATACAGTAAGTACCTAGACTTTTTATCGATATGTACCTATATAGTACGGGTCTATTTTACGTCTATGATTTAGAATTTGGACGAAAAAACATATTGTAAATTAAATTTTGTGGAGCAAGATTGAGGTGGCGCGGAAAAAGGACGTATCGAAAAGAGACCTTTGACCAGATAAAAAATCGTGCCTAAAAGAATGTTACACGATAATAAATTCTCAAAGTATCTAAGGCCCAGTTTTTTGATCCACAGTTAACTAAACAAAGGTTAAATATCCTAACTAATGGTTTCCTTAGAACGGGTTTATTCACCCATTTTATTCTAACTAAGGTCAAATAATTAACTCCTCGATTTATTGGACCTATGATGGACAAACAAAACGAATGTTACCGAAATTTGACAGCATTAGTTAGCATATTTAACTATTGGTTGAGTTAACTCAGGTTCAAAAAACTGGGCCTAAGTATTCAAAGTTTAAACACAAACCAATTTGTAGAGACTGTTATCCAATTCATCGTATTTACTATCTGTACATTGTTCCCTTTGTGAAATTAGTAAACAACATAGTTCGAAAGCAATGAAAGCCAGGAGACAATGGAAAACACTTTATGTAATGGGTCAAAATGGATAACGCTGCCCGTGTTATCTTTTAAAGGTAATAAAGAAGTCAGCCCCGGAGTTTATAGTGGCTACTTGTGCAACTGCACAAAAGCTCGTTTAGTAGTAGTACAGCAACCAGCTTAAACGTATTATATTATTGTCTTTGCCTTGCAATGTAGGAATAAACAACTCCATAAAAAAAACAAGTATATTTTTATGTTGAGATGTAAGACGGAATATGACGGGAATGTTAACTGCAATACCAGAAGTTAAACCCAAGAAAAAGATAAATAAATGCGTCTTAATAGATAATTTTCTATTAAAATTATTGCACATAGACAATAAGTTACAAAGACACGGGACGGTACCGACGCGTGCTTTATAGATGACGTCACGATAGCCGCAGGTGTGCAGCCCGCGGATTTTTTACTTACATGAAGAATTGCATCAGAACATAACAACACATTACATAACAAGAGACCATAAAATGGATGTCCAGACTAACAAAAAAGGGACAAAAAATTTAATCCCTCGGATACGCAGACTGATGGGTCAATTAATTTTCGATAATTTCAATATAGATGGATTCGTAAAAGCAGTTATAATGTCGTTATACAAGTCATTTCTCTGAAATAGATGACGCTACTAGCATCATGTGGAAAATTAAATATTCATAAGATACTATTTTAGTATGCTTCACATTAAAAACTAATTATGTTTGTTCAGCGCAACTAACACGTTCGCTCATCCAGTTTTCACAAAAATTATACAAAATTATATTTTCCTCAACCGTTTAAAAGCTTTAATACTTATATATCACAGTTATTGCCAAGCAGTAATGGGACAAGTTAGTATTTATCATCCGTATTAAAAATATGGCTTTACCTACTTCCGATGATTCACACAATTCTAGGAATACTTACTCAACGTGTATTACGAAGATTATCTAATCCGCAGTTACACTACGATATCTATACTACTACGAACTAACTAATTTATAGGATGTTTTACGCATACCTTTGCATAAAAAAAATATACCAATATTTGCATAATATGCCAATCGGACTCGACACTTTGCACATTGGCAAAAAAAATGTAAAATACATTTTTATAATAAAAGACAATAAAATAAATAATTAGCTCCAATTAAAACAGAAGCATTGGTCTTATGTAAGTTGAAGACAATTGAGAAACCCCAGACAGTGGTTTTCCTTGACAATATTCAACTAAGGTTGATTTCGAGTTCATTACAATTAAAACAAATTGTCCACATCCGGCCCGTATTGACTACAACGGTTTAATAGGTGTCGGTCAATAAAATACATCTGCTCAACATAAGAAGGTCACCAGTTAGTTGAAATCTGTTTATATTTCAATAGACAATGCATCTGTTACGTTTGGTAATTGTATCATCGGTCCGTGTAACGATACGATTACGTCAAAGAAATAGGTCACTAATTAAAGGTCGATCGTTCTGTTTAATCATAGAGCAACGGAACATGCTGTAATTATAATAAAACTTGTGTAAGGCAGGTAAATGGTAGCGTATTGCGATCTAGCGTGTGGGGATTCCCCAACCAGTGTTCTTGGAAGCAGTCAGGCGCAGGAGAAATTTCACAAGCGAGCCGAAGTAGGTCAAGTCAGCCGGACTTGACGTTTTCGCTTCGCAAAGGTTACCACCGCGCCTGCGCCGCCGCCCGGCAAATCCGGTTGCGATTGCGCAACTGATAGTCTCGTTTATCGAATCCTAAAAATATCAGTTGTTCTTTGCGTAGAAGGATTTAAAAATTCAAGTCCAAATTGATAAAAGGAGAAAAAAATATCGCATTATCCCCACTTTTGTTGCGCCACGTAGATAATCTCACGCAAGATATGGCATAGATTACAATATAGCATTATTAATTGGCGTTACTTAATAGGCAGGTTGTAAATTGTTAGTACCTACGATTTGTTTGTAGGTAATGCACATTGTGGTAAAATAAGTTATCGGGGAAATCCAAGGATTTCATTCATGTTGAAAGTAAACAAGTCTCGTGTGATGACGTAATTGGATAATAAGGTTATAAATGTACTTATTGTCCTGTTCTTGCAGTGGGAAATTTAATGCATTAAAAAGCATATAAATCGATTTTCTAAAACAAGATTTTCTGACGTAAGATACAGAAATTTTGCCAAGTTAAGTACGTGCTATTGAATTATGCGTCATGATTGGAAAGAAATTTAATTGAGGTTAAAAAAACATGCGTAGGCATCATCTACGTATACCGCAGGTATACGTGACCAGTCGCGAGTCGCATCAAGGAAGCCATCGAACGAGGTAAATTCCAAAACGATATCTTTGGTAGGTATCCTCAATACTGAAGAGGTCATATTTCATAAACTAAACGAGGCTCCTCCGTATGTTTTATCGCCATTATAATCAAAGTAAGTGATCAATAAAATAATATAAAAACTGTACAGTCGTTACATTATAATAATAATGGTTCAGGTAGCGATACCAGTTCTCGGAACTTCTCAAGACGGCGCGCACTGCGCAGTGGGGCAACAATGACGTCACCCGATGACGTCATCCGTCGGACCATATGTGACGTCAGGCACGCAGTGATAAGAAGAAAATTCAGTCACGACAGTGAATTTTTTTAGCGAAAGTTAAACATATTTCTAATAGTCTTATTTATTTGGCTTTTGGAGTAAAATATCGCATAATTCAGTCAAAATTATGTGATAAGCTTTTATATCTATAGTATCGCAACTCGTGGTTTCTTTGCAATGATTAAAAGATTCAAAGTTTGCTGTTACTAGCGCCATCTGTTATCAGCGAAGGGAACTTTTATAGGCGGTAATATAAAAATTATAGCAATATTAATTATTACAAGTAGTGCGGTAGCTTACGTCATGGCTCTATTATTAGAAATAAATTATTGTAACACATACGAATAACAGACAAACAACTCCTGGAAATGCTAATGACGCTCAGCTAAATTATTTTTATAATTATGCAGCTATTGTCTGATTTTTGTCAAACGAACTAACATTTTCTCGAAAAATCTCAACAATTCATGAAAATAGTAATCTATAATAAAAATGATGACTACGCATTAAAAGACTTAAACTAATTTAGGAAAAAAGTGTCAATAATGTAAAACTAGATTTTGTTTCGTTGAATCCAGTCTTTGTCCTTTTCGCACAATCAACAAACCAATCGCGATCAAGCGAGTTCAGAGTGACAGGAGACCCTATTATTGGTGTCACAATCACAACAGTACCAGTATTGTCTAAAACATTAATTAATGCGTAAAAGTCAAATTATACTTGTTAAATCATGCAACTAAATGGTAATAGACAAAAATTTGGACAAACAATTTTAAGAATTGGAAAAATTGTACCCCAAGGTCGACAATAAATTAGATTGTGATATAAAACAAAAGTTTTTAACTTAAGAATTAAGATAACGTAAAGGATTGCACCACACAAGCATAATACTAACTGTCCTCTAACTTGAGAAAGTTGTTTACGATGACAATTCACAAAGTGACGTGCGAAACTTTGGACTTCAACCAGAAATTAAAATATTGCTAGTTCAAAACTCACCATGGGCTTCTTATATTCGTCCGCCTGGTAATCAAACATCGTAGCGAACATTAGACTGTCGTCTTGCTCGCTGCTGTAGAGGTGATAAGGCACCTGCTGAGACATGAAGACAACTTTCCACAAAAATAGTCCAAACTAACTATCCACTAAGGGCTCCAAATAATAAATTCACAATTGAAAAAGTTCGCGAAATTCACAGCGTGTTAATTCACAATATGATAAGAGCATGAGTCATGTGAAGGCTTCTACTAACTGTAGACGTACGCGTAGCTAGAATGTTTTATATCAGACTGAGTCAGTTGGCGCGCTTGTGGCCGGTTTTGTATGATACCAAGCGGCCGCACGGCGCACGCGCAAACGACGCCTTGCAAACGAAACGACTTAAGTCCAAGCATTTCAACAATTCGCTAACCGAGCCAAATACATTTTTTTTACAGTTCTTTGAATGAAGTTAGTTTGGTTCCAATGATTCAATGAATATCTCTTCCATGACAGTGGAAGTAAATATTTATATGCAATTAAAGTGTATCAATTGGCACGAGATACAAAACATGGGGAAAGGTGACAAAATCATTTGGAATTTCCATTTTTTTTTACAGTTTTAGTTAGTAAGAAACTGAAATAAACGCGCTGTAACTCGAACATAAACAAAAGTTGATAGAACACAAAACAAACATGGATAACTAGGTCATTTACTATCCTTAGATAGTAAGTAGGTATTATGAATAGCAAACAAAGTGTAGGCACCAAATGGTATAATGCTACAATTGACAATAATTACAATAATGAATCATCAAACAAAACAAATAGCAACTATATTTTATATCTATTACAATTATTATTTTAGAATAGTTGTTGGTTGTAATTCTGATAACATATTGAGTTTGTCTGGAATAGGGATCGATGTTTTGTTAGTAAATCCCCTTAATTCAATAATGTCTATCAGAAATAATGAGGTTGGAGTATGCCGCAAACTGCAGCTGTCTGAAGCAATAAATAACTTATCCGAGGTTCGAATCGATTCGCCGCTAGATATTTAGAACGGGATTTGTTAATAGAAATACTGAGTATCATGAAAAACCAGTATTTGAATTAGACTAACGTTGACCAAACAAAATAAATAATACCATTAGGCGCTGATTCAGTAAATCAGGCATAGCAAGCTGGTAGCTTTCTTTTCAAGTATGTTGGGGTCATTTTGAAGTCTGTCAACGACTCAATAGTCACGTGTTCTTAAACATTATGATACGATGGTGTGTTATTTGGACTTTGGACTTCAAATCATAGTTCGCAATTTTAAAATGTCTACTTAGATCTACAAGGGATATATAGTACGAATACTTATTTTTTTTGTTGTAGCTATGTCCACCAGATATAATAACAATATTTACAACGCATAAGGTATTATAAATCTGATAATTACTCGCTGATAACCTCATGATAATTGCGCGCCAAAGTAGGCAAAGTGCACAAAACAAATGAATGCGCAAGATATAATAATTTATGACACAAGATTGTTAGTCTACTAACTACCTTACGGAAGGAACCACGCCGTCTGATAACCACAACGATTGGTCATTGCATAAGATGGAACCGATATAAACATTACGTCAGTCTCTAACAGAAACGCGCGCACCGCTTATCATTTTCACGGTAAATCGTGGCGGTCACAAATCAAGAAACATGAAACACTTGATAACATGCCATTTTCCTTTATAACTGGAACAACATAAGATTCAGCGAAAAGCTTTTATAATTTACAATCATTTGGCAGAACGGATGTTTGGATTAAGGTTTAGATTAGGAAAAACTGAAGAGGTACGTACAAGGGCAAACACATTTATGAGGAGTGAATAACAAAAACGACTTTTGTCATTTCCCTGATTTCGAGAAATCATTCAGCATGTGAAGATTTGTTTGAAGAATTATTCGAACATACCATACTTTCATTGCACGATACTATTGTTTTACGAACGCAAAGACTGACTAATAACATAAAATTTTATATAATACATTTCACGTCAAGGCCGCCTCGCTGGCCTGCTTTCCAACCCTCACTGGCTAAAAGGCACAAACAAAACAGTAAGCGCCAAAAATCGAGAAACAGTCATACAAAAATCATGTTTTATAAAAAAGCAATTTACACAAAGAAATAGAAGTGTACTCATAGCTTAGTTAAATGACTTTATTTTCAGTAAATATCATTTGTCAAACATACAAATTACTATGAAAATTTAATGTTGATAGCTAAGGCATTTCCGGACTGGCTGCCTCTGAGAATAAACTACAAAACAAACGAGATGGTCAAGGTCTCTTTTTGTTGAAGTTTCTTACTAAACAACTTTATGTGGGAGTACTGATGCAGTGGAACTTGCTAATGCGACTTAATTTTGAACTTATATGGAATAATCCAGGGTAGAATAACGTAGTCGAACTGTTCAGACAAATATTTTTTAGTTTAAATAACTTTGGGCTAAATAAGTGTAGCTGGGGCCTGGATGCAGGAGACGAGCCCTATAGACTGGGATGATTGATTTATTTGATGATTACATTATTCAAAGAGCTATCAATCATAATATCTCGATCAACGGGACAATTTGCTGCAAAGATCGTTAACAAAGAACGCGAGTTCAACACCACGTCATAGTTCAAGGACGGGCCCTTGACTAGCAGTCACGCGAACGAATGCTTCCACGAGTTCAACACAGATTTCCACGAAAACTACCAATGTTGTCATGTTTGGGAATAAATATGGTCTCATTTGATTGTATCGATACCGACTATTTCACTAATTTATTATAGTGAAATTGATGTTATCTAAAAACATTTTAATATTGACTGATTTAGATTACCAGGTAATAAATGAAAATAATGAATAATTGAGGTCACTGTGACACATTCAAAAATTACTAAAGCATGTTATACTTATATCAATTAAAATCCTCTAGCAAGAAAAACAAAAAGAAATAATACCCAACAAAGTGTTAACTAACAGCTCAATATGACTATACATTGGTATATCTAGTGCTTTATAAGCACATAATTTGAATAGTACGCAGGGTTAAATTGCATATCATTTACAATGCTAATATTATGTACGCAGCATTGACACTGTCCAAGACATGAAGTAAAGACTGCCAATTTCTATCATCATCAGCTTCAGCCTTGTATATGCCATCGCTGGGTATAAGCCTTCCATTGTTTTCTTCTTCAACTATTATACAAAAAAAAAACCAAACGTCAATTTCACGAAATTCGTTTTATAAGTTAGCAGTTTAGTTTATTCATATTTATTCGTCGCTGTTGATTTCTAAATGTTCTACAGTGTGGTAACTAAGTTATATCTTTGTTTACCAAAAGTCAGAACTTCCTAGTAAGCATCATTTACTATTCAATTCCGAAAGATAACTACCTCATTATACCTTGAGCGCTACTGGTACTCTCAAACGGACTTGATTCGATCCGGAAGGAACAAGAGTTATAGGGGTTTTCTGTTAATTTCAGCCAGGGTTACATTGTACCCGATTAATGTGTACCCCGCCCTTCACGAGGCACTTAATTAATACCGTCTTTGGCGATATGTGGGTGTGCAACCACACACCTTTGTCTAGCTACATATCAAGTGCCTACTTGTTTTGTAATGTTTTCACATTATGACGTAACATAATCTTGTTCTTAGCTATTGGGCATGAGTTGAAAAATCTTTTAGAAATACCTCTAAGTGTGGTATAATGATTACAAGTCATCAAATGACGGCAGGTGATGAAAAAAAGAATAAAGACGTCATGACGAGGTAACTTTAAATTGACTTGGCTTTTTCTCAACACGATGCAGTTTTTATTGAAAACTTGTGCTGAAATTCCACAGTAACTAAAGATAATATCGGTAGTAACTAGACCAAAAGTAAGTAAATTTCGCTATCTATTTAGACTATCTTAGAATCACTTTACAGTAACAATAAATCTGAGACTGGAGGTGTGAGGTTCTTGCCCAAGCTGAACCCGCGTTAATTGACTTGCTAATTAATGTTTGCGCACTGACCACTAAACAATTCGATACTGAATTCATATTTAACAGGAAAACAACCCATTTTCGAATAATTGAAATCATTTTCGGACAGTATAAAGGTCAAAATGATACAGTGCAGTAAATAATTATTTGCCTTTGTAATATGCACATATATATCTACTTTCTGTATCAGGTATGTAGGTAGTCTAGTATTATTGGCAAACTTCTTCATAAGATAACCTTCAATGCGCCAGGAGACGGTTTTTAAGTCTCTTTGCAATCATTTCCTAGTACACCGCATTTAGGTCGAGTTGTTTTCCAGTGAATAAAAAAATGATGCACGGATTAACTAAAATCACATCACTATAAAGAGCAATAAAATTACGAACCCAATAGATAAGTGGGTTATTTAGCCTCGAACGTAATTAAAACATTATCGTTTAAGTAGGTACAAACGATGATGATGACATTTTACTCTGCAAATATGATATAGTAGAACACATGCTGCAGTTTTTAATTGGAGGCAAAAGAGATATTTTAATCAAAACAAATGTAGAATCAGTATTTATTAAGTATAATAAAGATCAGACAACCTATCGTAAAATACTATCTATTATTTTGACGATATATGGAACTGTACACTTTTCCGTAGCTATTATCAGCTTTCATATTCTAATTAATGGACATATAGGTACAAGCTAAATATTATGTAGTTTTCCAGATCAAAACAAGTAAACTGCTAACATAGTTTGTTTCGTTTCGCTGCCAGTTAATACTAAATTGCCTTGAGCCATTCCACATGTCGCTATTCAAGGTCTCTGAGCAAAATCGTAGAAACAAATTCTGCTGACGTTTAATTTGATTATTGATATTAAAATATAAAGTACTAGAGTAAATAGTAGCTTGATATGTATGTTACATAGTACGTTTCACATGTGTGATCGTTTGTTACATATTATTGGTTCGCAGACAAACGCTCGAGGCGCGTGGGCCCGAGACCCGAGTTTTCCTCGAAATAGTGACGTCAGCGAGCGCGGTCATCGCCACTCTTCGATGTTTTCCTGCTTTAACCTTGTTCAAGCACCTAGCGGCAAATGAGTATCATATTGCAGTTATTTAATTCGTTATGTGTGTATAATTTACCTTAATGTGTAGCTTCTTGAAGGTATTTCAGCATCAGGTTCAGCATTTGGCTGCAGAACTGGACTAGGGGTCTAGGGCCCTTAAAGTTCAATATTATTTTGTGTTTTAAAAATTAGAAGAGTTAAAAGGGTTTTTTTTTAATGAGAGGTAGATGATCAACAAGAGCTGGTTGTTTAAATTCGTACCCGGAATTATTACGTGCCTATAAAAAACCTATGAAAAAAATTAAGGACCGCGAATAGAGTTCCCCTTAAACTTCCTCCGCGTGTTAAGTCCAAAAGTTATTTCTTTCAATCTGTTTGATAGTCCAGATATATATTGTTTTAAAATTTTCAAATAATTCGATTGGTAGGTAATTCCCGGTTTAATGTCGTTAAGAATTAATTTTATATTAAATAATGTTTCCTATCGTACCACAATGGCTAAAGACAAAACCACAACAAGTCTAACAAAACAAATACATATAGCAGATAAATCCAGGCTAATAGGTACCTACTCTATATTTTCTAGTACGATATTTTTGTTTACCCCTCTAAAAATTCAAATTCAAGGGGCAATCGTTATATCGAAAGTGTAAGCGAAGAGTTTTCTGGTGAACTAAAGTTCTAACACACTTCTATTTTTAATTTTGTTCTTTCTTTTTACTTTTTACCACGATGTTCGACAGTTCTGCCCCCATCGACTAATGAAATTTCTTCAAGCGTCAAATGTCAATGCTGATCGCATAGCTTAAATGTATGGAAATTACAAGTCTTAGTCACGTGGTTTATCGAAATGAAATGTAATTAAAGTGGAGCTGGACCGGGGCCACGCGGGCCATCAGGGCCCACGTTAGCCGCATGACCCCGGATAGGTGGGCTAAAATAGTGAGTTCCTGATACCGGAACTCGCAAATATGCGAGTGGACGGTGACGGGATGACATCGATCGCTTCTTAAGTGATTGGCGTAAAGAATTTCAAGATCAAAAATCTGGAGACAAATGGGGAGACAGCCCAGCAGCAGAGACAATGATCAGGTAACATAAAAAAATGACATTCAAGCAATTTCTATCATCGTTAACGCTCAATTTAGTAGGTAGTCCATAGTAACATGTAAAATTACTGCTGTAGAACTAAAAATATACCATTTAATAATGCTTAAATTTCCTTCTTCCCACCTAATATAATTTATAATTAAGGATACTCGAGGAGGCGATTTACATATTGGAAAATTAAATCCGATGTTACGCAATTAAGGAAACACCATTGTTCAAAACAAAATTGTTATCATAACTCTTTTGTTTAAGTTGGTACATGGTACACTTACCTACACGTGTTACCTTAACAAAAACACTGCAAAAGAACTAACAATCACAATAAGTATGTAATTGGAATTACGCACAAATTTTATCGCAGTTTCGTAAACGTTTTTGTATTTTAATGTTTTATTTTTATTGATACACGCATTAATTAACCTATAGTTTTAGAAATAATTATATTCGAAACAGTTTTTAGTCTCATCTTAAGTGTAATAGATAAGGAAAACCGAAAATATTATTAAAAAAAAAAGTTAAACTTTCTCTAAACGGAATTTGAATATGACCTTTTTTCGGTACAAACCGAAAACTTTATCATGTGCTGCTAATTTATCAGCACAAAAATAGAAAAAAAAACATCTATTAACCTATGGGTAATCGTTAGTTTCTATATATGTTTAATGAGCACGTAGATGTATTATAAGAACTCATCACCCATAATACTACCTTGTGGTAAACCATAGAATAATTAGATAATTACACAAACAAGAAACTAATTATATACCTTAAAAATATATTATAATAATAATATTATAGCGTTGTTTTAGATTATACATTTAACTTAATAAAATCTATGCTGCACATTAAAGGAGAACAAATTGTGAAATATTTGTCTACACTCATTAATTAATCAAATGCTTCAGGGAAATCTAAGTAAAAACTGATAGTGGTCATGGTGACTTACTATTACTTATTACTACTTCTTTACTTAAAATAACTAAATTTTGTGGATCAAAACAAATAGTTTCCGTAAAATCTGCCACTTTTACGGTTAATATTACATAGGCACCTCCTTTCAAGTATACAAATATCTGTAACAAGAGGCCTTAATTTTGAGCAACCTCTATTTTAGCATTCAAATTACAATTTATAAATTATGTATATATGCAATGTGGTTAAATAATTGTAGATGGGCCAAGGGCCCAAGAAAATTGATGTCTCTGAGGTAAATATTGTACTCAATGTACAGTTAAACATATGTAGAAAATTCCAAGAACTTTATCAGATTAAACATGTTATTTGTTTACCATGACATAGTAGCTAAAAATAAAGAAAAGTGAGCAATTCACTCTATCTGCAGATAGCCGATAAGCGTTGTTATCTATCTACACAAGAATTATCAGCAATTTTTTGAATTCTTTGCCAATATTTAACTTATTTATTAGAGTTAATACATTTAAGCACTATTAGCTGCAAGATCACTGTTATATTATCTTTTGCTAGTCATTATGTGACCTCCTTTTTTTTACTTGATCATAAAGTACATAAAATAATATAATCAATCTGTTATCCTTTTTGGTATGTAGTTTTTGTTTTCCAGTAGAGAATACAAGGCCTTACTGTCATGCATGTAAATCTTAACTCTTGCTAATAAAAACTTAAATTAACTAATTTGTATGAAAAACTGTAAATTCAACCGCAAGCAACTAAATCTGAGTAAAGGTTTACATGCAAATGGATCTAACTAATTGATTTGCAAAATTCAATTGAAATTAATGACATAGGTATTTATAGTTTTTAAACCAACCAGAACCTTCCTTGTTGCGTAACAGCCAAGAGCGAAACTTTTATAACTATTATGATTTCAAATTGAGAACATAATGTTTGTTTCCTTATTGTTCTTCAAACATATATATAGTATGTATCGGTAATTGCTTATGTAGTCCTTACAACATCTATCTGAAGTAAATTACGTCTCTACTTAAGAAAATCCATTGGAATTACTTTAAAACTATAAAATGCAAATTAACCATTCTCAGAATTTAGAATTTATGTTTGACTACATATCTTTATTCATGAAACCAAAGCAGGAAGTCTTAAGAGACTCTTATTTAAAAGTTTTGATGATCAACCACTTGTTTTAGAACCATAATCTGATATTTTGGGTACCAATTCTATTAAATTTTCCGTACAGTAGGCACCAATCACAACATAAACAATGCAAACAAATTCTTAAGTTTCAAAAGTATCCTAGTTTGTGATAAATGTGCAGAAAATGTCACTTCTCCTATTTACTTACCGAAAGCAAGGATCGAGAGGTCGGTACTGACGAAACGAAGTCATTTGTGGAGGATCCTTGCGATGATTGACTGTCGCAGGAAATGTCAGACTGGTTTGATTGACTATCACTGATTTCCAGCTTCATCGTCATCAGTTCAGATTCACTTAGTCCAAGATACAACACAAGATACGATTTACGTAGGTAATTTGTTCGACAAACAACACGTATTATCAATCCAATCTAGAACTTCAAACAAAGTTTAGTTCCGCAAACTTGCGAACTATCAAATACTGCGAAGTTTCTTGTGACAGTTCACTAATGACAGCAACCGAATCAAAATAAGGCGCCTTGATTATTGAAAAAGATTATCCAGCGAGAACACAACAATGATGACTCATCATTGCAGTTTGCACACACAAACGAATAAACGATGACGTAGTCCGTCGCTTCGGGGATGCCCTTCTCTCCTAAGAATTTGAGACGTTTCAAAGCGAAACGACATAAGCGCCTACTATTATCATAAGTAGAGTTACTTTTTGGAAGTATTGTCATACTTCAGTGTGAACGAAATTGAAGGGTGATCTCACCGTCTAAAAATAGGAAATAGCGTGATATTCAGCCAATAGCAGCGCCTTATTCCAATGACGTCACAAAAAATTCGACGACTCGACGAAAGCGATGATGTTTACCATAACAACTCACTTGCTTATCACCTAAACGGAATCACAGAAATGCTTGAAAACTTAGATAAAGAACTTAACTTAACTTTAACTTAGAAAATAATTATATTTAAATTGCCAATAAATAATAAACCAATTCCACATAATATGATCTTTAATTTACTATTTATACACTTCAGAGAGTTGTAAGGTTTTACAAAGTTGTAAACGGACTAAAACTGTTTGTTTGGTAATATTAGTATTTTATAGGTTGATGAGTTGTATGAATATAATTATAATATATAACTCTTGACATAGTTTGTGAAAATTCTGAAGTAAATTTCAGACAACAATGTACTTGAATGATCGAATAAATGGATCATTATCTATTCGATCTTAGTTATTCATATATGGTATGAGATTATACGTGGTAAAACAAATGGAAATCGCTGAAATAGAAAGCTATAATTATTATTTAGGCCTAAAAGAAGATAAAAATACCCCCATAGACACTCTTCATCATCATAGTCCCTCTTCATTTAACTACGTCATGATTTTTATTCAGATCGTATTTACATCACTTTAGATTTCGTAAATTTGGATGGGGGAGAATGTTTGTTACTAATAAACAAACCTACTTAGTAATATTTTAAAGATTCACTTCACTTTAAATGTCATTCGGCTTGTCAACTTTGTGTTCCTAGTTGTCAAAAAGGATGCAATTTACTAGTTGGAATTGGCTAATTTTGTATTTTAGCACCGCCTGAAAAGTGTCGGTCTTGAACCCTGTGAAATTTCCATGGAAATATATTTATTTACACTGGATAGACCTTTGTACACATAAGGTGAATGAACGTTTAAATCGTGATTCGTACTGCAATTCTGCCAGGTTTACTTTTATTCGGTGTTGGTCGGCCATCAATCTGTGCAGCAAATAATTTGGGTCTTGCATTATTAGCACACAATTTAGTGTTTGACAAAGTTGTGAATTAAAACATGGATTTTTATTTTATAAAAAACAAGTCGCATAGAACTCTGGAAACTTAGTTTTATCCGCATAACCTAAGTTCAATGTTTACATTCTGATTTTTGCCTACAGAAAAATGTCTGGAAAAAAATGTAAGCACTGCGGGTCCTCGGACATTGAGGTGGACCCGGCCCGTGGTGACGCAGTATGTACAAACTGCGGATCTGTACTAGAAGATACTATTATTGTAGCAGAAATTGAGTTTCAAGAAAATGCTCATGGTGGTGCTTCTACTATAGGACAGTTTGTGTCAGCGGAATCTAAAGGGGGTGCTACAGGTTTTGGGCGAGGTAATCAATACAATCTTAATAGAATTTAGTAAGTTTACCTTTTGAACTGAGAGCAATGATGACTGACAATAACTTTTTCGAAATATAATTTCAGTTATGTTATATATACTTACTTAAAACTCTAATCAGTTGAAATTTCTTGTTCACCTAATTGTGCTATTTAATTAACAATTCCAGTTACACCATTAAGTGCAATCCTTTCAGTTCATACTTACATTTTGTTTCATTCATATTACAGCATTTAATGCTGGTATTGGCCAGGAATCCAGAGAGGTGACACTAAGAAAGGCTCGTGAGGGCATCACAGCTCTCTGCCAGCAGTTACGCCTCAACCAACAGTGCATAGATATTGCCTGTAACTTTTACAAGATGGCACTTTCCCGTCACCTCACTATTGGGCGACCATCAAGCCACACACAGGCAGCCTGTGTTTATATGACATGCAGGACAGAAGGCACAGCTCGTATCCTTTTCAAAGACTCATACAAAAAAAAATATTCCACATTATAACCAGAAAACATGCTTTTGTGTCTTGAATCACTAGTAATCTTGTTAACCCTTGTGCTAAGCTAAATGCTTGTGTCATGAGCAGGTTGCGACCCGGCAACCACGTGATCGGAAGTCCGACGCGTTAGCCATTAGGCTATTGCCACTTTAAATTCAATCAATTCAAGTTAGTGTGTAAAGATATAAGAAGTGATGTTTCTGCTGAATAATTTAAACTTACCAAGATCTGTTTTTTTTTGCCTCTCATCTAATGATAAATGAATTTAAGAATTGTTTATTTGCAGTGTTACATGGTTTGTTTACTATTATTTCCTGAACTATTTATCTCAGATTTATTGATTGATGTGAGTGATGCTGTCCCAATCTGCTGTTATCAACTTGGCCGCACATACTTCAAGCTGTCGAGAGCACTGTGCATCAATATTCCTCCTACTGGTAAGTCCATTATTTATAATTTGTCCTTACAGTCAGACCATGTCTATAGATTTTATTTCTCAAGGTTAGGGCATAAGCCAAAGCCGTACTCTTTGTACCCATTGCAGAGTCTAGGAACGTAGAATCACGAAAGCGACATAACAGAGAGTGAAACAAGCATATCTTATTCTCCAATAAATTAAAGGTCGCCGTTCATTCTCATGCCGTCTCTGTCACTTTGTGGCATAAACAAAAGATATTTAAGATCTTTTTAAAGTTAAGTTACTTCCAGGTAGTCTATCTATATCGCTCAACTCGGCTAGTCATCGACGACTTCGACTTACGACCCATTTCTAGCTCTCGAATTTATAAGCAATTTAATATGATAGGTCTTCATATTACCTTACAATTCTGACAACTAGTCGTACTATGGAATACTGTATTACCCAGTAAAATGGGTTGTGGAGGTCAGATAGGCAGTCGCTCCATGTAAAATATAGTATTCAGCTAAATCTGGTAAGACTGGAAGCCAACCCCAAATGGCTTGGGAAAAGGCTTGGCAGAAGCCAGAAGCAAGGTCTTCATATTACCTGTGAACTTTATTACTTCAGGGTTAGCGTAGGTACCAATCTATCTTCAATACCATATTTACTGTAACATGGCCTGAAATTGACTGTATTGTTTAACAATATCAGACTTCGCAATGTTAGTAGACTATATTAGGAGTTAAGTACTTTGAGGTAAACAAAGAAACAATTTTCAAATTAATAATTATTTACTATAATATATTGCGATGAATTTGTATCATAATAGGTCTAGAACCTAATTTATAGAGAGCTTTTACGACACCCATATCACATTCTTATGGTACGTAACTTATTTCTATCAAAGTTCAACACTATACACAAGAACTTTAAAGTTTTCCAACTTAACAATTTAACATTTGGGAATGGTTAAGTACCTAGATAATTTTTAATTGAAATTTGTCCAAATATCGAGAGTACTAAGCGTTCCGTTTTTATTATACGGAATAATAATTGAAGGGTCGAGATCTAGTCAATTGTCAGTCCTCATTAGTAGTTGTATTGGCCATTGAAGTGTTGACTGTAGGTCCATAATAAATAAGTTCCGGGATCTGCCCTCCTTGTACTCCGGTGCCATTAGTACTCTCTGAGGAACAATGGAACTGGAAAGTCACTGTTCCCATGTACACCTCACTCAGACCTTCTTGTCCAAAATAACTTAGTTCACTCCCATCCAGTATAGCTGAAGCAGTATAGAAACACTCTGGTTCTATTTGTATGGGATTTTCAAAGTACACGTGGAATGTGTTACTTGATCCATCTGAGAAGAATTTCGTGTTGTTCTCAGCCAGCACTCTGCCTAAGCGTTTCAATTCAATCTTAACATTATAATCAGCTGCTCCATTAGATGATCCATAAAGTCCAAATCCGACGACAAATATTCTCTTGTCCACGCAAAACTGTATGGAATCACATCTTCCACGATAGCGCCATTGATTACTTCTGTATGCACAGGATTGGAACCTGTGACAAATCTGAAATAATGAAAAATAAATTATTTAGTAACATTGAATATTTTTATATAGGTATTAAAAATGAAGATGATAAGCTTTATAATTACCTGAGCTTTGAGTCCTGCTCGTGATTTTATCGGATAAGATAACTGTGGTTTGCTTGACGCAGTAAAATGCAAAAATATATCTATAGTCTCTTGTGGAGTTAGGATGCCAATCTGAGCTGCACTGTTAGCGAATTCTTCTAATGACATGGTAGGAAATCTTATCAAGTATATGGCACCTCCGAGCATGGCCCTTTTGTTTGTAGGAGTAGGATCGATTTCCCTGCGCACGCATTCAGCATGTGCCCAAGCTAAAGCTGCCTCAAATAAGTTAATTTCCTTGCAATTAAGTGTTTCCCTTGCTAATACTGATTCTAATGTCGATACATCTATGTCAACGAAGCCATCTGAAGTCAGGGCCATCTCTGCCTAAAAGAAAATAATTTACGTTATTGTAGGTAAAGGAATATTGAAACTGCAATACAATTTGTTTAATAGTTTATTTAGATCTATTTTAATTACAATAAATGTGTTACAAAATTGTAATTTAACAATTACATGCATTACACAACATTCATAATGTATGACTAACACACCATTGCATATTTATTCAAGCAAACTGTATTGCAGTTCCTAAAATCACATAACTATGACTAGAGAGATAAATTCTGAGAGCTTATTGGAATGTTAAATGTTTTGTCCTCATATCATCTTAAATCTACATCACAACCAAAAATTGAGTATACAAAAATGCATTAGTTTTCTGGCACATAAATTATTATAGTTACCTTCGATATGACACAACACAGTAGTATGAGTACTTTTCAACTTTTACAGTCTAATAGAATATCTAGTTGAAGATGGTCTTTGTTTCAAATTGTTACAAGATCAGTCAATAATTATACAGTGTATTACAACCGAAAAATGTTCTGTACTTAATTATAAATGCAATGGATATTGTCCATGCTGTCTGGACTAGAAAACATTCCACTGGATGAATCAGATAGTTCCAACACTAGACTGCTGTATGATGATGACTGTTGAAGACACATAGTGGCGAGATTTTCTGTTGATTCACATACCTGCGCATCTATCACTTCCCAGCATCGTTGCATCAGTTCTGGCTCCTCAAATAAACGAGACTGACTGAGAAGTAGACATGCATTCTTAGCTGTAAGACTAGTTTCCAAATAATTGACACAAGCTTTGGCCAAGTGTGGGACTATGTATTTTTTGGCAACATACAGTGTTGACAACACTGTATCGGCTTCTAACTGTATTTCATCACAGTAAATGTACCTAAAACAAATAAAATAATATTTAAAATGTAAAATCTCCAAAGTAGTATATATTAATTAGACTGAATAAACTAAAACTTACTTTAAAAGTGTAAGAAAAGCAGATGGTTCGACATCTGGAACTTCTATCTCTAGCTTGCATTCTGCTAATCCACCATAAAACATAGCATAGAACACGGAGCTGGCAGTGGCTAATACATATTTGTGGGCAGGAATTACTTGTGTGTGTCCTGAAACATAACATATAGAGAAGTTAAAACTTGAGAACTAACAGATACTATTTTATACACAAAAATAAATAACAAAACATTTATCATTATGTAACAGAAAGGATAAACAAAATGGATGTTGTATACAAACAAATAATACTGATAACAGTTAAGGAAGCAATACATACCCGGTCCTCCAACTATGAAGGTGATGTCTGACATGAGTTGGTTATTGAACATAGCTGCATTTCTCTCCCGTACAGTGGGTTTAGTGGCTTGCCAATTAGGGTCTAAAGTGGCAGTGCCGGGCGGTGGGGCCGGCGAGGTCGTGGGGGAAGGAGTCGCGCTTGTTGACCCGCACGGAGATGGAGGCCCGCTGTAACACTGAGACACCTGCGTACCAGTCTCACGCTGCGACACCGTGTGCGGTGGTGACAACGATAATCCACCACCATTGTTGATATTTTCTGCTGTAAACGACCAATACATCGTACTTGTCAAAGACATTATCGATAAGTTAATGTAACAGATACCAATGTAACAGAATTCAGGTCGTCAGCTAAATTAAATGTCGCGAACCATGACACAGAATTGTATTCGTTAAGCCAAATAACCGTAATTAACCTATTTGTTGACCTTTTCAACGTCTTTTATACACTCATTGCAATTGTCATATAAATAAATCAATATTTACAATGCTTCACGAGCTCACCATTCATCCAAGCGTTCGTTTGAGCAACAGACATACTATCCTGTAACCTTTTCGGAGGTTTTGAAACGATTCTAGAACACAAATTCGACATACTGATTAAATCACCTCACAATATTTTTAAAATTCTATCGCAAACATTTAGGCCGCGAGCTTCAAGCAGAAACGTCAGCCATTTTGTTTTTGCTAGCGAACGGGCGGAAAAGTCAATGTTCGGAAACGTCAATAGTGTTGTCATCTCGTGAAACAAAATATTTTTACCTAAAAATTTTAATATTATTATTAATAATAAATTATTATGCATAATTTAAATTATAACTTAAAAAAAATAAAATTTTATTACAATTCCTTCACTAATTAATCGAAAGGAACTTCGTTCCATCCGGGTGTCCCTTGACACCTCTCAAAGTTTTATTTTGATTTATCGTTTTGTAATACCCTTTATCGTAGAATATGCCACATGGTTTACAATAAACATTTAACGTGTTTTTGATGTAGGTGTTAAGTTGATTTTGTAAAAAATAAAAGTATTTCGCACAGTTACAAACAATTGTTGTATGTTTAAAAATGAAAGTATTTGCCAAATCATTAACTTAAAATTATAGTCATTGATATTCTAATTCTTGGAATAAGTATGAACAATAAGTATGTATTTAACAAAATACATGTAAAAAGATAACTTTTTATAATTTAACATAAGTTGTTCATATGCAATAAAATTTAACAATAAAAAAAACATTGTTTTTAAAAATGGCGTGACTAAAAAATGGTGTGCGTTATAATTCCATTTATACTGTCTTTTTAAAGAGACAACACTGATTCAAAGACGAGGTCACTGCGGGGGAAATAGCAGGGCGCTCGTAGTAAAATAAAATGACGTTTTATGCGTTCAGATACCTATCAAATTAATGTCCGAAAATGTGAAGTACATACCTTGAGCTAGTTGTCTTGGACGTGACCTATACCCTCGCTCTCGCGGCTCTTGACAATTATTTAATTCGGCGAAGCGCCCGTCCTCGTCGATAAGACTTTCAAAGAAATCCACGCTGCTATTCATCGAGGATCGCACGTGTAAATGACACGCATACCATATAAAACTGAAAAAGAAAAATTTATAAAATGAACAACAGAGCAATATATGTTTTTTGCAGGTAGATAATTGGCAATTTAAGCAGATTATAAAAAAAAATTGTCATAAAAGTTCTTTTTACTGTAAAACATCCTGACTTCCTTTTCCTGAGTGCCCTGGAGAAATATAAGGGCCATACGGTTCTTCCGGATATGACAAGGTCCCCTTCGTTTCCCTTTGTTTTACCGGGAACCAGACAGGCACAAATATTTATTACTGTCTCGTTTATTCAAGATGATAAAAACATTATTCATTGCAATATTAAATTCGCGGAAGCTGTAACTACAACAGCTACTGTGTATGTTTATGGCAATGTTTTTTTACGATGGATATGGGAAAATGGTCATCGAGAACATGAGAAGATAATAATTTGTCTTCGTCGTGAAGATACGTTGTACGTACTTTTAATTATTCGAAGGTTGCAACTAGAACCCGCATTACGGTGGGCCAACATTCACATTCAAATTTATTATCAAGTTTTTGACTGCAGATGTGACGTCGTGAAAAATACTAATGATTGAAGAATTAAATTTTGTATAGGTTATTTAATATTTATATTTTCTCAATGGATTGAAATTTTGTCTCCACTACAAATTATGTGAATGCCAGCTTTTCAAATAAGTAGTTCTTATTGAGTACATTTCTATAGCCTATTGTACATATAAGTATGAGTCGATTCTGACGAAGTGTTCTTGTGTTATAAGGTGAAAGTTCTAGGGCTTATAGTGAGAGCTGGTACTTAAAGTCTAGTGTTCACGAGTATTGTGGACTATTCTGATGACATTCGGCATTGAACATGGTCATTCTATGCTGTTGTATTATGGTTTTCGAATTACAATTATTATCAATCTTATTGCATGGAAATAAGGTCATCTTTATAGAAGACACTGGTTTTTCCGTGTGACTCCTCCTAGCTTTCTTCAGACCTAGCGAAAACTGAGTGGCGAGACTTTTCTAAGCTAGAAGAACCGGAATATACTGAATATTCTGTTAATGCGTTCCACAATGTAGATTCATTCTTCCTTGCCTATACCAGAGGACCGGGCGGGAACGCGATCACAATCTAATGTCACAATTCCCACGTCATTCATTTATCATACATCAAATATTTATGCGTGTATACTGCTATTTTAGTCCTTTCTGGTTACATTGAAGCGAAGACTATTAAGGCCACCCCGTAATAATGATGGAACCGAGAAATCACGCAAATGTTTTCAAGGAATTGTCGGTATCTTCTTACCAAAGCAAAGACAATCATTGGCATTCATTAATGTTGAACTTTTTACTTTCTGAAGCAGTTCTGTTTACCGTTAAATATTTTTGTATTCAATATATGATTTGCATTAACGAGTTTGACCTGAGCTTTCAATTTGAGTACCGGTATGGGAATACCGGTACCTACTCAAATTGAAAATTATGAGAATTCGTTGTAATGTGATCATAAGAACGCATTAAATAGCGTATTTAAACCCTAGCCGTGAAAAAACCAACAAAATATTAGTCGAGATGTATGAAAATAAGCAACCATGGAGTATAAAAAAAACTGCATTTATTTCAAATCTATCGCTTACTTTCGTAATAACTCTTACCACAGACTGACTTTTTTTAAAGGTAGGTACTAGCTATGTAGATCGCATATTACTAGTATTCTTGTTAGCCCCTCGTACTAAGCTAAATTCTTGTGCTAAAGTGTGTACACGTCGGTAGTGCTATGAGTGTGATTCGAACCGGCGCGGCGCGACCACATGATCGCAAGTCCGATGTCCCAGCCACTAGGTTAGAACTGCTTTTAAATGTATTATTAGAATAAATCGTGTATGTTTAAAAACAAGAAATTGAATAAAGAACATCATAATCGCTTGCTTCATAAACGATACTCGGCAGTATCCAATTACATAAAGGACAGTGGCCATGAACTGAACAGTTATGAAGCTCATAGCGGATGAATTTAAACAGCGACCTGACCCTCGTACCTGGGGATCCCGATCCTGCAAGGTCAGGCACGTTATTGCTCGTAAGATTCATGGTAAAACTAGTCATGCCTTACGCGTCCGCGTTTTTGTTAATTTTGAGCGTCTTGGGGTGAAGTTAATGACTTTTGAATTTGAGGATCATAATTATGATAAGGGCTTTTATAGTTTGCATTGCTAGTAAGTAACGAGAAAATACCATACCTACGTCAGTTTTTATCCACTCCAGAAAATAACGGAGTTTTGGTTTCTTCGATATTATTAAGTAGGTAGGTTGTTTATTAAAATTACTTACAAAATCTCAAGACTACAATTCGACATCACAAAATGTATATTGCCTCAATAAACGCTAAATCAGAGATCTATGTTCATTTGTACCTAGAGTTGTCGATTAGTCTAGAATTGAAATCCCACACTATAAACCTACATTTCAATATTTTTAACTACACTGAATAATCTCTAAGCCTTGTGAGGAAAGGAACTCAAATCTTTTGTACTACGTGGTTTCTCTCGCCTGTGTACCTACATGTTTTCTATTATTTATTATATGAGGTATTTGACGAAAGAAGAATTTAAAATTAAGTTTTAAACAAATTATAAGTAAGTTGTTTGGAGACAAGTTGAGTTTATTTTGCTTACTATTGAATCGAACCTTCGCGTTACCTTCTATATTGTGAAGAGGATCAGGCATTGAATACAAATTGCCTGAAACTCGCGATGAAGCAATTCAACGATGAAATAGTCACGATTTAATGGCGTCATGGAAGGTTTATGGTGGCCAAAGAGTAGACACGAAAAGAAAATTAAAAACTTAATTGAAAGACGGAAGACTGGACAAAAATACTATAGAAAAACATTTGGTGACGTCATTTGTTTGATGTAGGACGATGCTATTAAGGCCCTGACTGCAATGCAAAGAATTCAACGACCTCTATAGTGTAAGGCTGAAAAAAATCTGTACTTGAATTTAGATTATTATTTTCATTTAATTATACATAACAATAATTATTTAGATTACTGTTTCTTCGTTGTTTTTTGTTAATTAACATACCTATCTACAACTTTATCATTCCATAGACATCTGGTCTGGTTTTTCCTCCCCGTGTAAAACTAGTGGGACGATGGTTCGAACTCTTGATTTTTGGTGAAATATCTTCATAATATTTCCAAGTTGTGTTAGCTGTTGAAACCCTTATTGGCGGTTTTTCATCCCCAGTTTTCAATCTCGCAGGGAAAGTAATCTATACTTCTTTAATAACCTAATATAATATGCCTATCTATATGTAATATAAATGTAATATTGGTGCTATTATGACTAAACTACTGAATCGATTTTGATGAAAGTTTGTACGGGTAATGGGGTAAGATTGGATCCCTAAAAAAGGACATTAAGCTCCTAAGGAGCTGCGGGCATCAGCTAGTATTACATGATTTTAATAGAGCTCATTTTCTGTCACATATATGACAGTATTTTATTTTTTCACGAATTTTGCTATGAAAAAGCAATTTTGTATTATTTAACAATTCTGTAAAAAGTTAATAGCAAAAATTAATTGATAAATGTAACGTTTTTCGAGTGATCACGTATTTTTTTTTTTTAATATCATTAAACCCTTCCGTGGACCTTATAAATATATGGGAACATATAAAAATATAAATTAGCCGAGTTGGTCCAGCTATTCTTGAGTTATGCGCTTACCAACATTCATTTTTATTTATATAGACGTAAATATATGTTTTTTTTTTAATCATTATGTATATGTTTGACGCAGAATGTATTTAATTAACTTCAACAAAGGTAGCACGGCCAATAAACACAAAAACAATATGGAATAATGTAATAAAAATAACTTTATTTAAATTGTGACGCCTGTACATTGAAACATTCTTTAATCAATTTGCTACGATTGCCCATTTACATTTTTTAAGCGTCCTTCGTAAATGTTTTATTTTTATACATTTTGTGCTAAAATCAGCTGTTAGTAATATTATTTGCAATGTTTAAATTATATTTTGTTTTTACTCGTCTTGCTTTTTTTTCAAGTAAAGTAACGTGATGTTAAAAAAAATCTATAATTCTCAAAAATTACCAGTTTTTGAAGAATGTTATCAAACTTCAAAGTATCTTTCCAAAATACGACTGGTGGTTCAAGAGATCAGAATATTAGCATTTGATGTATGCACAAATTTTTGTTCAACAATCTAAGTTATTCAATTAACTTTGCTTTGTTTGTTTATTTTACGTAGTATTAAACGCCATCTTGACGTTAATGATGATTATACTAATTAGTAACTTGTTTTTCTTTTAATTCGATTTGACATTTATAAATTAATGAACTCGCTCTTTGTATGAAACTTGACCCCATTAAATTTTTTAATGCATTTTTTACTACATTGATTTACACAATTGTTGGTGCCCTGGAGGTTTCCAGACCGGTTCTTGTCACAAGGCTGAGACTCGAAACCTGGCCGAGTGCCAATTTGATATGACTTTTAATGTCTTTTACTGTTTCTAGTGACTTTCTAATCTGATGTCGTCATAGTAACTACTTGTTTATATTCCAGCACATCCTTAGAATTACGGTACGAATACACTAAAACCGATATTGTCGGCCGATGGCGGACAGAACTACTCGGACGAGTAACTCGGACGTTCAACTGAATACACTGCAGACGATAACGGCCGTTGTCGGTGGAACTTATGAAGTCTGAGTGCCGAGTGCGAGTTTATTTTACGTCAACGCGATCGACACGTTTATGGGCGTATTTTTATTTTCTTGTACCATATTTTACATTAATATGAAACTTCAATAAAATACGTTTTGATTTTTTTTATATTATCTTATATATATCTATTATCTGAATATTAATATATTTTTTAGGTAAAAACCATATGTTTTAAAATAAAACGATTTTTAATGTGCTAGAACTGATAAACTGCTCCATTGAGTTACGAAATATCAATAAATTTTTCATAAATTAAATAGGCCACTTAGATATAAAAAAATATTTATTTCATATATATTCAGTTAGTACTACACTTATCTATTAAAATTTTAACCTTTAAACACAGCTTTATCTATAATAATCTATAAATACTCTCCTTTGAGTTACAGTTTGGTCATAGACCTACATTTTTGTTTGCTTAAAAACGTATTTTAGGACAAATTAGCCAGTAAAATCAAAGAAAATTTAAAAGAATAAACATACATATTTATTTATTTGGTATTAATTAAACGTTAAATAAGGAACATATGGAAATATCTTTACTTTCTTATCACAAAATACGAACGACGAGGAACGAGTAAAGCCTTTTTTACAACAAACACAATGAGTGAAATGTTTCTCAGTGGACGTAACGCTTCTATGTGAGATAATAATACAAACATGAATTTATCGGTTATTCATTATCCCTTTTCGTAAATTTTGATTTAAATTAAAGGTATTTACTTTAATCTTCCTTAAAAACTGAACAAATTCTCTATAGAAAACGTATTACTTTGAATTTTCCTTGAATATAAACCGTTAATCAGTGGAAGATTTCGACTGCACCAAACTTACTTTCGCACTTTTCGGCTTCTCGTCACGGTATGAAAAATGACTGATAGTTTTGACGTTTGAAGTTAGTATTGCTGCATTGAAAAATATACTTAGATTCGGTAGAAATAAATTAAATATAGTAAAAAATTGCGTAACTCAGTAGGAATTTTCCACTTAATCGAATTTGGGTTACAAGATATAAAGTCGTATTTCGCATTATTTACGGTTGATATTTCCGTGTTAAGCGTTATGAACATTAGCAAATATACAACTGTCATTGGATTCAGTAAAAATTTAAAGTTTTTGGCGGAAAAAATGCCGTAAAATTAAGGATTAAACCACTGTATACAATGAGTTACATAACATTTTCCTACTTTCGTCTACTTACAGAATATCATAAAAAATATAATATAAGGAAAATCTCACAATAAAAATCATATTTCGATACAAATATAAACACTTAATCTTTATTTTCAATACGCATAATAAATATTAATAATTTTCATCAACTAATTAATAGCACAAGTGACGTGACAGGTGAAAAAATGCAAGGTACAAAGAAAAAAAAATACGCCCTTTAAATGACGTTCCGCGCTCCGATTGGCCCTGCTCCAAACTCATAACCAATCAGAGAGCCAAACGCGGTAAACGCCTCGATCGAGTTAAACGTAAAAAATCTCACACTAGGCACCCTGAACTGTGCAACTTCAGAGTAAAACTGACAAAAAATCCAAACACGTTCGGACTCGTCAGTTATCGTCCGTTTTCGGGCGTCATCGGATGACGCCGGTAGTAGCAGTGTATGCGCTCTCTTCCATTTACTTACGTTTGATTTGATCGGACGTGGTCGGCCGATGACGCCCGAGCATACATCGGCCGATGGCGGATTTGGTGTATTCGTACCGTTAGAATAACAGCTAAAGTATTAAATTATACGATACAATATCTCACCAGTCTTTGTCAAACCCCTAAATAAGTGGTTGATTGTTTGTTAGGTGGTTGTTTAGTAGGGTAAAACCGGGATAGATGCCGCAGTGGGATAGGTGCCTCGTTTTCTAAAACTCATATTTCCGGAATAGCTATCAACGTTTTAATAGGTTAAAACGGGAGCGCAGACGCCGCACACCTAAGTCCCCGCAAGTGCGTCGTTCAGAGGGGACCTGTTTTGCTCGTGTGTGCAATAATTTCCGCGGCGAACGTGTCAAACAGCTCGGAATTTTTTATGTAAGTATTTACAGCTTCATAACTTTACAAGTAGTAATTAGTTCCATACAATTTTTGTTATATCAGTACACAGGTTATTAAATTACACATCCATATTCATATAGTTGTTGTTTTGTGTTTATTTTAGTAAAAATATATAGGGGCATCTATCCATATCAAAAAGGATAGTCGCCTTGATTTTTCGCGGTATAGGTGCCCCTAAGTGCCTCTATCTCTCATATCTTTATACATTATAAATTAACATGTTTTCTTAATGTTTTATAATTTTCATTTCAGTTCACGTAAAAGACGTATCATTTTAAGTTCAAATAGCGAAACTGAAGATAAACCTGGTACTTACTCTAAAATGATAGAAGAGAAATAAAGATTTGTCTGTGAAGAAAAATAAGAGAGAAAAGCAAGGTAGCTCTAAACATACAGGTGAAAATAATTGCATTGAATGCTTTGACAGCTATGAAAATACAAAATCGAAATCTGATTGGATTCAGTGCATTTCATGCCAGAAGTGGTTGCATATTTTTGTTACATTCTTTATTATTATTTTACTTGAAGATGATTTATATAACATGTTGATTGATATGCCTCAATAAAACAAATTTTAATTATGCATATTTCTATTATTTTATTCCATACGGCATCTATCCCAGACCATGGGCATCTAACCTCCTTAATATTTTCATGGCGGGGCATCTATCCATATAGGGTAGGCACCTATCCTCAAAAAATGGGTCTGCAGAAACTTATTTTTTGCCCAACCAGTAATTGCTAGGCCATCTAAAATAAGCCGCAATGTAAGAAAAAAGACCAAATAAGTAATATTGTAAGTTTTTTTTAACGTTATATTATTAGATTTGAAATAAAGAGACAATTTCAAAAAGTGAGGCATCTATCCTGACTTTACCCTATATTTATCAATCAATTAATCACGATCACTACATATTATAAAACGAAGTCCTACGCTCTCGTCGTTCGCGATAAACTCAAAAACTACTAAACCGAATTTCATGCTGTTTTCACCAATGGATAAAGTGGTTCTCGTGGAAGGTTTTAGTTTATAATTTGTCAAGTTTTTGTAAACATTGGCTAACCGACATCTACACGGGCGAAACCCCGGGCATCAGCAGTTAATAATAGATTGACACCAGATTAAATGGCACCCTTTGAAAAACCAGGAGCAGATAACTGTTTACATTAGAATTTCCTTTTCGATTGCTGGAGATTGAAACTGGGTCAATACATACCGCCTTTCATGTCAACACCAGTTGTGATCGAGCCAGCAGTTAAACTGGCATTAATATTAATCTAAGGCTATCATCTGCTACTAATATCAAATAAAATACTTTAAATAACACCATCTTCGGTATCAAACCGTAAAACAGCAACACTTGAGCCCACTAGACCGTTATAGTAAACAATAAAAATTCAAATAAAACTGCCTCGCCCACTGATTCTATCAGACGAAAACGTACTTTGACTATAATAGTAGTTTCCGTGTATGCAACTCGTGGATTATTGCAACCAACCGACCGAAAAAATGAATTGAATTCGTTGGGTAACTAATATGTCTTATAACACTGGGATTTATTTGTCTTCCTGTAAATTAAACAAAAATGTGTGCACGACCGTCGAACAGAGTAGACGTGTACTTAGCTTCTGCAAAATTAAATAAATCAGTGCTCCTCAAAAATAGTACCTCTGTAACAACAAATAATAACCAATTCGGTGTGAACTGATAACCTAAGTGACTGTGTATTAGTGTGCGTAGTTGTGGTAGCAGCGAGTAGGAAGTGCGCGGCGCGCCCGCGAGACGTGAGCGGTCGCTATTTTTTGTCTCGCTCGCACAGTGACTCTGCGTTCAAGTGAATAGTATCGTCGACCCATCGCGACCGCTAATTCTTGCATCTACCTCCTCAACAATATCCGATTGAACAATTTTCTAGAAATCGCAACGCTTGTTTATCGTTTTGCCTTGGTATTATAGAATGCATTCACGTTCCCCGTCGCAACATGGTGCCTCCAATAGTCCTAATCCCAAAAAGAAAACGGACTCCCATGTAACAACCTGTGAAGACACTAATGTCAACACAACCGGTAGGAATAAACGGCTTCGACCGCCGGATTCCCCGCAGAAAGACACTGAATCCTGCGATAAAAATACCTTAGAAATTAAAAACCTGCTAGAATCCTGGAAAACTAGCCAGGATAAAATGATTTCTAAATTGATGACAGAAATGTCAGAGATAAAACAACAAAACATTTCCCTGCAAAAAACTGTCTATGACCTGGAACAGTCACTTTTCTTTTCAAACAGAAAATATGACGAAATCAAAGAGGAAATGGTCATCTGGGATAAAGAAAGAAAGTCTTACAGGGAGCAGATTTCGTCGTTAGAAAAAACTATAGAAGACATACAGAGAGAGTCGAGAGCATCGTTTATTGAAATAAGAAACGTACCAATTTCTACAGAAACAAAAGAAGATTTGATAAACACTGTGCAAAAAATATCAAAACTGATAAACTACCCTGAAATAACTTCCAACAACATATCCAATATCTATCGTACAAATATTAAATCCGACACAGCTCAACCTATAGTAGTACAGTTTAACAATTCCTTGCAAAAAGACAACTTTCTGGCCAACGTTAAACAATATAACCTACAAAACAAAGAAAATAAAATAAATTCCGTAAACATTGGCCTACAGGGTCCTAAGGTACCAATATACATATCTACCTATCTTACCCCAAAGGCCAAGCGACTTCTTTTCCTGTCTAGAGATTTAGCTAAATCATATGGATTCTCGCACTGCTGGACTACAAATGGCAAAATATTTCTTCGGGAGGCTGAAGGTAGACCACGCATTCAAGTGACTAGTGAATACCAATTGGAACTTCTAAAAAAAAACAAATGACTATTTGTGTTAATTTCTACTCACTTTATAATAATATTTACTTGCATGATTCTTGTATTTCTGTATAATTTTGTTTTTGCTTTATTTTTTTTTACATTATCAATACTATTTATGTTTACTTAATGGTAGCAACACATATCAAAATATATACATTAACGACTACTATAATACAAACACACTCAAACAATGTAAACACTCTATACTCAAACGTCATATCATACACACACAAAAACCACACACAAACAACCACAGTGCACATTGCATTCCATTCCATTCGCTCAAAAAAATCAGTAAAGCAAACGTTTTCATCAAACATTACATTATAATTTTTAGACATTATCCATTATTCAAACCGCCTAATACACTTTTTTATACGCACCACATTTATGCTTCACATCCAATAAATAAACACATAAATGGCTAATTTCAATGATATTCATAAAGAACTCGACGTACTAGCTGTCGCTCAGTCAATACAGTGCACACCGGAACAATGTTTGGATTTTATACCGGCAATCAGTACTAAACAAAGTAATCTAACAATTCTTGTACAAAACATACGAAGTATTAACTGTAACTTTAATAGTTTCGAATTACTGATTACGAGATTAAAATTTAATTGTGATGTGATTGTATTGACTGAGTGCTGGATACATAACGAAAAACCTTTTCCCAAATTACCTGACTACACTGAAAGCTACACAAAAAAGTGCTTAAATAAAAATGGTGGAATAGTTATATATGTGAAAAATGGAATATCGCACTCGGTGTCGGAACCTGACATCGACGAAGGCAATTGCTTGCTCCTAAAAATAAATAATAGCATAGGTATAGTTGCACTTTACAGGTCACCCTCATTTCACAAAACGACTAATTTTATAACTTCTCTTGATACACTACTCACATCTATTAAAGAACTGAAAGTCATATCACTTGTTGGTGACCTGAACATCGACATAGCCCCCGAGACAACAGATACGCATGCAACAGAATACTTAAATCTCTTAGCATCACATGGTCTCCTACCTGGACATACGTATCCAACAAGAGGGAATCGTTGTCTGGACCACGTCATGTTAAAATCATCATACACGGCCACTACAGCTGTCCTCGACACATTTATCACAGACCATGCACCACTTTTATTAATATTAAATAACAAAGTGCAACGTAACACACATCCACAAAATAACAACTACAAAAACAAAATTAACTACTCCGCACTAACCAAACGGCTAGAAACTATTGACTTTAATCAAATATACAATTGCAACGACGCTAACCAAGTAGCTGAATTTATAATAGGAAATGTATCCCAATGTATATCACAAAGTTCACAACTAACTAAAATCACAAGTAAAGATAGACTGATAGAACCATGGGTCACACCAGGTATTCTAAAATGTATCCGTAACAGGGATAGAATGCACTTGCAGTTAAGAAAAAATCCTAACAATGAAATACTACACACCACATACCACAGGTACCGAAATTTTTGTAGAGACATACTGAAGAAGTTAAAAGATCAATTTGAAGAACAAGAACTAGCTAAAAACGACAAAAATCCTAAAAAAACTTGGGAGATCATAAAAAGAATTACACATATTACTAGCAGTAAATCCCATAGTCACGACCTTCTCAACATTAGTAAAACCCCTCAAGAAGCACTAAACACTATAAACAATTACTTTTCTAATGTAGGAAAATCGTTAGCTGACTCCATCCACAATACACGGGCTACTTCACAACAATCATCAATCGAAACTTCTGCAAATTCGTTCGCCTTTCTAGAAACGGATGAAAACGAAATCAGGTGCATCATTAACAGCTTAAGAAATGACTGTGCTATTGGATGGGATGGAATATCAGCACGAGTACTCAAATTGAACCTGGACATATTGATTAATCCAATAGTACACTTATGCAACACAGCAATCCGCACAGGTACTTTCCCCAGGGCTCTCAAGAAGGCGATCATACACCCCATACATAAAAGTGGTGATAGAGACAGTGTCAATAATTATAGGCCAATCTCAGTCCTTTCCGCCTTGTCTAAGATTCTTGAAAAAGTCACAAAAGGACGACTTGTCGAGTACCTTGAAAAAAATAAACTCCTATCTGACAATCAATTTGGCTTTCGAGCTAACAAGTCGACAGAAGCTGCAGTTTTTGAACTAGTTGACAATATAGTCCGAAAACTAGACAAAAAGAAGAAAGCGGTTGGAATATTTCTGGACTTAGCCAAGGCATTTGACACTGTCTCTATACCAATCCTACTACACAAACTAGAACGAATAGGCATACGGGGATTACCATTACAGTTCTTTCAAAACTATTTATCGGAGCGAATACAAGTAGTAAAAATAGGAAGCTATGTCAGTCAAGAAGTTATTTCACAACCATTCGGTGTGCCTCAGGGGAGTGTTTTGGGTCCCTGTCTCTTTCTAGTCTACATAGATGACCTCTGCAGGCTCCCTCTACAAGGTGGAAAAATAACCACCTTCGCTGACGACACAGCACTGGTATTTTGTGGTAATGACTGGAAGGAGACTTGTCAGTTAGCCGAAAGAGGATTGACGGCTGTAATGAAATGGCTCTGTGAAAACCTGTTATCCCTAAACCTAACTAAAACTAAATACATCACCTTCGCCACATCAACAAAATCCCGTCCAAAAAATCCCATCCCAATTCGTGCTCACCTTGACCATAACTGCAATTCCACGACCTGTCAATGCCTACAACTCGAACAAACTTCTACTATAAAATATCTTGGCGTCATCCTAGATGAGGGACTCGATTGGCGGGAACAAATACGCACCTTAACAGCCCGTACCCGGAAGCTAATTTATGTTTTTAAAAAACTGAGACATATATCAAACCTAAAATTACTAAAAACAGTTTACTATGCTCTCTGTCAGTCGATTCTATCTTACTGTGTCACAGCTTGGGGAGGTGCACATAAGTCTCATTTGATAAAAGTGGAACGAGCCCAACGAGCTGTCCTTAAAGTGATGACCTACAGACCATTTCGTTTTCCCACACACGAACTATATAAAAGTTGTGAGGCATTAACCGTACGCCAAATTTTCATCCAAAAATTACTACTCTTACAACACAGACAAATTGACACACACAAAATTAAATCAACGATAACCAATAAGAGATGCAAATATAAAATCTTTGAAAGAGAAACATTCCAAACATCTTTTGCTAAACATTTCTGCTGCTTTTTAGGACCATACTTATACAACAAGGTGGGTAAACTAAAAAATGACCTCTACACATTAAACTACTATAACTTAAAAAAAAAGCTGAATGACTGGTTGCAAACACTAAATTACACAGAAACTGAAGAATTGCTTCAAGTTCCTAGCTGAATGCATAGCTGCACATACTGTCATGCACAATAAACTCTTACACACACATGCCACTAACACAATTACATAGATACAGACACATACACTACACACCCACACACCATACACTACACATACACACCCCACTCACTGCATAACACTACGCTACCATAACATTATGTAATATGTAATAGTAAATGAAAAAAAAAAAAAAAAAAAAAAAAAAAATACTTACCTAGATACTTACCTTAATTCTGTATTTACAAGTTGCTAATTACTGTAGCATTAAAACATTATAAAGCTAATGTACACGTCTTTAACCTGCAATGTTGTAACCGTGAATGACCTACGACACAGGTTTTCCTAGTGTAGGCATCCACTAAGTCACCAAATCGATTGTATGGACTCATAAATTAGTGTAACCAAAATTGTACATGCAACTTATATGAAATAAAGAGATTTATTATTATTATTATTAATTAGAGAGGCATCGATTTTAAGTTTTAGGGTTCCGTACCCAAAGGGTAAAACGGGACTCTATTACTAAGAGTCCGCTGCCTGTCCTTCTTTCCATCTGTCACCAGGCTGTATCTCATAATCCGTGATAGTTAGACAGTTGAAATTTTCACAGATGTATTTCTATTGTTAACTACCTGCCCGGAGAGACTTCGTTCTGTCAAAAGTAAATTAATTATGGTAATTCCCGAGTTTAGGAACACTTTTTTTTTTTACCTATTTTTTATGTTTTTCACCTTTTAAACCTTCTCTGGACCTCCACGAACATTTCAAGATTAAAATCAGCTAAATCGGTTCAGCCGTTCTCGAGTTTTAGCGAGACTCACGAACAGCAATTGATTTTTATATATATAGATAATGATCTTTAATACTTTGACCTATACCACATAGTACTCACACGGTGCTACAGAAATATGTGGCCATATTTGTGATAGTATTTCTGCCCATAGATATCGTAACTTTCTCAAAGAAAGTAATAGTCTATTTCGCAAAAATATGATGGCCTTTCGTACTAAGTTTTTTTTTAAACTGTAGTAAATATATTTTAATATTTAATAAAAATTCAATCGCTTTGAATATTATTTTGAGCTTCATATATTTCGTAAAGCTGTTTAATATTCAACGATCAGACATCGAGATTTGAGAACTGTAATTTTGTCTTTAGATTCTGACATAAAAAAATGCAACACGTGTAATCACGTCTACTATATTTATTTTTGTGATCAGATGGGGAAATACTTACTATTTGGTTCGTTCTTGTTATGGTCATTTGCCGTAAATAAAGTTTCAGATCATTCGTGAATCGTGACGTTTTTGTCAAGTAGTCACACTTATAGTTTTATAAATCCTACAAGTATACTACAACCTACCTAAATGTAAAAAAAAGCCTGTTCGTTGCCTCTTTACGCGCGAATAATTCAAGGGATTGTGATGACATTCATCTTCATATAGACATCATGCATCGTGATAGTAAGTCAGTTTAAATTTTTACAAAATATGTATTTCTGTTGCCGCTATATAAACACATACGTACTAAAAAAGGAATAAAATAAATATTTATGGGGGCTCTCATACAACAAACGTGATTCTTTTGCTACGCCTACGTGATATTTTTGCTCGTTTTTGTAGATATAGTACGGAACCCTTCTTGCAAATGCGACTCGCACTTGGCCGGTTTTTATTTGTTTTTGGGATGTTTCTATGGGAAGTAGGCGCAGGTATAATTTCCGGGAGTACCTAAAGTTACTTTTCTACATATTTATTATTTACGAAAATTCAGAAAACATTTTTTGCGATGTTGTCTGTGATAAGAATGAGATATAAATATTTGAATTATGTCGTATCAAAACTCCAATCAAAATGTGAGCAACTAATATCTTGCCAAACGGATAATATCAATAAATATTATAAATATTTATATATTAAGTAGGTAAAACAAAGAAGTTTCTGAACAAACCATCTCACAGTTATAAATCAAGGAAACTACCTATTTAATTTAAATAAAACATAAATTATGTATAAAATGTCGGTGTTTACAAACACAATGATATACGGTTTAAGTATTGATAACAAACCGGTAAACAAAGAACACGAGGTCGGCTTTGGTGAAGAGCCAGCGCAGGAGTACTTTGCCCACCACGACTGGAAGCTTACTGGGCGCCCTGTAGCTCCTCCCCTTCATTTCATTCCTTCGGGACACCCAACGTGTCCAAGCAACATGACCACTGGCGTAACCAAGTCCAAACAATTAACACAACACTATGTTAGTTCACCTACAGAACACGGGTTAACGAACTAATAATTTTATTTACGATCGATAGAATAAACAATTACAGTTGTTTTCGTATGTTCTTGTGGTTGTATGCGCGCGCGCCAATGCGACGGAGCGACTGCGCACGGTATCGCGGCTCGGCTCACGATCACCGCGCGGTGCGGCTTCAGCCCACTCTTGCGCAAGGCCACTAGGGACACCTGCTTCCAGTGCAGACATGGACCGAGAAAGTAGATGATGTCATATTATCAATGCAATTCGTATAAATGCAGTTTTAGTTAACGATTCGGAATAATTAAATCTGATTGCAAAATGTAGATAAGACAGTTTTCCCGTTAAACACATTTTCTGAAAATGAATTGTCAGATTTGTCAGATTATTTATGTAGATTCAAATTTAAAAATTATCACGTACTTTTGTACGTATCTGACAAGAATAGACTGCCAAAAAATCCTTGTAAATGTAGCATTAATGGCTAGCGAGCCTGCTTACATTGGTGATATATTTTTATCATAGTTGCATAGAAATATCCGCTGTAAGTAGAAATATCTCACACGATCTTTTTTAAACAATTTCATTATAATACGTATCCGTATCGTGTGAATGTGTTACGACATTCACAAAACAAAAGTTCAGTTGATCGTCAACTCCGACGAAAAAACACATTTACGCAATATTGTGACGTGTGTCTTATTGCAGTTAGCATTATTCAGCAAATATTTCGACCCCATAGTGTTAATATCAGCAGATGATAAACTAAAGTATTGGTGAACTATTGTTTGACCTTAGAGTCATGGCTCTTTTGAATTAATGACTGGTATCGATAGGATGGATGCTAAGCAAGGCGTTGCATTGTACAGTACCAATAAATGACATAAAAAGCAACTTATTTTAGGGTGTAGTGGTATAGTGCTCTTCAGAGTCGCCAAAAAAGACGAGATATCTAGTGGTGGTACCTGGTGACTTGATAAAATTAAACTATTTTAGACGAATTCTATGGCGTTTTATTTGGACTATTAACTCCCGACGTTTCGTCTGCCGTGATCATGACTTCTGCAAAGGTGTCGAGACGTCAGGAAAACGCTATGGAATCAGTTTAAAATATTATTTCAATGTCTAACAATAACGTAAAACTGATATTTTGATAAGTCATGATGCGATTAAACAGATCTTAAAATCATTTTGTAATTTCATGACTAATCTTAATATATGGATGATTCTGATTTATCTTAGTCATGCTCTTTAACGGGATACTGTTTGTAATCACTTGTAATGCTAACGTTAACTATATTATTTATCCTTCCCTACTACTATTTATGTTTTATATTAAATCTCGAATGGTAATTCTATAAGGATACATTTTAATATTTTATTTCATGTTCGTTGTTCACAGGCCCATGAATAGGATGTTTCTAAGTTAGGAAGCGTCCAAATACACACATCAAAAGTGTCTAGGGATCAACATATATTTTTGCAATAACTTTTCTCCTGATTGATATTAATTAAAATTTTCTTTAAGGATTCATCGAATAAAGTGTTTTCGTTTGTCACAGTAACGATAAACCAAGTCACCTTTGCATTAATAAAGAAATTTGCCATTTTCCTAATAAAGGGATTTTTGACATTTGAACCACTAACACAAAAGTTCGAAAAAAAGACTGAAATAACAGTTTTCTTTAAAATTTTATTGGGTAACTTAAACAATTAATAATCCGTGTTTCTACCGCGAACACTAACAACACAAGAACATCGGTTTGGCATACTCAAAATGAGTTCATCCAAATCACGCTGTGGAATGGCCGCCCATGTTCGTTGCAACAACAAAAAAAGGTCTTCTTGCGACTGGATACCCTCCATATTCGGCAGAGCTCTTCTCTGTAGCATATCCCATGCATGCTCAATCGGGTTCAAGTCTGGCGACTGAGCAGGCCAGGGCAGGACATTGATGTTAGCTGCGGCGAGAGTCTGTCTTACAACTCTTGCGGTGTGCGGTCGTGCATTATCATGCATTAACTGAAATAAGGGACCGATTTGCACTTGTAGAGGAACGATGACGTCTGATACAATCGTCTCAGCATACATTTGAACGTTGAGGTTGCTTCTGATCCAAATCAACTCAGTTCTTCCGCCGATCCAAATACCCGCCCATACCATGATGGTTCCACCACTATAAGGATGGACTTCCTGGCAGGATTTTAATCGCTGTTGGCGTCCAGGGGTTCTCCAGTGTCGTATACGTCTTGTATCCGGTCTCATACCAAAACGAGACTCATCAGAAAAGCACACGAAACGCCATTGTTCTTCTGCCCAATTTCTGTGTTCAAGAGCCCATTGATATCGAATCCTACGATTGTGCATTGCTATAGGTGGTACCCGTAGCGGTCTTCGGGAATGAAGGTTCACTTCATGCAAGCGGTTTCTGACTGTTTGGTCGCTAATTAAGTTCCCTGAAGAGTGATGAAGCCTCACGGCTAACATCATGGCGGTTATTGTTGGAGCTCTTCGAGTTAAGATTTGAATGTATCGGTCTTGTCTCCGTGTGGTGCAGCGATACCGTCCTCCATGGCGCTCAGCCACGGTACCAGTGCTTCGGTAACGTGTCCAAAGTCGACTGATAACACTCTGACTTGTATTCAGAGCTAAAGCCACAGTACGTTGCCGGGAACCAGCTTCTATCATTCCCACGGCTCTGAGCATTTCTTCCCTGCTTAAATGACGTCGCCGCTCCATAATAACGTTGGTTTTAATCAGTAGTAGGGAAACAGTAGCACTAATAATGTCTTCAATGCGTTGTATGTTTTTATAGGGAAAATATTGACAGCTGATTTTCATCTTTTACTCGAATTTGATTCACAGTTCCTGATTCGAATTATGAAATGCACCAAAAAGGATCCATATAAATTTATAAAATCATAAATTTATTACAAAGCCAAATCTCAATCTCAAGAAATCCGCATAAAAATGCTTGATCCCTAGACACTTTTGATGTGTGTACTTGAATAATCAGGTTGTTTAGCAATAGTAATCCATTTTTAATTTTGTCTTATATTTATTTTGTAAAATAATCGATAATGAATCAACGATATGTAATGCACGTGATTTCTGTTTTCAAATTGTTTGCAGATCCCAATACTATGTATAATAGCATAACCTTTTTCAGTTAGTTTTTTAAAGGCCACAAGTATTATTAATCATACCAGCTCTCTCGTTATTAATACTTCTACATTTCTTCAACCTTGACCTTGTGTTCGCGAAGTGATTAACGTCCAGAATCTTGTGATTTTGAAAGCGATTCGAGGTCCCTTCATTGCTTAAGTATGTGAATTTTATGTTTATTTAATTATTCACTGTTCATATTCGTACGACGAATGAGGTTAGCGCGGGTGGCATACAGTGCCATCGGCATTCAAGACGCGCATGCTCGCTCTGTAAGCAGACCATATACATGCTATTGCTGAGCAAGATCGCCTTTGTTTTCGAATGAAACACGTTTGGTGGTGTAGACGTGAATGCCGTTAGGCTAGTTGGAGATCAGGTTTTAATACATGCTTCGTCGATAATCAAGTTGTATTATAGTTTTCTAGAACGTTGTCCCCTCTTCCTAATGATCTTAGTTTCCGCAATATCTATTGGTTTCCAAAAAAGACGTATTGTTTTTGGTAAAAATCCCGTTTGGCATACACCTAGTTGACCTAGCTGTTTCTAAACGCTAATATTTTCAATTAGCATACTTTTGTTAAATTTTAAGATTATTCGAATTGCTCTTGCATACCTTGTTATTATTTTGGGGAGTCCGCAATTTGTCGAAGAGCCATCGGTTATTTTTGTTGTTTGATGAAAATTACATTATTTAATTGTTTTTATTTACTTTTTATTCGTAGTGCCATAATGAGTAAAGGCTATAGGAAAATTGAAAAGTATTCCAAGCAGAGGTCGGTGCGTCACCACAAGAATAGATGCGTTTGTTTTTCCTTAAATTGTCTTTAATTGAGGATGGTGTTGGTGATGGTGCAATACAATGGGTTATTCTCAACATTACCTTCGCATTTTTTTTTCGTTTGTGCTAGTTTTTATATTTGCATTTTCACCCTAGTTGTTCTACTACTTTGTAGAAAAGAAATTGTTTTTAATATTTTATAATAATTTTCTGATTTTGAACCGTCCAATCTACTTAATAGGACCTGTTGATTTTAATCTATAATTCTATATATATAAAAATCAATTGCTGTTCGTGAGTCTCGCTAAAACTCGAGAACGGCTGAACCGATTTAGCTGATTTTGATCTTGAAATGTTTGTGGAAGTCCAGGGAAGGTTTAAAAGGTGAAAAACATAAAAAATATGTAGAAAAAAATGTTCCTAAACTCGGGAATTACCTTAATTAATTTACTTTTGACAGAACGAAGTCTGTCCGGGCAGCTAGTAATTTATATTTACGTGTTAATTTTTTTTGGTTCTAATTAGTCTACCAAACTAAGTACCATTTTTTGAATGTCAGCATTATATGCATTGATAGTGCCTAAGAGCTGGGGAGAAAAAACGGCGCAGAAAACCCAGCAAAGTCCCCAGAGAGTTCGAACAAATTATAACTAAATCTCGTTACGAATTACCGCTTGAAAGACTGAGGAAATCGAATCAGGAAATAGTTTGAATACATTATCAGCATGTGTATCGATATAGTCATGCTATCAATGGTCGGACGCCTGGACCTTATCCTTGATACCGCTTTTCCTTGTAATAGAGTATGGGGGGTCTAAACTCTAAACCAATGGATCTTGTGAAAGGCTGTGAAGCAACTTCTGCCGATGCTAATTAATTTGCCACGAATTTTACGTATGCACCTTGGAGTTGTGTACAATTGTTACGCAAATGTTGTGAATAACCAGTATTAGGTGTTTTTTATGTTCAGCTAAGGTCGAAAGGCAAAGTGTGTTCTATTTATTAGCAATTATCGTAATATGAAGTGCCTATGTGAGAATTTCAGTAACAAATAGTTTCGTCGACCGCTTGTTGTGCAAGTCATCTTCTGCCTACCATTTCCTTAAGCTATGTTTGGTTGGGGGTAGGGGGATAAGGGGGAGAACGACAACAAAATCTAGTCGGCCTCAAAAGCCAACCTCACCTGCACGTGGTGTCCCCTGCTAGACGACCGACGAGGCTCTGGCGACCGAGCTGTGGCGGAATAACCACACACCTGGAAGTGAAAGCTGACAGAAGAGGCTTCAGCAGCCTAAGGAACTAAATTAACCTTAAAATGTCTGGTGCAGAAGGCAAGGGGAAACCACTGCAACTAATTTTCCCAAGAAAGTCATCATGGAAGTACAATTACAGAATTCACGAATGCCATGCAATCCGCTTAGCAACCGGCGCCGCTCTGCTTCCGGGGCAAGCGGTGGGAAATGTGCTACCGGCCACAGGGCAGCAGGAGACCAGGCACCCTGTGGAAATTCTGTTACTGGAATATCCTTGAAACTACGCCAAATCCAAAAGATAGGAACATGGAATGTGCGTGGCTTACTCAGCCCCGGGAAGCTCAACATCGTGGAGTCGGAAATCACTAGATGCGGCCTGAATATCTGTGGACTCAGTGAAACCCACTGGAGAGGAAACGGATATTTTCTCACTGAATCCCATGCCGTATACTTTTCTGGTAACGACAACAGCAGCCAGAATGGTGTAGCCCTCTTGATACCAGCACACCAAAGGAATTGCGTGATCGGCTTTGAAGCGGTAAATGATCGGATTATTAGCCTCAAAGTAAAAGCAATGCCAGTGAACCTGACTATAGTGCAGACATATGCCCCCACTAGCACTGCCAATGATGAGATTATAGAGAAGTTCTATTTAGATTTAGAGAGCATCATCAGGAAAATCCCCAATAGGGAAACTCTTGTTTTACTAGGTGATTTCAACGCAAAAATTGGGGGAGACTCTCACCAACTTGGTTGTTGTGTGGGAAGATATGGTCTTGGAGTGCGTAACGAGCGAGGTGAGCGTCTTATACAGTTTGCAACTGAGAATGATCTGGTGATCGTCAACAGTCTGTTTCAGCATCACCCTCGTAGGCTATACACCTGGATATCACCAAACGGGTCACATCGCAATCAAATAGACTACATTTTGACGAGATCACGATGGAGGACATCTGTGAGGAATGCACACACTCTACCAGGAGCGGACTGTGGGTCAGACCACCAGCTACTGATCGTTAAGCTTAAGTTGAAACTAAGAGCAGCTCGCACCTTTATTAAACAGAAGAGAATCGAAGTGATAGATAGCTCTAAATTTTACATCGCTGCAAAGAAGATTTGGATGGAGTGGGGCGATGTAAATCTCGCCGATGAAACGCCTGACATGCTGTGGGAACGAACCCGAAAACTAGTTGCAGAGGCCTTTGCAACCTCTGGGCAACCAAATGTAGTAGGCAAACGACAGCGCTGGATGACAGACAATACGCTGGAACTGGTTGAACGGAGACGCGCTTTAAAAGCACTGGGAGCGAAGGTCAGTGACTTGAATAAATTATCAGCGCAAATTCAGGCGGGATGTAGGCGGGACCACAACGCTCATTTAGTTGGAGTTTGTGAAGAGATTGAGGCTCACGCTAACAGATATGAATCGAGGGATCTCTATCACAAAATTAGATCCATCACCAAATCACTAAATTCCAAGACCTGGACCATCGAAAACAGTGATGGTATAATAGTTACTGAACTGGATCAGATTGCTGATGTTTGGAGAAGCTATTGCCAGTCCTTGTTCCAGGATGATCAGTCGGAAACGTTTCCCAATACAGAGCCCGATATTGAGAACCTAGAACCAAACATTCTTAAGTCTGAAGTCCAAGCCGCTATAAAGTATCTTAAAAATGGAAAGGCTACCGGACGAGATGCAATCCCGGTCGAGACTCTTAGAGCTTTAGATGATATAGGTATCGATATCTTCCACATGATCTGCAACAAGGTATGGCGTTCGGGAACATGGCCAACAGAATGGACTCACACGGTTTTCATTCCTCTACATAAAAAGGGTTCAACTAAGAAATGTAGTAATTACCGTCTCATAGCACTTATATCTCACGCTAGTAAAATCTTACTACACATTCTGAATGAACGATTGAAGGCCTTCCTATCAAAGGAGATAGCTCCGGAACAGGCTGGTTTCGTTAAGGGAAAGGGCACACGCGAGCAGATCCTCATTGTTCGCCAGATCATAGAAAAGGCAAGAGAATTTAATAAGCCAACTTATATTTGCTTTGTTGACTTCTCGAAAGCGTTTGATTCTGTGAAATGGCCAATACTTTGGAGTGTTCTGCTAGACATGGGTGCGCCGCAACACTTGATACATCTTCTCAGACGCCTTTATGAAGATGGAACTGCATCTGTACGAACGGATGATGTCCTGTCAGAAAATTTTCATCCCAGCGCAGGCGTTCGTCAAGGATGCATACTATCACCACTCTTGTTCAATGTTTACACTGAACTCATATTGCGCATCACCCTGGAAGACTGGACAGATGGTATATCAACTGGTGGCTACAAATTATCAAATTTGCGCTACGCCGATGATACGACCTTGTTTGCGACTACCTCTCATCATATGGAAGAGCTGTTTCTTAGAATGGAGCAAGTGAGTATAGAATTTGGACTGAAGATTAACCGCAATAAAACCAAGATGATGATTGTAGACCGAGCCAACAATAATTCGCTCGAAGTTAAAAAAATAGCGAATTGTGAAGTCGTCCAATCTTATATATACCTTGGAGCTTTAATCTCGAACAAAGGCGGGTGTTCTGACGAAATAAAACGACGAATGGCCATAACCAGAACTGCGATGGACAAGCTGAAGAAAGTATGGAAGAATCGGAATGTTACGAGGGCTACTAAAACCCGCCTAGTACAATCGCTCGTTTTTCCCATATTTCTGTACGCTGCGGAAACATGGACATTGCGACAAGTCGAAAAGAAAAAAGTTGATGCTCTGGAGATGTGGTGCTGGAGACGGATGCTGGGAGTATCGTGGACCGATTTTCGCACCAACATCTCTATACTCCAAGAACTCGGCATAAAACAACGTCTTTCAGCAGTCGTACAAAGTCGCATTTTAAGGTTTTTTGGACATATTTCTCGGCGCACCAATGACTCCATCGAACGCCTTGTGGTACAGGGTAAGGTAGAGGGCACCAGAGGGCGAGGGAGGTCGCCCATGAGATGGACCGACCAAGTGAAGTCTGCTGTGGGTGGCTCCTTGAACGAGTGCAACAGGTTGTCCGCAAGCAGAGAGAAATGGCAAATGATCGTGAAGCGAATAACATCTGCCTCTACTGAAGTCGCGACCTGATGACCACGACCGCTCTGTAAAGAGTGTAACGACGAAGAAGAAGAAGAATGTTTGGTTGGGTCGGCTTCCAGTCTTACCGGATTCAGCTGAATACTGTATTTTATATGGAGTAGTTTCTTGAGCCAGTGTGTTTTTATAACATATTAATAGATACGTACCCGTGCTAAAGTTATCCGTTGATAATTTTGTGTCAACAACCGTGAGCTGTCAAAAATGGTTAATGTTTGTATAGTCAGTACTGTGGCAATATTTCTAACCTTTTAATTAACTAGGTTTGATTAAAATGTCGAAATGCAGACGTAGAGATTTATGCAAATTCGAGACAAGATTAATTATAAACTTTACAACACATTTAACATGCTTATTTTTACGAGCAAATTATTGCTAACAAGAATCGTAAAAACAATAATGTTATTGAGATGCTATAATGATGGCTTGGGTAATTATAGTTTTCAGTGGTCTAGGTTACACCTGTATATCGACGTCTCAAGTTTAGTTGAGTTGCAACTAGACTACTTAACTGTCCTAGTTTAAAACTGGTCGTTATAAATAACTATAATTATGTACTACATGGTACTTGTACTTTGACTATCAACTATTTATTTATTGTTCTCAATTTTTTGAACCTCATAAATTCTGTTAGTTTTATCCTGGGTTAAGAATATTCATTAATTGTGATCATTTAGAATTTTAATGCTTTATTAGATTTCAGGGTTTAAATATAGATTACATACCCAGTTCACTTTTCGCTATTGTTAGATTTATCGACGTTATATCAAAAGTGCCATAATCAGAAACAGCTTATATCTAGTACCTACTTTTCTTGATCATACTAAATAAATGCAGTATTCAGGTACGTACCTGTACATTCAACAGCAAAAGTAGATGATGAATTAAGTTTATAACTTTTAGAGTCAAAACTGATCACATACGTTGAATCACTTCGACGCCACACAGTTCTGACACGAACTCTGTTCATTAGTATTGAATTTCAGATTTTGATCATCTACTTTTGCTTTTTACTGTACTATGAACTTTAGAAGCAGTTCTGATTCCCTTATGGAAAGGAGACGGTGCACTACAAGGCAGGTAGCATTATCTCGCTTCGACAAACTAAGACTGATAGTAAGCGCGATGATTTCTTCGTGATTGTATAACTATACTTACACAAACAGTGCACTCTGCATAGTGCACGCCTCACTAGAGTGTAAAGTTCCGTATCGTGTAGGTAATCAGCGATGCATCAGGCGGTGGTCCTTGGTTCGTGTCGGAAACGTCGCTTAAGGTGAAGGTTGTATTCCTGTACTTTCTAGGCTAGTTTACAAAGCATATAAAATTGTAGTAACGGTACAGATAGAAATGTACTGTTTTCTACGCCAAGGACGTCGGAAAATGCTGATGCTTGCTCAATGATTACTTGTTTTTATATTGGAATTATATAGTACTATAGGATGTAACATCTGTACGTTTAGCAATTAGGATCTACAGCTATAGTTTATGTGAATATTTTTTTAAGGTTTGAATAATTTTTTTCTTATGCTTTTTTTGTACGGTCTGTACATGTATTACCTACACTATTGTTGTTAACCTCGGTCTTAAGTTCTTGAACTATAAGATAAGATGGAGAAATTTTTTATAGCACCTCGATTACTCATGATGTTTGTGTTCGTAAAAGCACGTACTGACCTTTAGGTATAGAATCAATCAATTCAGCCTTCAGATGCAATTGCAATTAAAAAAACATTAAAATTTGCCTTATTTGGCGCCAATTGTTAGTTTCGCAATATGAATAAAACAATTGCTATTTAAATAATGTGTTGGCTTCGCTTGATTACGTGTGTTGTGTTTATATTGACGATTAAGATTGGTTTTAATGTCAACTGTGCTTCATGCATTCACTTAGCTAGGTTTCGGTCCTGGGTTGTTTGATTAATCAGTTGCTCGTTAAATTGTGTTTAGTAATACTATTGTTTTAAATATTTCTAAGGGATATAGAATCAAGGAGAATGGGAAACAGCGTTCTCCCCAGCGTGGTGACTGGGGCAAACAATTAATGGTGTGCGCACCACAACGCACTGTCTCCCAACTCCAACAGAGGACCGGGTGTTGTGGAGAGGACTAGGTCCAGGAGTGGACAAGATTCAATATTTATTTGGGCCGCCACGGGCTTGATTGTTGATTGATGGATTGAAATATTACTTTACGTCGGAATGCAACATATTAGATGTTTTTGGCATAGATTTGAGAGAGAGATTAGAGATTGATCTTATTCATTTTTCAGCGTTGATTAAGGTTGTTTTTTAAGGAATAGGACAGCATTGTTTAAGGAATAGGGCTGCAGCCAACCATTTAAAGGGTTGGTCCCTTGACACAATAACTCATATCCCATTTATGTTGAACTTAATCCGGTGAAACTGCTTAAGTTTTATTGAATATGTATTGTGTTAGCTACAGTGGGAAACGTCTTTCAATGTTTTGAAGAAGAACAAAACATCTTTGAACTCGGTTAATTAACACGATGAAAAGACCTTTTAAAGTCAGTTAAGTCAGTACCTAAAAAAAGCATGTACCATTAATTTAACTCAAGTTTCTCAAATAAAACCTTTATTCATAAGGTAATCATTTATTGCTTTGTTTATTTTTATGTGTTGTCTTTGTTTGATCGTACTATGCTTCTAAGCTTTTTGTTGTTTTTTAATTAATATCCACAGTTGTAATTTTGTCATACATGAAAACACTTCAGAAGTGCTTAAAGGTTGAGTCATTTTTTTAACACATTTGTATTTTATAACTTGTAATAGGATAATTCAATATTTATTTTAATTTGTCAACACAATTACCTACAGTTATGTATAGAACAGAGATTCAAGTGTAGTCTACTAACCAATTATTATTAAAAAATCAGGACGCGCAGAATGAATAAAAATTGGAATAAAAACATGGTAATATTGGGAATATTATGATAATAAAAATATTTTTTTACACTGTGACATTCTTATTAAAATAACTAATGTGTTTATAATTCATAAATATTAATTTATTTACATGTTTAGAACAATAATTAAGTTATTTAGTACTTTTTGGGATGGGTAAAAAATGTTAAACTCGCGTCAGGGCTCTGGGGTAAAGGGTAAAGGGGGACTAATCTTAAGAGGCGGCGCAGGGCGCTTGCGCGTGTGTTTGATAACATCCGGTGTCAGCTTAAAAAAATATGTCAATGAGTGTCAGTGTAATTTTTTGTGAAAACTTCTTTAGCGGCGGAGTGTCTGACTGTGTGTTTGTACTACAGCATGCTACGCGCATCTACGGATGGTGACTGTAGATGTTCGACCATCGGTATACTTGTAAAATTCGTATATAGTGTGTTTAAAATATGGAAATTGAACTAAGTGCATCTATTATGTAATGCTATTTTTATTTGCTAGTTTTAACTATTTCCGGAGTTCAACCCGTTGGTTTTTTTACAAGTGCCTATGTTTTCTCCAATTCTCTAAATAAGACGACAAATTTGGGACAACTGATAAGTTATCCCATCTGTTATCCAAAAATAAAAACAAAATACGTAGCAAAATTATGCATACTCGCATTGCAAGAGCCGTCTAGCGCTTGTCTAGATAACTTAATATTTATTCTTCATATATTTATTATAATAGAATAAATCACTCTTTTTATTACAGTTTGTCTGTAATTTAAATGCATCGTACGCAATGATATCTAAATCACTAGTTTTGACATTGTGTGAATTATCATGAACGGTATTTAAAACAAATCATAAGGCTGCCTGCAGGCTGGCTGCAGATCTGAGAAAGTGAGAAAAATTGGCCAATAGGATTTCAGTCTCCGAGCGAAGCGGGGATTTTATGCTCTCCTATAGGTCATTTTACTCCGTTTCTCCGTTTTGCAGCCTCGCTCTACTTCAGTGGGCAGGCAGCCTAAGTCTGTGTTTCCACCAATGATGCGCTAGGCCGCTGAGCGGTGCGAGGATGTGTAACAATCTCGTTTCTCACTCCCCGCTGCTTGTTTTAGTCTGCAACAAGGCCTCGCAACATTTTCCTCGCAACACATCCCTCGCACACATCCGTCACAACACAATCCTCGCATCCCATCCCTCGCATCCCATCCCATCCCTCGCATCCCATCCCTCGCATCCCATCCCTCGCATCCCATCCCTAGCATCCCATCCCTCGCATCCCATCCCTCGCATCCCATCCCTCGCATCCCATCCCTCGCATCCCATCCCTCGCATCCCATCCCTCGCATCCCATCCCTCGCATCCCATCCCAAGCATCCCATCCCTCGCACTCATCCTTCAATTGTTTTGTATGTACAAAATCCCATCTCCGCTGAACCGTTTTCGTTAGAGATGCGCTGAGCTGAGATTGGTTCTTAATAATCTATGGCTACACATCGCAAGTGGAACCGCACCCTTAGTCTATATTAACCGACTAGGTCTTTGATATTTCAATAGAGATATTGGTCTATAAACGTCACTTAATCGAATATTGCTGTCTTAGTTTACATCAATTTAATGTTGTTATTCAATGCTTCTCAATGTGCATGTAATAAGGAAACCAGCTCTGTGGCTTGTGTAAAATTTCAAACATTTTTGAATGCTAATTTACTCGTATTTTTTAGGGTTCCGTACCTCAAAAGGTAAAAACGGAACCCTTATAGGATCACTTTGTTGTCCGTCTGTCTGTCTGTCTGTCTGTCTGTCTGTCAAGACCTTTTTTCTCAGGAACGCGTGGAGGTATCAAGCTGAAATTCATATCAAATACTCAAGTCTATGGTCTCTTGGAGCTGTGAAAAAATCAAACTTCTAAGTCAACGCGATCAAAAGATACTCCCGTTTATGCCGCAAATTTTCGACACTCGCAAGGGAATCAAAACCTACAGGGTACTTCCCGTGAACTCAGAATCTTGAAATTTGGTATGAAGCAACGTTTTACAGCAGAGATATAGGAAAAATTGCGAAAAGTATACATTTTTAGTTATATCATATAATAAAAATATTTTTAATAATTTTAAACTTACTACCCCTTTCCTCATGAACGCGTAGTGGTATTATATTGAAATTCATATCAAATACTCAAATCTATAATACCTTTAAGCTGTAACAAAATCAAACTTCTATGTCAACGCAATCAAAAGAAACAGGAATTAAAACCGCATATTTTGAAACTCGCCACTACTCGCAAGGGAATCAAAACCTACAGGGTACTTCCCGTGAACTCAGAATCTTGAAATTTGGTACGAAGCAACGTCTTATAACACAGATAAAGGAAAAATTGCGAAAAGCATAAACAGGTTTGTACGGAACCCTCGGTGCGCGAGTCTGACTCGCACTTGGCCGGTTTTTTTTTAATAAATTCTTTAGTAAGTTAGCATGGATTATTGACATAGTTGTTTAAAGATTTAAAACGTCTTAAATTATATTGGTTTAGCTAATGCCAAAGTTAGGTTCGGTAAATTAATACGAGTGGGAATTATTGTTAGGTAATTTTGTTTTTTCAATCGATAAAACGGTTATGGGTGATTTTTTTAGTTTTTAAGTTGTATATTTTTACTAAACATGTGTTACCAGTTATCACCTTAATATTAAAGGAAGCCATTAATTATCGTATACGGATATCCTTGTTGGGTTTTACGGTAAGTCAACACCCACTAAGAATGTAAGCTTCCACCTACGCTATAGGAGTTAGCTGTTTTGTGTATGTTAGAAATACACACGTTTACGTAAAATAACAAAAAAAAATAGCCGGAAAAACAAGTCGTGTGTTTTAATGAACGGACTCATGTGCACAAGATTGCAGGTTCGAACCCATTACATACAAGTACCAATGTGACTCTTCAATTATTCTAAGACACCATTGACTATTGGCGAAGAAAAACATCTTGAAGAAAGCTGAATTACAAAAATTCTGAAATCGCCAACCCGCATGCCAGCATAGTGATCTTCCTTCTTTTCAAAATTCAAAATCATTTATTCAAATCAGGCTACCATGTAGCACTTTTTGTACGTCATAAACACAGACAGCACCCTGATTCGCCCACCCCACCGCTTCCTAAGTGCTCTAGCCGGGGAGAAGATTAGTTCTGAATATGTCAAGATGCCTTTGCCCAACAGTGGGATATTTACAGCACGTATTATTATAACGTTGCTATTCAGTATATAATGTCATTGTTGTTGCATAAATGATTGCTTAAATCACACGATTTTATACCATTAACACAATTATAGCGCGAGATTTCTTAATTCACAATAGTGTTAACTGTTTAAGAACAAAACATAACAAACAAGTATACATACCTAACCTTAAATTTCGTGGTGGCCTAGCGGTTCAATGACCGGATTCGCATGCACATGGTTGCAGGTACGAACCCAGGCAAGTACCAATGTGACTTTATCAAAGTTCTATTAGAGTACTTTCTTAATCATTCTAAGATATCAGTGATGGAAATATTGAAATCTGAAATCGCCAACCCGCAATGAACAAGAGTGGTGATCAATGCTCATCCCTTCTCTATATGGGAAGAGGCCTGTGCCCAGCAGTAGGACGTTTATAGGCCGGTATTATATATTAGGTATACCTATACATAACCTAAATATGGTACCTAATTTCTAAAATCGATGTTTTTAATTCATGAAGACTTAAAAATCAAAGATTTTTACTCCCGAATACTGGGTCTCAAATGTCTATCTGTCACTATACTTTACACCTTTAACTGACAGAGACATCATGAGACTTATCGGCGGCTTCAAAGTGATTGACGTTTCAGTATTCGGGCATTTAATAGTCTTATTGTTTTCCTTCGATGAATTTGTATTGTATGTATTTTAGTTAATAAGTAAGTAATTATTTATTAACCTGAGATGACTTTCTATATTTCTCCTTTTTTTGCGATTTTGAAATAATCTCAGAGGGATATATAACCTTTAAATACTTATTACCTAACCTATATTATAACCTAACCTTTTTATTAATGGAAGTACCTATCTAAGCACCAAAAATTTGCGAAAAGATATTTTTGTTTCAAAACTATCAACACTGTGTCATTGGAGACAGTTTTGGTTCGTCCTATCAATTGATTTTCACTTGTTTATATCAAGATTTGAAATCCTCATTCTAACTTTCTCTTTCACAGATCCATGTCTATACATTTTACGGTTCTCATCCCAACTGCAGTTCGGGGAGAAGTCGCACGAGGTCAGCATGACTGCCCTGCGTCTTGTACAGAGGATGAAGAGGGACTCTATACACTCTGGCCGAAGACCTTCAGGAATTTGTGGAGCGGGTAAGTTGGTCCTACATCAACTCTCATATCATGTCATAGACTGATAGACAATACTGGGAATAAGATTTATTTATATGTATACATAATGGTGCTGATTTCTCTTTACGCAAACTAAACTAAATTTAAACAATGACTTTCTTTTACTAACTTATAGCGTCAGAAAAGGACGGCAACAGATAACTAACTTAGAAATGTCAAACTAGTTCTCGCCTTGAACATAGCGTATTTTAAGAGCACGTTTTTACTTGTCGCTAAATTTGTTTGAGAATTTTATTTGGAACTAAATTTGACAGTTCTAATTTTCGTCTCGACGGTCCCTACGAATAAACCCTTATCTGCAAATGACAAATTTTACAGGAGAGCGTTTTTAAGTTTCAAACGCGTGTGTAATGAGTTCTATTTAACTTAGAGTCTTGAAATTTTGTATGACCCTTTATTGTAATAGATATTTTATAAAAAATGTTAAAGTAAGATGTAAAAGTCCTTTTAAGTGTGTTAATTATCACTTACTTACTTATACATCGGAATCATCCCTATCACAAATAGATTAAGTGGCACTTAATAACTTTTACGTGGTAGTACTTTAATGATTTAGAGTTGTAATTGCCATTTATGAAATTGTACGTGGGTTAAATAATTTAAAAAAAATAATGTTAGCAGTATTTAAGTTGTTTACGTACTTACCAAATTGCGCAAATTATAGGTTTATCAGTTTTACGGGGATTATAAAACATTTTATTCAGTTGTTTTTCAAAATATCCTTTTCTTTAATAACCAACAGCTTGAGACAGTATTTTATGTTTTATTAATTTAATTATTCAGCCTTTTTTCAGTACGACATATCGTATATTCTTTGTAATAGTAACGACATCCAGAAGATTTAATAAGCGTTAATTAAAAAAAATATAGATTAATTAGTAGTAGGTATCAGTAAAAAAAAGTAACCAAATCACATTTTCCTTAGTGAAATGACTAGTAATGGTTTGTCTAATAAAATCTAAATCTTTGACAAAATAAAATAAATCAAAAACCTTTTTCTCTACTAATAAACATCCATTATAAAACCAAAACCACTTCTAAGTCAATTGAATTATTAAAATATATACTTTTATTATTTCACCAGACTTAAATCTATACTTAACTGAGAAACTACTCCTCTTCATCGGAACATGAAACAATTAAATCACCAGAAGCAAGAGACTCATAAAATCCATGATTTTGCAATATTTATTTAGGGGTTGATAAAGAGAGCCTGTGTAAGCCTGGCTCACTTTATCGTGAAATAAAATATATTTAGTTTTCTTTTATAATAATACATAATATGCTGGCTTCTGTATGAGGAGACGAAGGTACTTTTTGAAAGTCGAATGCTGCAGTAACGATTGTGCTAGGCAAGTTAATAGCAGATAGTTTATCTATATTTTTTAGTCTTCAAGCCATGTCCTTATTTCGTAATTGTTCAGTCAATTGTGATTGAATATCTTCACTGGTTTTTATGGGCAATGCACACGTTGCATTGATCTTTCTTCGAATGATGAAACTCAATTTTGAAGTTTTAATTGACAATGTCGTTGTATTGCCTCAACGTTATAGCTATGTTCGTTTCTGCCCATGGTAGCCTCACTTTGTAGAGTCTAAACATCGAAGTCATGTTCAATTCACTATCTAAATATAACTTTGACGATTCTTTCCGATTCTAATGTGAGTCCATTGGGGTGAATGCTTTTACATGGTCTCAAACGTTTTTAATCATTTCATCTTTCTTTACTTTAGGATGATAATACCCTCTCTTATCACGACCTGTTGCAAGTTCATCTGTCTTATTAAACTTATTCAAAGCTGTTCGTAGGCCGCCTTCCCCAATTTATAGCTAAGGTGTGCAAAAACATCTTTTTACGCACAATACTCGTTCGTCTCTGCCGTCTCCTAGACTTTTTGGTAGATGGCTAACGAGTTACTGTGTGACAAATAGTCTAGAAGACGGCGGAAATACTTGACAGAAAATAATCTTTTTGATGGGCCCTTTAGTTGTAATCCCTCACTTACTGATTCTTTAACACCAGCAAACCAAGAAATCCCACAGCTGGAATCGACCACCAAGAGACCAGAATTGCTTAAAAATCTGTTTCCTAACTTCTTATATTTTTTCTTTGCACTTTAATCGGCACTCATCACCGCAAGCAGGTAGTAAAGTCTTTTCGGATCGTACTTTTCCATTTCGACTAACGCACATAGGCCCTGATTTGTAACTGTTTTCTCTTGCTATCTATCCATACAGTTTTGTTCACTTTGCGTATTCTTCTTGAGTCAGTTCTTTCCTTCACTCTCCTTTTCTTTTTTCTTTGTCTTTGATTCAACATTTTTAATTATAGTCAATAAAGAAGGAGACCCTAAGGGTGTACTTGTGTCTAAAGGTTGCTCGGCATCGGACAAGACATTAATTTCTTCTAGCATTATGTTTCTTTCTGGATCATGCGATGCTCTGACAACAGGTCAAGTCTGATTTAGTAACTAGAGTGGCTAAACACGGGCGCGTAGGCTGATACGAAAGAGTAAGTAATTCTGTATAAGCTTCAACCTTGTCGTCTATTTCAGATCGAGGAGTTGGATTCGAGTATAATGTAGATAAAATAATGTTAGGTTGTATAATATCTAATAGGTAGAACCTAATTCTGGCTGCGAAATTTCATTCGAGCGAAAAATGTTTTTTTTTCGTGGGATAAATCTGTTACAGAAGCTTCTTTTGTTTGTTATGATCAAGGTGTTCATCTTCATTAGGATCCCTTCGATGCGGAGCTAAAAAAGGAAACATGATTTACTTTATTTTTATCATAAATTCACAAGTCGTATCTCGTAACTGACGGGATCAAAGTAACATTCCGATGTAAACATACGTAAGTAGTAGATATGAATAAAAACTATATTTTTGTTCCAGCGTAAAATCACCTATTTACCACTCACTGCATTTTAGTTTTAATTTATCCAATGTAAAACAACATAACTACCAAATACAAAAAAATACGTTGGAATTCTAAAACTATCTTACCTGAATGAGTTCTGGGCAAATCACTTTTCCTTTTTACACTTGAAACTGTTTTCTTTGTTTTACGCGGTTGCCCATTGCGATAATTTGTATTATTTACCTTCCGAGATGCTTAAATTTGTTTGATATTCACGCAGCAAAACAAAACTTGACCGTTTTTGGCACCGGTTTTGCGTATGTCCCGCAAGTGGCAGTTACGGGGGAGCCGCGGAGTGATACGACAGAGTGTTCAACGTAAACTTACCGAACTGCCACTATTGTTGTTCTACGATGGAAATTATAGTAAATATTGTAGTTATGGGAAATTTCGTGTATGGATATAAGGTTGAATTTGACAACTTAGACTGTTTTTTATTAAACTAAATGATAGTGTTGGTGGTCCTGAAGGTCACGGTAACAAAACATGCAAATCACGTATCTACCACTTAGGGGAATGTACGTAGGGACCGTCGGTCTGTCCTTTTCTAAATATGTCCAAGTAAATCGGGGCCAATATTTGCCTAAGCTGGAAAGAAAAATAATTTAGATTCTTTCTAAAATAAAAGGCACATAAAACTCGTTTTTAATTCAACTGATTGCTCTTGGTATTAGAGAAATTTAAATTCGCTTTCTTTCGAGTTTAAATATTTTTATACTTTTTACTAATTTAATAGTCATAATATTGCATCTTCAAATCCATCTTCATAAAATCAAATATTGTTGCTTCCAGCCCCTTTAGACAAGGTACATTCCTACAGTCGTTATCGCTGATCAAATCGCAATGAAAGAAAGTGACAAGTCAGAGTCACGTGAGTTATCGAAGACAAATGTCATTTCATACAATATTTAATGTCATATAAGCGATTTCTATCATCGTTAACGCTTGTAGAAATGTACATTGTCTAGGGGGCCGATCCGACAAAAACTAGTAGCAATAACGGGTATTGTTATATTATCTTTTATAACCTGTTTACAGAAAGTTTCCCTTTTTACTATCTGACCTCAACGGTTGTTTATTTAAAACTCCTTTACGACATTATATAAAACTGGTTTTGAAGCCAAAAAACAAGAATACAATTATTAAAGGTTATTTTTATACCTGCCGTTATAAATAATTTCATTAGGATCAATAAAATACGTATAACATTTTATTAAGAGTCTATTTAAAACTTGTGTGGTAATATCGTATTTACTACTTTTACTAAACCCTGCACTTAACAAGTTTTATAATGTATTCTGGTATTGCGTGTGGTGACCTCAAGTACGGCAGATAATTACATAATCTTCAATAAAAACTTCTTTGTTCGCTAAAATTCCTATGCGTAATAAATGCACGGAAATGAACTAACCGGATCGGCCGTGATCTTGGCAAATTTGATTTCCTTTGCCTGACGTGTCAGAATGTTTGGTTGACACTGTAATTTCCGCATCGACAACTGACAAAAATAGAGTTGAGATGTATCATATGTATTGGTACGGGAGCTGGCAACGTTTTCGAGAAGTCATTTCAGTATGGCTGGATTTTTAATATGTTATTTGGCATAGAATTTAGCATATGATAGGATAGGTCTGGCACCTGGGACCGGTTGCGTTTACTAGTGCGCATCCCATTTATGGGGGTGAAAAATCCAGTTTTTCAACTCATTTTAGTATAAACCGTTCTTGTTCCATCTGGTTTGGCGACTCTTTACGAACATAAAAATCGAATTGCCAGACACTTTGGAGGTTGCCAACATCTTGCCAGACGCGATCAAAGTTCGAAAAAAAATGATAAAAATAATTCATTTTAGTATGGCTGAAATTTGAATATGTTGTAGTTCTATCATATACAAATAACATATTAAAAAGCCAGACAAAAATTCCGGTGCCAAATACGTGCCAGACCACTTTATATTCCCGAAATCAGTTGAGGAAATCGTGAATTTCAGCTTTCCTTTGAGATATTTAGATAAATATTTGATGTTATGGCTTCACAAATACACAACTCAATCGTATAAAATCATTACCAATCAGATTCATAAAGTACTTGTTAAGTAAAAAAGGAAAATGACGATGTTAACAAAACCATTATAAATAACGTCGAAATTGTTAAATACTGTACGGTACATGCAAGAGCAGAACATGGTAACCTAGCTAAATACTTAAGAAACATGTGTTAGACGGATTGAACATGGTAAATTGGTATAGAAGAAGTAAAGGTACAAACAGAACATGTAGTTGGCATTTCTTTAAACCTTTTCTAATTTTGGTGTCTATAATATATTATTACTGTTACTACCACTTCTGTTGGAAATAGGATAACCCAGTAAAATTTTATTCGCAGTAGAATCGTGAAAATACGTTAAAATAAAAGTATATATCTTAGGTAATGTTTCTTTCTTTATTTACACGGAAAACCCTTTAAGGTATTCCGTTTCTAATAAAAAATAAAATCAGAGGCCCCAATAAGAGGTATTCGTTTCCATCAAAAGAAAAATACATTCGGGTAGACCGGGGACAATAGCAACATGGCCACATTTCGACAGCTACCGAGATATACTATTGTACGTGTATTAACAATTTTATCTGGCAGTACAGGAAATCTCATAGTCATCTTAAAAAAAACAAATAATAGATCTAAAAAAACAAATTAATTAATATTACTTTTATTATAACATAATCTTACTCTCACTTACCTTATTAATAATAATTATGAGAATAGTCATATTATCAGTCAGTATTAACGGTAGATCGAGGGTCCCTTGTCTACTCTACTTATTAGAATTCGATTAAGTTATCTCATTTATACAAATATTAAAACACACTTACTTAAAGGATATTACATTGTATCAATTTTGTAGCTGCAGTGCTGCTGTGTAGTAATCAGGTAGGGGCAGCTAGCGGCATATACTGAAGGCACGTAGGCAGACACGTACAATTACATTATATCACGGTAGCTGTCGAAATGTGGCCATGTTGCTATTGTCCCCGGTCTACCCAAATGTATTTTTCTTTTGATGTAAACGAATACCTCTTATTGGGGCCTCTGATCTTATTTTTTATTAGAAACGGAATACCTTAAAGGGGTTTCCGTGTAAATAAAGAAAGAAACATTACCTAAGATAATTATATACTTTTATTTTAAAGTATTTTCACGATTCTACTGCGAATAAAATTTTACTGGGTTATCCTATTTCCAACAGAAGTGGTAGTAACAGTAATAATATATTATAGACACCAAAATTAGAAAAGGTTTAAAGAAAAGCCAACTACATGTTCTGTTTGTACCTTTACTTCTTCTATACCAATTTACCATGTTCAATCCGTCTAACACATGTTTCTTAAGTATTTAGCTAGGATACCATGTTCTGCTCTTGCATGTACCGTACAGTATTTAACAATTTCGACGTTATTTATAATGGTTTTGTTAACATCGTCATTTTCCTTTTTTACTTAACAAGTACTTTATGAATCTGATTGGTAATGATTTTATACGATTGAGTTGTGTATTTGTGAAGCCATAACATCAAATATTTATCTAAATATCTCAAAGGAAAGCTGAAATTCACGACGAAAGTGGTCTGGCACGTATTTGGCACCGGAATTTTTGTCTGGCTTTTTAATATGTTATTTGTATATGATAGAACTACAACATATTCAAATTTCAGCCATACTAAAATGAATTATTTTTATCATTTTTTTTCGAACTTTGATCGCGTCTGGCACGATGTTGGCAACCTCTAAAGTGTCTGGCAATTCGATTTTTATGTTCGTAAAGAGTCGCCAAACCAGATGGAACAAGAACGGTTTATACTAAAATGAGTTGAAAAACTGGATTTTTCACCCCCATAAATGGGATGCGCACTAGTAAACGCAACCGGTCCCAGGTGCCAGACCTATCCTATCATATGCTAAATTCTATGCCAAATAACATATTAAAAATCCAGCCATACTGAAATGAACTTTTTTTCGACGTTGCCATCTCCTATACCATATTCTGTATTTGCTGTCTCTTGATCAACTGCATAGTGAACTATAGACTTCTGTGGCTTGCTTGCTGCTTGAAACAGGTCGAATTCTATGAGCGGCCGACGAAAAAAAAAAGCGAGCGGGCGGGAAATCCACGTAACGAGCTAAAGCGGTCGACAGACTCTACAGCTCATGCAGAGTCGTGCAATCAACATTGATCAACGGGTAATGGCTCGAATCCGTGTATGGGCAGCCTTAGATATAAAGACAATGCTTCTACTACAAAAAAACGTACCTTTTTATATATCTTTTAACAAGGGTTTTCCATTAATTACAAATAAACTGGTTTAAAAGCATTTATTTTATCGGCGCACATGCGCTATAGATCTTAGCACTTCATAGCACGTGTCCTACAGATCAAATGGTTAAAAGTTTCCTAATTTTGGTACCCGAAATTATCCATGAAAATAAAAATACAAAGACAAATTACCTGAATGACTTATTTTTCCTCCTGCAGCTTTGTTGATAGCGGGTCGTCTTCACGAATTCAACCGAACACCAGCCGATGTTGTACGAATAGTCAAAGTGCACGAGTCGACTCTGCGAAAACGGCTTCTAGAGTTTGGGGATACGCCATCCAGTGCCCTCACTCTTGAGGAGTTCATGACAGTAGATTTGGAGGAGGAACAGGATCCACCGGCTTTCAGAGCAGCAAGGAAGAGAGATAAAGAGCGATTACAGAAGGTACTGAGACACGCTTTGATTAATTTACTTTATGTACAATTTTATTGGGTTTTACACGTCATAAAGAATACTATTTTAATTGTTATAGTGTCACGGAGACTATTAAATAAAATAGCGGTACATTGTTATTATTTACATTAATTCTACCTTTTTTCTGTTGCGATCTTAAAAATTCGATTTGGTATAAATCTGAATGGACACCACGTACTGACATCCACCTGACCCACAAGGTGGACGGACGACCTGATAAGGGTCGCAGGGAGTCGCTGGATACAGGTTGCTTCCAACCGGCCGACCAGGAAATGATTTGGGGAAGTCGATCTTCAGCAGTGGATAGGTTCACTGCTGAAGATTGGCTGATATGATGATGATAAAGCCGAAACGCAGAAAAAAATATGATATATACATAAAAACAAACAATAGAATCTTCGTATATACATCCGTATTTCAGTATCGTTCATCAAAACATTGCTTTCCTACACATAAATAGATTCGCAGTCAGAAACCGGTCGAATGATGCTTCCGCGTTATTAATCAGCGCTGGGCCTGGGCTTGTAAACTTTAAGCCGTAAGAGGAAATACCAGAACGTTTTAAAATTAATATCAATATTAGTAAAATAGAAGCGGCGGTAGCCTAATGGCTTGGGCGTCGAGTGATCATGTGGTTGCGGAATCGAATCCCACCCATTACACTACTGACGTGAACCCACTCGTAACACAAGCATCTTAGCTTAACACGAGGGGTTAACGAGATTACTAGTAATGTGTGACCCATATTGCTAGAAATCTTTATTAAAAAAAAAATATTTATTGAAAATTGAACACAATTGGTGGGTTTACCAAAAAGATTCCTTGATGGGGAAACTCTGACGACCGAATACTGTAAAGCAAATTAACTTTGAGAAGTTCTTTAATCTATCTGTCGCTACTTCACTCCTGAAAGTGACAGAGATAGCATAAGACTTAAAGGCGACTTAAACCTGATTGACGTTTCAGTATTCTGTCATAAGACTTAAATTCCAAGTAATTGATTATACATTAATGTAAAATAACGACTTGAATTGCACGAATGGATGGGAACCTTGAAATAGAACAACTTTTAAACGGATTCTATCCGCTTTATTTTGATTCGAGTTCCCGACTTTCGACGCCTTTGCAGGTGTCATGGTCACAGGCATTCTATCTGCGAGTAGTACTATAGTATAGAAATATAGATACTAGTATAGAAGTCGCGATAGAATCCGTTTAACGGCCTGGCCACGGGGATCGGCGGCGGCGGGGGCGGCGGCGGCGGCGACGGCGGCGGCGATTGCGGCGGCGTTTGCAGGCCACGGGCAGACGCGTTCGCCGCCGCGACCAGTAAGGAAGTCCGAAATGTCTTTATCAAAGTTATCGCGATATTGCTTAGAAAGTAATCGTTTTTTGGTACAAGACTTAATATTTGGAAGAGATTGTGGAGTTCATTACTTGAATAGGCATCGAGGTATAGATGGAGAATTCCACAAGAAGTACCAAAAATACAGAATGTATCCAGAAAAATTTTTCGATTCATTTTAATTTCTTCCCACAATCTCTTCACCACATGTTTATATTTATGGTGTGGGTGGCCAGACTTCCAAATAGGTGGCCGTGCTAAAACTTCCGATATAAATAACTCGGTGTTCATATTATATTCGCGGAATCGCGGCGACCACGACTAAAAATTTTTATTCACTTCCCTAGTCGCCGCGACTGCCGCCCGACTCCGTGGCCTGCGCCGCGGCGCCGTACTGAGTCATGTATTTGTTTCACTCGCCGGTCGCCCCGCCAGTCGCCGGTGCGATTCGCGCGGTACATATCGCCGGTCGCGCCGCCGGTCGCCGCTCCCCGTGGCCTCATCGGTACATTTCTATGTGTTTGTTTCAGTCGCTACACGCCCCGCCGGTCGCACCGCGCGATTTATCGCTAAGGCGAATTTCCCGTGGCCAGGCTGTAAAAGTAGTTTTATTTCAATTTCTAACATCCACGTGGACCGTTAGATTTTACTGAATCGATTTTATGAAATTTCATAAAATCGTTTACAGAAATATTTTTAATATATTCGAACATAAAATTTCCATTAAAGAAATATTTTAGTTACCATTTCAAAAAAAATAAAATTGGTTGCCTGTAAAGTCGGTATACGGGCGAAAGTTTTACGTGACAACGACTTTGAGTGGTAAAATAATTTTAATGTAAATATTCATTCGTATAGTAGGAAGAAGGATGAAATAATAGTAACAATTTAAAACATTAATTTATACAAAGAATCTCGCACTGAATTTCATATTAACAAAATTTTATTTTTACCTATACACATACATACGTATTTATATACAAACATTCGGCGGGCCTCTCTCTCGTTCGGTGACTCATCGTAACGTTACCGAGCGTTACACTTTTTCATAAGTGACTCCCAGCCGCAACCTAATTTAAGACGTTGTCACGTCAAAAAACTCTAATTAATTATGATTTTTCAGGGAACTACGAAATAATATATTTGTAGGGGTCATGGCCGTACGTGATGCTTACGACAGTAAAGTGATTTAATATTCCATGCAAATGTTTCAAACGTAATACGGAAATTGTTGTTGAAACAAGACAGTAGAGTTATATTATCCACTAGCTTTTGCTCGCGGCTTCGCCCGCGTGGGCGTCGGTTATCGTGGCAAATTAGCCTTCCTCAATAAGTGGGCTGTTATCGGAAAGATTTTTTCATATCGGCCCTGTAGTTCCTGAGATTAGCCCGTTCTAACAAACAAACAAACTCTTCAGCTTTGTTATATAAGTAAAGATTATTAAAAAAAGTGTAAAAGTATATATAATAGTATAAGAGGCTAGGGGAGCACTTCTTAGTACCTACGGATTGACCGAAAACAAAGGTTAAGCCGTGCTCGCCGCCTTTTGTCCATAGATGGGTGGCTATTTGTAAACATACCAAGAACCCTCCATGCCTCGGAAAGCACGTTAAGCCGTTGGTTCCGTCTATCATAAATTGATCTTTGGCAGCCGTTAGATCATTACAATTCTGACACAGTCTTACTATCGGATACTGTGTTACCTGTACTGATACTGTAATGGGTTGTGGAGGTCAGATAGGCATTCGCTCTTCGATATTCCGGTGAATCCGGTAAGACTGGAAGCTTACCACAACATAGACTGGGAAAAGGCTAGACAGATGGTGATTTTGAAATAAAACAATAATCGCGCCACCCCGGGCGGTTAATTTAACATTCTGACTTCTGCTTAATATCTTATTGAAGATCGTATCACCGCGCATCGTCTCTATGTCTCATCATGTCAAGTTAAAATAATTGAAATATGAAAAAAAAAACCAAAATCCGACACACAAAAAAAGCGTTTTTTTAAAGTTTTACGTGTTTGTCTAGCACATCGTAGCTCTAAAACTAGTTACAACTAATTTTGATATGTTTTTTTTTTTTTAATCTGGTGTGATCGAGATGGTTCTTAGATATAATTTATAAAGCTCTTATAGCGGTTTGAAATAAATGCTCTTTTCGAAAATAGGGCAATAATGTTGTCCGGTATTGTGTTTTGACGTACATATTTATTGATGGCCCCTTAGTTAATTTTCTATCATTAGCACGAATGTTACTGGTAATTAAATTGACTATAATAAGTGTTACCAAAGACAAAATGTGTTACACTTTATTGTTGGTATATAAATATTAGCAATATTACATCAATATTTATGCAATATTATGTCTGCATTTCTAGCAGTCGATAATTTCACAAGAGTCTAAGGTCTGCGGATCTAGACTTACGTATTAACTTTTGTAATATTATTTAATTATTTTTACAAATTGTTTTTTAGGATTAATGTTTAGCTCGGCTTATTACATGCTATTTTGATTGATGATAATTTGAATCGGGCTTTATATTGACCTGATATATTTATAGAAAGTTAAAACTTATAAATTAAAACAGCAATTCTAAGCGAGGGTTAAAAGAATAAACTTAAAAAAAACCTGAATAGTTCTTCATTATATTATATTCTGTTTACCGCTTCCATTCCAGTTAATGGAAGAAGAAGATGGCGAAAAAGAGCTGACAGATCTGCAGAAGGAGATAGAAGCTCAGCTAGAAAGAGATGGCAACAAAAGAAGAAAGGTGGCCGCAGTTATTGGCAACTCCACAGCTGTCCTGGGAATCGGTTTGTTTTCTTGCATATCATATTTATCTTGTTCTGCCTAGCCTTTTCCCAAGCTATGTTGGGGTCGGCTTCCAGTCTTACCGGATTTAGCTGAATACCGTATTTTACATATTATCTATCATAGTTTTGTTTTTGTAATAGGACCTTAGCAAAACGACTTTCACCAAGAAAGTTTAAAAACTTTGATCCAACCCTCTTGCCTTTGTTTGCGACGGAGGCGATGAGTTCTTCTTGTTGGGATGATAATTTAAACTCCAAGGTTATGTTGGGCAGTTTAATGTGATTGACTACAATCTAACTCAATTACTTTAAATATTTTTACAAAGTGATAATGGTATAGCTGCGTGTGTACAGTTTGTCTCCTACGGAGCTGTCAAATCCTTTTTCTTGACGTTTTGAGACGCCGCCGCCGGCGCACACCCCCGCGCTTCGTCCCTCGTGTCGTTAATTTTGTTTGTTATCTCGTGTAAGTTTATTAATATAAGATTCTTATGAGAAGTAAACATCTCAAACCTCATCTATAATTATTTTTTTTTTTTTTTTAAATAGCTTACTAGCAATGTGTGGGTCGCACATTTCTAGTTTTCTTGCTAACCCCTCGTGCTAAGCTAAGATGCTTGTGTTACGAGTGGGTTCACGTCGATAGTGTAATGAGTGGGATTCGAACCTGCGACTACATGATCACAAGTCCGATGCCTTAGCCATTAGGCTACCAAGTGGCGGTAGCCGCTTCGCTTAGTTTATATCTAATTATAAGGTTGATGTCTTCTTTTTCAGATGAAACGTGTTCAGAAGATGCGGAGGCGTCAAGGTTTGCTGTTGAAGACACATTGGATCGCATCGGAGAAATAGCCAAAGATGTTGAAGAGGTGCCTTCTAAAGAGGAAGGTGCTGGTAAAAGTGAGAAAATGAAGGTTGAAAAAGGACTTGGTCAGTATTATAAAATACTCCTACAATATAGAATAGAATATACTTTTTTCTACACCAACATATTAGACAAATATTTTTTTTTACAACTCACACTCGGCCTTTCCATTCATAGCCTGTACTATGGCAACCAGACAACTGATACACATAATTATATATTTCTAAATACATACATATTATAGATAAATAACACCTAGACACAGAACAAATGATCGTGCTCAACACACAAAGATTTGTCCTGGGTGGGTCAATTAATTACACAAAGAAAAAACAAATCTCATTAAAGATTACAACGGCGGTCTTATCACTAATAGCAATGTCTACCAGACAACCTTACGATGGGCAAAAAGACGATACTTTTTAAGGGGGGGTAGTCCGTGGCCTACAGCGTTGTAAAGTAGGTACATATGGACGAAAGATAAATAAATAAGATACACTTAATGTTAAAATAGTATAATATACAGGATAAAATGGAATTTAAATTGTAAGAACATAGGATCAAAAATTATTGATAGTAACTTCCTACAACTTGATTTTTTTTTCTACCTTTATAGGCCCAGACTTGGCCGTAATAGGGCTCGGTGAGAATAGCCGGCAAGACGACAGTGATAAGTTCGTGAGACCAGAACCGAAGCAGTTCAGCAAGGACCTCCACACTGCTGAGGAGCTGGTGCTCGAGGAGAAGGACGAGGCTTACATCAACTCCCTGATCATGACCGAAGAAGAGGTCCGACACAAAGCCATGCTGTGGAACAAGATTAATGCGGGGTACTTGAGGGAACAGAAGAGTAAGTATGTTTGGTCCTGAATCTATAATCTCATATCTACATGGCACTATATATTTTTTTGTCCTGATTCCTGAATTCTATTATTCTTATTGACGTATAATACATTCATGTGGAAAAAGTACTTGTAAATTAAATACAAATAGACAGAAGGAACAATTTGGACTTACGACAGGACTCGAAGCTGCAACTATTGGTTCAAAGTTAGTCGTCTAAACCGCTCCCTGTATAAATACATAAAGTTGGTCGATATCTTGGCGTTAAAAACTTACTTTAAATTACAATAAAATCTAGTTTCCTTGAACACGACTAAGGGTCAGCTCACACCGAGACGTGATGCTGCGCGCACACTTTTAATTAAAGACCGATTCAAAATAAACCCTATTTTCTACACGAAAAGATACACATTTCGTTGTGAGCTGCGCAGCGCTGCATGGCGCAACGTATTCTGAATTCTCACGGTGTGAGCTGACCCTAATTCTAATAAGTAACAATGTAATTATGTAAATACAACTTATTTTTAGTTTTAATGTTTAAGTAAAAGAAGAGCTTCGAGCTAAAGAACGGGAAGAAAATAAAGATAAGAAAAAGAAATTGAGAGGTTCTTACAAGAAGAGGACTCCATGTAACGCTGCCACTGCTGGGGAGGCTATCGAGAAGATGATAGCGGAAAAGAAGATCAGCTCCAAGATCAACTATGATATTCTGAAGAGTTTAGATAATCCAGGAACGCCGTTACCAGCGGCCTCTAAGGAAACTGTTGTTACTGAGTGAGTAAATTGATTGTATGTTAAATAAAAAAAATTGTGACCATTTTGAAATTTTTGACTAGTCTTGTTCAAAGTAAATGGAGTAAGCGATATTTCCCATCTCATTGTAATAATAATGTAACCTTATTAGCTTGTTGATAAAAAAGTATCAATAAAAGTATTTTTAAGACAAGTAAAAAGAAAGAACAACTAGTTAGGACACAGCACAGAGGCTTAATTATAATACACATCATCTCAGATTATAAACTACAACTCCTATACCACAACTAGACAATTAAATCAAAATGATGGAGTAGTTGTTTACATTAAAAATTCACTTAAACACAAAGTCAAGGAAGTAATGCTAGCCCAAGCATCTTGTCTACAGTTACAAGTTCTAAATAGTATTGTTTATTGTATTTACCGCTCACCATCAATTACAAACTGCGATTGTTTCATGGATTCTCTCCATAATGAATTTGAAAACTTAAATACACAAAAAAATATTATTATTGCCGGTGATATCAATATTAATATTAGGCCGAAAGACCCCGAACCACCCCATGAACGCAAAAATAGAGTAAATTACCTTAATACATTGTCATCTTTTGGTATATTGCCTGGTCACACACTTCCTACACGTGAGGCCAATTGCTTAGATCACTTTATGCTTAAAATTAATAACAATAAAGTATCAGCTCATGTAGGTATCTTGCACACTTCAATCACAGACCATTACACAACATTCTTGGCTATATCCAAAATAAAAAATAAAATATTTGCAAATAAAACTAAATCTATTCTCAATTATGAAGAGGCATTAAAATACATACAGGAAAATAATATAGCGGACCTACTTTTTTGTGATGACCCAATAGAATTAATTAATATATTAATTCATAAACTAACAGAGTCTATACAAATGAATACAACTTCTGTTACGATACCTAGTAAAAACAGAATAATCAAACCATGGATTACTCAAGGTATTTTGCGATGTATTAGAAATCGTAATAAAATGCAAAAATCTCTCAAAATGGATCCACACAATGAAATTCTTAAAATTACTTATAAAAGATACCGAAACTACTGCAATAATTTAATAAAAAAACTGAAAAGAAAATATGAAACGGAAATATTAGCTAAATCGGTTACAAACAATAGGCTACTATGGAAAAACATAAAAAATATTACATACTCTAATAAAACCAAAAATGAAAATACAGAATTACTAAACACAAAAACATCCCCCACAGAATCAATAAATTTCGTTAATAATTTTTTTGCTAATATTGGAAAACAGTTAGCTCATCAAATCCAAAAAGATCTAAACTCTGCTCATCGGTCTCAAACAAGTTACCAACCCTCTGTATCTCATTCTTTTGTGCTATACGATACTGACCCTTGTGAAGTAGGTAATGTCTTAATGAACCTAAAAACAGATAGTGCACCCGGTTGGGACAACATATCTACAAAATTTCTGAAATATATAAAAATAGAAGCTGTCCCAATCTTAACCCATCTGTCTAATCTATGCTTTAGTACTGGTGTTTTCCCTGAAGCTTTGAAACAATCTATTATTACACCTGTTTACAAGGGAGGGAACAGAGATGATGTCAACAACTATAGACCAATATCGGTGCTACCAGCAATATCAAAAATTTTAGAAAAATTAATAAATAATAGACTGCTTAATTATCTAAATAAATATCACTTGCTATCACCCACACAATTTGGGTTTAGAAAAGCTATATCAACTGAAGATGCAGTAATTGCTCTAACATCATTAGTAGCTAATAATCTGGACAAAGGAAAGAAGTGTATTACTGTATTTCTAGACTTAAAAAAAGCGTTTGATACCGTCTCTGTTCCCACCCTAGTGAACAAACTAGAAAACATTGGAATAAGAGGGATTCCGCTTAATCTTTTACAAAACTATCTCTCAAATGGGAAGCAAAGGGTTAGGATTGAATTATATACCAGTGATGACGCTGATGTATCTTTCGGCGTACCGCAAGGAAGCGTGCTAGGTCCTACACTATTTTTAATATATATCAATGAACTCTGTAACTTGAAGTTAAAAAATGCCAAAATTTTTTCCTACGCCGACGATACTGCCATCGTCTTCACTGGTAGCTCCTGGCAAGAGGTTAAGTGTAGCACTGAAATAGGCATGGCTACTATAGCTAAATGGTTACAAAATAACTTGCTTACTTTGAACACCTCTAAAACAAACTTTATGTGTTTTAGTATTAGCAAGCGGACGCAGCCTTCAGAAGATTTTAAAATTAAAATACATAATTGTGATGACATAAAAAATATACACTGTACCTGTCCAAAAATAAATAAAGTAGTGCAAACTAAATATTTAGGTATAATATTAGACCACAAGTTGACCTGGTATGCACATCTAGAACAAGTTTCTAATAGGATTAGAAAACTGAGCTGGTTATTCTGTAATTTGAGACATGTCGTCCCCAAAATTATGACTACCCAAAGTAAAAAACCTAGAAATCTCTTAAACGAAATATATGTCGCTCTCGTCCAATCGGTCTTAATTTACTGTATCCCTATTTGGGGAGGGTCAGCTAAAACGAAATTTATAGAATTAGAACGTGCTCAACGTGCACTAATAAAAATGATGTACTATAAAAAAAAAAGATATTCTACAGATAGAATTTATCAAATCAGTGGTCTACTCTCTGTAAGAAAATTATATATTATACAGACAGTGTTAAAAAAACACAGGTCTCTGCCTTACTATGCATCTAAACCTTCTAACAGAAGAAAATATATGATTGCACAAACCCCGCGCACAAAAACCTCTTTTGCATCCATTCAATATAATACACGGTCGACTCAATTATACAATAAAATAAATAAAGAAATATATGTACATAATAAGAAATATTATGATTGCAAAAAGTCTATAGTTGAATGGATCAAACAACTTACCTATGAGGAAACTGAAGCACTTTTAAAGCACGCTACATAACACACTCACGCGCGCCGACATGCACACACGCACACACCCCCATTCACGCGCACTCACCCTCTCGCGCACACTCACACACACACCCTCACCCTCACACACACACACATACACACACGCACCCTCACACAGAATTTATATTTTATACTTATCTACTAAACTGGTTGATTATGTAAATGTGAGAAATGTTTGTATCTTTAACTGTACTTAATTATTTTGTTATGGAAGAGCGGAGTCTTCTACTACAGGCTTTATTTGCTTAAAAGAAGGCTCCAATCACAATATGATTACTACTATTTGTTAAAGAAATAAACTATTTTGTATTTTTGTATTTTGTATTTTGTATTTTACATCATAGGACTAATATTATTATACCAAAATCTAAATATTATATTCTAGTCTAATGACTTTTCTTCTATTGGTATTCGGTATATTTATATTAATTAATAAACACTCAAATTATGATTGACTAGTGTCTAATTCGTGTGTTTATAAATTCTATTGTTATAATAATACCTCCAATTAAGATTGCCGGTATACCTCTTGTGAGGGTAAATCGATTTAAATATCTGGGTCACTTACTCACCACTGGCCTTAGAGACGATGAGGACATTGATAGGGAGCGGAGAGCGCTGTGTGTGAGAGCTAACATGATTGCCCGCAGGTTCAGGCGTGCCTCTAAAGAGGTCAAGTGCACTATATTTAGTGCTTACTGCACGTCTTTTTACACTTGCAGTCTGTGGGCGTGTTATACTCAAAAGTCATACAGCGCGATCCGCGTCCAATATAATAATGCATTCAGGCTGCTGATGGGGTTGCCCCGATACTGCAGCGCATCAGGGATGTTTGCGGAAGCTCACGTGGATTGCTTCTTCACGACGATGCGGAAGCGGTGCGCATCCTTGGTCCGCAGGGTGCGAGGCAGCGCCAATAGCATCCTGTCTATGATAGCGAACAGGCTTGATTGTACGTTTGTGAACCACTGCTGCCAGGTTTCAGCTGGGCCTGTCACCTCGCAGCAATGATGTCACAACCTGTTTCTTGTCTTTTCATTGTACGTGTCCTACTAACATAGTTTATAAGTATATTGTTACTAACACTATGAGTCTGCTGAGTTGCTCGAAATAAATGTTATTATTATTATTATTATAATTAATATCGAAATATTTGCTGTTATGTAGCAGCTAAGTATGTAGGCTCACTCTAATGTATTTATTTAAATCGTTATTTTACAGGAAGAAGCCCCCAACACCAAAGCCAGCAGCCGCAGCACCGGCGGTCCCCGCATCTCCAGTGCCAGCGTCGCCGGTGCCGCGCAAACGGAAGAAGAAGAACCCCGCCCCCGCCGCCTCGCCCGCACCGCCCTCGCCCGCGCCGCGAACACCACAAGCTCCCACCACGCCCGCTGTCGTTGGTGAGTGCTATAACGGTATTAATCACCATCAGAATGCTAGCCAATGCACGTTGATATCAATATCCCACGTGAAAGATGAAAAAGGAAAAATGAGAAAATATTTGGCCTCCCCCCCTGATAACGAGAACCTCGTGAAGGCTGAAAAGGAAAAACAAATTAAATATTTGGATTTCGGCACCACGTTATTAGCATGTGAGAGGTGGACTCAGTAATCATTGTGCCGAAAGCCGTGACAGCCAATGGTTTAATAGCCAAGAGCCTCGACCAACACCTGAAGAAGCTCGCGACACACGTCAAGGGCTTGATTCAGATAGCAGTCCTTCGCGATACGCCGCGTATCGTAAGGTGGTTCTTTTCTCTGGACCCCTAGCCACCGGCAGCCAAGACCCTATTACCGATATCGGTTGGAGACTTTATTTTATATTTTTAAATGTATATTTTTTTATTAAGTACTTATTAGTATTTAGGGATAAGCAGTATCTTTGTATATTTTGTTCTAAATATTATGTTGTCCGAAATACTATATTGCGTTCCCAGACGCAAATTACCGACGTAGATATAAAAGCCGCAATGCTTAAGTGTTACTGGGCAGGAAAGCATTTAATTAACATAGGTTCGTTTTATTAGTAATATATTTTTCAAATTACAAGTTTTATTTTTTACCAACAGATAACATAGACGACTACGAAGATGAGATAGAACCGGAACCAACTGATATGACCGGGGAATTATCTCTGGCCGCCATGCTGCAGAACGGACAAGATGATGATTACTACGACTACGAGGAATATTGATATATACTTAGAACTATCGGACGGTAGCGATAGCTACTGTCACTCACACGCGCGTAACCTTCTTACTGTTTACAAAACTTTGCATGTGAGTGACGTCATTCATCAACAAACTCCGTTTATGTGACCGACTTAGGCCCAGTTTTTTGATCCCGAGTTAACTCAACCAATAGTTAAATATGCTAACTAATGGTTTCAAACTTCGTTAGATTTTTTTTCTAAATTTTTATTCTGGCAAATGATCTTAATTAATTACCTCTCCAACTTATTTGACCGTTTGATAGACAAACAATTGATGAAAAAACGCTTTTTGAAACCATAGTTAGCATATTTAACAATTGGTTGAGTAAATTAGGTATCAAAAAACTAAACTGGGCCTTAGCTTCGCTAGCTAAAGCAGAAAAAACCTCGCATAATCATTTACAATTGTTGCATATTTGTGGGTTGCATATTCATACGTGATTGGCCATATACTCAATTTCTGACTAGGTTGTTAACATAGAAATCTTATAGAGATATCTCCAAATTAGCTGTAGGATAGAATTCAGGTAAAATGTTTACTATATTACTGCTGCTAGCTTTGAAACTTTGCTTTCGTAGAATAACAAATTACATAGCATTTTATTCTCATTAAATGCTTGCAGACCGAGACTATTAGTACAAATTGGATTATAGTTATAAAATAAATAATGTACTTGAACGAGTAGTAACTAAAAGTAAGATTAATTGCAATAATTAAACTTAAATAAATATAACTGAATATTTAGCAACGTAGAAGAAATTAGTAAGTAGAAAGATTTGACAAAAAAAAAGTAAACTAGATTCATGCTTGTAAATTTTAATATACTGTGTGTGGCAAAAACAGACAAATTACTTGTTTAAGTTCTATAAATTATTTCTCTTCAATGTATGTATCTTTTGATTATCGATTTCGCGGTAAAAATATCCAAAAGCTTCAAAAAGATACAAAAACACATGCTCGAAATAAGCATACGAAAGCATACTTGTAATGAGCAAGTGCTAGTTAGAAACGCGAGTGTACAAACTTTGTTTGGAAATGGCATGCTTATTAGGTTGAATTATCATTGAAAAAGGCATGCTAGTTTCGAGCATGCCAATAAGCATGCTTTTTTCGAGCATGTGTATCTGCACCTTTAGTCTAGCACGAGCTCTTTTATGTTCACAAATGAGAGATAATTTCCTCGTGATTGGTGCATATTAACATGAGAGTGCAAACCTAGCGGATTAATTTTTCTCGCTAAAACTACCCAAGTTACATTTGCAATGAGCAATAACTTGTAAAAAAACGTTAATCGCATCACAGACTTTAGGTCTGTATTAAAATCAGAAATGCATATTTTAGATCTCATTACTCCTTCATTTTAGTTACACATATGTATTAATTAAGTTCTAATTAGAAACGGTGATACCACGTTATGGTTATTTAAGTTAGAGATCAATTAAAGTTGAAATCTGAATTTACTTTTCTTTGAGACTTATAATAACTAGCTTTGACGCCTTTTTTTAATAATGTTATCTAGATACATATTATAGAACTAATTCTTCTGTCTGAACGCTATTATAAACTCAAAAAGTACCCAAAAGTATTTCCATTATATAGTTGTCACTTAAACATAGAATATAATGATTCAAGAACAGCCAAAAGATATATAGAGACTAATGTTAAAGCCTGTTTTGTGGTGTCGCCGATATTGTTTTAAAATATATTTAAGCAAAATAATGATTGTGATAAAGTGTAGGTGTTGAATTTCATGTGGACATAGTATTATTAAAACCGAATAGAAGCAAGCGTATAGTAAGTGGTATAGAACCGAAAAATTATGTTCCTTACGACATATCACTGACCTCTAATACATTGATAATACGGTTCAGATTAGTAAGCTTGTGAAATAAATTAACTGCAATAGGGTCTTACTAAACAAAATGTATTTCTGGTTTTTAGATACTGAAAAAATATTAGCCATTTTTGTACCGTGAATGGAAAATTCTGGTGACGTCATTGTGTCCTAAAATTTCTGCCTATTTTGTGATTTTATAAGCCTTTAAAACGGTTTATCTTAGTCCCTTTTATTATAAAAAAATATCTAAAAACCTAAATATATAAAAAATAAAAATACCTTATCGTTGAAACCATGTATATACAGGATTAATTTAAAAGGAGTGCGTATATTCAACGAGGTAATCAGGTGCATAAAACTGACCAACTTTTCCCAAGAAAAATAGGTCGAACTCTTAAAATTGAAAATCATCTTTCATACAAACATAAAATATAATATTTTTGTTTTTTTTTTTATAGTAAACGACGCCCGCACTAAGGAATTTAATCCTTGTGTCGCGGGGGTTTCACAAACATTCAAATCACATGCACAAAGAACACCCAGACTTGGAACAAGTATCTGTGGATCACACAAATGCTGGTCCCATGCGGGGATCGAACCCGCAGCACGTCGCGCACAGTGGTAATTAGCGTGGTGACCTATACCACTCGGCTATCCGTGCAGTCTTTTCACGCGATTTTCCATTTCAATATTTCGACCTATGTTCCTTAGGGAAATTTGTTCAGTTTTATGCACCTGATTACCTCGTTGTTCAGTTTTATAGTTCAGTTGAATAAATGGACTTTTCTAAAATTTATCCTGAATAGAGGAATTTTAATAAAACTTGTTGAATCGTAGAAAATAGACGTGATGTTGTTTGGACTGATTTTAATTAATTTATTGAGTTTATCACGATGTAGTTCGTTAGTTTGTATATTGTGTTTTAACTTCTGTCGCGCTCATGGCCGAATACCGAAACGCCGATCAGTTTTAAGGGCGCCTTCACATTACGTCGCAAGCGGTGCGGCAGCAGCGCGGCAGCCGCGCGATAGCAGCGGATGCCTTCTCATTACAAATACAGCCGCGCGACTAAGGGTGAAATAATGTCCTACCGTACGTATGATTGCAACACTGGCTCGAAGTCGTGTGACAGCACGCGGCTGCCGCGCTGCCGTCCAGTATGGACAATCACGTGTCGCGCGGCTGTCGCGCTGCTCTTTTTAGTATGGAATTAGCCGCCTGTGAACAGCGCGTCTGTCGCGCTGCTGCCGCACTGCTTGCGACGTAATGTGAAGGCGCCCTTAAAACTGATTTTCGCCGTCGCCGTTTAGTGTCGTGCTGCCTCTGTCTCTTTACGGTGTAAAGTGGGGACATACATTACATTTAAAAACGTCTTTAAGTAAAGTTGTGTTTCAATATTCGGGGCTCGGAGTCATTAATGGTTGCATACAGCGTTTGCCCACCTAATACGGTTCATTTTGTATTCGCTTCGTTTACGTTTATGTATGGTCGTTTGCCCACTCGTACGTATTCGTCTCGTATTCGGTCCGGTAATTCTCAGATCGAGTAATTTTTTCATATTCTTTTTCACGTATCGAATACAAAACGGAACCACCTATGGTTCCGTTTATATATAATAATATAAGCGAGGAAACGCCCACAAGAGATATCTTATTTTCAATTTAAGTCGAGTTTGTAAGGTTATCTTACTCAAATCGATATTAAGTAATCATTAACGTCACTGAGTACGACAGAAATCTTTGTCAGAATTTATCGTGATAAGTTTAAACTAAAACATAAATTATAACTAATCTGGCGATGTACAGTCGGCAACAAAAGCTTATAAACACAATTGTAATTACAAAACACCTAATGTTAATGAAATTCCATAAATTAAGTAATAAGAAGCTATTTTAAATCATAATGACTAATTAGTTAATGTAGTTCGAATTGCGGTTGAGCGAAACTTTTGGTATTTTTGTTGCTGGCTCTACATACCCTTGTAAATGCATGATTTTAGGGTAATCTGGTATTTCCAAATACATTTTGCGCTAAGTCATGCATGTGTAATGTTAGAAAACTAATCCACTATAGTTAATTCATAGTTTAAAAAAACATAGGTTTATTTTCTTTAGCCTGATTTAGGCTTAGGCAAATCATGTATTAAGCTTTGTAGCTTAGGGAAAAGACAAGATGTAATGACGGGAACGTTTGCTGACGATACAGCAGTACTTGCCTTTGACAAGACCCCCCTAGGAGCATCAGCAAAATTGCAGCAAAGCCTAAACGATATCTCAGACTGGTTGAAAGACTGGCGTATAAAGGTGAATGAGACCAAATCAGTTCAAGTCACCTTTTCCTTAAATAAACATACATGCCCAGAAGTTGAACTTAATCAAATTAAGATACCCCAGGCAGATGAGGTTCGATACTTGGGAGTCTACTTAGACAGACGTCTAACCTGGAAGAAACATATATCCACCAAAAGAAAAGCACTTGATTTAAAACTCAGAAACTTATATTGGCTTATGGGAAGAAAATCGCAAGTTTCTCTGAAAAATAAACTCCTTCTGTACAAATGTATACTGAAACCAGTTTGGACTTATGCACTCCAGCTTTGGGGCACTGCTTCAAAATCAAATGTTGAAATTCTACAACGCTTTCAGTCAAAAGCCTTACGCATGATAACAGGCGCACCTTGGTATGTGACAAATAATCAACTACATCGTGACTTAAACATAAAAACTGTTAAAGAGGAAATAAAAGACTCTTTAATTGCCTACATCAAAAGAATAAATAAACATCCCAATCAACTAGCGAGAAGTCTAATGGAAAAACAACCAAACCAAACTTTTAAAAGACTCAAGAGACATGCTCCTCAAGATCTTCTCTAATGCATACATAGAGAAGCTACACTAGATGGACATTTCATTGGATAATGGGCCATGCACGACATATTTTTCTTATAAATTCTTAAGATCCAGCTTAATGTCAACCAGACAGCTCGCAGGAAATAAAGGAGATAAAAAAAAAAAAAAAAAAATTATTTTAGCTGTATTTATTGAGATTAAAAATAAGAATTTCCCAAAAAAGAATGTGATTCTACACAGAAGAAGATAAGATAGGCTTTTCACAACATTGTGTAAGCGTAACTTAAATCCGTTTGGTACCAATTTAATGCGCAAAAACCTGTTTGTCATAAAAACAGTGATTCACGGTCATGTTATCCTAACGGTGTAGAACTGTAATTTATAGCTTCAAAAAACAATAGATGAAGATTTCGTAATCTAAACCAAAATGACGCCTCTAACGAAATTTACAAAGACGGTTACATACTAAAAAGAAAAGTGTGATCAATTATAATTTGAACTACTCGACACTCATTCAATTATGTCTTGAGCAGAGATGAATGATCGTTTTACTACCAATAGACTTACTCTAAATATTGTCTTGTTATAGTTTAATTGAAGTTGTACACCAAGAAATAGCCTTATGATATCAGCCTTAGAAACCAGTTAAAAAGCCTGAAAACAAACAATATTGTTAATAAGTTATGAGATATTTGTGTATATTTGAATAAAGCAATAAAGGACTTGTTTTTAAATGTATATTTTTATTTACTGCATAGTTCTCACGATATTTACAGACGACGACAGACGAATAATGATGTAGAAAGGCGGATATATAAAAGTGAGGGTCGGGCTAAACTTACCTTAAGTTTTTGCTCGTTTTTTTTGACACGACAAATAAATGAAGATAAATAGTAAGTTTTCTTTGTTATTTAGATTTTTACTCTGAGGATGTAAGGCCTGGTGGGCAAGAGGGACTTTTGTCTGCGAGGCAAAAAAAGTTTTAGTCGGTGGCGGCGACTCACGCACGTCCCGCTAAGTAATAACAAATGTTTTGGATGTTTCAAATTTATATTGTTAAGAGTTTATTTATTGAATTGTTACTCAAAAAATATAAGACTTTAGACAGTGATTAACCAAATTTCACGAGAACATCTCAATTATCTTCACAAGTTATCGAAATGCGGTGCGGTCATTATCAATTTATAACTCTGATTACATCACAAGTTCGGCAACGCAATGATAAAAACAAACATATCGACTTGTCGAAACCTGCATAGAATACTGTTTTCCCACTGCGTTGCCGTCATGTTGCCGTGCCTCTTGTGTCGACTCAAGTCGACTGTTGACTGCTTTTGAATGAGTAAGCGCAGTGCGTCATAGTGCCCAGTGACGTTATGTACACAGTGCAGCTGTGTGCCTGGCTTTGAAACGCTCTCGAGTGCATAGGGCAACGCAACCATTAGTGCTGTTCCTAACATTTTTGGATTTCTATGATCGTAGATGTTGATGTATGTGTACAAAGATCAGAAATTCTAATTTTTAATACCCTTTTATTTTTTTCATCCATCACTGGATGAAGTGCGTGGAAGATGGAAAGGACCTGCAGTGGGGCAAGACGGCTTTGTCGATTTTACGTTTTTCTTTTTTTTTTAAAGTGAAAACTAGCGGCGCTTTGCACTTTTGGGATGGGTAAAAAATGTTTAACTCGCCTCAGGGGTCACGTCTACCAATCCGGTGCCAGCATATAAAAATTATGTCAATGGGTGTGTAGGGTAATTTTTTGAAGTAAAAATTTCTGTAGCGGTGTTGTGCAAAAATTTAAGTAAAATTCGTTTAAAATATGGAAATTTAACAAAGTGCATCTATTATATTAATGCTATTTTTATTTGCTACTAGCTGCCCGTGTTTTAGATTTGTATCAAATGTACTTCTTTTTGTAGATGATTATAGTCGTATGTCATTTGTTTACTTTATGAAAGAAAAAAATGAGGTGTTTAAATACTTCCGAGAATTTAAAGTAATGGTAGAGAACCAGAAAAATGCCAAGATTAAAATCTTACGAACAGATAATGGTGGAGAGTTCTGTTCGCAAGCGATGGAAGATTTTTTGAAATCATTTGGCATTTTACACCAAAAAACAAACCCCTATACGCCAGAGCAAAATGGTATGTCAGAGCGAAACAATAGAACGATTGTTGAGAAAGCGAGATGCTTATTGTTTGATGCTAAGTTAGGCAAAACATTTTGGGCAGAGGCGGTATCCACAGCAGTGTATTTAAAAAATCGATCTATAGCATCAGGTCTCAGTGACAAAACGCCATATGAAGTGTGGCATGAAAAGAAACCTATTTTGAGCCATATACGAATCTTTGGCAGTCCAGTGATGGTACATGTTCCTAAGGAGAGGAGGACAAAATGGGATAAGAAAGCTCACCAGCATATTCTTATTGGTTACTCAGAACATGTAAAGGGCTACAGAGTATATGATCCTGTCAAAAACCAGGTTACTACTAGCCGAGATGTAGTGGTGATGGAGACAGCTGCAGGAGGAATTTCTACAACCACTGAAGCTACATGGTGTGTGGATGAAGAATCGCCTGTTCCTGTAGGAAATGATCGTTCAGTGGGGGAGTATAGCAGTCAAGAACGATCAGAAGTAGATACTCAAGAAAGCTCTGACAGTGAATCATCACAGCATACATTTTATGAAGCTGATGCAGATGAAACCTATGTTCCTGAATCTCCATCTACAAGTAGCAGTACAATTGCATCACCTGAACCAGACTATTTGATCTTGGACAGACCAAAGCGAGTGATAAGGAAGCCTGCAAGGTACAATCAGACAGGATTGTTGGCTACTGTAGATACTGAACTGACAGTGATAGAAGCCTTGAAAAGCCCCGAACGTGTACAATGGAGAAAGGCAATGGATGAAGAGTTGGAGTCATTCCGAAAGAATGAAGTCTATGAGCTTGTTGATGCTCCAAAAGGTGCTACAATAGTGCAGAGTCGATGGGTGCTAAAGAAGAAAATCAAAGGTGATAGTGAACTGCAATATCGTGCACGATTGGTTGCTAAAGGTTTTACCCAAAAGCATGGACTGGACTATGACGAGACCTTTTCACCAGTTGTGCGGCACTCAACATTAAGATTATTGTTTGCGCTTAGTGTAAAACTAGGACTAGACATTACTCAACTAGATGTTAAAACTGCTTACCTAAATGGTCATTTAAAAGAGGACATTTATATGTTTGCTCCTGAAGGTTATGTATCTGAAATGGCAGGGAAAGTTCTCAAACTCAAAAAGGCAGTGTATGGATTAAAGCAATCCGCCTTAGTTTGGTATGAGAGAGTGAGGGATGTATTATGTAAAAATAATTTTAAAAACTGTACCCAAGAGCCATGTCTATTTACCAAGATGTATAAAGATGTAAAAATTATTGTAGCATTATACGTCGATGATTTCTTAATTTTTTCTAATAGTAAAAATGAGAGTGAGAAGTTAAAATGTATTTTAAATTCTGAATTTGAAATCAAAGACTTAGGAGAGGTTAAGCATTATTTAGGTATGAATATTACTATTCACAAAGATTGTAATAACTATGAAATAACTGTAGATCAACAACAATACATTGATGAGTTATTGCTGAAATTTAATATGACTGATTGTAGAACAGCTGATACACCTATAGAGAATAAATTGAATGTTTTAAAAGCAGAAAAATGTACAATAGGAATTAGTTATCAAAAACTCATAGGTTGTCTTATGTATCTAGCAGTCATGACAAGACCTGACATTACCTATTCTGTTAGCTATTTAAGCCAATTTAATACTTGCTACAGTGTTGAGCATTGGAATTATGCTAAAAGGGTTCTTAAATATTTAAAGAAAACAAAAATGTATTGTTTAAAATTTAGTAGTCAAGGAGAAAGCTTGCAAGGTTTTGTTGATGCTGACTGGGCAAGTGATAGCTTGGACAGAAAGTCTTACACTGGTTTTTGCTTTGTTATGTCAGGCACAGCTGTATCATGGCAAAGCAGAAAACAGAGAGTTACAGCTCTATCAAGTACTGAGGCTGAGTATGTTGCGCTATCAGAAGCTTGCAGGGAAGCAATATACCTAAGAGAAATATTGTATGAGCTAACTGGATCTTTGTTGACAATTAAGTTAAATTGTGACAACCAAAGTGCTTTAAAGATGGCCACAAACCATCAATGTCACAATCGGTCAAAACATATTGATGTGAAACACCACTTTGTTAGAGAAATCATCAAAAGTGGAAGAATAGAGGTTAATTATTTATCAACAAATGAAATGCCAGCAGATTTGTTGACTAAAGGTCTAGGTACAGTCAAACACTACAAGTTTATGGAAACATTAGGTATTTTAAAATTGTAATTAACTCAAAGTTTCCATCCTATGTTATGTTTAGTTTATTTTGATAAGTGGGGGTGTTTTAGATTTGTATCAAAATTAGCAACTAGCGCCATCTATTTTATAAGCATGTAAATTAAACGTCAATGTCATTGTATAATTAAAAATAAAAGTAGTCTGCACTGAATAACCGACGTGTTTGTATTTTAGCCCGGACAGACTTCGTTCTGTCAAAAGTAAATTAATTAAGGTAATTTTCGAGTTTAGGAACAGTTTTTTTTTTTTTACTTATTATTTATGTTTTACACCTTTAAACCTTACCTGGACTTCCACAAACATTTCAAGATCAAAATCAGCCAAATCGGTCAAGCCGTTTTCATGCTATGTCGTGACAACGGAAAACGGGTTTCATTTTTATATATATAGATAACGTTCCCTATAACTTTCATAAAGAGTAAATAAAAAAATATTTTAGAGATTGTTTATTGTGTTGTGAGCCAGTTAAGTCACATTTAACCTTGACATTGTTGTTATTGTCGCACCCTTGGATGAATTCGTACAGTATCTGATCTATTTAATTAAGACGTCTTTTAACTTATCAATAATGAAAACTTGCAAAACAAAGGAATCATTAGAATTTTATCGAAACCAAATCCTTTATCTGCAAAACTAACGCAGGTGGGTTAAGTACCTATTTGTGATTAAAAGAATACCGACGACAATGTTTACTATTTATTCATTGCATTGAAATTGAGAACAAATTAGATATTAATTAAAGTTATGTGTGGGAGTAAAACAGTCTCCTTTTACCCTGAAAGGTAATGCTAGATGCTAACAAGGTTTTGGGCTGGGTTCGATGCCCAGCTGCATTTTCTAACCACCCAGCCACTTTACAGGCCATAAAATTAAAAGGAATTAATGTTGTGAAATCACTTATGTAGGTATAGGTAGGTATACCAAAACATTTAGTTTTTATCCATAAAACATTTAGATTTTTATTTTGTTTTCTCTTAACCCGCAACATAAATATTATTTTTAATAGGTCCTGTAGTGTAGTGGTTTTGAACAGCACTACGAAAAGCGACAAGTCGCTACACGACCGTACCTCCCTGTTGTTCGACGCGGATTCAACGCGACAAGCTCTCAAACAAAATTTATTCCGCACCGAAACAGGGTGTAGTGAACATAAGGTATTAGACAACTTCTAGTCATAATTTAAATCAAATTAATATATTCTAAATTATTTTATTATGGGTTTATTTTGTCAATTTCAAGAAAGAAGAATTAAAAAATATTTAAAAAATAAACAGATCAAGAGAAACGAGACTGCTAAATATGTTTGTTTGAATACAAAACACGGTAGTGTTTTAATAAATTCGATGTTATTGAGTTATTTGATGGATCAAAGTTTGCGGATTCGCTTGAAACGGTAAGTGTTCTGATTTCGCTTTAATAGTAGAATTATTATACTTTCCTATAATATTGTTCTGTGCTTATTTCTACGAGGTAGGTATTATGTTGATAACCCTTTCTTTACAATCATACTACCTGTAGCCCGCGACTCCACCCGGGTGGGTGTCGGGGACAAGTACATAATTACATGTTATGTCCTTTCTCAGGGTCCAGACCAATGATATTCTAATATCATTGGTCCAGACTATCTCTATATTCCAAATTTCATTTAAATCGGTTAGGAAGTCGTTTTAGGTGTGATTGCGTAACACACCGACGGACAGAGTTTCACATTTATAATAGTAGCAAGGATTAGAACTTTATGTTCAATTACGCTACGTCAAAGTGCAAATATCTATATTGAAAAGATCTACCTTTGAAATGACTACGTAGGCAATTTTAATAATTTAATATTTGGAATAGGTATGTCATATAAAACGATGCTCTAAGAAGTATGTAAGGATAGAACCTTTGTTATAACGTAGAAACAAAATCACAATGTAAACAGTTTAAATTACCCGCCCTTCTTACTGCGTAGATCTGCTGGCGTCACGGATCAGAAAATAGGCTCGCTGGCGTCGACAAATTTTAATGTATAGAAATCATGTGCGGTGACATTCTCGATATCCTACACAAACTCATTCACAAACCAAAAATAGTATTTTAAATTAACTTTAATAAATATTTTGTACTAAGATTAAATCTTACCATAAAATATAACATAATTAAAAAGAAAACCTGTTCTTAGTGATTGAGTGATTGTATAAAAATTGCAATCTTTATTTTTATACTACGCCGAGAATAACAACCGAGTTAACTCAAGTTATCCGTTATGTTGGCTGCATTGTAGGCACGTATTTTAAAATTCTATAAGTTAAAATGCCAATATCAAAAAAGACATCATGAAAATATTCTAGTAGTTTACTTCCATCTGATTACTTATTAATGGGATAATTAAAGGTCATTGATTAATTGTTTAAATCGGTAATTTTGATTTTAGTTCTTAACTTTGTTGGATTCCGGTAGGTTGGCCGCACTGTAATGTTTTCTTCGCACTTCGCTCTGTTCTGTTCGTTCGGAACGCATACTGTCGTGAAGTTCGTTCGTGCTGTTGTGTATGTAATCTAAAACACATTTTAGTTTTCGTTTGTGTTTATGAGATTCAATGCTCACCAAAGTGGAGTGCGTATTATTCGAAGTTTGTGAAAATATGAAGAAAAGTGTGTTAATCGCTTTTTAGCGATGTGTGATTTTTATATATTGGATTGATAGTGATATAATAAAATTCATGGTGTTGCCGATATTGTTAGTGCAGTTTGTAAAGTATAGTTCGAATCATAGGGTCCACAAACGAGGAGACGGATTCTATCATGGTCGTAAAACGGTAAGGCTTAGTTTATATCGTGATTCACTCATTATGTTTCATATAAGAGGGTAGGATCCAGCCACATACGCTAATGTAATACTTTTTGCTTTGTTTCATGGGTGGATGTAACGTTCTACATAGAGACACAAAGTGTGTTATAGGCAATAGTAGTCGCATAGTTATATATTTTTGTTTGTTTATGTTTGATAGCAATTCGTAGAATAACAAGTTAAACGAATTTCTGTGCATTTATGTATTATTGCTTCGTTAAGTACTGGTGGCCATGCGCTTTATTGCAAGTGTTCACATGTTAAACGCTAACCATGCGTTTTTGTCAGAGTTATCGATTTAAAAAAACGTAGGACAAGATTCTCGAAACGTTAACCTACTTTGTTCTAATTTTAAATTTTATTCTAGTTTTAATCATTACATATGCACAGCTGTTTTTTTACATGTTTGAATATCTATTAATGTTGGCATACCAAGCAACAGTTACTTCGTATAACCTACGTACGTTTTTGTTCTAATTACTGCTACATTATATTTTCCTTTACAACAGCTTTTGAACACAATTAATCAAGCCATTGACACTGTCCTGGTTTTCAATGATGAAAAAGTACATAACAGGAAATTAACATGAATAACTGTATCAGACTAGTCACTGCACAATGGAATCAGTATTCAGGTTTCTGTTACTTTTACCAATTGGATCAGACAATAACTTCTTTATTTTCTAACCTACATGAAAAACAAAAAAGAACTGCTTGCTGTTTGTTTACATTCTTTGTGTTATCATGGATTCTCTAAATAAAACTTTATTATAGTTCAACATTTAATTTTTCGACATTTTGATTACTTAAAAAAAAAATCTTTGTGATAGAGTTCTCAAGAAGTATTAAGTAAATAAAAGTGAATCAAAATCATGGGCTGCTGACATAAATTACCATAAACAATAAATTAGTAAACAGATTTGGATTTCTGTAATTTAGGAAAAAACTTGTGGTATCAAGTTAAAACTGTTAAGATGGTTTTAAACATTCTAGGATTATTCTCTATTTTGCTCCTTGTCTATACACCACTTAAAGCAGGTAGGCAACTGTATTATTATAGCATGGAAGGGATTAATCTATATTGAGAGCATGATTTATATAAGATATCAGCCTGTAAATATCCCACTGCTGGGTACAGGCTCTTCTCATATAGAAAAGAACAAGCATTTATCACCGTACTTGCTAATAGCGGTTTGGTGATTTTAGTTTCCAGTTTCTGGAATCCAGGTTTCCTCATGTTGTTTTCCTCCACTGATTGTATATGATGCCTTAGAATAATTATTATCAATGTACATTATTGTACATATAACCTTTGAAAAAGCTACATTGGTACTTGCCTGTACTGAATTCGAACCTGCAAGCTTGTGCACACAAATCCATCCATTGAACCACTAGGCCATCACAACATGTTGTTTTTACTTCAACTTTTTGCTAATGCGTAAATCACTGGTTTAAACACCATTAGCACAGTAATTATAGAAAAAATTGTAGCTACCCTGGTTGATTAGTAGAAAATATGACAAATAGAATAAATAGGTATAATTTGAATGTAATTTAATACATTCATTAGCACAATTCTCTGAACTTATGAAAAGTCTTTTAAATGTGAAAAGAATTATTATCTAAAAAACAATTCTCAATTATGGCCATGATTTTTAAATTTCTTTACTAAGTATCACATTTTTTACATAAGAAAATAATTTTAAAAACATCATTGAGTTGACATCTAAAATTAACCTTGGAATTTTAAACATTTATTAAAAAAAAAACAAGAACATAAAAGGTTATACATACCTAGATGTAAATGAACAGGTAGTATGTAGTAGCTTTGTAGAATGACCTTAAAGCAGGATACATTTTTTGTTCAACAAAAAACTAATTAGATCAAGGAAACAGTAAAAATAATATTTTTTACCTACATAGGTATTCCATATGATTGGAATACCTTTTCCTGTTCTTACTATAGGTACCTATTTAAATAATAATGATGTTCTTACGTTTTCAATTTTTTTATTTGGGCATGGTAATTATTCAAATATAGATAATTCTGGATAAATTGTTGCGGTTTATAAAATCGCGCGTAGTAGCCGTAGTCTGAGATATTTTTAAATAACCCACCTAATATTAAAATCTCGACGTTAGCACTTTATGACATAAATTCCTCGAACGTTCTGTAAAAAACAAATATTCTAAACTAGCTGTAGCCCGCGACTCCGCCGGGCTATCTGATATTGCGACAAAAAGTAGTTTATGTTCTTTTTCATACTCCAGACTATCTGTCAACTAAATTTAATTTAAATCGGTTTAGTAGTTTAGGCGTGATTGCGTCACACGCATACAGACAGTTACTTTGCATTTATAATATTAGTAAGAATAGATACTGCAATAGGAAAAGAACTAAAATAAACATTGAATTATCATTATTCAAATTTTGAATTAATCAAATATTATTTCCTTAAATAGGTATATTCTATTATTTAATTTTGTAAATACCTCATCAAAATTCGTATAATCTGACCATCAAATAAAAAAAAACTTAATAGAATACTTCATTTTGAGATTTACCGTATTTTAGATACTTATTTCGTCATGCCAGGGTCGAGGCCAGACTGTATGATACGTCAATCATTTCTTAACAGTTTTGATTGATAATGAAAACTGCGTAGTAATTGTCTTAAGATGTTTTCAAGTTGTTTGTTAATACGTGATTTGTTTTGTTTTATTCATGAGCATTGGGTTAAGTACGTGGCATACATATCGTTTTTCCTAGCTATTGTTTTTAAAATCATGGTAACTATAATTGTCGTTAAAAAATTAAAGTAAATTATTTAAAAAAAAATATGGAATTCATGTTTGTTTACATTAGTAGGTATATTGCTATTCTAATTACACTCATAAACTAAAGTTGCAAACAAAATAATTGTTTGTATACATTAACATAAATACGTAATTATAATATTGTTATTGTAAGACTTCCTCGATAACAATACGTATTTAGGAACTTATAAAATTATGCGTCGATCTTTGAATCTAACTTGCGACCTTGCATGCCTTTATTGCATCGCACTCGCCGAGTAGTCAAGTACAGAGTACAGACCGCCATGTTATTCTTACGTTGTTATCTCAACGGTCTCAGCCTGTCGACGACCTCAGGCTCACTGAGTCCTCGCATCCACTTTTATGGACCATATTCAAACAAAGAAATGCACATCCAGACTCCTTAAAAGTAACCTCATTGAACCGTCAGTAAATTTATTTGTTTACGTTTATTCGCCTCAAACACATTTAAAGTTCAGGTACTTGAAGTATGACGTTCAAAAAACACTCGAGTTTTATTTTTAACGGAACCTGTACAATGAACAAAGCTGTGACGTCTGCGTGAAGCCCTCTTCGAACCCTCGCTCATTAAAGTTTCATCTTGGTAGGGCTGTGCTGCGTCTTAGTCGGCCCTTTTAACTTGCTAAATTGCGTAAAAGTGTCGCAGAATAAAACGACATTGCAACACAATAAAAAATCCTTCACGACTTTGCTGCAGTATGATTTGACCCTTAGATTTCAATTACATACTCAGAAATTTGTACAACTTCTTATGTTTGTGACTTTGTACCTATACAATATAATATTCGCAACAAGATGATAAGAGTAATGTAAATTTGGTGGAAGTAATTTATTATCGTGACACTGCTTTGTATAACAGTAAATTGATATAAATTCTGAAAAGTCTGACTATACCGGTAGCTATCATACTAGATATAATATACTTGATGATATCATACTATATAAATACCCTATAATGACGGATCACTAAGTTGGACCGGTTCTTTTAGAAATTACAGCCCATTAAAAAAAACTATGAGTAGAGGAGAACCTGTAGATTCAAATAAAAAAAGAAAGTAATGAAACGAAAAGTCCTCAATATAACTCAAATTAAGGTTGCCTTTGATGTTGATAACTAAACCAATGAAATCAGACATACCTAATTATGGAAATATGTACTATAAAATTACACATTATGGAAATATGTACTCCAAAATAGAATCGTGGTGAAATGTTTAGTCACAGTCGTTTACGCGTAAAACCCCCCAGTTCGCCTGTCACTCGAATAACGGTTACAAGTTATTCAATAAGAAAAAGAAAACTGTAAATTGTATAAGAAATAAGGTCACTTCTTTGAAGAAATGCTAAATGTAACAATAGAAAGCGGTTTGTGTAAATTACAAAAAATATCTATTCCAAAAAGTTCCCCCTTGCAGGTCGCAAATCATCAAGAATGTAGAGACGTTATGTCATAGCGTTTCTAAAGTCATGCCCTTTTTCAAGTTATAAAAAAACCTATTTCTAATGGGTCGCCTAAACAATTATAGGCCGGAGACGGTTCGACACCTGCCTCTAAAAGGTACGCGGGTGTTGGCTCACACCTGCGCGACAGATGTGTTTATCTTGTCATAGAAAGACCCTCCTTTAAGTAATTCCGATCAGGAAAGTGCTATTTCCGAGTTCTGAAACTCAAGTCTAATAAATAAAGTGCCTATCTGTTCCGAGAATTAAATAAGTCGAATGATTTAATGCACCCCTCTATTATAAAGTTCAAGATGAGCACGTGCCGTGTTCTTAATCCTATTAAATTTAGAAGTCGATTTTATGTGGCCACTCGATTCAAATTGGTTGGTTGTTCGGAAGGTCACCCCTCCGAATGCGGCGAGTGCGCATGGACGCATGCGAGTGCCGACATGTTTCGCTGCACGGTTCGCTGACCGCATGGCATCACTTGGCCTCCTTAGACAGTTCGATGTATAGATTTGCCATTTTTTATCAAGTCTCCGTACGTAAGTGAATTTGTCAAATCTTGAATATAAAATTTCGAAAATATCTAAATTACCAATTTGATCGGTGGAATTGACTAAATTTGTACGTATCTATACTACATACTCATCTTTGAGAAGACCAGACCCTCAATGAAAATAATTTATGTCAAATAAATTGGTCTTCCTCAACTGTTGGATTGTTGCTAGATAAAATGAAAATATTGCACAAAATGCCTGTTTAAAATGGTTGGTAATGTTAATACCTTCGTTCCTGATACATGTCGTAAGACACACTGCGATTTACGAACGAATGCAATACCGAACGAATGAATTATTGATAAAATGGACCATTTATCAGTAAAATTTTCAGTTTACAGTTCCATAAATATCCATGCATTCAATGAATATATTACATTTTAATTCACTGACTCAAAAAGGCTTCTGGGACGACGTAAATCAAATTTCCGCGAATTATTGTCACGCTTTATTATGTTAGCAATATTCTTTACTCGAAAGAAAAAAAAGCGAGATAATAAACCGGCCAAGTGTGAGTCGGTCGCGCGCACGATGGGTTCCATGCCATTAGATAAAGATATTTTATTTGCATATCATTATATCTATAAAAACGACAAAACTATCATGTCATAAATATTCATTTTATTCTGTTTTTATAATTTGTTGTTAATATCAGCAATAAAAATACAGCATCTGCGCATTTCTACTGTCTTTTTATCAAGGTTCATGAGATACAGCCTGGTGATAGACAAACGGACAGTGGAGTCTTAATAATAGGGCCCCGTTTTACATTTTTGTGTATGGAGTCCTAAATACTAGTTTGCACCTTTAAAACCTATTTACTTGCCCTAGACAATTATGTATATGGGGTCGTCGCAAATATATTCAATACTTAGTTTATTAGAAATTAAATATTATAGGGGCTCGTGGCTAAATGTAAGCCGGTTTTACCGGTTTTACCGATAATAAAGGCTAAGCCGCGCTCGCCGCAGTTCGTCCGTAGATGGGTGACCATCTGTAAACATACCGAGACCCCGCCGTGCCTCGCAAAGGACGTTAAGCCGTTGGTCCCGATTGTCATACGGTGATCTTTTACATTCGTTAATTCATTTCAATTCTGACAACCAGTCTTACTATGGGATACTATATTACCCAGTAAAATGGGATGTGGAGGTCAGATAGGCAGTCGCTGCATGTAAAATATAGCATTCTGCTAAATCCGGTAAGACTGGAAGTCGAAGTCGACCCCAACATAGCTTGGGAAAAGGCTAGGCAGAAGAAGTCAAATTGCTGACTCTATATCAATTATTCTTCAAATACTTCTATAAGAAGTAAAAGCCCAAGGCATTGTCTAAAATCAAACAACCACAAAATGTATACGTCGTAATCCCTTGGTCGCGTCTTACGACACCCACTTAAAAATATGGGTGGTACACCACAACAAACCCACCATCTCATAAGCCAGGCCAATATTATATTTCAAAGAATTGTGTGATGTCATCGTAATCCTTATCGGTTTATAGGTTTCCATACAAATCCTGTTATTGAAAATTTGTTTTATTTTTAGTTTCAATAGGTGGTGGTATAACTTTTTGATATTCTGGCTTGAAGCTTAATTTGATGAAGAAGGGTGTAATCCTTAAGACTGAGGATCATAAAGATGAATGGACGGAAATCACTATTCTGACCAAACGAAATGAGAAAGGGCAGTATAATAAACTATATAAAAGCTAATTTTATAATAATTGTCAATTTATTTTTGCTAAGATTTCCTTTTGATAGTTTAGCACAACGAAATAAATTAAATATAATAAAGTATTCGCCAAATTGTCTAAATCATGGTACCACAAATTTATGTGAAACAGGTTAGAACTTGATCAAAATTATTAAATTGATTGTAAATTACTGTGGGAACTTCTATTAGAACCCACAAAAACTATGTTCAGAAAGCATATTGATAGTATATGACTCAAGCCCTCGAGAATGCTTAACCAATTAATGGTTCTCCTTTTGAGCAACAAATTTTGTATGACAAAACATAAAGTCGGACTACTCAGACTTAGATTACTAAACAAATCGATGGCCCCACCGAATAAACGTGCAAGAGCTCTTACACGAATATTTTTTTGTTGCATTTTTCGTTTCTTTGACCGATGCAGCACCTTCTAAATTTTTTTTTATACATTTTTGACTCAAAATACGCCTATTATATCATTTGATTCCTTTATTCTAGGGAAAAATCATGGAATTATATTACAAGTATAAAAGTAGGTATATGCTATTGTTAAACGCTTTTTTGGTCGCCGAGTTCACACGAATAAACGTGTTAAAACCAGTAAACTTTTGAGAAGACTTGTGCACTTCTTCGAGTTTGTATAATAGCAGCTTACACGTTTATTCGTGTAATTAAGCATACAATTTTTATTCTTAATGTGTCATTATTGTGGAATGAAATAATTCGCCGTTATATTAAATTACAGTAAAACATACCAACTTCCTGATGATAACGATTCGAATAAAAGAATTTGCAAAGTATTTAAAAACTAGGTTTTTAAATACTTTGTTTATTACACCGCAAGTAGTATATACAGCTATTGAGAAGTTAGGAGACGAAAATTATGTAAAAAATAACAGAGGAAGACATAAAAATGGACCTAGAAAGATGTCAGAAGAGACTGAGAGCTACATCATTGACCACAAAACCAAATTCTAAGAGTTGAAGCACACTAAGTTAGAAAAGATAGCCAGAAAGAATACCTTTGTGAAACATTGAATATACGTGTCTAAACGGGTTCCCTATTTGATTTCGAAAGTTGATGATTCGATTTTTATTATATCGAACACGGTGTCGCGATAATTCAGTTGTACGATGTTTTATTCCATCGATGCTTTATTGGTGCGATGTAACGTTTGTGCGAAAAATCCTGTTGCGAAAAACCTTACAGCGATTGCTCGTTAGTTCGGTAATTTATTAGTTCGATAGTAGGTATATCGGTTCGAAACGCCTATTGTTACATTATTTATTTATTAAATTAAAAAAAATGTGCAATTCGATTTAAGATTAATTATGTATCTTAAATCGAATTGCACATTTTTTTTAAATAAAAAAAGGATCAATTTAATATATTTAAATATAATCCATTTACCTATGTATCTTAAATCGAATTGCACATTTTTTTTAATTTAATAAATAATGTTATTAATTATATGTCACGGAACAATAGGCGTTTCGAACCGATATACCTACTATCGAACTAATAAATTACCGAACTAACGAGCAATCGCTGTAAGGTTTTTCGCAACAGGATTTTTCGCACAAACGTTACATCGCACCAATAAAGCATCGATGGAATAAAACATCGTACAACTGAATTATCGCGACACCGTGTTCGATATAATAAAAATCGAATCATCAACTTTCGAAATCAAATAGGGAACCCGTCTAAACACCTGTCCGATCCCTAAGACTATTATTCGGTATCGCACTGCGAACACATATAGGTACCTACGTGGCCATTAAATGGATTGGAGATTTTTTTTTCCGAATTGAAAATAAATAAATCAAAATAAAAACTGATCCAAGGCAACAGCAACACTGACCGCTCCTCAAAGTTAACTTACTACCTGCAGCTTTGTGTCAAAGAAGCCGCCTATGCGAGACGGTTCATGAACTGTACCACGAATACGCCTTTATTCGATCCGACAGGGGTTTTGTTACATGTTGTATATAAAATGCATAGCCTGTACTTAGAATGGATGGACACAAATGAGCGGTATAGTGTAGCATGTAGAAGAGAAAAATAATTTTGATAAAAAGCATAGTGTTGTGTGGCACGTTTTGATCTCGAAAAAGTATTGAGTATCCCCCAAAGTTATTATTATTTGTATCTCTTTTTTAAATCACGGGCTATCCGTAATGAAAATACCTACCTTGCATGGGGACACAGGTCACACGCAGAGGCCTTGTTGAGAACTTTACTCTAAAATGGGATGGGGCACCTGCTCTATGAAAGAACAGGCATGAACGGCCCAAGGCAGTTACAAAACTATTGTGAATATTATGGTGTTAAAACTAATTTGGCCTTTTGATATGTATGGGTTACGTGGATTGGTTTCTTATAAAAAATCGGAAAACTATGTCACCTGCCTTTCTACACATGAAAATGTAAACTAATAGGCAGGTGGTGACTCGCCACTCACTAGATGGGCCCCCCAAACAACCGCCACTGCAGGCAGCAGGGGGCAACACCAGTGCGAGCGGCTAGGGGTGTCGAGCGGTGCGGCCCCGATATCGCCATCGCGGGTCACAGTAGCGGACCCGGAGCGGGTTTCCTCGCATATAGCTCTAGCGACCCCTCTCTAGCCAGCCGGTTAAGGCAAGAAAGAGCTGGGAGCCCTCCCTAAAGAGTGACTCCCTGGAGCACTCAGGTCCGTTGTGTCGCTACTCACAAACAGCTCGCCACTAGCTGCCCTGCGGATTATATTATTATTATTGATTTTTATTATTATATAGAAATAACAAGTTGCCTGTGGTCATTTTTTCAACTTCACGTTGAGTTAAGGATAAAAATATATCTTTTTATTCCGATTCAATGAAATCGATTTGTATTTGCCATGTTTGCTTTTGCGTCGCGTCTAAAATTTAAGATAAAAATAACACATCGATTTTTTAAAAAGGTCCGAGCCAATCGGAAGGCGACTCTATGCATGCTACAATCGAGCGTTCCAAGAAAAGGTATACTAGGTATATAAACGCCCGATCAAATGTATAGTTTTATAGAGAATGCCAAAGTTACTGGGCATAAATACCAAGTTCTCTTCTTTTACATAAGGATTTGATAAGTTTGTGTGATCCAGGAGCCATACCAGACCATTACCAAACTATTTATAGAAATTTAGTTCCTTTGGACAACTCGATCTCTGTCACCAATGATAGTGACGAGGAAGATTAAGTATTTCACATTACGATATGATTCAGTTATTTTTTTGTTATCAGTTCAAGCTAATAGGTAGCTATTTCCTAATCATGAAAGAGATTTAAGTTGTTTAAATTGTGATTATTATTTAGTGTTTATACAAGTAGGTAGTAACTTGATTATATTCTTATTTTATTAAACCTTTTTCGTTTAATTACAACCTTCCACATAATTAATGATGTTAACATTATTACACCATGCAATAACAAAAGTATATTACATGAATGAGCATCGATCTTTTGAACATTGATATAAATGCATTTTATCTTTACAATAAACAAACAATGCAGTAAGTTACTGTAAACAACCGTGCTTATGCTTGTTACTAGGTATTAAAGAAGCTTGATTACCGTCGAATAATAGTGTAATATAATATTATTAGTTTTGTTCGTTGACACTTTACACGAATAACCGTGTAATGAAAGTTTACTGTTATCTAGTTATAGAAATTCACAAGAATAAAAAAATAAAATAGTTTTTCATAAATTGTAGGAAAACCATTTATATTAAAAAAAATATATAAATCAAATGTAATAATATATTTTTTTATCTTTAATTTGATATAATTTGTTTAACCCTACATACTACCAAACAACAGTTATTAAAGTTTAAACGTTTTTATTTTTTCCTGAAAAGTTGTGGTTTTTGACTTACACGTTTATTCGGTGGGGCCATCGAAATGTACTTTAATGTTTTGGAAGATTCCCATCGTAAATTATGTCATCAAAGCCGTAGCAGACATAAATCGCTTCGTGTCCGGATGGAGCGTTGAATCAAAGTAATTTCCGCATCTTGTAAAAAAAAATGACCGTTGGGTCGCCGTCCGTTACCGATGGCCGTTGATTACACTACGCTTTAAATACCTTTGCCTATGTTTTTATGCTATATAGCCATTCATATAGAGAGGATACTTGTCAACTTAATGGCCTTTATATCACAATCTGCTCCGCAAAACGATGCACAAAAGGTTTTTATTGTGCTTTTATGACTGCCATTCTGTTCCCTTGAACGGTACTGCGAAGAATTTTAACTGGATTGAGATGCAATAAACCGTATATAAAACTTTAAAGATTTTTTATTTTTACACTTGAATGTACATACGAGATAGATTTTCTTCAACAAAACTTAAATTACTTATTTTACTCAATCTATATAATAGCAAAGCCTTAACGGGTGATTGAGATAGAAAGTGTTTTTAGTCTGACTTCATGAAACTTGGGCTTGAGATCGTGACTGCGAGCGGTGAAAGTACAAGCGCAAGGGATTCAATAGCACATTTTATAACAATTTATGTTATTTTAGTTGTCTGGAGTCTTACTTATCTGTTAGACAGAACTGGTTTGAGGCTTGTGTGAGAGACCACTGCGTAGGTGTAAGTACTGTCTTACATTGCCTGCTACATCCTCGTTTGTCTTTTAAGAAATGAGCCTAAAGAATTCTCGTCGTGTAGGAGTAATTCTTCGTAAACTTCCGGCGTTCCCACATTTGCCGCATTTGGTGTGTTGCGACGAAACCGGATGCAGCGTAGCCTTTTATCGCCACGTGCTTGGTGTGCCGAACAGTCAGGTCGCCAGGCCGGCGTCACCCTTATGACGAGCTGATTCACTTCTGTAGTAATTCTCAGAATTATCACTACGATTACGCATTTTGCAATTTGACGTGTCTGCGGCTAAATAATTACCTGCAGTCACTGAATCCTAGGTTATATCAGATCAAAAATGTAGCAACAGACAAAGGTGAGACAAGCGGAAGAATCGTGCGGAAAATATTACAGTCAGACATGCAAATGATGTTAATTGTTGGTGTCACGGCAACCACTACCACGTTTTTATGTAATATCTTAAACAAGGAACACCTGCGAACTAGGCAAGATAGTCTAGCTGACTAATTAAAGATAAAAGATAACTTTCGAATCATTCGTATATTATTTTCTATACGAATCGAGATCTTTCGGCATTTGAGGTTAATTATTAAATATCCCTTCTCGACAATGGACCGTCCAAAGAGTAGATATTATTTGAATGTAGGCCGTCAGTAATTGTGGGTCGGCTTTAGCCGTGTCCTATCGTCGAGTCGGGAGAGAAGGGGTGGCGGCGGGAGGCAGAGGGCTTTGACCCGTGCCCGTAATCAGGGCCGCTATGGCCGGCACTGTCCTTTCTTTCCTGTCTTTTTCAATTATTAGCTTTTTTTAGACGTCATCTGATAATTTCTTTGTCTGCCTTGGATTACAAAATATGATCAATGAGGTATCTAATCGGTCACAACAAAAGCGATTATTAAATTGTGCCATCCTCAGGTACTTCGACGCTTAAAGTATGTTTAGAGATAGAGTGGCCTAGTTCGCAGACGGGCTCCGATAAGTTATCGTCATTGCGATCGATAAAGCACTCAAAGCACTAAGTTGCCTTTAGGCTGCAGAACAAAGTGAATCTAATGGTTGCGAAACGTTCGTTGTCGCTTAATTACTTCATGCATGCAGATGTATAGGGTTATGAACCAGTTATTGTTTAATAACTAGCACTTAATAAATGTTAGGTTTATGTTGCTTGCGTAAGCGTCGGTGCATCGGCCGCAACCGGTTCCGGCGGGCGTGGTCATAATTTACTACTAATCTTGACCCACAGCTGTCTTGGACCAGTTTCTCGGCCTGATCCAAAGGTTTGACCCGTCATATCAATAAAATCTCACTTGGGCGGAAGTACAAGGGTCCTAAATAAAAGTTGTGGGTGGTAACTATAACGATAATGATCCCGACAAAGCGTCCCTTACTCGAACATGATATGAGCCTTGTATCTGAGTGTTTACATTGTTGCATACACACAGCTGATTAATCTTTGCTTTTTTACAACATGAGAGTATTGTTATTTAAACATGTTTAATTTATTGTTGCAGTGCTGCGGACAGTGCGGACTCACCAATACTGGAGGAAGCCGGCGAGAGCGGCTCGGAACAGAAGCCAAAGCCACTCGTCAAATATGGAGAACTCGTTATACTCGGGTAAGCATTGTCTCCTATTGACAAACAACCTGTTAGGCTCTGTTGTAAAAACTTACCTGTTTTCTCAGTTATAAGTCAGACAAAGACTGTTTCTTGTTAGCGCTTCTACTTTACTTACACCGTAAACAAAATAAATGTCCTTCATATATCAGAACATATTGAAAGATGCCAATCAGATCGTTAAAAGGCAACGAACTCTTGTACTCAGTATAGAAGCTCTTTGAGAGTTCCGTCTTGTAAAAGACCGCTTGATATGGAAAAGATAAATATCGTGTCGTAACATTCAACCAGCTACCCAATAAGGAGAACTAATCACATCACAGAAATCGGAATACAATATCAGGAAGAAGGCTATTTTAATCGAACTCCAATTAAACCCATTTTAGTTGTAGTTGCTATCGTTACGAATGAGTCTTGGTCCTTGCGTGTTGGAAGAATATAAAACTGAATCATTAATTTTCTTACAAGTTACCTAAGGCCACATTTTGTACTATTTACTAAGAGAGATATAAATAATACCGGCCTAGCAATTGTCGAATACTGGGCTCAGGCTTCTTCTCATATTGAGAAGAAACGAGCGTGTGGGTTTGTCGTCCTTCTTTCTTCCTCAATCGTCTCCTCAATGATGTCTTTGGATAATTAAGACAGTGCATCTGTCTTTGAGAAAGTAACATTGGTACTTGCCTGTAAGGATTTCGAACCTGTAAACTAGTGCACAAAATATCGTTGACGTACATTGAACGGCTAGGACACCACATGAGATATCTGATCTATAGGCGAATAAAATGATATTGAAGATATCTTTCTCTTCCTTGATATAAGTGACACGGAGACTATAATACTTGTTATATGCTTAGCACGAAGGGTTAACAAGAATACTAGTAGGTAACGTGCGATCTATATTGAAAAAGTTTTGTCCTTTCCCATGTAGGTTTTTTCCAGTATAACCTACAGTTTTTGTAGTGTATTGCCACTATGGGTTTTAAAATAGGTTTACTTCCCTAAAGGAAATATAATCCATTAAAATATCTAGATATAAGGCAAAAGGTTATGGAAATGTCTGGCGAATGGGTTTGTGGACGAGTGTTGTGGTCTATAGACCCAATAGCCTACTATACCCCATTGTATGATACATGCATTATGATATGGGCGTATTTTTATTTTCTTGTACCATATTTTACATTAATATGAAACTTCAATAAAATACGTTTTGATTTTTTTTATATTATCTTATATATATCTATTATCTGAATATTAATATATTTTTAAGGTAAAAACAATATGTTTTAAAATAAAACGATTTTTAATGTGCTAGAACTGATAAACTGCTCCATTGAGTTACGAACTAGCAATACATTTTTTATTAATTAAATGGGCCACTTAGATATAAAAAAATATTTATTTCATATATATTCAGTTAGTACTACACTTATCTATTAAAATTTTAACCTTTAAACACAGCTTAATCTATAATAATCTATAAATACTCTCCTTTGAGTTACAGTTTGGTCATAGACCTACATTTTTGTTTGCTTAAAAACGTATTTTAGGACAAATTAGCCAGTAAATCAAAGAAAATTTAAAAGAATAAACATACATATTTATTTATTTGGTATTAATTAAACGTTAAATTAGGAACATATGGAAATATCTTTACTTTCTTATCACAAAATAACTAAATGGAACGAGTAAAGCTTTGTTTACAACAAACACAATGAGTGAAATGTTTCTCAGTGGACGTAACGCTTCTATGTGAGATAATAATACAAACATGAATTTATCGGTAATTCATTATCCCTTTTCGTAAATTTTGATTTAAATTAAAGGTATTTACTTTAATCTTCCTTACAAACTGAATAAATTCTCTATAGAAATCGTATTACTTTGAATTTTCCTTGAATATAAACCGTTAATCAGTGGAAGATTTCGACTGTACCAAACTTACTTTCGCACTTTTCGGCTTCTCGTCACGGTATGAAAAATGACTGATAGTTTTGACGTTTGAAGTTAGTATTGCTGCATTGAAAAATATACCTAGATTCGGTAGAAATACATTCAATATAGTAAAAAATTGCGTAACTCAGTAGGAATTTTCCACTTAATCGAATTTGGGTTACAAGAAATAAAGTCGTATTTCGCATTATTTACGGTTGATATTTCCGTGTTAAGCGTTATGAACGTTAGCAAATATACAACTGTCATTGGATTCAGTAAAAATTTAAAGTTTTTGGCGGAAAAAATGCCGTAAAATTAAGGATTAAACCACTGTATACAATGAGTTACATAACATTTTCCTACTTTCGTCTACTTACAGAATATCATAAAAAATATAATATAAGGAAAAGCTCACAATAAAAATCATATTTCGATACAAATATAAACACTTAATCTTTATTTTCTATACGCATAATAAATATTAATAATTTTCATCAACTAATTAATAGCACAAGTGACGTGACAGGTGAAAAACTGCAAGGTACAAAGAAAAAAAAATACGCCCATATACATAAAGGGTGTTTTATACGCTTCAAACAAACACAGTCAGTTCTATCAGTTTCCCTAGTAAACAATAGGAGATCACAATGCAACATTTAACGAGATGTTTTTAAACTTTTAAAGCTTGTTCGAAAGCATTGCATATTTGATCTAGATACTCGTGTAAAAACTGCGTTGAAGTAAGTGTGCGTTCAGAAACGCTCGTTTAGAACATTGTTTTACTTAATGATATTTTCTGTTAATTTGTTATGGAGGAATGTTAATGAATCTATTAATGATATATTAGAATCGTTATTGAAGCTGCAATTAACTTTTATTATTAACAACTCTTTATTCATTTACTCAACAGTGTTTGCACATATGAGCCGTGCGAACGCATCCGCGTCCACAGACAAATCTTGCATACACAAACACACATATGAACTAGAACAACTACTAATAATTCTAAAGGACTGGGTCTGAGCCTACAATTACACAGTTTATGTCATGTGTAAGGCTTAGGTGGCTTACCTCGACATAGGCATTGAGGGGTGTCGGGCGAGGGAAAAAAGTTCATTCAGACATACCAGACCAAGGCCCGCAAATCAATCGATCTGCTTCAGAAGCCATTTATTCCCTGGCTATTGTTATAAGTGATTGAATAGTATCTTTCTAGAAAATCATAATTGAATGTCCTATGGTACTTGTAGGCAAAATCTTTGTTATTATAATAAAACCAATATTACAATACATGTTATACAAATTATAAAGTTATTTTGAACATAACGATATTTTTCAATATTAAGGTTTATAACTATAAATCTCCTTCCGGAAGAGTCAGGTAATTAATCATTGTTTTGAAGATAATAAAAACAAAGAAAGAAAGAAATAAAAAAGAATAAAGAACTATTTAGAATAAGCATTTATTCGAGTCGACAGATAATTTATTACCAACTGACCCAATGGTGCAAACATCAGGACACATTACTAAGAAAGATATAGAATGTTCCTATTCTCGTCTTAGATTAATGACACTATCTGAAAACCTTTTACCCGAAAACAGAAATACTGAATCAATCACAAATACATCGTGATCAATAACAATCATGGACCATGTTCGTTACATTACATCAGCTGAACGAATTTTATGGCCGAACAACTACGTTTTTAGTTTCAATTTGTTATGATATCCGTTTCAAGGCGGAAATAATATTTTGTAAGTCACGCCTGAACTAGATACATTGTAAGAATATTCTAAAATGTGTCCTGCAATAGGTACATGTATAAGAAAATAGCATAACATACCTAGTATACCTACCTACACCAAAACGAATCGATAAACAATTTTACTGAATACACAAGATTTTTGTTATCATGTAAAACATTTTATACTTTTCTTAATGAGTACTAGAGAAAGTGAAGAAATCCGTCCCCATAAAACAAGACAATGCAAATAAACATCAATTTTATGGCACTGCGCAAATTGACTAACAAAATGGTTTCCAATTTAAAAACAAATCGATGGTAGGTAAATAAGCCTAAGCTTGCAATTTATAATTGAAATTTTATCGTAAACAAAACGTAAATATTTGTTCAATGATTTTATTTAGGTCTATTGTTGACATTAAAAGATTAAGGTAAATGATTAATGACATTTATGTACAAAATTACTTTGTTTATTTATTAAAAAAAAAACTTCCGAAGATACAGCCGACAGCTAATTTCAATAAGGGCCTATTTCACTATCGTCAGATAACTTTTATTCGACGAATAAAATTGATGTTTGACAGTTTCTGTTTGAAACAACTGTCAAAATTACGAAATTATTCCTCGAATAAAGTTATCTGATGATGGTGAAATAGGCCCTTATATCGGAAACTAAGTATCTTGTTGAACTTACAGAATTTACTAATTTGCTGTGTTTTTTTAATATCTTCATCTATACTAATATTATAAAGCTGAAGAGTTTGTTTGTTTGTTTGTTTGAACGCGCTAATCTCAGGAAGTACTGGTCCGATTTGAAAAATTCTTTCACTGTTAGATAGCCTACTTATTGAGGAAGGCTTTAGGCTATAATTTGCAGCAGTAACCGATGATCACGCGAGCGGAGCCGCGAGCAACAGCTAGTTATGTATATTTCTATTCTACTGTATGGTGAATAATTGCTGCGTAGTTTAAGATATAAGGCTTTGTTACTCTATGATAGCAAATTCTTTATTTAATTAGGCCTATATTAAACTTGAAGGAGTGACAAGTACAAGAAAACAATAACAAATTTGGTGTCGATGTAGACACTGCGTAATATTTTCTTCCGTGTTGTTTTAAACTGAATGATTTGTTATCATTCCAATACGTATTTACTATTTACCTTTGTTTTTATATTTAGTAGACGAAGTGACTTATTGTTTTCTTTATCTTCCGTTTAGGTTTGACATTGTTGTTGGGAAGTAGGTCAATACGTGATAAAATGAAAAGTACATAATTATATCGTTATTTTTTTCCTTTTTATTTATTACCTCTTAAGACAAACAATTTTGACAGTACCCAGTTAATGTGTGTTTTGGCTAAGGCATCGGATTTGCGATCATGTGGTCGCGGGTTCCCACCCATTGCTACCAACGTGAACCCACTCGTAACACAAGCATTTAGCTTACCACGAGGGGTGAACATGAATACTAGTAATGTGCGACCCACATTGCTAGTGCTTCTTGCAGGTCTTATTCACCAAGTCCAAACCAAACGTAACGTGGCATAATGCAGAATTTGTTCAACTTTTTGACTGCATGGATAGCTGAGTGGTATAGTTCACCACGCTAATTACCACTGGGCGACGTGCTGCGGTTTCGATCCTTGCATGAGACAACCATTTGTGTAATCCACAAATGATTGTTCCAAGTCTGGGTGTTCTTTGTGCATGTGATTTGAATATTTGTTAAACCCCCGCGACACAAGGATTAAATTCATTCGTGCGGGCGTCGTTTTTAAAAATGAAAAAAAAAAAAAACTACCCTGGGTCTCCAAATATGTTTTATTTTCTGAGAGTCACCGGGTAGTGTTAGTACGGTATAGACCATTTAATGGTTTTTTTACCTTAAATAATTGTTAGTCGAAAGACACAACGCTTCTCTTAACCCGACACGTAACAGCACGTTAACTGCTTTGACTTTACTGAATAGGCTTCAGTAGATAGATATAAAACATTAAGCTATCTATACACTTTTAATATGGTTACGGAACCAATGAGTTGTAAGTACTGAGCAATGTGCAGGATGGGTAGATGACATCACTGGCAGTGTTCAGTGTTCTTATTTCTCTATGGACTTGGGTACACGCAATGCCTTAAGAGGCATGTTTACTTGATCGCGAACAACACTAGGGTATCACTTTCAATTTCCTCCTAACTGTGTTCTATCTAGTTTAACTTTCGCTTTGATCAAAATACCTTCTATTTTCTAGAATATAATTTGGAATAGTCGCTGTCTATATCTACTTTTGTAGACATTAAAAAAAAAAATATGAGATGCGTTTGGATGAGATGTTATTCAAAATAAATAATTGCTATAGAGAAGTACAGTCAACAGCAAAAGTAGATGATGAATTGAGTTTATAACTTTTGGAGTCAAAACTGATCACGAGTATTATTATGGAGAATGATATTACCGCTAAAGCGCTTTTATTTCAGACTCGGAATTTTGAACTCGTCCTCACTACCTTAAAAAACAAAGCTACATTATACATATTATTATTTATACCAGGTATGCTTCTAACTATGGTAGGAATAAGTTACTATTTTTTGGTCGAAATTAAATTTATGATCTCTGATCGTCCCATTCGATATTATATTCCTTGTGGCCAAAGCTATGAAAACTATGTCTTTGCTAACCTCATAAAGTTATGAACATCATAAAGTCTGTCAGAAAAAAAATATTTAATTAAAAAACACTCCAAAAAACTCTTCCACATCGCTGTCGACTGGAAGTGTGCCCCGTAAGGCTGGCAGCATTGCCATGTTGAATGGCAATGCTTAACCGCTGACCAAGGTAAAAACCAGCCCTTGGATTACATGAGGTGTCAACAAGACGCTTGGATAAATCTTTGAAAAGAATGTGAGCACTCGGTCCCCACGGTCCCAATGTTTCAACCCCAAACGGCTCGAAAGTATAACTTCCAACTAGGTTGTTACACTTCCGCCATTTGAGGTTCTCAGCAGCCGCAGTAGCAGCGCCAGCACAGCATGACGAACTAGGAAGATAGGATGGAGCAAGAGTATCGACACAAGTAGCGTCCTACACTAAAGGCCTACCCATCTTCCAAGGAAACAGAGACATGCCGTCCGCTCTCTTGCCATCTTGTCAAAAAAACAAATAAATCGTAGCATCATGATCATAATAAACAGTAGTTTCTGTAATCTACATACAGTACGCATGTGGATTCTTATAATCGCGGTCATGACATGAATTCATAATAATTGTTAGAAGTAAATCGAGTTCAAGACCAGCTGACCGCAAACTGGGTTTCTCGTGTTCGTATTTGAATATTTTATCTCAAATGTTTATTTGCTATTCATCGGAATTTGTACGTTCTTATCGGAATTTAGGGGACGTTGACAAAACAACAAACTTCAACCACTAGGGTGAGTGCAGGTGGTATTGCTGATTTCGATTTTCGATATATGAAAAAATCCTGGAATTAGCTGTTTGTCTGATTATAGATCATCATAAATATAATATGAAAAATTTATGGCGAATATTCGCTTGTCCTTTAATACCGGCCTATAAATGTCCCACTGCTGGTCACAGGCCTCTTCCCTTATAGAGATGAAATGAACATTGTTCACCACGCTTGCTCATTGCGGGTTGGCGATTTCAAATTCTAATTTTTGGAATCCAGGTTTCCTCACAATGTTTTCCTTCACCGTTTGTCAATGGTGTCTTAGAATAATTAAGAAAATACATATTACTTTGAAAAAGTCACATTGGTACTTGCCTGGGTTCGAACCTGCAACCATGTGCATACGAATCCGGTCATTTAACCGCTAAGCAACCACAACAGTAGGTAACTTCTTCGTTTGTCCATTAAATTGAATACTACGGTTACATCATCGGACAACGCCACTAATCATCAATTCACTACAAAAAAATAGATTAATAGAATATTGGTATAGGTCAGTGTGTCGAATTTTAAATGTTTCTAATAAATCTGTAAAATCAGCGCAGCTAAATGTTTTAATGCTATTTTTTGTTCTATTTACCCTAGGTTCAGGTTTTACTACGTCCTTTTAGTTCGTTACAAAATACCTTGGAGTCAGGAATTCAAACTGAGATACAATTTGCTGCGGAAGTAAGTCTGAGCGGGCGCCCAATGATGCCAAAATAACTTTACTCCCATACGGTTAACTCGTAACAATTGTTCATTCAATTAAATATTACTTTTCCACCGTTGGATCAGATAGGAGAGTGAATACAATACTATAGAAAAAAACTGGTTTTCTCTCTTACACAATTTTTCCTTCTTAAAATGACATGAAAATTATTGAATAGTACCCACCTTATCTAGTCGTACCGTGTCAAATCACATCTTTGCCCTCCAGACGGCATTGTAATGAGGCACCGAGTGAATGGATATTAAAATGCGTAACCATACACCCTTACAATAAAATACGTAACGAGCGTGCATATTACAGATTTCCGCCAAAAATATTCTCGTCAGTAAATTAGGTATCTGATCGGCATCTCCATTTAGCCAGCCGTCATGCATACCGAATAACTTTATTTTTTTTTCTGTTTGCTCGTGCTAGACTGCTAGTGGATAACCGTTTACTGTCTAGCCTATTAATATTCCGTTGGCACGTAAATATGTACCTACATACAATACTTGCGCAAAAAATACGTTTTCTATTTCAATTTTGGCGAACGGAAGCTTAATTGCTTCACTTTGACGAAATCATTAATTTCAAAGACTTCTTGATTTCTATTAATTATACTTCGAGTATCGTAAGTTTTGGAATACAAAGTACCGAAGTAACTTTCTAGAAAGTGTGGGTGTTCGACTTGTTTTGATTGGGAGGTAAGGTCGAACAAATTCACATGGTTTGTGCTAATGTGGCCTTTGTTTTCAGTTATTTGGACACAGTTAACATTCGGTCACGTGCATGGAGCACAAGTTTTTTCACGATACGCAAAACGTGCAAACTATTTGGCTTGCTACTTGTAAAATAATGAAAATATTTATATTGTAGAATGTAGGTATTATATTTTTATCAGCAGGCATTAAATTAATATTTACATATAAAGTTTTATATTTAGGGTTGGCGCAACCTAAATTATTCAAATTGTCTCTAAGCTGTATCTCTCGGGTACCAAGTGCGGTAATTAAAGTAGGGTATAATGACATACTTAAAAAAATTTGAAAGTCTACTAACCTTTTAATATAAAAACACGAGCGTGAAATTACTTTCCAGTAATGGCAATGAAATACTTTGTAATCTGCGACGAATTTATAAAACGAAATATTTGTGAAATCAATACGGTTCAATACGGCATTTGTCTCATTTACCCAAGCAACAAATATTTCAAAATATAATAACTACTTCATTTTCGTAGAATATGAAGGCTCCGTATTAATAATTGAGATTATGAAGTCTTCCATCCCTGGTAGCGATTACCGCCCGGTCTGATCCCTGTTAATTAAGCACTTAGCGTCTGTAATTCATAGAATACCAATGTATAAGTAACATGAATTCACACACACTAAGAATTTGAAACCTATAAAATAAGAAAGATGAAATTATGTCGAAATATGTAAGCTTATTTCAGTCAATCTTGGCTATCCAATTTTTTTTTCCGAAAGCTCATTCAGCCTATAGTTATAAAGTTCTTGGCTGTAATCTTAACCACTCCAATCTTCTTAGCTGGGCAAAAATATCGCTTTTAATAGCAAATAAAATAAAGCACACGCTTCAATATATCATTCCCCTTGTGGGCAAGTAATACCCCACCAGATTCTTGTAATAAAATTTCATAACTCGGGTTGATATGCAGGGAAGGGTATGAGGACTTCGAAAACGATACATCATGATCCGTAATCCGTCAAGCAACTGTAACGTGCGGGAATCAAGAGAGATTTACCCTTTGTTTATCTAAAATCTTCGTCTGTTTACATAAAGTTTTTGTCGTATCATGCTGTGCAGCATAGTGCGTGAAATAAAGGTATTTTCATGCAATGTTAGTTCTTTAAAATAAGGCTTAATTAACAAATACTTAGGTCTATTATGTCAAGCTTTTTTATAGCGTGTCAAACCAAACGCCAAGCATACTGAAACGCGATGTGTTTGTACGTATTAAACTGTTTCTGCTAACATGCTGCAGTGGTGGTGTTATGTTTATATGAAGTCTATTTTGAGCTACAGCAAACTGTGTATATCATTAAGATGTATTATTCAATACTCCTGGTACGGGCGTCTCAAGTTAGTTGCATAACTGTCGTGCAACCGCACTAATTCCATTATACTGAAACATTATCCCTATTTTTCCTTCTTACTTACCACTTAAAGTAATCGTTTACCAACGGGGGGAGTCCGGGACTTATGTGTCGGCAATGATCGATTTATTCCTAATAGGATTTTCCAACGTCGTATGAGGCCCTACCGATGTAAATACCATTCATTCTATTTTAAACATGCTAAGTGTTTTCATTATTTGTTTGAGTTCACTATCGATTTGAACATACAATAAGGATAATACAAATTACAAACTTATCGAGTGTATTATGTAAGCATATAGATTTATAGCTGGCCTATGCTGTTAACGAAAACAATAGTTCTTTTACTCAATTTAACCGTTTTATTGCTTGGAAATAATTCATTACTTTCTCTTCGGCTATTTCCGAGTTGTTTTTCTAATATATTATTATAATAGCTAAAGCTATATTACTGTGCTCGTGTACGCCGTCTACCTATTCTATATTCGGTGACCAGGCAACCACAAATTGTAGGCTCCCGACCTTTATTGGACTTAATGTGGTTAATTAGATTGAATATGAGTTGAAACGATTTTCTTTTACAATAGCTGCCTGGAGTGAAGCGTAGGTTGGAAAAGTTTTGATTGACTCTATTGTGATCATAAAGGTGACTGACTGTAAGTTGATCAAAGAAATTATTCACCAATCGGTTTTTCTTAGACATAAGTACAATATTCCTAACGAAGCCTATTATTTGTTAATCTCGAAGTCCCTATTCAAGATATTTTGTAATTATGTTTATGAGAGTTGCTATTTACTGATCTGAATATTTGGAAAACCAGCCATATTTAATGATATTTTGGGAAAATCGACGAAATAAATACGCATTTTAACAGCATGAGTTATATCGGTGAAAATCACTTGGCCGTGCGGAAACGTTCATAATAATATGATGGGAAACCGCAAGACTAAAACTTTTTAACAAAAACATCTTATGTCAGACAGTGTGTTACGCCGACTTATATAACATCACACACAAAGGTTTGCACTTGTGCAGCTTCCCATGCGTCGAGCCGTCAACATTGTCTGATTTCTTGCTTTTAGTAAAAATACTTTACCGGTGTGAACTACTCGAAATGAATTACTGACGTGTAAGTTATGAAATGTATGATGATTTAACGCGACGCTTGACGTCATTTTAGTGTTCGAATGACGTGAACTTGAATTTTGCGTCGCTCTGTGAACCTGAACTCATTAACGCATTAAGCAGTTTTGTTATTCATATCTCGAAATTACTTAATTAACTAGGTAATAATTTATATAACTACGATATTAAAATTATCATGATTGTATCTATGTTTATGTTTAGGTGCATAGCTGTGGGAATAGAGCCGAAAGATAAAAGACAGTATGAGTCGATTGTTCGATTTATTTTCTCACGGAAGTTTAACCTTTCCCATCGACGATTAATGCATAATGGCTATAACTAAGTACTAATCACTTATTGTTGTAATACCGTCGAGACCTAGTACTTAGCTGATAAAATCGTTGTACTTTGGAGGACTGTCGTAGATTGTCAAATATTATGCCATTCATCGTGAGCACTGAGCACCTACCTATTTCTCACATACACAATTTTTTTTTGAAGGTTTCACCCAAGATCCGAGATACAACATTAACATTTGCCGATTTTTTGTTTTGATTTCTATCATTATTGAAGTATGGGGAAATTATTTGATTATTTGTGCCATGTGTCGAAGTATCAATAATACGACATTATTTTTTGTCTTTAATAATGTTATATCGGTAGTGAGTTGTGGTTAATTAAAAATAATTACCCATTAGTTAAATGAATTAACTTATTTCAGATACAACGGATACCTGCCAGCAGGAGAGCGGGGTCGACGTCGCAGCAAATTTGTACTATATCGGCGACCACAGGCGAATGGCGTCAGGCGTTCCAAGCACTACGTGGTCAAGACGCCGCACAGCAGCAAAGCTATCTTAGATGCCAGCCAGCACTCCATCTCATACACGCTCAGCCGCAGCCAAGCGGTCATCGTCGAATACACAGAAGATCCCGACACGGATATGTTCCAAGTAAGCCTCACAATTTATATCACCAAAGGAAGCTGACGGCTTTGGTTCCTAGCAAAAATGTGTTTCTGCTTTCCCTTTTAGAAAACAATGGCATATATGCGTGGGCCGTTTTTAATACCTAACTAAAGAATTAATGAAGCCCCAAAGTTTCAGTGTGTCCTCCGGATACAACCAACATTAATGTTTTAAAGTGGGATAAACCGGACCCGCGACTTTGACCTTTGGCCCTTATTAATATAATATGGGAGGCCAGTTTTGTTTTTTTAATATACACAACGCTCTCTCTTTGTTGTGACATACTTAAGACACGTGAGTAAATAAATATCAACAGGATTTATGATTGTCCGGTTTCAAAGTATGGTTTTTCCAAGTTAATCTTGAGGTAAACAGTCCTCGCTTACTCAACAGAGCAGGCTGACAATTTCTACTGCGCAGAAAAGATTTAATTGTTTTATAATATCTAACTTGTTATTTGTCGTCAATACTTTCTACTACCTCGGTGAATGGGGACGCACCTACGTACACTTTAATATTTGAATAGACATTGCCACATCATGGGAGAACAAAAAAAGCTTTATGGTTTCGAAATGATATCACAAGATCCCCTCGCATCGGGTCCTCTTATCGGGCACCAGACGTTGTCTGTTTGCTCTACAAAACATCAGAACAATGTGCTATACGAGCACAAACAAAGGGCCTTGATATACGATTGCTAAATGGGGACGCATATTTCACCGGTATGGATACAACCCTCGGTACGGAAACGCTTTCAAAAATTCGCAATGCGCAAATAGAACCGTGACACTTTGCCACGAGGAATGTTACGATTAAAAGGTTAATATACAAACAAAAAAACGTTGGTTTGATGCCAAAAAAACGATGCGGTCTTGTCGACAGTCTATTTAACGTTGTTACATTCTTGCATGATTTAAATTGCGAAATTAGGGTTACAGAATATTCCTTATTTTATTCATAAAGAGTAACTTGCGAAGCGTCATCGCGTCAGACTGTTGTTATAAATCGTTTTGTTTACGTTTTGCTGCGTGAGGAGTGTTTACCCGGCGGCGGCGTGTCGTGGCGTCTCTGATATCTAATCGGCGCATATGGGTTAGTGCCCCCCGGGAGAACAATGCGTTGGTCCCTACAAGCGTCATTGACGGCCTGACCGCATGCGGAGCCACAATCGCATTATCAGATCTTTTAAAAACACTTATATTTATGATAGCATTAAGAATATTACATAAATTGAGAAGATGATATGATATTTTTATCTCTAGCCCTATTTTTAGTTATTATTGGTATTCGACTTGTTTGTAGCATATTAGACACTCACCGAACGGTTGACCTGAAGTCTTAACATCATCATTTACAGATTTTATTGTATTGCTACAACTTGACAAGGAAAAATTTTTTTGTATTATATTCACTTACGTACTTAGCAGAAGCATCATCGATTTTATTGATTTGGTTAACTTTAATGTGGTTGAACAGTTAAGGTGACCGACACTCTTACTAATTTCTATGGAGAGTCAAGTTCGTTGCCGTCGCGGTCGTCGCACTTTACCACATCCTGTTCATTTGATTGAATGCCATTTCCATTGTAGCTAACACATCGCAAACTTGCCGTAAAATCCTATACGAACGCCCAAATAAATATTTATTCCACTTGGGGAACAGTGTGCGCCGGAAGCGCCCAAAACATTAGCATACATCGCGTCATTGTTTACGACTAGATACGAAGGCATGAATGATATCTCATTCATACTCCAACCTCAATATTACTTGATTCTTATTATGGGTTCCAAATTCCAATTGTTCCAAATTATTTCGCATATTTTCCGCAACGGATTTCATCTAAATCAAATATTTATCCAAAGCCATCTATCAAAACATGTTTACGACAAAATACGATGTGAACATTACAGCTTACAGCCGGTATTCGCGGCTTCCACAGTAACGATTGGCTGTCTAGGCCTTTGTTTTTATCTACGTTCTATCGAGCTGTGAGCATTGACCGATTTGGACAAGGCCATGCTGGCTCCGTAAATCATGGAGATAATAATCTTATATTGTTTGGTTACAATCACCAAAACTTCATTGTAGTATCGCATACATGAAGGGTGTTCACATCATAAACTTGAAGTAATCTTCACTTCACATCTCTACCGGGGTAGGCAGCCATGATTAATCAGTCATTGACCGTGTTCCACAGAATGCTATATTTACGGCAATTCTTCGAGTTCGTTGGCTTGAGATATAGGTCTAGTTTTTGTAAATATGCTAATGTTTTCATCATAATGTGGTCGAGGTGAACGGTGCACGACGACTTTTTAGTTCTATTAGCGATAGTGCCACGCCTCTTCAATACACAGGTTTAATGACCTCATGACCCACAATTTTAGTCTCATAATTCTTTACTCTATTAAAAATAACTCGTTTCGGTACCTACCCAAAAATAACTGCATTTATCAATTTAGTCTTAACACACGTTAGTCTTACATTTATTCCTTAATTACAGATTATTTATTTCCTAAAACCTCTATTTGTTTTTAACTTAAAACTAAAAGCTAGCAGAAAAATATCTACCCTAAGTAGTAATTCAGAAATTAGCACATGGTCTTTTTTATGTTCATTCATCAAATTCTCTGGAGACTCTAGAGCTCTTAAGCACTGTAATGTTGCTCGTGCCCTAAAAATAACATCTTTTACTAACGCACCAACATAATCGACAAAAAATTCTTTAAAACTGCGACCACCAAGCGCCATCACCGGCAGTAATCATAAAAATTCAATGATGCATCACGGACTCTCGGTTATACTGTTAACGGGGTGACACGTGACGTCACAGATGACCCGATCTGCATGTCAACGAGGGTAGGGCGTGACGTCAGCCTAGGGGTGGGAGTAAGAGACGGCGTGGTCGGGCCAAGGACGTCGCCGGGCCGACCGGCGCGCAACACCCGTCGCAATCGATACCGCTACTTGACAACCGCGATCTGCAATCAACCGCCTATCCTAACATCAAGATAAACATTTACCTAGGTCCGTACTCCGTAAATACCATCACAACAAATCTCGAACACATCCCCGGACTTGCTTACATTAGAAGGAAAGCTTCCTAGAGTAGTCGCATGATCCGTTATTCAAATTAACCTTGCAATGTGACCAGGTTTGCTAACAACAACAATTTATTGAGTTTATTATTAACACTTTTAAACGAGCATTACTTAGCACCCAGGCGCCCGCCAAGATGAAACCGGTATATTTGCACAAGATGTTTTTAATTTAATGGGTATTAAACTAGTCGGTACAAATGAACTCGTTTGCATATTCGTAGTAAATCCAAGTTATATTGCAAAACTATGCATATTAGATGAAGGTTTTCTTTAGTATACATTTGGGTTGAATTATGTCAGTAGATGTTAGTTTTTATTACGGTTCCCTGCAAAAACGTGTCGAGCTTGGGTTATTTGTCTAACGGTCGTGCACCACCTCATGTATATAACATGGAGCAGATTTGCTACGTGTTCACCCCGCCCTGGTTAACTTACTTTCACTTGTGTTGTATCTCCGTACAGCCTTCAAGATCACGAACGGAGAAACTGGTTTCTGTTCCCATGAATTTACTCTATATTATGTCATATTAATTGTTCAATAGTTGTGTATTTCACCGAAGTATTGATCAATATTGATCATACATCAACTTGGTGAGACAATTAACATAAGTCCTTTGCCATACTACTTGCCAGCACAACTGAATATTAATGAGTTTGTGACATTTATAGTGTATTCACACTTTCGATGAATAAAAGATCATTTTATGAAACTTAATCACAGTTCGAAATAGCACTCTGCGGAAATCTCTAGCTATATTGTCGAGAGTGCAGCCTTGGCCGGTGTCCAGGAAATATCCCCATTTGACTGCTGAAAGTATTCCTTTTGGATAGCCTTTTACAGTTACAATAATGTAAGTGCTAGAGCTGCGTTAAAAATACAGGCGATAATTGTAAAATACGTAAAGTTTTTACACGGTAAAATGTTCTCGTTTCGTGTTTGACACAACGTAATTAAAAATAAATTCAGGTAACTTGCCCCTTTAACTTCCTAACATTGAATTAAATGGTCATTTATCGATCACATTTTCCTTAATACCTTGTACTGTCACTCTACTGGAAACTGGAAAACCGCAGAACTTATAGTCTAAAATTAAAGCCATACTTCACTCACCGGAACTTAGGAGGCCGTTTCGATATTGTTCTAACAACGGAACTTTCTTTATAACACAAAGTACTTCCAAGTCTTAAGTTTCCCTTTTATCTTTTAATGAAGTGTTTCACTCTGAAACGCTCTCGAACCGCTTTCAAAGGTCTAATACACGTCTTTAAACTGAAACTTTTTAAATTACGATCAGTCTTCAGATTGCGTAAACAAACGCTGCAGTTAAAACAATTATTAAGTTGAGTACATGTTAAGGTCTTTGTGGTATTCGTTTTCACACAATTCGTGGACTCATGGTCTAAACAAATTGAACCAATAACTTATGATACACACAAAACATTAAAATATTTCAAGTTATGAGTATAATTAATAATAATTAACTTTATTGTCTTCTGTAGTGCATTTGATACAAAATCTTTTGGAGATCGCTCCTGAACTCCCGACTCCTGTATTCTACCTTTGCTTGGGTTGGTGGGGGTGCGTCGAGACGGTTCATCGGACCCTAGAAGATGGAGTCAACGCTCAGCGCTCATTATTATCCCCTCGTACGTCTAGACGAAAGATGCTGTTGATCTGGCATAACAGGGTCGTCCGTCCAGATCATTAGTTTAGATTGTTAGCAATGATGTATAGGGCTGTCGTCTGTCCTCTAATCAGAGCTGGAAGTATACCTTACTTAATATGATGGTGGTTTAAAATAGCTTCGCTGTGTTTCGGCAGTAGCTATACCCTACCAGTAGTTATACCTTTCGAAACAAGAGGAACAAAAGAAGTTCGAAGAAGGTTGTCTGTAGTTGCCAAGAAAAAAACTATTTTCCATAAATACAGGTACATTATTATAAATATAAATGACAACGATGTAAACATGTTTTTCTTTCAATCACCAAACCGTTATTGAATGTCAATGAAACTAGTTTTGTTGTGAACTTAAAAATAGTATTTTTAATTATGATTAAGTCGAATATAATATCTATTCTTAAATTTTTATCGACCTACTATTAAAATATGTTTTTATATATTTTTTTATTTATAATCTATTATATGTATTGGCTTTAGAATGCTTAGTAATTGGAAACGTTATGAGGCATTATTATCATACAGTTTCGATACTTAAATATTGTTTTTAAGGACGATATAGCGTGAAAAACGAAGCAGTTCATAATTCATTCACCACACGAAGACTATTATAACGGAACCGTTAGGTTTGTGCATTTGACCTCCTTGTGGGGCGGCAGCAAAACCGCTTGACACACGAATCAACTTCCCAATAGATCTCTACACATAGGTTTTACCAAAAGCAACGCATAGGTCTACGACTGCACGTGCATTTAAATATACAATGGCCAAGTCCGTTTTGTTATAATTGTCTAACAATTCATTTTTAACTCAGATTTTGTTATACAAAAACAGCGATACGAAGACCGCAGTAAATTGATAGCTACATCCTCGTTGCAATTTAATTAAAAGCATAACATTACACATAATACTGGTGTATAGCGGAACTTAGACGCAATCACAGTATACTTTCACGACTTGAAACGCGACGCTAGCTTCGTAAAAGGAACAATTTGGTGCCTTGGGGACTCTCCAAATTGGGCCATCTTTAGAACCGCTGGCGTGCGACAGGCCATTTCATTTTTTAAAGACCACAAGGTTTGGATGTGGATAAGATTGTACTTGCCGGCCATCTTGAAATATGGCCTTTGTTCGTAGGACAATGGTGCCGAGAATTGGGATGGTCTGTCGAGAACATGTGCGAATATGTGGACAATGGGAAACAATCGGCTACTCATTACGAATCATTGTACTGATAATTTTAGTTTGTGTAAGGACATATGTTTTGTTGCATTGTAATAAAAATGTATGTTTTTCTACTGAATAGACGGTGTTCGATGATTTACGCGCTGACCGTCAGCATTTTAAGGTCAAGTTGTTCAAAACAATGCTGTGAAAATTTAGCTTGCAAACAAGTTTAAATTACAACTGATTGTTGAATAAACGCGTAGTGTCGTCATGAATTCAGATTTTACAGTTAAGATTATTTTACCTTGATTACTATTTGTTGAAATGTAAGAAAACAGGCAACGGACATGCATAGATTTATTCTCTCCTTTCCATGTTTAAAAATCTTATCCTTAACCTGGGTTGCGTCGTTCAGCTTTTAACAATTCTTAAAAGCTGAGCGATTCAATAGTCGGGCATGTGGGAATTCCCCTGACGTTATCCCGCAGGCAATATGAGATTTATTGAGAATAAATTCCTCACGTCATTGTATACATAATATATTAAACATATTTTGACCAATCGCATCGAAAGATTTTGTATAATAAGTCATAGTTTATGATTCAAAAGAATACACGTAGTTTGGATTTGAGTTCCTTATGATATAATTTTGGTGATAGGTACATGATATTTATTTAGTTTTTTTTTTTCAATTCAAACAATAACTGATATACTTTTAAATACTGATACTGTGTACGAACGATTAAAATGTCAAGTGTGCCGTGAAATGTATTATTTTTCTTGATAATGTGCAACGTGCATGAACGAGTAGCGTTAATTAGGTATATAAAATATTTTTAGTATAAGTCCGACATGCACATTGCACGTGTTGCTGTACGTAACTTTCAGCTATTTAACTGGCTAAAATTATGAGCTAAAAATGTAATTAGGTACCTATCTATATAAAAAATGTAATCAAAAGGAGGAATCAATTAAAAAGGAATTAACCAACAGGTTTGCTAATTTGCTCGCATTTCTTTAACAAGTTTATACCCAATAGCTATTTCAAATAATTTCGAACATTACATACTTTAAAATTTCATCATTTCAGCCGGAAGACATAATTATTTAGTTTGATTCAATACATAATTAAAATTCCTGATCGCCATGAATCTTAATTCAATTAAAATAATTCAAGTCGATGCTACAGTTATAATGCTGATTGTGTAAACAAATTAGATTAATTAATGCTCTACACTGCGCTAGCTTGCGAAAGAACAATGCAACGCATGCAACTAGAACGAAGGATGTCCCATTTCGCGCCATTTTGCGTGGGACGGCCTCATTGTGCGCCGGAATTTGTCCAATATCTATCTATACCTGTAATGGCTACTGTTTTGTACTATGACACAATCTTTTGACCAATATGTGCGTCATCAAAGCTAATTTTGTATTCATTAAAAACTTAATAAAATAGTAAACAAGGTGGGATGCCACTTGGCATTTTCCGCCCGTTGACCTTAGGGGAAAAATTAAAATCAGCCTTGAAAGATGAAACAAAAGCTAAAAACGAAAATAACAAACAATAACAGTTCCTGAAAAATTGTAAGCACCAATTCTTGCCCATATTGGTTTATACTCAAAGTAAACAATTTTGAATCAATCAATATGCCTACTGCGGAATAGCTTCCGAAAAATCTGTTTGAAATTTATACCAGGATCCAAGATATTATGATGCCCATTTAGTTGCACTGTACTTGAGTTCTAGTGTATGAAATACATCTAGAGACGATCGTGGAGGTCTACCATAAAATATACTAATAAATCCATATGTTTACATTTGTCACAGCCACCCACAGTCGGGAAAAGTTTAATTACAACAGTTGTTTGCTTTTCTCCCAGTTCGCTACTGTTCGCTTTTATCTGAATTAACATGGAATCAAGGACTTTAGTTTGAGTTTCTTCGTTTCCATTAATTCTAAAACTTCCGCATAATTTTTAAGGTAAAATAAATTTCTTGATTGGAAAGGAGTAGAAGTTGTCAACCTATGTTCAATAGCCCAGAAATCTAGTACTCATCAGTGAGTTTCTCGTACTATATTTACATATACCATACTTTGCAGTTCCAGTTATGTATTGTATGTGATTAGTGGTTGTTTGGATGGCGAATGTTCCATTCCAATGCGGCGTAATGTCTGTGTAGGTAGCATACAATTGGCATTAGCCTTACAGGTCCTAAATTGTACGGGACTTATTGAAATGCGTGTGAACCTCAGAAGACATAATATTGTTTCAAGGATGCATGTTTCCCATAAATAATACTATTTATAATGGGTATACTGCCCTGTTGGTCTAGTGGTTAGTGACCCTGACTGCTAAACCGGATTTCGTGGGTTCGATTTCACTCGGGACAAATCTTTGTGTGGAGAACATGCTCATTTTTGTTCTGTGTGATGGCTCTGCCTAGTTTGGGATCTGATGGCCTTGTGTGTAATTTTATAAAGGGTCATATTTAAAACAATATTTTCCCTTCCATTGTCCCGTGAATCACATATGAACATTTCCATTGTTTAACTGTTGTGTCTTCTGACGGGACAGGGAAGGTGTTAAGATATGGAAAATTGTATTAAAAATATGAGAGCATGCCTATTTCTTATTATTGGATAATTCAAACCCTAATTAGAAGTTCATGCTAATAAAATTTAGGTACAGACATATGTGTAACGTACCAAACCACTATGACTGGCGGGTCACGCAAATCACTACATCACTGCGAGGGTTTTACACCCACTGCACATTTAATTAACACAACGACATAGGTAATTATCTTAATATTTCTTACAACTGTCAGGGTACAGGAAAATGACATTAGTCTGAACTTTCCTAATCGAATGAAGGCTTTTGCAAGGCAACACAATATGTATAAGGCTATTGTAGGACAGCCTGACCGACCTACGAGAGACATTTTGTAGGACCGATAATCGGGCCAATTCAGATTCTAATACGATTTCTGAATGACTTGAGTTAGTATGTGTGTGTTGCACTATTGCGAAGAGTATGTTCTGTTTACCTCCTATAAAAATCTCCACCGACTATCGGACGTGGGCAAGCACCCATACGTCCAAATATTGAAACGCTTATTAACTTTAACACGCTCTTAAATATCTATCTGTCATTACTTTACACCTTAAACTGACAGAGACTTAACGGCGACTTTAAACTGATTGACGTATGTTTCGTGTTACTCGCTCTTTCCTTATTTTTTGTATTCACTGATTTAATTACGTTCTGGTGTAAAGGAGGCCGTCTATTGAAAGTCGACAGCCATCCAGCGTTACATCTCGCCAACAACGGGACAGGACCTCCAGCCAATTTCCCTCCTTTCACGTTTTCATACCAGACCTCGGTTTCGTAACATAGACCTTATTGTTGAAGCTTTAAGACCCGAAATCCAATATCAAGAATATCTTCCAGGTACCCAAATTTAATGTAACAATCGAATATCAACGCGAACATATGCGTCGGAACACGTGCCCCAAAACGCTTATGACATGTGAGGAAGTGGGCTACAAAAGCTTTGGGCTACGTTTGGCTATATTTGTGACATGTGACAAGGCCATTGATATTTCTGGGTTTTGTATTTAGACATATATTGCCTTGGCGGTGAATATACATAAAATGGCAATCATTTGGATGGATTTTTACTTCCAAGTTGTTGATACCATCACTTTTGATGTTAAGGACTATGATTTTGCTAGTGTAATAGATTTTTTAATGACCCTTTTCCTAAACTAAATTATACTATTATGTTCATACTTACAGCACAAGTATCAGACAAGAGGAATAGGTACTATATTAAAAAAGAGAGCCTTATAGTTAAAACCTTTCGTCACGAACCTAATTTGATTGCTTTGATACACATATTTAAGGTTCATTGTTCAGTTAATGCGGCTTAATTATGTATACCGTATGTTTTGGAGATAGCCGTGTGTAGACCCAGTATTTTCGCCTACATGCCGCCTACGATAAACAATAATTGAAATCCTCAGCCTACAATTCACTGTCACGACAAATCCACTCGGTATTTATGGTCTCAGTAACGTATTTGTTTGAATTTGGGCTATTTTCAATTGATGTACTACTTAATACCATAACTGTACTCTTTAATGTTTATTTTAGAACTCTTGTTAGATTTTTAGTTAGAAGAACTTATGTTGACGTGAAATTATACCTTATTTGTTAACAGTTAATTATATTTACGCCTTACTATACAATACTTAATAACGGTATTATTTACCTGTGGGTTTCGTAAATTAATGATCGTTGAAATCTTACCTATGTTTTATTTAAATCAACCTCAACCGTCGACTACATATTATATTATACGGATCAATCATGTATACACGTACCTAAACGTAAACATCACATCTACGATAATATTATATTTCTTATGCTTGACTAGCTTAGTAGGTATCTGTTTTCAATAAGGCTGAGCGATCAAACACTGTTCACAAAATACTTGGACGTCCGCTAAGAACATACGTCTCATATGACTGGACAGGTAACACAAAACCTACATGGTTCTTTGAAGAAATAACGTGACTTAAATACTTGAATTGTGCGTTTAGTAGTATTTTGCAGTACCTGAGTTTTTATCGCCGTTTGATCCCAATAACAGGAAGCAGATGAATGCACACTGCAGTCAGGTAAATGGCGCCGCCTGTGTTGTGTAAGCCTGAAGGTACTTTCTGAAGAATTATTCTTGGATTTTTTTTTGTGGACTGTTCTTGCTACCAAAATAAGATCTAAAATAAATTTTATTATTTATGAATTTGGTGTGCAACTTTAGACTCAAAGAGTTTTTTTTTTAAAGACATTCGACCATTTTTAGACTGACAAATGGTGTGCATTTCATTCGCTGCCTTGTCAAATTAGATTGTGAAGCAAGCGGAGCGTGGTGATAACGCCAGTATCGAGTTAATGTAAAGGAAATTGCTTTCGAGTAGGGGCTTCAGTTGCCAGGCGGGGTTCGAAACACTCGGCAACAGCTTACACCTGCGGTAGCTATGAATTCTAAGGCGGGGATATTTATCGTCTTCATTTTACGACTACATTATTGAAAACAATAAATTCAATTATTTATGGCAGTAAAGTCTATTCAATAAAGCAAATTGGAATTTACTTCCCCACCCAAAGGAAATTTCACTTCACAAGAGAGCTGGAACCGGACGTAACCGACAGCACCTACAAAAATAATGGAGGAAATAGCTAGAGAAGAAGCAAATCGAATTTCCTCTCCAAATGGCAATCTTGAAGATGCAGCACGCGCCAGACACAATGAACCTTAAAGGTCTAAACGGTTCAAAAGGATCTTTTCTTACGAGTGCGCCAATTGAACCACGTACAATTTTAATCCTACTTCAATACCTTTGTAGGGGGACAATTAGCAGTGAGGCGTATAATGGTTTATTAACGCTCCTTAATTATTTTTTAACTGTATTACGAGTATTTCCTTTGTTGGGAACAATCTATCATTTTTAATTATAAGCGTTTTTGTAATATAGCTGCGGTTTCGTAATGTAGGTTCTTCGTACTTATCTAGCTGCGGTCAGCTGATATCAGTTACGTTGGCCACTGCGTTACCTCAGCGATAGCCAGCCTAACATGTCACAGCTCAAACGTCTCGTATTACACCTGATTGTAATAAATAATGCATGTGTCTAATTTCTTGCGTCTCCTATCGTATCGATGTACTTTTGTCATTAGTAAGTATATCTTTAAAGGTGGATACAGGTAGGGTGTACGAGTAACTTATTTAGTTTCTTGTCGCTTCTTCTCCATAGGAATTAAATTTTGGAACCATGATTTATTTAACGTTACAAAAGTGCCTGAAAAGGGTTATGTAATATATTAAATAAAATATTTTGATAGTTTATTAAAAAGATTACTTGTTGATAATATTATATTATTGTTATATATTTTTTTTATACAAAACAATTTTCTGACTTGATATTCTTGAGCAGCGGTGACCTGCATGATTCTGACGATGAACGTAAAATGGTGGAAATACTAAAACGGCTACTCTTACTTAATTATCCGAGGGTTAAAAGAACAGTGAGTGTTGAACATAAATTTTAAAAAGCTAAGCAATTAAAGGCTATTGGAGAATAATACCCATTCGAAACACGCCCGAAACCCGTGCGTGACAGAGTTCTTATCTCTTTGCACAAGATGTAATAATCGATTGTTTTGGTTAATATAGACCGTAGCCAGATTTGATTGGTCTTGGTAAAGATTCTAACACACTAAATGCAGAAGTTGATTTCTAACGGGACGGTAACCGGATAACATTTAATCTCCGCCATCTTCATTCTCTCGTCACGGCCGCTGATCCAATTCTGTGGTTTGGAGGAAAAAATACAATTCAAAGTTGCTCAATTGAAACCTAGACGCAGCTGTCGTCGCGTTGTAGATTTAGTGCCACTCTGATTGAAATTTGACGTGATCAATTGGAGTGATGATATATTCCAAACAGTAGGTATCTCGAATAAAATAGACCTCAATATATTTATATATGTTGGTGTACTTCAAACTGTATAAAATAAGTTTTGCCCAGTAGATTGTAGATCATTTTGAAATGGGTATACATGGGTTTTTATTTATAGCGCTATGATAGTCAGATGAATCTTACTATCGCGGCGATAAATTGTTTTTGTTTCCTGTTTAAATTACTTAAAATAAAGCTAGTTTAATAGTGATGCCTTTCGGAAGGACAGCAAATTACCTACAACTTAAACTGCAAATAAGTTTCCCCATTACCTATTCAGCCTTGAAAAAAGGTAGGCCGATCGATTGTCATAAAGTTAATTACACAAGTGCATAATGCAGGGCAGCGTGTGCTCGTAATGCAGGCGGCTTCGGGCCGGTCGCGGTGCCGCGTCAGCTTCGTGACGCAAACGCCTCGTCGACTGCCTCAAGTTACCCAACATCGGCAATGCGGCGATCACGCTAATCTGCATTCTTATGTCTAGTGCCCCTACAACCACTAATATTGCAAACACACCAAACAACTCATTTAACGCTACAAATTCCGATGTAGACTTAGCAATGCCTCTCTGTCACCTTTGTCTTCACACCGCTGACTTATTGAACATGATGTGCGTGATCACGCATGTGAACATGCTGATAATTTTGTAATTTAAATTATTACACTTCAATGCTTATCTTACTTATTTGTATGTAATAATCTGTGCCACGGTTCAAATAGCTACATATTTCCTTCATATATCGTTATGCTCATAAACTCCTCAAGTTATTATAGGTTAATTGAACTCAATCTTACCTAACATCGGGTGAAATTGAATTTCAAGATTCTCGTAATTGGGAATTAAAAGGCTGCTTCGAGAACGAACTGTGTAAACAAGCGTTAATTACGAATCACTTGAACGTTTTCAGTTTTGAAGGTAACCTCAAACGCTTAACTCCAACGTTTTAATACAATGCCCGGTGTTGATGTAAAAATAAAATGATGCTGACGTCCCAGTTGGCTCACAAAATAAGGCGTATGATTGCCAAACACAAATGGGCCAACAAGGCGCTCTTGAGAATGTTTATAAAAAACGGAATTCTCTGCGTAATTTAACAGACAAAATAATAGACGATTTCGGAACTCGCGTTAAAATATTAAGATTAAAGATATTGAGGATTTCCTTCGGCCTCTACGGTGCACTCGGAGGAGCACTTGACAGAAGGCTCACCAATCTCGCCATTGACAATCAGAGCGCTGCGGTCACTCTTTGGAACGGGTGACGTAAGGCAGCCTTCACACTCCTCGACTGCAGATGGATGGTCGCTGTTGCTGATGATTTACCCGATAATCACGTACAATTCACATAGTCATTCGATTCGAAAAAACCTTTTGTCATTATAGTCTAGACTGGTTTTTATAGGATACGAAATTTTTTGGTTATTTCCCTTACTAAGCCGGTAGGACCTTGTTACTAAGCTCTAAAATCAAGGTTAATGATGCGGATACGTTAGATATAATTACCTAGCAATCACAAAATATTAAATTACGTACATTTCTTCGTATCTACGTTTGAGTTAATGGGATTTCCAACCTCAAAGCAAAATATTAATATGTTTTATCAAGTTTTTTAAGTGTTTGGTATTCCCCATTACATTTATTAAAAATGTCGACAAAGAGTATCTTCAATTCATATCACCGTACAAAAATAACAAATTATAATTATTTTTATTATCTTCTTGAAGAACGTCGTTCATTTGAAATGATGCATGATATTATTCAACTGTGACTTAAAAGGCACTCGATGGCCGCAGGTAGATCTTGCTTGGCAGTGACATGCATACTACAATTGATTGTTTGAGTAAATCATACTGTTAAATATTTACATTTCCCTACTAACTGTTCACTCAACAATAAAATAATGGTTTGAACGTGGGCTTTATTATTTAAGTTCTCCGATACTCTTAATATAGGTACATGGAATAACAATATTTGAGAAATAATTATTGTCAACAGATCGGTAGATCTTCAGAATCGCCTATAGATTTCGTGGTGATGGACACAGTGGCTGGCGACAAGACTGGTGATACCAAAGTGCTGCAGAGCACAATATCGCGGTTCGCCTGCCGCATCATATCTGACCGCACCGATGTCAACAACTGTCGTATATACGCAGCAGGATTCGACTCTTCCAGAAATATATTTTTAGGGGTAAGTGGCTAGTTCTAGTTTCAACTGACATACTTCACACAGTTGGATCTATAATAACATACCAACAAGGCAGTTTAAAAGGAAAGATTCAGCGAAATTTATGCATACATCTTTTTGGTATGTGGCTGGTGACACAAGAATCAGCATGTAGTGGTTCGGAACAATGACAAAATTAGGTCCGTTATTGCAAAATACTTTATCACACCGTTACCAAGTGCCCTGAAAAAAAAAACGTAGGCTTTTTATTAAGTCATTTAGATACTAGGCAGAGTATTATGTCCGTAATTTTGTATTAAAATCGAGGGGTTTGACGTCGTCTGTAGGCGGCTGTGACGTCGGTCTCGTCACGTAAATGAATGCCAAATGCCAACGATTTACTTGGCATTTACTCCGAATGTACTGTGTTGCTTAGCTAACTGCGCGCTCATACTGTTACAAATTCACGACTTCGTAGAACTTATTCACATTTAAACACTAGCGAAGACACCAGTGTTTCTTCTAGTAATGATTTTTAAAATGGTTAATAACCTTGCGTATTAGGTACTGACTAATTTGGAATCTGAAACCAACTCGCAAGCATTCCCGTCCAACATAATTCTTCGCTAAAGCTCAAAAAAAGATTTAGCAAATGTATGTGGAGGTTGGTATCAAGTTGGTAATAACATTTCATACGCCTACAGTTTTCTATCGATTGTTAATGATGACAGAATTCTATCGTTATCGAGGAAATTTTACGCTGACTCATGTAATTTATCAATCAATAGGTATACTAGTCATTGAATTGTCATTTTTTCATATTACTGTTCTTATAGTCTGTAATCTCAATATACGTGTCGTATGTTTTTGTTAGGGGAAGTTCCAGGAAAATTCCCGTTAGGTTAAGGGGAATTTCAGTTACAAAATTCCCGTTAAAATTTCCTTACTTGCAACGATGGTACGTGTTAATCCCTTTTCGTAGAAAATTTATCAAGTTTTAATTTAAAAAGTATTTTGTAGTTATGTTTTTTTTTAATCAATCTACATATTTTATTGTAAAAGAATATTAGAATAAAACGCTGTTGTAAATTAAAATTAGTCACCATTAAGTTCCGGTATAGCGGGTTTTTTTTTCGACGGTCGAAATAACCCAAATTCTATAATGATTTCCAGGAAAAAGCTACAAAATGGACAGAGAACCACGAAATTGACGGGCTCACGACAAATGGCGTGTTGATAATGCATCCGCGCGGAGATTTCTGCGGAGGAAGTGCCACCTGCGGGCCGTGGCGCGAGACATCTGTCGGAGGCGCTGTGTTCTCGCTCAGGGAGAGTCGCTCTGCACAACAGAAGGTTAGTAGAACGAAGACTCGTGCTTTGTTAACCTCAAAAGTCATTATTCATTTATTTCTATACAAGCTGTGCCCCGCAACTTCACTCGCTAAAGTTAACCTTCATTTTTGTCAATTTTCCTTTGTTATTTATATTTACTCTGCTATTCGGGACGGAGAAAATTCCAACAAATCAAAGATGATGAAAATCGGTCCACCCGCTCCCGTATAACAAACCCGACTTTGTTTTAAATATATACAAGCTGTGCCCCGCGGTTTCACCCGCGCAAGTTTTCCCCGTTCCCGTAAACATAATTTTATATAGTCAATATAAGTACGTATTTCTACATTTATTTTAATTATGTTGTAAGTTAGTCGCTTGAGGTCTTGCTTAATTAACAATAAGCAGGCCTATCAACTTTAATTGACATTTGTGTAGGTCGCTAAACTTAAGTAGTGTATGCACATCTAACACGCAATGGTTATAATATTAACTAAAATAACGAAACTTAATAGCAGATGTCGCATCAATATAAAAATATATAATGGGTTGGTAAAATTCTAAATGCCAAGAGATTGTTTGGTGATATTTATAGAACTGCTGCTTTTTTAAATTGGCTCGTATGTCTGTTAAACACCTGTCCACTAGAAAACTTATAAAGCTTAGCTCGCCTAATTTAGCAAGTCCTGGTAGCAAACAATCTAATATTAAACTCCTCCGAAATGGCTGGACTGATTTGTATGAAATTTATGTGCATATCGGGTTGGTCTGAGAATCGGCTAACATCTATTTTTCATACCTCTAGGTTATACGGATGAAAAATTATGTTTGTGTTATAACATATTATGGAATGGAAACATACAACCACGTGCTGTTGTAGGTAAAAAAAGCAACAGCTGTTTGCAAACTTAATAGTACCTAAAGAGTCACTTGTCTAGCAGAGCCAGATCAAGCCAGTTGTTGAGCAGAAGGGACATCTGTTTTCATCCATTTAGTTTCCTGAATGGAGTCTTTATTTAGTCATGTTATGAAGATATTATTTCGCAAAAATCTAAAAATATGGATTTAAGAAATATCAAATTCAAATAAATTTATATTCCCATCACAAATTGTGTATAGGTGTAATAGATATCGACATAAAGTGCCACAAACTTGTCGCTTTTGTTGAATTTAGTATTTCAAGTCAAAATTTCCGTGGGTTTTTAGGGTAAAAATGCTAATAATAAAGCCCTCGCCCAAGTGGATTATAAGTGAAATGTGTAAAAAGGATTATAGGTACAAAACAAGTGTCGTTATATTCAAGCTATACAAAATGAAATCTGTAAATAATATTAGTTCCAAATTCGGCCACCAGGTCAGATAAGTTTGGGGCACTATACAGGGTTACAGGAAAAGTCGTGCTAGATCCGTTAAGGACGTGGAGTACCCATCATTTCTGACTTATTTCACTATGAAACACCCTACCCTAAACTTAACCCTTTTAATTTCTTTTAATTTCTTAACTTTCACTTGTCTACTACGGCGTATTCAATTAACTTATGCACTATTTTATTGATTGACGTCCTAAAGCATCTTATTACACATGTAAAAATGCAATAATAATAATAATAAGACACATAATATAAACAAAATTAAATTTAGTAGCCTAAAAATCGGCAAGTTTCAATAAAAAAATTAAAAGTCGAATATCTCGAAAAGGGTTAAGTTTAGGGTAGGGTGTTTCATAGTGAAATAAGTCAGAAATGATGAGTACTCCACGCCCTTAACGGATCTAGCACGACTTTTCCTGTAACCCTGTATATATTTAAAGGATTAATTTAAACTCCTTTTAAATATATGTTTATTCAACGAGGTAATCAGGTGCATAAAATTGCCTTTTTAATTTAAAAGGCAATCCTGTACTTATTGTAAGTTTGAGGGTAGGTTGGACTTTGTAGGGTTTATGTGACTTGCTTAAACTACGTATCTATCTGTAAATAATCACTTCGCTAGATACTCGTCGAACAGTACTTAGCCACACAGAAGGCTTATACATATTGGCTTTGTACGGACAGGTCCTTGCATGTACCCTGTACAGATGGTAGGTCATCCTGGCTAACTTATTTGATAGGCCATGCCATTAGGCCCAAAACTTGGCCTAATGGCATGACCTATCATTTGAGATTTGAGCATTGAGATACTGCACTCACATGGGTACCTTCACGACATATTTAAAAAAAAACATCATATATTTCTTAGTTGTCACTTGGATACTTGAAGGCATTAACTTTAGCGGCGTTATTGAAACATTTCATGAATAAAACACTGGCTGAATGTTTTCTTGGATTCCATCTAGAATATAAAGTACGCGTGGGAACCCTAAGATATATTCCTCAAACGTTCTAAGAAGACTATTTTACGATATTTATGTAGGTATTCTATACGCTCCGGACATCAAATCACTATATATGGTTTGTTTTTAAATTTTTATACAATTTATATGGTTGCTTCTTATTTGTAGGGCCTGCCCTGTCAAGCAGAGACAAACGTCCTCAGAGACGGCACGATGATAGACTTATGTGGCGCGACACTGCTCTGGAGGAGCGCCGAAGGACTCAAAAATTCACCGGTAAGTACTTTTTATTACGTTTATGAATATTGGACCCTTTAGTGGTAACTGTTGGTAACATTAAAGACAGGAACCAAGGCGACCATTGATTCCGTTTCGTTCTTTAAGAATGCCTTACGGCAAGACGTCAGTTAACTTGGATCTTAGAGCATATTATTAATTTTCTATTTAACAGTCATAAACAACCATGCCGGCGTTTCCCTGATGAGGTTTTGTTTTTTTTCGTTCGCTGGTTTTGACAAATCGTTACCTAGTATAGGCTATGCTTGTAGGAAGTTACTAACCAATCGTGTGAAAGCGTGCAACATTGCTCGACGTATCACGTGGCTTAAGTGCAGTTTGAGTGTCAAGTTGGAAATTGCAATTCAGAAACCGGCCGTTAGTTACAAGTGTGGACATAACGTTAACGTAAAATACTCAAATTCTATCACTTTTAACATTCTTTAATTACGGTTACAGACGAAACGCGATCTTGAAACATTGGTAGATGAACTGAATGCGGGTCGGCCGCAGTGTCCCGTGGGACTGAACACGCTCGTCATCCCCCGCAAGCTGTCCACCGCACATCAGGACCTCAACCAGCCCTACGTGTATCTCAACTGCGGACATGTGCAAGGTAACCATCCAACAAACCAGTACTTTTCTGAAAGTAAAAATTTCATGTTTTTTTTTTAATCAATTGTTTGTTAGATTTGATCAATATTTTTCACTATGGATTGACATCATAAAAAAAATAAGCAGAAATGTTTCGTATCTATCCCCTTTGATTCCTGGGTGTGCCAAAGATATTTCAGGAATGTGACCTTTGAGTACAATTTTCTATATCCAGTTATTAGAGTAGGAGTACTTTCCCGCAAACTCAAGTGCATTCTTTGTTCATTCGCTCTCATATAATCTCTCACGTAAATGGGTAATCTCACTTGATATTTTCTGCTGAGGTCTAATTCAATGTAGAAATTTTTATAAAGTACGATGCAAACTTAATGGTAGCTGTGAAGAGAGTAGCGACTCTCTTCACAGCTACTATTAAGTTTGCACTTGCATTAAGTTTGCACATGAATTTGTTACTGCGCCGCTGCGCAATTCATGCACCAATGAGTGCGGGGCGCGGTACTGCTCAGTGTGTAACGCACTTCACAGCCGCCATTAAGTGTGAATCGCACTGTACTAATAATAATATCGTATGCAATGGTATCTGGAGTTGATAATTTGTGTGCAGGCGAGCACTCGTGGGGCGCGGAGGGCAGCTCTGGCGGCGCGCGGCGCTGCCCGATGTGCCTGGCGGCCGGGCCCGTGGTGCGCGTGTGCATGGGCATCGAGCCCGCCTTCTACGTCGACGCCGGCCCGCCCACCTACGCCTTCAACCCCTGCGGGCACATGGCCTCCGAGAGGACCGTCAAGTTAGTACCTGCCGCAATACTCTACTTCAACTTATTCTATATGTCCTAACAAAACACAACGTTGCTATCACGCATATTATAGTAGTTCAACTACCACGTTTCGCCAAATATTTTTTATTTAAAGGTATTGTAAGTCGAAAGACATAACGGCTCACTAACAGCACGTTAATTACTTGAACTTAGTGAATATTTACAAATATAGTTAAAATTTAAATGTTTTAACAAATAAATAAAACAATTAGGTAATATCTTCGGACATGTCACACACATCCATCTGATCCCAAACTAGGCCATATTTACATATTTATAAACAAACATAAATTACACACAGACAGAACAAATTATCGTGCTCATCACACAAAGATTTTTCCTGGGTGGGAATCGAACCCACGACCTCCGGTCTAGTAGTCAGAGTCACTAATTATTATGCCGCGGCCACACATTGGAGATATTTGCACCAACGTAACGTTTTGCGCCCAATGCACCAATTTATGTATCAGTACTTTGACACAATGTAGACATTGCGTCCAATCACTGTCCAATGCCCAATACTAACGCGCTCAGTGTCGGTTTTCGATACACGTTCAAAGGAGAGGGGAATGAAAGGGAAGTGCGCGGGGGCATCTTGGACACAACGCCGCGCTCGCGCCACACATATCTTCGATATGTTAATCCTGAAGTGTGCATTTTTATCATCCACCATCGCCTTTTCTTTCGTTGATTACTTGTCTGATGCAAGTAATAAGCATATGTACCTAGTCCGTACGCGTAAGCCGCTAGTGCAAATAAATTATCGTCCATCGTCTTCGCTTCTCTGCTACCACAGTTGGGACTGGCCCAATGAGCTAGTCTGTTTCCATTGATTGGTTACAAAGTTGACATTGAAGCCAATGTATATTGCAGTAGTTAGATCATTTCAAATTATAGCCAATATTGGACGCAAAGTTGAATCCAATGTGAGGCCGCGGCTTTAGACCAACAGGCCAGCAGCCCTAGGTCCATCCTAGGGTTAGTCTCATGTTAATAAATATAATAGGATTTGATTAAAATAGACAGAATCAAATCGAACGCCTATGGCGATAATAATAACATAAATAACAGCATTTCGAGAACCGCCTTCTTTTTATGGTGATTGAAAATATACCATGTGATAACTCAGTTATTTTTTTAAACATTTGAAAATGAATATTTAATATCTAGTTATGTGGGTTTTGGCTCATAAAATAGACTTCTTATAAATATTAATACATTTTATGGTTTATCGTGACAAAGAATCGTAAATCCAACCTTACAAGTGTTTATTACCTAATACATAATACCAAAGCCAAATTTTATCATACATACATTTTTGCATATAGCGTACGACAGACTATTTGTCCGTCTGTCGTTAATTATGCAGACCATAACGTTAAACCGCAATTGGACGTATGTGGTCGCTAATAGCAAAACGCAGTCATATTCTTGTTCACCATATTAATGTCCTGGGACAACTCACACATGGCCATCTGATCCCAATTAATGAGCCAATGCCCGTGTAATGGCAATCAGACAACAAATAAACATATGTACTTAAATATTTCAAAATACATAAAATAGTATAGGTAAATTACACCCAGACACAGAACAAATAATGCTCATCTCAAAAGCATTTGTCCTGGCTAGGAATTGAACCCACGACCTCTATTTTAGCAGGTCACTTACCACTAAACCAACAGGCCAGTCAAATGAGTATGTTATTTACAAGTTTTATATTTAACCACTTCTGCCTAACCTTCTCAAGCTCTGATTGAGTCGGCTTCTTGTCTGGATTTAGGTGAATACCATGTTTTGGATGAAACAACTGCCTATTTAAACTCCACAACCCATTTTTATATAAAAACTTCTTCTTCTGCCTAGCCTCTTCCCAAGCCATGTTGGGGTCAGCTTCCAGTCTTACCGGATTTAACTGAATACTATATTTTACATGGAGCGACTGCCTATCTGACCTCCACAACTCATTTTACTGGGCATTTTAGTAGCCCATAGCAAGACTGGTTGTCAGAATTGTAATGACTTAACGACTGTCAAAGATCACCGTATGACAGTCGGGACCAACGGCTTAACGTGCTTTCCGAGGCACGGAGGGGTCTCGGTATGTTTACAAATGGTCACCCATCCACGGACCTACCGCGGCGAGTGCGGCTTAACCTTTATTATTGGTCAAACCGTACGGCTTACACTTAGCCACGAGCCCCTCTTTTATATAAAAACTTATGAACGTATACTTGCAGGTACTGGGCGAGTGTGGACATCCCGCACGGCACGAACGGCTTCCACGCGATCTGTCCGTTCTGCGCGTCGCCGCTGCAGGGCTCGCCCGGCTACGTGAGGCTCATCTTTCAGGACAATCTTGACTGAATCTCGCTACACTCGCACAGGTACAAAACTACGCCTTTATACTACCCCCCACCACGTGTGTAGTTGGAAACAAAATACAAAAAAAAAAAATTATTGGCGATTAGGAAACAAGTTAGTCTTGACAGCAAAAATGTACTTAACATTTGATGAAAACCTATATTCTAAATTACTAACATTTCGGGCAGTTTGGAATCTGATTTGTATACTTGCTGACCTGACTGTACACAATATAACAGTTTTTGTGAGATGTTTGATGATACTTAACGCGTTTCGTATATTTACTCATATGTTGCAATACTAAAATATTTTTGTCCAAGCAGGGGGGAAACCTTTGCCCATCAGCGGGACAATAATTAGGTTACATAAAAAAAAATAAAGCAGGACAAAAGTATGATAAGAATCACATTGAAACTGTTAATGAATGAAAGTGACTTGTGGTTTCATAATAATATGGAGATATAAAATAGAATATTGGATACAAATGACAAACATAATTGACCTTCTAAATGTAGTAAACAATGTCAGGAACAAGGACGACATTAATTGTTCTCAAAGGCTTGAGGACACAGCTAACGAACAAACAAATCGTCATTGAATTACATAAATAATTTATAAAGGTTGAACATTGAAACGGAAGCAGATGCTATCGCTATAAATGAATAAAAAAACTAACCGCAATAAATTTCCTACTCAATAGGTTTTTTAAAGTTCTATAAACAACATGTATCAAAACCCCTGTCAGATTCAATAAAGGCGTATTCGTGGTACAGTTCATGAACTATCCCACCTAGGTGGCTCCTTTGACACAAAACTGTAGGTATATTAGTAGGTATATACTTTGAGGAGCGGTCAGTGTTGCTGTTGCCTTGGATCAGTTTTTTATTTATATTTAACTAGCTGTGCCCCGCGGTTTCACCCACGTAAGTTTACCCCGTTCCCGTGAATTATACAAACAATTTTCCATGGTTATTAATGTTTATTCTGCTATTCGGGTCAGAGACGAATCCAACAAATCAAGAATCATAAAAATCGGTTCACCCGTTCTCGAGTTATAAGTGTTGTAACAAACCCGACTTTGTTTTATATATATAGATTATTTTCACTGAGGTAATAATCTCCAATCCATTTAATGGCTACATAAATGTGTTCGCCGTACGATACCGAATAATACTCTCAGGGATCGGACAGGGTTTTCGTTACACGCTGTATATTGCTACATAAACATTAAACATAGTCCTAGAATTTCCTTATAACTTTGTTTAACATAATATCAAGCTTAGAGCAGAAATATATAAATACCATTAATTGCCTTTATCACTATGCTTTTAATAAAAGTTACAAAGTACTGCAAGTTTCCTCTGCAAACGAGACTTATGAAATGAATATAATTACAAAAGTAATGATGACATTATAAAGCTCAAAAGTTTGTTTGTTTGGTTCAACGCGCTACTCAGGAACTACTGGTCCGATTTGAAAAAATCTTTCACTGTTAGATAGTCCATTTATTAAGGAAGACTATAGGCTACTGTATGCCGAGCTAACCGACGCCAACACGGGCGGAGCCACTAGCCAATAGTTTGAAGATAAGTGTCATTAGTTGGTATATAAGTTTATTGTATATGTAAATATTGTTGCAGGTCGCCGGCGGCTATATGACGTGTGCGTACAAAGTGCATTAACGGACGTATTACATGACGGTATGCCATAATGCTTCGAGGTCGTGACGACGAACACTAAGCTTCCGCTGCGTTATCGTTGTAACCACTGTAACTTAGTTATGGCGATCCTCATCGTGGTGAGGGTGTTACATGACTACGTCAGTAAGTCTTACTGACCGCGGTACTGGCTAGGCAGCACAGTAAGGACGGAATCTCACTGTACACTGTGGCTTCACCAAACGATACATTTGCATCATGTGATCAACTAAACAGTTAGACATATATTTATAACAATAATACCCAATTCTCCTAATTAATTACTTATTATACTAATTTCGCAATTTCAAATAAAATAATTCATTTCATCGAATATTAATTGATAATTTATGTATTGCGAAATATTTATAATTGCCTGTGTATGCAAAATGTTTTACTTTCATAAATCTATGTTTACGGTGTCTGTATGTTTAAATTAAGATTAATAATTATACATTTGCGATAAACTATTAATATTTATTTGTTGAACTCAACATGTAAGATACGGTGAAGAGAAAATTCAAGAAATTGCAAAAAATATTTAAAGCTTTGTACATTGCTGTGCTGATTTTATTATATAAATTAATTATAATTGTTGTAATTATGAATGAACTGAATTATTTAATTAATAGAGGTTTCGTTTGAAACTTATCTAGAGTATAATAATTTTTGATTTGCACATGCCTCTCGATATTTTTATAGATCCACCTGTGCTTTTAACGGGAACTATACTACCAAGTGACTGTAGTCGCCATCATGTCGCCATGTTATGTGACATACAAGCATTGTTCTATGGTTGTAAACATGCGTTGGTAGTGTAGTACCAGCCCTATTAAGGTAATCAAATGTAAATATTCAATGTATGTTCATTTTTAACACGTAGTTAAGTAATTTATGTTGGTTTTTCAGTAGCGTGTGAAATGTTTAATTGTTAAGTATGAGCCAGCCTTCGGTTTAATTATAGCGCTAACCTGTGTTAGATTCTATCCGAGAGTCGATATATGTTTAATAAGATACAATATCATTTCAATATGGTCTCATTTCTTATTTGAAGATTCATCATTTATGCAAGAAATGTACGGCCGGTTCCTGTATTGAAAATTCCAACATGACAATAGACAAGGTGATAGATCTAATAATGTCTGACGTTGTCATCGATGTATTGATCAGAATTTAAGGCATTTTCAAGTTGAAATTCTCAATCCAGAAACCAGCTGTAATACAACTAAAGTAGAGAATAAGCAGTTATTTTTTTTTAATTTGATGTTCATTTGTAAGTGTCGTCTATTAGTATAATATACAGTGGTTTGTTGCGTGTTGAGAGAAACGTATGTTAAACTGGCTGTTATATAATAAAATGTCAATATTTGGTGATTTTGTAACATGCTGTGAATAATTGGTGTAGTCATGGCGGAAATGTGTCGAGAAATGCTGCTTGGTAAATGACTAAACACCATGCATGACTAATTAAATGTTAAGACAATTGGATTTTTATATTGGATACAAAATTGGTGGCCATTGGCGGGCAGTTAATTAGTTAAGTTTGATCGGTCAACTTAACTGTGACCGTAGCTTTGCTGTGTGTTATCTGCCTACCTACAAATGTCAGTTCCTATATATTGAATATTGGATTTTGTCTAAGTCCAATATACAATCTATTGTAAGGATCATCGAGACTTCTACAAATAATTAAGTGACGTTCTCGATTAAGATCTTAGGTATCCTAAACCTAATTCTGACATTAAAAACAAATCGAAATTTAAATAAGTCATGAGAGTGTAAAAATAATGTAAGTTTTATAGAAGTAGTGAATAGCTTACGGAGTATGAAAATTTAGTTTTTGTACAATTCGAATCCACTAGTTAGGTTACACGTAACATTAATGCCTTCGAGTGATGAAATACAAAACAACTACAGATGTGTTGTCCGAATAAAATATCATACCAACAAGATAATGTAATGCAAGTGGATTGCACATGTTTTAGACTATACATAAGATTTTGGTAAAAAATGAATGCTTATTTAAAGAGTCGATATAATGTAGTCGTTTAAATCAGCGTAGGAATGTTGTCAGCTATGATATGAAGGATTTTTTATTATTAATTTCATTAGCATGGTTGCATAATTTATAACCATAAAGCTACGGAAATATTGGACCATACAGTTTATCTTTGTAGCGCTGGTAATAATATCTGTGTTAAATATTGCGTTTCCTTAATAAGATTTTGAATTAATTAGAATTATTTTAAATAGAATGAAGATATGTGAAGTGTGTAGTCAGTCACGCTTTGTGGACTAATCGTCGCTACGTTCTAAAGTCGAAAACACGAACAGATAAGAACATTCTTCATTTATCAATGCGAGTTATTGAGTCTCTTCGTAACTACGCAGTGCATTGAGCTCTGTACGGCTTTAGAATGGAGTGACGATCATTCAACTTGTTTATTAGTGGTCATAAGAACTGAATGCTAGCGTTTATTTTATTTATAATGTGTACCTAAGTACTAGGGCTAACAATAAATCGCTCTTTTTAGTTAGAAAATTGACATGTTGTTTTATTTACCTTTTTTGTAAAGTTGCTTTGTTCACCACACTAAATAGGGATAAAACAAATAAACCATTTTGTGAAAAGCTAAGTTATTTACCTTCAGGTTCATACCTAAATTATGTTAGTTCTGTTCAATAACCAAGGAAAGCAAAAACAAAACGTTTTAAGTACTTAATAATATATTATTATATTTCTATTGCTAACATTTTTACGTAATCTTAGGCATTCAGAAAATAAAATTAGTGCCTGAACTTTTTTAAACCCTGACACGCCATGGCTCTGTCCCTGTGACGCAATCAAATTCGATCATTATTTTTTTAATAATAGTATGATCAATAAATAATGCAAGGTGCACTTGTAACCCGAAACAAATATCACACAGCAATAAGTTATTGCAAATTAAGTTTAGTAGTGACTAGAATCCTAACGTATTGGTCGTAAGCAGTGGCAACGGCTAGGCCAATATGGTCGCGGTTCCATTCCAGGGCGTTGATTGGCTGAGTGCTGATGACCATGCGCTGTAGTTTCCGCAACTTGCCAGGGACGCCGCTAGACACTCCTTGATGGTCTACCTGGAACCGGTGCTCAGGATATTCACTGAAAATTAAAGACAAAATTGTTAGTGAATATTCGTACCAACTGTAGGTACTTGAACAAACCATATATTTTATTAAACTCACCTACTGCATAAACCCTTATCAAGCATAAGATTTTAAACTAGTTAAGCATGTCTGACAAAAATAAAAATTTGGGACATCTCACACACGGTTATCTGATCCCAAACTAGTCAGAGCCTGTGCTATGGTAACTAGACAACTGATAAACATACTTATATATTGGTAAATACATACATATTATAGATAAATTACACCCTGACACAGAACCAATGACCGTGCTCATCACACAAAGATTTGTCCTTGATGGGAAACGAACCCACAACCTCTGGCTTAGCAGTCAGAGTCACTAACCACTAGACCAACAGGCATCTCCAGATTTTATTCACATAAGGCTCTCCTCACATTTCACAGTAATTATTAAACTATTGTTATCTAAGATTTCAGAAAAGTGTAGCAACTTTTTGTTTTAAAAGTACCTACTTTAAAATGAATACTTACTATTTCCATAAAGATACTTGACCATTGCCAGCGCAAGTCAAGAATATATCCCTATTCTGCGGAAGGTGACGCGCTACCCAAATAGTCCCGCTTTTGCTTGAATTATCAAGTACCTGAAAAAATAGTTCTAGTTAATATTTTTAAAGAAAAGCTGTTTATAAATACTGACTTAATAAGTTTGTTTTTCTTACCTGAGCAAATCCTTTGGTAGGATTTTGTGTTCTCACATCAAATACGTGAAACTTTCCTTCTAAAGTTGTTGCAACTAACTTATTCATTGGAATATCCTTGCGATCGAATTCAGTGCAGCATACCTGCACAGCAAAAATGATGTAAATCAATAATACAATTTAGAAAATATAGTAGCATTTTATGGTAAACTGTATTTGACTATATATTTTGAGAGGATATTCATAAGGCCATTTGAAGTAAAGAACAAGCCACCAGGAGTTTTTCTTTGAACATTATAAATAACTCACCCCATTTTTCAAATTGCACTCCCATCTAAGTGACATAGTCCTTAAATCAAACATTTTAAGGTCACCATTGTCGTAACCAGCAACCACAATCCTCTCTGCATCATTAAAAGAGTTTCCAAAAGAGACGGCCCAACAGTCTCGTTTTGTTTCTCCCTTCATTGGCTGCATGTTTGCCACTGGCTTTCCTCTTTGTCGCGGGTCCCATACTTTTACTGTGCCTGAAAAAATTAAACACAAATTTAAATTGACACCAAAAAATTGTGTTGTTATGTATCCACTATGTTGCCCTGTGCAGACGTGCAACAATACTTAGAATTTATTTTGTTACCCATTTGTTTCTATTTGTAGAAGTGCATGGTTAGGTAATTCAGTTGGAGATAAGGTGTTTAAATAATAGTTACCATCTCGACTCCCAGTTACAATTTCTGGAGCTCCGCAGTTCACTATATTCCCTCCCAATCCATCTATAGAATTAATAATATCTGTATGTTCCTTTGTTATGTATACTTGACAACTCTTTTCTATGTCCCTGTAAATAAAAACTAATCTTAAATATCATGTGGGTGTGGGTGCTAAATAAATTATTATAATTATCTTATGCTCAAATTGGTGGGTACTTCTTCCCGTGCAAATTTTGCAGATAAAACCTAAGCTTTATTCATAGAACCAGGATATTTTTGCTTAGTTATTGTACTAAGTCCTTAAACAAATAATAATAATAATACCAGCCTATAAACGTCCCACTGCTGGGCACAGGCCTCTTCCCATAAAGAGAAGGGATGAGCTTAAAGAAATAAAAGGGTATTTTCATTGTTATGAGAACTAAATCCGATTTATATTTAGAGCTTAACCATCTACTAAGAAATTACCATATTTCGAGAGTTCCTTTAAAATCGCCAGTTGCTAGTCTCCTTTCCACATCACTACTGGCACCAAACGTTCCACATTTGAACGAGTTTGGTCTTTCTATTTCTTTTACTTTGCGTATCTCTCCAGAAGTAATTTCAAAGACTTCAATGGTGCCAGTTCCTTTGGGTAAAGAGCCGATAACAACAAACTTTGTCGAACACGGAATCCATTTACAATCAAAAATGGAATGATTGATATTATGCTCAACATGCGTAATTATTTGAGGGGTATCTAATTCCTCCATGATTATCCAGACAATTAGAGATTTTAATGCCGATAATTAAATAAACTCCTAACCTCAAGAATTAAAGATAAACATTGTAGTTGCTATGGTAACAGGTGGTGGTATTCACAGATTAGAGACTAGTAATCAGTGCTGCCAATAAAAAAATCTCGAATCCCCGCGTCAGTCTTGTCAATTCCCCGAAATTCCCCGCATGCTTTTGGTTCCTTCCCCACAACTTCTCCGACATGTTACTTTAAAATACAAACACAGCTTCATACCATTTTTTTTTATTAAACTTCAGGATTTTGATATATTTTTTTTTTCAACCAAATATTTATTCACATGAAGATACTGGTTACAATTTAATCGAAAATAAGTAAAATTAGCAGCTAATGCTGAAATGCTTGGTTTTAAACAATAGCTGCACTTTTTTAACCACTTCTCTATTATTTTATTGAAAATTTGAACAATTCCCACCAATTTAGGATAAAGAAAACCGTAGACGGTAGTAGTCGTTTTTTTCATCCGACATGGGGCTCGTGGCTAAGTGCAAGCTGTACGGTTTGACCGATAATAAAGGTTAAGCCGTGGGTGGTCCGTAGATGGGTGACCATTTGTAATAATAATTATCGAGATCCATCTGTGCCTCGGAAAGCACGTTAAGCCGTTGGTCCCGACTGTCATACAATGATCTTTGATAGTCGTTTAGTCATTACAATTCTGTCAAGCAGTCTTACTATGGACTACTGTATTACCTAGTAATTAAATAGGTTGTGGAGGTCAGGCAGTCGCTCCATGTAAAATACGGTATACAGCTAAATCCGGTAAGACTGGAAGCCGACCCCAACAAAGCTTGGGAAAAGGCTAGGCAGAAGAAGATTGGGTAACTCAATAAATTAACTATCAACTATAGGAATGGATACTTCCAGACATCAAAATCGCGGTCACGGCGGTATACTATAATACCGAGTGAAAATAGCAGTTGTGTCAGAAAAGTGCAGAAATTGCATTAAATTTAGCCCATCAATAAATTTGGTCTTGATTCCCCGCAAATCCCCGATTTTTGTCATTCCCCGCGCTCTCCCCGCGCTGACCCTCAATTCCCCGCAAAACGGGGAATTCCCCGCAAATTGGCAGCACTGCTAGTAATAATCTCAATATGGCGGCGGTATCACGTGATCGCTCGATGGCGACGCTAGCGACAAAACGGCTCATTCGGAACTAAAGCTGTCACAGGCCTGGTGGTATTGTGCTTACTGCTTATTGGAGGCTTATTGTGAGTGAGAACTGAGAACTGAGAATGACAGTTTACGTCAAAGAAGTCAGAATGATTGAAATTTCAACTACTTGCGTAGTTCAAAATAATGTAGTAAATATAACCTTGAAGAATTTTGATGAGAAAACTTGTAGCTGGAGTGATTTTATTTCGTAAACTGTGAATAGTACGTTGATTGACTTTATAATAGCTTCCTTTAAAATTTACCCTGACGCTAAAGTGGCGCCGCTAATTTATAGAATTTGACGGACACTTTTCATGTACGCAGATTACCTCCTTACTTCTACCCTCCATAAACTAGTACAATGTCTTTGTTCAGGGTAGACTAGAGGAGTTCTAGAGATAAGGAGCGTCATCTCTGGCAGAAATTTCAAAAGTGTCCAGTCCAGCTTGGTCCAGCTGGAAGATATCAACGGATCTTGGAAGTATACAAAAAAATACTAAAAAGAAAATACCAAAATACTGCTAAAAACGGCCGTTTTGTCGGAAGTTTAGCGGCAAGTTTGGTATATTAAAAACCACTATTTTGACTTTAGCTGCCTAATAATCGGATGAATGGCTGAACTTAATATAATTATAATCTGTGAAAGTAATTGTCTTGTCTGTGGTAATATAATATGGACGATACACGACGACCTGATAGAATTTGTTTTCATTACTGTCAGACAAATGTAAAAGTGCGATAAATTTTATCAATTTCAGCATTTATTTAAGGTTACGAACATATAGTTTTACAAAACACATCATGGGCGATAAAAAATACAAGCAGAGCGTAAGTGTAGTTTACCTTATATACCTAGTAATATTTTTTTAGGTGGTTTAGCTAACACAGATTTTTTTTCAGAAAGCCGATATAGCAAAGCAATTCGATTTACCGGAACGGCAATCTAAGATCACGACGCTTCTAAATCAAGCTGGTCAAGCGTACTGCATATGTCGGTCATCAGACAGTTCCCGGTTTATGATGTAAGTGAAGTTGTTCATTACTGGCTGGATTTATCTAAATAAGTGGCTGTTCCTAGAATTCATACTCACAATGCATAGCTCTAGATCGTGTTATTGATTCTGGTGTAGATATCTAACCTTTTTGCTCTTGTAGACTTGTACCACTGACACACAATCTACATTTAAATCATACCTTACTGTAAAATTTTAAACATTAATTTACTTTACTTTCATTAGGTAGGTACTTTGCCGACCAATCTCATACAGAATAGAAGTTGATACACATAAAATTAATATTGTAAAAGAATTTGTACATTGAAGCAGCAGTGGACCACTGTCTCCTGAGACACAGGATTACCTAGTATGGGAGGCAGGGTTTAATCATTTGTGCAGCCTTTTTACATTGTTATGTATTGATTGAGAATCATCTCTGTACAATATATTGTAATCAATAAAGTTATTATTATTGTAAAGGTAACATTTATTTTTTTAGAGCCTGTGACTCATGTGAAGAATGGTACCATGGTGATTGTATAAACATTTCTGAGAGAGAAGCTAAGTACATTAAAAACTACTTTTGTGATCGCTGTCGTGAGGAGGATCCTACCCTAAAGACCAGGTTTAGACCTCAGAAGAGAGAAAATGATGGAGATGCAGTTGGTATGTTTAATAATGTATGACTATATTTTGCCATAATACTAAAATCCAGAATTTGTCTATATGAATCAAGATTGTTCTACAAAAATTCAATGAGCTCGCAACAGATCATGAATGAAATAGTGCCGTAGATAAGAAGAAGCATAGGGTAAGGATTGCTGGAATTGCGGGATACCACCTAGCAGTGAGACAGTAATAGTAGTTGAATACCATCTGGATAGTAAAAGCTAGAATATAATATCGTAATATGAATCAAACGGAGCTGTTCAATACAGTATTTTATAGGCTTGATAAAATATGAGAAATAACCCTAATATAAAAAAAAACTAAACAGTCTCAGATAACATGATACCTGATGGTGACTTAAATAAAACCAATTAACTTATAGTATTTAGCCACCAGTGGTCTATACTGATATTAAAAAAGTGAAGTTTGGTTGTATGTTTTGTTGAACCTGCTAATTTTAGGATCTAATAGGATCTGCTGGTCAAATTTGAAATCTCTTTTAGATTAGATAGCCTTTTTACCGCGATATGCTAAGCCCAGTACAAAATATTTTTAATATGTACGTTTTTGGTGAATACCTGCATTCATAAACTAACTTTGCTTATCCTTCACTTTATTTTTAATTTACACAATTCTGAATTTTCTTTAGGACGAGATGACAGGAAAAAGAAGCGTAAGGAGAAAGACCACTCTGAGAACAAGTCATCCAAGAGACCCAGCACTAAGGATGGTTGTGGAGATTGTCCGGGATGCTTACAGCTGAATGACTGTGGACAGTTAGTATTTTTTATTGATATAACTGCCTACAACAAGACTGTATTGGATTCCAGTATCACAAGACATACTTATCTATTTGTCATTATTTTATATCAGTTCAGGTAGCAAATGTTAAGCTAATCATAACATTTAGTATTGCTTAACCAACACGGTTACACACAAATTTTCTAAGTTGCTGTTTCATGCTGGAGGGATAATAAACAAGAGAGAGACCTTTGGTTGACTGAATTAAAGGGCAATCATTTAGATATGGGGTCATTTCAAAGTATTTTAGGCAGTCTATGAAGTGAAGGAAGATTGTAAAAAATAAGCAAGTTTGTACCCAGATCTACGAGGTAACAAAGCAACTCCTAAGTTTATTTATTTGTTCTTTGTACAATACATGTGACATATTATTTTTAATTAAGAGCTGCGATGGGTCTACAATGACAGTCAAAAGCCTCAGAAGAAAGATTAAAAAAAAAACTAGCGGCTTAATATGTATTGTGCGGGAAATAGATCCATATGAGACAGTAATCATGTCCCAGCTACTGAGAATTTTCAATAATTATACCTTACCTTATTTAGATACATAAAACATCTCTGTCTTGCCTTTTCCAAACTATATTACATAAACGAATGCCTATCTGACCTCCACAACCCTTTTTACTGGGTAACACTGTATCCAATAGTCAGAATTGTAATGACTAACAACTGCCACAGATCGAAGTATAACAGTCGGGACCAACGGCTTAACGTGCTTTTCAAGGCATGTTTCGGTATGTTTACAAATGGTCACCCATCCACGGACCAATCGCAGCGAGCGCGGCTCAGCCTATAATCAAACCAGCCACATGCTCCTCCTTAGATACATAAAATATATCTGCAGATTATCCAAACTTAAGCTAATGCACCACTGCGTCGTTCGCGGTACACGATGTCAACGCCACGTTTTTCGCGCTTTTCTTATGTAGCGTTTCCAAGTGTGTAGTGGATGTTATCACTACAATTTCCATATACAGTGAAGCACATGTGCACAGCATCTCTGTGCACCATCGTCGAGCACATTTTTATGCACTTCTGGGACACTACCATCCTATAATGCCATGAACAAAACCACTAACCTAGTGTTAGTAAAACAATCATTTGAAAATAGATTATCATAACAAGAAGGGACAGTAATAGTTTGCTTACCCTTTACATGTAAATATTATGGCGACCTCACTCAATATTATGAATTATAACTCTTTTGTTAAGTGTTAAAACAATAATTATTTCCTTTCAGTTGCGAAGCTTGTGAGGACATGTACAAGTATGGGAGTAACAATAAATTAAAACTCAAGTGTAAAATGAGGCTTTGTATCAAGAGTAAAAAGACTTCCAGACAATCCAGGTATGTTAACTTCCCTGTCCCGTCAGAAGACAATAGTTAAACAATGGAATGTTCATATGTGACTCACCAAGGATGGTTGACCGTTAAAGGAGACGAGTCCTTGAAAGGAGACCGCTTATCGGCAAACATAGTGTAGGACGCCCCCCAGCCCGATGGACCGATGACTTGAAAATGGTATCTGAGTCCAACTGGATACGGAAGATGGAGCCTTTTCCCAAACAATGTTGGGGTCCGCTTCCAGTCTTACCAGATTTCAATGTAAACTGTATTTTATATTAAGCGACTGCTTGTTGACTTCCAACCATTTAACCGTATCTCATAATGAGGCTAGTTGTCAGAATTGTAATGACTTACCAATTATCATAGATCACTCGGGATTAAAAGGCCTAACGTGCTATTCGAGGCCCGGAGGGCTCTCGGTATACTTAAAAATGGTCACACATCCACGGGCAACCGCGGCGAGCGCGGCTTAACCTATATTATCGTTCAAACCATACGGCTTACGCTTAGCCACGAGCCCCTCCGAGGATATCCATTTATGTATTTGAAGTATTTTATTTTTTATTTTTAGCAGTAGTAACAGAGTTAAGAAGAAGCACCACGAACGCGAGCCGCATGAACCAGAAGAGTCGTTAGCTCACCTGCAGACCACAGAGGCTCGTCAGTGCTACGGACCGCAATGTACGCGCGCGGCGCAGTTCGCATCCAAGTACTGCTCCGCGCAATGCGGCATGAGACTGGCCACCGCTAGGATATATCAGGCAAGTTATTTTATTATATTTAATACATAAAATTCTCGTGTCGCGATGTTTGTTACCATACTCCTCAGAAACGGCTGGACCGATTTGTATGAAATTTTGTGTGCATATCGGGTAGGTCTGAGAATCGGACACCATCTATTTTTCAGTCCTAATTTAAGGTGATAGGGGTGTCAAAAACTAGATTTTTTTATATGAACAACGTTTGCCGGGTCCGCTAGTAATAATATAAAAATTCAACGATTTACTCACGCGCAATCTCGGGTTCGCCTGGATCCTTAAGCTATTGCTTAAGGATCCAGGCGAACCCTATGATACAAGTTTTTTTATTATTATATAGCTATGATACAAGTTTTTTTATTATTATCACACCCATGTTATAATCCTTATGGAAAAATTGAAAAATTTCGTACCTGATGCCTACACATTAATTTACTGTGGTTGTTAATCTTTATAAGCTTTAAAATTTTAATCCCTTCGCTAATAGCAGGTCAAAGATTACCTTAGCCAAATAAAAAAAAAATGCTTTTGACTTAACATTATTAATTTACAGATATTAGAAATCAATTACCAGTTACATAATTAACTTATATCTGGAAAAATGTAGTGAAATGAACCTGTTATTCTATTTCCCCTAGGTACTCCCCCAACGCATCCAGGAATGGTCTCTATCCTCGTGCGTAGCGGAGCAGAAGAACCGCAAGGCATTAGAAGTAGTCCGCGGCGGACTGGCGCGTGCGCAGGCCGCACTCCGCGCGCTCGATACGCAGCACTCCGACTTAGATGCTATTGTCGCTAGAGCCAAGAATGCTACTATTGTGCATACCGATGATAAGGTAGGTCCACATTGAGATATTATACTAATACTAGCTGTTCCTCGCGGTTTCACCTTTTTTAAATACCTGGGTATCGGGTACTATTATTTCATATTCCCAGGTATTTCTCGGATCTGACAAAAAAATAGTACCCGGGTACTAAAATTTCATATACACGGGTATACCCGGGTCCAGGTACTCGGGTACGCAGTGATTTTGTATCCGAGTATCTGGAAACAATAATTAATTTAACCTTTCATGCTTTAAAACTTACGAAGAGACGTTACATAAATAATGTAAACTCAATTATACCTAATTATTCAAACGGAAGTTATTTCAATTATACCTAATAATTATATTTTTTATTTCCTTAGGATGCTGACGACGAAACCTCGATGTACTGCATAACGTGTGGCCACGAGATCCATTCCCGAACCGCCGTCAAACACATGGAGAAGTGCTTCGTGAAGTACGAGGCGCAGGCGTCGTTCGGCAGCCGGCACCGCACGCGTATCGACGGACAGAGCATGTTCTGTGACTACTATAATCCTATCAACGCGACTTACTGTAAGAGATTGAGGGTGAGTATATATACCTAACTCATAAACTGTAATAATAATAAATATAACTGTTTTTTCATTTTTTTTTGCGGGGTGAAATCCTTGTGACTTCCCCACGCCGAGGGCTTTAACCGACTAAAAACACCCCGGTCCCATCATTGCCTTAGCCAGAGCCGCGGGATCACTTGCGTATTCCCAACGCAGCTCTGGCAAGCCTTGGTCCTCGAAGGACCCCTTCCAGAGGGGTGGATGTAAAATGTCCACCCCTCAAATAATAAATATACCTACTTGTTACACTAGCAGTTACACTCATCTCCGTCCATGTTGGTGTCAGTTATGACACTTCCTAGGATCCAAGTTTACCCCACATCAAGTTTCATTTAATCAGTTCAGCGAGAGACACTCACACATACTCAAACATACAAGTATAGATTTACTATCAATATGTGTGTATTATTACGATTAATATCCTTAAATGTAGATAGCACACTATTGAATGATAACTATGATTCTTGATCAGGTGATGTGTCCGGAGCACTTCAAAGACCCTAAGGTCGGCGACCAGGATGTTTGCGGGTGTCCCCTCGTCCGCAAGGTGTTCAAGCCAACCGGAGAATTCTGTCGAGCCCCCAAGAAGTCCTGCTTGAAGCATTACCAGTGGGAGAAGCTGAGACGCGCTGAGATTGATATGGAGAGGGTCAGGCAATGGCTCAAGTTAGATGAGCTGGTTGAGCAGGAGAGGAGTATCAGATTGGCTATGGCATCTAGGTAAGTTCCTATACAATTAACTAATCTTACGCTACAAAAAAAATACATCTTTATTATGATACACAGTGGCTTTTATAATATGCTTAAATCTATTTCTGGAATGCAAGCGGCGGTAGCCTAATGGCTAGGGCGTCGGACTTGCGATCATGTGGTTGCGAGTTCGAATCCCACCCATTACACTACCGACGTGAACCCACTCGTAACACAAGCATCTTAGCTTAGCACGAGGGGTTAACGAGATTACTAGTAATATGCGACCCACATTGCTAGTAATCTTTAAAAAAAAAACCATTCGAAAAAGCTGGCTACCACCACGGCTGGAACACTACAGAAATTTTTAAATACAATACTATTCCTCTACCCGGGCGCTTGATAACCGCCGCTTGCTAGAGGCTGTGGCATTTGGCAATGCGTTGCGGCCTGGTTCACATTATTGTAGTTTTAGTGCAGCACGACTCCTCCGTCTGCAATGGAAGCCCATGACTATACCCATCAGGCCCAAAAATCATGCTGCGGCGGTGTTACAATTAAAATTTAACGCTAACACTACTACTCTACTACTAATGAAAGTCTTAGTAAAAACCTGTTTCTTCTTTCAGAGCGGGAGTCCTCGGCCTGATGCTGCACTCGACATACAACCACGAGGTCATGGAGCGGATCACAACAAAAGCCACTGAAAATGGGAAGGTCAAAGAAGGTTCCTGACATTCGGCTCCGAGTCGCGAGAACGGCGACACCATGCCCAGCTCCGAGCAGTCCTACGACTCGCAAACCACTAATGGAACCCTCTCATAGATATAATAAATTATTTTTAAGATAATAAACTTGATTCGTAATATTTGTGACTTTATTTACCAGCTCTCGGTGACATTAATAAATGTTGGTTCGCTAGTGTCGCTTAAGGTTTATCTGTCATTCTTCACCAATGAGAGACAAGCTACTGGCCGGTCGAAATAGCGATCCTAGCGGATTTTTGACACGCGATAGCCCCCATTATGTTATATTGTACCACCGGTTACCTTGGGTGGAGCGGCGCTGAAGAATCAGTCGTTTACAGTACCTGGGACAGTAGGTCATCGATAGGTCAAATGACGCCGACTTAGCGTGTTGCATTGGCGGTCCGGTGTAACATGCTGGCAAATAACACAGTTCTGCCAGTCTTTGTACACGTGCGCCCTGTGGTTCAGTTATACACAGGACTCGTACAGTGCTTTACGAATCCAATAAAATAACACTTTTCGGGTAATGCTGGGGCTGCCGTGCTAAAGTACGCGGACGCACGTGTTCAGGATTTCGGCTCACTGCTGCGTCTGAGACTTGCATCAGCGCCTGGTGCGTGGCAGTCCCAACAGACTGGCTGGTAGAGTGTATGGTAAAATATTGTGTCATTTGTTTGCGATAAACATTCCGTCTTGTCATTCGTATGTCCTTTCTCAGACTCTAGACTATCTCTGTACCAAATTTCATTTATATCGGTTCAATCGTTTAGGCGAGATTACGTAGCACACAAAAGGATTTACTTTCGCATTTATAGTATTAGTAAGGATTTGATAGGTATGCTATGGTTTGTATGTCGCGACGCCATAGCCGAACCAGCCGCTCAGCGAAAGCGTCGGGACGCTTCACAGCTATGGCGTCGCGATGCCACACAACGATGAGGTCGCGGCACTACTCAGCTTTTACGGCGCGATGATTCTCAGCTATAGCTTCGCGATACTGCTCTATAATGGCTTCGCGAAGCTTCTCAGATATAGCGTCAAGTCGCCAGTCAGCTATGCCGCTCAACATTGGTGTCTCAAATACAATTGTTAGGCAAACCACATGTGACTGGCATGGCGACTAAAACTTTGGCAGATTTTTATTTATACATACTAATAAGTACTTATTATTAAGCTAAAGAGTTTGTTTGTTTGGAGGAACGCTAATTTTAGAAACTACTGGCTTAAAATAATTACTAAATAGATTATTTGAAAATGTTCCTTTGCTTATTCCCTAAATTTATAGTTAGTTACCCTATATTTGGTCCCCTGCGGTGCAATCCTCGCGCCACGCGTAAGTGTGTCAAAACGCGAGCATTATCTACGGTTCCGAGTTATTAAAATCATATTATCGCAATTGCGTCAAAAGCCGATTTTACGCTCGTGTGCCCATTAATATGAAAATTGGTTTTATATTAAATAAAAATAAAGTCATTACTTAATTTTTTCTTCAAAGAACTAATACTGCTATATTAGTTTATTTCTAAGTTATGTCCCTGCAAGCCGTGTAATTGGATATATCTACTATCTAAGCATTGACTTTCTCTAAGTACCGTTTTTAAACATAACAAAGGTAAAGCAGACACATCTAATGATAGAAAATTTAAGTAGTGTGGAAAAACAAACAACTTTACCTGTTTTCATTTCCTTCCGAATAGGTACAAAGCAACGTTCAAAACAAAAGAACAGATATTTAAATGACAAAACAATATCGTACACTTGCGTAACAAGACAGCACCCCACAACAATTAGATCACAATATAAAGTATTACTTAACATATCAAAACATATTTTGTCCCCTACGTCACCACGTGCGGCCTCCACCCCTGTTTTAATATCATCCCCTTTCTGCTCGTAATTGAAGCGTGTAATCAGTCGACATGTTTTGCTAAATCTCATAATTTGACATGGATAAAGATCCCCTTGTTAGAAATTGACTTTTAAGATTCGAGTTTTGTTAATCTAATTGTTTGTTGAGAGCATATATCTCGCGATTTATTAATTAATATCGCGATATTGATTAATGTTGTATACGTACAATATTGTACCTAAGTAAGGATGTGCTACTTCACAAAATAACTTCAAACCACGATGCTGCCAACTCGACGATTGACAGAAATAACAAGCGTCGGATCAAGCACCAAAACTGTTCTCAAATTTTGACCAGTGATGAGGAAATTAAATACATGCAAGGAGGAAGATAATATGCTAAACTAAATATATATATATATATATTTCTTTTTTGTTAATAAAGCTTACTAGCAATGTGGGTCGCACATTACTAGTAATCTCGTTAAGCTAAGATTCTTGTGTTACGAGTGGGTTCACGTCGGTAGTGTAATGGGTGGGATTCGAACCCGCAACCTAATGATCGCAAGTCCGACGCCCTAGCCATTAGGCTATCGCCGCTTCATCACTTAACACATCATCATGATGTGTTAAGTTTTGTAAATTTGCACAAATATCATAGGTGAAAATATGTTGTGATCATGGATGACCGAGTTTGGGTTCAAGCCACTCTTCCTATTCGTATGGGAGGGCTCGGTGTCCGCAAAATTACCAGTATTAGTTTACCAGCTTTTATATCCTCGGTCCACGGTACTGATAAGTTAATCAGGAATATCTTAGCTCCTACACTGATTAATTTTGATGTGCCGTGTTTCTCTGAGGCTGTAGATGCCTGGAGACTCGCTTGCCCAAAATCAAATCTTCCTGACTATCCATCTTCCCAGAGACAGTGGGATGAGCCGCTCTGCAGAATAGTTCAAGAAAGACTTATTACTACATCGACTTCTACTGCGGAGCGTGCGCGCCTGCTGGCTGTTGGCGAGTGGGAGTCAGGTCTTTGGCTTCACGCACTGCCGTCGTCGCACATCGGCACCTTGTTCGACGACACTACTTTCCGCCTTGCTGTTTCACTACGCATAGGCGCTTCATGTTGTTCTCCGCATCGCTGCCACTGCGGTGAAGTAGTCAACAGCCTCGGACACCACGGTCTATCCTGTAGCCGTAGCGCAGGTCGCATAGCGCGGCACGCGAATATCAACGACATTATTCGACGAGCTCTTGTTGCCGTCGGCGTTCCAGCTGTACTCGAACCCAATGGCTTGGCACGTGACGATGGCAAGAGACCGGACGGCATGTCGTTATTTCCATGGAAGATGGGTAGGCCTTTAGTGTGGGACGCTACCTGTGTCGATACTCTTGCGCCATCCCATCTTCCAAGTTCATCGTGCTGTGCTGGTGCTGCTGCTGCGGCTGCAGAAAACCTCAAGCGGCGGAAATATAACAACCTAATAGGCAGTTATATATTCGAGCCGTTTGGGGTTGAAACCCTTGGACCGTGGGGCCCGAGTGCACATATGGTTTTCAAAGATCTAGCCAAACGCCTTGTTGACACTTCGCGTGACCCAAGGGCTGGCTTTTACCTTGGTCAAAGAATAAGCATTGCCATACAACGTGGCAATGCAGCCAGCCTAGTGGGCACACTCCCGGTCGACAGCGATGCGGATGAATACTTTGACGCCATTTTTTAATCTTTTATTAATATACAAGGTGCAGATCCGCATTTTGTCGACCTTCAAGGAGGTATATATACTCATGATTCTCGACCCGAATCTTTAATAAAATTGATAGGTACGTTTTTCTTATAAACGGAAATCGATAAGTGTAAACCACCCGTATTAAATCGCAGCCGGTATGTTCCTAGCCTTAAAACCGCACCGCCACACACACAAACGCAATCCTTTGTTCGCTAAATGTATTCAAAATTCCAAGATGGCCGGCTCACGCGGCACCACGGCGACCGGGCGCCGCAGCGCTGAGCGCAGTCAGTTTGTATGATGCCGCCGCCACGTGTAGGCGTCTAGGCGTTTGCGAATTCCGGTCCTCCCGCGCTCGATTCCTATCAGTATTAAACGATGATAGGCAATTACTCTAATAAAGAGATGGTCTGCAACTAGGTATGCCGTCAGTGCCGATTATTTGTGCGGGATGCGTCAAAATTTTAGTGTTCACGGAAAATCACAAGTGTGCAACAATTAGGTACCTAAATGCAAATGTGATTAGTGCTTTCGACACTGGATAAACGAATCTTTTAGTGTTGTGTAAATCAGCGACGTCGTGCTAGACTAAGGTGTTGGAAACTTCGAATTACTTCAGGTAACAAATACCTCTGTAATTAATTTATTTGTATACTACGTACCTACTACGTAAACATTTGATCATTTGTAAATACGTTGATATTTTTTTAAATACGCCATCAATACTAATCAGGCAGTTTTGGTAAGTCGGTAGGTACTACACGAACTAAGTTATTTTTGCCGTACCTAAGGTCGTTAAGTAGTTAGGTACGAAGGAAACCAACTCGAACAATAACATCCACAAATAAAAACAAAATCCTTATGTAAGACATAAGAATTTTGTTTTTATTTGTAAAAACCTAGGACTGAATTTACCTACAATGCGCCGAGATATCATTACCTACGCACTTCATACCTACAACAGCTGAGCGCGTGTCAGCTCCTCAACTTAGATCTTCGTACGTATTATCTAAGCTACAATTTCGGTTATAACATACGATTACGTGCGAGCACGATCGTGTAGATGACGTGAATTTAGTCATAGGGTAATAAAGCAAAACTCAAATTTTATTTATCAGCTGATTACAACTGTACGTATTCAGCTAAATCATAAGAAGGAGAAGAACGACCGTACTTACAGTAGGTACGTGAGAGAGACTCGTGGCTTAGGTAGTGTTAGCCGATGACGAACCGACGGTTCGTCGACACTCGACACTCACGCACACAGACAGCGACATGCCGCTGTGTGCATGATGGGCGATTCTGAAATTGCTTTCGTATGATTCTAAAATACTGTCAAATTTAAACAATTTATAATAGTAGCTGTATTCATTATTGACCAGGTATTGTGATTTATATTGATTATTTATGTCTCACATTAAAGGCTCCTGAATGTTGTCTAAAATGCGAATCTGCACCCTGTATATTAGTTTTTTATTTATTTTTTCGTGTGTATATATCATTTATTATTTTGTTGTGATCATATTAGATATAATACTCTGTAACACCATATTGTACCATATTTTCAGCAAATAAATAATTAACTATGAAGAACCACTAAAACCACAATGAATCTGCTAATTTAACCTTCCTATAATATTATAGGAAGGTTAGGTTACTTCTTATAATATTATAGGAATATTTTAGCTAGTTTCGAAGCTGATCGAAATAAATATATCATAGTTCGAACTGTAGAAACTGCACAGCTTTTCACAGCGAAACCTCAAGATTTCCAAAAAAAAAAAAAACTAGAAAAAGGTTAGGTTTTAATTTATCAAATAGCAAACTTGAACAAAACCATGTGCTACTGAACTGAATGCAAGTAAAATATAAAACCAAAGCGTATCACCGCTTGTCAAGTAAATTAACATTTCAATAAAACCCCTCTTCGCTGACAAGACGTGATCCCGCAGATTTACCCCATCCGCGCCAATTTCGCGTCAGATTTGACAAATATGCCCAATTTTGGCGTTGGACAATACGCGCCATGTCCAATCGGCCATCTGTCTGAGTCACGCCCGTCATAAACGAACTTAGCAGATTAGCAAATGCGATTCGAATTACTTTTATTTGTTGCAGGTGCATTATGAATTATGATAGTAAGAATGAAATGGGAGTTGACTGATAGTTGTTGTTAGCTTGAATGGCTAAGTATTTGTGGTTGAAGTAGGTAGTTTGAGCAGTCAGGCCCTAGAAATGCTTAGACAATATGTGTGACCAACAACGTACCTAATCGAATGCTAAATATTCTTTCGGTCGGCAGTTAATCGACCAGTTCAATTTCGATGTCCAGTACGGGATTCGTCCCGAATTTCTTGTGTGCAATTTGACAGTCATTAAGTCATTATAATCTCCATTGAATGCCATGCAATCCCTCTATCCAAATTTTGTATTCAAGCTAATCCTTAGTTCCTTATTAATACCCGTCCTTACTAATATTATAAATTCGAAAGTAGGTAGGTAACTCTGTTTGTTTATAAGGCAATCACGCCTAAGCTACTCAATCAATTTAAATGAAATTAGGTACTTACAGAGATAGTCTTGAGTCTAAGAAATATATAACGATAACCAAAAGCCTCGCGGGCGGAGCCGCAGGCTTCTAGTAACATAGTAAACCCACGAAAACAGCAAATAAGTTACCCAAAAAATATGGTTAGGTTAGATTAGGTCGGAAATCAGCTAGAAAATTAAATATAATAGTTTAAAAAACTGCTGAGTGAGAGTGCTGCTGAGCGCAACGATCTACGGGCTTAGAAAACCTTCCATCTTCAGCTGAACATCATGAGTTGGTCTTGGTGACTCCCAGATGCGAATACTAGGTTTTCCCTCGATTTCCCTGGGATCCCATTATCAGATCCTGACATGATGACAATGGGACCACCTCGGGAGTGTACAACAAAAAAGATTTCAAAATTGGTCCACAATTGAAGGAGATATCGATGGACATAAATAAATAAAGATACATACAGACGAACATAGAACTTTTGGAACTCGGTTAAAAACTATAATTATGCGTTTTGTCAATGAACTTGTAATTAAATATCGTATATAATTCAAATCGCTTACTTATTAATATTGATAGTTGTAAGTGGAAGTGTTATAGAAAAGAAAAAACAATAAATCCTTAGTACCTATTTTGATGAAAGTCTGGCCCTACCTTTATAATGTTAATTCAAAATTCCTACCTCCCTTATCCAACACTTGCAGACTTAATGATGAGCTTTTTGTTAAAACTAATCTTATGAAAACGTATGAAAAATGAAATGAGAAATGAAAAAACTACACGTATGAAAAATTATCATTTTATTAAACAGGTTTACTAAGCCTAACGTGTAGATAGTTTACACGAAAAGGGCAATTTTGCAGCAAAATTCTGAAACAAGAAGTCGATACTGCCCGCCTACTGCACCTGATGTATCCAATCGCAGGCGACCACCCTTAGCTCACCCCTCAACTAGCCAATGAGCGACGTGAAGACTGACGGTAGCACGGTTAGGGGTGAAATTGAGACGATGGAAAAGGAAACTGGACTCTATATTTCTAAGTTTTGGGTGGAAATTTGATCAGCAGGAGTTATTAATAAAACTGCGATGTTCAGATTTGGGTATAGCGTGAAGATATAATAATTTGATTTAGTCCATTTTGATACTTGCATCTGGTCGGTGGTGTCGGTGCTCTGAGCCTCATCAGTCGGGTGGTGGTGTGTTTTGTCCAGGAGTGTGTGTAAAGGTATCAAGATTCATTTCCCGCTGATGTCCTACGGCAGTGAGACGCCGCACGTTTGGAGCAGCTCTGCAGTACGTATGGCCTTCACCAACATATATTTTTACTTTCAATGTCTCGTTCATCATCTATGAGCATTGATCATGTCATATGTTTACAATTGTTTTTAAACTGCCGATAGATTACTGTCTTTTGATCTTAAAGTAAAGCAATTAGCGCTTCCGAAGTAGGTACAATACGGTAAACATCTGATAGGAAATCTTAACCGTGATCCAATGTTATAATCACCACAACTGGACACGGGCGGCTTAATAGCCACACCCAAGGATTGCTATCAAGGATCCTTAGGTGTTCGATTTAAACAAAGGTGGAAAGTGAAGACTTTGATGAGGCTGACTAACCACTAACCACTGTCGATATAATAATCAAATGTATTACAATTAAATAATATAGAAGTGTATGTATGAGATAATCTCTATTTATTAAAAAATAACTTCACATCTGACAATAATTATAATAAGTCAAATTGTTAGGAACAACACGCCAATAACGAAGTACACAGTAAGATTGGTAGAAAAAAGCACAATTTATTGCAGAGGATACAATAATTTAAAATGTTAAATGCTTTGGCTTTTTTATCCTAGCAAGCAGCGTGGTCATAATTTTCTTAAGAAACACTGTCTTCTCCGTACCTACTCTTCTATCCGTAATCATCTATGAATGTCTAATTACAAAAGACAACTTTGAAGATTGTTGAAAACAAGTAAGCTTTGTAATAATACATAATGAGACAAACATATGCTTTTTTAGATCATGTACCTACCGCGCAATTTCTTTGTATGCTATAAAGAGCGGGCAATATTATTATAGTTGTGTATCTACATTATTATTAATATTATAGAATAAATATCTATACTTAATATTATAATGCTGAAGAGTTTGTTTGTTTGATCGTGCTAATCTCAGGAACTAATGGTCCGATTGGAAAAATTCTTTCACTGTTAGATAGGCCACTTATTGCGGAAGGCTATATAGTCTATAATTTGTCACGATAACCGACGACCACGTGGACGGAGCCGCGAGCAAAAGTTGGGAATACTTTAAAGAGGAAAGATTTGTATTTTTGTGTGTATATTTATTTAGGGAATAAACTCAAAAACTATTGTACCGATTTCAAAAATTCTTTCACCATTAGAAAGCTACATTCGCCCTGAGTAACATAGGCAACAGTAACATATATTTTTTACTAAGAAATTAGGTACCGCGGGCGGAGTCGCGGGGAACAGCTAGTATATGTATATATGTATGATGTGTTTTAGCCTAGAATTAAAAAAATGTGTGGCAAGCAGGGCAGCGAGGTGTCTCCGTACGGACCGCTGTGGGACGCGCCGCCGGCACCCGTGCCATATCCGGACATCCTGGCGTTCCCGCCGGCTGACCTGGGTAAACACTTGGTGTTTTTAAATTTTAGCTAAGTAGAAACTAATGTAATTATTTATTTATTTATTAAGGTTTACCAACAGCTTCTGTGTACTGTAATGCTTATGTATATTAATAACTATGTCTAAGACTTACACAGTCGCCAATTACTGGTTAACCAGCATGTTCATACAGCGTACATCAAAAGATTGTGCTGTACTCATTCCTTGGTGTAAGCATTTTCATGCCTCCGTCAATAAATCTAAGTTATAATTTTCGTGTTATATGATAGATATCGATATAGATAAGACGGATTTAACGCTGCGATCTGTGACGTGATATGAAATAAATAACAGAAACAGAACTTACTCTCGTTTACGGAAGTATTTCTGCAAGAAATCTCAATCTTCATACTGCCCTTGTATTGCCATTGTTATACGGGGTCAGCGCAATATATTATGCTCTACCGTTCCGCCCTTGGCACCTGTTGTGCTATTCACTCTTTTTCAAGAAAGCATTTTATGTTGATGGACAGTGTGGTCGGCGGCGGGATGCGGCGGGCGCGCCGGCTCCCGCGTGCCCTCCGGAGGCAAGAAGCCTCGGCGAAGGGTGGCGTCAGTGGCCCAGCGCCGCGCAGCCAACATCCGCGAGAGACGACGCATGTTCAACCTCAACGAGGCCTTCGACAAACTGCGCAGGAAGGTTCGTGCCTCATTTACAACTTCGACAAAGCAACACGACATCGATTGGATGGAAAATAGACTAAAAATACTTTTAGACTTTTGCTTCTAAGTAATAAAACAAGGAACAATTACAGTTTCACAAAATGATGGCTAGATTTTTTTTCTCTAGAAGCAGGATTTACGTAAATTTTTGTATTATAATTTCATACCATGCATTCTTTAAAAATAATCCATTTTGGAGAAATAATGATCTATTATTAAGTACAGGGTCAAACACTTTGTTAAGTCCGAAGGTGCCATGAAAAATGAAATGCAATGAAGCAACCCCACCAAGTTTGCGTTCATTTAAATTCTCTCTCGATTCTTCACGACAATAAATGGTCCTAGATTTTATTAGGTCCTACAATATAAGCTTGTTTAAAATATAATTTTACATGCAGGTACCAACTTTCGCATATGAGAAGCGTCTCTCCCGCATCGAGACCCTACGGCTTGCCATCACATACATCAGCTTCATGTGTGAGCTGCTCCACGGATCCCCGCAGCCGCACCACGCTCCTCACGCCATCCACTCTTCAAGGCACGTCTTTGATGCTGAAGTACCCTGGTGCGCTTAACTTGAACAAGCAACTACGATAAAATAATATGGAGGGAGCGGAGAGCTTAAAAAATTAAGCCAACGAATGCACCGAACTCCAAATAAAGCCGCCGTGCATTACTAAGTTTTTTAAAACTATCCAAAGTTACGCCTGTACGTATTATACATATGTTGCCTTTTTTTTTAAACGGGTATTGTCAGCTTCGTTAGGTGTGTGTTTTCTCGCATTGTAGGCTTCGTTTAACTTTTTTCTGATGATCTAAGAGTGATGAATGATGTCATCTAAGAATGAAATTGCGAACTTACTGAAATTACTAATATTGTGTCTTTTCGCTTGTCCAAGACTTATATCTGACCTCTGAACTAAAAAATATAGTTTATAGTAAGTTGTCTGCAGGTTGGGTCTTAGATCTCACCGTAACTATTTATTTTGTAGGCACTTATACAATATGTAACAAAAATCCTGTCCGATCCCTAAGACTGTTATTCGATATCGTTCTGCGAACACATATACGTAGCCATTAAATGGATTGGGGATTATTTTTTTTCTCGATTGAAAATAATTAAATCAAATAAAACTGATCCAAGGCAACAGCAACACTGACAGCTCCTCAAAGTTCACGTACTTACTACCTGCATCTTTGTGTCAAAGAAGCCGCCTCTGCGGTCATGAACGGTTCATGAACTGTAGCAAGAATTCGCTTTTATTGGATCCGATAAGGGTTTTGTTATACATGTTGTATATGTTTAGCAATTGTTTAATGATATGATATTATTTATTGAAAGAACTTGCTTAGTGGATCGTAGCTATCGTAGCATACATACTTAAAAGAAAGAGCAGATTTCAGTTTTTTGATATAAGTATATAGGTTTGACCATCTAAATGGATATTGAAATAAAACTACTTAAAAACGGATTCTATCGCGGTTTATTTTAGATTTTAGTTCCCGACGTTTCGACGCCTTTGCAGGTGTCATGGTCACGGGGCCGACCATAGAAATAAACCGCGATAGAATCCGTTTTAAAGTAGTTTTATTTCAATGTCTAATATTCGCGTAAACCTCTGAAAACAATACATCTAAATGGATTCCGAGAAAAATGAATAAAACTACAATTTTAGGATTTTAAACAGGTCAAGGTGTTGTCACTACCCCAAGGTAGATCGCATTTATTCTTTGAAGTTTTCATTTTGTATAATCCTAATTTCTAGTCATATATTATTGTTTAATTTGTGGTGTGTAAGGAAGTATACTTAAATTATTTTTCTTTAATTTTTTTAATAGTATTTACGTACGAAATGCCAAATATTTGTATGGTAGGCCTATTTTTAAGTAGGTATCGAATAGGAATATTTATATTGAACAATGTAAAATTTATTTGTATAGTTATTTAAAGTAGTAACTTTGGCAGTAAAGGGGAAATAATTAATATAACAAATTGTAACTCTTGTCTTCCATTAGTTGTAATAAAACATACCTAATATTAATTTCAAAAAAGATATGGTTTTTATTTACCTAATGAACCCGGATTAACAAAACAATATTAATACTTTGTTATTGACTAATAAATACGCATACGAATCTAAATTTACACTATACTAAACACAAACAGTATTTCCAAAATGTAAACTGTAGCAAACGACCATTAGGTACTGTAGACCTGCGGACCCGCTCCGGCTTCGGACTGGTACCTATCAAAGTAATAAATTATATAATTTCTACAAGGAAACCAAGTCAATAAATAAACCATACAACATTGTTACTTAGGTTATCTGAAACCAAATGCCGTGTGAATTTTTTTAATGCCACCTGGACGGAAATTACTTACTCTAAATACTGGAGGAAGACAATTATGCTGAAAGGAACATTCCTTTATTAAAAAAAACTGCGTTTATAGGGTTTGGAAAATACACTTAGTACACCCGGAGTCCACGCAGACGAAGTCGCGGGCAAAAGCTAGTTTTTAACCATATTTATTAAACAGATATCATGCTTATGATTGCTCACATCAATCGTTGCCATTATAAAAGTACAGGCTGTAAATTTTTCGCATTTTACCCCGGCGATTCCCGGACGTACCTACAAAGCGTATTTTCAAAGCCCTATCGATAAACGCAGTCTTTTTTAATAAAGGAATGATCCTTTGAGCATTTAGTATTTATAGTAATTTCCCTCCAAGTGACAGAAAAAATCCCCCATTTTTATGTTCTACTTGGGGAAATAATTTGGATGTATTTTTTTACTGATAAATCTTGTATTATTGATGCCGCCCTAATATCCGATTACAGAAGACCGATCTTTAAAAGACATAATTATATAATTACTTACAAGAAAGTAATGTATATATAATAGGCACCTACTACTGGTAGCACATTTTGTTTCAATCAAGAGAATCTCTCAAAGCTTCTTTTTCGCCGTACCTTTTGCCTACCGCAAAGTCTTGACGACTTATCCAGAGGTACTTACGTAATTAATACAAATCCTTATTAATGATAATTAGGGTACGTATTGATTGCGAGATAATCATTTAGGAATTCCTTGCCAGGATACTTAATTGATTTGAAGTATTATATGCATGTAATTAACTAATTACTTGTGACTCACATTCGTTAATGATGCCTGTATCCAATGGATATATAAAACTCAGGATATTTTAAATTCGATATTAGTTTTGAGCTGGACATGACTGAGTAATGTTGAGTGATTTGTGAATATTGTGAATTTCATTATGCGTTGGATTTTAATAAACGTTAGTATTATAATTAGTTATTCAACCTTTTTATCCAATCAATATATTTGTACTATCAACGAAAATTTGTGTATGCTTTGTACGATTTTATATTCTTATAGTTTTTATCTTACATTTATTTACTCTTTACTTCGTTATGTATTGCGCATTTTAGTGTATTTCCTTAGACTTCCGTGGTCGAGTGTCGTAAACACTGGTTTTCAAAGTGTCGCTGGCTCTGATGTCCCGGGTTCGATCCCCGGACGGGTTTAAATAGAAAAAAAAAAACTCTTTTCTTCATTGTCTCGGGCCTCGATGTTTGTGGTATCTTCGTTGTGTCTGTTTCCATAACACAAATGCTTTAGCTACTTATTTTGGATTCGGAGCAATGCATGTGTTGTACACATTAGTTTATTTAATAACTAATAAATTCTGTTTATTTTCAGTCTTTGCTACTAGCAAGTTTAGCTGTAGCTTTGCCAAATGAAAGAAACAAAAGAGACTTTACGTTTCTCAAGAACTTAGTGCAAAAAATACTTTATGGAAAAAATGAAATCAATGTTGAATTCATACCATCATCTGAAGAAGCCACTGAAAGAAGCAACAAGTTTAGGCTGTATGAATTACCTGGTTATGACGACGTTTTAATTAAAGTTCCCGTTGGTTACGGAGAAACGAACCCAGAAGAATCAGTCAACTTAAATGCGTTTGGGTCTACTGTAGGCACTAAATCATCTGGTACGTTAGATGCCTTAAAAGATGTTAACAATTTAGTATCATCAGGGATATTAGACGAAAACCATGATAAAGTTTTGAAAGGATCTTTTGAACCTATGTTTCCAAAAAGTAGTGAAGAATCTGAATCTAATGAAGACATAATAAGAAATTCCTCAGTGGGTAATTTAAGCGCACCGGTGTATACAGAAGGAACTGAACCTTTAGAAGATATTGAGAATTTTAAAGAACCAGTTGAGGAAATACATACAAACAACCAACCGCAGAACGAAGAACTACCAATGATGTATTCAGCTCAAAGAGTTCCGGAAACAATTCAAGCTAATTCTAATTTGCCCAACTGTGATCAACTACGGGTTGACACCGGCATTTTGATTCCAGCAGACCAATATCAAGTAGCACCTGCACCAGAAACTTATCCTGCACCTTCTTTTGTCAATGTCTTTTACCCAAACCTTCCAGCCAACCAAGATATTCAGAGCCCATTATATCCTCCAAAGACAACAGACAGAAATCATCATAATCACCACAAGCATTCCGGCCATCGCCACTACAGTCATCACCAGTCCCATCATCGAAAGCCCCACCATTATCAACACCACGACAGGCATCATCACCACTTACATACTAAATTAAATGATACTTCAACGATTGGTAATGAAATTATAAATAATGATGAAGTAGAAGGCTCAGCACCATCCACCGAAGCATCGACAACAGAAGACCCAGTCAATCGCAGAGTTCAATTCGTGTCTCGTCTTACCAATACAGAAACTTTTCAAGGAATAAATATGGGGAGCACGGTCCAAGATACCAATCATGCATCAAATAATGCGGGTGGTAACACCGCTAATCCAATTGCTGCAGGCTATGGTTCCAATCAATATGTTTATAGAAACCAAGATAACCTCAAAATGGTAACATTTGAGGACAAGTTGAAAACAAATAACAATACGAATACTAAGGAACCAAGTAACGATTCTTCAGTTACCAGTTCAAAAGATAAAGAGTTTGGAGTAAAACAGAATACTTTGTCAAACGTAACAGCAGACAAAAATATTGAGAACACTTTGACATCGACTGAAAGGATAGGAATTGAAGGTAGATTATCACCGGAACGGTCAAGGAAACTTCATGTTCATCATCATAAATCAAGACATCCATCTCGACATCATCATCACCGCCATCATAATCGTCATCACCACGCTATAAACCCCAATCCTTTACAGTTTCATATACCACATACTTTTGGTTTAAATGGAAACCCAAATTATGAAATGAATGAAAATGGTAATTTTCCCAAAGGAATGGCTAATGAAAACAATATGGCAAATGATATCCCTTTACAAAAATTTGGAGACCATTTGAAGAAAATTGTAGAAACGAAAAATGACACTGATGCTAGCAAGGCCCCAGGTCATGATCCTCTAGTATCAGATAGCACGGAATCGACGAAAGAGTTTGGAGTAAAGAAGAATACTTTACCAAGCGAAACAGCTGACCAAAATGACTCTTTACCTAATCTAGTTTCAACAGAAACGGGAGATACAAGGAATCAAGTTGCTTTATCGCCTGAAAAATTAAAGAATGGTCATGTTCATCACAGATCAAGACACCCGTCAAGAAGACACCCACAACATCATCGTAGGGGTCATCACAGCCACGGTTTTAGGTGGCCTCATAAACATAAATATGTTCAGTTACCCAACTTCTTCGATTCAGATGCATTCAAGTCAATAATGAACGCCAATACATTATATACCAACAAGATTACAGAAAATCCTGTGAATTCTGAAGAACCAACAAAACTTTATGAGAATAAATTAAAAGAAAATGAATGGAAACCAAATGGGAACCAGATTTCAGACAAATTAAAGGGTAATAGTGCTGACAATCAAAATAATACAGGAGGTGAACCAATGGGAGAGAAAGAAAGTAATGATGCTTATGATAGTAAATCAAGGAACAGAGGTGACATTCCAGATGAATAATAAAAAAGTGGGAAAAAAGGAAAAAACAATGTAAATAAGTAGACAATTAGTTTTAAATATTTATTATTAGATTTACTTAATTACATGTCTAAATATAAGCTTTAAGTAATAAACAATCATATAATTTAAAGCCTGTTTTTATTCGTTGGAGCCTTTCAGGGGTTCATGGCACAGATGTATGTGATTTGGTTGTAACATTAATATATTGTAGCGTAATACATTAAGTAATAAATGCGTTTATCTATGTAACTATTCGAGGAGATACTTTTGCTTGACTTATGGCTGAGACCTCATCACGATTCGAACAATGCTAGTTCCACTGACAGATAGAGATAAATTTCTACAGAAATAAAGCTAGTAATTATGAAATTGTTGACATAGGTCAAGTAAAGAATCGGAAAAAGAAACCTGGATTCCAAAAATTGGAATGAGCAATGAGTGAGTGAGTGTTGTGATCAATGCTCGTTCTTTATAATATAAGAGGTCTGTGCCCAACAGTGGGAAATTTATATCGGTCGATATTAGTATACAGACAGATGTCCATCCCGTTTCAAAAACTATATACACTCCCGGGCGCATATTGCAGTCTTACTAAGATACTAGAGTTGCAGCGCCATTTTATGGGGTTGCGATGTCAGGCATACAGTCACTCCATGTAAAATAAGCTGAAACCGGTGAAACTAGAAGCGAAACGGTGTAAGATCAGACGGTATGGGATTAGTAGGCAGAGCATAATTAGTTACAGTTCTGGGCGCTTACTGCCATCATCGATTAAGTAGAGATGAAGAGGAACTTATCCCATATACCTAACTGCATCCTTATCTCTCACTGCAGCTAGCATTCGTTTGAAACGTCATAAGGCCGAAGACAGTATTCATCAATATTGGTATCTATAATATAAAATCTATGCATCACATGGTTTCGAAATTGGCAAAGTAGGGAATGTTTTCCGTGCACATATCCTCATTGCACATTTTAAAGTTTTTAACAGAGAAAATATAGAATTTTGAACTTTATCGCATTATAATAATCAACTTCAGCCGAGCGATTCCGAAAATGACCAAACTCACCTCACCTCTCACACTCACTTCACTGCTTACATCACTTGTACTTTTCACCGTATTCTGAAACTGCACTCAAGTTCAAGTGATGTCGAAATCTCAGGTGAAAAGTTTAGAGGTGGGCTTAGACGGGTCTAGCTTTAGTAACATCAAATAAACCTTAATTTCGGAATACGAAATCTAGTTTTCACCGACGAATTCGCCGTGACTTTGTCTAATGTATTTTCGGAATCGACGGGCTGGTACAGTATTATAGCTTTACCATGTATTTCAAATGAATTTTGGATTTGTTCCTGTCCAAAAAGTCTTGAATAGATTATTTATCGTAATTTACATTTTCAGTCAATTGTACCTTTAATGCGATTCCTTTCAAGCATACATAGTCGGTTTTTTAAACCTTAGAATATTGATTAGCCAGGTATTAACAAGGATTTGCGAAGCATATAGTCACTGCGCTCATCAGTTGTCATAAATTTAGTTCTGATGTATTTTTTTTATCGATTTTGCTTAAGACTCTGTGTTTGAATGCTGAAACTATTCATCATATTTTTTCATAATAATATAAATATTAATGAACTGTACAACGTGGCAGTGTAATTAGATTACCAATTATTTTACAACAGATTATTCCTATCGTATTTTTTCTGAATTCAGAATAACGAAATCTCTGAAACCAGTATTCTCTGATTCTCACATAACAACTTCTCTGTTTAGGTGATTTTGGTCATGACTCACAATTCAGTTGAATTTCCTGTTCATTCAACTTTAGTAGGACCATGAGCAGTTTCACAGTTTGCACTTACTTTTCCATATTGATCAAGCAATGGTCAGATCCATGCCAAACTTAAAGTATGCTTATTATAATTTCTTTCCCTACTACATAGTTTTGAATGTATAGCGAAAATGGATTGCTGGTCTCAAAGTTGCGGACATCGAACAAAATAGAACAGCTTTCATTGAAATATTGACAAAGTAGGTCCAAATTTTCGTACGAAATTGTCCATCACGGTTAACGTAACACTTATTATTTCGTATTTCTTGATATTTAGTACTGCAGGCTGAAGAGTGGCAAATTCCTATGTGACCCTCCCATGGTCTGCGGGCGACGGGGGAAAATCAGCAGCAAAGGTGCGCGCGGGAAGGGGAATCTGACTGTTATTTGTGTTATTCTCGTCGTTCGGGTTGTGACGTCCCCCGCCCCCGCGCGGACCATGGGCGCGACTTGAATGGATTTGCCAGGGTATGGTTGTGTCATGAGTGTAGTCAGACGGCGCTCTCGCGGTGCAGCGTGAGCGTGACGTCAGGCGGCGGCGGCTCCCAGCGCTCCCAGGGCTTGCGGCGCGCGGAGTCGGCGGACGCGTCGGAGTAGCCGCTGCTGCACGACCGCAGGCTACACGACGCGTGCACCTTGTGCTCTGTGATACACAACCAGGATTAAAGTATTAACAAGAACACATTCACAGCAACACATTCTTCGACAGATATTATTTTAAATTTAATATTTGAACCATTTTTAATGCGGTATGCGTCTTTTCATAGATTCCAATGAAATATTAGTTAGCTGGAACTTCTAGACTTCGTTTTCACTTCTGGATCAGAATGAAAGCCGCAATTTTTATTTGTCTTGTTTATGTAATTTCTTAATTACCTACTTTAGACCCTCATTTACTAGTTGAAATTATGAACGACGTTATTGAAGTAACATCTAAAAGAACAAAAGACAAATGAAACAGTTCTTGTCTTGTATTAAAGCAATTGAAGGCTAATATCTATGTATGCGATGGCTTCATTTTTGTCATATTTATATCCCCGCGACATTCAACGACAGATACAAATGCTCGAGATAAGAACGAAAGCATGCTTGTAATGAGCAAGTGCTAGTTAGAAGCATGAATATACAAAACGATACTTGAAAATAGCATGCTTAATTGGTTGAATTATCCACGGTATTATCAATGAAAACGTCGTGCTAGTTTCGAGCACGGTAATAAGCATGCTTATTTCGAGCATGTGCATCTGTACCAAAAGCCCTTCTTCAACAAATAAGGTGTGTACCTGCGATATTATCGAGGTAGTTCCTGGCCACGTCATCAAGCTGCAGCACCTGTATGACGGGCGGCTTGCGGCGCGGGCGGCGCGCCAGCCGCAGCAGCAGCACCGACGAGATCACGAACACCGCCACTAGGATCACCGCGCCTATCGATATGCCCACGTCCTTTTCTAGGAAAACTGGAAGGAGCAATGATTAGTTAAGTTCAAATCATTTAATATGCAATTAGGATTTTTTTAATAAATATAAAATTATTTAATAAATATCTTGCCTAGTTTGAGATCAGATGGCCGTGTGTGGGTTGCCACACACGGCCATCTGATCTCAAACTAGGCAGAGACTGTACTATGGCAACCAGATAACTGATAAACATACTTATATATTTCTAAATACATACATATAATAGATAAATAACACCCAGACACGGAATAAATTATCGTGCTTATCACACAAAGATTTGTCCTGGGTGGGAATCGAACCCACGACCTCCGGCTTAGCAGTCAGGGTCACTAACCACTAGACCAACAGGCCTGTCAAAGAGTTATACTATCTCTTTTACCTTCACTTCACTTGTTAAGAGCTCGCTTGATTCGACATTTTGTAACTGGCTGCCTTTAGATATTTTAATATTTATATGTCACAAAAGCGATTTTAAAAATTCTTTCACATGTAGTTAGTTGCATTATCAGAGATTAACTATTGTCTTAAGGAGAAAGGACTTTGTACTAAGTTTCACAAATATAGGATACTTATATATTATATCTACTTGTAAATGTAAACCTACGTCTCAAGAAACTTTTGTTAATGATTAATATGAATAGTTGCTTAGCGCAACCCACCCTCACAAATAAATATTTTGTAGGAAATAGTGTTAAATTCTTTGTGTAATCAGAAGATTATTGTAGATTTTTGCAGGAAAGGTACTCCTAGCGCCATCTATTTGGTGGCTGGAAACTAAACATCCCCTTGTAGCAGTTCTTGAAATCTCGTTAAATTCTTTGTGTAATCAGAAGATTACTGTAGATTTTTGCAGGAAAGGTACTCCTAGCGCCATCTATTTGGTGGCTGGAAACTAAACATCCCCTTGACCTTGTAGCAGTTCTTACGACACCCGCTAGATGGCTTGAACAACCCCTAAAAGATATTTAAATGTGGCTATTTACTAGGGACATACGTAGCACATTTTAAGATAGAATGTTTCGGAATATGTTCAGTATGTTCCACAGAAATACAAATATAGTTAGTTTATGTAAGTAGATAAGCTTAGATATAATTTTGATATAAAATTATAAATATAAAAAGATGTGCCTTGCTTTACTTTATGTAAAAGTAACATATTTCAAAGGTTTTTATTACTTTGTAACTAAAAAAAGTAACGTCATTAGTTTTGGAAAATCGTTAAAAATTCTGTTTAGATAAACATGTTCAAAAGTGACATTACAGTAAACAAAATTTTGTTTTGAGGTGTAGTTTAGTGTGAGTGCTAGTTTCCGAGACTGACATGTTTGTATAATTATGTATATAAAATTAATGAAATGACTGAATCAAAAAAATGCTCACCGTGCCACCACGGCGGGTCGGCGGCCCGCAGCAGAGTGTCGGAGGGCCTGAGCAGCAGCGGGCGCGAGCAGCCGTAGCGGTTGCAGGCGCGCGCGCCGGCCTCGTCCCCGCGCCGCACGCGGCCCAGCGCGGCGCGCGGGGACGGCCCCCGCCCGCCCGCGCCCCCGGTGACCCCCGCGCCCCCTGCGCCCCCCGCCGCCAGCGCGCGCCCCCCGCCGAACCCCATGCTAGCTCGACGTTCCAGGACTAGCGATGCGTTGCTCTCCGACATTCGCCACACTGATACCTCGTAGTATGTTGCGTTCTCCACTGAAATAAAAACATTAATTTAAGATCGTTTATGATTCAAATTGGTGTGAAAAAGAATCAGGAAAAGAAAGACCACTGGGAATCTTAATCATCAATCATCATCATCGAGCCGATTTGGGTCCTGATATAATTTCTGACCGCGTGTTTGTGAATGTGTGAACCAATAACAACGCAATTTCTGTCGATCAGGGTCTCCGTAACGTTGAACGTTAGACTTGTTAAAAATCATTGAGGATAACTTTTATCCCATCTATACAAACTTCATCTCGATGAACCTTTGTGCTAAAAATTTGAAGTAAGCGGTAATAGGATTGTATCAAGGCGTAGTGAAACCCTGCTATATACGTCACCGTTATCTGATCATTATTTCAATCATATAAGCTATAATTACCTGGAACACATCTCATTTGGAATTCCCCAAATTCATAAGCTATGTCACACTGCTGTGGCTGTTGTGGCCTCAGATGCTCAAAAGTAAACGTTCTATCACAAGCTTCTTCTTGCGAGGCCACATCATTGTTGGCCTCACAACTGGCCCTCAAGGTTTCTCCCAAAGGCCCCGTGATTTGGTCCAGAGGCAGTATTGGTGATCCTGTTGTCAAGTGTTGGACTTCGAAGCCAGAAGGCTGTAGGTGCCAGAAGAATGTGTCGGGGATTGGTAATGCCTTGACGTGGCAGTGTAGTGCCTCTTTGACGAGTCTGATGCCGTGGCCTGTACATTCAGGTGGATCTGGAAGGGAAAATGTAGAATTTTAGATCCATTGAAATTTAAGTTGTTGGTCTATATTCAGCTAACTGATAAAACAAATAAATTTGGAAGAATATCAATTAAAGCGCCAGTAGTCTTATGGCTAGGGCCTCGGATCATGGGGTTGCCGACTCAAAATTTGCCCATTGCACTGCCGTCATGAACCCCATCGTAACACAAGCGTCTAGCTTAGCACGGGGGGTTAACAAGAATCCTAGTAATGTGTGAACTAGGTACAGTACATTATTTACATAAGTCCTTTCGGCCTTTCTACGTATCGATGGCAGACAGAATCAGCATCCAATTGTGAAGTAGAATAAAATAAAATAGATTACTTACAGAATACAGTGATAATAATGGTTTCGGATCTGGTTTCTCCCATCGCGTTCTCCGCTGCACAGGAGTACCGTCCGGCGTGCGTACGCGTCGCTTCTTCTACAAATAGTTTTTCTGAGGAAGTATCGTCTCCCCAGATGCCACCTGGCCTTATTTCTATATCCTAGAAAATGGAGAGTAGAGGGTAAGATTGGAAAGATAATCAATAGAGAGGTCACAAATCTAGTGGGATAGGTACTTCATTAATATTTATTTCAAGCAGTGTATAAATTATTGTATTTCGTGTAATGTTTTTTAATAATATCTTAGGAGAACTCAGTCACGGCCATCTGTTTCGAAACCGGACAGAATCTGTATTAAGGCAACCAGACAACTTGTAAACATAAATATAAGTTACTCTCAAACACAGTGCAAATGATTATGTTCTTCACATAATAATTTGTCTCGGGTGGAAATCGAACTCGACCTAACCTGATCAAATCGAAATGACCTTAGTCACCAACATTCCAGTCGAAACAATAAAAAAATAATTTAACATTTTAATTAATGATAGCGGGCCTCACATTAAAATACCACCGTATCCTGTCGAGCGGCGGGTTGGCCTTGACGTCACACCTCAGCTGCAGAGGGTCCAACTCCACCACGTCGTTCAGCTTGCCGTCGCCCAACTTCGTTATATCCACCATTGGACTATCTGGATTCATAAATGTTATAATAAGAATATATTAGTTAAAATATCCTGTCCTTATCAATATTCAAACGGCAAGTTGTGTGAGCGGATGAATAGATGTTTCATTCAACTTCGGCATTCGCAAGATCTGTCTTAGAACACGGATCAAAGAGTAGAACAGTAAGAGTAGAACACTTCTTATAATAACTTTATAACCTATGGCGTCGAAACGTGGACACTGGCATAGTCTTCAAACTCAAAGCTATACTCGAAGTTTCTTTGAAGGATAAAATCAGAAATTAGATTATCCGGAGAAGAACCATAGTGACCGACATAGATTGCACAGTTAGCAACTTGAAGTGACTGTGGGCTGGCCATGACCGTTGAAGAAATCAGAGAATCGACGAACGCAGTGTGAGACGCCCCCCGGCCAGATGTCATGAAAACGTGGCAGGGTCGAACTGGATGCGGTAGGCGGGTGTTGTGCAACATGAGAGAGGCTCTGCCCCCCTAGCCAAGTGACATTTCTACAAGCGTTACCGATGATAGATATCGCTTAAGTGACGTTAAATGTATGAAAGTGACAAGTCTAAATCACGTGAGTTATCAAAAATAAATGTCATTTCCATACATTTAATGTCATTCTATCATCGTCATCGTTTGTAGAAATGTCACTTGGCTAGGGGCCTGGTCTAGTGGTGGACCGTGATGGGCTGAGTTTATAATTTGATAAGCCATGTTATTTAAAGGTACGTTGTCAATGGCGCTTGTTGTAGTAGTTGCTGGTAGTTTATATATTTTCACAATTTATCTATGCGATGGGTTTAGAAAAGGCACCTTGAGTTTTGAACTAACTATGTACTAAATTCTCAATTTCTTCCAATATGTGTGTACCTAATTGTGTCGTCATAAAAACATCACTCACTGTAGTTTAAGCCGAATTCAAAATAAATTTTCTTTTCTTGCATATAAAACTTTTATTTAATGAGATTTTCTTTGTGTAATTATGTCTAAAATGTTGGTGTACAATAAAGTATACTCTATTCTAAAACAATCTATTATATGTCCATACCGTTTCTTTCTTGTTTAAGGCCAAGCCTCATTAAAATAAGTTTAACGAGCACTTAGTGAAAGTCAAAAGACATAATTAACAAGCAAAAACAGTAAAAGTTGTTATAATGTGTACGATTCAATGAATTCATTTAATTATTTACAAAAACCTGAACCTTGGTGTTCGACGGACAAAGTGCTTTATTTGATTTGACATATCTAGTCAATCAGATGACTAAATAAAACGGAAATAATGAAGTATTCTACAAAATAAATATCTATTTTTAAGGTTAATAACACTTGACCCTTATTCAGATGTATAACGAAGTATTTTATTCAATAACAAAACTTTATTCATTAAATTAATAACCCATTTATTTCACCAAAATTGAACTCAGAACTAAATTATACAACGAAAATTGAATAATTACGACTCCTAAACGAATTTCCCTAGTGGCAAAAACTATGGCCTGAAAAGTGGAACTAAGCTAGAAAAATATTAAGAAAAATTCTTAGTACTACCGACAATTAGTTAGATATTACTTGGCAACACGTACACACATTTATGTAGAGAAAAAAATTACGCCATTTTTTATTTAAACCAGGAAGATTGTTAGAAAAATATTCCTAATTCTTATTTTGTTTTATTCAAGAACTGAGATTTGCTTTCTAAATATAATAATCAGCCTATTACTGCTGCGCACAGGCCTCTTCCCATATAGAGAAGGAATGAGCATTGATCACCACGCTTCCTCATTGCGGGTGGCGATTTCAGATTAAATTTTTTTGGAACCCAGGTTTCCCCACGATGTTTTTCTTCGCCGTTTGTCATGCCGCCTTTGAATGATTAATAAAGTACATAGGTACAACTTTGAAAAAGTCGCATTGGTACTTGCCTGGGTTCGAACCTGCAAGCACGTGCATGCAAATCCGGTCATTGAACCTAGGCACTGCTGCATGCTAAACTTAAATTTTTTTTTTTTGAAAGATTTCTATTAATTTGGGTCGCACATTACTAGTAATCTCGTTAACCCCTCGTGCTACGTCGGTAGTGTAATGGGTGGGATTCGAACCCGCAACCACATGATCGCAAATCCGCCGCCGCCGCTTCGCTTTGCTTATAAATGTAAAAGACAATTGAAAGTAACTTACATGTAACATTCAAAGTTATGACGTCAGCATTAGAGCCCCTGGTGGGCGCCATTACCGGGTTGGTAGCTACGCAAGCGAGTGTCGCACCGTTGTCGCTCACCTCGGGATTCAGTTCCAAGAACGATATCGCCGTGAGAGACGAGTTGAACCAACTCTGAAATAAATAAGTTTTATGATAGAATACAAAAGTTTTGATTGATAGGAAAATTTGTAGCCAATATACTAAGAAGACTCGTGGCTTAGTTTGTTTTTTATAAATTGAGCACATTTTTATTTACATGTTATGTCCCTATAACCTTTTTTATATTCAAAATGTTTTACAGATACCATTTAGTTAAAAGAGGGAAACCTAGTGTGAATGCTAGTGTGTATTATGTCTTAAAATTGTACTTTTTCCGAACAACCATTTTTTATTTTAGTACACTGATATTAACTTTTATTTATATTTTATGTACTTTGGCTAGAGGAAGTTGTTTCGTAAAGTACGAAATCACCCACGTGGGCAGCAGTTATCGCGGCTAAAGTAGACAATAGCTTTCTTCGAGAATCTATCTAACAATGATTAATTGTTCATTTCGCACCAGTAGTTGCTAAGATTAGCGCGTTCAACCAAAGAGACAAACCCACTCTTCAGCTTCATAATTTTAAGTCCATAGATCTATATATATAAAACTCTTCCGTTACTGACTGACTGACAGACAACGCACAGCCAAAACTACTGATCGTAAAGAGCTGAAATTTGGCATGTGTGTTGGTTGGGAGGAGAAGGCTACCACTAAGAGAGGATTTTTGGAAATTCCCCCCCAAAGGGGAGAAAAGGGTGGTAAATTGAAAATGTTTATTTCTCAATGGATTCACTCAAAACTTTGTATGTACGTTGATTTTTTTAATGTTTGTTTACACATGTAATCGATAGACCATGGAATAGGCGATAACTAAGTGAAAAACCCAAAATCTGACGGAAGTCATTACTCCACGCGGACGAAGTCGTGAGCAAAAGCTAGTTTGTTTATAAATACGGGATTAATTTAAAAGGAGTGCCTATGCTTACCGAGGTAATCAGGTGCATAAAACTGAACAACTTTTCAACAAACAAAAGTCACGTGACCTGTCACTTTGCATGAAAAGTCCATTTTCCATGTTAAGATTTCGACCTATGTTCCTTGGGGTAAGTTGTTCAGTTTTATGCACCCAATTACCTCGTTGAATATACGCACTCCTTTTAAATAAATCCTGTATGGAAAGTATAGTTAAAGAAGTATAGATGTATGTACTTAATGATCAAGGTAAGTAATTAATAGTAAAAGTGGATCTAGTCTAACCAAGTTTGAATCCTAAAGATTTGTCTACATCATAATCTAAACTTATCCCACAGCTGGGCATACGCCTCATTTTTACATGCGTAAAGATGGGCCTAATGCTATGTTTTAGTTAGTACCTACTTTGTTTATTTTTATCTCAGCAAAGTAGTAAATGGTACTACTAGGAGTATGTGTTTCTCTGGCTCAAGAAGTGGTGTGAACCGATCAGTTGGTCACGTCAGAAAACGTTGCTATTTTCTCTGAGGTAGATACTTAATCACGCGGTGTTCCTAGACAACCATTTGTTACTTCATTGTCTATTTATGTTTTGTTCTTTGTTTTCAATTGGTTTAGAGATAGTATATTGGTAGAAATCAATAACTTCAACTCCCTTAATTTACCATAGTACTTTATACATCTACACTAATATTATAAAACTGAAGAGATTGTTTGTTTGTTTGAACGCGCTAATCTCAGGAACTATTAGGCTGATTTAAAAAAATTGTCAGTGTTAGATAGCCCATTAATTGAGGAGGGCTAAAGGTTACTGTTTGTCGCGATAAACGAAATCAGCGCGGGCGGAGCCGCGAGCAAAAGCTAGTATATTTTATAAAATATTTTATTTAGCCTTTAGGAGTCAAATATGTATACTTTGTGTTATTGGAACGATTGATTAATGTTATTAATAAAATAAGAAGAAATTCCACTACTTCTTAAACCAAAATAATAATAATAATAATTTATTGAAATAAAACGTTTACATAAAGTTGTACAATTCAGCTTACAATAATAAGTTTAAAGACAATTATAACTTAACATAAAACTAATACTAAGATGAAACTTTTATTGGTGAAAAAAATGCTGGTTTGGGATTGCGATGTTCGGCAGCGACCCGCCCGAGCTAGGTTAATTTAACCTGTGTTTCAGGCCATCACTATCTAGTCCAAATAAGTACTTTGGGATAGAAGAGAATAAAGTTAAATATAAATGAGAGAAAAAGCTTAATGGTAAATTGTTATCTAAAAGTAAAACTTAAAATTAGACAAAAGTAAACAATTACAGATTAAGTGTCGTCATGCCAAAATTTCTAAAAGTTTTTCTGTGTCTGAGTAATTGAGATTTGCTAAATAATCTGATAACATTTTGCTACAGTTTTTGTACGTAAATAAGTGTAATGAAATTATTAAATAATACAAATAATAATACGGAGTAGTCCAGTAATAAAATAATGGCAAAATATGTCGCCTGATTGATTAACACATTTTTCTTCAGAGATATCTCCAACGCAACAAAGAGAAACACTGGTTAATTATACATAAATAAAGGCGGAGACAGACATTCTGAGGCTACCGCGCATGAAAGTTTGCTCTCGCCACGAATATTCACAGAACGTTCGTCAGAACGTTCACACATCCCGAATAACGCGATAAGCATCGTACAATATGGCCGATAAAACTTGGCGAGTCTAAAAAGAGCTACAAGACAAAGAGATGCAAGTACACATAAACGGTGGGTAAAAAGAGATGACAATATCTTGTATCGCATTTAAGGCTGGCACAGATACATCGGCCGTACGCTGCGCATGCCTCGCGAAGTCTGTATCCGACTTAATATACTCAAGGTAGGTCGCTCCTGAATTAGTGATTAATTATGAATATCTACAAACAGACCCTCGTCTGCCCGTCAAAGTATCTTTATTCTGAGGTTAGTTTCTGAGCAGCTAAAGTTTAGTAGGTTGTACCGAAATTATGTTTACATTGCTAAATGTTGCTTTGTTAGATGTTTTATAGGATATCCGTTGCAGGTAGATAGTTTGGTTGTTTTTAGGCGTGATATAATGTGGTCAAACAATAGAAAATTATACAGGTGTTTGGTTTTTCCAGATGATTGAAGGACCTATTTATTAATGTTTAATGTAGAAAGTGTGGTTTTCATTGAATGCTTCAAAGACTCGCTTCCTGTATTCTAAGAACGATTAGTTTCTATTACGAACAATTAAAATGTCAACGAGGCATCATCCAAAACCGTTCCTTTTACATACGACTCGCTACCCAAGTAACTGACTTTTGGGTACTAACGGATGCGCCCGGAAGCGTTGAATCTAGAAGACAACGCAATTAAAGTGTATAGTATCAAAATACAATACTTGGTATCTACTCATATACCTATGTTATTAAAGTATGTTATTTTTACATTTATAATGTACAATGTTTTGTTATAATTAAACGTAGAGAGGAACGAGTGGACCGTCAGAAAACGAGTCGTAGGCGTAACTACGGATGTTCGTCGTACGTGGGCTTATTGGAACAGTTTCACCTTAGTAACCATTCGTTAACGGTAGAGAAATGACGGATGGAATCGAAAAAAGATTTTTAGATTTTTCCTTAAATAGTCAAATGAAAGTCTTCTCGTGGCTCGGGGTTTAAGCCTAGGTTTAACCTGTAAGAAAAGTTAAGCCGCGCTGGCCGCAGTTGGTTTACCGAGAAACATACCGAGACCGCATCGTGCCTCGGAAAGTTCGTTAAGGCGTTGGTCCCGACTGTCATACTTTGATCATTGATAGTTCTTTTGCAGTCTTACTATTATAAATGTGAATGTGTTGATGTTAGGATGTTTGTTAATCAATCACGCAAAAACGGCAGAATGGATTTAGATGAAATTTGGCATGCTTTGATATGGAAAATAACATAGGCTACCTTTTATCCCGATTCCTTAAGTAGTTCCCGAGGGAACATTGAAAAATGTTTACGAGCTAAGCCGCGGTCAGACAGCTTTGAAATTTGGTATGCATCACCTATGCTATGGAAAAGGACATGTACTTTCTATACCTATCTCTCAATAACTTCCCGGGGGAAGATTAAAAATTGTTACCGAGCGAAGCTTTAGACCCAATTCTGAAGTCCACGCATGAAGTTGCATACGCTACGCATACGCTACGCTACGGCATACGCTAGTAACTTATATTTGTTTAAATATGTGTGATGAGATTATAAACGGCAAGTATATGACTATCTGATCGCGTTTAAAGAAGCCATATTGAACTTTCTAGTCCGAACTTCATTCAACAAAAGATACACCAAGAAATCCCTTTCTTTTCACACCAATTACCGTATAGGCGAAAGTGAAGGCGACATTGACTCCTATTGTTCTTTAAGATGATTACAAGAGCGACTCTTCTTCATTAACTCGAAGTTGCAGCGTAATCACTATCGAAGCATCCAAAATGACTGACGTCCAGTAATTACCTGTGTCTTGGTTAATTGATTTTCTTGCTATAAGCTTCCCTTGGTTTTTGTCAGTCATAATGAAGGGATGGTGAGTTTGGGCTTCCGTTATGGATTGCTTTTGTGTGTTTTGGTTGGATTGACGGGTGTGAGACACGTAATGGGATGTGGCATGGAATTACTATACATAATATATATTTTAGAAAATTGTGGACAATATTGATGTATGAACGTAAAAACTTTTTTTAGTGCCGGAGTTGTTTTTGAATACCGAAAACGTTTAGATTGAAAAATCTTTCATTAATTGTTTTTGGATGTTAGGTTTTTACATAGAAAGTTTTGCTCACGAAGGCCTAGTCGAAAAACAGTTTTTTTTATCATAAATCACTAGTTTATATTATCTGACGTGAAAAAAGCTCCAAAATCGTAGTGATTTTTACTACAAGCTCGCGCATATACAATACGATCTTGATCCTTATTCTATAAGTAGCTATTGTCCACAGCTTCGCCCGCGTTTGTATTATTTATCACGGCAAAAAGTAGCTGATGTTCTTTCTTAGGAACCAAGTTTCATCATAATATTAGTACAGAATGAATTATGTTCCAAAAGATTTTAAAATGAACAGCAAAAGATTTTAAATGCTCTGAGAAAATGCTGATAGACTTCAAGAAAACTTATCTTTAGAAATATTGATTTGTGCATGTCGACACGTCCGTTTGACAAAAGAAAAATGTCCGACTATAATGGCTGATTTACACAGGGTCAGTAGACAAGTCAGTCGCAGCGCCAATGTCGGCGCCGCGACTGACTTTAACTGTTTACATGAAGTAAGTAGTAGTGGTGCGTTTCTCACGGTGAGCACATGTGTGTGAAGTCAGTGGGAAAAATGAATTCGCGAAAACAACTGAAACGACGATTTAATTATTTGTTGAAAAATTTATCAATTTTGCTGTTGAATGAGTTAATATAAATGGTAGAAAATGAGATAACTAAAAATAAACGACAATGGGTAAGAAAATGGATTGACGATAGAAACGAAACTGGTGGCTCTGCTTTGTTGCTGAAGCAATATAATTGCACCAATTTTAAGGTTTCGTCTTCGCTAAGCTTCATTTTTATCGCCAGCGAAAAAAACGTGGTCACTCTACAACGCAGCGGCAGTGACTAACCACGCACTGACTTGTCTGTTTACACGGGGTTTATTTGGCTGGCGCGGGGGTGCGCGGGTGGCGGGGGGCGCCAACTGACTTTAAAATATTCGTGTCCGAATATTCAAGTCAGTGCTGACTTCAAGCCACTGTACTGACTTCAAATCAGTTTACACAGTGTTTTTTTCGGGTCAGCACTGACTTGCCTCGAATTTGTAGTCAGTTACTGACCCTGTGTAAATCAGCTATTACAGCCAAAGCTCGGGATGAAAAAAAAAACGTTGTAAATGGAACATAGGGGTGTAACTATTTATTAATCTGTTATACGGGTGACCTAGACTATTGATTGCATTTAAGTACAGATCAATTATTACAGCTTACGGTGGTATTAAAACACGTGTGTTATTGCCGCCGACGATTGAAACAGTTTTTTTTAATATCTAATTGTAATGTGATAAGTATGTGTTTGTAAACCTAAGTAAACAAAAGAGGTTGTGTTTACAATCATTCTTTGAATTGTTAATTAAGTATATGGTCAAAAAATAAAGATACATAGTTTATCAACAACTCACATACAAGTAAAAGGAATGAGAAAAATCCAAACAAAGTAGTACTTTGAGTAAAAGAAAGAAGTAGATGGAACTGGTTTGAAAATATAACGTTGGACAAGGGGATACGATTTGACCTTAAAATTAATTAAAATTACTGTTCTCCAAATCCGTTCAAAACAGTTTTATGTTACACATTCTTTTTTTAAAAACGACGCCCGCTTTAGGGATTTCAATCCTTGTGTCGCGGGGGTTTCAGAAACATTCAAATCACATGCACAAAGAACACCCAGACTTGGAACAAGCATTTTTGGATCACACGAATACTTGTCCCATGCGGGGATCGAACCCGCAGCACGTCGCGCACAGTGGTAATTAGCATGGTGACCTATACCTACCACTCGGCTAGCCGTGCAGTCAGTTCTCAATTCTCATTGTTTTTAACTCACCTGGTTGCTATGATGTGTGAGGTGTTTCCGGTCGAGCCACCAGGAGAGCTCTGGTTGAGGGTAGGAGCCGCGCGCCGTGCAGTGCGCGAGTGCAGGGCTGCCGGCGCGCAGAGCATCCCCCACTGTGCCGCGAACCCAGTGGATGGACACATTGTAGGCGGGCACTGTGGAAATATAATGTATCTAGTACGTTTTTCATAGACTTTAAGAAAACTTAGCTTTGGAAATATTGATTTGAGTATACTCGACTACGTCCGATAGACAAAAGAAAAATGTCCGACTATTACAGCCAAATTTAACCACAATGTCTTGTTAAGGAAATAACATCAATCGTCAGTAGTGATGTGTCTAGGAATGTGATATAATAATATCTTGGGACAACCCACACACGGCCATCTGATCCCAAACTAGGCAAAGCCTGTACTATGGCAAGCAGACAACTGATAAACATACTTATATATTTCTAAAAACATACATATTATAGATAAATAACACCTAGACACAGAAAAACTGATCGTGCTCATCACACAAAGATTTGTCATGGGTGGGAATCGAACCAACGACCTGCGGTTTAGCTGTCATTTTCTATCATCAAAAAGCCCTATACTGTAAAAGGAGTCTACTTGTAACTAATTTACAAGTAAATCGTGGTTTTTTTTTCTTTCGGAAGTGAATGCCACAATCTGATTATATGTGTTTATAGTCGTACATAATATGCGTTACTCTATAAATACCACAATTTTATCCTCAATTCCAAATTGGACATTCGAAGGTTCATTTTGCTTTTTCAAATCGTTTAAAAATTTCTAGTTTTGGTTAAGGACAAATCTATTCCTATGAAATATTCTCGTATTCTGCATGTTTCGAAAAATTCCGAGTATTTTCGGACACGATTGCAGCTCTTCAAACATTGAGGTCACAAGTTCGGCTCGGTCAAGTGCACTCGAAATATACTCGAGAGTAAAACCACACATAGACTAACTTTCGCGGAACGACTCGACTCATGGTTAGAATTCCAGCGTTTACCATTTTTGACATTTATGCCATGAATTTTCGTCTCGAATTTGGTCTTGTGTCTAAATATTCCATTTGACTGAATTCATTTGAGGAATAAACAGGAAAATGCTGTGTGCATTGTTGGTACTGAACCTGGTTAGCTCAAGTGAAGAGCTGCCCAAACTGACAAAGCTTAAATGTCAAAAATTTAATGTGACGATTTCTGTTAGGGGATGTAAATACAAGCTCTAAAAAGTTCTCAGCTCCTTCGTGTCTGCTTACTCAAATAGTATTACATATTTAGAAAAAGTATCTTAAGTGCCTTACAATATAGCTCAATTTCCAGTACAGCGACTATAGGCGGCGCGAGGTGGGTATTGGAGGCTCTACAGGACAGTGCCGCAGCGTTTTCCCTGGTTAGAGGCAGGTAGAGTTCGTTCTCCCTAACTGCAGGGATCTCGCTTTCTCCATCGGATGCGTCCACCAGCGTGTCGCCGGAGTACCAGCTGATACGGGGCGGTGGACGACCTGCAAACAAAAATGAAGTAGATATATTTATGTATGATCAGAGAAGATGTATAGAGTGCACTGACCTCGATGTGTTAAACAAGGATAAACATTCAAATATTTTGCACACGATTTTAATAAGTTTTTGTGAAAGCAAGAAAGGTGGCGCTTGCGTTTTTCTATTTTTGATCGATTATAAAAATATGAGGGTATTAATTATTGTTTTTGTTGACGACATCTATAGCCAATAGCCTTTATAGATCAACGACGCTTTAATTAGTTATATCATTGTAGTAACTGTCTATTAGTGGCCAGAGTATTAGTATTATATTTGATTGGAAAGCGCGTAATTATGCTCTATTCAATATCTTAGTAACAGCTTATTACCAACTGTCTATTCCTATATGAGAGTACTGGACTTAGGATGCAATTGATGGTTGAAACCTTTCAGTAGGTATACTATATTTTTACGTCCTGTATTTTATATAATGAAAAAATAATTGAAGCCAACATGGCTTCAATTAAAAATTTTTAATATAAAAAATTATAATAGACATAGATCGAGCGTTTTAAAGTTTTTACATCACAGTTTTAGTGGATGTTTTTCTGGATTCGCTGGATTTTCGTATTCGACGAAAAAAAGCTAAAAAAAAAATTAAAGTTTTTTCACTATTTATCTATAAACCAGTATTTTTATTTGTTGTATTAACCCTACTAGTTCCTGAATACTAATGTTAACAATAAACCAGTAAAAACTATAAAGAACTAGTGACTTTATAATCAAATACAGCCAGATGTCTAACTTACATTCTTAACCCTATTTTGAGGTATAGTTCCGACCGAATTTAACCACTAATATTATCCAATGACTACATATATAGTAGTAAAAAATACTAAACTAATGAAAACATCTGAAGTTATGAATGTTTGAATGTCAAATATCGGAAAAATCTCAATAAGATATAAAAAATGATGTATCTCATAAACTATAAAACGTTGCCTGGGAAAAGTTAGGTCTAATAGTATGACGGGTTCAGACCCAGTCACCCTGTATATTGAAATAAGTATGTAGATATTCTGATTATGGACATTATTACTTCGCCTCTGAGATGAAATGGATTATTTATTGTTACTTTGGGTTTCCGGCTTGTTTATTTGTATCTAGGTGTCGGATCCGGTGTTGCCCGAGTAAATAACATTTGTCTTTTCTATAAAAAAATAATCATAAAAGGAACGTCTTGACTTTACGAAGAGAGAAAACAAAAAATTAGCGAAATAGGAAGTAACGTTTTTAATCGAAGCTCTATCTCAGACAACACTTTAGACGACCTCCGTAGTTGAGTGGCGTACACACCGGTTTTCAAGGTGTCGCCCGCTCTGAGGCCCCGGGTTCGATCCCCGGAAGGGTCAATATAGAAAAACGGGTGTTTGTGGTTCCTTTGTTGTCTCTGATTCCATAACACAAGTGCTTTAGCTACTTACATTGGATTCGGAGCAATGTATGTGATGTTGTTCACATTTATTTATTTACCTATTTACTTATGCCAAGAATTTTTATTGATTTGTAGCAATAACCTTTGTATAGTACCGAAATACTGGACTGCTATAAGGATAGTTTAAAGCCGAATGCCAAATGTCACAGCTGATAACCGTAAATCCTTGTTCTAAAGTAAATTGAGTTGGTAAAATGAGTAACTAACGAAGTATCTGGTCCCGAACTCATAAAACATCAGTTTGGCCGCGGTTACTAGAGAAACAAAGGGTAGTTGGGAAAAATGAAGCGATAACAGGCGGAGGGAATGTTGAGTAGTGGAACTTGTGAAGGGTTGGGTCTACCCTGTGAGTTATTGTGACGAAACCCTTGAAACAAATGTTTGGTCAGGAATGTTAATAATGGGTGTATCGTTTGATAGATCAACGTTTGGGTTAGGTTTATCAAGTAGAATTTTCGGAAGTAAGTCTTTGATGTTAAAAGTGATGTTTTGTTATCTGTGGCACGCCTTTTCACCCGCGTTGGTCCCATTCCCGTAAAACATGTGATCTATTCTCATCATTCTTTTGTTTCATTCACTCACTCACTTTTGAAATTATGTGATACAAAAAAAAAAAAACTGATAGATTTTTTTTATATTGTCTTTTATACAAACCTTGTCACGACAATAACGAACCAATCAAATGAATTACCCAATTTGGTGCAGTCATTCGGAAATAATACGAGTAAATAAATTTCGGTGATTCATTTTTATTTAGATAGATAGTAAATCCTCTCAAGCTAAATTGTTTGAGTTTGTATCATCATCTGTTTAGCCTTTGCCCAAGCTATGTTTGGGACTTCCAGTCTTACCGCATGTTTGAGTTTGAGTATAGTATATCATTTCTAGTGTAAAGTTTACTCTAAGTATACCTACTCTCGATACTGTCACCCCCGGATTTGGAAGGCTTATCTATTCAATATGTTGTCAGATCAATTGATCACGAATGCGATTGGTTGACCAAAAGATTAAAAACCAATCACAGTCTATTATTATGTTGATCATATACAACGTGTTACAATATAACCCGTAACAATATAATAAAAACTTTGAGAGGTGTCAAGGGACACCCGGATGGAACGAAATTCCTTTCGATTAATTAGTGAAGGAATTGTAATTTTTTTTTAAGTTATAATAAATTATAAATAATAATTTTTAGGTAATAAGACAGACAGACAGAGAAACATGCGCACGCCGCACAGCTTACAATAGCTTACTATAGCAAAAAGTGTCGTGACAACTTTTCGTAAGAACAAAAAGTGTCGTGACAACTTTTCGTAAGAACAAAAAGTGTCGTGACAACTTTTCGTAAGAATTTTTTCCGTCTAGCCCCCTTTCACAACGCGCGATAAGGAACTTCGTTCCAGTTAACAAAGTCTAAAATGTTTGTCAACCCTAGTAAGCCGACAAGTCAGGGAACCAGATTAGTAACCAGAAAGGCCTACGTACCTATTTTACCTTTTAGGGAAAATACGTACGTAGGCCTTTCTCGTAGACAATTATTATTGTCTAGTTCAATGGGTTTTCTATTTTTCATACATAAATTAGTGTTCGGCTTTACGGGCAGTTTTGTAACACTCTGTATATATGACCTGAAAACGGAGGTTCGGCTTAAAAATATTAAAGAAGTAGAACAACATGAGTATAAGGAACATTTCTAGGTATTATTTACGCAATTTTCGATGTGCAAAAACAAAATAAATCATATTATCAGTTTGCGAGTCCCAGTACGACGCTCTGCAACCTTGCCGGTAAAGAAACGATAATTTATTACCTCACTAGTTTATCGCTTGTTGCGTGGAAATTTCAGACCTCACTTTCTAGAACATATTTCTTACTAAGTAAATCACAGGTTATTTAGTTAGGTAGTCGCTGAAATACTAAAATTTATGATTTATTTTCCCTAAGTGAATGTTGAACTAATACCTAGATGTATTAAAAGTTTAGTTAATTTTGACTGCACGGATAGCCGAGTCATATAGGTCACCACGCTAATTACCACTGCGCGCGACGTGCTGCGGGTTCGATCCCCGCATGGGACAAGTATTTGTGTGATCAAACAAATGCCTGTTCCAAGTCTGGGTGTTCTTTGTGCATGTGATTTGAATGTTTGTGAAACCCCCGCGACACAATGACTAAATTCCTTAGTGCGGGCGTCGTTTAAAAAAAAAAAAAAAGAACTTAAAAAATATAGTGAGCAGAAATAGGCAGTTTTTCGACGCAATATTTTCTAATTAATTTTTATTCTAAAAATATTCATTTTAAAATTGTATAAAAAGTATTAAAATTTATAATTTAGATAATAATTTCGGCCTGTCAAGGAAATGCTTCTGGGGTCTTATTCTTTAAGTCCAAACCAAACGTAACGTGGCATCACGCAGATTATAGTTCAGCTACCCCGGGTCGCCAAATCTTTTTATGTTCTGAGAGTGACCGGCTACTGTTAGTACACTCAGAGGCACAATTAACCGCCCACCCGGCAAAAGTGGCTTATCTTTGTTTAAAGTAACTAAACTCTTATAATGATGAATGACAATTTGTTTGGTGGATAGTTTATGATAAATAAAGACAACTTATGACACTTTTGTAAAGATACTCTCAAGTGTGAGTCTCTTTTATTGAGTTCAGTCGAAAATTGACTTTCAAACTGATTGTTTTGCGCGTACGCAGAGAAGTGCTTGTGAAGTTTTTAGACGCGTTTCTTGGTTCTTAAAGTGCGTAAGAGTTTGTCAGTAGATTTTTACTCAGTAAAATGCCATTGGATGCAGCTGGTGCAGCTAGAGCGGTTGCGCTCTCAGATGCTGGGTATAGCCAGCGTCGTATAGGCCGTATGCTGGGATTACCTCGAACCACAATACTTGACGCCATCCGACGATACAGAGAAACTGGATCTTACACTAGAAGACCGGGACAAGGTCGATTGAGGTACACTTCTGAAAGAGATGACAGATTCATAGTGTCCAACGTTCTAAGAAATTGCTTCACTACAGCTCCCGAGGCTCGTAATTGCCTACTTGAGGTTCGAAATGTAAGCGTCAGCATTAGACCGATAAGAAGAAGGCTTGCAGAGCGTAATTTGACTGCATTCCGGCCAGCCCGAGTACCAGCGTTGACCACAGAGCACTGGAGAGCTAGACTTCGATTTGCTCAACAATACCGAAACTGGACCATAGAGCAATGGAAGAACGTTCTCTTCTCTGATGAGTCGAGAGTAGCCTTAAGAGGTCCTGATGGACGCCAGCGTGTGTACCGACGCCCGGTGAGAGGTTTGCACAGTGTGCTGTTGTCGAAACAGTGGGATACTAAGGTGGTTCAGTAATGGTATGGGGTGGTATTTCTTATGAGGCTCGTACAGAGTTGGTTGTGTTTGAAAGAGGCAGCGTAAATGCTCAGAGGTACGTGGAAGAGGTCTTAGAACCTCATGTTATACCTTTTGCCCCATTTATTGGAGAAGATTTTCTTTAGATGCATGACAACGCTCGTGCGCACGTCGCCAGAGTGGTCACGGAGTACCTTAATGCCGTGGGTATAGCACAACTACCATGGCCAGCTCACAGCCCAGATCAAAACCCCATTGAACACGTTTGCGGTTTGGGACTATCTTAAAAGGCAGGTACGAGGTCGAGTTCCGGTTCCTACCTCCATTAATGAGCTAAAGATTGCAGTGGTCGAGGAGTGGGAGAATATACCACAGTCAGATATTCAAGACATAATGGATGGTCTTCCAAATTGACTGGAGGAGGTCATAAGTGCCAGAGGAGGAAATACCCATTATTGAAAAATCGATTTTTAATTTTAATAAAAAGTTTTGGACAGCTTTAACATCACCTTTATAATGTTCATTAATCGGTAATTTCAAACTTTTGTTTATTATTAAAATACATATTCTATAGCAGGTATATTTTGATTGTTTTTTCATGTGAAATTATCCAATCTAAAATACTGCCAAGAAAAAAAACCATTACAAAATAATGTATTGAAGTTACAATGAAAAATTTAAGTGGGCGGTTAATTGTGCCTCTGAGTGTATATACGTTTTAGACCATTATTTTAACGGTTTTTTACTTAAAAGTATAGTAAATTGAAAGAGATAACGCCTCTCAGGACCCGACACGTAACAGTACGTTAACTGTTTGTATTTAGCGAATAAGACCCCGGGCGTAAGTCAGTGTTAATTTCAAGAAAGGAACGAATATTGATGTTAAAACTGATATTTTGTTTTTAATAGATTATTAGCTGTGGCTCACGGTTTCATTCTACGTTTATTTATTTATTAATAATGGCGATTTTAAATTCGAAACTGATTTTAAATTTGTTCGTTAAAATTACTTTTTCTTGGAAAAAGTTTAATGACCATAGTTCACAGTCAGATGGCAGGATGGATAAATGGTAGGATGCAATTGAAATAACTTTATTCACTTAGTCGTACTTGACTGGAAAGTTTAACTTTTTAACAGAAGCTTTAAAAGTTCCATCGGTATGCCTTAATTGGGTTAATTAATGTGAGATAAAAATATTCCTCTTAATAACTTACGGAATAATTAAATACTTCACTATAAATAATTCGACTGGCCTGTTGGTCTAGTGGTTAGTGACCCTGACTGCTAAACTGGAGGTCGTGGGTTCAATTCCCAGGACCAATCTTTGTGTGATGAGCACGATTATTTGTTCTGTGTCTGGGTGTTATTTATGTATTTAGTATCTATAATATGTAAGTATTTTTTTTAATATATGTTTATCAGTTGTCTGATTGCCAAAGTACAGGCTCTCCCTACTGTGTGAGCTGTCCCAAGATATTAAAAAAAATAATGAATAAGAAGGGGCAGCGTTTGGTAAACCACGTCGAGTCATCTCGTCGCCTATACCGCAGAGTTTGAAGACGAACCTACGGCACCGAAACGTGGACACTGACAATAGGGCTAGTTCACAAACTCAAAGTCACTCAGCGAGTTATGGAGCGAGCTATAGTCGGAGTTTCTTTGAAGGATAAGATCAGGAGGGATCCGGAGAAGAACCGGAGTAAGGAGAAGGACCGATATAAGTGGCAGTGGGTTTGTCATGTCTGTCGAAGGACTGATGGCCGTTGGAGCAGACGAGTCCTTGAGTGGAGACCGTGATTCGGCAAACGTAGTGTAGGACGCCCCCCAGCCAGATGGACCGATTACCTGAAAAAGGTATCTGGGTCGGACTGGATGCGGAAGGCGGAGGACCAGGTGTTGTGGCGTAGCCTGGGAGAGGCATATGTCCAGCAGTGGACTGCGATAGATAATTTGAAACTTAGGTACAAGTTGGAAGCGGGCGACATGAGGCAGCAGCAGACGACGTGTCCCAGCGACACTACTGGTTTCTATGTATTTCTATGAAATTACCTCGCTAGCTTCATGTCGCTAACTACGGAGGTATTTCATAGAAATACATAGAAACCAGTAGTGTCGCTGCGACACGCGTCTGCTGCTGCCTCATGTCGCCCGCTACCAACTTGTACCTTAACGATTAAAAATTATTACTAAAATAAAAATATTTGCTACAAAAATAAATGTTAATACGGTCCGCGTGTTAAAGTATTGTAATAATTAATACATATTTTTTTCGGGAGAGTCAGCAATTTCTCACAATACAGTAATATCGATTTGACTAGGAGCTGTCGAAAAGATTGTAGCATTTAATCTATTGCTTTATAAAGCTCTACCTATAATATTTTTTAGACCTAGAGTCTAACTGCGGGGGTCGGTTTGAGTTAGCGCGAGATAAGGAATTATGGAACGTCTTGTGGGAGGCAGTGGGGCAGCGTAGGCTAACAAAAAATCCACCTCTAGTAGCATCATAAGCAATATTTTTCACCAAGAAACATACCTACTTTCGTAATATATTTCTGTCACATAATTTAGTATCTGAATACTCTAGTTTTTTCTTTTGTTTCCGTTGTTAACATTTGAAGCGTGCATTGTTAATACTTTTATTATTGTTAGAGTGTAAAACCATAATGATGTAATATGTCTACAACTATATAACAAGGTTATAAATAGTTTTTTTTTTAATTTTTTTTTTCACTATTTACACAGAAATATTTAATTTAAAAAAACACTCTTAATACTAAACTATATTAATAAGACAAAACTAAAAAACACCTCATGTGACGCAAGGGCTGGTTTTTACCTTGCGTCAGCGGTTAAGCATTGCCATTCAACGTGGCAATGCTGCCAGCCTTATGGGCACACTTCCAGTCGACAGCGACGTGGATGAGTTTTTTTATGCTATTTTTTAGTTTTAGTTTTGTCTAATTAATATAGTTTAGTATTATAGTTTAATTAATTATAGTCCTGCGAGGTTATTTATGTTTGCAAATAACCCTATAGATGTATGTCTGGACCCATGTCAATACATAGTTTACTGATAGTTAAGTTTAGTCAAACATGTACCAAACTGCTAAGTTCTAGTAGTGTTAACTATTCAAATACCTACTAGTATGTATAGAAATATAACTACATGGACACCTAGATCTAGCTCATCTCATTGGAAGAAGAACCTGAGGAGAGAGACGATTAAAAAACAAGATATATACAGCGTGTAACAAAAACCCTGTTCGATCCCTGAGAGTATTATTCGGTATCGTACTGCGAACACATACATATACGTAGCCATTTAATGGATTGGAGAATAAATTTTTTCCCCAGTCAAAATATTTAAATACAAATAAAAACTGATCCAAGACGCCAGCTGAACAACTGAACGCTCCTCAAAGGTCACGTACTTACTACCTACAGTTTGGTGTCAAAGAAGCTGCCTATGCGAGACGGTCATGAACTACCACGAATACGTCTTTATTGGATCTGACAGGGGTTTTGTTACATGCTGTATACACAGCGTGTAACAAAAACCCTGTCCGATCCCTGAGAGTATTATTCGGTATCGTACTGCGAACACATATACGTAGCCATTTAATGGATTGGAGAATAAAATTTTTCCCCAGTCAAAATATTTAAATACAAATAAAAACTGATCCAAGACACCAGCTGAACAACTGACCGCTCCTCAAAGGTCACGTACTTACTACCTACAGTTTGGTGTCAAAGAAGCTGCCTATGCGAGACGGTTATGAACTACCACGAATACGCCTTTATTGGATCTGACAGGGGTTTTGTTACATGCTGTATATATATATTAAAGGAAATACACACAAAGTTGCACTAATTTCTGCCGCGTAAGTTTAGTACGGTGTGTCATATCAGCCGAATACTTTGAACCGTAGAATCAGCCGCGGAACTTCGGTCGCGTATCTTCGGAATAGTGTGTTTTGAAACATAAAGTGTATTTATTGTAATAACATATTATTTATAACTTCAACTGTAGGTATTACTATATAACTACTACTGATATAATTATAATTCTACTGTGGTCGCACGGCGAAGCGACAAAATACACAATCAGGAATTGTCATAAACACAAGCGAGCTTATTTGTACATATTATTATGTGCCTATATCTATGCCTTTCATGTACATCTGTATAAAAGTCCATAATAAGTAAAGAAGAGAAAAAATCTATGCCCTTGAGTGAAAGATATTAATATAATTTTAAATTTTCTAAGTGGAGTTAATGGAGACCTACATGAAGTTTTGCGTATCTATTTGTGTAAAAGGAGCTAGTCTGTTTTATTGCTTCATGAATTATATAAAATAGTTGTTGATATTCATATAACTGTTATAATAATACCTGCCTATATACGTCCCACTGCTGGGCACAGGCCTCTTCCCATATAGAGAAGGGATGAGCATTGATCACCACGCTTGCTCATTGCGGGTTGGTGATTTGAGATTCCAATATTTTGAATCCAGGTTTCCTCACGATGTTTTCCTTCACCGTTTGTCAATGATATCTTAGAATGATTAAGAAAGTACATATAACTTTGAAAAAGTCACATTGGTACTTGCCTGGGTGCGAACCTGCAACCATGTGCATGCGAATCCGGTCATTCAACCGCTAGGCCACCACGACATTATATAACTGTTATTGCAATGAAATAAGGTTAGATTTCGTTACTATTTATTTCGTTACACCATCTATGCATGGGCCTCTCTTGTACCTAATCTCAGCCTACTTTCGCTGTCCCTAATTTGTTTTTATACTGTGCTAATAGTGAACTAACTCCGATGTTTTTATCACAATTTCGGACTAAATGCTACCTTTAAATTTGTATTATGTCATATAAACTCTAAAGGGTGTTTTATATTCTTGTTTTGACGGGTCCGCTCTTTTTTATAGATATTTTTATAACAGCCTATAAATTTTGCATTATTTGCTGTCTGATCCTTCCGTTTTTGTGTTGCTGTGTTTTGTACGATCAAAATAGAACCTTGCCAGATGAAAAATAATGTTTCCTTTTACCCATAAACAATATTATTTGTGCCAATATTCCAAGTAAATGCTTTCTAAATATAAACAAGAGGATGTTGCTAACTGCTGGAGTGAATAATATTTAATTAATTGATGTCACTATCACTGTCACTATTGTATTTATAATAAGACCTTTTTTGTACCTATACTCGCAAATTAATAAATGATTATGATTATGTCATAACGATAATTCATTTCCCTTCATCCAAGATTATTTCCCTCATTATTGTTGTTTCTTTTGTTTTTTCGTGATAAATTATATTAGTTCATGTTAAGTTTGTAAATATTTTATTAAATGTATGTATTGTGGTAGATAGACGAGCGGTAGTTTTGATTTCTCCTCATTCTATGTCTAAAATAGGTTGTGGTGGTGTAGCGGTTCAATGAACGGATTTTTGTGCACCAGGTTGCAGGTTCGAATCCGCTACAAACATGGTGACTTTTTAAGTATTTTTTAAGGATATCTATTTTATTTAAATATATACAATCTTAACATAACTAAAATAATAAATCATAATATACACGAAAATCATAATATACACGAAAAAAATAAACAGACATAACTAATTAAAATCTAAAAAATGGCGTTAAAATATTCATCCGCATCGCTGTCGACCGGAAGTGTGACTTTTTAAGTCACATGTACTTTCTTAATTATTCTTAGAAATCATTGACAACCAGTGAAGGAAAATATCGTGAGAAAACCTGGATTCCTAGATTGGAATCTGAAATCGCCAACCCGCAGTGCCCCAGCGTGGTTGATAATGCTCGCTCCTTCTCCATATGAGAATAGGCCTGTTAGTCGGACATTTAAAGGCCGTTGTTATACATATTTATAAAATGCGTGACTACGCACTATTCCTACACAAATATTTCATACCCGACTTGCTCCTTTTCACAATTACTCAAAAGGATTTGCCAAAGTACGCTCACCCTCTCCAAATTTTTACTCTTCTTGTAACAATACATTATTCCTTGTTATCCTTGGAGCTAGAGTAATGCGTGTTTAAGCCCTACGCCTGTTTCCCCAAAGGAATATGTAGACATCCAACAGCGTTCTAATGCGGCGAGTGGGCGGATTTGGGTGCTGGCACATGTAGAATATTTTAGACAACTATAGATGTAGATATATTATTATAATATTATATGATTATTTCTTCCTATAACTTAGTGTATTTAATGTAGTTGCTGAAAAGGGTCTTGTGAGAAAAGAAACTGACGATATTTAAGATAATTTAATCTCTCTAATCACCGCTAATGAGACACAATTGATTTAATGCGGCGACCGGTCGCCGCTCGGGAACGAACAGGGCTGTCAGAAATCTTGATTCACAATAAACATTTTTTTTATAAATAAATGGCCTATTATTCTAGTGTTTAGTGACTCTAACTTCTGCACCATCCTCACCCAGGAAAAAATATTGAGTTTTGCAATTGATTGATATTTAATTACAAATAAATGAATTTGATATTTTTTTCTATGTCTATACACCCAGACCACCCATCATCTTCTGCCAGCTTATCCCAAGTTACGTTGGAGTCGGCTTCCAGTCTTACTGGATTCAGCTGGAGCTGAATACCGTTTTTTAGATGGAGCGACTCCAGACCTTTCACCGTATCATAAAGGATAATATATATATTAAGAAATTTATTCGTTATTTTATCAGTTTTGTGGCTGCCAAAATACAGATTTGGCCTAGTTTGGGATCAGATGGCCATTTATTAGTTTCTCAGAACGCGCTACACTAAGAATTAGGTTCAAGTTGCTATCTACAAGTTCTTCAGTGTATTTTATAGCCAAATTAGCTTTAAAATCCAGCTTTATTCTAATCTCAGTACTTGCATGTTCAAATATAGGTTTTAACAAAAAAGGTACGAGTATTATGCAAAACTCTAAAGCGTTGAGTTAATCCATTTTTCTCGGGTCGCATAAACATAATTGGTTGGAATTACGCCTCACGTTATTTTTAAATAGTATGTTAATTTTAAACTTGACGCGAGATTAGGCATGTTTTTATAATACTATGTTTGACTGTGACGTTTTTTATATTTGATTGCGATTTTTGGAGGTGTTGATGACATCGTACAGTTAAGTTGGATAAATATTTGCTATAGGGTCCTGTGAACGAACTACGAAGGCGTGGGGTAAGAAGTATAGATAAAGATTAATATAAGTTACACAGTCAAACCAATAAACCGGTTTAGTGGGACTGTATCCTGAAACCGTGATATTGTCAAATATAACTAAATGAATATAATTAATAACAATAATGATTTAGGGAATTGGCTTAGAAGTTGTAAAGCGCCATTTTTTTATAAAAAATAACATAGGTATGTAGAGTTTCATTTATTTTTAATATAGTTTCATACTATCGAGGCGTAATAGATAAAAAAAGCCCAGTCTGAGAACTGCCCAAAACTTTTTAGCATTGAACTAAATATAACCTCAATTTTGTTTACGTTTTATCAAACTTACTCAAATATTAAACGATTGTTAGCGATGGTTTTGAATGACTGAGTAAGCTATTCTTTTTGTACCGGTGGAAATCGTCATGGACTACCTCCACCCAGGGGAGGACGGAGAGGCGTGCTCGACTCCTACCAGCTAAAACCATCAGAGTGCTTCTTCATTCCCTTTTTCCGCGGACCAAACAGAAACGCATTTTGCAATACTACCGTAATCGAGAAATCTATCCTAAGAGTGCTACAAACGCCAAACGTTAAAATCAACATAGTGTGTACAGTCACGAGCATAAATATGTATACAGATAGCGAAATTGTAAAACAATAATTTAACAGGAACTCACCATCAATTCAACTTTTAATAATGTAACAACATAAAATAATAACAGTTCTCAAATCATGTATATATTTTTGAGTCTCAACAAAAACTTCTCGCTTAGTAAGTTTTACAATTTCGCTTTGTGTATACATATTTAAGCTCGTGACTGTACTCCATATATTACTAACCTCCAATAACAAGACATCGCAGGACCAAGGTGTCTCCGTCATGGTAGGGCCCCACTCTGCCAGTCACCTTGTTGCTCATCTCGTCCATGAAGAATGGTGGGCTTGGAAGCACTGGATAAAAAAAAAACATTTTAAGCTCGTACATTTTTTCAATCATATCGACTAAAAGGCAAGTCGTCGACGTACCACTTCAGAGGTAAATCTGAAGACCGGCCGGCGGACCGTTCAAGTTTCATCGTGATAATCAAGTTTAAAATAGTTATAGAAACAGTTATGTAGAAACAAACATAATAAATCATAATATTTTATAAAGTCAACTTAGTCAAATTGTGTGCTTCCTCGAGTATAGTATGCAACATGTAACAAAACCCCTGTCAGATCCAATAAAGGCGTATTCGTGGTAGTTCATGAACCGTCTCGCATTGGCGGCTTCTTTGACACCAAACTATAGGTTGTAAGTACGTGACCTTTGAGGAGCGGTCAGTTGTTCAGCTGTTGCCTTGGATCAGTTTTTATTTGTGTCTGACTGGGGAAAAATAATCATCTCCAATCCATTTAATGACTACGTATATGTGTTCGCAGTACGATACCGAATAATACTCTCAGGGATTGGACAGGGTTTTTGTTACACGCTGTATTACAATATTCGAATTAAACATTCCTAGTAAACCAACTGTCTAATATCAAATCAAGTGCAGTGATTAAACATTTGATTTTTGGCCTACCAATCACATCTATATTAATAATTTCGTTCAGGGCTACGGTAGACTCGATCGAAACCTTATATGAATAACAAAACATAAAAAAATATTGATTTCGAGTCGACAACATATATCCGCAAAATTCGGATTATGGAGAATTTCGTTAAATTCTAATGGCACTGACAAACAAAAAAACCGCAGTCGCCATCTTGGGTAATTAATAAGGCCGCGTTCCGTAACAGATAATTCTGCTTCGAAGTGATTCAAGGAGTTTATTATCATACAACCTCCTTGAAGTGATTACAGTGCTGACAGGGCGTATGACAGTTGCATGATAGTTGGGAACAGAATCGTTTCGGAACGCGATAAGTATTTATTTCGCTTTTTTCACGTTCCGTTGCATCATATACGCCTCGCCAATTAACACATCGCGTACGTCGCGCCAAAGAAGTAGCCATCACAAAGAACTGTGACTCATTTGACTGTGTAAAACGAAACGTTTATATTAATAACACAAAATGTACTTATAAAATATAATTATGTGTAGTCTGTAAGGTATATATCTATGGGCCTAAGTAGCCTGAAAATGCCGGCAACATTGAGTTAATCATAACAAAACTTAATACTTTTCTTCAGTCGTTGACGTTTCGCGAAAATATTGTTTTTGAAACTTTTTTTATGATAAACTCCTTTTTTATGATAAACTCTTTGTTATATGTGTTCTTTCTTTAAACCTGAGATTGGCCAATTGCGATAACAACCATAGAAAAAAGAATACGAACCATAACAAAAATCAATGCTGTCAGTCAGCGGTAATTTTATTTCTTACATATTATTAATATTATAGAAACGTCTTGCCGGAAACATTGATTGAATCATAACAAAACTTAATACTTTTCTTCAGTCATTGACGTTTCGCGAAAATATTGTTTTTGAAACTTTTGAAACTTTTTTGAAGTGAAACTTCTTTTGGCGCATGAGGGTAAAATTTTTACAGATGAAACGTCACGCCGGTATGCAACGGAAGTAGTAGAATACATTACAATGTCTTTGAACGGAAGTGTCAGAAAAGAGAGAGAGAGTGATCGAGACCATGAAGGTTTTCATCTATACCTTCATGATCGAGACCGATTGAGAGAGAGTAAGACAGGGCGAACGTAGCATGAGCAACTAGCCGTGGAGTGAGAGTATAGCAAGCGAGTGAGAAAGATTGAGAGAAAAAGTGAGACAGAGCGAACGTCGTATCACGCATAGTGCTATCACAGTCTTAACATCATACAGTCGTTCGACGAAGACGTCTAGACAGGGCAATCGTGCGGGGTGCGAGGGGCGAGACGGGGGAAGGGCGCTCCCGAGCTGCATACATTACCATGTTAGTAGCTCGGGAGCTAACTTTCAGGGCTATCTGGTGTTAGTTTAGTTCTATTAGTTTTAATAAATATAATAATTTTATTAAAATGGGTGCCAAGAAACCAAGATGGCGTCGACGACAATTTGCAAATTTTTCGTCATGGGTGTCATTTTCATGATTCCCGAGGTCGCTTAAACGATTATAGGGTCGAAATTAAAACCCAAGATGGCGCCGAGGAAATTTTGCAAATTTTTCGTCATCGGTGTCATTTTCATGGTTCCCAAGGTCGCTAAAAACGATTATGGGTTCGAAATTAAAACCCAAGATGGCGCCGACGACAATTTGTAAATTTTTCATCATGTGTGTCATTTTCATGGTACCCGAAGTCGCTAAAAACGATTATGGGGTCGAAATTAGAATCCAAGATGGCGCCGAGAAAAATATGCATTTTTTTCATCATGGGTGTCATTTTCATGGTACCCGAGGTCGCTAAAAACGATTATGGGGTCGAACTTAGAATCCAAGATGGCACCGAGAAAAATATGCATTTTTTTCATCATGGGTGTCATTTTCATGGTACCCGAGGTCGCTAAAAACGATTATGGGGTCGAACTTAGAATCCAAGATGGCGCCTAGAAAAATATGCATTTTTTTCATCATGGGTGTCATTTTCATGGTACCCGAGGTCGCTAAAAACGATTATGGGGTCGAAATTAGAATCCAAGATGGCGCCGAGAAAAATATGCATTTTTTTCATCATGGGTGTCATTTTCATGGTACCCGAGGTCGCTAAAAACGATTATGGGGTCGAAATTAGAATCCAAGATGGCACCGAGAAAAATATGCATTTTTTTGTGATGTCATTTTTAAGATTTGCGAGGTCACTAAAAATAAAAATGAGGTCAAGCTTTCGCGGAAATGTCTATCGCGCAAAAGTTCCTGATCCAAGATGGAGGACATTTCTCTATATGAAATTACATGTATTCGTCTCAATCTCAATCTAGAATTTTTGCATGTGAGACCATAGACGAAGCGCATTTGCATAATAGTTACTGTTTTACAAATTGTGTATCTCGCTATTGTTAATTATTGTAACAATACTTATTATTATTTATTTTAGATAAACGTTATGTCAAACAATGTAAATATTGAAGAAATAAATTGAAAAAATTAAATTTATAATTTACATTAATTTTCAAACCTTTTTTTATTTTAATGACAATTAAATTCCTAACCTATCTTCCTTTTTCCCTTCCTCTTAATCTTGGAAATTTAAAGTTTTAGATTTGTATAAATATAAACAAGATTTATAAATTAGTTCGCCAAAGAAGTTTCACTTCTGACATGTGTACTTTGTACGCACGCATGTTTTTTATGATAAACTCTTTGTTATGTGTTCTTTCTTTAAACCTGAGATTGGCCAATTGAACCGATATTATAGAACCGATGAATACAGAATATTTACCTACATTGTGTATCTTCTTCTGCCTTCTGCCTAGCCTTTTCCCAAGCTATGTTGGGGTCGGCCTCCAGTCTTACCGGATTTAGCTGAATACAGTATTTTACATAGAGCGACTGCCTATCTGACCTCCACAACCTATTGCTAGGTAATACAGTATTCCATAGTAAGACTGGTTGTCAGAATTGTAATGACTTAACGACTATCAAAGATCACTGTATGACAGTCGGGACCAACGGCTTAACGTGCTTTCCGAGGCACGGAGGGGTCTCAATATGGTTACAAATGGTCACCCATCCACGGACCAACCGCGGCGAGCGCGGCTTGACCTTTATTATCGGTCAAACCGTACGGCTTACACTTCCCCTCCTACATTGTGTATCATGAGTCACATTTAAACCGAGCGGAGCCGGGTTTTCATCTAGTAAATAGAATAAAGTAATTATTTCAAGTATTGTAGGTGTCTAATCACGTCTAAAAAAAATGGTACGTACCATTCTCATAGCAAACAAGTATCGAGTGATTATACTTTTCAGAAAGTAAATGAAAACAAATTTATGTGCTAAGGTTCCGTTAAAAAAATAGATTTGTAGTGAAGAAATAACTTTAACGTGGTTTATCTCACAGCTGCCCACTTGGCACTCATAAATATTGTAAAATATGGAAATAAACAGTCACCAAAGGGTTTCTTTCCGTTCTACATTGAAATGACATTTAAAAAAAGCAAATATAGTAGAATAAATAAAGCTAAAAACGATTAAAGAAAACATCATTTCTCAAAACAAAAAAAATATATTTGTTCAATATTTAAAATGCTATCTCGAAACTTAAGTGAATGATAGGGTAAGAACCCAGGATGTCAGTGCCTTAAATCCGTTTAAAAAAAGACTAAACAAATCCAGTAATTATCACTGTCATATAAAAAGATCGGTCATTTCTTTTTTGTTTTTGTACGCTGCTTCGTAAAACAATCTATATAAGATAAGGTTGATTTAGGAAAAAATATGTTCTTTTCAAAACTGCTACCACCTCTGTGAACTGTTTTTTATACTATGTGTATGTTATTTTGGTGTTTTCTTTACCAATTCCTTAAGTACACGAAGGCATACTTCTATTATTACAAGAGTGTAATATAGATCTATCGCCATTGGTCTTCCGAGAAAAGATCCAAATAGGATTGAGTCGAGTTGTCCGGACATTTCTTATGATTCGATATTATTTGGGGGCGATATAATGAACGTTTGTATTGCCCTTCAGAGGAAAGGGCCGAGGATTGGGTCCATTTATCCCAACAGATGGCACGCATGAATCAGTCATCATATACTTGTATTTTGGAACCGAACGAATATCTACAATTACAACGCATTAGCAAGTTACTTTGGTCGGTAGCCGTGTAATGATATTGAGTTAATTTATTCCTGGATTTTTGTTATTGTTTTACTGCAAATTAATGGATAAAGTCTATATTACATTATGGACTGGCCTGTTGGTCTAGAGTTTTTAAAGACCCTGACTGTTAACCTGGAGGTCATGGGCTCGATTCCCATCCAGGACAAATCATTGTGAAATGAACACGATAATTTATTCTGTGTCTGGGTATAATTCATCTAAAATACGTGTGTAGTTATATGTATATAATTTTTTATTATAAGTTTGTATATCAGTTGTCTGGTTATATTACCTACAGGCTCTACCTCGTTGGAATCAGATATTCATGTGTGAGTTGTTCCAAGGTGTTATATTAAATAATTTTTATTTGAAACAGAGCAGAGATTTTTATTTGAGCACAAAAATATCTTTACAAGAATTCTGTAGACTAAGATAAGGCTAAACAAATCGTAAACTTGTTTGCTTTAAGATTATTGTATTGGGTAAAAATGGTGAGGGTTTCTAAGTAATATCCATTAGGTGTCATACCCATGGGAACCAGTTCTAAGAAGCGTTTTCCCGCGGTAATGATAAATCAGCTGCAGAATTACAATTGGGAGCTTCTTCATCAGATCTATATTAATTTCATTCAAATTATTTGTACTAAAGAATGAGAGAGATTCATCTTCTGCCAACCTTTTCCCAAGTAATGTTAGGGTCAGCTTCCATCCTCCAAACTTACTTCCATTCTGACCACCCATTTTACTGTGTAATACAATATCCTATAGCAAGATTGGTTGGCGAATTGTAGAGACTTAACGACTGCTACAGATCGAATTCGGGTCTCGGTACCTGTTTTTCTAATGGTCACCCATCCACCAACCATTCGAGGCGAGCGCGGCTTAAGGCTTAACCTTCTCGAAATATAATCACGTCACGTCAGCCGAGCCGCATGCAGGACAACCGCTGGGCGAAGGTCGCTACACAATGGGAGCCAACAGACGGACGGCGCCACCGAGGCCGGCCCAGAAAGAGGTGGCGGGACGATCTGGACGTGTACCGCGAGGGCTGGTTCGAGGTTGCACGGAATAGGGATGTATGGAGGGACTTGAGGGAGGCCTTTGCCCAGCAGTGGGACAGAATAGGCTAAGGAAAAAAATATATAATGAGATAAATATATAAAATAAATATAATAAGTACCTACCTACTCTTCTCTAAAGGGAAATACAGTAAGTAAAATAATCCAGTGGAAACTTTTCTATTTACGTTTGTATTTTAATTTTAATTGGTGTAAAGTTCATTTTCTAAAATCCTTGGTAATTAAGTGGTCTCATTTTCAAACTAAATAATCTACTGTTTCCATTTATGACTAAATGCGTTTAATTGGTAATATATTTAGAATTCTAATCGGTATTTGTCAATATTAATGGAAATGTAACTAGATACGCTAGTTAAATTATGCAAATGAGTTGCATACGAAACTTTACATTGATGTGTATTTAGTTCAAAAATTATCTGGTTGAAAATGCTAACTATATTATTAAAAGACGGGCTTTTGTAAAATTTGCAATGATGCAGGTAAAAAGGTGTTTTTTTTTGTGTTTTTGTAGCAAAAACTCTTACAGGTGTAGTTAGAAGACCATGCCAAAGATTCATCGCAATCAGAACTGTGGCTTAGGACACAAAAGAAGAGTATAAACATACACTCCAGCGTGCTCAAACATGACTTAATATGATGTCACCAGATATGATATCATTAAGAACGTATGGAGTTTCTTGCCGGTTCTTCTCAGGAATGACATTTTGGGACCGTGTAACTAGAGTCATTTTCCGTTTCGAAAGTGCCTGGAGCAACTTACTTGAAATAAAAATATTTTGATTATTGGTTTTAGATAATTAATTTTGGAAGTTTTAGAAAACAAAATGTCATTTTTTTATATTATTATAGGTAAATAGCATGTACATTGTCCATATAAATATCCGACCTGGAGAAAACCCTTTTTCAAAATCCACTTTGGTAAGGTAATTATTATATAGGTCTTTCATATCTTAAGTACCTATTTATCGCTCCAAGATTAGCATAGAAAATCTTGTTTATGGTCAGACTCCAGGCTCATTAGAATGCGGATGAAAATAATTCATACTTTGTAATCTACCCCTTTTAAAGGAGATTCTCGCACGTTTATCTGTTTAAGGTCTTTTTAAGGTTCATAATTTGAGAAATGAGATTTTATTGTACGTTTCTTTTCGTTATATTACCAGCCTGTAACAAACGTACCTACTATATGAATAACTCTGAGATTACGCATGCTCTGTTTACTTGTTTGAGAAATGATCTCCTTTAAATTAATAAAATGAAGCTAATACTTTGTACGTAATTTTACGAATATTGCGCGGACGAAAGAGTATGAAATTTTGCACAGAGAAGGAGTGCAGAATAATAATACTTTTTATATTATGTTTTTTTTTTTAACTTGAAATTTGGTCGATTTACAACCTCTATTGGGCCTCTGGTTTTAATAAAAAATTAAGTTCTCGCGGTATGATTCAGTTATTAAGCGTATAATATTACCGTGATATTTGATCTGTCTTGTTAGGACCCGCTCAGTGTAATGAGAACAAGACAGTGATTGTCTAAAAATAAGATAGTAAGAGTTATAATGATCGACAACGCCAAATCTTTTTGTGTTCTGAAAGTCACCGGATAGTGTTAGTAATACGTTTATTACACCATATAACAGACTTTTTACTTAAAAATATACTGGCTTAATTTTAAAGGAGTGCGTATACCTATTCAACGAAGTATGAAACTGAACCACTTTCCCCAAGGAACATAGGTCGAAATCTTAAAATGGAAAATGAACTTTTCATACAAAAATAGACAGGTAACGTGACTTGTGTTTGTATGAAAAGATAATTTTCAATTTTATGTTTTCGCCCTATGTTCCTTGGGGAAAGCTGTTCAGTTCTATGCACCTGATTATCTCGTTGAAATTAAGCACTTCTTTTAAATGAATCGTGAAGTAAGTCGAAAGCGATAACGCCTTTCTTAACCCTACACGTGACATCACTGCTTGCACTTAGGAAATAAGGCCCCAGCGCGATGTAATAGCGATCTTGTCTAGTTAGTGTGACACACCGCCAAGACTGAATATCATGTAGTTAAATAAGCGCATAAATCTGGTTTGACATAAAAAGGCATAAAATGAAGAGGAAGAAGAAGTCTAGAGTTTCATATTTTCCATCATCTTTTCAATACATTTAACCCTCAAATCCCTAGATTAGCATTCACGTATAAATCCAACATGTCATTTCCTGTACACTCGGTCTTTCCGGGTGAAAGGTTCATTTCTGTTACTTGAATGGTTTATTCCTTTGTGCATATCAAAGGTTCAAGATATCTTTGAAAGCTTTTTTATAAATAGGACTAATGTATCCCATTGTGTCTGCTAGGGCTGGCCCAAGACGGTTAATCTTAAAAAAATAATCAAACGTGAAAAACTGCTACTTTTTAAATTACATGAGTTTTTAAATATTTTATAGTTTTTTTTTGTCTGTGTCGGTCAGGCCCTAAAGAAAAATTTGAAACGGAAATAGGTAAAAATTTATTGTTGATGTAAACAATTATGTCGGTAACTTATCTCGAGAAGTTTAAATATTAATTAGTTTCGATATGTAATAAAATATACATAAATGAATATAAAATAAAGAACCAGTAATTAATTCAAAATTGTTATAGCACGTATGCATGATAAGTGTTGAAATAATTAAATAATTATTCAGAGTAACATAATATTAATATTCATATTTACATCTAATTTATTGTTGCGTAATAAATGTGTGTTGAAAATTGTTTTAATTCGATGACATTTTGAAGGAATATTTTGGCTACAATTATTTTTTGACAGGCCTGTAAATGTTGGTCTAGTGGTTAGTGACCCTGACTGCTGAGCCGCAGGTCGTGGGTTCGATTTCCACCCAGTTCAAATCTTTGTTTGATGAGCCCGATCATTTGTTCTGTGTCTGTGTTATTTATCTATAATATGTGTATTTAGAAATATAAAAGTATGTTTATCAGTTGTCTGGTTGAATAGTAAGGTCATCGTTATTTAAATTCTTATAGGGCAGCCCTGTAAATTAGTTATGTTTATGTTTACGGTCGATTGAGAGAAGAGAAGTTTTTTCTATGCTAATGTTCGCCGACAGTTTTGTTCAGCGTGTATTTGTAGTACGTTTATATCAAATAAACAAATGTCGAAATGATATTTCTATCTTTTATGGCATGTATAAACAGTATGTTACATTCTTTTGTTTCTTTATTTGAACTTGGAATAGTTTTGGATGCGTGATCTATAATTATAATTAGTGTGGCTAGCTCTGTTTTTTTTTTGTTGAGTTAATGATGTGAATATTTTTATGTATATGACGGAATACAAAATGTTATCTTGTTAATGCATTTCGTAAGGCATTCAATTAAAATATTCGGTAGCAAATTATGCAAGATCTATTAATGATTAGAATTCGCGGATATTACCATGCGAATTTGGAATTGAATTTGATTATAAACATATAAATGGCTTTGTTTGTAAAAACTAACCGAAACTTTCGTATATATTTTATCAATTACACTTCGTAATAACCTAGTTCCCTAGAGTGAACGTGGGTGGAGACGTGTGAGGAAATGAAGTATTTTATTTAAGAGACATACTGACATAATATAGCACGAAAATATATCTGACCACATAGGACACCTACCTATAACTCATCTCTGAATCAATTTGAACATATCTTTTTGCATTCGACAGCTCATTTCTTGAGGATGGTTATGGGTTGAGTGTAGTTTTAAAATCTAATGAAAAATGCTTTGCAATCAAAGAAGGTGAGTGAAACCGCGGGGCGCAGCTTGTGAACTTATAAATACTGGCTGATAACAATGTAACACTCGCATTATAAAAGAACAAACAAATAACAGCTTACTTAATCTCAAAGAGAAATACAAATGTCTGTACGTTAGTAACTTAAGTTATCTTTATTATGCGAAACGAACCCGCGACCCTTATCACAGTAAGCTGAGAGGATGCCCATTGCGCCACTGTCAAGCTAGATCAATTGTGTAACATTTCATTTTATAGTACTGTTATTATTAATATACAATAATACAGTACTGTTTTTATGAATTTTTGGTCTTGTGAGTAAGAATTTGTGGAAAAGTTTGTTGTTGTTTCGCATTAGAAGCACTCTTTCATGCCGTACGGTTTGACCGATAATAAAGATTAAGCCGCGCTTGCCGCGGTTACTCCGTAGATGGGTGACCATTTGAAAACATACCGAGTCAACGAAGCAGTCGCTTCATGTAAAATACTTTATTCAGCTGAATCCGATAAGACTGGAAGCCGAACCCAACATAGCTTAGGAAAAAGCTAGGCAGAGGAAAATAATCTACATTCGCATGTCAAAACAATGTTTAAAATGGTGACCACTTCTGGCCCTAACATAATGTTGAACGCTGCGTACACGTAACACATGCCATCTTATACTCAGATATGACTCAATGTTTGTTTCAAACAAGAAAATTTCTTGCAATCATCAGATGGGTCCCAAGATAGGTCCCTGAGGAACCCTTCAAGCCACTGAACTACGTGGCTCTGAACTGTATTACCCAAATAACAAAAGAATGTTCGTAAAAACGAATGAAAATAAATCTTTTTTTCGTAATAAAAAAGCTATGTAGAGTTGCTACAGCGAAAACAAAATACGTTCATGTATTCAATTTTCAGCTCCGCTTAGTGTGAGCACCCGTCACTAGATAAATGATTGCTTTACTTTTCAAGTAATTTTTTTCAGTACATGTGTAGCAAGGAGATAGCAGCTTTCATTACATCCCTTAAGATTTATTAAACCTTAAAAGGTGATCAATATCAGTAAAACTGGATGTTGTACAGTTTCTTCTTCGATAGAAAGATCTTTTACATTGTCTTAATGCCTGACAAAGTTCCTAGTAAGATTGTTATCAAAATACAATTTAAATTGTTGCGGTAAATATTGTTGTGAATGATATGGTGTAAAAAAGTTTTTCATGCAGTGATATGTATCTCACATTGCATGGTATGTTGTCTAAGTGCAGTAGAAACAGCACAATTATTTAGGAGAATATTTTAAATAAGTACTTCACAAAATCGTGTCGTTGAAATAGTCACAATTCAATAGAGAAAGTGACAGCACGAATCACAATAAAAAATAAAGAGCAGGAATTTCGAGATGAATGAAACTTTGACCCAAACAGTTCAGTAAATAGAGAGTATTTAGGCTATGAATGTAGTAGATCATAATTTAGGTATAGAAATAGTTGTAAGTGTGGTACACGTAATACAAATCAATCACGGGTTGGAATCACACCCATTACACTACCGACGTGAACCCACTCGTAACACTAGAATTTTAGCTTAGCACGAGGGGTTAACAAGATTACTATTAATGTAGTGTGACCCACATTACTAGTAATGTTTAAAAAAAAAGAAAACATTTAATTATTAGTCATAGATGCTAAGATAAATGCTATTCATGAGTAATTCTGACCGAAAGACTAAAACGTCTTAAAACCATGAAAATGATTGTTTCCGTCCATAAATGTTGATACAACCGCAAATAAATTGTAATTAGATTTGATGACATTACAGAATTTATTTAAGGGTTATGTGTAGTATCAGTATGTAAGATCGATCAATGCCCAGCTATGGGACGTTTATAGGCCAGTATTTTTTATGTGTAATAATGAAATGAATGACTGAATATACAAGGTGGATGATTTTAATTCCACCCAATATTATTTCTGATTCCATCTGTTCGATTCCAGGGTGAAAATAGCGTACTAAAAAAATTAATGAATGCAGATTAATTTCTGTTAAAACAAATAATGTTTTATTGGAGAATAATAAGCTATCTCAGTATTTTTTCCCTCCGTGAACACTAAATATCACCCAGTTTGTAAGTAATGATAGTAAAAATATAACAAGTTCATATCATTAGTAAGATTGTGCAAAATGTTTTAGTAATTCCGTATGATAAGTGACCTATATTCTTCATTGTCAGAACTTGGGAGTCTTTTAAGTAAGTACAGATTTTAACGTTAAGTGAAAACTCAAGTTCTTTTGATGCCACGTTACGGATCACGCGTCAAGAAAGGACGGGAAAGGCATTCTATAATAAAGAATGTTTTTTTGATGTCCAACGCGATAAATTTTGTAGGTTTCTCATAAGATTTTTCTGGAAGTACATTAGGGCTCTTAAAAAAATCCTTGAAGGCGGGTGTCAATATTTATATGCCATTATAAATCTCGATGTTGTTTATCAACAGCTTAGAAAAATTTAAATTAAAACACTCTTTATCATATTTTATTAAGCTAAGAATCTGCTAACAGCTGCAAAAATCATCCATATTTTTACACACAACGGAACGTTATACGCCTTTGGGGTGAGAGGATGTTTGATTGTGTAAATCTATGTTATCATTTTTCTTTAAAACTACTAGTCGGATTTTGATGCAGTTTTCAGTTATGGGTTCGGGTTTTGATTGGTGTATGTTTTTAAATGGGTTTTACGGTGACAACCCACCAGGAGACTGCAGTAACCATGGTTTGCGCAAATCCATGTTGCCATTTTTCTCCAATACTATACTATACTCCAATGATACAGTGACAACCCAACAGGTGGCGCTGCAACAAACATTGTACTTGTGTTTTTTTTTAATTTTCTTTTTCCATCTATTTCAATAAAGCCCCATTTGTCTTCTTTTACTTTTTATAAGTGACGACTATCTGCCTCGTTTTGCTTTGGATAATCGGGTAAAAAGGCAACAGCCCAAAGAGTAAGTAAGTGTTGTATAAATCGAAGACCCATCAATAACGTGTAGGATGGATGACTGATCTCGAATGTCAAGGTTGTCAGTAAATACGTAATACTTTGTGTATTTAGAATTCAAACCGTCGTGGTTTGAATTCTAAATACACAAAGTAATATAACAACAACATTTTGTAATTGCTTACGTGAGGACTAACCACTATAGATCATCTCCACTTTATAATTCCAGTTTGAGATGACAAACTAATCAGAAACAGATTACGGATGTTGATCTACTGGCGTTACATCGAGAACATAATCGCATTTTGATAATGTTACATTATGTTTTTAATTCTTGTTTTTGTTATTTGTTGGTCGTATATTATAACAATCTAGATATGCCAATTATGACGTTTTTAGAGTAACGTCAGATCAGAGGAGGTACTTACTTCATTAAAGCAGTTTTTTATTCTCTATTGATTTTATAAGTGAATATAAATAGACAAATGTTGAGAAAAAACACAATTTTTTAACACTCATTATATTTTGAAATCTCTTTTTATTATTTAAACTAATTAAAAAATTGTTTAAAAAAGTTCTGTTTTGGACGACCGTGTGTACGGATCCCGTATCTTGTGGTCACGATAACGAGCGAAATACTTCACTTATCGAGTTGGTTTTTTTTTAAAGGCTTCAGTATTTGGAGGAATAGAAGCCTATTACTTTTCACGGTTTAATTCGATGTAGTTCAATTATTATTTACAAATAATCTCAATTTCATTGTAATGAATGAGATTATGAGGCGTGCACTTTTGGATTTTCCAACTATTTTATATTTCGAGCAATGGGGGTTGCATTATGCTGGTATACTTGTTAACCCCTCATGCTTAGCTCAATTCTTGGGTTCCAAATCGGCAATCAGATGATTGTAAGTCCTTCGCTCTAGCCATAGGGTTATCTCCGCTTAGGATTCTGACTTAATACGAGTACTTCAATAACTGATTCATTAATTATATGACCGAAAAACTAAACTCAATGCTTCGTAATAATAATGCTGTGAATAGTGTGCAGTTAATTACTACTGTTCAGGGATATTACACATAAATACTTTTTGGTTATCAAGATGCAATTTGCTCTTAAGAAAAATCATAGAAAAATATAATATGTCAACATGATGTCAATTCAATTGTTTTTTATATGGTTCGTTTTTCACAAGCTTTTTCATTATTATATTTATTTTTTATGAGTTTACGGAAATATATCATTTACTTGGACCGGCTCTTGTATTTAACGACAAATGTGAGCTTCGTTCAACTACTAGGCTGCATTATAATCCAATCAGTAATCAGAAAACAAATGATACACGTACATTTTCCAGACATTATAATCTACACAATTATACGTTGATGTCAAATTATCTTGTTTGAATATTTGCCATATTATGCGCTCATGTTGATCGGCTACGTCATTACAAATTACGAAAGCAAAAAGCTAATGTATGTATATGATAGGCGTTAAGTTTATGATTACCAAGAAACAAGTTCTAGCACCTAGTAAGGCCCAGTGTTTTAATCACGAGTTAACTTAACCAATGGTTAAATATGCAAAGTAATGGTTTCAAAACGCGTTTTTTCATCAATTTTTAGTCTATCTAGTAAGTTGTAGAGTTAATTAATTACCATTTGAAATAAAACTACTTTTAAACGGATTCTATCACGGTTTTTTTTATTTTAGTTCCCGACTTTGTCTGCCCGTGACCATGACACCTGCAAAGGCGTCGAAAAGTCGGGAACTAAAATCAAAATAAACCGCGATAGAATACGTTCAAAAGTAGATTTATTTCAATGCCTAACATTAAACCTCAGAAAACAATTATTAACCATTTGTTAGAATAATTGATGAATAAACGCGTTCTAGCGAAGTTTGAAACCATAAGTTAGGATATTTAACCATTGGTTGAGTTAACTCGGGATCAAAAAACTGGGCCTTAGATATTAACACTAGTGGTTAATGTCAGCAACAAGATTAAGGAAATAATTCCAGAAATACTTTAACGACTTGATTGGCACTTTGGCTAATCGTCTGGATCCTGCTAGGAATAATTAAGAAAACATTAATATTTATTATTGCGACTATAATAACAATATACTAGCTATTGCCATGCCTTTGCTTGCGTGTTGTATAAGTAAGGTATTATTTTTATTACTACTACTACGCTAATTAAGCATAATAATCTAAATATTTGTAAAGTTTTTTTCTTATGGTTACCGCTTCGTAACGTAACGCGTTACGGCATTACGATACGAAGCGGTTAGGAAGACTGCCCCTCGCCTGCATACTGCTGCCGTATAGTTCAACTTAGATTAGTTAAAATTATCACTTCTGTCGAGCACGCCGAAACGCACACGTTTTTTTTAAGTCTGTCTGGTAGTATTTTCATTACAATACAAAAATAAAAATAAATCCTCTTTATAACATTACCAGCTGAGCCCGCGATTAATCAGATCATTTATTTTTTCGGGATAAAATGTAGCCTTTTTAATCTAGGATGTCACCTACCTCCATACAACATTTTATCAAAATTGTGTGTGTGATAGCCGTTTGAGCGTGAATGGTAACAAGCACACACAAACTTTCGCCTATTTAATATTATTAGTGAGATTGTAGAAGTCTAGATATACATCTACACTAATATTATAAAGAAGAAAGATTTGTATTTTTGTGTGTGTTTGTAATGAATAAACTCAAAAACTACTGTGCCAGTTTCAAAAATTATTTCATCATTAGAAAGCTACATTCACCCTGAGTAACAAAGGCTATATTTTTTACTAAAAAATTAGGTACCGCGGGCGGAGTCGCGGGGAACAGCTAGTACGTAATAAAGCTAAAGTGTTTCTCTGTTCCAAGGGTACTCCACTTCTGGGCAAAGGCCTCCCCTTTAATTTTCGAGACCTCTCTGTCTTTGGCGATTTCTGATCACGTGCGCCCCGCATATCTGACCAGATCATCATACCACCTTCGCCGGGGTCAACCTGGACGGTGATGTCCTTTCTCACGTGACTATCTTAGCCCATCTGTCAGGCTGCATTCGCGCTACGTGACCAGCCCACTAGCTCCCACTTGAGCTTGGCGGTTTTTTTCTCCCACATCCGCTACTTGGGTGTGAGACAGTAGAATGGCCACGCGATGTCATATTATTATTTTTACAATAAAAACCAATTTATTTAAAACGGCGGGTGAAACCGCGGATCACGGCTAGTGTACAGACACAAGGATAAAGTGGTACAGGGTCCAAAAAGTGGTTCTTTTTGTATCAATTGTTATCCAACCTAGACTATTTATTGTCCAGCGGTTACGAATAGGTCGCAGCTGGGTCTAGGCTACCTATTGTAGCCACTTCCCTTTGTTTCCCTTCAGTAACATCCAATAGATCCGAATAAAATTGATCCTAGCAATTTTCAATGTATTAGTCCTAAAACCACTTTATTTTTGGATTTTTGTTAGATTTAGGTATTAAGGCTTGTTTGTACACCATTCGGCTATTGTAAAGGTACTCTAATAAATCTGTTGCTGTTTTTTTAGGGTTCCGTATCTCAATCAGAAAAAACAGAATCCTTACAGGATCACTTTGTTGTTCGTCTGTCCGTCCGTCCGTCTGTCTGTCTGTCCATCCATCCGCCTGTGTATCTGTCCCAACGTCCGTCTATCTGTCTGTCCGCCCGTCTGTCTGTCTGTCCATCCATCCTTCCATCTGTCTCTCTGTCAAAACTGTTTATCTCGGGAACGTGTGGAGGACGGAGGAGGAGAAAAAGGAGTTAAAATTAAAACCATATAATAATTTCAATCTACAGTCTCTTGAAGCCGTTTATACCACAAAAAACGTATATTTTAAGAGATTCAAAATTAATAGAAGAACTTCGAAAATGGGCAAGTTATATCTTGTTATACTACAAGTTTATGAAAAAAACTGAAAACATTACCTACATTTGTGAGTCCGACTCGCACTATTCCAGTTTTTTCTAGTTCAGTTTTCGCCCGCAGAGAACTCAATAAGAATCACAAAACCTTGCGAATGAAAAATAAGAAATTAAAAAAAGAGGTATTTGCTATTTTCAGTGATAATGGTGCAACTGTTGCACATATTAAATTATGTTTAGCAAAATCTAACCTCCATTTTAGGTCACTACCCCATTTGGACCACAATACTTAGGATCCCATTAAATTACTAACATTTCTACCCAAATTAGCGTGTAAAATTTAACATGGTATCCATTCCAGCATCTCTAAACTTGTTGGGAGTTCAAACTATGTCGCACAGGTGGTCAAACTGTCGACCATTAGTCGTTATTCATTCTGTTTATTCAAACGATTTCCATCCAATTCTACCAACTTAAGTTTTATTGTCGAACGAAATACAAACTTTTTTCTAGCAATAATTTGGAAACGACTATTATTTTTTATGTTTCTATAATATTTTATACGGAAGCAATTCATTGGAGTTTTTAGAGTTAATTTATGAAGATTTTGACGAAATACCGACGACGATTTGACGTTTGTTTGAAGTTCTCACACGGATTAACTTTTATTGTTGAAAATATTTGCTGTTTTAGTATTATAGAAATTAAATAATATTTTTTTATTACTTATTAATAACTGTTCTAATAAATAATATTCACATTTAAGAATGGTTAGTTTTTTAGTATGTGTTCGAATAACATTTATTTTAGTGTCAAGCGTTGCGGTAACGTTAATTTTATGAGTTGTTTCTTATGTCGTTTTCTCGTCTTTAATACTTCTCATTTCCTTTACCCATCAAGTTGTTTAATCAATTTAAATGTAGGAAACATCATTATCTGCAAATCAATTCTACGGTAATGCAGTCGATGTAACCGCACGCCATTTGCGGTCACAATCGAAATTCGGACCTCAGACTCATCAGTAATTTTTGCTTGTATTGAGTCCAAGAGACCATGATTCAGGATTTATTTTATGTGTTGCGTAGGTGTTCAAATTGTAATTATCTATTTCCAGTAAAATAAATTATCAGAAAATAAAATTTGACTAGTTTAATTAATATAGTCCCAATTTCAGATATTTGTTTATCAGTCACAATTTTCGTCTGTCAATTACAATAAAAAAAAGGCATTTATATAGGCTAAAAAAACAGTTGACAATAACAGCAGTCTTTAAAAAAAGGGAGTAGCAAAAGGAGATGAATCAGCTAATAAATGCTGTGCAAGGACCCGTCACGGCGCTGATTTTCAGCGAATCCAACTTTTTTCCCCAATTTATTTGATTTATTTTTAAGTCTTTAGAATTTCTAATGTACTGCACAATGTACTCTGTTCTATAATGTATTAGGTATACGTTTGCAAAGCAAACATTGTACATAGATAATATTTTCAGTGTCACAGACAAATTCCTCTGTGTCGGTCGTTGACCTCACTACACAGGTCCAAGTTTTGCTATGACTGATACATGGGTGGTGCCTGTCGGGACCGCTAAACTTCAATCTGCATGTACCCTCAAAGGGCTAAACCTTGTCTTTCTCAATTACGTATGTGTTGAACTTTGACCTTGAACTCTGTTTGATATTCTTAGAGGTCATAGTTGGTTATCATGTACGTGAGGAATATACATACAGGATGTTTTTTTGGTAGTGTTAAACGGAAAAGTAACAGTTTAAAATAAATTTTATAACGTTTTTATTTTTTCCTTTAAATAATATTTAAGAAAAAATCTTTTATCAAATCATTTAGGTTCATAGAATGAATTTTAACGAGGAACGTATTGATAGAGAATTCTCGGTACTCGACGCTCGTAATTAAAAAATACATTAAAAAAGGTTTGTCTGATATTTTAATTAAATTTTTAAGTATCTGGTTTAATTACCTTAGTTTGACATTATATGAGACCTGAAAACTGTTTTGAATCAGTAACAAACTCGATTGCAATCAATTTTAGACCTTGTTATATACATAATTATGTCGAAATGTGTTGCAAGCGCCGTGCCAAGCCAACGAGGCAACACAACAAAAATATAAGTTAGTGTGTTTTCATCATTTAATTTGGAAAATTGGAATAGACATTCTTTTCATGAAAATTGTTGGGACATTACTCGTATATCAGATTTTATAATAAAAAAGTAGTTTATACGTGCCTCAACACAGGTACACAGTGGAAACACACAAGTGTGTTATGTTAACTAGACTTAATATCAATAATAATATGAGTAATTAAGTTCCATGTTTGTTTTGTTATTGTTTATAATGCTGAACATTAGATTGATATTTTTTGTTGTAGTTTGCCGTGACCTTCTGTGTCCATACCGTAACTTTTAAACGTGTATAAATAAATAAATAAATGTGGACAACATCACATACATTGCTTCGAATCCAAAGTAAGTAGCTAAAGCACTTGTGTTATAGAATCAGAGACAACGAAGGTACCACAAACACCCAGACCCGAGACAATGTAGAAAAGCGTTTCTCTACATGGACCCGTCCGGGGATCGAACCCGGGACCTCAGAGCTGGCGACACCTTGAAAACCGGTGTGTACGCCACTCGACCACGGAGGTCGTCATGTCATCGTCATCATGTATAACCATCTTTATTCAATTTATGGAGGCAAAAATGAGTGTTGATACTCACCGACAACAGTAACATTGATTCCGACATTCCTGGTTGGTGACAGCCTGAAGTCCACACGACAGTGGTACATCGCCTGGTCGTCCTCTGTCAGCGAGGATATGGTGACGGCAGTAGGTTGGGCGCGGATGTCGGCGTGGAGACGCGAAGTCGTGTTGAAGGATGGCTCCGACCATTGCTTGTTGGGGATCTCGAAGCTGGTGGATATATAAGTCATTAAATTATTTAAAAAGATATGAAATACAAAGTTTCAGTGGAGCACAATGATATACCTCATGGTAGATAAAATCATTATATTATGTACACAAATGTCAACAAAAACCCATGTTTTTAGTACAAATATAGAATTTAATTTAATAAAGTTTCTTCTTCTCACCAAATTAAAAAAAAAAATAGGTTCGCACGTAAGTTTTAATATTATTATAATATCGTATTAAATAAATCGATTTTTTTGCGAAACGCATTTTTTAGGACCATTTTTTATGTCTTTTTAAAATAATATTTTCAAAACACCATTTTTCAAGTAGCCAATAATTATAATATAAAAATAAAAAATATACATGTTTACGTTTTCAAATTTCGAACACTTATTTATCCTGCAATGTTTATAGAGTGAATCAGTTCTTGATAGCATTAGCATACATATTTTTTTTATATTTCTACCTAATGCTATTTAGTTTCTTGTCTATTAGATGATTCTGTACAGTTTCACTTAATTGTGTGGGATGTAATGATAGGTGTGAGTTCGTTGGTCCTAAATGAGATTTTAGAACGTTTATTTTCAAATGTTTATTTTATGAATCACACGTTGAATACTTTACATTGAAGTGTTTTAATGGTAGATACGAATTGTGTTGTTTATTTAAATAAAATATGTGATTCACAGCAGATTCATTGTAAGGTTAATTAATATACTTTTAAATTGTTTTATAAACTGTTTAAAATTATCGTAGTTCAGTTCAATGTTTTTTTGTGATTAGTTTCATTGTTGGCCAAATGTATCCAATTTTTGTATTCAGTAAGTTAAAAAGGGCCAAAAACCAAATGGTCAGACGAAAGTATAGAAATTTCAGGAAAGGGATGGATGGAAAAAGCCAGGGATAGAGAATATTGGGCATCTCTGGAGAAGCCCTTTACCCTCACATGAGAGGGGTTGACGGATGTTACACATAGTTTTTTTTACATTTTGATATTTATTTAACAATACAATTCATTGAACTCATTGCTTCGTAACGTAAATAAAAAATATTTTAAATTGTCATTAATGTTTTAAAATGAAATAATAAAGGTTGGGATAATTATTACATGCATTAAGAGTATAACTCTTAATGCATGTAATAATTATTGAACTTTTTTATTTATATAATTGCGACACTTTTTTAAGTTATGTATTGTAAATTTAAATGTACTGTTTTTTTACTCATTTTACGCCACTTATAGATTAAATTTTTATTTTTTAAGTAAGGTAAAAAAAAGTAAATTAAAAAGGCTAGTACATTTGATCGTACGTGTTATAGTGCACTCACGGTTATCTGAAGGTATTAAGCACCATGTAGTAGCTTTTATTGCCTTTCCGGGCACAATTCCAAACCTCAAAGCTGCTAATGAGAATTTCCTAATTGAAAAACCCATTAACAATTAGTTGGACCACGTCGCAGCTACACTTGTAAACTACTAATGTAAACTTGATTGAGTTCTATATCATAGTATTAACAGAATCACTAGGAAATATTTAAAGAAAATGACATCGAAAACGTGATAGGATTCTGATATTGTTTGAGTTGTTCCTAATTTTGCAGGTGATAAGGACAGCAATAGATGAGAAGTAGTTAACTTAGATGATCAATGCTTTTTTTCTCTATATACGAGAAGTGGTCTTTGCCCATCAGTGGGTCAGTTATAGACTAATACGATACTTATATGAATATTTGTGTATCGCGTCCGTAATTTAAGTCTGTCGTTTTAAATCCTTATTTAGGTTTATTTTCTTGTTAACAGAATCAGAACTATTGTTGTGCCTTTAAATATTATGCCATTCAAAACGCATTAGGAAGTAATACAAACGCCAAAGATAAAAAAATACGTGTAATATTTAATCCATGAGCGATTTTGGAATACCTTGTCAGGTGTCAAAAATGTCGCGTACAGATTAATTTATGATTGTACAAGCGTGTACTCAATTTGGATTTTCTTTCAATAAGTGTCTCAATCACGGAACATATTTCTGTGTTCTGAATGGATATCAACGAAATAACCTTACAATTTTTTTTATTTTTTTCTTTAGCAATAATATTCTCCACGAGAACGCTCAATGAATGATTAACTTAACAAATAAACAAAATATGGATAATGTATATTTTTGTTTTCTGTTTCCAAAATAATATTTTTATGAGTTTACTTACCTATAAATGGGCATATTACTCTTGTACCAAACTAATATCATAAACTCGTCATCTGAGGAGTCAGGGGTGGAGTCGCAGAACAGGGTGACATTGCCGCCTTCCAACGCCTCCACGTTCGATACGGGACCTGGTCAAATAAAACGTAAATTATTGACACAATTTTTTTTATAAAAATCTTACTAGTCGTAAATGAACGTAATTATAATAATACTAGATGAAAACCCGGCTCCGCTCGGTTTAAATGTGACTCATGATACACAATGTAGGTAAATATTCTGTAGTCATCGGTTCTATAACATCGGTTCAATTGGCCAATCTCAGGTTTAAAGAAAGAACACTTATCAAAGAGTTTATCATAAAAAAGTTTCAAAAACAATATTTTCGCGAAACGTCAATGACTGAAGAAAAGTATTAAGTTTTGTTATGATTCAATCAATGTTTCCGGCAAGACGTTTCTATAATAATATGTAATTAAGAATTAAAATTACCGCTGAGCATTGATTTTTGTTATGGTTAGTATTCTTTTTTCTATGGTTGTTATCGCAATTGGCCAATCTCAGGTTTAAAGAAAGAACACATAACAAAGAGTTTATCATAAAAAAAGTTTCAAAAACAATATTTTCGCGAAACATCAACGACTGAAGAAAAGTATTAAGTTTTGTTATGATTAACTCAATGTTGCCGGCATTTTCAGGCTACTTAGGCCCATAGATATATACTTTACAGACTACACATATATTTTATAAGTACATTTTGCGTTATTAATATAAACGCTTCGTTTTACACAGTCAAATGAGTCACAGTTCTTTGTGATGGCTACTTCTTTGGCGCGACGTACGCGATGTGTTAATTAGCGAGGCGTACCTATATGATGCAACGGAACGTGAAAAAAGCGAAATAAATATCGCGTTCCGAAACGATTCTGGTCCCAACTATCATGCAACTGTCATACGCCCTGTCAGCACTGTAATCACTTCAAGGAGGTTGTATGATAATAAACTCCTTGAATCACTTCGAAGCAGAATTATCTGTTACGGAACGCGGCCTTATTAATTACCCAAGATGGCGACTGCGGTTTTTTTGTTTGTCAGTGCCATTAGAATTTAACGAAATTCTCCATAATCCGAATTTTGCGGATATATGTTGTCGACTCGAAATCAATATTTTTTTATGTTTTGTTATTCATATAAGGTTTCGATCGAGTCTACCGTAGCCCTGAACGAAATTATTAATATAGATATTTTCATCAGAGCAAATGTTTTCTTACATCATTGAAAGAAAAACAATTATTTTTTTAAATAAGAGAACAAATTAACTTAGCAGTAAAGGAGGTTTTTATACGAAACTCATACCTCTTTCATTTAACACCAACTATCATGCAACTGTCATACGCCTTGTCAGCACTGTAATCACTACCCAAGATGGCGACTGCGGTTTGTTTGTCAATACCATTAGAATTTAACGAAATTCTCCATAATACGAATTTTGCGGATATATGTTGTCGACTCGAAATCAATATCTTTTTATGTTTTGTTATTCATATAAGGTTTCGATCGAGTCTACCGTAGCCCTGAACGAAATTATTAATATAGATTATACTTAAGTAAATTTATATTGAAGAACATTTTATATTGTATTTATACTCTTCATACACAGACACGATCATGCAAGGAAAATATGGTACAAAAAACATTCGTTATCAATTTTTTTTTCGTATACTTAAATGCCGAAATCACTGGACTACATGCGTAAATTGTTATTTATTCACTCTACTCAAATACAAGCATTCCTTTAACTATGTTTGTTTCCGCATATGCGATTAAACTTGCAAACACACGAACGAGTCTGAGGAACTCGTGTAACAATGGTTTCTTAAAGGGGTCGCTCATATTTCCCTTGAATGTTCCTCCATGCTTTCTTTTGTAGCGTAAAACCTTCCTTATCTGTTCGCCAAGCCGCAGGATATAGCAATATTTCTTTATGACTTACATCACAGATAGCTCTGTATCGAACCGCCCTTGTACAGCTTTTAACGTTTACAGCCGAATATTGGATTTACATTACGTAATTTTACACAGACAGCCGTAAATTCTAGTACGTCCTATTAATCTAAGTAACAGTCACGCCCATTTTAAATCCTGTATTCGGTTGACACCAGAAAGAATTATTAACCAATAAATCTGTTTCGGTACAGTTCAAATTGTTGGTTTATATTTCGGCTTTTTAACCGAAGATTTTAGATGCAAAAATGGCTACAAGGCTTTGGAGAACAAACAAATAAGGTTGTAAAACTTCGGGCTTTGCTCTAGGGGGTTGCTTTAAACGAGGATCTGTTCGGGACTTTGATTTGGGTATTATCTTGGGAATAATTACCATCGACGCCGGGTATAAAGGCATAGCCACAGGTACAGATGAGAAGGAATATGTATAGCGGCGCCGGAGTGAGGCGCATCCTACGGCCCATCCATGCTACCGCGCTGCGCTCTCATTGGTCGAGGGAAGCGCTGGTGTCGCGCATCCGTCAAGGCTTGCACCGCATCATCTGTGCGACTCTATCATTGCAGAAATCTGAAACAGAAGGAAATAAACCGTAAGTATTTTGAAAACCTAAATAAACACGAACTTCCACAAAGATTCCTAAGGTTTTATATTATTAAATCAGATTTTATGCTAGTTTTTTTTTTGTTTACTACTCATTAATCAATCAAATAAATAAATATCTGATAAAAACAGTTCCGTGCATAAAATATTGTAATATTTAGGTTACATCTTGATTTAAGAGGGTGGACGTAGGTATGTGCAATTAAATTCACTGCTATCTCCTAGTCTGAGCTCCTAGCTCCTATTTCGTACCGTATAGCGTATCTATAAACTTTACCTTTGATTACTAGAACTATGTAATGTTGAGTAAGGAATGCCTGTACCCTCAGTACGATCATCAATTTACTATCTGTCCATTTGATTACCCCATCAGGAGAAATTGAAACCGACGTATTTCGAGACCCACTGGTCTGTAAACTGTAACGTTTTAGTTACAGTACTAAGGCTAATGGGACTGCGTTTGACATGACTATGTAGAGCGACAAATGAATATTATTCCTTTTGCTGGATTTTGTTCGCGGTACCAACCGCGTGGTCATCCGTCATCGCGGCAAAAAGACACGATAACCGATCGCCTTCCTCGATAAATAGGCTATCTACGAGTTACAATATGATCTTCTTTTCTTTTTTTAATCGTACCAGTAGTTAGATTGGCGCGTTCAACCAAAAAAAAGTAGTATAGTAGAAGTAGCTATAGAGTTCAGTTTAGATCACCAATATGGTCAAACACAATGTCAAGCAACAAAACAACCAAAACGAACTTGGTTAATTTAAAAATCCTTTTCTTATTTGGTATTAATTCTAAATGGACTTGTCAGTAATTATCCATTTTGCAAATCAAACACCCGCTAAGTCTATCCGCGTTAACGCACTTAACACGGCAATTCAGCTTAGCACGAGGGGTTAACAAGAATACTAGTAATGTGCGAACTACATTACAATTAGTAGGTAATCTTTAAAAAAAAAACTGTCTTTTTACCATTGAGAGACAATCTATTCGTACCTATTTGTGGACACTGACGGTCCATTTAGTTTTATATCAATCGTAACTAAAAGCAATTTCTGGTTCTGAACTAAATGTATATTGCATACTTTCAGAATATTCTGATGCGGTCGTCAGTGGACAATCGTAACGAATGGAAAAGTTTGACAAACAAATCAGTGAGTCATAAAATGGACACTGGACTCTAAATCACGAATTGCAGTCGGACGGTATTATGCAAGAGATGTCACTGTATTGTGAAATTAAATATAAAAGTTGGTTCTCTACTGCATAATACTGAGCCGTACCGCGGCAAAACTGTCTGGGACGTGACGGCTTGATACAGTATAAACAGTTAAGCTAGGAATTAAATTAGGCTGGAAATATGCCTGACTACTATTGCGCTAGTTGGTAAACATGTTCTAGTTTTGTTTTTCGATCGATTACTCTTCTAGGTTCCTTGCGAGAAGCTTGTATTTAAATAGCTAGAAACATAAATATAATGTAAATGGCTTAGAGTTGGTTTCTGTCATAGATCTACAATATTGTCCATTTCTGTGTCCATCCTTGTGTTAATAACTTTTTCGTGCAAGTGGTCATTACAGTTAGATATTAATTTAGACCAATTTGTTTATTTCATTACTAGCTGTTCCCCACGACTCCACTCGCGTTACTAAATTTTTTAGTAGAATATATAGCCTTTGTTACTGAATGTAGCTTTCTAATGGTGAAAGAATTTCTGAAATATGATCAGTCGTTTTTGAGTTTATTCATTACAAACATACACACACGTGCGACGTTCTTATTATTAAACACAGTAAATGATTACATTCATGTTTTATTATTACTTTTTTTTCTATAATAGTCGACCATTCCTTGTTAGTGATTCTCTTAAAGCTACTAAAACAAGAGTCGCGTTAAAAACAGCAAAATAATATCCTATACAAATAAATAAATTACATTTACATAAAATAACAATTAAGCCTTTCTTAACGAAAGAGCTCGTCGAAGGTACAAACAGCACAGTCAACGTTTCAAGATTAACAAGACAATTGTAAACATTAGGCTGTTAATTAAACTTAATTGATTAATTAACTCTTTGTCAACAGCGTTTGATGGTAACACTGCAGGATTATTGGCAATTGCGCGAATTGTATTTAATAACTCAAGAGTAATCAATGTAACAATGTTTGTATTTATAGCTCAGTTGTATTGTAAAGTCCTGATTATTATGTAAGTACATACTGAAATTAATTGTTCGTTATATAGGTACATTATTTGTATAATATAATAAGCGATTCAGTATTCGAGAGCAAATTTTCTAAATAAACGTAAGCCGATTAATTAATTCTTAAGAAATCGATACGTACCAAAAGTTAGCGTAAACATTCAATATTGATAAGAAAACTTTTGTTTCGTTTTAAATTCAAATTACATAAGTTACGCCGTCAATTAGTGAATGGTGTCAGATGTCTTATGTATAGATAAATCTCTATAAAGTGCCGAAAGAGGGCTCATTGTGACGTGTTAATTGGTGTCAATGTTAATGAACTCGTTTAGGCGTGGTACGTTATTTAGGTGGCGTTGCGACGCAAAACAACCGCAGGATTGATCGCATATTCACTTTGCGATCAGTCAATACAAATACTTGATATAATTGGATCATTTAGTTTTTATACGAACGACTTTTTGTGTTCAACAATCTTTATACTTCTTGAAAATATGTTTATAACTTGTAAATTAACTTGAACTTTGCAGCCTACTTATAACTTTTTTAAATTCGAACCCCGCTCTAAGGAATTTAATCTATATGTCCCGGGGGGTTTTACAAACATTTAAATCACATGCACAAAGAATGATGAAGCTGATGTTGATGATATTTCGGGACACCTCACAAATATAACTATATTAATTTTTAAAAACATACCTACATATTATAGATACATTACACCCAGACTTGGGAACAAGCAAGCTCCATCATGGAACCCGCAGCACGTCGAATACAGTGTTAACATATCGACCACTCGGTCATCCGTGCAGTCGAAAACGTCGTAGTTGTATATTATTGACATGCTAAAAAACGAGTCAGAAAAATCCATCCAGAAAGTCATCTATGATTTTTATTTAAATTTGTATAAGACTTGAATAATGTGTAAAATAAAACATACGTATATATTATACGTCCATACTATCCTTTGTATAACACAGCCTAACAAGGCAAGATTTATTCACGAATTCACGATTTTGTCCCAACTTCGTAGAACATTAAATTTAATGTAACATTTATGTGTGAAAGTTAAGGTCCCTTGCCGGCGGCAATGTTACCTGTACGACTAAAGTATTAAGTTAGTATTGTCCGGCCGGGAAGTTAGTTTGACAGCTAACCCACCCGATACCGCTGGTGATTTTCGGCCTTCGTTAAACATTCGGTTAAAATGAGTCGGCTATATTTTCCACGCATCGTATAGTCGTTCGTCTATTGTTTCGAATGTGAATGAATTGAATGTAAAAATAATATGTATTTCAATTGTGACATGTGTACTAAAGATGAAAGCTTTGTATGTTTGTAGCATATTATAAACTCAAAAACTATATTAAAGTGCTTCATTATTCCTATATTTATATTTTACTAGAAAAAATTAGGCACCGCGGGCGTAGTCGCGGGAAAAGCTAGTGTGATATATTTCATGGAAATAATTGAGTTGTTTCGTTCTTGAACGAAGGCTTTAAGGCATTATTAATCATGAGCAGGGGATAGTATCTAAATATAATCTACCGAAAACGAAACCACACACACATATTACATTGTACAACCTGTTTCAGAAAGGTGAAATAATAAGTACTGTCAATTTTAGTAAGTAAATGTATGTTAAATATATATAAGTATGAGGTATGACTGTATGAGGCACCTAAGTGCATGGGTTTTTAAATTATTTGGCTTTAAAGTTTAGAGTGAAAACTTCGCGAGTTCATCGCAACGCGAGTAGGTACCAACTCACTGTAACTCATAGTAGGGTTGTCGTTAAAATCTTTTATAAATGTTTTTATTAATTTTGTAGGAAAAAATATCTTAGTAAGTATTTGAATTTTATGACTAGGCCAAGTTGAAGTTCATAAGTTCACACTTCAATATCTGATATTATTATTTCACCGTTTTGAAACACGTTGTATATTTCGGCTTCCGTCTATGAAATTATTGCTACATTCTATAGTCCCGCTAATGTACTGTTTACAACCTCGAAAACTTTGTCGAAAAAGCTTTTGACCCTTTGGTACAGCACTAGTGTCCGAATACCCTTCACCCAACGACAAAACTTTCTGAATTCGGTCATTCGCTCTATTAATATTTAATATTCCAAACTTTGTAGGGTTTAAGCAACATGTCGATATAGTATTTTCTAAAGTGGCTCTGGTTTGAATGCGACATGTCATTAGCCCCAAATGTTTAAGACTCTATTGCAATTTCCTGGATGAGTTCCAATTCGGTATGAGACCTAGATTTTTTGCTGCTGAAAATCTTAATTAGATTTTTTTTAAGCGCCGTCGTTACTTGAACCAGGAAAATATTTGGTAAAGTTCTATTTAGAAATATTTCGAATTATTTTACATTAGGTAATAAAATGTTAACGCTCTAGTTGTTGTTAATGAATATGATACATTAATAAATTAATACAAAATTTGATTAGACGTTCATGTAAAAAAATTGAAAGGCATTCTGGGATTTTTATCGAATATTTTTTATTTAAATACGGGACCGGTTTTGATGAAATTTATATATGTAGTCGAATAAAAAAAAATATAAGTATATTTTATCAGTAGTTTAGTTACCATACTACAGGTGTACCTGGTTTGGGATCAAACGGCCGTGGGTGAGGTGTCCCGAAATATTATTAAAAAAAAATATAAAAAACATCTCATCACAAACATACAAAAAAACATACAATCAAATTGAAAACCAGAAATTAAATTATAGATTTCCGTAATATGAGATTTAAATATTATTAAACAGTCACGTTTTATTATTGTTTGTAAAACAATACCAAGCGTGTCTTGATTTAGATACAATATGGCCGCCGAATCTTGGCGGGTATGAAAAGAGCTACAAGACAGTTTTCGTGAGATGCAAGTACACATAAACGGTGGGTTAGAAAGAGACGACAATATCTTGTATCGCTTTTTAGGATCGCCATGTACATCGGCTGAAGAGTACGTACATTTGGCTATCGCTGGTAAATTTTTAATTTCTACATACAATGGACTCGTATCAAGATGGAAAACAGATGACAATCTGAGCACGTGTTCTGCTCATTTATTATGTATGGTTAAATGTTATTTCGAACTGGATGTCATTGTGGACGAAGAGGTGTGTTGCTATGTCCGTTTTTGATTTACTAAAGAAACTTTATTGTAGAATCGCACTGGTTTAGTTTATCCTACTAATATTATAAATGTGAAAGTGTGGATGTTTAGATGTTTGGATGTTTGTTACTCAATTACGCAAAAGTGGCTGAATGAATTTGGATGAGATTTGGCATGCATGTAGCCTTTGACATGGAAAAGAACATAGGCCTTTTATCCCGATTCCTTAAGTAGTTCCCGAGGGAAAATTGAAAATTGTTGACGAGCTAAGTCGCGTTCAGACAGCTTTGAAATTTGGTATTTTTCTCTATTACAGCGCAAGCGATAACACGTATGAAATTTTTATTAATTTTTTTATTACTTTCACATTTTTCATTTCTTTTTGTCCCGAGGCAGTCGCGGGCAGAAGCTAGTATTTATATATATCAGAATTTTTTTCTGAAACACTGAGGCTTTCTGGGAGATTTTAAATACAAGCATTTCAAAATATCTCGCATTGCAAAAATTACTTTATGCCACGCGGATAAGGTTGATTTTGCGAATAAATATGTTTGTCTTGACACTTTCACCACCTATGTATGTTAATTTTTATTAAACGTGATGAAAACATTAACATGTGTTATTTTCGTTGCGAGATTTTATTTGGTATAGTTAGGAGCGGGTAATTATTGAGATAGTAAGTACCTATATTATGGAAGTCTTATAAGTGCCAATACCTACTTGGAACAGTATTGTAATACAAAATATATACGTTAGAGCGTCACGTATTTATATAGTTTTCGTCTTGAATAAGGTTTTAAGGCAAGCTCAGGAAGGTTCATACTTTACATAATTATGAATTTAGTATGATTTACTTTACTTTCTATGCACTTACATATCACTCACTTAAGTCTCTGACACACAATGATAATGAGACAGTCTTCCACGTGGCATTGTAGGCAGTAGGTATGCAAATACACACAAATATGTGAGTAGGTACTAATTTACAACAATATCGTAGAAATTCCATTAATTAAACACAGTACCCATTAAAAGAAGTTTTGTTTAAAATGCAACATACCGCGGAACTACAAATAATATCTATGTATATTGGGACAGCTCACACACAGCCATCTGATCCCAAATTAGGCAGAGCCTGTACTATGGCAATCAGATAACTGATAAACATACTTATATATATCTAAATACATACTTGTTATAGATAAATTACACCCAGACACAGAACATGGTCATCTCACAGTGAAAGGATTGTTCAAATCGGACCAGTAGTTCCTGAGATTAGCGCGTTCAAACAAACAAAAAACAAACTCTTCAGCTTTATACTATAAGTAGATTATAAAAATCATCAATTATCATTTCTGTAATAATTTGCATGTAGCAACACAGACTTCGAATTGCGGCTCCAAATGACGGTAATTGTCAAATACAGTGTTGCCACACTTCATTATCGTTTGTTATGCGTTCATCAGCGCATATTTTACCAGTCAACATGATAAATGTTGCCTTCAATCAAACTAAACTGAATCATTACGAGTTAAGCATAGAATTGCCCAATACAACATTAATCGTATAGAACGGAGTACTTAGCCAGTTTAAATTAGTTTTATGTAACCATTGCGTACAATAAAAGCTTACATTCTTTATACAAAGGTTAATTCCAGCAATGGAACACAAACACATATTTGAATCACGTTTGAATTTCCGATAATAAGCTTATGGTAGGCCTGATACAGTTGACCACACAATTTGGCAACACTTAACAAACAGCGCCCTTATGGCAGGTACATAAGGCTGTTTTTCTGTATTTGTTGTTACCACTGTTTGGTAATCCATACTTGAGTACCATTTAGCTATACAACATTAGATGTTGATCGAAGTTTAAATCAAGGTTTAAGCGTGGGCGGCCGATAATAATTTATACTTAAATTAATAAAAACCGCGAAGACATTTATGTCGTAAGTTCCTTATGTCAGTTTAATGACGAACTTGTTTTCACAACTATTTGAGAACGTTTTTTTTGTGTGATAAGTGTTATATTAAAGCTCGTTAATGTGTTTTCAATTATGGCTAATATTTATTTACATTGGTTACGATCGATAAGTAGGAATGGCAACATTTAACGCGAATATAAATAATCTATACATATAATAAATCTGTAGAAAAGTCATTTTTGTACATTGAAGAAATTGAAAAAAAAAATAGCCAGCGTGTGAAAAGATAACTAACAGAACCCATTTCCATCACTTTTGAAATTTTTGTCTGTTTGTCTGTTTGTCTGTTTATATGTTTGTTTGTGCGCACATCACGTAAAATCTATGAATCCCATGCAGACAATGTTTATATACAAAAATTATACGTAACTTGAGGTATAACTTAGTTTTGGTTTCATCGAAATCGGTTCATAAACAAAAAAGTTATGTACATTTGAATCAATAGAAAGCGATATCGGCGACACAAAGTCCAATTTAGGATGAGCTCTCATCAATATGGTCGTCCATATTAAATAGGGATCAAACTCTAAATTTACATAATCTCCATTCATCTGTACACGTAATCTTTGACATATAAACAAAAAAGTAACCATGGCGAGAATAACGTTGCCATAGCGATCAGTTTATTGAAGTATGAATAACTATTTAAGATGCTTACAGCAGTATTAAACAGCTCGGTGGTTATACGATAGGAAATGTGAAATTTCTTGCTGCGTGTTCAAGTCCTGATGTTACTACATATTTTGTTTTTTATTTCTAGAACCGACTTACTTACAGAAGTACGAATATATCGAGCTAACCCTTTTTGTGTTTTGTATTATTTTTTAGTTTGTAATTTTTAACATGGCTAATTTTTTAGATAGCTTGCTGCTCATGTAATTTTTGATGCCTGATCGAGACAAACAAAAATGCATAATTTTTTACAATCACACTTTACTGTTAAACAGGTGAAGTTCATAGTCAGTTAGTTGATAAGTCCATCATCTAAATCCCGCAATTTTTGCGACTTACATAACAGAAACCAAATTGTCAAATACCCGTATCAGGCGACTTGAGCCATCTAAAGCGCATTCAGTGATTCAGTCAGTCAAAAATATTTTTCACATGCATACTATTACGACTGATCAGCGCAAACAACGTCGCGGGTACGGCTAGGTCATCAAGGTTACTTTATTCATATTTTTGTCTTTATTAAACTGAACGGACGGTATTTGAATCTCGCATCCACTACTGATTAATGCCTGTGTGTGACGAGATCTGATGGCAAACTGCTAAGCTGGCAAAAATAAATATACTTACAGGATATAGCGCATGTTCCAGCCAGGTATAGATAATAATGACTAGATCAAAAGATCTGGTCATTATTATCTATACCTACTAATATTATAAAGCTGAAGAGTTTGTTTGTTTATTTGTTTGTTTGAACGCGCTAATCTCAGGAAGTACTGATCCGATCTAAAAATTCTTTCACTGTTAGTAGTCCACTTATTGAGGACTATAGGCTATTTTTCTTTTGAAAATCTATCCCCTAAGGGGGTGAAATAGGGGTTGAAAGTTTGTATGAGAAGTTCGGTATTTTCAATGATAGACACATGAAATTTGGTATACGGGTTTCTGGTTAGAGATAAATGAAGACGTATTTCAGCAATTTTGAAAATCATCCCCTTAAGAGGGTGAAATAGGGGTTGGAAGTTTGTAGGTACATGAATTGTGTCGTTTTCAAAGACAGACACATTTAATTTCATACAAAGGTTATTAGTTAGAAATAAATAAGATGTATTTCCGTGATTTTAGCCTTTTAGGAATCTACCCTCTAAGGGGGTGAAATAGGGGCTGAAATAGTTGGTATGTGAAGTTCGGTATTCTTAAAGATAGACAGATGAAAAGATAAGTAGATAAGATAACGCCCATCTAAGTCATATCTATAATGACGACCCCGGTGGTCGAGTGGCTTTCACTCCGGTTTTTAAGGTGTCGCCAGCTCGAAGGTCCCAGGTTCGATCCCCGGACAGGTCCATGTAGAAAATAACTTTTATAAATTGTCTTGAGTCTGGGTGTTTATGGTATCTTCGTTGTCTCAAATTCCATAACACAAATGCTTTTGCTACTTACTTTACGTTTATTTTTATTTTGACGCCATAATATTTTATGAAAAATTTTATTCATACTCCTTACTTTGAAAATCACAAAATCTACCTTTAATACTACTCTTTATTTTACGCGCGAGCGAAGCCGCAGGCAACAGCTAGTTAAATAAATAATCTCTCGTTTAAGGCCAGTCTGACTCTGAATTTATTTACTTAATATAGTTAATATTAAATTCTAACAATATCCTAATTGCAAAATATGCTATTTGAATTAGAATTAATCTTTATTACCTATATTGAACTTCATAAAAATAATATTTGCAATGTATAATGCCTATTTATTAAAACTATTAAAAATTAAAACAAAACTAATTTTAATTTATTTTAAATCAGAGTTAATCAATAGGTATCTGCAATATCTATTGTATATTTGTATATACAGGATTATTTTTTATGGAGTGCGTATATTCAACGAGGTAATCAGGTGCATAAAACTGAACAAGTTTTCCCAAGGAACATAGGTAGAAATCTTAAAATTGAAAATCAATTTTTCATCATACAAACATAAGTCACGTGACCTGTCACTTTGTATGAATATTTCATTTCAAAACCCTGTGTAGGTATCTAACCACCCTCGGGAATTTGGCTATCAAATAGAAATAAAGATTTTTTCAAATACAATTGGTATTCAAATAAAACTACTTATAAAAGGATTCTATCGCGGTTTATTTTATTTTTTAGTTCCCGACGTTTCGACGCCTTTGCAAGTGTCATGGTCACGGGCAGACTCATGTCTATCATTCGCGTAAACCACAGAAAACAATATACGATTGATAGTTTATACTAGTATGTTTATTATTTTTTTACCATATTATACAGATTTAAGAATATTGTAAAATGCTAATTTGAATATTAAAATATGGTTTCCAAAAAAGTCGTAATGATTGATTTATAAAATCCTTTTACGATAACGCCATTTTTGGGAACAGTTACACTGACTTGCCATATTTCACGTTCATTGAATGTATTATAAACTAAAATAACTTAGAAACTTGTTTTTAATATTTAGCAACATATTGTAATAATGTAGATAAGGATTTGAAATTTACTTCTTAGGTTCTTACTCTGAACGTATTTTTTACAGTTTATGTTCTTTGAGGCTGAAGGCTGTAAAAATCTATGCATATCTGTATATATAAAAATGAATCCCTATTTCTCTTGGTCACGGCATCACGCGTGAACAGCTGGACCAATTTCGTTAATTCTTTTATTGTCGTCTTGTTTATTATCAGGCGAAGGTTCTTAAAAATGAGAAAAAAATAAAAAAGTTGCGCGAAACTTAAAAAAATAAAGAAAACTTAACGACCATAATGATTAACTTTTCTAATGTAACTATAGCCTTTGACAATTGACATAACGTTTAGTTGTTTGACATGACAACGTTTCTGTCAAGTCAGCTAGTAATTATATAAAACAAAGTCGGGTTGGTTACTATATCTGTAACTCGAGAAAGAATGGCCCGATTTTCATGATCCTGGAATTGTTGAATCCGTCTCCGTCCCGAATGGCAGAATAAATATAAAAGACAATGGAAAAATTACTAACAATAGTAATGTTTATGGGAACGGGGAAAAATTGCGCTGGTGAAACCGCGGGGTACAGCTAGTGTAATAATAATAAACTTGATTTTTTTAATGTCAGGGATGTGAAACAGTATACTCTTGTTTTCAGAACTGTTAAGTATCGAATTTCAAACAAAAAACCTGTGAATAATTAGGTATGTTTGAATATATGGATAAAATATTTAAATATATTTTTTCAAGAATTTATGTACTTATTTTAGACCTTCGATTATGCCATTAGTCAAATTTTATTATTATCTGTAGCTTATGAACTAAGATATGAGACGCAGAAAAGAATGACTAATTTCAAAAGATTTCTATTGCTTAAGTAGATGAAAATACTATAATAATTATAGCATACAGTATAACAGGTTTTATTACAGCCTAAGAATACCTATTGTCTATCATTTCTTAATTATTTGAAACAAACTACGCCACACGGTGATTCCCGTGGCTTACCAGCCAACTTAAATTTTCGGGATAACGATAGGATAATCCAGTGTCAACTGACACTGGATTACCCCTTTACTAAATTTTATCAAAATTGGTCCAGCCATTTGAGCGTGAAGAGCACTCGCAAACCTTCGCCTTAAAAATATTTGTGTGATTGATGATAAAATCAAGTTGGGTTTGACCAATAATAAAGGTTAAGCCGCGCATGCTACGGTTGGTCCGTGGATGGGTGACCATTGGTAAACATACCGAGACCCCTCCGTGCTCGGTAAGCCCTGGGTCCTGACTGCCATACTTTCATTACATATACATCTTTGACAGTCATTACAATGCTGACAACGATTCTTACTATGGGATACTGTGTTAACCAGTAATATGGGTTGTGGGGGTCAGATTGGCAGTCGCTCCATGCAAAATACGGTAATCAGCTAAATCCGGCAAGTGAAGCCGACCCCAACATAGCTTAGGAAAAGACTACGCAGATGTTGATGAATGATCTAGGTAATCCACCAGCTGTGTCCGGGTTTCACTCGTCATACTATTCTTCCAAGGTATGTAAAGTAAAGATAAATAGCGGATAAACCTTCTTCAAGAAGTAGGCGATAATATGATCAATGCTCATCCCTTCTCTATAGGGGAAGAGGCGTGTGCCTAGCAGTGGGACGTTTATAGGCCGGTATTATTATATTATTCAATCTATTAGTGTAGGAAAATATTTAATTATATAAATGCAATGATATTATAAGTAAAAAGGTGTAGATAGGTTATAGGTGCTCAGCAAGCGACACGTTAAAATGTGGCTAACTAGCCACATTTTAACGTAAGGTAAAACGTCATTTCTGATTTATTTATGTCGCCAATTACATTTGTCTCTTTTTTGCTTGCGATAATCGAATCATGCCATCCTACCTTGACGTCTAATCGTAATGTAGTGTGCTTTGCAATATTCAGTTATTTATGTGTGAGTTAGTGTGCCGTTTTTGAAGATCGAATTTTGTGTAGGTAACCTATCTACACCTTTTTACTTATAATATCATTGTATAAATGCTCCTAAGGTTGACAGAAATGTTACTCAAAATAAAACAATTTTCAATGGAATTGTAACCTCAATATCGTTAAATAAGATAAAACATCTCCGTTTTGTACGTAATTTACATAATTCCTAAAATAGTCACATAAATGTTAAAAAGATTTTATTTATATCCCTTCCAGTTAAAAGATAAGTTAATTAAATTCAACCCACATCTACCAAGCCCCCGTAGATTCCTCTAACTCCCTATTTGATTGCTAATTACTCACTGTTCCGAAGAAAAAACATTAATCTAGGCACTCAAGATTTATACGATTGCCAAATAATAAAAAAAGAGAAATATTGCTGTACTTGATTCAGAATCTAATCGGATTAATGTTGGGATTAGCGAGTGTAATAAATCTCGCCGAGTCTAAATGGTAAGAAGACGATATTACAACTCCAAAATAACCTACATTTCTTTCAAGCGGTTTGATGATTTTTAAGAAAGCCTCTCCTTTCATGAAAACGATAAATAATAATCTAATTTAATAATGCTTTCTGCAATTTATCATGTTTATTCATTAACCCACTTCAAAAAGAGGAAGTCAATTCGACTGAATGTTGAAGTGATTACTTATTTGGGAGGGTAAACCACTTCGTACGTAACGCGTTACGCGCCACTCTGTCTGGCTTCTCTTTCTCTCACTCCTCCTCGCCTGCCTACTACTGCCGTATAGTTCAACTTAGATAAGTTTAAGTTATCACGTCTTCTGTCGAGCGCTCTGAGACGCACACGTTTTTTTTTTCAAACCAAAGATAAACTCAATCGATTTTGAGGTTGACCCACTCGATGACATAAATAATTTTTGAAATTATTCCAAAACTGTCGGATATTGCGTAATAAACATAAAAAAAAGAATGAACACACAGCAAATTCAGAACCTCATGTGTAGTTGGTTAAAAATTGACACAAACATTGACACCGTTTTATCGCTACTTGGAATCCATTTATGTATTCCTTATCTTCATAGAAGGTGTGTAAATGTGTTTTTTTATTCTTGGTATTTAAATATTTATTGTGTCTTAAAACAATTTATTTTATGTATGGCAGCAGATACATTTATTTATTACCCCATTAAGATGTAATTTGCTTCATACATTTTAATTTCTCGAAGTTTTGACACATTTGGATTTAGCATTAAAATATGGAATGGGGTCATTGACATATAGTTTCTAAAATTGAATGTAAATGATTTAATGTCAATAAAGATAAAATATTAGCTTTACAGGAGTTTAAAAAAATTACGACATTCTCAAAAAAAAACCCATTGGCAGTTGTTGGTCTTTTTCGTTATGGGGTTCGAAACCCAAAGTTTCTTGTATAATTTTCTTTATCTGAAAGTGTAAATATAAATTGAAAAAAAAAAAAAAAAAATTATTATTACTGAAAAAAAAAACGTATTAACAAAAGAGGACGGGCGGGTATTTATTAAATTCGCCACTCTTTGATACAAAGTCTTGAATAATAATGTCTAGTCGACATAATATAAAAAAATATATATTACATTTATATCGACTGGAATTTTAACTTAAGTTGAAATTCTTGTTAAACAATATACTTACTTATTAAAATAAGCTTTTCGTCGTAGGCTTATAGTCTCTTAGTCTTAATTCTTTATTAGGTAAGCCACTCAGTGCGCTACATTCTATAAATGATTAATATTTCATTAAAATACTTTGAAGTAATAATAAATAATATTTATAAGCCCGTCATCTATACATACAAAATGAATTATTCGAACAAAGGCAAATATTAACTTTAAAATTTCAATATTATTTTGAACAAATTTTGAAAACAACCCAAGCATAGCTTGGCAAAAGGCGAGACAGATGTAGACATTTACTTTGACGTTTGATTGTTCACAAAGGATATAACAATCAAACTTCAAAATAAATGTGTTTATAAAGTTCAATTTTTGAATTTAGTTTATCTTTTTGCTACTAGATGTCGCTAGGCGAATGACGTCATTATTCTAGATGGCGGTGTTAAGATTTTCCGACATTTAATGGCAACCCTCTAGTACATATGAAACGCTCCATAATTAAGCGTATAATAATTATAATTACAGGATTTTCATTTTAAAATCCATAATTTAGTATCAATCAATCTTCTGACCTCGCCCAGTCCAGTCCATAAACAAAATGTTTTGTTTCTTGTGAGTCTAAAATAAAATACTAATCCAACTACCACTACAGATTTCAGCTATTGTAGAATTTACGCGTAATTAGGTCACAATCAAAATTCACTCGTTTGAATAATCATGGCACACAGGCTCCTTAACATTGCGAAACTTAATATTATCTTAAGCTGATTAAATTGATTTGCCAAATATTCTAGGTACAATATTTAGTACAACTACGTTTGGGAATTAGTTCGGTATTACACCGTCGAAGCTTCTATTTGATAGGTGATTAACATAGTTACTTACGAATACATGACCGCAACTAAGGATGTTCTTATATCAATCAAGCTGGCGCTTTTTTACACTTGAAAGTTTCACGGTGACAAAATTCAGGAGCAAACTAATGACACTTTACTTTGACATAATAAATATTTAACTGTAATTCGTTCTTATATTCTAGTGAGAAATGATTTCCCTTTTCCCAAGCTATGTTGGGGTCCACTATCATTCTTATTGGATTTTACATGGAGCGGTCTATCTGACCTCCACAATCCGTTGCTTGGTGATACAATATTCCATAGTAAGACTGGTTGTTAGAATTGTAATAACTTAACGACTGTCAAAAATCACGACTTTATGACTGTCGGGGCTACAACGGCTTAACGTGCTTTGCAAGGCACGGACGGGTCTCAAATGACGTCACCCATCCACGGAGCAACCGCAGCAAGCGCGACTTAACCTTTATAATCGGTCAAACCGTACGGTTTACACTTAGCCATCCCCTATATTCTAATGAGAGTTTTAAATTAATGTACTCATCAAGTCCTTTGATTTGATATCCTATTGAAACAGTAGTACTTTTTTCGTAATTGGAAATAACGCCTACGTACGCCATATTGGTTTTCATTGAGATCGTTTATATTTTCGTATACGCCCTCTAAAAACCTTCATTTTAATAATATTTACGATAATTTTAAGTGATTACCTATTGGGGCACATTAAATAGGGCTCCAATAAAGCATTTAATTAACAGACTTGCTTAAAATTTGTTACAAGTTTTATCGTAAAATCAGATAAAATAAGCTGTCTCATTTTTCAAGTTGCGTCGCGAATTTACTTAATGATATTTCTGATCAAAGACAAGATAACAACGTTCGTATGCATGCACGTTCCTGCTAACGAGAGAACTGGAACGAATATGTTTGTAGTTATTTAACAAAGGCACAAAATACACTAAACAATAAAAAACAACATAGTGCCCCATTTCCCCGAACCACCCTTCTTTTATGAAAGAAATAAAATTCAAACAAAACGCATTGATGTAAAACACACACGTATTATGGAACCAGTATCGTGAAAACATAAAACATAACATAAACATATAGCATACTTGTTTATAAGGGATGGGTAATCCTGGATGTAGGTACAGTCAGCAACTAAAGTCGAACACAATCAGATTTATAAAACACCGACACACAATCTAAATCCATAAATTTATATGATATCTTTTGATAATAAATCTGCCAGTCTGTTTATCCGTTTGGGTGGTACGGCATCACATCAAAATCAGAAAATTAATAGATAAAACGTTGATAAACACAATGTTGAGTGTAATACGGCGTTCCATTTAGTTTTTGTTTCATCGCAATTGGTTTGTTACATCCAAAGGAAAATGCATTTTAAAATACCTACATGCATATAGTAACGCGATCATCGACATAATTGAGGTATAAAAATGTGGAAACCATGGCAGAATGTGATTTTAAAGTATGGATCTATACTTATTTTCATTTATTCTCCTTCGCACCCTCCCTCACTCCTCTACTCGCTATGGTGAATCATTCACTATTCGTGCCGTACGGTTGTGGAACTCGCGTCCACATGTTTTGCGGGATAGCCCTTCGTTGAGCGTCTTCAGGGGAAGAATCAGGGAACATTTTCCGTCATCTTGAGTAAAATGTATATTTGTATGGATGTTTATATAGAATACTAGCTGTTTCCCGCTGCTCCGCCCGCGGTCTCAATTTTTTTTTATATTTGTGATGTAAGCTATCCTATATTTCAAGTTGGATCAAACTGCACACGGTGTGCAAATTTGATTAAAATCGGTTCAGTAGTTTCGGAGTTCATCCCCGACAAACATCATGACACTGGAATGCTCGGTGCTAGTTTTTCGCATTTTAGCCCATTCGATTCCCGGTCCGCAAAGCGTATTTTCAAACATCAATTTAATGCAGATTTATTTCTTTTAAAAAATAAAAGAATGTTTTCTTTGAGTCTAATTTGCTATTCTTCAGTATTGAGCGTACTTTCTCTCTCTTTCTTTCTGGTGGCAATAAAAAATCCATCCTGTTTATCATAATATAACCTACGACCTACTCTCAGACCTACCAAATAGACAAACGAAAAAAAAACATAATAGTCTGCGAGCCTGATATTTAAAGAAGAAAACAGTTTTAATATGATTGCAAGGAGTTTTGACAACCTTGTTTATTTAATTGTTAAATAACCTCTATAGCGTAGGATAGTAAATCGTACTTAAAATAACAAAATTTGGTCGTCATGGCAACTACCTACTTACTAATTTTACCATGGTTACCGCATTGTTTATTCGTTGTTAATGTCAATAATCGCGATGTTAATATGAATAAAATTAAACAAAAAAACACTTCAAATTGGACCAAATTGTGAATCTAAACCATCCTCGAATCCACCTGAAGACACGCAGCAAATTTCATTATAATCGGTCCAGCCGTCTAGGAGGAGTTCAGTCACATACACACTCACAGAAGAACTATATATATAAAGATATGCTATTAAATATGTATTTTATTTACTATTCTTATGTATGTGTATTTTATATTTGACGTTGTGCACTTCTTCTTATCCTCTATTGATATTTTAATCTTCCTATCGCTTAAAGGTTTGCTGTAAGAGAACTGAATTCTGGGTTAAGCTCGCCTGTGTACAAACTTTTTCTGATACTTGTATTTTAAAGTGTACAAGAAAGAATTAAGAATATTTTTTAGTCTCTTTAAAATTCTATGTCTACTGGCTTAACCGATTTATCATGTTTTTATTGTGTGTGTCTTTGGTAGGTCGTTGGCTATATTATATAACCCTACGTCATAAGGTGGTGTACAAAACAACGTTTATCGGAGCAGTTAGTTAACTAATAAGGACATCATATCATTAAGCCTTCGTGATAAAACCCTAGTAGCCAATCAACTTATAGAGATCAAATGGTGCTATCGATATTTTATAACAATCATTGTGTTTATCCACTTTTGTTGCTGACTGTACTACAAAAAAGCTTTGTTACGAACTAAAGCTTCACTTTTCTGAAGTATTGATGTAAACTGAGCCAAGAATGTAGCTTGAAGATATTTTAAGGGAAGTTACTAAGCTCTGGGACCTGCAACGAACTTTTTATTAGATCAAAGGCTTAGGAAGAATTTCGTGGTGGTTAGATTGAAATCCTCTTAACCCGTAAGCTGCCACCTTGATGAACTTTCTGAAGAACTCCGAACACCTTTTAAGGAATTTTGTAAGCACTTATGCTGATACGAGGAAGTGGTTTGGTCTCCATTTTATCTTGTGGTACAGTCAGCAACATAAATAAGTTAGTGAACACGACCCAGATTTACAAAATAAAACATCTAAACGTATTAATATTTTATAAATTGGTAAGAAAAATTATGTAGCATGTAATCAAAAGTAACCTTTACTTTATCGATTTGCATGATTATAATAAAATTACTTCACGGGGATTAACGCGAACACATTTACCTTTTAATTGTACCGTGACGTAATTTCAATACATAGCATTAAGTCTTCACGATAAGGTTATTGTGTGACATAGTAGCAACATTTTATGGATTTTAAATTGTGTTTACGGGGTTTTATAAAACTGAATGTGTTCTTTAACTTTTGTTGCAGACTGTACCAAAAAAATATAGTGAATACAGCGTTAGGATTATCAAGATTCTGATATTATGTTTTGAGTAATTAAAATGGATCCTATCCACAAAGGTTTACAACTTTAACCCTCTTACGCACTAGCAACAACCGCTTATTAACTGCTTGTCACCGTACACAATTATTGGTTGCATGCATATCTCCAAAAACCGCACCGCACTAGTGCGTAATAGACCCCTTAGTTAATGTTCTTTTTCAAGTTTGAAATGAATGTCGAAAACAGTTACGTATATGACAGCAATAAATAAAACAACAATTGTTTTCATATTTCAAATGTAACAGAACATTTACAAAATTAAATGAAGCTCGGAAAATATAACATACATTTAATTTCGCTATGTGTATGAATGTAGGGCAGGTACAATAGGTGTGTTAGTTCGTTACTCCAGCATATTTTTTTTAAAGATTACTAGCAATGTGGGTCGCATATTACTAGTATTCTTGTTAACCCCTCATGCTAAGCTGAATTGCTTGTGTTACGAGTGGGTTCACGTCGGTAGTGTTATGGGCGGGATTCGAACCCGCACATGATCGCAAGTCCGACTCCCTAGCTATTACGCTACCGCCGCTTATACATTACATTTGTATACGTTTGCTTGGGCAGATGTCTTTGGTCAGCTTCTAGCGCAGCGTGAATAATAAGGACAAGTGAGAGAGGAGAAAACAATTAATTATATTGTATTTAAGAGAATGATAATCGATAGATTTTATAAGAGTCAAGTAGGAAAATAAGGTACCTAATTAAATAAAATCTGCTGCCTAGCATTTTCCCAAGCGATGAAGGCTTGGAGTAGCCAGATTTAGCTGAATACTGTATTTTACAGCGACTGCTTGTTTATACAGGCAGGTCTGGTATGTGGAGGCCAGTCTCAACAACCCATTTTACTGGGTAAGCCAGAATACCATAGTACTACTAAATGGATGTCAGATTAGTTATGAAATAACAACAACCAAAGATCGAAGTCGGGACAAAGGCCTAACGTGCTAACCGCGACGAGCGCGGCTTTACCTTTGATATCGGTCAAACTGTACACCTTACACTTAGCCACGAGCCCCTCTAAATAAGATATAAATCAAATGAATAATATCTAAAAGGAAATACGAACATATTTTAGCTAGATTTCCCATCTAAATCTACATTAATTTTTAAGTGCAAATACACAAAAAGTCTTTTTATGACCTCATCTTTAAGGTGCTGATAGACTAGAGCATTCGTTTGTAACAGAGCATCGAGCATTCGCCGTTTATGAATTTATCAAACGTAACAACGAACAGAACAGAGAACAAGCATAGAGCCTACATCGATACGATCATTTTCACCATTGTTCTAGCGAACGCTCGTAAAAATGTATTCTTCGTGAAATAATGTAATTATAATTTTAAAATTATTAAATACTAGCGACCCGCCCCGGCTTCGCACGGGTGGACATTTATTTCTTCATAGATGTGCCTCTCCCCTACGGTTTCGCCGTGCGAGTCGTGCGACACATATCGGTCGGCGGCCATCATTCATTTTAATACCAATTACAATTTTAAATTCATAATATCTTTTGAATGAATTGTCCGATTGGAATAAAATAAAAAGTAATTTATAGCTATTGAAACAATCTTGCTCAATAAATAGTTTATTTGGATAAGGATTAGTATTTGACGATAATATGATTAATAAACATAGGCTAATAATTTTAATTACTTTTATTCTATGGAAAAGTGGTTATAATGGCTTAAATATAAATGTTTGGTTTATACTATCGCGGACTTTTTTGTAGGCATTATTGAGTTCTACAACTTTTCCATAGAAGTCGACCATACATCTCTAACCATTTAGGCAGCGTTCGCGAGAATCGTTAACGTATGGCAGTTTTTTCGTCGACTTACTCCACAATTTTCACTACCACGAAAAATCCTATCTATTTTCCGGGATGAAATATAGCCTATACGGATTCGGAAGAATCCCTCTAAGTAATGGTAAAAGAAATTTTGAAATCGGTCCAGTAGTTTTTGAGCCTATTCAATACAAACATACAAAAATACAAAGGTTTCCTCTTTATAATATTAGTATAGAATAAAACTCGGCTCGACTCGGTTAAACGCTCGAAGTAAATTTAACGTCGATTCGCTAGAATGCTCGCTAGAGCCTAGAATGCTCGCTAGAACGCTCTCTCGAATGCTCGGTAAAACGCTCCCGTTCATTTTATGAATATTATAACACTCACTACAATTCTCATTATAAGTGAATGCTCAAGTATATCAGCACCATTATGAAAATTCTAGATATATCATAAATTCACGACGTTGCGTAAGTCATAACTTACAATAAAGAAACTTCATAAGTAGTTTATTTTCACTTATTATCATGCACATTGCGAAAATGGCGGATACTTTTTTAATAACGTCTTTAAGGAAGCGGTCAAAGAATATTAATTTTGTTCGCGTGAACTTTGAGTGGGTAAGTTGTTCTTATAGGGGTTGTTTATTAGCTTTCTTGTGTTGAATGTTTTCTTGTGTTGAACGTGTTGGCTCTGGCGTTGTTAGTAATGGTAGTTAAATACTAAATGAGGATTATGGATGAAGGAAAGTAGATGTCAGAATGTTTAGAAGACATGACATAAATAGTTGTTTTTAGGGATCTAAAAATATAAGATCGCTGGCACATAGTAAGATTATAATCAGACCTGCCCTGACTTAATGAAACTACATAAACTACCTACTGAGGATATTATAGCGTTGAGCCTTCGAGAGGGTTATTAAATGTGGATTATTGAAGTTCTATTCTCCAGACCTTACCGTCTGAGTTGTAGTCATTTTCTGAGGAGGATTTGAGGCTATATATAGTCATTTAAAAAAATGAAAACTGCGGGCGATCCTGCAAAGTGCTGTTTCCAACTCTACCAACTATGTAGACTTCTCATTTTGATCACGATCGTCTCTCAAGTCTGTTGATTCTCGTTCTGACGAGAATGAAGCTACAGCGAAAAATATTGTAATTTATAGCCAGCCTATTTATTCATTCCTAAAAATGCTGGGCTTAGCTTACGTTAAATAATAATACAGTAGAAAATAATTGTAATCATTTCTGAGAATTTGTTTATAAATCTCCAGGCAGGTATACCAATTTATTGGGAAAGCATTCTAACAAATTCGATAGCTTTTTGGGAGCTTACTTAAATCAATGAGATACAATTGAGAAAAGAGGCGCGCTCGACAAAGACCTTCATTAGTTGTGATTTTATTTGAGATTCGTCGCGACAGTTTTGACGAAGGTCATTTACGATTTCCAAGACAAACAAAATGGCTGGCGGTTCCAGAATTATATTATTTCATACAATTCAAAATAAAGAAAAAATATTATGATCTAAAGCGGATTTTCGTGGTCTATCAAATCTGTCAATTTGAGAATGTGGTATACACAATCTATTTCATACTCCTTGTAAGTAAGGAACTCCATAGCTTCTTTTGTCCTACCCAACACAAGAGAACACAAGAGACAAGAGATATATTTTTTCCTACCTAATACAAAGGACAAGAGAAGCAATCCAGTACTTTTAGCCGGTAGGAGGGTTAACGTCACGGTAGACTTGACCATGATGAATTCCACAGAGGGAACAAAAAAAGACTGATAACGACCGGGTTCCAAAACGCCAATATAATGTAATCTCGTCATTGAAACGAAAAGAAGGAGCTACTCCCGATAGAGAATGTAGATAGTTCAGTAATAGAACAATGTATGAAGAAGACCCAAGGTAGGAAATAATTACGAAGATAATTTACTAGATAATGCTAATAAGTGCTTTCTTAAAATACAGAGTCAGTATGTACAGGTGAGAATGATGTGTGGTTCCCTGTATGTTTAACCAATTCCGTGTAGACATATAGATCTGCTGATCCCTGTCCTCTCTTGTTGTTTGCCTCATTAAGATTATTAGCAACGCTTTGTTGAGGTCCGAATCCTGCAAGGGATGAGCCCCCCACCCCTGACTGAGCGTTGATACCGTTGTTAGTTTTCTATTGAAAATTTGGTGGTGGGTGAAGGGTGGGCGAATCAGCCCCCTTGGACCGGGTGCATTCCTGCAATCGTTGTCGCTGATGGAGTCGCTCGAATGTATGGAGATGACAAGTGGGTCGCGTGGCGTTTCCCTTCAGTAAGTCACATGACTTGTTGTGGGGAATGTCATTTCCATACATTTAATGTCATTTGAGCGATTTCTGTTGGCGTTTGCGCTTGTGGGGTAGTTCCTTGTGTAGGGGGGCAGGGTGCTGTCAATATTAAATTTTTGACGTTCAAAAAGTGGTACATAGTAGCTTAGCTTGAATAAATGATTATTGATTTGATATTGCACTGGCTGGTGGCCCATGCCATAGACATCTAAAAAAGCACTTCTGAATATACAAGTAAAAACAAGTGTATTTATTTAAAGCAGTTTGTTTCGTTCAAAAGGAACGTAATTAATTTCAGCGCTGACTAATTGGATAAGCATAACTATAGCTTCAATGGGACCTCTCGATTTTTTGCTTTTACCAATTAAGAGTCAACGAAAACAAAGTTTTTATAAAGTTTAGTATGCAATTAATTAAAGATTATAAAAAAGTAATAATAGCCTATTATCAACAAAGAGTTAATCAATCAATCATATCCAAAATAGACAAAAATACTCTTGGTTTCAAGGCTATCCCCATAGTATGAAAAAAATGACCTTTCTGGGTCAAGATCATAAATCCAGTCAATAATGTATCCAAATTATAGAAAATGTTATAGATAGAAAATGATAGTCTATAGAAATGATAGATAGAAAATGATATATATAAAATGTTATAGTAACGTTTATGATGAGTTGAGCTGCTTATTCACGAACTAAAGTATTCTGTCTATAAATATTTTCTGGTGATTTTACAAAACAACTCTTTAACAAAAAACAACGGCAGAGGCAGAAGTAAAAACTAGCAAATAAAAATAGCATTAATAGAATTGTATGTCTATAAATTGTACTGTATAGTAAAAAAAACAGCTTTTTGAGTTATAGTAAATAATTATTAAATTAGCAACTTTAATATAAATACATAACTAGATTCTCTACGGCTGCTGTTTCTTGATGAACCTAAAAGGCTATACAAGATACTGTACACAGGACCCCTCCTCTTTGGAGGTCGGATAAAAATGTGTTCTATCCTTATATAAATAGAATTAATGATTAGATTAGCATCGAACAAGATTCAGGTAATTGAACGGAAATGCCAAGGCGAGGGGTCATTGCGGTTCCGGATCGTCTTGTGGTTCACGGTATTATTAATGGTGGGGCCATCAAACAAGCGGTTCGAGAGCATTGAATAATAATATAATTATTAAACGCCTCAAATAGTTTGACTGGTTTCTAGCATCTTAATGGGGTAAAGAAAATGAAAATAGAATATGAAAAGTCAATTTTTTTTGGGAAAAAAATAAATAAATATACCCCTATTATGTCCAAATATTGGCACGTCAAGTAGTTTCAAGCCACCGTTATTTACAGAGAGATATTGAAGAGTATCTTAAAAGGTGCAAGTTAGTAGCGGGCGACATGAAGCAGCAGCAGACGACATGTCGCAGCGACACTACTGGTTTCTATGTATTTCTATGAAATTACATTCGTAGTTAGCGACACGAAGCTAGCGAGGTAATTTTATAGAAATACATAGAAACCGGTAGTGTCGCTGCGACACGTCGTCTGTTGCTGCCTCATGTCGCCCGCTTCCAACTTGTACCTTATAAAGTTAATTTGCGTCTCAGTATAGGTACGGGGTTAGCCATTCATGCATGTTCTATTAAAAGAAAAACAAAACAATACTTTTTATACAATAATACTCAGGATTTAGGTCCGAAAATAAGTCACGCTATTAATAATACAATAAGAATACCATAATACATAAAATTCTACCTAAATAGAAGTGGTTTTATTAACATAACGGCAACTTCATATGAGTCATTAAGGCCCGGTTTTTTGATCCCAAGTTAACTCAACCAATGGTTAAATTATGCTAACTAATGGTTTCAAAACGCGTTTTTTCATCAATATTTGTCTATCAAAGTATCAAATAAGTTGTAGAGTTAATAAATTAATCATTTGTTAGGATAAAAATTGACGAATAAACGCGTTCTAACGAAGTTTGAAACCATTAGTTAGTATATTTAACCATTGGTTGACTTAACTCGGGCTAAAAAAACTGGGCCTAAACCAGCCGCTTCTTCTTCACGTTAGTTTATAAAAATCTAAAAATATCTGGAAACTTGATTGTTTACCAAAATAGATCCTTGATTGAGTCATATATGATGCGTATTGTATATTATTTCTCAGTGATTCCGTATAATGTCATAACAATCTTTACTATAGGTAGGAATGTAGTATATACCTTCGAAGGTTAATCAAACCATATTATTATGTCATCTGAATAGTATTTTTATTGTAATCAGTTTTATTTGTGGTTCTTGTTTACGTAGACCATCAATGTGTTATGTGGTATAATTACGTGACTTATGATTTCGAAATAAAAAACATTGTTTTTTTATTGTTTTTTCAATTTTGTTCTGTCAGATTTTTCATAGCTATGGACATTTAAACTTTACATGGTGTTAAAGCAACTAATACGGACTACTTCAATAAAACTTTATCTTTGTTAACTTCACATTCTACGTGCTTGACATTATCAGAAAAAGAACCTCTAAAATTGTAGAGTTATTATTGTAAATTTAAACCTAATGGCCGAATCCTAAAACTTCAATCAGTTTGAAGCTGTTATGTCTCGAGCTGTTTCTGTTACTTTATGGTGTCATTTAAGAACGTGGTAAAGTTAATTAGTATTATTCGGAGGTTACACAATCAAATAATAATGATCACGTCTTGCGTAAGTCAAAAATAAAATATCATTAAAAGTAGAAAACAAACAAACTCAAGGACCAAGAAGGCACTTCTATGTTAATTTTATAAATTAATAATAATTAAAAGATCAAATCTTTTATCTCAGAATTAATAAATAAAGATTATTGTAATATTAAATTCGTTTTTATTGAATCTGACAACTGCTCAAAATCAAACGTTCTAAACCAACGACAACACAACCAAAAAGTTTATTCTTGATGGAATCATACTTATACATTCAATTGTCCAATAATTAAAAGGTTTATAATTGGACATATAATTAAATATTTTATCGATACTAGCTACTAGTTAACCTATATATATTATAGCTATATAAAGCTATTTCCGAAAAATAAGTAAATTATTCATTATTCATTTTATTCATGAAAGTAGGTTAAGTTCCTTTCCATAAATACCTTATGAATTGTACGCAAATTCTTTTAGTAAAAACACTAGTATCGTACAAGTATAAAAAGAATACACTTTTATTAAAAATTCAAATCATTTAGCATTTGTTTCTTCAGAAGCTTCGTTCAAATTTGTATAAATTTAGTCTAGTGTAAACTGTCACGTTAATATACAATACAACCTTATTTTTTGTTAGGTACTAAGAAAGCTGTACTTGCTTTTACTTACTGTAATTGTTTTCTGATGTATTGTTTTACTATTTAATAAATAAATAAACCTATGAATCAATTGTTCAGAATCAGTTACAAATTTAGATCAGTTACCGAGTAAGAATATTTTGAAAATGCCGCCCACGCGCCGTGGGTGTTTTTTTCGCGAACTAGGGGCGAGACAAGTATGAAACTTTGCGAGATTTCGTCATACAGTTAAATTTTGTATCGACTTTCGTTAAATTAAAATGTTTTGTGAATATATTCGACAGTCTTGGTACCTAGGACAAACCGTTGTGTGATGAACACGATCATCTGTTCTGTGTCTGGGTGTAATAATGTATAATATGTTTGAATTTATAAATAAGTAAGTATGTTTATCAGTTGTCTTGTTGCCATAGTACAGGCTATGCCTAGTTTGGAATGAGATGACCGTGATGAGATGTCCCAATATATTATTAATATTTATCGGTTTTAGTATAGGTATACTTAAAATAAGGTTGTATAATTCGAATTAAATAGCAGAAGTTCTTAACATACTTAGCTGGATTTTTTTTAACCGAAGGTGCAAGAAACTGTCAATGAACGTGATCATAATTACGCTTACAATTTTTTTTTCCGGCAACTGATATACAAAGAGGCAATAACAGAATAGACAAACGTGATATCTGTCAGGCGAAACACAGTGGTACCATTTTAAGGGTCGGAGTGTAATCAGCACTTAACCATTCAAAAACAATATCGGTTGGTGCGTAATGGTCTTACGACATTTACGCAAAGGAACAATTTGCATTCTTGCGAACGACCCACAAACTTTAATGTGAATGTAATGTGTGTAATTTCAGCGTACGCCATTGAAACAGCTGATATTGTTAAAGGAACAACAAACTTATTTACTTGGTTAGTTTGATGTCAAGGCTTAGCAGTGTTCCCAAACACTCGGACTCCTCGCCTTTCGACTGACATCGGTCGATCGGTCGAGAATGTTTCAAAGTTTATTATTATTTGTTCGATAATTGCCGCTGTTTTTGGATTTGATTTTGTAAAAACGCCTTTGAGGTGTCAAGCAACTATACCCAAACAATTTATAATTACTATGGTATATTAAATTTATTGACTTTCTATTAAAGAATATTAATTTAATTCGGAACTCGCAAAACGTTTGGTCGACGCTACCCATGACCAAAGGGCTGGCATATTTTTGGCACAGTGAATTAGTATTGCTATTCAACGTGGCAATGCTGCCAGCCTTTGGGCACGTTTCCCGTCATTGACAAAGATGACGATGATTTTTTTATGCTTGTTAGCCTTTATTTTGTAATCCATTTTACTTAATAATGGTTAGCAAGTCTTCTTTTTATAGATAGTTTATATTTATCTTATTAGTTTTTAGTTTAGTTTATTTTTAATTTTTAAAGGTTTTATTATGTTAAAATATATAAAACTAGTTTTAGCTTGAATTCTGAACGTATACGAGTCATCCTTTCAAATTCCATTGTATTAAAGTACGAATAAATCGAAATGTAACTAGGGAGACTATCAAAACTGTCCGAGAAACAAATATTATTTGTTTATAAATGAGAGTTAGTGTAATAAATTATGTCGATGTATCTCGCTTATCTGAGGGCCCGATATTGTACGTGCGCCTCCGAATCTGGACAAACCGTAACCTTTTTATACAGGTATGCTTAATAATGTTGTGGGCCACTGTTTCTCAAATAAAGTAGCGTTGTTGTTATTTCAAAATAGATATTTATTGGAAAATTATTTTAAGTAGGTATTAGATTTGTTTTAATTTACTTACTTATGCAGTCTACGTTATATACTACGTTATATTGCGTATTACGTCCAATATTGCGTTACGTCGAACCTGTATTTATAGTATTGTTATTACTTTGTTCTTAATGATGCAGTTTGTTCTCCGCGGTTTCACCCACGTAATTCCCGTTCCCGAAGACTTATCAGGATAAAAAGTAAGAGATAATACGATAATACGATACTAGTATTCCTCTGCCAAACTTAATCCAAATTCGATAAATCGCTCTGGCGTGATTGAGAAACAAACATTCATCTACCCGAACTTTCCCATTGAAAATTAGTGTAGAGAATAAAAGAGTTCTTGTGGAAAACTAAACACCCCACCCCTCCATACTTCGTTCCTCCATCTGCCCTCAGGACACGAGCTGCAGTGGCCCACTTGGAAATGTCTCAACCGGTTACGGACCCAAGTGGGTCGCTGTAAAGTAAACCTGAGTAAGTGGGGCATGATCGACCCTTCACAAATGCAAAGTGAATGTGGTTTCCCATGTCAAGATATGGCGCATCTTCTGTGATGCCCATCCTGCAATCTCCAGGACGTAATGGAAGTCAACGACTGTGCCATCCGAGTAGCAACTTTTTTGTCTGATAAAATTTGACAATCATTGACACGAAAAGAAGAATCTTAGTAAGATTATCGTGTTGGGGTTACACAATTTCACAACTTAATGCCAAAATGTTCCACCAGTGTTATAACTTTGTTAAGCTTCGTATTAAAATTCGCGATATGCTGTCGGTAGCAAGATTTACAAATAATCAAGCGACACAAACTTGATAAATTAATACCTGTCGATAACAGTAGATTGAAAGACAGTTTTCCTATTAATAGTTCAACAGTTTCCTAGTAACTATGAATTCTTGGTCCAGCTCGTTTAGCGCTTGAACTTAAAAAAGGTCGCTTTGTCTTATTTACTTTGAAGGATCTTTCACTTGTATAGAATGCCAATGCTTTGTCTTGAAAAAGCTTTAAACAGGAAATGTTTACCAAGATAATATAGAATATAATTTATTTTCTCTTTTGCACGGTACAAGTACAGAGTAACAATTTTGCATTTATTTAGAGACTGGTGTCTGCTATAGGTAAAACTTGTGCTGCAGATCACCAGAATGACAAAATATCCATAGGGCTAGATCAGTTAGTTCAAAATTTTGAGAGTGATAAATATTTCCAGCGGAAATATGATGTGATTGTATTGTGATATGAATATTAGCTTAAGGTAGCGGTTTATTTGAAAAAAAAAATATAATACAAATTGGTATTTGACATCTTCAACCCGCAATAAGCATATAGTGATCAATGCTCATTCTTTCTCTTGTAATAAGAGGTCTGCGAAACATTAGACCAAACTCAACAAACTCTCATTATATGCGTAGGTAGTCGGTAGCAGTCCGGATTATAAACTACATCAATAGTAATTTTAAACACTAGAAAGCTAATAACAAAGTCTAATCTGTAAACCAGAAAAACTCACCCAGACGCGTTGGAAGACTATACAATACTTTTGCAAGATTGTTAATAAGAAACTAAGGCTTTCCCAATCAACCAGAAAAACAAGAAATCAATCTAATTCGAAGATTGCAATTTGTACGTATTTCGCAAACAAAAAGTTTGATAAGACAAGGTTCGTAATGCAAAGCCAACTTCACGGTTTATCAGGCGATTCGATCACGAACTGACGGAGATAAGTATCTACATTTGTATAGGAAATCTTCTATTCGTTGCGTAAGATAATGAGGAGATATTGGCGGAAAGGTGAAGATGTCGGGTTTTCTGCAAACAGGCCGGCACGAACGCTTTCGAAAAATCATTCGTATTAGAAGCTTCAAAATTTGTATTAGGAATTGTTTCAAAATTCAAAATCTCCATACCACATGATGAAACCGTTTACAAATAGTTATATCGTCGACAGTGTACGGGCTATTGGGACTGTATTTTTTTTTCAAATGTTTTTGTAGATTACTGGAAATCGAATTCGAGATGAACGTAGATAGAAACAATCGATGGATTGTGTTAATCACGATATTGCTAGAAAGGATGTTCCTTGTGAGATTATGTGAGATAGAGAAGTATGGAGGTATAAGACATAGAACCTAGGATATGGGAAGGAGGATGGTAATGATAATGGGGAAGTGCTGGGCAAAGGTAGGTTGTAAAGGTAGAAGGACCTTTACCCACCTTTCTCCTTTCAAAATGGACGTCTAATAAAATGTTAGTAATATAATTATGCTATAATATGTTAATGATGTCTTCAAAAACAAAGTATAATTATGTGTAAAGAATATATTAGTATTTAAATTTTGAATCGCTTATAATTATTTTTTGATATGAAATATTAATGATATAAGTTTTCATTTTTACGCATATTTCGCCAATGAATATTAAACCTTTGCCTTCTTTCTTACTGACGACCTCCGTGGTCGAGTGGCGTAAACACCGGTTTTCAAGGTGTCGCCAGCTCTGAGGTCCCGGGTTTGAATCCCCGGGCGGGTCAATGTAGAAAATCACTATTCTACATTGTCTCGGGTCTGGGTGTTTGTGGTACCATCGATGTCTCCGATTCCATAACACAAGTGCTGTAGCTACTTACTTTGGATTCGGAGCAATGTGTGTGATGTTGTCCACATTTATTATTTGTATCTCCTGGAATCTATCTCTATCCTTACAATAGATAGAGATAGATTCCAGCAGCTGGTAGGCGACATTCATTGATTGGAGTCGCACTTAAAAAAAAAGAAGTGGTTTTTAAATATAAGGTGACACCATAAGGGCTACAACATATTACATAGAAGCCATTAGACTACCGCCGTCTAATGGCTAGGGCGTCGGACTTGCGATTATGTGGTTGCGAGTTCGAATCCCACCCATTACACTACCGACGTAAACCCAGTCGTTACACAAGCATCTTAGCTTAACACGAGGGGTTAACGAGATTACCAGTAATGTGCGACCCACATTGCTAGTAATCTTAAAAAAAAAGCATTTCCAAGAGTTGCGTTAAAATATCAATTAGTGCTCAAACTTCTAGTTCAGGCAATAGAAGAAAAATATGAATCTGTAAAAGAATAAATATGTGTTTTATATTAAATAATTAACATAACGTAGTAGGAATAATTTATAATTTGATTGTATCAAATATCAAGCTCTTGATAAAACGAATAAACGAAATACCGGACGTTTTGCAATAAATTATGAACCTTTATGATTCGTTAATTTAATTATCATTTCATGAAATCTCTGGTACAGATTACTGGGTAGTTAAACAAAATAATCGTCGTTATTCTAAGGCCTTAAGGTTCAATTTCGAGCATAAAAGGGAGAGTCTACTCTGGAGCAATAATTCTTAATAAAATTGTGTACAAGACTTATTACCTTAAATCAATATTGATGATATTATTATAAATTTCTGTATTGCATTATTTAACAAATTTGATATTGGTATGAAATAATTAATGTGAAATTATTTCATTGAGTTTGGTCTGCAATGCATATACCCAGGTAAAGAAGGAATTATGATCGTGCTCATCACACAAAGATTTCCCCTGGATGGGAATTGAACACATGACCTCCGGTTTAGAAGTAGAAGTCAGAGTCACTAACCACTAGACCAGCAGGTCAGTCTAAATGAGATGGTGTTTTCTTTTCATCCCACTCTGTGTCTAGCCAGACCGCATATTACGTTTTAGTTGAAGTAATCACTTAGGGGGTATGCTCAACCCGTCAAAAACCATTGTATTATCGTATCAAGTAAAGCACGCGTAAAATAGGGTTACGTATTCATCCGGAAAAACCGAGAGATATGACCACGTTATTTATGCAGTTCGTTTCATGTAGTTCGTTGGAAACCAAGTACTTTTTATATTAATACCAGTATAAATTTCCCACTGTTGGGCACAGGCCTCTTCTCATATAGAAAAGGAACGAACATTGTTCACCACGCTCGCTCACTGCGGGTTAGCGATCACGGTGATTTCCTTTACTGAATGTCAATTATGTCTTAGAATAATTTAAGAAAGTATTTGCTTGAAGTGGGATCGAACCTGCAACATTGTCCACGAAAATCCGTTCATTGAACCGCTAGGCCACCACCACTTTTTACAACTTGGTGACTATATGGTATTTTAATTTGTCGTTTTTTATGTTACATTATTTTATTAGACTTAAAATAATGTAACATAAAAAACGTAGTAGTGTAACGTAACGTAGGTAAATTATATAAATATTATAAGGTAGCCTTTTAAATACCTTAAATGTCAATATACATTAACTATAGGTTTTGTTTACGAATCCGCCCGCGTGGGCGTCGGTTATAAATAGGCTGAAATATTTCCAAAAAAAACAAACAAAGAAACTCTTCGACTTTGTAATGTTAGTATAATATAAGTATATGTACCAAATGATATCGATATTTTAAGCTATAATCATTAACCCAGTTTTTATCCATGTATTTCAGTTCAATTTCCAATGTACCTACTGATTTGTTATAAATTTATGGTTCAGATAATTAAGTATTGTAATAATTGTACCTTATAGTCCGAAATTAATTATAGACAAAGAACAAAAAATTGTAGTACTTAGTCAACACTTATAATTACGACGGTCCCTACGTACAAGCCCCTAAGTGGTAGATACGTGATTTGCATGTTTTGTTACCGTAACCTTCAGGGCCATCTACACTATCATTTAGTTTAATAAAAAACAGTCTAAGTTGTCAAATTCAACCTTAAATCCACACACGAAATTTCCCATAACTACAATATTTACTATAATTTCCATCGTAGAACAACAATAGTGGCAGTTCGGTAAGTTTACGTTGAACATTCTATCGTATCATACCGCGGCTCTCCCGCAACTGCCACTTGCGGGGCATACGCTCGCACCGGTGGCAAAAACGGTCATGTTTTGTTTTGCAGTGTAAATAAACAAACAAATTTAAGTAACTAAGTATGCTTCGGAAGGTAAATAATACAAGTTGTCGCAATGGGCAACCGCGTAAAACATAGAAAACAGTTTCAAGTGTAAAAAGGAAAAGTGATTTGACCAAAACTCATACAGGTAAGATATTTTTAGAATTCCGACGTATTTTTTTGTATCTGGTAGTTACGTTGTTTTACATGGGATAAATTAAAACTAAAATGCAGTGAGTGGTAAATAAGTGATTTTACGCCGGAACAAAAACAATGATTTTATTCATATCTACTACTTACGTATGTTTTCATCGAAATGATACTTTGATCCTGTCAGTTACGAGTTACGACTTGTGAATTTATGATAATTAAGTAAATCATATTTTCTTTTTTTGCTCCGCATCTAAGGAATCTTACTGACGATGAACACCTTGATCATAATCAAACAAAATACGATTGAGTTTTTTGTTTAAATGCAAACAAAAGAAGCCTATGTAACAGATTAATCTCACGAAGAAACTATTTTTCGCTCGAATGGATTAAAAGTCACAGATCTATTAGAAATTTCGCAGCCAGAATTAGATTCTACCTATATACAACCTAACATTATTTCATATACATTATGCTCGAATCCAACTCCTCGATCTGAAAAAGGCTACAAGGTTGAAGCTTATGCAGAATTACTTACCCTTTCGTATCAGCCTACGCACCCGTGTTTAGCCACTCTTGTTACTGAATCAGACTTGACCTGTTATCACATCAGAACATGGCATGATCCAAAAAGAAACAAAGCTAGAAGAAATTAATGTCTTGTCCGATGCAAAGCAACCATTAGATACAAGTACACCCTTAAGGTCTCCTTCTTTATTGACTATAATGCAAAATGTTGAATCAGAAACTTGTTAGTTTATTTGAAATTGAAACCCTAACTCTATCTGTGTGTCACTGAAACTATTAATGACGAGATTGGTGAGACTATGGATAAGGACATTACTAATATCTCACATTCAGAAGAAAGACAAACAAAGAAGAAAAGCAGGGTGAAGAAAAGAACTGACTTGAGAAGAATACGCAAAGAGAACAAAGCTGAATAGATAGATAGCAAGAGAAAACAGTAAAAAAACAGGGCCTAAGTTACGTAGTCGAAATGGAAAAGTATGATCCGAAAAGTCTATACTACCTGCTTGCAGTGATGAGTGCCGATTAAAGCGACAAAACAGAAGAAGAAGTTAGGAAACAGATTTTTAAGCAATTCTGGTCTCTTGGTGATCGATTCCGGATGTGGGATTTCTTTGTTTGCTGGTGTTAAAGAATCAGTAAGAGAAGGATTACAACCAGAGGGCCCATCAAAAATATTATTTTCTGTCAAGTATTTCTCTCCTAGAGTTTTTGATCTACCAAAAAGTCTAGGAGACGGCAGAGACGAACGAGATACCGTGTGTAAATATATGTTTTTGCACACCTTTACTATTGGGGAAGACGTCGTACAAACAGCTTTGAATAAGTAAGAGTCTGCCCGTGACCATGAGACCTGCAAAGGTGTTGAAACGTCGGGAACTAAAATCTAAAATAAACCGCGATAAAATCCGTTTAAAGTAGTTTTATTTCAATGTCTAATATTCGCGTAAACCTCAGAAAACAATATAGCTTTGAATAAGTTTAATGAGACTGATGTACTTGCAACAAGTCGTGCTAAGAGAAGACGCCATACTAAACATCGTAAAGTAGAATGATAAAATGATTAAAAACGTTTGTGACCAGGTAGAATCATTTACTCCGGTGGAGTCTCATTATACTCGGAAAGAATCGTCAACGTTAAGCATATTTAGATAGTGAATTGAACATGACAAAGATGTTCAAATTCTACAAAGTGTGGCTACCACAGGCAGAAACGAACGTTTTTAATTTCACGATGAAGTGAGCCAGGCATACACAGGCTCTTTATCAATCCCTGAAGAAAAATTTGTAGATCTCAAATATCTTTGTGAACACAACATAATTCCTAGACAGTACTATTTATTTTATGAGTCTCTTGCTTCCGGTGATTTAATTGTTTCAAATTCTGATGAAGAGGAGTCGTTTCTCAGTTAAGTATTGTGTATAAGTCTGGTGAAATTTAAGTCTGGTGAAAAAATAAAAGTATATATTTTAATAATTCAGTTGTATTTGTTTTATAATGGGTGTTTATTACTAGAACAAAGGTTTTTGATTTATTTTATTTTATAAAAGATTTAGATATTGTTAGACAAACTTTAATTAGTCATTCCCCTAAGGAAAATGTGATTTGATTACTTCTTAAGTTTGAAGTTGACAAATAACGAAGACAAATACATCTATATTTTCTTTTATTATCGCGTATTAAATCGTTCTTGGTGTCGTTACTATTATAAAGAATAAGGTTATATAATAGAAAAAAAGGCTGAATAATTAATAAAACATTAAAGACTGTCTCAAACTGTTGATTAATAATAAAAAATATATTTAGTAAAATAATTGTTTTTAACCTGTTGTAAAATCCCCGTATAATATTGAATTATTAATTGCGCAGTTAAGTAAGTGCGTAAACAACTTAAATACTGATTACATTATTTTTTAAATTATATTACCCACGATATTACCCACGTACAATTTCATAAATGGCAATTACAACTCTAAATCATTAAAATACTACCACGTAAAAGTTATTAAGTACCACTTAATCTATTTGTTATAGGGATGATTCCGATGTATATAAGTGATAATTAATACACTAAAAAGGACTTTTACATCTTACTTTAACATTTTTTATAAAATATCTATTACAATAAAGCGCCATACAAAATTTCAAGACTCTACGTTAAATAGAACTCATTACACATGCGTTTGAAACTTAGAAACGCTCTCCTGTAAAATTTGTCATTTGCAGATAAGGGTTTATTCGTAGGGACCGTCGAATTTAGTACATTCACGCAGAAAAGTGATTAAGTAACACATTTAAAATAGTTGGTACTTGGTCAGCTACACATAATTATTGAAGCGGCGCGAAGCATAATGACTCGGACTTGCGATCATGTGGTCACGGGTTCGAACTCCACCCATTGCACTTCCGACGAGAATTCACTCGTAACACAAGCATATAGCTTACCACGAGGGGTTAACAAGAATACTAGTAATGTGCGACCCACAAAGTTGTTCAAAAAATAATATATAATTAGTACATTCACGCAGAAAAGTGATTAAGTAACATATTTATTTATGCATGCAAAAATTTGCAAATGTTATCGTCAGAATTTCCATAAACACTTAACATCGCAATACTGTAATATCCAAGTTGGTGACTTAAACGTTTACCTGTGACCTTCACAGGTCACTCGGTCAAGGTCCTTGCCACACAAGTGCCTTTTTGCAATGGTTTTAATATTTATAAGAACAGAAGAAAAATTAGGCCTCACCATGACGAAATTTTGAAAGGACCGATAATTAGATTCGGATTCTGTTATAATTTCTGACCGGCTTTTCGTAGTACATTCTATTTTTCATCTACAATACATCGGTCACCTTATGATTATATGACGTTGTTGGGCATTATGGACGAAACATCAATTTTTAGCAATGATGGGCGCCGAAACTACTTTAGGTTTTCGAAGAATAATATTTCTTCATTCACGTTTGGCTTTTTAAACTTATAAATTACGTCTTCGGTCGTACATTTTTTGGATGTTTTCAATTTTTTTTGATTGTCGTTCACCAAAATCAATTTGCGATTATGGATATTTTATGTAATAATACTTGTTTTAATTAATATTTAAACAAGGTAATAAATTATTGTGATCATAGGTCACCTATGACGAGGTCAAGAACTAATATAACAGGAACAGGTATATGATCATTTTTCATATAGATCAAATCCGGCAACGCAAGTGTCTGCTGTAAAAACTCAAAAAAAAAAGGTCTTAAATAATAATTTTGTATTTAAAAAGAACGATAAATTTAAATTAATAATTTGGTTGACAGACTTTTCGAAATTAACAAAGCCAAAGTTGACTGATTAAATTAATTTGTAAGTGGATATTTAAATGTTGAATAGGTATTTAATTATTTATTCAAATTATTACACGAAAAATATTTACAATTTATAATAACCTATCAAAAATTAAAACTGAACTAAACTAAAAACTTATAAATCAATAAAACTATTCATCTAAATATAAACAATGAAATTAAGTATATTTGTTGTATAAATACTGTCCCACTGAGGGGTACAGGTCTCACCATTCCTTTTGTGATCCTGAGATATCCTGCCAGTGGCTCAGGAAGGCATCAGGTGCGTCTCGCCATGTCTGCCACTTCCAGAATGGGTGTTTATTTCCATGCATCATATACACGTCAGTTAATCATTTCCCAGCTGAGACACCGAGCTTAAGTGTCTCGGTGGTATTCATTGGATATCATTGTAGATCCTTACTTACAGGAGTTGCAATGATGGGCACGTTTGGCTGGCAGTCCTATAAAAATTACAGACTTGTAGTTTATATGGAGGAAGACTGCAGAATGCAATTTTTTTATAATTGTGCATTAAAAGTCAATTAAAATCAAACTCAAAATTTAAACGAATTACGGTCGACTTACGACGACTATTGGACCTTGATGACTATTATTAAATCTTCACAATCTGATAATTCACACGGTAGCCCAATGGAAGAGTGAGCCAGTTATAACGTAAATATAATAATTTAACAACTGTCCAAGGCCTATTTATAATTACCACAGATCAATACAGGATTATTTTTTTATGGAGTGCGTATATTCTACGAAGAAATCAGGTGCATAAAACTCAACAGCTTTCCACAAGGAACGTCACGTGACTTATATTTGTATAAAAATTCACTCCATAAAAATAATCCTGCATACTTTCCGACGTACGAATTATACCTTTGCAATTCACCCTTTACTCAACAAATCCGTCAATTTGTTTCTAGGTATACACAAACACAAAGTTTACACAAAATATTTTCCAATCGAATATAGATTTTATAAACATCGATCCAGATGTGTTTGTAGCTACAGATGTGCGTGATATATTATCTAAATGTAAACTCCATTATGTAAATATTAACAGATAATATTTACTTGGACAATGGAAACGTTTCACGCTACCATTAGGGCCGGCTTTGACGGTACGTCCGAACGGAGGTAAATTCGGCCGTGGACGGTGCGCTGGGAACAGAACGACGTATTTTGAGCGTCTTCATCAATTAGCCGGTTGGAACGACCGTGCGAGACCAGCTTAAGTTTAAAGGAACAATTTAATGGGATTGTGAATCCATATTTGTTTAAAGTTTATGATGTTAACAGATCTCACATTAGCGGTCGGAATTATGGGAACCCGTGGGTGAAAAGGTATATGTAAGCTTTATTGTTTTATTTCTGAAGGCTTTAAGAATCTTAATTTCTAGAAAATTATCGAATAGCTCTCTATAAGATTCATTGTCTTTGAACGGTCTTGGGACATCTCACACACGGCCATCTGATCCCAAACTAGGCAGAGCCTGTACTATTGCAATCAGACAACTGATAAACATACTTACATATTTATAAATACATACATAATTACATATTATATATAAATAACATCCAGACACAGAACAAATGATCGCGCTCATCACACAAAGATTTGTCCTGGGTGGGAATCGAACCCACGACCTCCGGCATAACAGTCAGGGTCACTAACCACTAGACCAACAGGCCAGTGAACTTAAATACTATATAATCATCCTCATTTATAACACATCCAGACTCTCCACGAGGCTACACGAGGGAACACGAGTGCAAGAGCGTTCGTGTCCCCTCGTCTTCCCTCGGCTCGCCTCGCTGTCGTTCTGCTTTATGCCCGTATTTCAGAGGCGAGTCAAAGGTCGTAATGTAGGTAGAAGACATAGCGGGATACTCAATAAATAATAATAATAATAATAATCGTTTATTTCAGGCAATATAAAACAATGCAAAACAAAGCTTACAGAGGCCCATATTATATATACCTTACAGACTAACATACATACAAAAATATAAACTTATAAATAAGTCACGTTTTCGCGACGTGTGACGCAAGTTCTGTGAGATCCGGAGGACGCCGGCGGCCACGGAATTTCCTAAATACGACCCCTTTCGGCCACAGTTCCTCTTTCAGAATCGCCGATAATCGATCGGTCGGGACGCGTACAACAAACGAGTTGAAGTTAACTGTGTTGCGCGATTCCAACTTCTCGACCACAAACCGGGTCTTCATTTTCTTCTCCAAGTACTCCATCACGTCGGAGGCCTTCGTGAGGAAGTGGAGACGGGACACATACACATGCACCACAGGAACAGCGGGGTGCAGGATATGTTCTGTCGGTGCGGTGCCACACAGGTTGCGGCGAAGAGGCCTTTTCTTCTTTCTCTCAACCTTAGTAAAGCCCTCCTCATCCGGCTGACGTGGTAGCGCCGCACTAGGAAGGCGTTCGTTGCGGGTGCTCCCGGTAGCCTTCCCGGTCCTCAATATATTGCTCGCTTTGGGTGGCTGGCGGGCAGCAGCAGCGGCGTAGTGACGTTGAGGCGTTGACGTCACGACGACAGGCGATACCTCCGCGGGGGGAGGCGCGGGGCGAGGCGCAGGCGCCGGCTGTGTCTCAGGTGTCGCACACATGAAACTTGCTGACACGACTTTGCATGCGCCGCGTCGCGTGTTGATGTTATTGACCTCCGGTGAACTACTTACGGCCAGCGATTTACGCAATGATGTAACTTCGGCACGTAGCTCACTAATGGTGTCTTGCGAAGCCTCCAACTTCAACACTACCTCCGCCAGGCTGGCTTTCAGAGTTGTGATGTCCTTGAGCAACCTGGTAACATCGACGTGGTCAAATGTCACTGGCGGCAACTTGTGTAAGTTTTTCGCCACAAACGACGGCACGTCATCAGGATCCGTTGTCTTCAGGAGATTGATGATGTCCTGAAGACTCTTCTCACCCTTGTCGTCCTTACGGCGGGATGGCATTCTGTCGATCTGTCCGACCGACTTATACAGCAGAGTTTTTGCAGATGTTATCTCCTCTGCATTAAAGTTGGACTTGCAGATCTGGATGATGCTGATCTCGTCCATGGTGTCGATGGCGTGTTGTAAGAACGCCAACACTTCATTAGCTATGAGTTGGTCGGAACTCAAGACCATTGTAGCGTGCGTCGGCCTATGCCGCGCAAATCGCGAATATAATGATTTTTTATTATTATATTCGTATGCAGTGGGCGCGTCCTATACCTAGCGCGCACCGCACCGCACTCTAAAGCAAGAGTGTGGATGGATAGTACTCCTGCAGTATCCCCTCGCCAAGGCTCGTGCCGAGAAGATCAGGGAGGCGCCTCGCAAGTGTCTAGGCATTAAATATGTTACCCCCGGTATTTCTTGATTTTTGTACTACTGCAAATAACTCACAAACGTTAAGAGTTCAATCAATCTGCGAAACCAAATATTCCCACTCCGTAATCGAATATTCCATTGTTTTTAAAACTCTGTTGTGCCAATATAGGCATTGTACGGCGTATTTTCGTGATTGTGTTTTGTCAATGGTTTGACAGATGGTGCAGATGTAATCTTTACAATATAGGTATTTCTCGCCTTTACATAAAAATGTTTCATAAGGTCTTGGGGAGTCTCTCTTGGAATATAAATTGTGGGAAGCGAAAGGTAATACCATCCCTCACGGTAGGTGCACATTGAGTGCCAAGTTACCAAGATGGATGGCATTCCTTTAAAAATTTACTTCATATTACATGATAAGGAATTATATTTACTAGCTACATGAATATTGCAATATACTCATGGTGATGAAAAAATAATATATAAGGATAATAAACGAAAAATGTGCATATTTATAATTCTGTAACTCTGAATAAATATTTGTTTGCCGGATTTCGTTTTTTTAATACAATTCTGTTTCTTCTAGCCTAGCCTATTCCATACATAAAAGATGGCGCGACTGCCAATCTCCATAATATTTTACTCAGTTCAAATCAGTATCCCATGTAGGTATCAATGACTCAAATTATAAATTAACAATCTCGCTGATACACTCGTGTCTACAATACAAGATAATAATAATATATTAATATTATGAAATACCCTAACGTTGGGAACCGTCAAAAAATGTCGTTTAAGAATGTGAAACAGTTGACATTTTGTATTAAATATTGTCTAGTTTGATTTATTAAAAATGTCGGTCTATTGGATTGCTCTTAAATAACGTGGAAACATTTGTAAGGAGTGGCGACTAAAAATGTAATTCGGCCCATATATGGAAAATGCGAAATTCAGTTGTTTTTCGATGGCATAATATTAATTTGAAACTGCATTTTTTATAACCCCCTTCCCAGATAACCTCGAGAGAGACTGTAACTGCTTCGCACGACTATAAAATGCAATCTTGCAGTTATTACCTTGTTCTATAAATTTAAATTTTACTTCATGTTATACTGAAAGAAGAAAACTTTAGTAAGCCTAGAAACCTTAGTATTAAATATTCTATTAATAACATGATGACTTGTCCTATTAAAATGGGGCTATAAATTATGAAGCCTATAGGCTATGGGCTATCGTGGCTAAGTGTAAGCCGGACGGTTTGACCTAATAGACGTTAAGAAGCTTTACTTTTCGACTGGGTTGCAAGTAGATAGTTTCTACTGGGTCGTTGGTTGCAAGCAGTCTGCTTGGCTCACCCAGTGGTTCACGGCCGTTGCAACCAAAAAGGCAAATGTATGCATTTAATCTCGTGACGTAATTTTATATCATTATGTCAAGCATCACAACTACACCTCAGTACCTATTCTCTTCTTTCATTAAATTTTATTGTATGACTACATTAGAGGTAGCTTGAAAGTAGCGCCCATGAATAAAAAGGTGAGAGGTAAGCGTTTGTCGTGGTGTGGACATGTTATGAGGAGGGATGAAAGTCACGTAACTAAAAAAGTTATGAGTATGACTGTGGATGGGTATACAGGCAGAGGGAGACCGAAAAAGAGATGGATGGATTGTGTGAAAGATGATATGAGAAAGAAAAGAGTGGATGCCGCGATGACTATATTACTTGTCATCGCAGCGGAGATAAATGGAAGGAAAATACGCATTGCACCACCCCATATGAATGGGGTAAGGGAAGGGAGAAGAAGATTCAATTTTATTGTATACTAGTTGTCAGGGCAAACTGTGTTCTGCCATAATAAAAAAAATCTGGAGAGGGTCACCCCTAGTGTGAAAATTAGATGTTGGCCGATTCTCAGACCTAACCGATATGCACCCAAAATTTCATAGAAATCAGTCCAGCTATTTCGGAGCAGTACACGAGAAGTTTATTTATTTAGATGTAATTTATTGATTTGTACCCAGAAGTGTATGCCTTGCTCATTATGGAGTCAGCCGGCGTACATCACAACTTTAACTCTCGCGAGACAGAACTTCAATATCAACACGCATGCCTTGTTTTCACAAAGTTAGGTTTCCTGAAGTAGTTTTCAAAATTGATATAAAATAAATTGACATGTTTTTCTTACTATATGATAAGAAATTCTGTAACAATTTACCGTCAGCAGATTCAAGAGCACTAGGTATGTTAAAAAGATGTTTTCAGTTATTTAACGTTTACACCTAGTAGCCCAAAAAATGTGAAGTTTTTGATTGATTATATCCACAGATAATTAAAGTTTCTGGGATCCTGAAACATTGTAAATACATATATATATATAGCCTTTCGCAGTCCACTGCTGGACATAGGTCTCTCCCAAGTTTGGCCAAAGCACCCGGTCTTCCGCCTTCTGCATTCAGTCCGACCCAGCTACCTTTTTCAGGTCATCAGTCCATCTGGCTGGTCCTACACTACCTACGTTTGCCGATTCGCACAAGGACTCGTCTGCTCCAACGGCCATCAGTCCTTCGACAGACATGACCAGCCCACTGCCACTTCAGCTTACTGACTCTGCAAGCTATGTCGGTAACTCCGGTTCTTCTCCGGATAATCTCATTCCTGATTTTATCCTTCAAAGAAACTCCGAGCATAGCTCGCTCAGCGACTTTAAGTTTGTGGACTAGCTCTATTGTCAGTTTCCGCGTTTCGGCGCTGTAGGTCAGGACAAGCAGGACGCATTCAAAAACATACATTTATAAACAAAAATAAAATGTTACTGGTATATTTTGATTGGATATTTTCCTCAGTAATAGAGAGGAATGGAAGGAAAATACGACATTGCGCCGACCCCGGGATAAGGGCAGGAAGAAGAAGAAGATTTTCCTCAGTGAGGTTGATTTTCAATGGTTCATTTCGACGATCGTTTTTACCAGAATAACAGATACTTGCAGCATCAATTGACCAGTTAGAAGTACCATACATACACAATGGAGTTTCATTATTTATCTGCTCACGTAGTAAAAAGGAGGTGTACCTATAATTACGTAAGCGAAGAAAATAAAATTAATTATTAAAGTTAGGTTTAGTGGTCATGGCAGACAAATGTTATGTTCGGTCGTAAACCGTAAACGGACCGGCTTTGTATTTCACCGCTGGACTTCTCAGTAAAGTCTGCTACATGTTTTACTTCACACTATTAAAGTTTGAGTGTAAATAAATTATAGAGCGCAGATAGGAATAGGCGCCAGCTTTTTAATGCACAAAGAGATGTAACACAAAAGTTTTTGTTGTCCAAAAGAATTATGGGTACACACCATAACGAAATAAAGTTCAGTAAATGGGGATTAATGTTCTTTTTTTTCATAATTAGTTATATTTTAAATACATTAAAAAAAAACTATAATTGATGAGCAGGTGTTTGTTACTTTGGTGGTAAAAAGGTTAAGTACTAAAATTACCTAAACAATTGTAAAATATTTCTCATTGATATAAACTATATAACAGGGTGTCAGTGTAAAAACAACACACAAAAAATTAAAATAAATAAACTGCATTTGAAATTTCGTGCCTAGAATAGTACAATATTATCAAAAGTTTAATAAAAAACCTGCAGGATTAAAAAATGTTTGTAAACGTTTTATAAATATATTTGTTTAGTAATATAACATTTTATTATACCTGTTAACCTGTAGTTTTGTTGTACACTACCGAAATATTATAACTTTTTTACGAGAGTAACAAACGTTTATATTTACTCGCGTGTTTTATTTGACAACTGGCAGCTGATTCGGTATCATAAAATTAAATGTTTAATATAAGAACTATTAATAAACATATGAATAAAATAACCATGCGAATATATAAAAATAAACATATGAATAAAATAACCATGCGACTTAAAATGTTAATTGCATGACATATTTAATAACTAAAATGTTAAAAATATTTAATTAATAATAATCTAAGCATCTTTAATTTGGTTTCCTGATACAAAATGAAAAAATAAAACCTAAAATACAAAAAAAAAATGTTTATGTTTATTTGTTTGAAATACAGTTGGGGCATTACTTAAAAAAAGCATAATTAAGTAATTATTTGACATAAATTATACACATAACACACACTTTATGTGACAAAATAAGTACACAAACCTGATGTAAATGTTTCAAAGATTAGCCACTACTGCTTATCATATTAATACTTCAACGCCTAGAAGAGACGTAATTCCTTTTTTTAAGGGTGAGTTTCTAAGTACCATAACTTTGGTCTTTAACCCTAAAGCTGGACGCTTCTCAGAGATCCTTCCATTATACAATGTCTAGATTCGAACAGCTTAGACAGTTTAGTTTGACTAAGCTATCGGCTTTTCACACGAGCAATTCCATCGGGGAGTTAGCGCATGATTTGATTGACACTAAAGTTTGTAGTAGACTAGAGTTTGAAGCATGTTTTTATAGCAGTTTAAGTTCAGCCCGAAATTGATTAACTATATGCTTCTGGGTCTCATCTGAATAAGTCTTACCGCGTGCCAACCCAATCAAATGGGCTGTGGAGATCAGATAGACACTCGACACCAAGCTCAGTATAGTTGTGAAAAGACAAGGCAGAACTAAAAAACTCTTGTATATATATATATATATATTTATCTTTAGGTTACAGGTGTTTTACAAATTTTCCACACGCACAAAGACTTAAAAAAGAAAATGTGTGTACAGAACAAAAATTTTCGACGTTCGAAACAGCTGAAAGTGTTGCATAATGGTAGTAAGCGTAGTGACCCACTCAGCTATCTATAGATACAGTCTGTCTACTATAGACAGACTGATAGATACATGTCCCTCAATAATGCATTCCATTCTGAGCACAAAATCTATAAATACTACCGTATAAGGAGTGGACGAAACAAAAATAAGTTATCCATTGATGGCTTCTGTAAAGGAAGCGTCCAGTGGTTGCACTGTAACCCGATAGGCCATATATCCCTAATAGAAGGCCAACGCGATGAAATCGGATACACGAGAACAAACCTTGTCCAGTAGTTACGTGAGCGTGAGAATATGTTAATGTTTGAGTTATAACCGCGGTTTGCTTGAACGCTATGGTTCAAGATATACCGGAAAACAATTAAGTGTATGGAATAAATGAAGTGTTACTCTTCGGCGGACCCTTGGTGAGTCTAAAAGTGATACAAGATATTGTCGTCTCTTTCTCACCTATCGTTTGTGTACTTGCATCTCACGCAAACTGTCTTGTAGCTTTTTTCAGACCCGCCAAGGTTTGTTAGCCGTGTTGTACTTACAAGTTGAATCTCTTCTTGGTTTGTAACAACTGATCTGTATTGTAAAAGAAAATCGAACTAAAACGTTAAAAGCAGTTCCTTTTCATAAATTTGCTTTATGTTGAAGGACTTTTCCTCTACCTTTTCCCAACCTGTGTTGGAGTTGGCTTTCATTTTGACGAGGTATTCCACGAAGCACACCCAAACAAAGCACACCCAGACGAAGCACACCTGTAGGTGGGCTTCAAATAAAAATTTAAAATAATGAATTTCCTATTCCACGAAGCACACCTACGAATATCACACGCATAGTGCGTTAGAATGATGTTAGAAATTTAAGTTAGTCTTTTAAATAATAAATATTTTCTTCTATAGACATTTTTATTTCTTAGTCCCCGCACTATGTGAGTGATAGTCGTAGGTGTGCTTCGTGGAATACTTTAGGTGTGCTTCGTCTGGGTGTGCTTCGTGGAATACCTCATTTTTACCAGATTGAGCAGAATCATATTTTACATGGAACTGGGTAACACAGTATAGCATCCCATAGTAGGACTTGTTGGAAGAACGGAACTTTTTTAAGTGTACGCTGTTTGGCCAGTGTTGTAATTAATTTATTGTGTTTGTTTACAAAATTAAGTTAAGTTTTAAGGGTTTATTTTGGCCTGTAGGCTACTACACTCTATAACAAGAAACTTGGGTATTATACAATAATGAAAATATAACCATTTTAAAAACTTTGTATTTAATAAACCCATCCCACCCGGGATTATAATGAGTGAAACAAATATGAATAAACAAGGCAAGATGAAGCTTAGCTCAAATTTCTTAGTTATATAAGAACTATAAAAAATGTTTTCAGACGAGTATTTATGGCCCTTGTTAAAGTTGTTTGTAAACTCATTACGACTGAAGGATTTTATAAATAATAAATTGGATAAACCTAAACAGGGCCTTGAAACTGTTTACTGAATCTATTCACGAAAATAAAACATTTTATCAATGAGATACTTATAGCCTATTGAATATCATAATAAAAAAAAAGAATTTATAAAATGATGGATGACAATTTTTATTTCAATATCCGACAATAATAATTGGCCATAAGAAGCGAGGGACCGAGATCGCTGGAAATAATAGAGGGAAGTTTCTGCCCAGCTGTGGGACAGTAAAGTCTAGATATAATATTAATACTTATTTATTTATTATTTATTTTGAGCCTGAACTGTCCCAATGCAGGGCAAAGGCCTCCCTTTCTTCCTTCCATTTTTCTCTCTGAAGAGCCAATTGAGGCCACTCCTTGTTAAAGGCGTATAATATTAATACTTATCTGTCATAATTAAGTTAATCTATATTAATAATGTTGTTAATAATTTTATATCACAAATAATTATTTTACAGTTTTAAACATTGACGACAAATCATTGATTCCACTATTGCTTTATTTACTTACTTATTTATAATATACGTTAAATATTTTTGGTTTCATTGCTTTTCGGAGTTGACTTGTAACGATGTACATTCGGTTTTCATTAGTAAACGCCTGACATTACGGAAAGCGGACGAATCCGTTAGCTGCCTATATTCGCCTAAGAACCTATTTTCAATATAACTTATCTTTGAGTTCCGTACCCAAAGGGGGACGTAGGAATAGCTAAGCTGTCCGTTTGTTCGCGACCTTTATATCTTTTAGCCGTTGAAGTAGTGAATTGGAAAGTTGACAGAATTTCTGTCATTAAGATGTAGGTTTATAATGACAAAAGAATGACAATGAATAAACAAGATGGTGGATTTCAAGATGGCTGAAAACGAAATTAAAGAAAAAAATTATAACTAATACATCTATATATATAAAACTCTTAAACTATAAAACCCTGATGATTATGAAACATAATTAAACAATACCTGACTATGTATGAGTTTAATACTGTTGCTATAGAAAATGTTATTTCTATTCATTCTGATAACAATATTGAGATAAAAAGCTTTTAGTGTCCGTAACTCCTTTTGTACAAATCTACTATATAAAAATAAGTCGGGTTTTCCTTCCTGACGCTATAACTCCAGAACGCACGAACCGATTTACACGGTTTTGCATTCGTTGGAAAGGCCTCGGGCTCCGTGAGGTTTATAGAATTATTATTTAAAAAAAAAAAGACCGCGGGCGGAGCTGCGGGAAACAGCTAGTTCTATTATAATATTCGGTATTTTTTTTTTCAAAAAGATTAATAGTTATGTGTGACCCACATTGCTCATTACTATTAAATAATCTCGTTAACAGGGGTTAACGGGATTATTTTTTTGTGATTATTACACGAGGGCGTGTTAAGCTAAGATGCTTGTGTTACGAGTGGGTTCACGTCGGTAGTGTAATGGGTGGGATTGGAACCCGCAACTACATGCTCGCAAGCCCGACGCCCTAGCCATTAAGCTACCGCCGCTTCGATTATTATTATAGTTTGCTTGTACTGTCCCACAGCTGGGCAAAAGCCTCTCTCCATTCTCTCCAGTGATCCTGGTCCCTAGCCTCTTTTTTCCAATTTCCCAGGAAGGCACCTAGTTCATCCCGCCATCTCTTCGGTGGTCTACCGCGGGCCCGTTTCGATGTTGTAGGGCGACAATTCGAGCCCATTGCTCATTTGGCATGCGGCAGACATGTCCAGCCCAGTCCCATTTTAAATGAGCAGCTGTTTGAGCCACGTCTATTATTTGTGTTCTGGAACGCAGAATACGTCTGTTACGACCCGTTAATTTATTCGGTATAATTACATTTCCAATATTGTTCTTGAAAGAAGAAACAAACTACAACATTGTTTCTATAAGTGTTTGCATATTTTGTTTAAAAATACGTTGTTTTCAAGGATATTTTAGTTCATATTACGATTTTGTTTACTTGATGCCAGTTTAATGATATGTAGTAACAAGTAATATTGTTTATTTTGTAATATAAAGTTTCTTCGTTTATGCTACATGTTTTCTGTTATCTCACAAGAAGCAAAAGGGGTGGGAAAACCACCTAGCAACAACAATATATGCGTATCTTGATTGTTTTTCTTATGCTCAAGCAAAGGCAAAAGAAAGACAAAGAAAGAATAATATTTACATTCTCATATATTCACCTACATTTGATATTGAGGCTGTAGGCAATTGTTTTTTGTTCGAATTTGTGGGATGAAGAGACCCAAACTCATTTTAAAGTATGGCAACGCATTCGCCTCAGATTCCCAGTAATACCTACCAGAAAAAAAAATTGCATTGTAATTGATATTCTCTGCTAATCTTCGTCTTTTCTGAAGAATTGTTTTAAAGGCCAGCTCTTGAATTAAAACAGATATAAATAATCTTACAATTATGCTCAGTTTTGTTTCATTAAAGTTTTCAAGTCGAAGTTCTAACGATATTTCTGCTGGAGCCAGCAAGGTATATTTCATTAAGTCTAACTTTCGGCTCAAGTAGCACTAAAATATTAATGTACATTGCTAAAGTTATGGAGTATTTAATACAGAAAATATTTCTAGGTATGTATATTAAACATTATTTTTGTTTGATGTAATTTTAGTAAACTATTTACGGACATATTTTTTAATGTATCATTTTCAGTATACTGTTTGAAGTAAGGTAGCCTCATTTAGGTACTGTTCTGTGTCAATTTAACACAAAAAATTAAATATAAAGGTACTTCGACTAGGTATTTCGACTGCACGGATAGCCGAGTGGTATAGGTCACCACGCTAATTACCACTGTGCTCGACGTGCTGCGGGTTCGATCCCCGCATGGGACAAGCATTTGTGTGACCAAGTCTGGGTGTTCTTTGTGCATGTGATTTGAATGTTTTTGAAACCTCCGCGACACAAGGATTAAATTCCTTACAGCGGGCGTCGTTGTTTTTAAAAAAGAAAAAGAAAAAAGAAATGAAAAAAGGTACCTTAATTTGTAACAAAAGTTTAAAAGTTTTTTAATTTATTGTGTCCCATTGTAAGACTGTCAGAATTATAATGACTTAACGACTGTCAAAGATAAACATAATAATATGACAGTTGGGACCACAGGTTTAACGTGGTTTCCGAGCCACCGACATAGGTACACAGTCCGAACCGAATATGATAAATTTATAAGTTATAAATTATATTACATAATAAACATACAAAGATGGTTATAAATATTACCTTATTACAACAGCCGAAGAAAGTGTTGCTGTGACAGCGTCTGGAAAACAATAAATCTCTGTTAGCATTATGTTAATGTTGGCGACCACATACTGGGCCAATTTGTGGCACGTTGGGAGTGTTGGCCCAACATGTCGTTTGTGTCGAGAGGTGGGATGGACAATATTTGATAACAATCGAATGATTTATTCATATTTAAATTTCTTATGTTGTGGAATACTCAAGTGTATGCAAGTGTTTTTTTTATGTATTCACTATAATGTGTTTGGGCTGTTGGTCTAGTGGTTAGTGACCCTGACTGCTAAACCAGAGGTCGCGGGTTCGATTCACAAACAGACAGACAGGATAAATCATTGTGTGAAGAGCACGATCATTTGTTCTGTGTCTGGGTGTTATTTATCTATAATATGTATGTATTTAAAAATATATGTATAATATATGTTTATTAGTTGTCCGGTTGCCATAGTACAGGCTCTGCCTAGTTTGGGATTTCATAGCCAAGTGTGAGATGTAAAATTATATTTATACAATTATTATGTTACAATATTTTTATCTGAAAATATTGTTTTTTTGGTAGACACTATCTATCTAAAGAACTACAGGTCCGATTAGATAGCCTATTTATCGAGAAAGACTGTAGGATACTTTTTGTTACGATGCCGCTATAAGCAGAAGATTATAACGATCAGAACGTATAATATCCCAAGGGTTTATTGTGTCTAAGTCTAGGTATATTATCACTCAAAATATATTAAAAATAACTTCACCAGTAGAGCCGAGCTTCATGTTTTAGACAAATAAGTTGTTAATTCAAACATAACATGTAAGCCCTTTAGTTAAATGGGGAAGTAACCTAAGTCCACTTTATACACCCAAGTACCTATACTAAATTATACTACTAAAACATATCGAAAACTGATAAACATACTTATATACTTATAAATACATAGTATTATAGATGAATTACACACAGACACAGAAAAATCATCGTGCTCATCAAACAAAGCCAAAGATTTGTCTTGACTGGGAATCGAACCCACGACCTATGGCTTAGTAGTCAGGGTCACTAACCACTAGACCAACAGGTGTCCTGAAATATTATTAGTATTTCATATTATAAAATTATGTATTTCTTTGTATGTTTGCAACGAATAGGTTGAAAATACTGAACCGATTTCAAAACTTTTTTCACCATTAAAATGCTACATTATTCCTGAGTAACATTGGCTAACTTTTTACTAGAAAAGATTAGAGACCGCTGGCAGAGTCGTGGGTCGTAGCTAGTATACAATAAAATAGGTATTGTTGAAGCAAAGTACCATGTATTCGTTATACAGGTTTATTTTTAATGGAGTGCGTATATTCAAAGAGGTAATCAGTTGCATAAAACTGAACCACTTTCCCCAAGGAACATGGGTCGAAATCATAGAATTGAAAATGAAATTTTCATACAAAGTTACAGGTCACGTGACTTATTTTTGTATGAAAAGTTGATTTTCAATACGCACTCCGTAAAAAATAATTCTGTTTAAAGATGAAAAACAAAATAATGAGGCTCAAGGCCAAATACTGAAACGTCACTCAGTTTAAAGCCGCCGTTAAGTCTCATGCTGTCTCTGTCACTTAGAAGCTTAAAGTAGCGACAGATAGATATTTAAGAACGTGTTACATTTAATTAGCGTTTCAGTATTTCAGTCTATTTGAAATTTAAGCCTAAGCATTGAGAAAAATAATTCTTCGAAATGATTATCAACTAAATACCGTTACATTTTACGATATCACGTTTCCGAGGTCAATTAGGAGGTCCAAATTATGTACAGTCAAACATCACGTACCTTTTTCTTTAACATCTTATGTCGAAACAGTAAGGTTCAATTTAGTTACTCGTTATTTCCTTTGACACGCGTCCTTAGGTAGGTACAAATAATTATATGCTAAGTGAGGTCAATACGGTAATTATGTTTTTCTGCTATAGGTATAAATATAATGTAACTTGCTAGAAACAAAGGCCAAAAAGCAGTCTTTCTGCTATTTTTAAAAAGACCAAATAAAATCTTCTAAAGTTATTTAAATAGCCTACTAAGGCTGGTGCACATTTTGTGGACGATACATAAATGCAGTCCTGTTTTCTAGATTGTGGTTCAGAATTGTTTCGTAATTGTAATTTTATTTTCTTTTCCGAGAAACAATGTTGAATATTCAGAATAGATCAAGCTTTAGGATTAAGAGCGTCGGAAAAGGAGAATTGAATCCTAGTCTTGTTGAAATTAAGTTTGCATTCCAATGTTCGCATAAATAAAGCGAAATTTGCAGCGATACTTTGATTATTCTTATCAATGAAATATACACTCTATTAGAATAACATAAGTATTACATTACTGTGATCGATGTAACATTCTTCCGGTGCTATTCGTCGCGATGTTCAACCCCTAAGTCGCAGTAAAACATCCTGAGATATGTGTTCTAAAGTCTGGTCCTTTTTCAATCTGAGACATGTCTTGGGTTAATATCAGCCGTCGTACGAACCCACTATAGGCAAGTACCAATGTGAGTTTTTCAATTTTATTATTTTATATTATTTAATTAAGTAATAAAAATATTATTTTCAATTCTACTTTCTGAATTATTCTAAGACATCATTGACTATCGGTAAAGGAAAGCATCGTGAGGTAACCTGGATTCTGAAAAATTTTAATCTGAAATCGCCAAGCCGCAGTGAGCCAGCGTGGTGATCAATGCTCGTCCTTTTCTATATGAGAAGAGGCCTGTGCCCAGCAGTGGTACATTAAATTTCCTGACAAACGTGTCACTGCATAAAGAGGAATAATATCTTACTACTTCATCGGAATTTCGATACGTTCAAGCAATCTTTATTAAATTTTGGTGTCAAATAATTAAGGCCAAAATTGGATATTAGTCTATATTAATAATTTCGTTCAGGGCTACGGTAGACTCGATCGAAACCTTATATGAATAACAAAACATAAAAAAATATTGATTTCGAGTCGACAACATATCGCTGGCCCCGGGCAATATAGCGGTAAACGCCGGTTACGCCCTTTTTAATGTTATTTGATTTTTGGCTTCTCTGAGTATCAGTCTATCACTCTTATTTTTTTCAGATTTTTTCAATTAATATTTCTTTAAAATACTTGACAATAACAGCTTTATTGCATGGAAAATTCTCTTACGACTAAAAATGTTTTATTGCATTACTCTATGAAACATAACACAAAAAACTGTAAACATTGAATACGAAGTAATCACAAGATGTTTTATTCTATACAAGCTATTACGCCTTTCTTCCCGGAAATTTATTGTGACCCCTGCGCCGTACTGTCGTAACAAATTGACTTTATAATGTGATTTATTTTAATTTTTAACCATTTTAGACAGTCTTCTTCTTCTTCCTGCCCTTATCCCATTCATATGGGGTCGGCGCAATGCGTATTTTCCTTCCATTCCTCTCTATTACTCGTCATCGCGGCATCCAGTCCTTTCTTTCTCATATTATCTTTCACACAATCCATCCATCTCTTTTTCGGTCTCCCTCTGCTTATAGCCATCCACAGTCATACTTATAACTTCTTTTGTTATGTGACTTTCATCCCTCCTCATAACATGTCCATACCACGACAAACGCTTACCTCTTATCTTTTCATTCACTGGCGCTACTTTCAAGCTTCCTCCAATATACTCATTCCTTATCCTATCTAATCTCGTCACTCCAGTCTTCCATCGAAGCATTCTCATTTCCGCTGCATGCAATCGTCTTTCATCAGTCCCTTTCACTGCCCAGCATTCTGAACCATAAGTATGTACATCAATACAGGTCTTATAGCCGATTTATACATTTTACCTTTCAGCTTTACGGGCATGTTAGGATCACATATCATCCCAGTCATCTGTCGCCATTTAAGCCAACCTGATCTGATTCTGTGCTTAATATCTCGGTCAATCTCTCCATCATTTAGACAGTATTCTATGAAATTAATATTTTTTTAGTGTTACTACTACCTAATATTTGTTTACTAAAATTTTAAATAATTAAAAAAAAACCATTACGAATCACATAATTATTATTTATTAAATATTAAACTTTGGAAAACAATACGAAATCACTGAAAAAATAAAACACTCTTTTTGAGAACTCTGAAGAAGAAATCGATATTGAAAGCGATGATTCAAATTAAAGTAGTATTATATATATTTTTTTAAGGTTTTGACCAATTTTATTTTTGTTTCCATAGTATAAGAGCTAATTAAAATTGTGATTTTATTCAAATTAAGGTAGAATAGTACTTTTTATTTTTTTAAGTGTTTTCGTATTGTTTTCCAAAGTTTAATATTTAATAAATAATATGTGATTCGTAAAACTTTTTTTTTAAAAGGTCATTATTATTTAAAATTTTATTAAACAAAAATTAGGCAGTAGTAACACTAAAAAAATATTAATTTCATAGAATACTGTCTAAAATGGTTAAAAATAAAAATAAATCACATTATAAAGTCAATTTGTTACGATGGTTACATAAAAAAATGACTCATTGATAGGATTCTAAAATAGCGATTAGTGGATGATACAGCTAGCTTTGACTATAAAATTTCCCTGAAGAAGGTGGTAATCGGCTGGTACGCTCGAGACCTAAAGCGGAAAATATGTCGTATTATATTGTTATGGGCCTGAGTCTAAGTGGTCGGTGTGTTTATAAAGTCATTAATGATGTTACAATTGAATCAATAGCGTCTATAATTTGTATTATACATTTTTTCAATTATTTAATTAAATAGTTATACCAATAGAATTATTTTTTAAAGGTTAGGTTGGTAAAAAAATAAGCTTCCATTTGACATTTTGACCGCCTGTTTTGGATCACTATACGCTGCACTATATGAAAATTAGCTTCTTTTATTTCTCCTGTAAAAATCGAATTTTGATATTACCGCTTTATTGCCCGGGGACAGCGATATATCCGCAAAATTCGGATTATGGAGAATTTCGTTAAATTCTAATGGCACTGACAAACAAAAAAACCGCAGTCGCCATCTTGGGTAATTAATAAGGCCGCGTTCCGTAACAGATAATTCTGCTTCGAAGTGATTCAAGGAGTTTATTATCATACAACCTCCTTGAAGTGATTACAGTGCTGACAGGGCGTATGACAGTTGCATGATAGTTGGGACCAGAATCGTTTCGGAACGCGTTTGAAATAATAGGTCAAGTATATTTATTTCGCTTTTTTCTTTCTATTTTCCGTTGCATACTAGCTCTTATATACGCCTCGCCAATCAACAAGTCGCGTGCGTCGCGCCAAAGAAGTATCCATCACAAAGGACTGCGACTCATTTGACTGTGTAAAACGAAACGTCTTGCCGGAAACATTGAGTGAATCATAGCAAAAGTTAAAACTTTTCTTCAGTTGTTGTCGAAAATATTTATATTATTTGTATGCAAATAAATAAAAATTATTTGTGTGAAAACTATTGCAGTTTTTATTTACTAATTTATTAAACACAATGAACGAAGCTATACGAATCTATGGCTTGCTTACCTTTAATATTCCTTGAGAACCGATGACTACAGAAATATTTACCTACATTGTGTTTCATGACTCATGAGTCACATTTCAACCGAGCGGAGCCGGGTTTTCATCTAGTTATATAATAATCTCATTTTAAGATGAATATGTTTAAACCGGCTCTTCACCTCTTTTGGATATAATTATAAAATATACTTCCGGTAACACCTTGTGTAATGAACCAATTTTGATCAAAGAAATCAAGCCAAGCTCGATCCGTTTCCATCTTGACCTATTTTGTAAATCATAATTATCTACTCTGTAGGTATAGCCCACACTTGGACGTAGGCTTTCCTTTGTTTACACCATCCTCCTCTCTTTTAGAGAATCACAACAAAGCGCGACGATTAAAGCGCAAAATACCTCAAGACTTAGGTAATCCAATTATCTATCTATCTATCTTCTATCTATATATATAAAAATCAATTGCTGTTCGTTAGTCTCGCTAAAACTCAAGAACGGCTGAACCGATTTAGCTGATTTTGATCTTGAAATGTTCGTGGCAGTCCAGGGAAGGTTTAAAAGGTGTAAAACATAAATAATAAATAAAAAAAACTGTTCCTAAACGGGAATTACCTTAATTAATTTACTTTTGACAAAACGAAGTCTAGTTTCAGATTCAATAGGAGTCCCTAATCATGAGCTGACGCGGCGGCGGCGGTGTCGACTCGCGACACCGCCGCCGCCGCGTCAGCTCATGATTAGGGACTCCTATTGAATCTGAAACTAGTCGGGCGATCCCGAGAATGCGCGTGAGTAAACCGTTGAATCCTTAAATAATTATGAATTCGTCTCACGGAAGTTATTATAATAAAAACGAAGTCTGTCCGGGCAGCTAGTAGTAAATATAACTACTGTTTAAACAATGAGGATGTGACACAGGTCACATACTGAGCGAGTCAGCGATAGCACATTCACAAACCGACATACTTCTGAATGTCCCACGAAGGCGACAGATTGTAGTAAAAAAGACAACAAAACGGCAATTAAAAAAATACATTTCGTCAGGCCTGTTGGTCTAGTGGTTAGTGACCCTGACTGCTAAGCCGGAGGTCGTCAGGTTCGATTTCTACCCAGTACAAATCTTTGTGTGACGAGCGCGATTATTTGTTCTGTGTCTGAGTGTTATTTATCTATAATGTGAATGTCATAGTACAGGCTCTACCTAGTTTGGGATCAGAAGGCCGTGTGTGAGTTGTCCCAAGATATTATTATTTTATTATATTATTACAATCATTGCCCAAGAGTTCCATCAAGGAGGTACGAAGAGTATAGTAAAAAAAATAGACTGCCAAAATGTCCTTTTGGCTTCGCCGTAGGTGGGTAATTATTATTGTCTGGAACACAATTAAACATACTTCTAAGTTACGTTTAGTATAGGTATATCACCAGAAACCTTTCATATAAACAAGAAAGATACATTTTCAGCTGATTCTAAGATAAAAGCATAACATAATGAAGGTAATACCTGCTTATCATTCCACACAAGTTTTGTAAGTTAACTGAGCGAGGCACGGTAGGCTGGGAATATTGTATCAATATATTTCGCTCTTGTTATTGCTTGTGTAAGCATGTTTTTGTCGTTATTTTGCACTTATTGATGTCTATTACCTAGTTTTGAAGACATGTTATGAACCTTACTAAACGTATTAAGTCAGTGCGTTTAATTAAGTTGGGGATTCTCGTGCTTAATATAATTATAACCTATATTTATTTGTCATAAGTGTAAGTGTAAGACAAAAGACCATTAATAGATAATAATAATTAATAAATGTGGACAACATCACATACATTACTCCGAATCCAAAGTAAGTAGCTAGAGCACTTGTGTTATGGAATCAGAAACAACGAAGGTACCACAAACATCCAGACCCGAGACAATGTAGAAAAGTGTTTTCTACTTTATTTCGTCCGGGGATCGAATAAGGGACCTCTTAAAATCTTGAAAACCGGTGTGTACGCCACCCGAATACGGGGGTCGAAACAATATACTTAATATACATCAAAAGTGTAAGACAACCGTCAAATGCGTTAAATTGTCAAGATAAATTACAATCTAGCCGCAATTACTTCTTTCATAAACATTAGTAAGTATTGGTAACGTTGCCTGTAGCACACTATCTTACACAAAATTATATTATAAAACGCTGTATATAAAAAAGATACGGATATACGTGTGTTTGTGAAGTCAAATTGTGCGAGCAGAGGATCTTAACTCAGTTGTGTAAGCAATCCTGTGTTTTTATACCCCATAATTGATAAACACTCAACTTAAAAATACAAAGGCTGCTTTAAAAAGTATTGTCAATTGTTTTTTCTCGGTACTAAGAAAGGATATTAGTCATTCAATCTGTGTTAACAAAATATCTCATAAAAAGGGTCGAGTTTGTAAATAAATATTGTCGTCCATACAATGATCTTTGTCCTTCAAATGTAGTACTTCGGTTTTATCTTACATTGTAAGATTGCAGACAAGTTTTTATATGCAAGAACGTTGAAATGACAATGAGAAGAAACATAAATATTTATAACAAAAACAAGCACTTAGCTGAAGCAAAGTGGATCGTTACTAAGCGTTAAGAAAAACCAATATTGAATGGAATTGAATTTCCCTACGTATACTCTATTTATTACGGTTAAAACACTCTCCAACAATGAGATTAAGGTACATTGTGGTAGCCAATATAATTTCACACCTTTGGTAAAGGACAGAGGACTGTTTACGCAAATTTCTCTACAGCAAATTTAATCAAACCGAATTTATTGGTATTTATTTGTTTAATACACAATGTTAAGTGAGATGAACGATACCCACGCAGGTGGAGTTGCGGGCTATGGCTAGTATAATAATGAAATAGGCAAAATATCATTCAAAGGCCCTGAAAGGGTTTAGCTTCACCAAAAGTAGTTTTTTTTTAAGAAGTAAATAATTATGGGTAAGTATCATTGTTTGGGATATTTTCTTTACAAAACAATTCATTTTTTATATAAAAAAATATATATTTAATAATCTTTAATAACGGCATGAAAGAATGAGTATTGATCACCATGCTTGCTCATTGCGGATTGACGATATCTGATTCCAATTTTTGGAAACCAAGTTTCCTCACGATGTTTTCCATCACCGTTTGTCAATGGTGTCTTAGAATAATTCTTCTTCTTAGCGTGTCGGTCAATGGCAATATTTAGAATAATTAAGAAAGTACATATAACTTTGAAAATGTCACTTTGGTACTTGCCTGCATACGAATCATTAAACCTTTACATAGATCACCACGATATTAAGTAAAATATTAATCATTAAGAATCATTGCATAAAAAAATATGCTAAAACTTCTATTAATGAAATATATGCATAATATTTTAACAAAACTTAATATATTTTTCCCAACACAAAATATTTTAGGAGTATGCATTCAAGAACTGTGAAGTCCATTCTTCGATCGTTATCTAATTTTAGTTCTGCACGTAATGTTAATTGTCCTGCCCTATTTATATTTAAGTGCTCTACATTTGGCAAACATTTGCCATTTCGATCCCAAAATAACTTAAGAAAAAGCTAGAGAGAACAATATATTTACCAACATTGGATACCAATAACCAACTTTGCTGGAACTAACGACGTGTTCGGAAGGCCAACATTATTGTAATCAAACAGATCTTTCGCCGCGCCAATTACATGGATTGTTGCAATTACATGGGTTGTTGTTATACTTTTTGCAATATTTTTTGCTTTACGATTGGAAGTCGACTCAGTTTTTAGCACAACAATATCATGCCTGATTTGAAACTTGTTGTAATTTTGATTGTCATGTAAAAAATGTCAGAGTTGATAAGTCGTTCTGTATTAGCTATAAATAATTAGATAAAGCAATAAATTAGTAATGTGACGTAATGCGGCCAGTAGTCTTGTGTTCATAACTGGCCGCAAACTTTGTCTTCCAATTGTGCGGTCGCTGCAGCTGCCGCTCTCCTAACGGCCTATGGTGTCTTTTCTAAACAAATACGTGCGAAGATGTTTAGCGAGGGATGTATTTTTTAAGAACCAATATAGGATCAAATTATTTAATTAGCCTTGCAAAGCGTAGCTCTGGTGGGAACGGCTCGGGCGAGCAGTTTTGAAAATACAAAACAAAACAAAGAAGCGAGGAATGTTCAGACGCAAGCAGCGTGCAGTCACATATGAAACGAGCCCGCTACCCATACTCGCACCGTTCATCTATGCACCGTTTCACAGTCCCACTGCTGATCCTCGCGCCGCTCAGCAGCCTAGCACATCTCTGGTCAAGTTACTATTTCTAATCTGTGCTCTGGTGGACTCGGTCACACCGTCCACATCTTTGTTACGCATCCTCGCGCTGTCTAGCTACCTCGAACATTTCTGGTGGAAATGCTGCCTTAGGTATGTACCAGCAATTTGATGACTTTACATACAGATGCTGCTGAAATATTCTTTTAAAGATAATAAAGGCCTTCGATGGCTGTTGACGAAGGGTTTTTGTATGACGTTTCGCTAAACGATTTCAAACTATTTTTTTTACGGTTTTTTTTCAACACTCTTTTAAATTACAAAATACATGTGAAACCAACGCAATGTCACAAAATATTGGGTTATTATGTAACGTTTTTGTTTACTTTAGGTATTTGCTTTTAGCTACAGCGTCACAATCTTTTCAAACGCAGTCTGTAATATTAGCTTAGGTCCGTCGCGCGTATTGTATTTTTTACAAAGAATTTAAAAATGTATGTAGAATTATTTCGTTTGTTTTTCTTTCAGCCATATGGTAAACAATTAGCCGGCCTAGCAATTAGTGTTAACCTAATTTGTGTAATTACATACCATATTTCCGAAAGGCAAGTTTATTTTTCGTTGTTTTAGGTAATTACTTAATTTAGCTTTGATGTTGACAATTGACATGAACCATACGACATAGCGTGGTAAAAAATGACCAGTCAGCATTCATAATGGCTTCATCTGTCAAGGGTGTGTTGAACATTTTATAATATTGAACTTTGTAGGAATCTATAGCAGAAAAAATATGCAAATGAATATTTATTTTAGAGTGACTAGGTAGAAAGACAGACACGATCAAGAATTGCTTCGAATAAATTTAATTTATATAAATTTATTAGCTGACCCAGCAAACGTTGTACTGACATATTAAAAAAATCTGCGGAGGGCCAAATTAGTTAAATACACATTTGCCAGTGGACCAAATTGTGAATCTAAACCATCCTCGAATCCCCTTGAACTCACACAAAAAATTTCATTAAAATCGGTCCAGCCGTCTAGGAGGAGTTCAGTGACATACACAAGCACACAAGAAATATATATATAAAGATAATATGTTTCAGAAAAAAATGATAAACTCAGGAAACTAAACAACGTTGATGTCATTAAGGAAGACCGGTCTGTAAATAAAGGAGAATAAGTACTGTTTTCCATATAACGCTTACCAGTGCAGTTTAATAAAATCCATAACACATTTCTATAGCATTTGCTACGACGATGTTTATTTAAAACAAGCATTGTTGTAACAGTAATAAAAATATAGTGGAGTTATAATAAATTGTGTACAATACTAGAAAGATACTGAACGTCTATTATTCAGACATTACGATCCTAAATAAACAAATACTAGAGGTTGGTTGTTTGTTGTCTCGGTTTAGTGCTCCTAACGCAATTTAGGTCTTCAGTACACAGTGTTTAGCGCTTACGTAGTGTATTTAGTACTTAAGTTAAGCACTTTATTTTGGGTCTAAAGTAAATAGCCAGTTAAATAATATTTAACTTTAAGGAGCTTTCTTCTTGATAATTTCATATTGTATGTATTTTTTGTTTTTAAATTTACTTAGAAATTTGTTTTTTTCGCAGCTTCAAGATTCTGTAAAATTTAAGATATCGTTTTAAGTTCAACTCGGTACCTCCACGTGTTTCCGAGGTAAAAGGTCTTGACAGACAGACGGACAACAAAGTGATCCAATATTTTTTTTTACTTATAAGGTACGTAACTCTAATAGTGCCCAAAACATAAAGAATTCTGGTCATTCAGAACACATCATTGTGATGGCCTGCGGCGATTGCTAAGGTTCGAATATTTGATATCAAGAAAGGATTTGGGTTAGGTTATGTTAATAGCGAAAACCGCATTTATTTTTGGGTCGGAGAAAAGTCTAGGATTCCTAGAACTCAATATTGTTCGAAAATAAAATTTGGATATTTGTTAGAAGCGAATGGCTATATATAAGCTTTTCTACTTTCATCTTTCGTTTGATTCGTCAATCCATTTGGATCACAATACGAAAAAAGAAATTATTTCAATTTTCTAAAAATACTTAACTACTCGTTCTGAAAATATGTCAAAACATATGCCATAACTAGAATTTGAAGGAAGAAAACAAGACTTTTTATGATCAGATAGTTAGGTTCAAAAGGTTTCCTCTTTTAATATTATTATACGGTATAATAAAAGTTATTATGGTAGGTACTTATATTAAAAAACTTGACTATTGTTTGTTTAAGCTCACATACGATATAAAAAAAACAAAAATATATATTGATGTTTTTTTTATTCAAATACAATGTTTTTGTTTTTCAACAAAGAATTTCACAAAATAGTCAAAATAGAGTAGTAGTCACACCACCGTATTCTATACACACCATGTTTGTTTCATTGAGATGTTCCTGTCACCCACATAATCATAAGTAGTAGTTACAAATTAAAAAAAAAATGCGACCATGGCTTTACCTTAAACAGAATCTATCCGCCGAAGTCATTTAAAAAATACATTAAAACTATAACATCCGTCAAACTTCATAAAATAATTCCTCCCATGCCCTTTCTCCCCCTTTAAGATGTTTTTATACTATAGTAATGTATAATAAATAATGTAAGTTACAGGCATCAATGAACAGCTCGATCGTAGATATTTAGGTACTATTTGCGAGTACGCACATGCATGCATGCTCGGGACAGGCTGATAACATATCACACAGCTATCATATCATAGCCTGTATGCGGAAGCAATAGCTACTGTCATAAAGACAGTTTAGTCATCAAGTGATTTTATAGAGTTGAGAATCTATTAGATATGGCATAACATCGAAAAACATACGTAGGGATTTTGTTAACTGAAAACTGTTTTGGAATGAAGTTTTCTTAAAAAAAGAACTGTACCTGTTATCTTTTTGAATATTAAATATATGCAAATAAAAGGCAAGTAATATTAAGAAAATTACGCTTATAACTCAGTTTTTTTTGCCTCGACAGAAGTTCGTAAAATATTAGAGGAAAATTCTAAATTCTTGACGTTATAGAATTTTCCATCCACACTTAAAAGTTTACACGACATTATGTCACAAGAGACCATTTCCACTAAAACATAATAAAATAAAAGTTACAAAACCCAACTAACGCTAAACTTATGAAAGTATTATCACTCCAGAAATAAAAGTTCGTGTTCCAAGCCACTGCAACTAAGGACGTGAAAACAGGTACCGCAGGCCCCAATAGAAAACACTGTAAAAAGGTTACTTACACTTTGTAAAACGTCTACGTTAAAATATTTTTAGGTATTAAGATTCAAGGCGATCCTCCACGCCGCGCACGGAGAGGCTACGCACGTGTGTTATATGATAATGGTAGTGATAGCACCCACTGCACCCAAGGACACGCTACGCTAGAAACACGTCTTACGCCTTAAGTTTCAAGTGACAGAAAAAAAACAAAAGAATTTTCACTGAGTCGCATTACAAAATGTAAATCAAGAATTCAATGTTAGTAGGTTGTCGGGTTATGTAATCTGAATCTAGATTAAATGAGACTGAATTTAGATTATATCAGGTCTGGATTAGGTCTTCGAAAACAACGTCTTTATTAAAACACTAGATTTTTTTTTAAAGTTACTAGCTATGTGGGTCGCACATTACTAGTATTCTTGTTAACCTCTCATGCTAAGCTAAGAAGCTTGTGTTACGAGTGGGTTCACGTCGGTAGTGTATGAGTCAGATTCGAACCCGCAACTTCCGAAATCAATTCTTCGGGGAAAGCGGTTCTCGGTCTTCCCACGGGTTTAAGTATTGTAGTGATATTTCATCTTATAACCAACAATAAGCAACAAATATGAAAACAGCGCAATAACACTAAAACGTACATGATAAGACTGACAGGCATTTTGCACGTCAGACTCTTAAGACGTCCAGTGACCAAATCCAACTAGACAATGTTCTTGAAGACAGTAAGTTGACAGCTGTCAAACCCTTCGTATCATAGTCTCTTTGTTGCTGATATTAACCTTTGACTTCATATTTTTGACTAACTTCAAAAAGAGTTCTCAATACGACTGTATGTTATTTTGTATGTTTATTACATGACATCCCTGGCATTTGTGGATCGATTTTTTTAATTCTGTAATTGATAGGTTAATACCTCAGACATGGTGTAGTTTTCTTTTGGAAAATGTTACCAAGAATGTCTAACCTCAATTGCTTACAAAAACAAAATTAAAAATCATTTATTCCAATTCAGGCTCATATGTAAAACATTTGAATGTAGACATACATAGACAGTGCCCTGTTTCGCCTATCCTTTACCGCTTCCTAAGTGATCTAGCTGGGGAGAAGAACGGCACAAACTCCCCATCAGCACGCTGTGTCATTTAACAAAAACAAAATACAACAATACAGTAGCTGATGGATTGTGTAAGGAACAAAGATGAGAGAGAGTCATTAATTAAAGAGTTTAAACTGAACTTTCTAGATGTTGGGTTAATTCAAACTATTATGGCAAGTCCTAAATCGCAGCTAGCGAAAAAGTTAAGTACTCTAGCAAGGCCACCTAATTGATGAGACCCTCTCACTCAAGTTAGTGTATTTGTGATTAGAACTAAATATGTGTGTTATATTAGAAATTACAGGGTACGATGGGGTTGGCGTATCCATGTGGGTAAAAACCCCGTGTTAAATAAATAGATAAAAAAAATCAATACAGTAAATGCCGTACACTTTCGTGTTTCGTGCAATTAATGTCAGTTTTTTCTACATCATTTCATCGTGTAATCAACTATGTATTTTATAAAATGCCTATAATTATAATACTTGTAAACTGTTATGTTTAATAGTCTAAATATTATCTGTTATATTAATCACTCTGTAATATTGGTTTAACAGTCATTTGATTCTTAATTCAGTAGGTATACTATAAATTCGGCTGGAACTCTATAAATTCACTACTCTGTGGCATGAATATATTGCAATACGATTTAAGGGATTATACACACGGTAGGAAACAGCTTCCACTTGATATATCAATACGATGTTTGTGTGTAGGTGTGCAGGTATCAATAAACGGAGAGTAATAGTCGGGATATTGCATCCGAACTGTTTACGTTTGAATTTCACGATATGTTAGGTACAGTAAGTAACGAAAGTTACAAAATACTATTTAATTAAACTCCATTAATTAAGTTATAAACATCGGCCTAGCCTTTTCCTAAGCTATGTTGAGGTTGACTCCCTGTCTTTCTGGATTTAGCCGAATACCGTATTTTACATGGAGGTACTGCCTGTCTGACTTCACAACCCATTTGACTGGGTAATTCAGTACCGCATAGTAAAACTGGTTGTCCGAATTGTAATGACTGTCAAAAATCGACGTTTGACAGTCGAGACCAACGTCTTAACTTGCTATCCGAGGCTTAGAAAGCAATCCATTGACTTACTGCTAGTAATAAAAATATCCTAATCATGAAAATTACACTTATTAGTTAACGTAAAACGGAATGTGGTAAGTTTAGTTCTTTTGTAAATCTGATTTTGGTCAGCGACTTTTTTTGCTGACTGTACATGGTGAACCATCATGATGGTGTGCTAATAACTGTATAAAAAATTAAAAATGTTTCTTTTCAGTCTAACCATTTTCCGAAATTATTTTATAGACTGTCTTATTCAAGTTTTAAAACGGATTTAACTACCCTTTTTTTACAGATAACGTAATTAAATTAATTAAAGTAATTGGATTTAGTAAAGTTTAAAAAACATTACTTTTCAAAGTAATTTAAAAAAAACTTTCTAACTTACTTAAGATGCGAACAAAAATGCCACACATCACTGCTGCTCATCCCTTTAGGGAATAAACGCGTGACGTTATATTTCTAATGTAGGTAATTCAATATAATGTATTTGATTGATGGACAACACAATTTTATCAAATCATATGATTTATAGGCGATATTGCCGATACATTCATGTCCACCATATTGAACTTTTTGTGAGGACACACATGGTGTCCTAATCCTACTAATATTATAAATGTAAAAGTATGGATGTTTGGATGTTTGTTACTCAATCACGCAAAAACGGCTGAATGGATTTGATGAAATTTGGCATGCTTGTAGCTTTTGACATGGAATAGACATAGGCTACCTTTTATCCCGAGTAGTTTTAAGTAGTTTCCGAGGAAGAGAAAATTGAAAATCGTTTATGAGCTAAGCCGTGGGCAGCTTTGAAATTTGGTATTTTTCTGTATTACAGCGCAAGCGGGTGAAAATTTTATACCATTTTTTATTACTCACACATTTTTCATTTCTTTTTGGATCCAATTCTGAAGTCCAGGCAGACGAAGTCGCGGGCAGAAGCTAGTATATCCATATATAAGATGTATGTAACCAACAAGTATACGGGGTGTATCAGAAATGAGTGAGATTGCTTTTGCCCATATTTATGAACAACCGTATCCAAGAAAGTCATGGTCAATCCCAAAAAAATAATGCCCCTACAAATTTAGATCGGATGAAAACTTTATGGTTAACAATTGTATGGGAAGTTAAAATAATTGCAAGCATTTACATTTATAATGAAAGTATTTGTCTAAACGGGCAAAAGTATTATTTAAAAATATGACCAACCATTTCTGAAACAGTCTGTATATAGCCCCATAAATTAGTTATAGAAGACAGATAGGCAGCTGCTCCGTTTAAAATACTGGCGTTCAATTGTACTGAGCCTAGGACCCGACCCCAACACCGTTTGGGTAAAGGCTTGGTTAAATGTAACCTGCCGAATACGCTTCAGTTTCACAACGAATTTTCCGTATCAAAAATACAAACCGTTTTAAAATTGAATTTACATCGATATTGTACAATATGAATATTTATGTATCAGATTTGTCGCTTAATTAAGTGTTTTAATTTTATGGCAGCCATCTTAAATGCTACCATTTTGTTTTTATTAATGTCTAATCCGCCATAATGACACGGAATGTAAAAATTTTGCAACTGTTTAAAAACCTATAAAAATGCCCGCAGGGGTCTTCGTTATGAGTTTCTATGAGTAGGTACGGCACCTTATGCATAATGAGGTTGTTACTGAAAAGGTGTTTCCAAATCCATGTTATCCAAAAGAGGTAAAGATTATTTTTTAAGGAGTGCGTATATTCAACGAGGTAATCAGGTGCATAAAACTACTTTTCCCAAGGAACATAGGTTAAAATCTTAACATGGAAAAAGACCTTTTCTTACAAAGTGACAGGTCACGTGACTTATGTTTGTATGAAAAGATGATTTTCAATTTTTTCCTGTAGAGTCGGTGTACCATAATTTAGCTTAAAATAAGATAAAAACCGCTGAAGCGATGCATCTTTACGTTTAGCGAGGTGTTGGTAAAATATATTGTAACCATCCTCGTAATGTGGCGACTCGCGACACGTTTTTTATGAGTTTTGGTGTCGAAAAATAAATGTAAATAAATGGGATATCTATTATTTCATAAACTTACTAGCTGACCCGGCAAACGTAGTTCTGGCATATTACAAAAATCTGGAGAGGGCCACCCCATCACTTATGGGTATGAAAAATAGATGTTGGCCGATTCTCAGACCTACCCTATGACCACCAGCATCGCGACACTAGAATTTTATAAATCAGATTTTAAGCTGAAATTTTGTAAATCTACTCTATACCAGATGTACCTACTCTACTACCCCCTTTGGGTAGGCAAACCCTCTCTGCAACGACCTGTATATATACAGATACACTGCAGTACCTACTGTTACTAAAAGGTTGTAATATAAATGAAACGGCGGTCACCTGTTTCAGGAGTCCACTTTAATTTGGTTCAGTTAGACAAACACTTGTGTTAATTACTTGACTTATACATGTGTGTCATCTTCGGTCAGTAAAAGGGTCACATAACATAATTAATGTTCTACAATATTTGCCGAACATATTCAACATACTGTATTTGAGTGGTATTCACTCAATGTATACATTCGAATAAATGAGGATTAAACAATATATATTTGAAACATATGTCTAAATACATACATAGGATATCAAAAAGACAAGGTGTCGATAAAAACAAGACAGTTAGCTATTCTTTTGTTAATAAAACATCTTTTATTTCATGACATCAATAATGTTTGAAAATAACTTCTACATATTATTCGATTTTTTTGACTGCACGGATAGCCGAGTGGTATGATAGGTCACCATGCTAATTACCACTGTGCACGACGTGTTGCGGGTTCGATCCTCGTATGGGTCAAGCATTTGTGTGATCCACAGATACTTGTTCCGGGTACTTAGTCTGAACGGCCCAAACCGAATGGCACGCGGGCCATTCGACCGTAAACAAAAATCGCCTACGTTTCAAAGGACCGGTGATAAAATGATTTCAAAATTAATTTAAAGGTACAGTCGCATACATTGTAATAGTCGCTAAGTTTATGAATTTTAACTATTTAAATATTTAACTATTTGAAACACCTAATCACATTTCGTTGAAGATGGTTGGCTTTTTATTATGGCAGAAAGTCTAAGCAGTCAAGATTTTACCACATTCAATGATTATTTTGTTATCACATGGCTAGAGGATAAGGTGCTTTCAAGTATTTGGTGACCTTACCTGAAACTATTATACGAAACTGTAAAATACAAACTGCAGTACATGAATTATTGACTGGGTAGATAAGCGTGGGGCATTGTTTGGAAAAATTAAAATTTTAATAATGTATGTCCTTTTACATACAATATGGTTGACCTATAGACACAAAGCTTTATGTTGATTTATTTGTATAAAAAAAAACCTGATTTTTACTAAATCTTATTTTTTAATGTATTTTTTTATATTTTGTTGATTTTTTTCTTTAAAATAAGACTGATTTTTACTAAATCTTATTGTTTAATTGTATTTTTTTATATTTTGTTGATTTGTTTCTTTAAAATAAGACTGATTTTTACTAAATCTTATTTTTTATTGTATTTTTTTATATTTTGTTGATTTGTTTCTTTAAAATAACTGATTTTTATTTAAAATTAATTTATCATCAAATTTAACTTTTGTGAACATTTTATATTATTGTTGATTGTTTTTCTAAGGAAGATAATACAAATCTAAGAAAAAATCTTCTATTTCAACTTTTTAACTTTTGCACCCGAATGTACTTGATTTAGTTTATGACACTGAATTTGTTTACCAGTTTTTATCACCGGTCCTTTGGAACGTATGCGATTTTTGTTTACGGTCGAATGGCCCGCGGGCCATTCGGTTTGGGCCGTTCAGACTAAATACCCCTTGTTCCAAGTCTGGGTGTTCATGTGTTGTGCATGTGCATGTGATTTGAATGTCTGTGAAACCCCCGCGACACAAGGATTAAATTCTTTAGTGGGGGCATCGTTTAAAAAAAAATGGAATTCAGCTAAATCCGGTAAGATTGGAAGCCGACCCTAACATAGCTTGGGAAAAGGCTAGGCAGAAGGAATCGTTAAAAGTTTATAGTTCACTAAACGATGTAGGTACATGTAAAATATGTGCAAAACACTTTCCATACAACTCCAATTCAAAGTTTACTTGCTTAAGTGACACTTACTAAAAAAAATATGGAGTCACAAAATTATTTTATCAAAACGTCAGAAGTACCTAATACCTTTGTTAGTATAGGTAGAAAGTTTTCGCCTCTTGTCCGCGATAAAAAGCCGTCTGTTCCCCGAGGAAATAACTGTGAAACTAAACATTAAAATCGTAAAAGGACAGAAGACTTGTGTTTTCCCGCGACTTGGCTGATATCTAAAAATACCACTGAGATAATAGGTTATTTATGTCAGAATCTTAATCAATCAATTCAGCTTATCGTGGTCCTCTGCTGGACATGGGGTTCTCGCAAGTTGCGTCACAACACCTGTCCTCTGCCTTCCGTATCCAGTCCGACCCAGCCACCTTTTTCAGGACCTACCTATATAATCCCACATTATGAGGTCATAATAAATTGACATCATCCCGTCAGCTATTTAGGGGTTATTGGGCCTGATTCTGTTAATCACGTACTTAACAAATTTTAGTATTATTATTCACGTACTTATCTTTTCACTTGTACATATTTAGAAAAGGACAGACGAATATTAGAACTGTCAAAATTAGTACCAACTAAAATTTTCAAATACACTGTGATGTTCAAGGCGAAACTTAGTTTGACATCTCAAAGATAGCTGTTATCTGTTGCCGTCCTTTTCTCCCGCTGGATGATAGTAAAAGACAGCAATAGTTTAAATTTAGCTTAGTTTACGTACAGAGGAATCAGCACCAATATCAATGGCTATACCATAGGTACCTTCTCTCTTTATCTATGTCTCTTGATATATATAGACCTAATCCAGGTTTTGATTTATCTCATCCGCTAGCATGTTCCTGGTAAATTGACTTTGATTTTCAGTTACCAGTTTCTGCGAAATAGCAATTTTGGTTCAATATTAATCTTTCATCTAAATCCGTTTACCTATTAAGGCTGATAGATTAAAATAAAACGAAAATAATTTTTTAAGTTATACTTTTTTTGGTTCGTAAGGGAAAAATTATGAGGTTAAATTTTTACGATGCGCGCACACCGTCACGAAAAACCGACACTCTATAATTAGCTAGTCAACATTTTAGTTTTTCAAAAAGCTACCAACAGAGTAAAAGCGGCGGTTGCCTAATGGCTGGGCGTCTAACTTGCGATCATGTGGTTGCAGGTTCGAATCCCACCCATCACACCACCGACGTGAACCCTCTTGTAACACAAGCATCTTAGCTTAGCACGAGGTGTTAACAAGAATACTGTAATGTGCGACCCACATTGCTAGTAATCTTAAAAAAAAGGCATCTACGTATGTTTCCGTGAGCACTGGCAAATGTATTCACGATATTTATTCAAATGTTTTTGAAACTACAACGCATGTTTTGTATGAATCTGAAATACAATGTATACAAGATTTTTATCTTGTTACGTCAAAGAAGTATAACTTACGTGCGTACAGAGGGTTCTTCTCAGTGGCCAAACCAAACATAACGTGGCGTAATGCAGATTATAGTCCAAGAGTTCCGGGTTGCCAAATCTTTTTGTGTTCTGACAGTCTTCGAGTAGTGTTAGTATACGTTTTAGGCCATTTAACAGATTTTTTACTTAAAAGTATAGTAAGTAGAAAGAGATATCGCCACTCTTAACCCTTCACGTAACAGCACGTTAACCGTTAGTGGATAAGGACCAAGTACTTACATACAAACTTTTATAAATATTATTTATTTAATAACCCTCGCATAGAGCAAATGACTCTACATTTTCCGTATTTCTATGTCACCAGAATAATATTTAAAATACTAAAAATATAAAACTATGACATAATTCCGTTTCTAAAGAAATAATGATCAAACTTGTGGGTGTCATGGCGTCCGTTCCGTGTTAAGTACTACTCAAATTAACGGCGTATTTTTTGCGCGCATCATCTTAGTCACCTTGTCAAAATTTAAATATTTAATACAACACAGGTATTTCCGATGGATTGAGGTGATCATATTGGGATTTTATTATATTAGGTAAAAGTCGGGGTTTATCCAGGTATGTCAATAATAAATCCCATTGCTTAGGTAGTTGCTGCCAAAACATTGTCCTTATATTACTATGTACAGTTTTGATATTCTATAATAATAATACCGGCCTATAAACGTCCCACTGCTGAGCACAGGCCTCTTCCCCTAAAGAGCAGGGATGAGCATTGATCACCACGCTTGCTCATTGCGGGTTGGCGATTTCAGATTCCAATATTTGGAATCCAGGTTTCCTCACGATGTTTTCCTTCACCGTTTGTCAATGATGTCTTAGAATGATTAAGAAAGTACATAATTATAACTTTGAAAAAGTCACATTGGTACTTGCCTGGGTTCGAACCTGCAACCATGTGCATGCGAATCCGGTCATTGAACCGCTAGGCCACCACGACACTTGATATTCTAATATTGTGAAATAGTTTAGGAAAAAAAGAAAGAAATGTACCAATTGGTTCCCGCGCTTTCCACCTAAACAGTAATAAAGAAGTATTTCGTATAATGAGGTTTTATTACAAAAGGTTATAACAATCTATTATTCGAATAAGGAAAGTCAAAGGCCGTTCTCAATTGGTGGAATTATATTGTTAATAAAACGTTTCCTGGGAAAAACAATTTAGCAAATTGGTTAGAACTACGATAAAAACTTTAATTTTAATTTAGGGAAAAGTTATAAACGATACGGGCATTCCCATACGGTAGGCAACAACGTAATAAGACCTTTATTAACAGGATCATAAGCCGTTTAAACAGTTGTAAAAAACCTACGGTTTTCGTCCATATTTTCGAGACTGTATTCGTTTATTGATTTTAACAAAAAAGGCTTGTAGCAGATTTTATAGCGTATTATATTTTATGACATAGTAGCCTCTAGTATTGGGCGTGTGTGGCCGTCAAATCTAAAGAAAGATTCGACACGAAATAGATTTTTAATATGCAAATCTCTGAATGCGTAAATATACAAAAAACTGAACACCTTTCCCCAGAAACATAGGTCGAAATTGTAAAATTGAAAATGAAATTTTCAAAAAACGTGACTTATGTTTGTATGAAAAGATAATCTTAAATTTTAAGATTTCGACCTATGTTTCTTGGGAAAAGTTGTTTAGTTTTATGCACCTGATTACTTCGTAGGGCATACGTACTCAATAAAAAATAATCCTATAGGTACTAGGCGTGCCTTTTAAGTTCTGTCGTTTCCATATTTCCCGGCAATTTTGAATTTGGAACTGTTCTATATTCGAATGTGTTTATATTTTGAATCTCAACACAGTTAAAAGTATTAGGATTAATGCTATTGTTTAGTCACAGCGTCGATTAGAATCTGTCAGGTTACGTACGAAAATGAATCTTTCTAAGGAAAATGTACGTGCAATAATTTTCTACAACTTTAAAAGAGGCCTAACACGGCTTCAGTGTTTTGAAGAGCTAACATCTGTGTTCAGTGATGTAGCCCCATGTCTGCGGACTGTCGAACGCTGGTATTTAGAATTCCAGCGTGGACACACTAGTGTTAGTGACAAATCTCGCGAAGGACGCCCAAAATCCGCCTTCACTGAAGATAATATCATTGCTGTGAGACAACTAATTCTCGAAGATCGTCATGTGACGTATCGAGAGATAGAGGCTCTATTAGGCATCTCAGGGACAACCATTCAGAAGATCTTGCATGAAGCGCTTGGTGTGAGAAAGCTAGTTTGCCGTTGGATACCGCATCTGCTTTCCGACGATCACAAGGCGGCCCGCGTCAGATGGTGTAAGAAATCTCTGCAAAGGTTCAACCGAGGAGAGTCAAATCACGTCTACGACATCATCAGTGGTGATGAATCTTGGATCTATGCCTACGACCCTGATTCCAAACAACAATCTACAATCTGGGTCTTTCAAGACGAGCCTAAGCCGACTAAAGTTGTTCGTTCTCGAAGCACTTCAAAGAAGATGGTGGCCACGTTCGTTGGAAAAACCGGCCATGTTGCGACTATTGCACTTGAAGATCGTAGAACGGTTAACGCAGAGTGGTATACCACAGTTTGTTTACCACAAGTCATCGCCGAACTTCGAAAATCGAACTCAAAGCGACGCATCATCCTGCACCACGACAACGCAAGCTCACACAGCGCTCGACAAACGATTGAGTATTTGAAGCAGGAAAAAGTAGAAATTCTTGACCATCCTCCATACAGTCCTGACCTAAGCCCTAACGATTTCTTTACATTTCCTAAAATTAAAAAAAGTCTTCGTGGTCAAAGGTTCCAGTCCGGTGAAGAAGCAGTCGACGCTTTCAAGTCAGCCATTTTGAACACCCCCAATTTAGAGTGGAATAAATGTTATAATAACTGGTTTGAGCGAATGGAAAAGTGTATTAAGCTACGTGGTGAATACTTTGAAAAACAATAAAAAGTACTATAAGGTTCTAGTTGTGTTTTATTCTTCAAACGACAAAACTTAAAAGGCATGCCACGTATAAAAGAGATAATATCGCGCACTATACTTATTTACAGTAATATGTAGCTTTTTGTTTTAAACTAGCTGCAGATTTTTTTATAGTATTAAAACATTCCGTGGACCTTAGAGAACATACAGAAAAATATATTAGCCAAATTGGTCCAGCCATTCTTGAGTTATGCGCTTACCAACATTCATTTATAGATAGGTTATAGAAAACCACAACAAAAACTTGAAATATTTTATCTCTTCCTTTTTCAAATATGCGGACACTATTCGTTGTCCTTTGAATCTTGCCAGTATCAAATTATCTTTTCATTTAGATCAGTGTTGCTAATAGAAATACTTAATAAATACAGCAGAGTAATAAATATTAATATCCTTACACTAGTGTCGTGTAGGTAATATTAATAAACCTTGTACATCAATTTATTAAATTCACCTTGTGCTACACTATTGGTCTGCTAATATGATAGGTACTCTTGTAATTATCGGTAAAATAATTCTTATGATATTTTGCTCGATCTGAAATAGTTTCATTTACGACGAAATAGTTAGGTATGTGTTACTTATATTATTTATGTACAGTATGTATTTAGAGATGTATGTGTGGGAATGGTTGCCTTATTCCAGAATGGTAATTTTTATATTTAATATTTGAATGTGAAGAGTTGAACAGTCTGTGGTGGGTACTAAAGAGAAGTGTGCTTGTCGCTCAGATTTAAAATAAAGAATCCTTTCTTCCCACATAATATTTAAGACAAGTTATAAAGGTCAATAGGTACTGTGTTTTACGTGGTGCCTTGGTTTAACAAAATAAAAGTGCCATTGTTTTAGTCCCATATAGGTACTTTTATCTCTTGATAAACGTAATACGTAGGTATACAATGGTATACCTTCAGGCAATACGTAGGTATTAAAATAATATTACCTTATCTATATATATAAAACTCTTCCGTTACTGACTGACTGACTGACTGACTGACTGACTGACTGACAGACAACGCACAGCCGAAACTACTGATCGTAAAGAGCTGAAATTTGGCATGTGTGTTTGTTGGAAGGAGTAGGCTACCACTAAGAGAGGATTTTTGGAAATTCCCCCCCAAAGGGGAGAAAAGGGTGGTAAATGACAGACAACGCACAGCCGAAACTACTGATCGTAAAGAGCTGAAATTTGGCATGTGTGTTTGTTGGAAGGAGTAGGCTACCACTAAGAGAGGATTTTTGGAAATTCCCCCCCAAAGGGGAGAAAAGGGTGGTAAATGACAGACAACGCACAGCCGAAACTACTGATCGTAAAGAGCTGAAATTTGGCATGTGTGTTTGTTGGAAGGAGTAGGCTACCACTAAGAGAGGATTTTTGGAAATTCCCCCCCAAAGGGGAGAAAAGGGTGGTAAATGACAGACAACGCACAGCCGAAACTACTGATCGTAAAGAGCTGAAATTTGGCATGTGTGTTTGTTGGAAGGAGTAGGCTACCACTAAGAGAGGATTTTTGGAAATTCCCCCCCCAAAGGGGAGAAAAGGGTGGTAAATGACAGACAACGCACAGCCGAAACTACTGATCGTAAAGAGCTGAAATTTGGCATGTGTGTTTGTTGGAAGGAGTAGGCTACCACTAAGAGAGGATAATTGGAAATTCCCCCCCAAAGGGGAGAAAAGGGTGGTAAATGACAGACAACGCACAGCCGAAACTACTGATCGTAAAGAGCTGAAATTTGGCATGTGTGTTTGTTGGGAGGAGTAGGCTACCACTAAGAGAGGATTTTTGGAAATTCCCCCCCAAAGGGGAGAAAAGGGTGGTAAATGACAGACAACGCACAGCCGAAACCACTCATCGTAAAGAGCTGAAATTTGGCATGTGTGTTTGTTGGGAGGAGTAGGCTAAGAGAGGATTTTTGGAAATTCCCCCCCAAAGGAGAGAAAAGGGTGGTAAATTGAAAAAGTTTATTTCTCAATGGATTCACTTAAAACTTTGTATATAGGTTCCACCAGTGAAGCAAGTGAGCATAGCATATGTATAAGTGAACATAGCATTTTTAGACCATGATTTCATAGAGACAAATATTTCTAATATAATTGTAAAGGGAGACAATTTGATTTTTTCAATGTTTGTTTACACATATGTAATCGATAGACCATGGAACAGGCGATAACTAAGTGAAAAACCCAAATTCTGTCGGAAGTCATTACTACACGCGGACGAAGTCGCGAGCAAAAGCTAGTCTGTTAATATTAAAGATAAATTAAACTAAATTACTAAATTACTTTTGCTAGAATTCTGCTACTAAGTTTTAGTGTAACTTTAAACTACCTACCTACGAAACCCGAATGTTTTTAAAATTTGACAAAAAAGAACACCTTTTATTGTACTAGCTTCGTAAACCATTCTAACTTTTTAATAAAAGTTGTTGAACTAAAATGGTATTTTCCAAATATGACTACAATTTTGATGGAATATTTACAATTTTGCTATAAAAACTATATATATATATATATACTATATACTATATCTATACTAATATTATAAAGCTGAAGAGTTTGTTTGTTTGTTTGAACGCGCTAATCTCAGGAAGTACTGGTCCGATTTGAAAAATTCTTTCACTGTTAGATAGCCCACTTATTGAGGAAGGCTATAGGCTATAATTTGTCACGATAACCGACGCCCACGCGAGCGGAGCCGCGAGCAAAAGCTAGTAATAATATTATAAAGCTGAAGAGTTTGTTTGTTTGTTTGTTTGAACGCGCTAATCTCAGGAAGTACTGGTCCGATTTGAAAAATTCTTTCACTGTTAGATAGCCTACTTATTGAGGAAGGCTTTAGGCTATAATTTGCAGCAGTAACCGATGATCACGCGAGCGGAGCCGCGAGCAACAGCTAGTATACTATAAAATGAGGGTATTATTATAACTCGTAAAGTCGTACATTCAAAAATGGAACAATATATTAATCTAGCGAAAGAATGCTAATTTATTTTTCATGATTATAAACGTTTAGAAAACTGACAGCATTACCATAATATGAATAGAATTATATTTAATTTTGTGAATGTTTTGTAGGTACCATTAATCTGTACTTGTCCTCAATGTACTAAAGTCAATATAATTGCCTTCAATACAATCTTCTTTGGCTGTGATTAATGGTTCTGTCAATAGAGAATGCTATTTGAACTTTTACGTTTAGATGTGTTTATGCTAAAAAGTCCCAGCCATCTCAAGAGAATTCCAAAAATCTAAAAACTGTTATGATTTGAAAAATATAACCATTGTCTTTCAAAAATATTGGATGTTCCAAAAAAATCAAACATTAAACATTTTCCTAGTCACTAAAACTCAAATTATTGAATATTTATAGCTCTGCATTGATAAATTAATAGTGTCACTTAAATGGTATATTTTCTTAACTAAAAATGTTTTGTTACTACTCAATTCGGGAGGTTGGTTATCTTTTGCATCACCGCTATCTTTTTCGATATTGTGACAGCTAGAACAGTGTGGACATGGTAAAGTTAAATGGATTTTAAAGTTTCCTCGGGCCCGATGATCGATTTCATGCCCCAGTTGGACAAACTTACAACTATCTTCCATATATTGTTGCTATAGTATAAGTACGGTCGTATATCAGTTATAAAGAATTTGCGAAAATCAACCTTATTGACTGTGCGATTAGGATATACCTAAATAAAAACATTTTTGTCGAGATTTGACGCCGTTAAGGTCTGTTCCACGCACGTACGCAGTGCACGAATTTGAATTATCGTGATCAGGTGCATAAAACTGAACAACTTTCCCCAAGAATTGTAGGTAAAAATCTTAAAATTAAAAAATCTACTTTCCGTACAAACATAAGTCACGTGACCTGTCACTTCGTATGAAAAGGTTTTGAATTTAAAGAATTCGACCCATGATTCTTAGGGAGAGTTGTTCAGTTTTATGAACCTGATGACCTCGTAAAATATACGTACTCCTTTTAAATTACTTCTGCAGAATTATTTCATTGCCAGTTTTATCAATAGGTAAACATATAAAAATACGGAAATAATTTCTATTCCTATTTAAATCGACTTGTTCTTTGGCTAGAAGTAGACGTAAGTACCAAAGTATAACAGTTAGCTGGTCGACTGTACCTGAGAATAAAATGTTTGCACGCAATCACGTTTCTAGTGACTTTGTTCGAAAAATTCATATTGAGTTTTGAGCTAAGTTTAGTAATATTTTTCAAGGTATTCGCTCTTGATTTCTGGCTTTTATTGCATCTCGCAGTTTTCCAACTTAAGTTTATTCATTTTATTTTTAAGAAATATTTGCCATTAAAGCTCTTCATAACGTTTTCTTTAAAAATGCCTTAGAATTATATCATTTGTTTATTTTTGAAGGCAAGCAAAGATATTATTTTCTGACGTTTACGCCAATGTTAGATGTTGAAATAAAACTACTTTTAAACGGATTCTATCGCGGTTTATTTATTTCATTATATCAGCCTGCTCGTGACCATGACATCTGCAAAGGCGTCGAAACGTTGGGAACTAAAATAAAAATAAACCGCGATAGAATCCGTTTAAAAGTGGTTTTATTGCAAGCAAAGATATTAACAGCTGAAACTTGAAAGAAATCAAACGGAAACTATAGTTAACTCACATTTTGTCTAAACTGGACTCCTTTACATATCAGATTAACATAATTGTTATAATTTATAACTGTGTTTTCCAATACAATGATATTATTATTAACCTAGTAGCGGACCCGGCAAAGGTTAAAAAACTAGGGAGGAAAAAGAAAAGCCACCCCTAACACTCCTGATACATAAAATTTCATTGAAATCGGTCTAGCCGTTTCGGAGGCGTATGGTAACAAACATCGCGACACGAGATTTTTTTATATTTGAATATACATACCTAAGATTACTTTATCTAGCGTAGCGTTTCCCTAATTGACAACATTAAAAACAAAAATAAATAAATAAGGGAAATCCTAATATTCCATAAATATATAGGTGATCACATCATTCCACACGATTTGTCTACAATATTAAAAACAACATTAATAACCTTGTGGAAAACAAAAAATAAATCTCTATTTGCTTAAAATATGATGTAAGATAATGGTTTTTTGTACATTGAGGAGTATTCGTGTATGAAAATAAATCTGCCGTCATGTGTCATAGTCGCTGAAAAATTATGGCTGACAGCTGTGCGGGGTCATGATGGATTTGTGGAAAAATAAAAAGGGTTGACATTGACTTGTGTACTATCATATTAGATCGACCTTGGAAACCTTGACGACCTCCGTGGTCGAGTGGCGCACACACGGGTTTTCAAGGTGGCGCCAGCTCTGAGGTCCCGGGTTCGAACCCCGGATCAATGTAGAAAAAAAAACTGCATTGTCTCGGGTCTGGATGTTTGTGATACCTTCGTTGTCTCTGATTCCATAACTCAAGTGCTTTAGCTACTTACTTTGGATGCGGGGCAATGTATGTGATGTTGTCCACATTCATTTAAAAAGAAGAAACAAAAAAACTAAATACAAAAGAACCCGTTGATTCGTAAATTGATAATAATAATTATTATAATTAGGTAGATAATGAAATTTTGTCGATTTTTTTAATGGTACTCATTATATCATACCTAAAAATTATAGCAATGTCAGTAATATGTTGTATTATGTATTGGACATACTTTCAAGAAAACAGGCCGTACTCTCCAATAGTTTAATTTTTACACAGACTTCTCTTACTTTCAAGGAGTTATGACTGCAAGCGGGTCTATTGCAGGCATAACAAAATCTCTCCAGATCCAACATCCAAATTCAATTTTATAACCCAGCACCGTAATTCATAAACAAGTGGCCTTTGGAAACCTATAAACCCCGAGCCCTACGTAGGACGTAAAGGTATTCTGAATGTCCCACAACTAACTTAAAATTTATTCTACTGTAACCCGCCAACCCTCCGACCGTTTAACTCCATACGCCAAAAAATATTTTACAAAGAGCAAATTGTTTTCACAGCAGCAGAAAATTGTTTCCCCAAAATTTCTTTCACTCCGTATTCTCAGAATTTTTCATTGATCACAAAAGGGATGTGGGTAAGCTTTGGAACCCCCATTCAAACATGAATAACTCAAAATTAGAAGTCAAATCCGACCTTAAGATAGATTTAAGACCGTTCGAGAAGTCTCCAGGGTAGTAAGAAAATCAGAAAAGTTTTTTTATGAGCCAAAACGAGGTTTGTTTGAACTGGTTTAGAATTCATAGGTTCAAGTACCTGTTCCTGTTTGTTTATAGCTTTATTGGTTATAGGAATAAAGAAGCAGATTGACTGCATGTATCGTTCAGTCACATAAGAGGTCAATTGCCAACTGACACAGCATAGAGCTGTGAAATTGATCCCCGTGTTGGATGAAAATTACTGTGATCCCGAAAACGTGTTCAAAGTCTAGATGTGCTTTGGTTCGAGATAGGATTATTTTTCGCAACCCTAGAGCGAGATTCATTTCATAATAACAAAAGGAAAATAAAGTATAAGGTAAAAATGGCAAATAAAACTTTTGCTGCTATTAAAACCGGATTAAATTTGTGGAATCAAATAAGCTTAAGAAATAATTAATAGAAAATTTCGAAAACCAAACCATGCAAAAATTAAAGGAAACATACCAATTGAACAATGAGTACGCGTGGTAAACTTTTAACAAGTTTCTTAAAGTTTATGAATGTTGGGAAACGTTCGCCATGGTTGTAGATTATGACTCGGCAACTAATTATACGGAACGGGCTTGCAATGTCGTTGACATGAAACACTTAGGTGCAGAAGCGCGCTCACAAATTAAAAATTCAAAATAAGAGGCGGGAAACGTCGGCTCGGAGAATATGAAGCTACGTTTCCCGAGTTTGTTTACTTGAGAACTGTAGAAAGTGCCCCTAATTAGTCCAAACTCAACATACGACTTCTAAAAGTAATTCACAACAAATTTCTTTGGTATGTGTTCCTTCAAAACGTTATGAACGACTGTCTCTTAATACGACAAGTTCTTGACGCCTGAGTTTATTGTTGAGGAACTTTTCTGAATTGTTTTAATGAAATGTTGGTCTATTTTAAACATAATTAATGGCCTTTACAAAGAGTTCTGCTGTTTTGTACCGAGTGGGAGACAGTCAGATCAGAATGTCAAGAAAGCTGCTAGATGTTAGCTTGATACAGCGTCTACTTTCTGTTAAGATTCAAGTAGTCGTATTATCACAGGAAGCAACAACAAGTTTTCACTACTGACCTATTCTAAAGAGTCGTCGTGTAAGCATTGCAACTTACATGTTTAACAACTTCAAAAAAGCAGTTTCAGTGTTGACCCATATGTTCCGACGTTATGTTTACCAGTTTTACTGAAACTGGACCGATTTTTATGAGTCTTTGTCTTTTGTAGTCTTTATACTTCTTTTAAGTTTTTAGTACTGAATATATTACAGTTCTTATTATGTAAAGAGAAAGTATAGCCAAGTACCAATGACTGTTTTAGTCAGGATCAAGAAACTAAAAGATAAAATATACAATAGATGAACATTACAACCTACTCTAGAATCTATTCAATAAAGAAGATTATAATTACTCAAGCAACTTACGCGATGTCTCCAATGATTCTGGATCGATTTTAAAAACCATTTTGCTATCGATATTGTATACTTTGGGGGTTTATTCGTAAATTTCTTTAAAATCAATTCAGTGTTTTGGGATTTAAATCAAAATAATTGTTCAAATTTACCAAGAATATACGTTATTACGTACTTTGTACTCTTGTGCAATTAAAGTCGTTTTTTTTTCATTAATGGGTATTTAATTCCAGAAAGATCCAGATATTAACAGCCTTTTAATTGTTGTCGAATTTCTCCGAAAAGTTCGTTATAAAATACCTTCCATTTAAAACAAGAAGCCAATTTTAATACCAGCCTGCAACTATACCACTGCAAAGGAAAATCCTCTATTCAAAAAGAGAGAACTTGAAAAGACAAGATACGACTTTTTGTTATGAATTCATATGAGAATACTTTAAAGCAACTCTCTTACTTAATCTTATTCAGAAACCGGAATGTTTTCTTATGATATTGCTACAGTCGTATCGCTATATCGTAGACTAGCTGCCCCCTGCGAGTTCTTCCACGTCTTTTTCTTCATTTTTTACGAGGAGCTATTATGTTTTTTTTAGAGTTACCTAAAACTATGTCTCATGAATGAGGATAAATACACGAAGATTTTTAAACCCGGCTATCATCATCATCTGCTTTTTCCCAAGCAATGTTGGGGTCGGCTTCCAGTCTTACGGGATATAGCTGAATACCGTATTTTACATGAAGTAACTGTCTATCTGACCTCCACAAACCGGATGACTGGGTAATATGGTATGGCAACTGGTTGTCATAATTGCAATGATCTAACGACTGTCAAAGATTACTGTATGACAGTCGGGACCAACGGATAAGGCGCGGAGTGATCTCGGTATGTTTACAAACAGTCACCCATCCACAGACTAACCGCGCCGAACGCGGCTAAACCATTTACTATCGGTCGAACCGTGGACTGACAAGCTATGAGCCTCTCTCTCATCTTTTCAATCTGGATATCATATACACAAAGATTTCCTCAAACCGACTGGAACTTTACGAGATTTGCGCTAGTAAACAAACAAAAAAACAGTTCCGCTATATTGTGTTAGTGTTGATACTACTCCATTACCATATTTTATCATTCAAATGTCAACATCGAGGTAACTGACCTCAATTAGGTAATTTGTGTTACTAATTACTAATTCAATTACTTATTAACCCTTTATTGATAATTTTGTTCGCTTCGTAGCTACTCGTCTATCCATACACACAGTGAACAGCTGTTTTTCCTATAATTTATTAATAAAATTCACTTGATAAATAAAATATTTATTTATGTAAGTTACGTAAATGGTTACGAATAGACAGGCGATACGTTTCCTATGTAATCTTTACATAGAATATAACAAAGTTGCTCCCGTCCTCTGTACGCATGGATTTTATAAGAGCTTATAAGAACTTATTTGACCAATAGAGAGATTGAATAGGAAGGTTTTATAATGTTTTATATAGTATAACTAGCTGTTTCCCGCAGCTCCGCCCGCGGTCTCAATTTTTTTTTCTTAAATTGTGATTTAAACTATCCTATCTCTCAAGTTGGATCGAACTGCAACATGGTGTGCGAATTTTATTTAATCGGTTAAGTGGTTTAGGAGTCCATTGAGGACAAACATTGTGACACGAGATTTATATATATTAAGATTTTATTATGAGCACTTATTACTGTGCACCGTGCAAAGGTGGGACGGGTCCTATAGTAAGGAATAAAATTAATAGGCTAGATGGTGCAACGAACTTAATTATAAAATACATTTCCATCAGTGCAAAGATCCGTGTTTTTAGACGTTTTTGCCGTATCTATAAATAGATCAAAAATCATTTTTTTTTATTTCTACTAAATCTAAAATAGGCGCTTTAGAAACGTTAACTTTAAAAATAAATGACTCTAGGTGCGCGGTTCCAAATTGTCATTCTCATGGAGAAGAACCGGCAAGATGTGTGGTGGGCTTGTCCCGTAACTATATTGATTTGTATGTAAAATATTGCGTAGTAAATCAGAAAAGCGAAAATTTGGCTGCGCGTGTCCATAAACAAAAATATTGCTTGTTGCATTTTAATCAGAAGTCAGGTGCAAACAAATCTCACAGTTATCAGGCCAATAGACAAAACAAACAAATTCATCTCTTATTCAAATTATACCTTATTTAGTTGAACTTTGACTTTGTTTATTATTCAAGGTATACAGGTGTACGGATTTATTAAATCTTTAATGAACTTTATCAATACAAAGTTGAACTTTGTTAAACTAAATATTATGTATTTTTAAATAAGATGAATAATTAATTATGACTGCACGGATAGCCGAGTGGTATATTTTATGTCACCACGCTAAATACCACTGTGCGCGACGTGCTGCGGGTTCGATCCTCGCATGGGACAAGCATTTGTGTGATCCACAGATACTTGTTCCAAGTCTGGGTATTCCTTGTGCATGTGATTTGAATGTTTGTGAAACCCCCGCGATACAAGGATTAATTTCCTTAGTGCGGGCGTTAAAAAAATTTGACGATCGGTTTGGATAATTACTTTAAAATTACAGTGTACAGATCTTACAGATGTGAGACATTCACGAACGATACTTGAAGATCCCTAAACGGTTTAATGTTTTGAATTTAGAATACTCGTTAATATGCTCGTCGTGATATTGGAAACACATCATACAGCCATAATAACTTAATCCCCGGGGTAAAGCCCAACTTAGAACGTTGCATATTCGACATCTAACTTAGTTTATCAAGTTATGTACGGCAAATGTAAGAGAAAGTTCTTATTAATGAATATTGAGAAAATGATGACCAATCACGTTTATAAATACAGGAAATCGAAGCAAAGGTATTATGAATTCAGCCGAATTTGTGGACCAACCGACATTACCTATTTCGCTGAATTGATTTTGTATTCTAAATTAAAAATGGTATTCTATTTTTAATGTGTACAAATATTTTGTTTCATCTACAATTAAATGGTTTAATGTAGGTAAGAACCCAGTAATAAATAGTATTTTCTCATATAAATATTGTAGAGAATGCAAAACGTTGCAGCTATGGAATACGAGAATATTATAATCTGACAGTCATGCGAAATACTAATGAGATTTTCTCTTCAAATTTTAATTAAAATGGCTGAACTATTCTGTATTATTTAAAGCATACGGAACGTTTGCAAGTAGTCTGTTTCATGACAATTTTAAACAAAAGTTATGCGCTCACTCAATTAATTTGATTCTACTGTATGGTACTGAGGTACCTAATGGTAAGGAGGTAAAGCAAGTTGTTTATGCTAAATTAAAAATATTTTTATTATTACAAATATATTTTATTGATGAATTCCTAACTAATTAATAACTAATAAATAAAAGGCCAATAAGGTAATAAAATGTTTTCCAGACTTCTTCACAAACCAAACACAGTCATTGGCATAAGATATTCGAAAACCCGAAAACCGAACCTTTAAAAAAAGGAAAATAAAATGACAAACGAGTAGGATAAATTTGTCAGTACAAAATAAAATATAATATTTTAAAAAACCTTTTAGTGTCAAGAATGTGCTCAATAATTTGATAAATGTCTATCTGATGTCTATTATAATACGTAGGAGTAAGTTTAGGTAACCTTTCCGTAGTTAAGTCAATGCTTTTCTGATCTAATGACGTAACTTCAAAAGTTCAACGACGCAACTTTTTTGGATGGTACTCCTCAGTTTATAAACAGCGTTACATAAAGTTTTAAGGCCAACTTGCACCAATTAACCTTCTATTACTTAATCTCGATTAGAATTCAACAATCGTAAGATTAGTTTTTGTGAGTTCAACGAGTTCTTGTACTATATATGTGGAAATGTTATAGAGAGCTCCAAGCTGATTTCTTTGAATTCGATTAAAAACTCTTTGAATATCAATAGGTTTGCTCAACAAAACACATCTTCGATCAATGTAGGAGTGAAAGCCGAAACACCTTACACAAAAGTATTGATTACGTCAAATCCAATAGCTATTCAGTTTAATCTCAGATTTGATTTGTGGTGTAGGTAGACCACAACCAAAACTTAAAGAAAAAATGTTCTTGAATATTTAGAATTGAATTTAGTTACGTTCTTGTAACTTGATATTCATTTATTATTTTTAATTATTTATACACATTATCGCATGTGTTAGCGAATATTTGTAATTAAATACAAATTGTAGAAGGAAAAACCCAAACCTCAGGCAGGACTCGAACCTGCGACCACTGGCTTGACGCGCCAGTCGCTTTACCAACTAAGCTACCGAGGTCACTGCCTGGAAGTTTAAATTTCTCCTTCCACTTATGACGTCTTTATAGGGCGACGTATGCGACATCTAGTGAACCTACCTTACGGTTGGCCTCACTGACTCTGATTAACAATGTGTTAATTAGAAGTCCGAGAGATGGCGCTGGCCCAATACTTATTATTTTTAATTATTTATACACATTATCGCATGTGTTAGCGAATATTTGTAATTAAATACAAATTGTAGAAGGAAAAACCCAAACCTCAGGCAGGACTCGAACCTGCGACCACTGGCTTGACGCGCCAGTCGCTTTACCAACTAAGCTACCGAGGTCACTGCCTGGAAGTTTAAATTTCTCCTTCCACTTATGACGTCTTTATAGGGCGACGTATGCGACATCTAGTGAACCTACCTTACGGTTGGCCTCACTGACTCTGATTAACAATGTGTTAATTAGAAGTCCGAGAGATGGCGCTGGCCCAATACTTATTATTTTTAATTATTTATACACATTATCGCATGTGTTAGCGAATATTTGTAATTAAATACAAATTGTAGAAGGAAAAACCCAAACCTCAGGCAGGACTCGAACCTGCGACCACTGGCTTGACGCGCCAGTCGCTTTACCAACTAAGCTACCGAGGTCACTGCCTGGAAGTTTAAATTTCTCCTTCCACTTATGACGTCTTTATAGGGCGACGTATGCGACATCTAGTGAACCTACCTTACGGTTGGCCTCACTGACTCTGATTAACAATGTGTTAATTAGAAGTCCGAGAGATGGCGCTGGCCCAATACTTATTATTTTTAATTATTTATACACATTATCGCATGTGTTAGCGAATATTTGTAATTAAATACAAATTGTAGAAGGAAAAACCCAAACCTCAGGCAGGACTCGAACCTGCGACCACTGGCTTGACGCGCCAGTCGCTTTACCAACTAAGCTACCGAGGTCACTGCCTGGAAGTTTAAATTTCTCCTTCCACTTATGACGTCTTTATAGGGCGACGTATGCGACATCTAGTGAACCTACCTTACGGTTGGCCTCACTGACTCTGATTAACAATGTGTTAATTAGAAGTCCGAGAGATGGCGCTGGCCCAATACTTATTATTTTTAATTATTTATACACATTATCGCATGTGTTAGCGAATATTTGTAATTAAATACAAATTGTAGAAGCAAAAAAACCCAAACCTCAGGCAGGACTCGAACCTGCGACCACTGGCTTGACGCGCCAGTCGCTTTACCAACTAAGCTACCGAGGTCACTGCCTGGAAGTTTAAATTTCTCCTTCCACTTATGACGTCTTTATAGGGCGACGTATGCGACATCTAGTGAACCTACCTTACGGTTGGCCTCACTGACTCTGATTAACAATGTGTTAATTAGAAGTCCGAGAGATGGCGCTGGCCCAATACTTATTATTTTTAATTATTTATACACATTATCGCATGTGTTAGCGAATATTTGTAATTAAATACAAATTGTAGAAGGAAAAACCCAAACCTCAGGCAGGACTCGAACCTGCGACCACTGGCTTGACGCGCCAGTCGCTTTACCAACTAAGCTACCGAGGTCACTGCCTGGAAGTTTAAATTTCTCCTTCCACTTATGACGTCTTTATAGGGCGACGTATGCGACATCTAGTGAACCTACCTTACGGTTGGCCTCACTGACTCTGATTAACAATGTGTTAATTAGAAGTCCGAGAGATGGCGCTGGCCCAATACTTATTATTTTTAATTATTTATACACATTATCGCATGTGTTAGCGAATATTTGTAATTAAATACAAATTGTAGAAGCAAAAAAACCCAAACCTCAGGCAGGACTCGAACCTGCGACCACTGGCTTGACGCGCCAGTCGCTTTACCAACTAAGCTACCGAGGTCACTGCCTGGAAGTTTAAATTTCTCCTTCCACTTATGACGTCTTTATAGGGCGACGTATGCGACATCTAGTGAACCTACCTTACGGTTGGCCTCACTGACTCTGATTAACAATGTGTTAATTAGAAGTCCGAGAGATGGCGCTGGCCCAATACTTATTATTTTTAATTATTTATACACATTATCGCATGTGTTAGCGAATATTTGTAATTAAATACAAATTGTAGAAGGAAAAACCCAAACCTCAGGCAGGACTCGAACCTGCGACCACTGGCTTGACGCGCCAGTCGCTTTACCAACTAAGCTACCGAGGTCACTGCCTGGAAGTTTAAATTTCTCCTTCCACTTATGACGTCTTTATAGGGCGACGTATGCGACATCTAGTGAACCTACCTTACGGTTGGCCTCACTGACTCTGATTAACAATGTGTTAATTAGAAGTCCGAGAGATGGCGCTGGCCCAATACTTATTATTTTTAATTATTTATACACATTATCGCATGTGTTAGCGAATATTTGTAATTAAATACAAATTGTAGAAGCAAAAAAACCCAAACCTCAGGCAGGACTCGAACCTGCGACCACTGGCTTGACGCGCCAGTCGCTTTACCAACTAAGCTACCGAGGTCACTGCCTGGAAGTTTAAATTTCTCCTTCCACTTATGACGTCTTTATAGGGCGACGTATGCGACATCTAGTGAACCTACCTTACGGTTGGCCTCACTGACTCTGATTAACAATGTGTTAATTAGAAGTCCGAGAGATGGCGCTGGCCCAATACTTATTATTTTTAATTATTTATACACATTATCGCATGTGTTAGCGAATATTTGTAATTAAATACAAATTGTAGAAGGAAAAACCCAAACCTCAGGCAGGACTCGAACCTGCGACCACTGGCTTGACGCGCCAGTCGCTTTACCAACTAAGCTACCGAGGTCACTGCCTGGAAGTTTAAATTTCTCCTTCCACTTATGACGTCTTTATAGGGCGACGTATGCGACATCTAGTGAACCTACCTTACGGTTGGCCTCACTGACTCTGATTAACAATGTGTTAATTAGAAGTCCGAGAGATGGCGCTGGCCCAATACTTATTATTTTTAATTATTTATACACATTATCGCATGTGTTAGCGAATATTTGTAATTAAATACAAATTGTAGAAGCAAAAAAACCCAAACCTCAGGCAGGACTCGAACCTGCGACCACTGGCTTGACGCGCCAGTCGCTTTACCAACTAAGCTACCGAGGTCACTGCCTGGAAGTTTAAATTTCTCCTTCCACTTATGACGTCTTTATAGGGCGACGTATGCGACATCTAGTGAACCTACCTTACGGTTGGCCTCACTGACTCTGATTAACAATGTGTTAATTAGAAGTCCGAGAGATGGCGCTGGCCCAATACTTATTATTTTTAATTATTTATACACATTATCGCATGTGTTAGCGAATATTTGTAATTAAATACAAATTGTAGAAGGAAAAACCCAAACCTCAGGCAGGACTCGAACCTGCGACCACTGGCTTGACGCGCCAGTCGCTTTACCAACTAAGCTACCGAGGTCACTGCCTGGAAGTTTAAATTTCTCCTTCCACTTATGACGTCTTTATAGGGCGACGTATGCGACATCTAGTGAACCTACCTTACGGTTGGCCTCACTGACTCTGATTAACAATGTGTTAATTAGAAGTCCGAGAGATGGCGCTGGCCCAATACTTATTATTTTTAATTATTTATACACATTATCGCATGTGTTAGCGAATATTTGTAATTAAATACAAATTGTAGAAGCAAAAAAACCCAAACCTCAGGCAGGACTCGAACCTGCGACCACTGGCTTGACGCGCCAGTCGCTTTACCAACTAAGCTACCGAGGTCACTGCCTGGAAGTTTAAATTTCTCCTTCCACTTATGACGTCTTTATAGGGCGACGTATGCGACATCTAGTGAACCTACCTTACGGTTGGCCTCACTGACTCTGATTAACAATGTGTTAATTAGAAGTCCGAGAGATGGCGCTGGCCCAATACTTATTATTTTTAATTATTTATACACATTATCGCATGTGTTAGCGAATATTTGTAATTAAATACAAATTGTAGAAGGAAAAACCCAAACCTCAGGCAGGACTCGAACCTGCGACCACTGGCTTGACGCGCCAGTCGCTTTACCAACTAAGCTACCGAGGTCACTGCCTGGAAGTTTAAATTTCTCCTTCCACTTATGACGTCTTTATAGGGCGACGTATGCGACATCTAGTGAACCTACCTTACGGTTGGCCTCACTGACTCTGATTAACAATGTGTTAATTAGAAGTCCGAGAGATGGCGCTGGCCCAATACTTATTATTTTTAATTATTTATACACATTATCGCATGTGTTAGCGAATATTTGTAATTAAATACAAATTGTAGAAGGAAAAACCCAAACCTCAGGCAGGACTCGAACCTGCGACACACCAATATTCGCTAACACATGCGATAATGTGTATAAATAATTAAAAATAATAAGTATTGGGCCAGCGCCATCTCTCGGACTTCTAATTAACACATTGTTAATCAGAGTCAGTGAGGCCAACCGTAAGGTAGGTTCACTAGATGTCGCATACGTCGCCCTATAAAGACGTCATAAGTGGAAGGAGAAATTTAAACTTCCAGGCAGTGACCTCGGTAGCTTAGTTGGTAAAGCGACTGGCGCGTCAAGCCAGTGGTCGCAGGTTCGAGTCCTGCCTGAGGTTTGGGTTTTTCCTTCTACAATTTGTATTTAATTACAAATATTCGCTAACACATGCGATAATGTGTATAAATAATTAAAAATAATAAGTATTGGGCCAGCGCCATCTCTCGGACTTCTAATTAACACATTGTTAATCAGAGTCAGTGAGGCCAACCGTAAGGTAGGTTCACTAGATGTCGCATACGTCGCCCTATAAAGACGTCATAAGTGGAAGGAGAAATTTAAACTTCCAGGCAGTGACCTCGGTAGCTTAGTTGGTAAAGCGACTGGCGCGTCAAGCCAGTGGTCGCAGGTTCGAGTCCTGCCTGAGGTTTGGGTTTTTCCTTCTACAATTTGTATTTAATTACAAATATTCGCTAACACATGCGATAATGTGTATAAATAATTAAAAATAATAAGTATTGGGCCAGCGCCATCTCTCGGACTTCTAATTAACACATTGTTAATCAGAGTCAGTGAGGCCAACCGTAAGGTAGGTTCACTAGATGTCGCATACGTCGCCCTATAAAGACGTCATAAGTGGAAGGAGAAATTTAAACTTCCAGGCAGTGACCTCGGTAGCTTAGTTGGTAAAGCGACTGGCGCGTCAAGCCAGTGGTCGCAGGTTCGAGTCCTGCCTGAGGTTTGGGTTTTTCCTTCTACAATTTGTATTTAATTACAAATATTCGCTAACACATGCGATAATGTGTATAAATAATTAAAAATAATAAGTATTGGGCCAGCGCCATCTCTCGGACTTCTAATTAACACATTGTTAATCAGAGTCAGTGAGGCCAACCGTAAGGTAGGTTCACTAGATGTCGCATACGTCGCCCTATAAAGACGTCATAAGTGGAAGGAGAAATTTAAACTTCCAGGCAGTGACCTCGGTAGCTTAGTTGGTAAAGCGACTGGCGCGTCAAGCCAGTGGTCGCAGGTTCGAGTCCTGCCTGAGGTTTGGGTTTTTCCTTCTACAATTTGTATTTAATTACAAATATTCGCTAACACATGCGATAATGTGTATAAATAATTAAAAATAATAAGTATTGGGCCAGCGCCATCTCTCGGACTTCTAATTAACACATTGTTAATCAGAGTCAGTGAGGCCAACCGTAAGGTAGGTTCACTAGATGTCGCATACGTCGCCCTATAAAGACGTCATAAGTGGAAGGAGAAATTTAAACTTCCAGGCAGTGACCTCGGTAGCTTAGTTGGTAAAGCGACTGGCGCGTCAAGCCAGTGGTCGCAGGTTCGAGTCCTGCCTGAGGTTTGGGTTTTTTTGCTTCTACAATTTGTATTTAATTACAAATATTCGCTAACACATGCGATAATGTGTATAAATAATTAAAAATAATAAGTATTGGGCCAGCGCCATCTCTCGGACTTCTAATTAACACATTGTTAATCAGAGTCAGTGAGGCCAACCGTAAGGTAGGTTCACTAGATGTCGCATACGTCGCCCTATAAAGACGTCATAAGTGGAAGGAGAAATTTAAACTTCCAGGCAGTGACCTCGGTAGCTTAGTTGGTAAAGCGACTGGCGCGTCAAGCCAGTGGTCGCAGGTTCGAGTCCTGCCTGAGGTTTGGGTTTTTCCTTCTACAATTTGTATTTAATTACAAATATTCGCTAACACATGCGATAATGTGTATAAATAATTAAAAATAATAAGTATTGGGCCAGCGCCATCTCTCGGACTTCTAATTAACACATTGTTAATCAGAGTCAGTGAGGCCAACCGTAAGGTAGGTTCACTAGATGTCGCATACGTCGCCCTATAAAGACGTCATAAGTGGAAGGAGAAATTTAAACTTCCAGGCAGTGACCTCGGTAGCTTAGTTGGTAAAGCGACTGGCGCGTCAAGCCAGTGGTCGCAGGTTCGAGTCCTGCCTGAGGTTTGGGTTTTTCCTTCTACAATTTGTATTTGATATTCATTTGTTTTGTTTTCTACTAGATATTGAAAATCTCGAAACCAGTATGCGTCATAGAAAAATCTAATAAATTAAAATAGGTGTGTATATTGGCTCAATTAAATCAAACAGGTTTTGCTTATAAGACTGCTTGTAATACACATGATATTCGATTAATTTAATTATAAACAATTTAAACTTATACATGAATCATCCATTAACCTTTCGAACTTCAATTTATTCATCAAGATACTTTGACAACTTGATAATGTAGTGTCGTAATTTCTAGATTTTAATTATTCTAGCACTAGCTTCTGCCCGCGACTTCGTCTGCGTGGACTTCAGAATTGGGTCAAAAAAGAAATGAAAAATGTGAAAGTAAGGAATAATGGAATAAAATTGTCCCCCGTGTTATAGCTTGCGCTGTAATAGAGAATAATACCAAATTTCAAAGCTGTCTGTCCACGGCTTAGCTCGGATTTATTTTTAAATTTTCCCTTGAGAACTACTTAAGAAATCGAAATAAAAGGTAGCCTATGTTCTTTTCCATGTCAACATGCATGCTCAATTTCATCCAAATCCGTTAAGCCGTTTTTGCGTGATTGAGCAACAAACATCTAAACATACAACACACTTTTATTTAGTAGGATTAAAATCGGTTCGTTCTTGACCAATTCCTTAACAATGAAACGAAATTATATGTTGAGGGTTGCCGAGTTGATGACTACAATTTTGTTTCGTTCCTTAGGACTTAATTATGTGGGAAACGGCTTAAAAACAAACACTTACTCATAATACAATGACAACAATGAAATAATATGTACAACTATTAAGCCTTACAACACAATAGTAATTATTACGTTACATATCAAGTAATTTGTCTTGATCTGCTCAAATATTGTGAGGAATATTTGGAGTTAATTTCTCTACAATGCTTTCATGGCTCAGTTTTGCCACTAAAAATGATGGTAAAATGGTAAAAAATGTGATGGTAAAAAAGTTAAAGATTAACTGCCAAAGGTGGACTGGACGTAGGTAAGTACGTATGAAATATCGGGAAAAATGACTATAAAAAAATACATCAGACATTTCAAAAATATAATGTACTAGCGTTTGCTCACCGACAGATTTTTTTAATTCAGACCAAGCCCTTGCCAAGTGAAATTTCCACTAGCGTTAATGCTGATCGCACTGTTCAAATATATAGACGCGACAAATTAATCACACGACTCATCGAAACGAATGTCATTCCCATACAAAAAAAATGTAAGCGATTTCTATCATCGTTAACGCTTGTAGAAATTTCACTTGGCTAGGGCAGCTGGTCCGAATTGAAAAACTCTGGTAGATAGCCCTTTTATCGAGGAAGGATATAGGCTACTTGATGTCGTGATAACCGACGCACACGCGGGCGGAGCAGCGAGCACTCCTGAGTTTAGTGCGTATAACTAGACAAACTCTTCAGCTTTGTAATATTAGTACACAGCGACAAACAATCCAACAACAAAAGCCCTGTCCGATCCCTAAGAGTATTATTCGGTATCGTACTGCGGACACATATACGTAGCAATTAAATGGATTGGAGATTATTATTTTTCCCCAGTGAAAATAATTAAATAAAAACTGATCCATGGCAACAGCAACACTGACCGCTCCTTAAATTTTACATACTTACTAACTTTAGTTTTGTGTCAAAGAAGCCGCCTATGCGAGACTGATGATGAACACGAATTCGCCTTTTTTGGATCGGACAGGGGCTTTGTTACATATTGTAGATTTATTACTTTTTGAAGTGAAATTAGGGACAAGTGAAAAGACAAGCTAAAAATAAATCGTGAAACATACATAGATTTTTCAAGTAGGAAACAACGTCAAAAATAGATTTTCTGACGACAATCGCGTGGATTGAGGTTGTTAGGTTACACAATTCGAAATCGAAGCCGCAATGCCACTTTTAACATACAAATCACAAGCATTGCCCAACTATAGTGATGTTTCGATCCAATCGTGATAACCAATAGAAAATATTCTAATAGACAAGAATAATTTTATGTAGATAGGAGTAAAATGTAAATATAAAAGGTATGTATGTAAGTCTATGCAAGTGTTTGATAAATGAAGCCAAATCGTTGGTGGCGTCTCGATCGATCAATTTAGTTTACGTAAATAATTAAAAATGAATGCGTACATTTTTATACATTATATATTTTTTTGCACTTATTTAAGTTCAATAACTTATGAGTGGAGGTTTCTCTAATTAGACTGGTCACACTGAAATAGACATACACAAACATTATTTGTATCCAATCTAGGTGCTAACATTTTATATATGTTTTTCTTTCATTGATTTTTCATTGTATAAAAGGAGAACTTAAAGGTTTATTAAGATGTTAATTTGTGGAAGCTTGTAATTAGCAATATGTTAAACCATTTTTTTATATATTTTTAATCATTATTCTGTAAGATTTCCTAAAAAATAAATAAAAAAAAAACAAAAACAATATATTTAACTAACAGCCGCTGTGATAGATATATCTATACCTAAACGTTGCCCAAACATAATTATGTATCAAATTCAAATTATTTATTTTGCATTTAGGATTTTTACATCCATTTTTACAAGTCACTTTTTTGAGCTCGCTAGAGTCGACTTTTCCTAACTGGTAACCAGTTAGGAAAAGTCGACTCCAGCGAGCTACGAGCCTACGAAGAAATCTTGAACGCACAAGTACTAGTTCCGAATGAATATTCTGCACAATTACTTGGATTTAATTTACTTACAAGAAATCTCAAAACATATTCAGGGGTAACAGACTCTTTTAAGTCCAGACAAATGATTGTATAATATTGAGTAAATAAATGCAGGATCTTTTTTCGATCTTATCGTGATAATCAAAAGAAAAATTATTCATTGTTATCGAGAAACCCTAATCGAGTCGAGCTGTTCTCCGATAATCAACATGAACACGATTTAGTTAAGACATTTTATTTGACTCAAAAAATGTGTTAAGTGATTTATACGAAGTGTTATGTCATTAATCTTGGTGCGGACGCCTCGGACCAAGATCAAAGGGTCTGGTCCAAATCAAAGCGCCCGAAGATCTTTTTGTTAGATGAGCTTCCAAATTTATAATTAATTCGTCAGGTTTGAGGTTCAATTATTATTTTTGATGCTGTTACACACACAAATCCGGTTTCCATTGGTGGCAAGAAAAAACATATTATAACGATCCTTCATGATTATGACGTTATATTCGGTACATTTAGTGTGAAAGTTTATGGTACTTATAAAGATGAAAGTTCTGAGACATATGATCTAACAGTATTATTATGGTCTACGAGCTGTCCTGGGAAATGTCGTTTTCCATATTTTGGAGATGGCCATCCTTATCACCTAGGGGTATAAAAATTACCTTAGTTCTAATTTCAGACCTACAAAGTTAACACAAAAAACATGAAATTCGATGAAGCCGTTTCGTAGGAATTCGATAGCAAACATTGTGACACAAGATTTTTATATATACAGGAATTTAAAGACAGAATAATTTAAAAGGAGTGCGTATAATCAACGAGGTAATCAGGTGCATAAAACTAAACAACTTTTCCCAAAAAACATAGGTTGAAATATTCTAATTGAAAATCATCTTTTCATACAAACGTAAGCCACGTGACCTGTCAATTTGTATGAAAAGCTCATTTTCCATTTTAAGATTTCTACATGTTCCTTGGGGAAAGTTGTTCAGTTTTATGCACCTGATTACTCAATACTCAATCATTTATTGCCATAATGTATATTCTTAGGTGGTAAATAAACATTCAAATTGGAACAATCATGGACCCTGATTACTTCGTTGATTATACGCACTCCTTTTTAATAAATCTATATAGATGTTTTGGGGTAACACAAAAAATATAAAAAAATGGACAGTCAGGTATAATCCATTGAACAAAACATCACAATAGTACTATTTTCAATACAATCAAAATAAAACAAACAAAGCCGCAATGTGTTTTTATAAAATTGAAAATCTGTTAATATCAGCTTTTCATTGATTCGACAAACAAAGTAGATATTCTGTTGTTTCCCTAACATTGTTTACTAACATTTCAGTGCTTTTTCGTGCATTTGTACGATATTTCTGCTCATGCACACATAGCAAGAAGGTTGACGTATGAATGAAAGACGAAGATAATAAAATTATGTTTTTGTCATAAATATAGATTTCAATTTTAATATCATTAACTAAGAAATTTTTAGATATTATGATAAGATACTACTGTTAATCTATACCAATATATCTGTACTAATATTATTTCAAAGGTTAAGAGTTGTTTTGTGTGAAATTGAGTATGAGAGTCCGTTTCCCTGTTTAAAAGGTATTTAATACAACTTTAGTAAAGATATATTGTTTATTTACTACGGGCAGTCAGATTAGTCACATTACAAAATACTCTCCTGTACAGAGTTATAGCATATATTAAAACTATAAAATAGCATCATATTGCATTCCGGAGCGAATGCACCGGGCGGGCGTCGCGAGTATTATTATATTTGATATTCAATATTAAAAGAATCTAGAGCAAAAATATCGAAAGAAACCTATAACATAAAACATGAGACCTACATATCAAACCTTACTGAATAATAGATATTGTATATAAAATACAAAACATAGATTTGAAAGGCTGTAAAATATTTTATGGGACAACTGTCAAATATATTTATACTAGCTTATGTTTGAGGTTCCGCCTGCGTGGGCGTCGGTTATCGCGACAAAAAGTATAATAGCCAAAAGTATAACAGCCTTTCTCAATAAATAAGCTATCTAATACTGAAAGAATTTTGCAAATCGGACTAGTTCCCTTTCTTTTTTTTTTTATAAAGTTTAGGGCGTTTAACCAAACCAAACAAACAAACTCTTCAGTTTTATAATATTAGTAAAGATAATAACGCTGCCCTGCTGTGTGAGGGGCTCGTGGCTAAGTGTAAGCCGTACGGTTTGACCGATAATAAAGGTAAAATACGGTATTCAGCTAAATCCGGTAAGACTGAAAGTCGACCCCAACATAGCTTGGGAAAAGGCTAGGCAGAAGAATAACGCTGTGCCCTGCAGTTTCCCTCAAGTTGCGTTTCATCCAAGACACGTAAGGTTATGTTAAAAAGCCTATAAACGTCATTAAAAATGAGCTTTCAGATACAAAAGGATTTTTCGAAATCGGACTTTTAGTTTCAGAGATAACCGCGTTGAAACGAAAAAAAAATATTTTACTTTACCATATCAGTATAGTTTGCTATACACACGTGTAACCTTCACAGAAAGCCACTAGCAAAAAAACGGTGATATATATACTTAGCTTTTTATATGAAATACGATAAATCATGTCTCAAATCTTATCTATACGCAGAGACATCTTCTCAAATAGAAATATTATGTAAGCAGTTCGTATAAAAATACGCTGAAACTGGATTTAATGTACCACTTTGTCACTATACTAAAAATCCTAAGGAATTTTGCAACATCATTTTTCCATTTTATAATAATACCAGCCTCTAAATGTCCCATAGCTGGGCACATGCCTCTTCTCGTATAGAGAAGGAATGAGCATTGATGAACACGCTTGCTCTTTGCGGGTCGGCGATTTCAAATTCCAATTTTGGAATCCAGGTTTCCTCACGTTGTTTTCCTTCATCGTTTGTCAACGGTGTCTTAGAAAAAGAAAGTACAATATGACTTTGTAAAAGTCACATTGGCCCTTGTCTGGGTTTGAACCTGCAACCTGTGCATACGAATCCGGTCATTGAACCGCTAGGCAACCCCGACACAATTATTCAATTCTAGCTATTATTTAATGATTATTTAATTAACTTTGACGCTCATTAATTACTTCTTTGACGGATCTTGCCAAAACAAAATACCTAATTACGTATATCTTTTTTGGGTCTTTTCGTTAATTATTTTACTTAGAGAAAGGCGCAAAATGAAGACGACTTAATTTAAGAGAGGAAATAAATATTGGAAGGGACTTAACCCTATTAACTTCAGAATATAATTAAAATTTAATATCTATCTAGTTCATTCAAAAGTGACAATTAGTTGTCTGTTTGTAGCTAAGCAGTGTGAAAATACTTTTCCATATAAATTACTTGGTGGCCTAGGGGTTCAATGATCGTATTCGCATGCACGTGGTAGCAGATTCGAACCCAGGCAAGTGCCAATATAACTTTTTTCATAGTTATATATTTTCTTAATCATTCTAAGACTAAGCTGACATGAAACACCATCATTGACAGACGGTGAAGGATTTTTTTGGAATCCAGTTTTCCTAACGATGTTTCGTGGAAAACTGGATTACAAAAAATTGGAATCGAAAAGTCCGCTATGAGCAAGCGTGGTGATCAATGCTGGTTCCTTCTCTATATGGGAAGACCTGTGCCCAGCAGTGGGACGTTTATAGGCCGGTATTATTAGAAATGACTGCTTATTGTATCCACATAATAAATACTTAGAATAATTAACAACTTTTTATTTTTAAAGAGCCACTTCAATTAATGAATCTCGGCTACCAGCTGCTAGAATCTATCTCTACCTATTGCGAGGCGGAACCTCTTATAAAGAAAAAAATATTCATCTGTAAAAAAAATAACATCATCTAATATAAGTGGTAAATACATACATAAGTAGATGTTATCATGAAACACCAATGTTAAAAGGCAAACATGTTGCGGCTAAGATTTTACGAAAACAAAAAACAGTCGAAGCTTTTTTTACTGTAAACTCTAGTGGTCTCTTTGATTACTTGTTAGTAAAAAAACTTAGCAAAATAACTGTACATAGTTCATTCGTGTAACGTCTGCTTAAAATCTAATGGCTTGAGCGTCGGACTTGCGATCATGGGGTTGGGGATCATGGGACGTGAACCTACTTCTAAAAAAGCAATTAGCTTAGCACGAGAGTTTGACAAAAATATAAGTAATACCCACATTGCTACAAAATAAGTAAAAAAAAAGCATCTTTGGTGTTTGCTAGTGACCGACCGAAACATGTTATTTTGCCGAAACCGAAACCGAAACCGAAGGTTCGGTTCCATTGTAGTTTCGGCCGAAACCGAAACCGAAACCGAACCTTTTATAAAAAAAAAATCCTTAACCTATTCGTCCCCGAGCGGCGACCGGTCACCGCATTACAATAAAAAATCATTTGTGTCTCATTAGCGGTGATTAGAGAGATTAAAATGTCGAAAAAATGTTAGTAAGCCCGTTTTTTTCTAAAATTAATATCTCGCCAACCTATAATTACAAGTTTCTACTTTCAAAGATTTATCACAATGAAATTTCAGCACAGTTACAGAGGTTCTGTTTGAAAATTTAACTACCCTAAAAAGCCTACCCTACCTATAAAGTGAAAAAAATACATTATTTGTAACACAAAGTTAGCGATTTTTTTAATGGTGGTATATAAAATAAAACAAATTTATTATTAAAATATGATGCTCATATATTATGTTTATTTATTTTCAGTTACCTACATTTTGACTGCACGGATAGCCGAGTGGTAAAGGTCACCACGCTAATTACCACTGTTCGCGACGTGCTGCGGGTTCGATTCCCGCATGGGACAAGCATTTGTGTGATCCACAGATACTTGTTCCAAGTCTGGGTGTTCTTTGTGCATGTGATTTGAATGTTTGTGAATACCCCGCGACACAAGGATTAAATTCCTTAGTGCGGGCGTCGTTTTATATTAAAAAAAAAAAATATACTCACAAATACCACAATCAGTTAGCCTCGAATGGCTAATTCAAATGTAATTAGATAATCAAAATAATCAAATTGTTAATCATATAACCAAATCGTTAGCCGAGCGCGACCCGAAGGGACGATGTTGTAAGTTTCGGCGCGGCCGAAGGGTTCGGCCGTTTTTGGCCGAAACCGAAACTCGGGCCGAAACTTGATTTTTTGGCCGAAACTGGCCGAAACCGAAACCGAAACCGAAATTTCGGTCGGACACTAGTGTTTGCTAATTTCCTAAATGGCATAATTTATTTTACCGCATGACTCTTTGAACATACTTTTTACTAGTTTTTTGCAGTTATGAAAGTTATATTGAAACTTTTTACTGAAATAGTAAGAAAAATAAAAACATTTGCTTCAAGGCTTCCAGACTCAGTTCAGTTGCGGTCAATTTCGCTACCAACCTTGTTGACTTACCAATCTCAAAAAGTTTACCCCATTTTAAAAGTTACAGTCTGCAGACTAAAGTCAAGTAGACTGTAATTTTCTCGCCCTTTATGAATGAATATCTATTAGAATGTATTATTAGTTTGAACTTAACAGTGATCAATACACGTGTTAATGAAACATAATGTACTTACTAGCTCAAATGTAGACGAACCGAAAGGTATTCGTATCTTAACAAATGTCTAACATATGGACAGGGGTAAATACTACATCTGGTGTACTCGCTTTTAAAATATTAAACTTAAAATTACTTAATCAAAGAATTGTTTTTTTTTTTTAATGGCGTCAAAATATTCCCCCTTATCGCTGTCGACCGGAAGTGTGCCCAATTCTTATATTTCTTATTTTTATATTTGTTATCGTTAATTCTGAATATATTTTTTTGTAATTGCAATCACATAATGTCTGCCAAAGATCCTCGTATGAAAGTAGAGCTCATATAGAGAATGAAGGATAAAAGAATATCTTATTCATCAAACAACGCTAATGAAAGTACCTAATTATTTGCTTCGTTGTAGATAACACAAACAGAGGCAGGTCTAAATGAAAAAAAAACAAGTTTTCAGAACTCTATAAGTAATAAAAAGTCTATATCAAGACAAGCCTTTGGTTATAAAGCCATACATACATACATGCGTCTAGTCTGAGTCATATTTCATTGAGCTTAACGACACGACACACAAAGCCTCGATCATCAGGGCATTAGGATAAGTTATGGAAACACCTGTGGTACAAAATACCTAATAGAATACTATCTTCTTTATTTACATTCATTTATTGTATATAGGTCTATTGAATAATAGCGGCGGTAGCCTAATGGCTAGGGCATCAGACTTGCGATGGTGTGGTTGCGGGTTCAAATCCTACTCATTGCACTACTGAAGAGAACCCACTCGTAACACAAGCATTTACTTTACCACGTGGGGTTGACAAGAATACTTGTAATGTGCGAACCAAATAGCTAGGAATCATTAAAAAAAAGTCATAAAATCTGAGGATCCATAAACACACACTCCCTTCGAAGATAGTCCTTAAAAGGTTTTAGAAGAAAAACGAGCGATTTCAGGCTAAATTGTATGACGAAATCTTAAGATTAGAATTTTTGAAGCCATCATTCTTCAAATATCGATCAAAAGTTTAGATCATTTGTTACTATCGACAAAATGGGAAGCGAATCGAAGTGTAGCAACATGCAATATGGCAGGCACAAACCTCAAACGAATATACCAGAACCTGCTATGAGCAAATCGCTTTTCCTACCAAAGGACAATGACTTGCCTATTGCCTACCGTCATAACCATGCGTGTCTGCTAAACGGAAAGTTACTACATGATTCACATTGATATGGAAAAAATAGACAGGGCTGTAAAAGTGCCCAGACTTATCTGAACCGGTGCAGGTGTCTCTGTTGTTGAATTTTGTGTTTTAACTCGATAGAATTTATGTCGCTTTAATATTTCTAATATTTTGGCCACCGGGTCTGTTAAGTTTGGGGCACTATAAGAGCCATAGTCTTCTATGACACATAGGTAGTGACAGTTCTGAATCGATCATATTTTTTCGAAAATATATTTACTTCCTAGCTTTTAAACTATCGCGTTGCATGATTTTAATAAAATTGTGGTATTGCGATCACGGCTAGTGTAACCGGGCCGAAAAGTCAAGCCTTAAATGAGTTCGCGTTTATTCCCATTACGTAATTTTTTTTTTATTTAATTCCTTACATTGCACAATTATTTTATATTTTCAAATGACTGTATTTTCTGTGGTAATTCTTGAGGACGGATAGAGACACTGACTGTATCTTAGGTTTTTTTTTATCAATGATGATTCATATCCGGTTGATAAATACTTCACTACTAAGCTGTCATACCTAATGATGATACGTCGAAATTATGCGAAGTTTTTTGTCAAATTCCAAATATCGCTTCGAGAGACTAAGTTATAGAGTAAGTACGTGTTTATGCATAATATAACCGGATTTAAAGATGGTACCGACATTTTTTGGTTATTAACTATTAATATTTAGTTTTTGTGTGTATACATGAACTTTTAATGTTATTATATATAGTATGCTAATTTCCATACAGGTTTTATTGACTGGTCAATCGATGCAAAATACTTAAGTATACCTAAAGAGTAAGCTAGTCCCAACGTCTACCTAATAGAAACATGATTAATGAGTTCGAATAAATTATAAAGCAAGTTGTAAATTAACTCAACAACAAGAAGTACCTTTACAAATTGAGATAAAAATGGAATAAAAACAATTTTGTCATAATCTCTTCAATGACATTTATTTTTAAACCAGACCTTGTCATATCAATTAACCAAGTAATATCAAACGCAATACAGGTTACATTTGAAAAGTGAATCATGATCGAAGTTTTCTTTAATTTTTAATGTTTTGCGCAACTTTTTGTTTTCGTAAAAACCAGCTCCTCATACTAACATACACGACAAAAAATAGGTAGGTATTCATTACAGGATTATTTTTTATGGAGTGCGTATACGAGAAATTGAAAAACAACTTTTCATACAAACATAAGTCTCGTGACCTGTCGTCACTTTGTATGAAAATTTCATTTTCAATTTTAAGATTTCGACCTGTATTCTATGGGAAAAGTTGTTCAGTTTTATGCACCTGATTACCTCGTTCGATGTACGCACTCCATAAAAAATAATCCTGTATACAACATGACTAACAAAACCCCTGTCAGACCCAATAAAACGTATTCGTGGTACAGTTCATGAATCGTCTCGCTTAAGCGGCATCTTTGACACGAAGCTGTAGGTAGTGAGTACGTGAACTTTGAGGAGCGGTCAGTGTTGCTGTTGCCTTGGATCAGTTTTTATTTTGATTTAATTATTTTCACTGGGGAAAAATCATCATCTCGAATCCATTTAATGGCTACGTATATGTGTTCGCAGTACGATACCGAATAATACTCTCAGGGATCGGACAGGGTTTTTGTTACATGTTGTATATATAGATTTAGAAACTACAGGACCTATAGAATAAGAATTGTACTCTACATAATATTATTAGGGCGCGAAAGGTATGTACATGATAAACTTCCATGTGAAGATAATTGTACCTTCGTGCTACAAATGTAATCGTATTCTAAAAATAGGGTTGCCTCTAGGTTAGAGGGCAGACAAGTAAAGTGGGGCTGTGTTACGAAACTGTTTGTTTATGCGCAGTAGCGCTAGGTGAGCGACAACCCTGAAATTTGATACGGTTTTAAAATGAAAGCGTGAAATCAATTTGCTTTTTCACCTCGAATTTTTTGCCCAAATTAAGTTATAAAATTTAATGAGGTTGGGTTTTTGAAATGGGTCAAAAGATCTATATTTTTTTATATTGTTTGTTGTATAATGTTATTAGGTATACAAAAACAAAACCCAAATCTTTGTTTACTTTGTGTTACCTACGCTCCTACCTATTACTGTATATAGTCTGTTTGTGATAAAATATATTGGGTTTTGTTCTTTGTATATTACACTTGGATAAACCCTCTGATTGCGGCTTATTAAGTACAGTAAGGTAATTTAAAAAACAACAGTTTTATATCTACATCCTTGGCCAAATAATTTACCATACAACCTTACCGCATTCGAATGAAGGTAAAATCAATGACAATATAAAAAATATCATTTTTTTTCTAATAAATGTGGACTACATCTCATACATTGCTCCGAATCCAATGTAAGTAGCTGAAGCACTTGTGTTATGGAATCAGAGACAACGAAGAACCACAAACACCCAGACCCGAGACAATGTAGAAAAGTGTTTTCTACATTGTCTCGTCCGGGGATCGAACCCGGGAACTCAGAGCTAGCGACACTTTGAAAACCGGTGTATACGCCACTCGACTACGGAGGACGCAGATTCAAGAATCCCGGTTCGCCAAATAATTTTTGTTTTCTGAATTTTCACCTGGTAGTGTTAGTATATACGTTTAAGCCATTTAACAGATTTTTTACTAAAAATAATTATAATAAGTCGAAAGAGATAAAGCCATTCTTAACCTTACACGTAATAGCACGTTAACCGCTTTGACTTAGTGAATAAGCTCCTGATTCGTTTGAGGTCCCAGTTTAATTTCATTGTTTCGCATTTCATGAATATAGTTGTGTCAATTTTTTATTTATATATATTTTTAAATAATAGCAACAAATTGTACACCTTATACACACCTACCATGACAAAATATATCAAAATACATCGTTTTAAATCTATCAGAAAAAATATCAAAATAATGTGTGTGCAAGGTTTCTAGGAAATCCGAGATAATCCGTTTTTCCGATTATCCGTCGACATTCAATGCGTTCATACATAATTAAACTTGTATTGCCTGTAGGGTTGTAGCAGATATTAATAGACCCATCTTTTTTTATGTCCCAACACTATTTTTCTCTAGTTGTAGGCACGGGAATTGTTATTCTTACTCTTTCATGCCCATATCCGTATTTTGAATATTTAAATATATAACGAACGTGTATAACCCTAGAATTTCAATGTCGATAAAATAAATATTTTGATATATAAAACTTTTAATATATTATTAAAAGTTGTAAACTAAATCCTAAGCTCTGTATTTTCACTACTGTAGTACGGTTTTGAATATTTTTCACCAAACTAAGCAAACGAAACTACTCGTAGATTATCAAATATATTAGAATGATGAATCAGTTGATCTTATAAAGTGGTTACGTAATTAATTCTACAAAATATTTAAGAAACCAAAAAACAAAATTCGTTTTAATTTAGCATTCTTGTCTTGTCTGTCTAGATATTTGCGGAACGCGACCGCTTTGACAGTTGGCTGGTATGACGCGTTCGGAAATTAGCTCACTGATAAAATATTAACCGCTTATTTGACATTCGTATGGCGGGATTCCTTTTTTAAATTAATGGATATACGTTACTCTTTATGTTACCTTCAAAGAACAAAAAAGTTATTTTACGCTTTCCAAGTTCCATTTTAAAATGTTATCGTTGTGTATTTTTTATACATAATACCATTTTAAACATGCGTGTTTGGATGGTGCCATGCCATTCATAATTTAGACATTTTAATCAGCATGTAGTGTACCATGTTTTAGATATAATCGTTTTTCAGTACAAAGGTATAAATAAAGGCCTTTATAATGTCCCACTCCTGGGCACAGGCCTCTTCTCATATAGAGGAAGAATGAGCACTGTTCTTTCTGTGTTCGCTTGCTCATTACGGGTTGGTGATTTCAGTCCCAATTTTTGGAATATAGCTTTTCCTATCTATGTTTTCCTTCACCGTTTGTCAATGGTGTCTTTGAATAAGTATAAAAACTTTGAAATTGTCCAACGAACCAGCAGTCATGCGCATAAGAATCCGGCTATTGATACGCTAGGCCACCATGGCATTAGTAGATATATAGGTACGCCATAAAACTTTGAATTAATATTTACCTTCCACAATCCATAGTTTCTTTTTTATTCAAAATCAACAATAGTAACCTAGATCGGTCTGAGTAAATCTTGAAATTACGACGCCATTGCTAATACGTTTAAAATTGACGCAACGCAAAAAAAAAATAAGGCAGCACTTTAATTGCACCTAGATTCTTAGAATTCATCAGTGCTAATGGTTTACAAGAATAAAAATCTTTGACCTCAATAGGTAGTATTTTTTATAAATCAAGTTGTTGTTTATTTTTATTGTGTGAATATATCTCTTTCTTGACGCGTCATGATGGCTTAACGGTTCAATGAAAGAATATTTTTGCTCAAGGTTACAGGTTCGAACTCATTACGTGCAAGTACCAAATTACCTTATAAAAAGTTATATGTACCTACTTAATTTTTTATTTATTTTAGTCATCATTGACAATCGGTGAAGGAAAAGAGTCGGTGAAGAAAGTTACCTGGATTCTAAAAATCGGAATTTGGAATCGCAGCAAGCGTGGTGATCAATACTCGTTCCTTCTTTATACGAGAAGAGGCATGTGCCCAACTGACCTTTATCTATCAATCAAGTCAGCCTATCGCGGTCCACTGCTGGACCCAGGCCTCTCCCATGTTGCGCCACAATACCTGGTCCTCAATTTGGGGGCTGTTGTGAGCCATCATTAAGGTGTTTGCCCTAGTCACCACGTTGGGCAAGCGGGTTGGTGCCCACAGTTTTGTATTCGTTCTCTAGGAGAACGCTGCTGCCCATTCTCCTTGTTTCTTCATCCCTTAGTCGCCTCTTAAAACATCTACGGTAGAGAGAGGGAGGTTCTATTCTATGCCAAAAGCCCACGGAGACTTTTATAGGCCGGTATTATTATTATTGATAAGCATGAAACGAAGAAAAGAAACAAATATTGTTTTAAACACTTACATAGATACTGTAATAAGTAGTAGGCATAGTTAGACAAAATGTTTAACTCTACGCTTCCATAGTGACATAAAATTAGATAGCAATATTAAATTAATACGGCAACTTGGCAAGGTAAAGCCACAGGCACAATTTTCCCGAGAATAAATACCTGGGGCACGTAGAAAATCTGAGAAATAACGTTAACAAAAGTCCCGGCTTATTCCCGTAAGCGATTATTGAATAACAAACTTTTCTTCGGTATTAACTGAGCTGAGTACAAATGGATTTCCCAATCCGCGAAAAAGGACCAACGTTAATGAAATTTTCAGAATTAAAAAGTAAACAAAAAGAATTGTTATTTATATTTCGTAACGAGATTAATTAATAAAAAGACTTGTGAGAAAGCTATCAACTCGAAATGAATGCTTATTGGAAGTTTTTAATGCATTGTCTGTGTGTCTATATGACACTACCTATTTCCCGCGACTCTGCCGGCTGACCCTAATTTTTTTCTAGTATAATATACAGCCGGTGTCACTCAGGGATAATGTAGCATTAGGAACGAAAAGTCATCGCAAAGAATTTCTGAAATCAGTTCAGTAGTTTTTAAGTTTATTTCCTATACACATACGAAAATACAAATGTTTTATCTTTTTAATATTATTATAGATATACATTAATGTTTAGAGTGTACCAAGTAATTAAATAAAGTCTTTTAATAAAAACTTTTACTGAAGAATTCTTATTTATTATTATTAATGCAATGCGATGAATCATCGAATATTTACATCAATTTGTTAACAGTTTACTCATTTATAACATACCACTGTATATTTTTTCGTTCATGTTTGTGAGTTTCAAAACATTTTGCACAATTGTATCATTACAACGCATCATCAGCGAAATTCGATTCGCAACTGTTGCTATTATACATCTAATTAGTCATCCTAATTAAAATGATCCAGCTTATTATTTAGTTCAATGCTATTATCCCGTAATACATCGCTTTATTATTTGGTTATTATGGACGACAAATTGTGAGCTATTAACTATTACCCAGTAGCTATTTTCTAGTCTATTTCATATTCAGGTGACCAATAGTCACGATGTGCCCAGCAGTGTGAATATTGGCTGTTATTAGGTATGTTGTACAAAACCCACGACTTTGAAACTGCAATTAATTCTCAAGAGGTGAACAAAGTCGGAATATAATACTGATTAGTCGTTACTACGACTTCCAATATACAGTACCTATAACTTTATACTGTTTACAAAGTGAAATAAGAATTGATATTTAACTGGTCTAGTAATCGCTCGAGTTTTATTTCTAAGCAGATATATAGCTTTAAAAACCAATACAGTTCCCGCTTTTATTTCGTATAAGAGACTAATATTTTTAAGTAATTAATAAATTTAACCATACTTCTCAATTTGCCTGTAACTGCCCTTACTAGCTGCACAGTAGCGAGGTAGCGACTAGCGATCCGTTAAGGAAAATAATCGACACAAAAAATTAAAGTCGCTTAGCGAGCTTTGGAGCGAGCTATGCTCTTAATCTCTTTGAAGGATAAGATCAGGAATGAGATTATCCGGAGAAGAACTGGAGTGACTGACATACATTGCAGAGTTGGTAAGCTAAAGTGGTAAAGTGTGGGTCATATCTGTCGAAGGACTGATGGCCGTTGGAGCAGACGAATCCTAGAGTGGAGACCGCGAATCGTCAAACGTTGTGTAGGACGCCCCCCAGCCTAATGGACCGATGATCTAAAAAGGTAGCTGGGTCGGACTGGATGTGGAAGGCGGAGGACCGGTTGTTCAGTAGTGGACTGCGATAGGCTGAGTTGACTGGTTAAAGGCGGTTATAGTCTATGATATGCATGCTCAGCGCATATCAGAGTCGCATCGCATTATTCAGAATATGTGCACGTTTATATTCGTGGCAAGGCAAGTACAGACTTACAGAGGCGGAGTGCCTCGCAATGTCTGTATACCTTTGCCATAAGACGCGTGCGATTGATTGCTAGTTCGTGTAGCTATGCCAGCGGTGCGGTGAGGCGACAACTCTAGTAGATTGTGTCGTGTAGTAATTAAGAAGCCTTAAGATTTAATTGAATACGTATGTCGTAGTGGCCTAGCGGTTCATTAACAGGATTCGTATGCACATGGTTGCGTGTTCGAACTCAGGCAAGTACCAATCAAATATTTTCTAAGCTTTTAAGTACTTTCGAATAACTCTAAGACACCATTGACCATTGGTGAAGGAAAACATCATGAGGAAACTTGGGTTCGAAAAAGTGGAATCTGCAATCCCATCTGGAATCCAAATCCTGGAAGAGGTGATAAATGCTCGTTCCTTTACTATACGGGAAGAGGCCTGTGCCCAGCAGTGGGACATTTATAGGCTGGTATTATTTATTTATTTAAATCTGAAAAATCAATAAGGATAGAAAACATAAGGCCAATTATAGGTTATTGTGTATTATATAATTATACGACTGAATTGAAGTATTAAAGGAATTGATTGTTTAAAAGCAATTAGTACCTGTAAGTATTTTCTTAGTATTTTAGGAAGGAAAACCTTTTTACTAGGACCTCATTAAACCGTTTTTTTCTGCATCTTAGGAACTAATTGGTTCCCGTGTTAAGATACTTGTTTTAATCATAATTATGTTTTTTTGAATAAATACCTTTTTACAACTGTTAAACTATACTAGGTTGTAATTAATAAAACTTGTTTTAGAATAATCTTTATCGTGTTTTGTCTGACAGTGAGGACTTTAAACGCAATTACATTACATTCTCGTCCTCAGTCCTGCTTGTAACTAATAATTAACTAAAGTAGATATTCAATAATATACATTTATAGTTAAATACATTGTATATTGTACTTGTTGCATTGACAGTATCTATTTGTGCCTTTGAGTTTGATCTCGCAATTACAATCTCAGCTAGTATTGGAGCCATCACACTATATGTATAATAACTCTAAGATTTGTGTGTGTACGTATGTATGTTTGTTACGTCTTACGTCAAACGGCTCGACAAATTTTGATAAAATTCGATATGAAGATAGTTGACACCCTAGATATGCATAAAATAATAATATTACGGGATACCTCACACACGGTCCTCTGGTCCCAAACTAGGCAGAACCTGTACTATTATATGGTGACCAGACAACAGTAACTGATAAACATACTTATATATTTCCAAATACACATTATAAATGATCGTGCTCATCACACAAAGATTTGGCCAGGGTGGGAATCGAACCCTCGATCTCTGGTTTCGCAGTCAGGGTCACTAATCACTAGACCAACAGGTCAGTCCAATATAGCCGAAAATTATCTGATAAACCGTGGGTTATACCTACACATGACTAACGTATGCGTGGACTTCGTGCAATTCGTGCGCCGCTGTAGAACAGTGCCTTTACTGTCCAAAAACAAATAGTAATTCTCAAAATAGATCACATTCAATTTAATTTGAAAGCTTTTATTTACATTACAATACATACACCATCAAACTAAATTGCTCTAAATGCTATATATTCGCAGTCATTTTAATTATTTACAAGTAGGTTGTATAGTTGTGGGGTTTATTGACAAATAGCACGCTGTTAAGGCCGTAAACACATTGCGTAATTTAAACGCGCATACGATGATGACTCACGTTTACGCACTTAAAAGGAGATTCGAGACAGAAATAAAGCAACAGGGGGTATATTATCTAAAACCAAACAAAAGATAACGTGGCATAACGCAGATTATATATAGTTCAAGAATCACAGGTTGCCAAATTTTTTTCTTAATTAAGGCCATTTAACAGATTTTTTACTTATGGTAAGTCGAAAATATAAAGCCTCTCTTACCCTACGCGTAGAAGCACGCTAACCGCGAATTAGGCCCAGTTTTTTGATAACGAGTTAACTCAACCAATGGTTAATATACTAACTAAGGTTTTAAACTTCGGAAGAACGCGTTTATTCATCAATTTTTCCAACAAATGGTTTGGTAATTAATTTATTTTTTTATTTTTTTATAAATGTGGACAATATCACGTACATTGCTCCGAATCCAAAGTAAGTAGCTAAAGCACTTGTGTTATGGAATCAGAGACAGCGACGGTCACATCACATCACAAACACCCAGACCCGAGACAATTCAGAAAAATATTTTTCTACATTGACCCGTCCGGGGATCGAACCCGGGACCTCAGAGCTGACGCCACCTTGAAAACTGGTTTGTACACCACTCGACCACGGAGGTCGTCAATTAATTAACTCTCCAACTTATTTGACCATTTGATAGACTAACAATTGATGAAAATACACGCTTTGAAACCATTCCTTAGCATATTTAACCATTGGTTGAGTTAACTTGGGATCAAAAAACTGGGCCTTAGTTAATAAGGTCCCAGTCGGCGCCGAAGACGTGCATTAATAAAACGCGCGTCGTCTGCGTGTTTGAAATACGCAGTGTGCTCACGGCCTTACAGTGTGGTAAATTTGTTTTGTTGTGACTTGTGTTTGATCGATTTCTAGTTTGAATTTAGTTATCGTGGTTTGACGAGATTTATGTTTTGTGGATAGTTTTAGATTTGGAGTTAGGTAGTATTATCTTTAAAAATGTATATCCTATTATGGGTACCAGATATCTTATAGTAATCAAACTGGATGTGGGTTTTTAATGTTCCTATAAATAATAAAAATAATAAGGGTTCCAACCCTAATTATTTTTTTAAATAAAAATTAAATATAATATGTAGCCCGTAATAAGTTTTTTTTTGTAGTACTCCCTATTCTGTTCTTATAGTATTTTGTACTCAAAGCTATACTTCATCGATAGATTGAGTACTACTTGTGTAAGTACCTAAACTATCTACTGGTACTCGCCCGAGCGATGATGCGTCCTTGTACCAACGAACTTGATTACGCGGCCGAGCGTTCGTTCAAACATACTTTGTTATAGGGTAAAAGTGGGATAGTTGGCGCACCTTATGAAATAACTTTAAATCTCTCAGTACCAGGTACTTTGGTTTGTTATCTTTAAATATACAAAAGAACAAAACGTTATCTTTGATATTTTTAGAATTATGGCGATTTTTGCCTACCTCAAATTTTTGTACATCTATCCCATAAAGGAGACAGTTACCTCATCCATATAAATTACGTATAGGATAGATACCCTGCCGAAAGAAGGGAAATTATCCTGCAACCGTTTTCAGCGCCTTGCCTTCGAATGCAATCGCCTAGAGAGATCCAACACGGCCAACTTAGTGTTAATTGTAGTGTTCTCCGATAAATAAATGCAACGACAAGCATTTCATTCACGAAACGAGAGTTTCTTTCGAGACAACTATACTCCTGAGGCAATTATCCTGGTTATACCCTACTAAATTTCCTATTGAGTGACACGCGATCATAGACTTTTCATCGATGCAATCGCATCGTATCATCGCTCAAGCGACGGAAATAGGACTACGCCGTATTATATAAAATATTCGTGTCACATTGTTTGTAACAAAATACTTCCGAAACGGCTTGACCGATTCTTATGAAATTTTGTACGTAGGTAAGTAGATTCAGTAGGTCTGACTGAGAATAAGAGGTGAACTATTTTTCACACCTCTAAGTGATAAATGGTAAGGTGGTATGAAAAAGGGTTTGAATAATGAACTGTCCAGATTTTTTTTATATATCATATCAACGTTTGCGGGGTCAGACAGTAGTACCTAAGTATCAAATAAGTTTTGGTAAAATATCGGGTTCAATGACCAAATTCACTAGCACGCTACTCTGCACTTAACCCGTTGAGGGTTTGATGACTTTTGACGAACTTATTTTCACGTATAGGCACCAATTTTATACCAATCTGAAAAATAATTGTATTAACGACATCGTTAACACAAACAAGCATCACATTACTGTAACGTGTTTACCGGCCATCATAATAAATTAAAAAATATTTTTTTATCTTTCACTACATTTTTTATCGTTACAGGTTAAACATTTAAAAACGTTAACTTGTACACTGGCAGGCACACCATCATAAAGTCATTATTTTTGTGACTTTATTGTTACAGGGTTACCATTAAAAACGTTAATTTATTAAATGTAGATACTGGCACGTAACTTTTTTGTTTCATAATTTTCGAACACAGATTTCGAATCTATTATTGCTCATTCCTTATTTGAAATGTGACCCCAACCCCTCAATGGAGCAGTTACAGTCTTATCATAATTTAATTCAGTATTATCGAATATTGAACCCATTTGCTACAGGTGCGGTCTACCTTAAAAGTGCAGATTACATTTTCTATGAACATTTCCCTAATACATTTTTGATAGTCGTTCTAAGCTGCTCTAAGGAGATTTAGAGGTATTCTACAATGTTAAGGCACCTGTAGATGTAAGTTCCTTTCTAATGTAATATAAATATCGAAAGGTGTTTGAATGGTTCATCAATCATTGGGTTATTTATTTCACCTTTTATGCCATGCATGTAACTTTGGTATCTATTAACATCAAACATATTTTTACAAAAGTTTACGTGTATATTTGATCATGATTTCGTAGTTGATAATGTTAATAATTTATTACTCATTTATGTAAAAAAACTGACTTCGATTCAATTGCACGAGATTATGAGGTACTTACGCAATAATGGTTTAGACGATAAAGGTTACATTTTTCAATAATTTTGATTTTAAAAACTTAAGTACTGAATCCATTTTGATGACATTCTTATAAGTATACCCTTCCCATAGAACAAAGAAATTTTAAAATCGATCGCGAAAATTTCCAGAGCTTGACTGGTCTGTTGGTCTAGTGGTTAGTGACCCTGACTGCTAAGCCGAATGTCGTGCGTTTGAATCCTACCCAGGACAAATCTTTGTGTGATGAGCACGATCATTTGTTCTGTGTCTGGGTAATTTTTTTTTAACAATATGTTGTATGTATTTATAAATAATATGTTAGTATGTTTATCATTTGTCTAGTTGCCATAGCACAGGCTCTGCCTAGTTTGGGATCAGACGACCGTGTGTAAGATGTCCCAAGATATTTTTTAAATCGGCTGAAAACTGTCTTTAAGTAATATATATATGTATATCTCGAGCATCGTCGAGAGAAAAGGCAAGCTATATTCATGAATACTTAAGTAAGAGTTAGTCTAGTAAGCCTTGGTGACCGCGGTTAAGACCGCGACTGCGGTGTGTCAGTGTCACGGTGTCTCAGTGTCACAGTGCTGCGGTGTCGTGTGACACTCCATTTATACCGCATCCTAATGAACTAATACCTCGACTGTCATGAATGTCAGCCGTCACTTCTACTTGCTAATGATTGCGAGCAATTATACTATTATATTACACTAGCTTCTGCGCGCGACTTCGTCTGTGTGGAATTCAGAATTGGGTCCAAAAATAAATGAAAAATGTGAAAGTAATGAATAATGGAATAAAATTTACACCCGTGTTATAGCTTGCACTGTAATAGAGAAAAATACCAAATGTATAAGCTGTCTGCCCACGGCTTAGCTCATAAACAATTTTAAATTTTCCCTAGGGAATTACTTAAGGAATCGGGAGAATGTTCTTTTCCATATCAAAGGCTACATGCATGCCAAATTTCATCCAAATCCGTTCAGCCGTTTTTGCGTGATTGAGTAACAGACATTCAAACATCCACACTTTCACATTATAATATTAGTAGGAAGTAGGATTATTAATTCATGCTCATAATGAGTTCCCAATTGAGTTGCCGCCGTAACGATGTCACTGGGAAACGCCGTGATTTGCGTGACTACCTTAACGCTAATTATAAACAATCTAGTGAGAGTGAAAGAGAGAGAATAATACTCTGTTTTGATACTAAACGAAATTTTGTTGAATTAAAATCGAGTTTTGAATCACTTGGACTGGCCTGTTGGTCTAGTGGTTAGTGACCCTGACTGCTAAGCCGGTCGTGGGATCGATTCCCATCCAGAACAAATATTTGTTTTGTGTCTGGGTGTTTTTAATCATAATAATTATGTTTATATTTAGAAATATATAAGTATGTTTATCAGTGGTCTGGTTGCCATAGTACAGGCACTACCTAGTTTGGGATCAGATGGCCGTATGGGAGCTGTCCCAAGATATTATTATTACTTTATCAATCGCTGAAAACTACATTAAAACCGTTGCGATCGAAAATAAGAGATCTAAGTAAGAGTAATATTAGCTGGAGCGTCTATGCTTTAAATACTATTTAAAGATACATCAATGATTATATACTCCACTCGTTTTCATAAACTTACATACCACTGATACCACCTACTCACTTTATGGGTATTATTTTCATGCAACGGAAAAGCAAATTTGATATTTTCTGGATCACCCCTCTTTGACTCACCTAATATTTTACGAAGAACTCAAATTACACATTTCTAAACTTGAAACACTTGGCACCTCAGAAGCGGTGTTATCCTACAACCACAAATAAGCCGATATTACTTAAGGACAATATACATTTAACCCCAGCTTTTTGAATGCTAAGCAATAAAAAATAGTTTTATTATGAATTTATTTAACTAACCTGAAGTCAAATGCTGTTACTGTTTGTAGTGATTTAAAGAGATCACATTGAGAACATGCGGGTTTACGTTGAGTTTATTAATTATGAGGCCTATAAATTTCCCACTGCTGGGCACACAAAAATTTAGAGAAGGAATGAGCATTGATCATCACGCTGGCTCACTGCGAGTTGGCGATAACAGCTTCAAATTTATGGAATTCAGGTATCCTCACGATATTTTCCTGGGTTCGAACCTGCATTATGAGCATAAGAATCCGACCATTGAAGCGCTTAGATAACACTTACGATGAGTGACGAGAAGAAGTCAAACAGGAGGTACGAATTTGCAACGCTAACTCTAATACGTTGGGTTAAGCAAAACATACACTCGGTCTTAAAACGATTTGCAATCCAAGTCGGTGAAGGCAGCAAAAATCTTCGAAAACGCGAAGGAGGCTTGAAGCCGCGGAGCATATGCGAAGCGGTTCCACGGCTTTCGATCGAAGCCGATTAAGTGTAGATCTGCCTTAAATGTTTTAAATACAATTTCTGAGCGAACGTCTTACCGTGAGCTTGATCGGAAACTTCGACGCTGAATAATTTATTGTGTCGTATACTGCCTCGCGGAGAATAAACTAAGGCAAGGTACGGTATACGGAGTATAATGGACAGCCTTCCACAGGGACAGACTGATAGGGTTAATTAGCAATGACACCATCATACTAAGATGGCCGGTACATGAAAATATTTCAGGAACGTTATGGGAATTCAATAAACCTGATCTAACCGAAAGGGACGCAGCTATTGCACAAAGCGAAACTTCTGTTTTTTATTGAAAAGCGTTTAGTTTGATGAATTCTGTAGCTAGTCAAAAAGTGAACAGCTGATTTCACGCATCGTTGTTAGAGTATTTTAACATCCGCTGCGGGTTTTTTTTATTAGACCTATTGTTTTTACATAAACGGAGTGCTGCGTACAGAGAACATAATTTTATATTGTAATAAAAGAAAATTTGTGGAGAAAACATAAAAAAATACAGGAGAAATTTCCCATGGAATATGATTCAAAATAAGGAGCTGAATGCAGCCTGTAAATTTGAGAAGGACTTCCCCTTACACCGTATATTAACAGTGTTTGCATTTTGCAAACCTACTATAAACTAGCTCGTAAGCTCTTAAAAGTACGGTCATCAAAAGTTAAGTATGCACTCGCCATTCAGTTACTTTATTTCACGTAAAATTTTACTTAATTAAGTTTAATAGCCTCTGAATATCTTTGTCTTTTGAAGGACAAATAAGAGGTATTTTCGTCAAGCTTCTTTTTTTAGCCCAGGTTTGATCTTGCGATGTTATTTTCATCTCTAAGTCTTATTCATGTGGCATGATCATTTAATCAAGTCACATGAATAAGACGATCTAGACATCCAGGTGCAAAAATGCCACCTGGATGGCACAGTCGATGACTTCCATTAAGACCTGGAGAGTGCAGGTGCAGGCAGGGCAGAAGATGCGCCATCGATGGGGCATCACGTTCACTTTGGTTTTGTGAAGGGTCGATTACGCTCTACTTGCTCAGGTTTACGTCTGCTAGATATAGGCCTCTCCCAAGTCGCGCCACAACATACGGTCCTTCGCCTTCCATCCAGTCCGACCCAGCTACCTTTTCAGGTTATAGGTCCATCTACTACTCGTATAAGTCATCAACAAGGATCATTTGTTTCTCTCGAATTTATAAATAACAAGAATACAACTATGACGACCTTCGTGGTCGAGTGGCGTACACACCGGTTTTCAAGGTGTCGTCAGCTCTGAGGTCCCGGGTTCGATCCCCGGACGGGTGAATGTAGAAAAACACTTTTCTACTTGTCTTGGGTCTGGGTGTTTGTGGTACCTTCGTTGTCTCTGATTCCATAACACAAGTGCTTTAGCTACTTACTTTGGATTCGCAGCAATGATGATGTTGTCCACATTTATTATTATAATTATTACAACTACTTCCTTCAACTGCATACGGATGAGCTCGTGACTATAAAAAAGTTGGTCCGTGGATGGGTGACTATTTGTAAGCATACCGAAACCCCTCTGTGCCTTGGAAAGAACGTTAGGCCTTTGGTCCCGACTGTGAATCAGTGATCGACAGTCGTTAAGTCTACAATTTTGGCAACCAGTCTTACTATGGGACACTGGGGTGTGGGTGGAGGTCAGCTACGCAGTCGCTCGATGTAAAATATGGTATTCGGTTGAAATTGGTAAGACTGGAAACCGACCCAACATAACTTGCGAGAAGGCTAGGCAGATATGACAACTACTTCCTACAGTTTTAATTGAACCAACGTTAAAACACTACGATAATTTTTTTGAAAATAAGGGTTTGCTAGACAACAAAACAAATAAATAGTATGTTTTAAAGGCATCTTTTGTCCCTAATTAGTCAATTAGATGCACAAAGCAATTTGTTTTGAATAATTTATGATCCCCGAGTTTGACCTAATCAAACCACTACTATATGTGGACATAGCTTTTGTTTGATGCGATATTCGAACCATTATACGTACACTGTAATTATAAACTACGCTAAGTACCTACCGAAATTACTTTTTAACCGACTTTTAATAATTTTTAACATAGGTAGTATGGCGATACAGTAAACCATATTCCACAAAAGTGAATATAAACGTGTTAATTTTCAAAAGCTTACTCACGCGCATTCTCGGGGTCGCCTATTGCCGCGTCAGCTCATGATTAAGGACTCCTATTGAGTCTGAAGTCGGGCGATCCCGAGAATGCGCGTAAGCCGTTGAATCTTTAAATAATTATGAATTCGTCTCACGGAAATTATTATAAAAAAGCCTTTCTCTTATCTAAAATAATCATTGAATTCAAAACAAATAAAAACTTAAATCAAATTGGACCAGTATTTCATGTGATTTACGCGAATAACCAAACAAATACTACAAACAAATACTCTTCCAGCTTTATTATATCAAGATTGTGTGAACTAAGTAGGTAGGTAGGTACCTATATAAACTCGGGCTTTTTCACTTGCAGATTTTACAAGGAAAATATTTTAAGCAACGTTGAAATGATGTATCACCTAAACAGGAAAGAACTGAACGAATATAGAACATGTTTATTTTAAGTGTTAGAATCCAGTAATTATAGTAGTAATTGAGAGGGTAGACACCTAGTTTTCTAAACTAGTTCGGGGTTAATAAAGATTTGCTAGAGTGTTGCTCTGTCGTACTAATATAATTAGGTGTGATGAAATTGTATATTAATTGTAAATGTATAATTATTAATGTCACGTTACGGTTGTCTGATTGTAAACAATTATTTGCATATAAGAACACCCTCAATTGATTGCGTCTTCCGGAAGGGTGTGACACATCCCCACTATCGTGGTCGGGCGTGTGCCGCGCCCGCTCGGATAGTGAGTCGGGTTTTGGCATTGTAAGAAGCTGATGTTTATTAAAGAACGACTAGTAGTGAACAGTGTGTTTTATTGTAAATCGTGAGAAACTGAGGTATCCGGGACCTAAGTGTCCTACACTTCAGAAGTGCGATAATTAGTTGGTAATCGTTCCAGCTGATATAACTCAAGCCTGCATTGGCTTGGTCATTTTGATAACAATTGTGGGAACCTGTAACTAGAGGTAAGAGTTTGTTTATTGATTCAATTTTGTTGTTATGAATATAAAATAATATTTTCTTTCTTGGAGACATAAACAATTTATAGAGATACTACATGATAGAATTGATGTTAATTAGAGAGTTTTATATTGAAATTTGAATACCTGCCTACCCACTTAGTTTGATATTACCCAACTTTAATACCGTTGATATTACCCAACTTTAATATGATATTTATTACAACCCAACATTGGTTGCTTTGATTTTGTTTACCCTTATTTTTTTTTTACTACTACTGCTGTTACATAGGCCGTGTTTATGTGTGTACTAACAAAGTGGGAGATCGGGTGTACGTATAGTTTTTTTTTTTAATCAGAGCAGTAAATTAGTGAAATAAATCTACCTCCAATTGTATAATTATAGTGTGTATTCACTGTCAAGATATTACTTTAAAAATAAGCTACCTGAATCAATTATTTGTTTACGGGCTTTTTGCCTCACTACCTGCGGAGTACTTTTGTGGTTTATTTTTTGTTGTAACAGTGATGGATCAACACTCTAAGCGCACCTTGCGAACACCATCGGCTGAGCCAGAGCCAGCTGCTGACATACGGCCGCATACGTCTACTCTCCGGAAGCAAGACGACCGGGGTGATCATTACGGAAGATTGCGGAGTGTTGCCGCAAACGAGAGCAGCCGCAGTCGCCATCGCAGTCGCAGCCAGCGCCGCGACAGCCGTGACCTAGGGCGGCGTAAGCGCCGTCGCAGCAGCTCAAGCAGTAGCTATGGGCAGCGCAGGCGTAACCGAAGTCGTAGCCCTAGCTGCAGCCGACGCAGACCTGGTCACACTTCCGGCCGAGGCAGGTGCAGCCGCAGCCGTAGTACGGCCCGTAGCCGCAGGAGCCGAAGCATAAACCGGCGAAGAAGGCAGAACGAAAACTCGCTAACTGCCGATCGAAGTAAGTCGCGGCCGTCCGGACAGCGGGGTAAGTCGAAACCAACCTATTTACAGTCGACGTCAACACCCGAAGATAATACAATTGTCTCTCAATTAGTTCAGGCGTTGCAGTCGGCAAACAATAGAAATAACTGTCTGGATAAATTATCCAATCATAATACGATCCCCGAATATGACCCATGTCGTAAGCAACAAACGATTGATATTTGGTTACATAAAGTAAATGAATGCGCTCATATTTATAACTGGTCAGATCAACAAACGTGTCACTTTGCTTTGCAAAAATTAAAAGGGACAGCTCAAAAATGGTATGAAGGATTGCCAACAATGCTGTTCTCATGGCAGGAGTGGCAGATAAAATTGAAGCTCGCTTTCCCGAGTAACGAAAACTATGGTAGCTTGCTCACTACAATGTTGGCCAAGCGCGCTAAGTTTAACGAACCTCTAGAAGAGTACTTTTATGAAAAAATAGGCTTATTAAATCGATGCAATATTGAAGGGAGGAATGCGGTAGATTGTATAGTACACGGTATTGATGATCGAAGTGTTAGGCTAGGAGCCGAAGCTGCACGTTTTGAAAAACCTGATCAACTTTTGCCATATCTAAAGACTGTACAAGCCACAACGCCCCAATTTGATAGAATGAGAACAAAGCTAAACAGTAACAGAACATACAAAAACGATAAGGAGTCTCAGGTCAAAAATCGCGCAATAAAGTGCTTTAACTGTCAAGAGGAGGGCCATTATAAATCGCAGTGTACTAAACCCACGGTCAAATGCACAAAATGTCTAAAGTTTGGTCATAGTGTTGAAAGATGTAATAATTTACTTACGACGTTAACCGGTACAGATGGTAAATCAGCAAAGCCGGTAATGTGTATAGATAGTTCCGAAGGTAAATCTGCCAAATATTATAAGGCAGTTCTAGTCAATGAATGTCCTGTCAATTGTTTTATTGACTTTGGTAGTTCAGCTACTCTACTAAGTTTAAGTTGCGCTAAAGATGTAGGAGTCAATTGGGTCTTTTGTCAAAACTTACCCGGGCTTAAGGGATTTGGTGACGCAATTGTGAGGCCTTTGGGCAAGTGTGTCACCACGGTTTCCATTGATGGGGTAGTTGCGACAGTCGATATCCTTGTGGTCCCCGATGAAGTAATGCGTCTACCATTAATAGTAGGGCAAACTTATACGGAACAAGCTCACATACTAGTAGAAAAAGATAACCTTAGCCTGCGTTTCTTCACAAATGGAATAGAACCCAATAACTTCAAAATGAAATTGTACTGTCAGGAGAACACTATCGTTAACGGATTGACTACGATAAGAGTTCGCTCAGAACAGGGTTATAACGGAGACATTTACATCCCAGACGACCACAGGTACCAATTAGGTCGTGAGCATCACCTTGTGCAGGGATTATTCACGCTTAAAGATGGCTTAGGTGTTATAGTAATCAATGGGACTAGTACGCAGCCCTTTATTGTGACAAAAGATGTTGCGGTAGCTAGGTGCGTGCCTGCGAAATTAGAAAATTCTGATATCAAGGTTGTGGATGTACAAAATATTGAGACGCGTGAACCCTTACAATTTATTAAAGAACAGGATATCGTTAGCGATACCTCACTCGGCCTTGTGCAAATAAGACAACTCGTAGATCTACTAAATAAATATAGAGGTTGCTTTGCTTTTAGTATGTGCGAGTTAGGTAAGACTGATGTCTCTGAAATGACAATTAACTTAAAAGATAATGAACCTGTCGTATACAGGCCATATAGGCTTCCAGTTACCGAGCGCGCTAAGGTACGGGAAATGATTAAAGAATTGTTAGACTGCGGTATTATTCGTCCATCGACTTCGTGTTATGCTAGCCCAATAGTACTTGTAAAAAAGAAGACCGGGGATACTCGACTATGCATAGATTTTAGGGCATTAAATCGTAAGACAGTAAAAGAAAACTACCCGTTACCTAGGATAGACGATCAGCTGGATAGCCTTGCAGGATATAATTTCTATACAACTTTGGACTTGGCATCCGGATATTACCAGATCCCAATTGCTGAAGCTGATCGCCATAAAACCGCGTTCGTCACGCCCGAAGCACAATACGAGTTTAATAGAATGCCTTTTGGGTTGGTAAACGCGCCGTCTACGTTTATGCGGACCATACATCTAGTGCTTAACAGTAATTTAGATTTTCCCATAGACCAAAATATTGATAGTACGACTTCTACGAAAGAAATTGCATCGGCATACATGGATGATATCATCATACCATCAGTATCTCTGGATGAGGGGTTTGTTCGTTTGGAAAGGGTTTTACAATTGATTCAAAGAGCTAAATTAACTCTCAAATTGTCAAAATGTTGTTTCTTTAAAAGAACCGTTGACTACTTAGGATTTGAACTCAGTGGTGAGGGCATTAAGCCAGGCCAGCGCAAAATTGAATCGATTAAAGAATTTCCTCAACCCATTAATCAACACATGGTTAGACAATTCATAGGTCTTTGTAGTTTCTTTCGTCGATTTGTACAGAATTTCGCAATGATAGCCAAACCTCTTACTAATCTTTTAAAGAAAAATGTATCTTGGTCTTGGGGTCCAGAACAGATCAAAGCTTTTAATGACCTCCAAGCTAAGCTGATGAGTAAACCAATTTTAGCTTTATATGATCCAAACGCTCTAACTGAGTTACATACGGACGCAGCATAAATAGGTGTAGCCGGTATCTTGATGCAGCGAAACGGGGATAACATGTTGAGACCAGTCGCGTACTTTAGTCGCCAAACAACGACCGAAGAACAACATATGACCTCGTATGAGCTTGAGACTCTTGCAGTAATCGCTTCATTGCAGCGTTTTCGCGTTTACCTTATAGGTATTGAGTTTAAGATAATCACCGATTGTAATTCATTAAGGGCAACGTTTCTTAAACGGGATTTGATACCCCGTGTGGCAAGATGGTGGATTGCGATGCAGGAATTTAACTTCAGTATTGAATACAGACCTGGTGTTTCGATGTCTCATGTGGACGCATTGAGTCGGAATCCACCATCAACCACGACGGTTATGGGTAGCGAGGCGTCTTGTGATCATTATATCATGGAGATCGGTGATGCCGATTGGCTTAGTACGGTTCAGCTAGCGGATTCTGAGATACAAAGGAAAATTTCAATTTTAAATAACCCCGAAGCCAATGACGTCGTTGATATTAAAAATAACTATACAATCAAAAATGGCAGGTTATATAGGCAAACCCCAGAGGGTGATCGGTGGGTTGTACCCAAAGGCGTCCGTTGGCAAATCTTAAAACAGTGTCACGACGATGTAGGACACTTTGCGTTCGATAAGACTTTGAATAAAATTAAAGAAACTTATTGGTTTACTAAAATGAGACGGTTTGTTAAAAAATACGTTGAAGCGTGCCTCGAGTGCTCTTACTCGAAATCGTCGTATAGCAGAAAGCCTCCGTTACATCCCATACCTAAGGGTGACTCGCCTTTTGATACCCTGCATGTAGATCATGTTGGCCCTTTCGTCAAAAGCTCAAAAGGAAATACCCATTTACTTGTCATTATTGATGCATATACTAAATTTATTGTCATAAAACCAGTTCGAAATACAAAGTCCTCTTCAGTTGTAGACAAAATGCGGGAGTATTTTAGTATATTTGGTTTACCCAGAAGAATCGTCTCGGATCGAGGTTCTTGTTTCACAAGTAGTAAGTTTAGACTCTTTCTGGAAAAATTGGGGATCGGACACGTATTGAATGCAGTAGCAACCCCTCGCGCTAACGGTCAAGTAGAGCGCTATAATCGGACTCTTCTAGAAGCACTAACCGCTAAATGCGTAGGAATAAACGAAAGACATTGGGACAGTCAAGTCCCTGATATTCAGTTAGGGCTCAATAACACGTTTAATAAAGGTATCGGGAAAACACCAGCTCAAGTTCTTTTTGGTACTAATCTAACGGGAATAACCGAAGGCAGACTCAAATTTAGTCTTTCAGATGATGGATCATATTCAAAAGATAACATTGATAAAATAAGAGAAGAAGTAAACGATTATGTCACAAATTATCAGCAAAAGCAAAAACTTCAATACGATAAAAGGGCTTGCAAACCCGTTGTATTTCACAAAGGCGATTTAGTTAGTGTCGAGCGCGAAATACCTGCCACGGGGCAGAGTAAGAAATTAGTACCAAAATATCGAGGTCCCTATAAAATAGTTAATGTCTTAGGTAATGATAGATATAAAATCGAGGATACCCCGATTACTAGGAAAGGTAGTAGAAAATACTCAACGGTTGTAGCCGTAGATAAAATGAAAGCTTGGACACATTATGCGAGAAAAGACTCTTGCTCTTCCTCGGATGACGACGAGGATACTAGTGTTGATTTAGTTGATTAGTATACAATGTTTATCGACAAAGCAGCGCTTGGGCAGTGTGTGTGTGGTGTTGATGAATCAACATAATGCTCTAATTACTTTCATTGATTATTTGTTTTGTTAAAAATGTTTCAAGGTGGTTTCAAGGTAGTAGCGACTTGTGCCACAACTAGTATAAAGCCGTGGTTTCAAGGTAGTAGCGACTTGTGCCACAACTAGTATAAGAGCCGTGGTTTCAAGGTAGTAGCGACTTGTGCCACAACTAGTATAAGAGCCGTGGTTTCAAGGTAGTAGCGACTTGTGCCACAACTAGTATAAGAGCCGTGGTTTCAAGGTAGTAGCGACTTGTGCCACAACTAGTATAAGAGCCGTGGTTTCAAGGTAGTAGCGACTTGTGCCACAACTAGTATAAGAGCCGTGGTTTCAAGGTAGTAGCGACTTGTGCCACTAGCACTTAAAAGTAAATCTATAAGTAAGCACATAGGAATGTAGAATGTAGACATGTTAAGTTACCTTATTGTGAATTGTATGTAATTATGATTAAGGATACTCTTTGTGATTCTGTTGTTAAACATCTACCTGAATTTACTTAACCTATGCTATTGCTCTTCCTGTTAGTCTGAAATCTAGTGTGTTTAAAATGTATGTGTTTTGCTTCACTGTTTCTTTAAGATGCACCCTTACACGAGGACGCGTAATTTGGTGGATGGCCGAGTGTTAGAATCTTATATCTTTAAACGAGCAATTCTTGTATATATATAATCCGGATCTCGGAAACGGCTCCAACGATTTTCATGAAATTTTGCATGCAGGGGGATTCGGGGGCGTTAAATCGATCTAGCTAGGATTCATTTTCAGAAAATGTCTTTTTATACGTTTTTTCAGTAATCTTATATCTTTTAAAGAGCAATTTAGTCTGGCATAAATACTTTTACAATTAAAAATAAACAAAACATTTGAATTTGGAATCTGTCATTTATATGATTGTTCATTGTGTTTTCTCATTTTGGCGCCAATACATTGTACAATATTTTGCGATATTAAAATGGAGTGGGGTGATAAAGAGAACCGAATCGCAGTGTAAAATCGCAAAGTAGGTATGGAGCCAAATGCAATTTTTAAACTCTCCATTCGCTTGGTATTAGTAAAATGTTTGTGTTCCGGGCTATTAATAGGTACAATGAGACCTCCTCTGTTTGTGACAGAAAAAGATCAGGCCGTCCACGCAGTATTCATACGAAAAAGGTGGTCAAAAAATTCGAAGGTGGGAAAGAATTCGAAAAAATCCTGTAAGATTTTATCTTGGGAGATGAAGAAAGCACCTAAAACCATGTCGCATATTTTAAAAGATGACTTAGGACTTGCAGCCTATAAGGGACGTACTGGTCATTTCTTAACTAATAATTTAAAAAAGAATAGGGTGGTAAAATCGAAACAACTACTGAAGCGGTACGCAAAAGGAGGTCAAAGAAATTTTTTGTTTACGGATGAGAAAATTTTTACAATTGGGCAACATTTTAACAAACAAAATGATCGCATTTATGCTCACAGCTCTAAGAAAGCTTCTACATTAGTCGACAAAATGCAACGTGGGCATTATCCGACTTCAGTGATGGTTTGGTGGCGTATTTATTTATTTATTCTGAACAAAAATAAATTTGTGTCGAATACAGAATTACAATAATATAGGAATACATAATAATAATTATCAATATAAGTTACAAGTCAATAATAATATAAGAAATATCAAGAACTGAGAAGATAAAACACAATTATATAATTAATAAGAATAACATGTCAAGAAATAGCCTTATACAAATAAACAAGTTACACGGTGGCATTATATTTGTCCCTTAAAAACTCTTCTATACTATAGTAGCACTTCGTCAATAGGAATGTTTTTAATTTTATTGTGAATATTCTTGGGCTATTAATACTTTTTAGTTCTAATGGTAATTTATTGAAAATCTTTACAGACTGTACTTTAGAGCTATGTTTGACAACATTTAATTTTGGCTGCAAATAATTTGGCAGATCTTTCCTGCGCGTTTCCACCCTAATTTCCCTTTCTTCCTTTGTCTCGTATTTCTCTAGGGTTTTTATAAAACTACTTAGTAGAACCAAAATATAAAGACAAGGTACAGGTAGAATTTTTAATTTCACGAAATGCTCTCTACAAGATTCAGTCTGGTCCATGCGAAGAATAGTTCTAAGGGCTCTTTTTTGCATAACAAAGGCTGCATCCATATTGTATTTATAACTGTTCCCCCATAGTTTAATACTGTACCTCAACTTGGACTCAACTAGGGCAAAGTAAACATTTCTTAACTGATCAATGGTTAGTTCGTCTCTTAAACTTCTCAAGGCATAGCATGCACTGCTGAGAGCATTAGTAATTGCTTCCAGTTCCTGTTTCCAGCTTAAGAGCGCATCAATTTGTATCCCTAAAAATCTTAAGCTTTGTACAATTTCCACTTTATTTCCCACTGAAGTTATTGTAATACTATCATTATTCCTCACTGTTGATTTGAATAGCATACATTTGGTTTTCTCCACATTGAGTTTTAAATTATTAGTGGAAAACCAATGTTCAAAAGCAGACAGTGCATGATTCACTTTATTTTCTAAGTCCGTTACGGAGGTATCATTTATAACAGCACTTGTGTCGTCAGCAAAAATAACCATTTTGATGTCTGGTACTATCTTATACATATAGTTTGCTAAGTCATTAAGAAATATAATAAAAAATATTGGACCCAAGACTGAGCCCTGTGGAACCCCCTTTTGTACTTTAACAAGCTTAGATTTGTTAATTATTTCATGTCCGCTTTCAATTGAATTAATTTCGACGTACTGTGATCTATTCTGTAAATAAGAACTGAAAAGCTTTAAGACATTAACTCTTATCCCATAATGCTCTAATTTGTCTAAAAGGATTTTATGTTCAACAGTATCAAAGGCAGAGCTGAGATCTAGGAATAGTCCTGCCACTTTTTCTTTATTATTCAGTTTGCTAACCACATCATCCACTAGTGAGTCTATTGCATCAACGGTTCCTATGCTTCTTTGATACCCGAACTGTTGATTGCTAATGATATTGTGTTTAATCAAATGTTTGACAAGCCTATCTTTCATTACCTTTTCAAATATTTTAGAGACTACCGGTAACAGTGAAATGGGTCTATAGTTTTTTGGATCTAATTTAGAGCCTTTTTTAAATATGGGCAATACACGAGCAATTTTATATTGTTCAGGGAAAATACATTGCTCAATACATTTGTTTAAAAAGTCAGCCATTGGCTCAGCTAATATGTCAATGTTATCCTTGATGATACTTATGGGTATTTCGTCATGACCGTAAGAATTTTTATTAGACATATTATTAACCATTTTGAAGATTTCTACCGGGGTTACTTGATCAAACATCATGTTATCGTCTATTCTAGCCGTATTGTCAGTTAAGTATTTTTTAGCTAAGTTATGATCAGAAGACTTTAATGTTATTTTGTTATCAAATTGGTCAGACAAAATATTGGCTACGTCTATAGGGCTGTCATATATCTTATTGTCTTGTTTAAGTATTATAATATCAGTGCTTTGTTTTTTATTAGAATTACGTCTACTATTCACTATTTTCCACATGGCTTTACTAGATTGAGGTGCCTGATCAATTTTATTCCTAGTGTCCAGTTTTTTTGCACATCTTACTACCTTTCTAAATATCCTTAAGTAGTTTTCGCGATATTTTAAAATTGATTTATCACATCTTTTTTTATCAATAAGGCACAAAATGCGCTTGACTTTGCTGGATACTTTAACTCCTTTGCTAAACCAATACCTTTTACCAGACTTATTAAGATCTATTATAATTTGCTTTTTTTTAAAAGAGTTATCATGTACTTCATTAAATTTTCGTATGAAGGTATTTATGCCAAGATTCCAATCTATCTTTGCCAGCTTTTTCCTAAATTCGGCCTTATTTTTTTGACTATATATTCTTTTTTTAATATACTTAAGTTTACTAATTGTTGTTCCTGTTACTTTTTTTACATTTATTTTGCAAAATAGACCGGCATGTCCATCCGATAATCCGTTGTGGTCTATATGGATGTCGTTAATATTAGAGTCTATGAGATTTGTCAATATATTGTCAATACATGACTCTGTGCCATTACGTATGAATGTTGTAGTGTCAAACAAGCATCTAAAATTGTAGCATGTGAGCAATGATAAAAATGATTTTCGGTATTTGTCATCTTTCATCAGATTGATATTGAAGTCGCCACAAATCAAACACTGTTTTTTGAAGAAGTGCTTCAATAGTTGTTCTAGCCTTTCAAGAAAACTGTCAAAATTATTACTCATAGGAGTTCTATAGCAACAGACAATATTAGTATTAAATTCTAAATCTTTTACTCCACATACCTCAAAATAATCTTGTTTATAGAGCTTTTTACAAATTTCTATGTCCTCTATTTGTCTGTCATCGCTTATTAGCACTAATGTACCACCTCTTTTTTTGTTTACTCTTGTGTTGTAGGAACCAAGTTTATAACCAGTCATCTGTAATTGTGATATTTGGATTTCATTTAAGAAGTGTTCACTTATACAAATACAATTTACTTTTGATTTTAAGTCATTCAAATAAATTTCTAGGTCATCTTTTTTGTTGTTAAGTCCACATAAATTTTGATGGTAGATAGTATATAATACAGGGTTTTTGTTTGTGTTGATATTCGTTAAATGAGGTAAGATAGGATCACTTCGACGACTACTATTAAAATCATTTAAACTACAGTCCTTCATACTATTACTTACGAAACAAGTTACAAGTTTGTTGCGTTGCACTTAATTCATTCGGATAAGTTGAAGTTACCGTGTCATTTGCGGTAGGTAGCTGGTCTTCACTTCCACTATTTGGGTTAGTCGAATTGTCTTGAGTGCTGAATACTTCGTAGTCATACATTATGTTGGACCTTATTTGTTCAAAGATGTTTTTCCATCCTTGTTTGTTTATCTTTCCAGTATTGATGGAAAACATATCAAGTGATAGGGTGCGATTAGTATCGAAATAATATGCATATCTGTTATTTTTAATGTCCCAAAGGATGAGATTGTTAAAGAGTTCGACTTTGTAGTTATGTATTAATGTACCACATATGAACGTCGGGGCACACACAACGAGATTGGTGTGGGTATTCTTTTTCAGATACTTTCTTAAGTTATCGAGAATTCCTATATAGTCGTCATTCTTCAAATCCTTTTCTCCAATAAAAATTAAGCAGTAGTCGTTGATGGAGAAGGCTTTAAATTTGTGTTCAATAGTGCTCAAAACCTCTTCTGTGATGAGGTTTGGCAGCAAATAATGACAATACTCAAAACTATCTGAGAAGACCTCTTCAATTAACGGCAGAGTTCCTTTTGTGCAACCGCTGCTTATTATAGCCAGTTTGTTTTTTTGTTTTGGAAGTACGCCTGATATTTTTTCAATAGCAATATCACGCAAGTGAGATATTAAGGTCCGTTTATTATTCTGCGTCAATGTATTGTCATAAGTCTGATCGGAAGTTTGAGTTTCTTTATTTAGCATCAGAACTTTACTTTCAGCGTTACAACAATAATAATTGTCTTCGTGTCGATTATCTTGACTCAGATTGGATGGATACTGTGTAGTTGCGCTTGGACTTTTGTCGTGGTAGTTGGAGACCGGTAAATCTTGAGTCTTTAGGGGTGTTGAATGGGTGCAAATACTAGGCTCTCCAACGTGATTCTGGGGTGTTGAGTGAGTAGACCCACTGTTCATTCTTTTGAGATTTCGTTTGCTTGAGTTCACTGGTGTCGTATTTTTTATGTCGGATGAGAGAATTTTTTTATAATTTTCTATAATTGCCTGCCCTTCACCTATGTCCATTTTTAGCCGGAAATTTTCAGTGTTTAAGTTCTCAATCTCTAGTTGTGCAGATTGTAGTTCCATAGTTAATCTTCTAATGGTTTCGTTCAGGTTGGTGATAGTGTCGTTGTCATTCATGGACGTACTTCGTAGACTCGTCATTGTGGTATCGAGCAATGTCGATTTATTCAAAAACAAATTATCGAGTGAATTTGCCCTCTGTGGCTTCCTTATTGTGACGTAATTTATTTCCATTTCAAAAAAAAAAGAAATATAGTGTTATTATAATTATTATTCAATTAAGTTTTAAAAGTTTGACTCCCGAGACCGAGCGGGGTGGAGTTGTTATCCGCTAATTATTAATAAGTTATGTTATTGTCATCGCAATTCATTTTTCCGTAGTATATTAATTTGCTTCGTGTAATGAAACGCAGTCTCAAAAGGCTGGTATCCAAATCTCAACACTAAAACGATAACGATGTAATAACTATATCATTCGTTCTTTAGTAATTTTATTTTTGTCACATCACTAAAAATAAGTTAAGTTATTGTCTTTGGTTTGACACAAATTTAAAAATTTGAAGTTACAACTGTTATAGTTTGTTGGTTTTTGTGATTTTAACAAACATAATACACTGATGTTATGTTATTATTGTAGTTATACTAGTCCACAACTTTGTTTTGGTCCTTTGATCACTAAAGTTCACTCTCACTAGCACTGATACTGTTTTTATACAATATTGTGATTGATAGGTTTTTTACTATTTATTTCACTTTGGTCCAATGTAGCACTCTGCGAACATTTTTAGGTGTCTATGTTCATTATATACACAATTTAATGACTTTACTAGATACATTTATAACATATTTCTATTTTTTTTTTGATATTTTAATACGCGGACTTTGTTTACAATCAGCACTGACAGCTGTCATATAATTTGATACTTAAATGGTTTAATAAAGCGAAACGGCTCATTATCGACTGCATTTAACTAATTATATATATATTAGCTATGAAGGAGTGACAGAGCCATACTTTTGTGAAAAAGGTATCAATCATCGGCACAAGTGTATCAAGATACCATTCTTGAGAAGGTAGTGAAGCCCCTTAACAATACCATGTTCAATAACCAAGAATGGTCCTTCCAGCAAGACTGCGCCGGGTCATAAAGCTCGGTCAAGCTTCATCAGAGCTGAAGACTGGCCATCGTCCAGTCCCGATCTTAATCCGCTGGATTATGTTTTACGGTCAGGTATTAGAGAGTACGGCTTGCTCTAAACGCCATGATAATTTAGAGTCCCTAAAACAATCCATACGATTGGTAGTGAAGAATTTTCCCATGGAAAGAGTGCGTGCTGTTATTGATAACTAGCCTCAACGTTCAAAGGACTTTATTACACGACTTCGAATAAGCTTTTTATACTTTAAATTGTTTTATATATATATATTTTAAACTTTCACACTGTAAAAGTAATAAATGTTATTTGCCATAGAAAACATTTTTTTTCTTTGTTACAGTAGGTATTTATGGCTAGAGTAGGTTATACAACTTAATAATAACCTGAAAAAAATGACTCTTCCTGACATGTTGACGAGAAATAATATATTTTTTAAATTTTAATGTTATTTGTGATTCATTGATAAGCTGTAAAAAAAATAAGTATTTGTTTCTAATAAAATATTAACTAATTGCACTCGTCATTTTTTTATTAAATAACCAGTTCATATTTTTTTATTATTATGTCGGTAAGATAGAAAGATATTATTTATACTTCCTCATTTCATCAGTATCTAATTCGTATTTAAATATAATTTCTAAAAACACACTACAAAAAAAAACGAGCAAAGCTCGGTGATCCAGGTACTCCAGTAATTATAGTAGTAATTGAGAGGGTAGACACCTAGTTTTCTAAACTAGTTCGGGGTTAATAAAGATTTGCTAGAGTGTTGCTCTGTCGTACTAATATAATTAGGTGTGATGAAATTGTATATTAATTGTAAATGTATAATTATTAATGTCACGTTACGGTTGTCTGATTGTAAACAATTATTTGCATATAAGAACACCCTCAATTGATTGCGTCTTCCGGAAGGGTGTGACACATCCCCACTATCGTGGTCGGGCGTGTGCCGCGCCCGCTCGGATAGTGAGTCGGGTTTTGGCATTGTAAGAAGCTGATGTTTATTAAAGAACGACTAGTAGTGAACAGTGTGTTTTATTGTAAATCGTGAGAAACTGAGGTATCCGGGACCTAAGTGTCCTACATAAGTAAGTTGAAAAGGAACTAAGAAAATTTCGTACAATGGCGGCGAAACGGAGCAATTTACAACTGTCACTTTCGAATTCAAACATTTTTCGAATTGGTATTCCAATTTTCGATGTTTTGTAAGCTAAACCGGCCAGTATAGTGCCTTTATAAAACTATGTTTGACCAGTGGTCCGTAAAACTAAATAGGATGTCTGTTGGCTATGCGTCAATTTAGTCCCACTTTTTCAACATTGTTCGACTATGATTATTGATAGGTCATAAGGAAGCTTTTCCCATATAGAGAAGGGATGAGCATTGATCACCACGCTTGCTCATTGCGGGTTAGCGATTTCAGATTCCAATATTTTGAAATCCAGGTTTCCTCACGATGTTTTCCTTCACCGTTTGTCAATGATATCTTAGAAATGATTAAGAAAGTACATATAACTTGGTACTTGCCTGGGTTCGAACCTACAACCATTTGCATGCGAATCCGATCATTGAACCGCTAGGCTACCATGACATTTTGGCTTTAAGTTTATTTTATTTTATTCTAAATCATTGGAAAATTTACTAAAAAACATTGATGTTTACGGTAACAGGAACAGCCTTCGGGTGAAACCGCGGGATACCGCTAATTGATTAATAAATTAAAAACATACACGATATCAGTTAATTATTGAGAGATTCATGTTTACAGTTTCATGTTTATTTTTGCGAGCGGAATATTCTCGTTAACTTTAACTAACGTAAGCTGTTTAAACTGGGAGTTTTAAGTACTTATTAAGTGCAGCTACAATTAATTAAAACTTGTTTTTTAAACTTTGTTGTAATTAGAAACTTTCCGGCCGGGTATACTGGTGTTATACCTCTTAAGCTTCAGAAGAATCTTCAGTATTTACACATGCATTTGCTTATCCAGTAAAGAATTACAGGGATAATAGTCTTGTATTGCGTAGGTCGCAACAAAAACAATTTGAAGCGGCGGCGGTAGCCTTATGGCTAGGGCGTCGAACTTGCGATAATGTGGTTGTGGGTTCGTATCCCAAACATTACACTACCAACGTGAACCCACTCGTAACACAAACATCGTAGCTTAGCACGAGGGGTTAACAATAATACTAGTAATGTGCGACCCACATTTCTAGTAATCTACCTATAAAAATATCAAGGTAGAACCAGCAACATCTTCTGTCAAGATGAATACCACCTCAGTCTGCCCGTGACCATGACATGACACCTGCAAAGGTGTTGAAACGTTGGAAACTAAAACCAAAATAAACCGCGATTTACCGCTTAAAAATAGATTTTATTTCAATAATATTTAATATTCGCGTAAACCTCAGAAAACAATAATTTATTTTTTAAGTTGGTAAAAAATAAGAAGTAATTAAAATTTGTTGGTACAACAGAAACTGTACTTTGTCATTTCATACATTTGTAACACAATTGGGCCAAAATTTTGGGCACTAGTCCATACAATGTAGCAAACTTTCATCATAACAGCAACAAAACAAATGAAAATCCACAACATTGTGTACGAAAACAATCGTAGAAAAGATAAAAGAAAATTCTCAACTACAGTCAGATGCTCTTATTTGCTTATACCATCAACCCGTGGTTTTACCCAACCTCTCGGTAGGAAAAACCACTAAGTATGTCGATTATGGAATATACGCATTATATTCCATACTAATCGCAGATATTAATTATATAGGTATGGGTTTCCCTACTATGTAAAATTTAGATATAAAAAAAACTGTTTATTCATATTTGACATAATAATTATGTAAGTGGGCTGTGTAAATGACTTTTTTTAATATTTTACATAATATTTTTAAGTTTTTTAAATTATTTATTGATACTAGTTTAATTATAAAATATGGTATTTTTTTAATCTTCCTTCTTTGATATATATAGATACCTACTCTAACTAGTCTAAACTAATATTTGTACGCATTTAACGGCAGGATATATCGTTCAATTATATTTTTATCTTTATGTAACATAATATATAGTCCGATGATCCACAAATACAACCATCGAATTAGAATTTGACATAATTCTGTAAAATTTTATACATAATTATAAAAACGCATAAATATTTTATAGACGTGACGCTGGCAGAATAGTCGAGGGGCTTCGACAAGTTGCCACAAGAAAAAATAAATCGTTTTATATAGAGTATAAGGATTTCGATATTATATAGGTACTGCAGTTGTACTAATTATTCTATGTCTGCAGTCTCAATAGGTCAATGGATAGATACTGACCCAATTTCAGCAACAATCGACAGCTGATACATCCGACTTTTTGTGCCAACCCTTGAGCAAATAACGTTTGGAATCCGGGTCCGCAGAATGAAATATATCCGGATCCGTATGAAGGCCGTAGATATTGAAGCTCTATTAACATCTCTTGATATTGTAATAATATTATGTTAACTTAGATAACCATTATTAACCGATTTTGCTTGATAATCCTTATCTTTAGGTACTTTTAAAGTTACGTATATTATAAGTTCTAATTACATAATAATATGTATAGTATATGATGATAGTAAGTCCCTAAAAGATTTTCTTTTTTATTTCATTAAATATTTATTTGAATTTGTTGGATATTATTTAAAATAATAATAAAAAATTAAACTAGAGCTGCCATTAATTTTAATCTACTTTTCGGGTCACATTGACGCAGACTATATTTTTACTTATAATTATATATATTTTTATTAGTGTGGAGTCATTGAATCGTAGGTTATGATAATTAGATACTGGCTAGTTCTAAATGTTAGCCCATGGTGCGATACATGTATTTACTTTTAGATATTTCCATATGTTGGAGTTTAAGTTAAAATATTGTTACATATTAAGTGTGTCATTATGGAATTGAATACGTTATTCACTTAAAAATACTAACTTTTAGGTTTCAAAAGTTTTTCTTGTTTCCAATGTTTGATGACGAAATTATAATTATTTTTCCTTTGAATACGAATCGAACGAACCAAGCATAATACATAAAACAAAAAACACAAGTATGACCACCAAGAACATTTACACTTTATTTAAAAACGCAAAACAAATGTACTTAACGAAAATCACGAACAGAAATTATTTTCGACAAAACTTATCGCGGTGCTCTGAAAATATTTAAAGTAAAATAAAGTCTTCGTTTGATAAAAATAATAAAGTGGAAAATTTAAAGTTGTCGCCAGTCCACCGGTCACAGCCGAACTGAATGGAGGCCGATGGCAAAAGAGAAAGATAACGCCTCTCTGAATAAAAGATAAAACTTTATCTTCAAATGGTGAAAATCTGCACCATTTGTTCTACGTATCTTTATACATAGGTATCATAATTTTACTGAAAGCATAATTATGAAGACAGTGTCTAAGTGTTAGGTATATTTTACTCGAAGATTTTCTTAATGAGTCTTGGTAGAAGGAATAATGTATTACTAAGGTGTTTATATTTTCTTGTATTTTCTTATTGTAGGTCGTGGTGGACTAGCGGTTCTATGACCGGATTCTGATGCACATGGTTGCAGGTTCGAACCAAGACAAATACCAATGTGACTTTTACAAAGTTATATGTACTTTCTTAATCATTCTAAGACATCATTAACAAACGGTGAAGGAAATCTTCATAATAAAACATGGATTCCAAAAAAAAATTGAATCTTAATTCCCCAATCCGCAATGAGCAACCTTGGTGATCAATGCTCATTCCTTCTTTATGTGAGAAGAGGCCTGATCAGCAGTGGTACGTTTATAGGCCAGTATACATAAAGAGGCTACTTGTAAGAGGTCTATGGCCTATGTCTATATGTAGAAGGACGTCTTCTTCTGCCTAGCCTTTTCCCAAGCTATGTTGGGGTCGGCTTCCAGTCTTACCGGATTTAGCTGACGTAATTATGTTAAAGACATAAAACAATAGGTAGTGCTTAGATTTAAAATGACAGTCGTAAAATATCCATATATTTAAATAATTTATAAATTTAAAGTATAAAAATCCATAAAACTGGCAACATACTAAATAAAAAAAAATTATCTTATGTATAGTCTTTAACACAGGCATCTAACGATTTTTATAAGTTTACATACTTTTGAAATAAAACTAATTTTAAACGGATTCTATCGCGGTTGATTTATTTTAGTTTTCGTCGTTTCAACGCCTTTGTAGGTGTCATGGTCACTAGACAGACAGTCTACCGTAAAATTAGTTTCATTTCAACTTACTCTAGGTTTGTTGGTTGATCAATTTAATGTGTTGATAAATCTACTAACACTAGGTTTGAGAGATTACCCTGAATACTGAAACGTTTATTAACTTTAACACGTACTCAATGTCTATATGTCGCTACTTTACACCTTAAAGTGACAGAGACAGCATGAGACTTAACGGCGGCTTCAAACTGAGTGACGTTTCAGTTTTCTGATGATCTTAAGGATGAAGAAAATGTTCTGTCCTTTTTTATATCTTCTATATGTTGGTTACACTATTTATAACTCAAGAATGGCTGAACCGATTTAGCTGAAAATTGGTAGGAAGGTAGCTAAGAACCAGGAGAAGGACATAGGATAGACTTTTTATCCCGTTCCCGACGTACCCGTGGGACGTGGTATAACAAAACGCAACTGACATAGAATAACAAAACACAACTCAGTCAAAATCATTAATGGCCTCTTGTTAGCTAGTAATTTTTAAAAGGCACAACAAAAGAATACGCTTGCCCATGTTTTATTGATTTGTCTATGTTTATTCTGTACATACAGACATAGATTGTCAAAGCAAATACAGACTCAAAATTAGTCCTCATAACAATGTTTACGTGAAAACTAAATTAATCAACATTGACTTTAGTTTCGAAATTCCGTGTAAGCGAGTGAACTGTTTATATGCTAATTTAAGGGATGAAAGAAAAATAGAATGCTTACCTCTTTTGTTATTTCGTGTATTTTTAGGGGTATATGGTGTCAGCTGTCATAACTTCATGAGGATATCATTGTTTACTCATGTTTTATACTAGATAGCAACTGGTGTATATAAATGTTGACTGTACTTGACCATTTTTAGGCCACAATTAACATTTAATCGTACAAAATTTTATAATTTTTTTGTTGGTCTATTGGTTAGTTACCCTGACTGTTAAGCTAGAGGTCGTCGGTTCGATTCCCGCCCAGGACAAATCTTTCTGTGATTCGTGCGATCATTTGTTCTGTGTCTGGGTGTAATTATTTATCTATACAGGATTATTTTAAAAGAAATGCGTACATTCTACGAGGTACCTAATCAGATGCATAAAACTGAACGACTTTTTTCAAGGAACATAGGTCGAAATCTTAAAATGGAAAATTTACTTTTCATACAAAGTGAGAGGTCACGTGACTTATGTCATGTTTGAATTATGATTATTATTTTAAATTCCAGCAATGATTATTTTCTTTTGTATCATTTTTCTAATTTCTTTTTCCTTTTACATGTCATCAATCTGAATTCAAATACACCTAATAAGTAATTAATTTTAATTTTTTTAATTCCATTTCTCCTTTAAAATTTATGGTATTATAGTTTTTCAAAGGATGTTGTATGTTTTCTTTAAGCTTCAATTCAATAGCTTGGCTTTACGCGCGGAAAATTGCAATAAATCCGCTATCAGTTTTGATAGCAAAACATTATTCTGCCTTCCCCTTCAGGGAATAAAGGCGCGAAAGCCAAGGAGGCTAAATCCTAACACTTGGAACCGTACCAGTAGCACCTGCACGTAGTATGTGGAGTGATGAGCATACAAACTGCAATACATACAAACCCAACCTTAATTTCCGGTACGAAAGTTTGATTTTGTAGATACCTCTCTTTATTTATTTAAAAACGTGTTTTTTTACCTTTATAAACGGTTTATTATTGTTCAATTTATAATCCATTAAGAAGAAAGAAAAAACATGTGACATTACTCTTTATTTCCATTCTTGGCATAGTGTCAAACTTAAATTTAATTCCATTTTTAAAGAAGACCCAATTTTGAATTCGTTACATAGATAAGGCAAACAAAAAATACGTTATAATTTAAATGTCGAAACAATCGTATGAATACACAATGAGGGTGTTTCAGTCTAACTGTCAGGATGTCTGTAATGTTGACAATTGTACTAAAGAAACTACTCGGAACTAAGTTAGACACAAAAGAAATAGGATTACTTTATTTTGTTGTCATAGCTTTCTCTATTGACCTTCTCTGACAAACGAGTTCGAAAATAAAATCATAAGTCACGGTAAATTTATAATACGGCTAGGATTGTGCTGAAATAGGATTATTTGTTACAATTGTATTGTATTTTGTTACATTGTATAAATTCACAAATCATAATTTATATATATATATTTATACAGGTTGTTACCGATATAGTTGGTACTTCTATCCAAAACGGGTGGTAATAATTCTGGTGTGTATGGTGGTCAAAATTTCAGCTTAGCGAGTTATTTTACAACGAATTCGACACCGAAAATTATAAGAAACGTCTCACACCGCATTAGGAGGGTTAGTGTCTTATTATTGAACTAAAAATAAATAAAAATCGTTTCAGCGAGGTCTGGTTACGGTGTTTGATGTCGAATAACTAATTGATGAGCTGAACAGATGAGAATTAACTTATTTTGAGAGGAAATTTTGTAAACTGACTCTACAATTCTACGTTAGGTGTTCTCTTCTCCACGTTTGAATAGAATACCCTTTAATAACAACCTGTAGATAGTAATATGTAGATGTGGGTTCGTAAATAAATTAGAAAAATCTCCAATCTCGTGGGGTTTTTCTATAGGAGGTACCTTATCAAAATAGGTAGGAGAGAAAAGATTGCTATCATTTATTTTCATATTTTTAATACCGAACCAAACCACGTGAACTCGTACTATAAGAATTTTATAAGAAAACATATTTTACCTCAATATATTATTGAATACATTGTCGTTTTTATACAAACTTATTAATTCCGCTCAGAAATCAAACCTGTAATCCTTACAACAACAGAGAGCTTTTATTTCCGTTCACGTCAAAGAGCTTAATGCCCGTAAAGAATTGTTGAAATAGAATTTTCGAAGAATAATATGTTGCCGTAGCAACTAAGTCACAATTGCCTATTTAGAATTCAGGTACATTTTTCGTCTCGCAAAATTGTTAATAAAGGCGAACGCTTACATAAACCTAATAATGCCTAAACAAATATTATCCCACATAATTCAACGAAACGTGCCGAAATCAAAACGTTACACCTAATTATTAATAATTGCTACATACCTTAACAATATTCAAAGGTCGAAAAAATTACAAAACCACTTACAAAATTTTGTAGTAGCAAATTGACACCGGCCAAGGTGAACCACACCAATAATTCACAAAGTTTATTTTAACAGAAAAACAGCTTCACAATTCATTCAAACAGAACAAGAAAAACTAATTTTTAATAATTCCACACACACACCAAATTTAATTGTATGTTTCCACCACGAACAGGCGCACTGAAAATATTTTGTACTGTTTTGTATTTAAATTCTGAACGCGATGTTCGTATTTCGTAAAACACGCGTTGGGGTACGCTGCGCAACTCGCGTGCGTCTCTCGCCGGAGTCGGTTTCGGACTGTCCGGCCGGCGCTTCAAGTGTGGCCTACTCAACGCACTCATTACAGGATGAGAGCTATGGAATTGAATGAGAGGGCCATTATTTTAATAGATTTGTGGTCCAGATGAGTTTATGACGGGTTGGTGGAAACCTGTCCTAAGGCGTGCCAGTTTTATTATTTGACTTATTTGCATACCGGAAAGTGGTTCAAGCATAAATAAGACTTCAGCCAGGCAGGATACAAATGTGTGCGAAGTATTTTTATGATGTTAAGAAAGGAATGTTATTGGCAGTAAACTTAGTAGTTTTTACGTTTTTTGATATTCGAATAGCATTTTTTGAATTTGAATTTAGAAATGTGTAGGCGTTAAAAATCGTTAAATACATACCTAGTTTTATTTATAAATTCTGCTGTTTATTTTATCTAAGCCACCTTGTAGAGCGCTCAAGATATTTCTTACATAATATATCTTACATAATATATCTTACATATTATAAGAGTTAGCTCTCAAAATGAATGCGAGAATGTAATCCAAAAGGCGGGACCGCGAGCTATTAGGTCGGCTACAGAAAATATTCTGTTAACGTTAAAAATTTTATTCGCCTTTCCTTTTTAGAGAGCTTTGAGAAGAATAAGTTTTTATTTTCTTAACTTTCTTGTGAAAGCTAAAATTTTCTTGGGAAAGTCTCAGATTTTTAGTCAAGAGATTATGTTCTATTGATTTTTAGCACGAAGAACGTGTAATGAAAAATGGTTTCAGTATCCATTTATAGTCTTAAAAAATATATCAAACAATAATTTCATAATTATATTGCGGTATTTATGTAAGAAGTTGGTTTGTGTACAAACAACTTGTTTTTAATATATTTATGTAGGTATATCTAGACCGGTAAAACTAATTACATGGTGTGTTTCGCATTCCGAGAATAAATTAAATTCTAGTTATTTAAGTAAATATATTTTGATAAATGTCATATATACCATTGCCACCTGACCGATTTTATGAAAAAAAAGTAGTCCACATAATTATGTTAAGAATAATTTTATAGTTATATAGAGTTATATAATTTTATAGAAGAAGACTGATGTATTTTTAATTAAGTTGTTCATAAAGCTGTCAGGTGAAGGGTGTGGCGAAGGGCAAAACATCTTAAATAACCGTCTTATAGATCATCAAGGTGGATCATAAATATGTATGTCCTCGTGCCTATAACTTAGCATAGAGTCAATGAAACTGGATATATCGTAGCAAAAAAATTGATTGACGTAACCTTATACTTTATTTGGTTGGATCATAGAGTTGTCGTATTATTAAACCGTTTTTATAATACCTGTTTTTATACAATTAGATCTGTGTGCAAAAATTAGTATAGCGTTCTTTACAATCGGCAAATCATAAATGGTCACCTGTCAGATTTAATAACTTTTTTTTGAGCAATGGAAACGTGATCAAGTGCCCATCGGTGCTGGCCGGTTCGAAAATTCGAATTCAATTAAAAATAAAACGCTTTTCTCGTTGCGTCCACTATTGGAACAACATTCGAATGGTATTTAAAAATTCTTGTTTTAAAATGGCGGAAAATGAAAACACTTACCTATATTAAATGTAAATCCTCTCGCAAAGCCCTAAGGGCTTCATTTGTTGCCGAGTAATCAACCTGCAAGCCTTATTCGAATAATAACCAATCAGACGATATTGAGGGCGGTATTAAACAGTTACAACAGTCCCAATTAGTATTTAGTTCGCGCCTCATTGCTTTGTAACGCTAAGTAACAACTATAGGGTTCCTAGGTATTATTCTCTAGATGGAGAGGAAACAATAATTGGGTCATTCCGTAAAAAAATATTAAGATTGTAATTGTGCCCGACCAAATGGCAATTGGAACCGAACAGAGATCACAGTTAGTAGATATTAAGTTGTGGGACACACAATCATGTGCTTAAAAAACAGCTGCGTTACTTGAAATGTGACAGTTATGTTACAATCTATTACCGAATATTGCGTTACAATCAGGTCTAATGGCAATAAAATAAATAGCCAATAAGGTTGGATGACAAACTGTCGCTAACCGCACCGCGTGAACTTAGGAGCGCCGATGTATTTACGCTGGCAGTTATTTATCATTCGGAAACGGGAATTGTCTTTTGTCACTGTGGCTCATTGTCACCCTAATAAGTTGTTGCGGATTCGTTTTAACTAGAAGTGGTTTAAGGATATCGAAAAATATTATTTTTAACGTAGTTGCTTAGAATAAATAAATGCGAAGATATTCTTGGTTGTTATTTATTTTTGCATTTCTTGGAAGTACTTTAGTATAAAAATAACGGCTCACTTTCTTAGATATTAAATTGTTATTTTTTCTGGAGGATTATTTCATATAGATAGATTAAGCTGTACATAATTATATAAATTGTTGTGTGGTTTCTTTCTGGACAGTAGTAAACTTACTATATAAAGTTAGTCTAAGTAAAACAGGATATTCCCCTTATAAACGAATAAGTTTCTAAACATTGCAAATAAAAATAAATAAAATTTGAAAAAAGGGACGGAAATACGAAAAAAAAACATTAGGTATAGAACTATATTTAGCTTTGTAATGGATATAAAAATAATAATATACATTAACCATAAAAAAATAATAAGCGCTAGAATATATATTGATTAAGAATTGTTGACACCTCTCATTTTAAAAGAAAAGTATAGTTTTTATAAGAAAAAAAAAAAATTAAACCGAAATAAACAGAACCAATCACAGACCTAAGTAACAGCGATAAGCGCGACTAATTAAAAATCGGTCAATTTTCACGAGCGAGTTTCGTTGAACTGTATCTTTTGATCAATTAACAGTCATGCGCAACAGGGCATGAAAATAAAAACTCAACAATATCATGTGAAAGGCCCTAATTAGTGCCGGAGAGATTTGTGAAGCGTTTAATGAGGAATTTATGAGAAAGGAGGTTTAAAACCAAGGATAAGGGTACATACAGACAATATTTTTTGTCTCTGTGAATCCTACTATCCTACTAATATTATAAATGTGAAAGTGTGGATGTTTGGATGTTTGTTACTCAATCACGCAAAAACGGCTGAACGGATTTGGATGAGACTTGGTATGCATGTGGCCTTCGACATGGAAAAGAACATAGGCTACCTTTTGTCCCGATTCCCTAGGTAATTCCTGAGGGAAAATTGAAAATTGTTTACGAGATAAGCCGTGGGCAGACAAAAAAAGAGGGACGGAGAGAGAAAATTTTATTAAAAATTTCAATACTTTCACATTTTTCATTTCTTTTTGGACCCAATTCTGAAGTCCACGCAGACGAAGTCGCGGGCAGAAGCTAGTATAAAATAAAAATGAATATATATTAAAAGTGTATGTATAATAATTATAACATCTACAATCTACATGTTCCCGTTATCAATATCGAGCAAAAACGAGCAAAAATAAAATATCACTTTTGTTGTATGGGAGCTCCCACAGATTTTTTTTTTAGTTTTTTTGTTTTAGCGACAACTGTATTACCTACATGAACTGGTAAAATTTCAACAATCACGTTCATGAGACACAGTCTGGTGACAGACGGACAGACAAACAGCGGAGTCTTAGTAAAAGGGTCCTGTTTTATCCTTTGGGTACAGAATCTTAAAAAAACGATTCCAATAACACGAAAGTACAAAATACACAATTTGTATTGACATAATTTTTTTTAAATTCAATTGTTTTCATTTAAAAACCAAACTACTCAATCGATTTTGATGAAATTTATATGGCACCACCTCTAAGGAATACCTTCCCTATTGACGACATAATATGTTTTAGAAACGATATTACGTAACAAACATACAGTTGAATTGAGAACATCTTCCTTTGAAGCATGTTAAATTAAATGTATACAGGATTATTTTTATGGAGTACATATATTCTACGAGGTAATCAGGTGCATAAGACTGAACAACTTTCCCCAAGGAACATGGGTCGAAATCTTGAAATTGAAAATGAAATTTTCATAAGTGACAGGTCACGTGACTTATGTTTGTATGAAAAGTTGATTTTAAGATTTCGACCTATGTTTCTTGGGAAAAGATTACCTCGTAGAATATACGCATTACATAAAAGATAATCCTGTATAATAAAGACATTTATTACATCCTCATTTTTATCATTACGTTGCTTTGATTGTAAAGTTTCAACCTTTTGATACGACCATTCCCAATGATGACTTCGCTACTTTTACAGTTATACGCATCATTAAACTCACGGGTAATAACTTATCTGCCTTTGCCTAGTCACGAACAACTTATACCTATATAGAAATAGTGAATTCTGAATAATTGAATGTGAAAATTATTAACCATTTTTAATAATTGGATGCGTAGGTTAAGGGTTAATTTATCAAGCTCTGCATTAAGAGATTGAAATGTTAATTTAATATCAACATTTATAGATTTTAAACGTGGAATAAAAAAATATATTTTCCGTTTTCAATTTTTATATTTGAATTTTTTTCTTATGTTTCATTTCGTATCAAATTCCATAAATAAACCCATTTATTAAATTATGCACTTGTAAGGTGCATAACATTGTTGATTAAATATTTCATAATTGATGTTTACTTTGTTTCCTACCGTGACGGTGTTGCGACGGTAATCAAGCAGCTATAAAAAAAACATTAAATAATTTTACACGCACAACAATGTAGATTAAGATTACAATGTAATGCATATTTGATCAACATTTAAAATTACTAATTGCTTCATTTACAATATGAATAGCTTACAATAAGGCCAATTATTCTGACAACCATACTGCTGTATATTGTTATAATGTGAATGCGTAGTACGGCGTAGATAATAGCCGAGATTATTAATTTATTTATGAGATAATTCGGTTCGAAACTCGAAACATTGAAATAGAATAGGTTTTAAACTAAATTATTTATGAAAATAATTTATTTTAGATTAAATTTATTAAATCTTAATATTTAAATTTAATATTCTTAATATTAGTTATTTATTTATTTATGAGTTGGGCTCTTTCGACAAAAATTGGAACACTAGAGCCCTGGACTAAAAGTGATGGAAGTAGGGTAGAAAGGCATTAACCCTGCAATGGGACAGAAGTAGTAATACCTACTAATTAAATAGTTACTGAAACTACAAGCCTACAAATTATTTTCAACTACGTATAATTAAAAAATTTCTAGTTAAAAAAATGTTTGATATCAATAATTTTCTTAGTGAGTAGACCTTAGTAGTTGTAGAAGAGGTGTCTAAAAAAGGATGTTAATTTGTTTTTTCATGAAACAGAAAAACGTTTGTAGGGTACTTACAGGATTAATTAATTATATTGTTAGATAAGTTATTTTTGTCGGATATTCAATATTTTAATCTGGGGACTCTAGTAAAATGGGGTGAACAAGGACGCAAGGGTAAGTACGGATATACTTCTGTAAGGGTGTTGCAAATTTTACATAATAAAGAGATCGATCATTTGGACATATTTTGTTAAATAAATGATCAAAAAGCTGTTTTCATATAAAATTGGGTTCTAGCGACAGAACGAAAGAAAACCCTTTCAAAATTTGTCTCTATTCGCCCCGACATCCCTACACACCCCGATTTACAGGTACTTCCTCATAAGTTGTTGCTAAACCCTAATGTTGTTGTGGTAAGGATACCACGTCACTGGCTTCGACGGAATTATTCTTCATTGACACACGGTGAAGGAAAACATCGTGAGGAAACCTGGATTCCAAAAAAATAGAATTTGAAATCACCAACCCGCAATAAGCTAGCGTGGTGATCAATGATTATCCTTCTCTATATGGGAAAGAGGCTTGTGCCACGCAGTGGGACATTTATAGGTATCATAGTTATTGCTATACCATAGTTGTTGCTATGAACTATAACTGTATGTGCTTTAAACAGTGTTTCGTACCATGTTGACTTAAACATGAATTTCACAGGCTAGACCTTGGTTAGAATAACCAAACAGGTCAAGCACAATACTGTTAATTATTTCACGTCAATTATGAACTAGCACATACCGTCCATTATCACGTTCTTTGAATTAAGTTAAAAAAAATTTCTAATGAATAGCTTTTTACCAATCTTTATTGAAGTCAACTTTCAGTCCAATCAGTCGTTCAGCTAAATCCGGTAAATTCAGCAGAATACTGTCTTTTAATTAGAGCGACTGCCTATCTGACTACTGTAACCCTTTATTGGGTAACACAGAATCTTATAGTAAGTCTTCTACCACCCATTTTACTGGGTAATAAACTTAGTATCCCGTAGTTAGACTGGTAGTCTGAAATTCACACTACCAGTCTTACTACAGACTTACAGACTCTGAATTGTAATGACTCGCCTGTCAAAGATGTCGATGTATGACAGTCAGGATCAACGGCTCAAGGGGTCTCGGTACATTCACTAATGGTAACCCATCCACGGACCAACCGCGGCAAGCAACTTAAGAACAATTATCCGTTAAACTTCACGGCCTATACTTAGCGGCGTGAGTTCAAAATAAGCAAAAATTTCATAATAATTTAATTAAAACAAAGAATCAAATTTCCTATAACCACTCGATCATTTTAAGCAAAAATAAATTTTTAACTTAGTCTATGCTTATATTATAAAGCTGAAGAGTTCGTTTGTTTCTTTGTTTGAACGCGCTAATCTCAGGAACTACTCGGCCGATTTAAAAAAATCTTTCACTTTTAGATAGCCCACTTAATCAGGAATGCTATAGACTATAATTTGTCGGTAACCAACGCCAACGCGGGGGGAGCCGCGAGCAAAAGCTAGTATATTGGTATAATAAAGTGGTAAAAAAAAAAATTGAACACTTTACGTGACTATTGTATTTGATAGCAACAATTTACTTTATTATCTCAGTCTTGTAGACATATAGGAAGGATATTCTTTAAAGCTACAAGTTAAGAATTTCTATGAAGTTGAAGAACTTACGCAATATAAAAAGTTTGGTCAGGGATAGTTCAAGAAAAGTGGTTAAGTTGTAATTCATTCGAAAGCCATTATAGTTCCATCTTCGGTTAAATGGACTGTACTGTTATCTACCCACTACTGTATAACGTAAGGAGTTAATTCAAAGAAAATACAGTATTGCAAAAAAACTTATAGAAATAATTGGAAGATAGGTACTTATTCTTTCTTGATATTATATCGTGGTGACCTAGCGGCTCAATAACCACATTCGTATGCACATGGATCCAGGTTTGAACCTGGGTTTGAACCCAGGCAAGTACCAATGTTTCATTCTTTCTTTTAAAAAAAAGACGCCCGTTTTAAGGAATCGCGGGGGATTCACAAACATTGAAATCACATGCACAAATAACACCCAGACTTAGAACAAGTATCTGTGCATCACAAAAATGCTTGTCCCATGCGGAGATCGAACCCGCAGCACGTCGCGGTCAGTAGTAACTAGCGTGTTGACCCATACCACTCGGCTATCCGTGCAGTCAAAGTACCAATGTGACTTACAACAAATATGGACTTTCTTATTCTAAGATACCATTGAAGATACAGTGAAGGAAAATATCTTGAGGGAACCTGGATTTCTAAATGGAAGAACTGGAATCTGAAATCGCCAACCCGTAATGAGCAAGAGTGGTAATCAATGCTCATCCCTCCCTAGTTGGGAAGTGCTGTGCCCAGCAGTGGGACGTTTGCAGGCTGGTATTTTATTTTATTTATTTTATTTATTATTTTATATGTAAAAGGTTTCCTGCATTTTATCATAAAACATTTTATTTTTATTGAAAAATGTCTCGTCTGTTTTTTGTCTGTTTGCGTTAGAAATATTAATTTCATTTTTCTGATAGGTCTGTTAAGTACAATTTAAATGAAGTAAATAAATACAAGAAGGACTCCGTAAATACATTTGCATTTTTGATTTTGCAGAGAGGAATGTATGTATAAGTTATAATAATGGCTACTAAGGACCTTTGGGACTCACTGGGCAGCTTTGTTAGCAATTGGCCAGTTTTTCACTACAAAATCAGACTTTAAATGCGTTCGAAAAATGTTTTAAACTATCATAATATTTTATGTATGATTAACACAGGCATGTATCGCACATGTTATTTAAAACGATTATACGGGTTTTTTTTATTACGAAGGTCGTACATTCATTTCTTATTTCAATACAGGAATCTAACATTTAGTGATTTTAAAACAATATCCTGCCGCACACATACGTAGTCGTCCAGCTATAGATATGATCATTGATATAAAAATGAAGAATATGACTCATAATAAAATCACATTTTATGAAACAAAATATATTTTATTTAATAATTAAAATTAACCAAAACAAAATTCAATTCAAATTTTCAATTTCGTTTGCGGTTTTGCGGTGGATCCTGCCGCTTCCGTATTCTGTAGATCGTAGTCGAACTCAATAAGACAAAAGAGAGGGCTGGTAATGAATGAAGTGCTCCTGAAACGTTCGCTTCGGGAATTCCTATTGGGAATGTGGGACAGCTGGTAAAGATAAACTGATGAAATGAGGCCCAGACAGCTTTACGAAGCTATTCCACCAATTTATGCTTTTATAACGGTAACTTAATGTTGGAAAGACAGCTCGTTTTATTAGATTCCAAGATCTGTATAAATGATTCAACGTCACCTGGTGCGGGACGAGCGAAATAGTTATTGCCCGAATATTATAGAACTTTTCGTTTTAATGTTTCAAGTTGAGTAATAGAAAAAAGTTTTATAATAAAATCTGGTTTAGCCATGAGTTTGTATTGCGAGCTCACACGATTATGTGGACAAGTTATTACGAAGTAGTCCTCAACTTATCTCAATATACAGGACGCTACAGAAACGCCCGGACGTATTTGAAATACTAAGTATTATACTAATTTATTTCTAAAAATAATTTGGTCATCCCTACTAATTTACAAAAATACGTTATGTAAGTAAGGCCATTTTTTATTTGGGAATTGTTTTGTTTTTCTAGAAAGCCTTCTCAAAACTCAATACCCGATATTGAATGATATTTAATAGCAACCCATGTTATTATAAATGATGATAAATTAACAGTTTTAAAGGTGCATTAAGGGACATGTAGGGCACGGCAAAACAGTGAAATAAGATTAGTTCAAACTTAAATTTATTAATGAGAACATTTAATCTAGCTTACACATACGATGTATTTATCATTTATTTTTCTTATATTTTTGAAACTATGTGCTTTATAAAAATATCATCATTATTTTACATTAGGTTATTTACTGCCATGAGCGAAGCAGTACTTCAAATATGATCAGGCATTCCAGTATCACCCTGTAGATATCCTTAGATGTGGACACAGTAAGTTGTTGATAGCGGAGGCTGGAAACGATCTCATTTATGACGTCGACGGTATTGGCGCAGGGCGACATATTGCAGGCTTAGGATTCTATCTCCGATCTCCAAATGATTTAGACCACTAGTACCTAGAAAGTTTTAGAATTTTATGGGATAAATTCGAGTTGTTAGGGATGTTTACAATTTTTTAAGGGGCGTTAGTCAGACAACAAAAAATATATAGCCTTTTTTATTATGCAAAGTTACAAACCGTTAATATTTTGTTATTTTTGTGACGTCATGAGACAGTTAAACTGATCGCCGTAAGTTTTTGAATTATTTTTTTTAGTTATATACCTGGTGGAAGTCAGAGGCAATCACTCTATGTAATAGCTGGTTGCCAACTCCGAAGAAAATTGGGAAAAGAATATGCATTTTAGTTAATAATATTATCTTACCGTGACTTCTTAGCTCTACCTTCCAAAAGTCCATTTACTACGTAGGTAATTAATAAAAATCATTAACTATCAACGCAACTGTGTCTCTTACTATTCTATACTAGCTTTTACTTGTTGGTCCGTCGGCTATCAAAGAACGATAATATGTTAAAGAATCACTACACAGTATGAAAAAAAGTCGCTTCCGGCTGTCTGCGCCTATGTTTTCTTAAATCTTTAAAAGTACACAACGGATTTTGATGCGGTTTTTTAATAGATAGAGTGATTCAAGGGACCAATAGTTCCTGAAATTAGGGCGTTCAACCAAACGAACAAATAAACAAACAAACTCTTTTACTATTAATATAGATTATAGAAGGCGAAAGCCACGTGGAAGACCCAGGCGGAGATGGACGGATGAACTGGACGCCTTTAACAAGGACTGGCCTCAATTGGCCCTTCAAGAAAAAAATGGAAGGAAGAAAGGGAGACCTTTGCCCTGCAGTGGGACAGTTCAGGCTCAAAATATATAATAAACTAGCTGTTTCCCGCTGCTCCGCCCGCGGTCTCAATTTTTTTTTTTTTATATTTGTGATGTAAGCTATCCTATATTTCAAGTTGGATCAAACTGCACACGGTGTGCAAATTTGATTTAAATCGGTTCAGTAGTTTCGGAGTTCATCCCCGACAAACATCATGACACTGGAATTATATATCGATTGATGCCAAAAAGTACACGGTGCTAGTTTTTCGCATTTTAGCCCATTCGATTCCCGGTCCGCAAAGCGTATTTTCAAACATCAATTTAATGCAGATTTATTTCTTTTAAAAAATAAAAGAATGTTTTCTTTGAGTCTAATTTGCTATTCTTCAGTATTGAGAGTACTTTCTCTCTTTCTTTCTGGTGGCAACAATGATATTATAAGTAAAAAGGTGGGTGGCAATAAAAAATCCATCCTGCTTATCATAATATAACCTACGACCTACTCTCAGACCTACCAACGAGACAAACGAAAAAAAAAAAAAACATAAAAGTCTGCGAGTCTGATATTTAAAGAAGAAAACAGTTTTAATATCATTGCAAGGAGTTTTGACAACCTTGTTTATTTAATTGATATATAACCTCTATGGAGGAGGATCTGGAGGATAGTAAATCGTACTAAATCTGTATACACTTTGTCATAGCTGTCTTGAAGGTTCGATTAACTTACAAATTGCTTTAGATAAATTTAATAATTTAATTCAGGGCATGGGTCTTGAAATTTCTGCTGCCAAAAGTAAAGTTTGTGTATTTAACAGAGGATATAAAAGAGAAAATGTTAAATTACTAGTAAATGGATTTCCTCTAGAAGTAGTCAATAATATAAAATACTTAGGAATATGGTTTGATAGTAGACTTATTTGGAGAAAACATATAAATGAATTAAACGAGAGAATTTTAAAATTTGTTAATATTTTTAAGTGGCTTAGCGGTTCAGGTTGGGGTGTGCACCCTACACATTTAAGACGCCTCTATATTGCGTCTGTTAGAAGTCGCATAGATTATGGGAGCTTTCTCTACGATAACGCTAGCCGTACACACCTTTCAACCTTAGAAAAAATTCAAAATATATGTTTACGTGTGATTGGCGGGTTTATAAAAAGCACGCCAATACATGTCATGGAAAATGAACTTTGTGTCACCCCTTTAAACATCCGTCGATTTTATTTAGGTAGTAAGTTTTATTTGAAAAGTAGATCTTTTAAAAATAACGTTACTTATAATTTATTAGAAAAACTTTCAACTTTGTGTACAAATTCATACTGGAGAAAGAAACAAAAACCTCTTTTAGTTAGGATTCACGAAATATTTAAAAATGAGGTTATACATAGTAGTAGTCTTCTCGAGATGTTTAGTTTGGAAACTTGGGTCAGTAATGTGGATTTGACCAATTGTATTAAAATAAATATTGAAAATGTACGCTCAGCAAAAAAAGACTATGATGTTGATCAATTAAAGTATATTTGTATAAGATATTTAAATGCTAGCTATGCTGGATATTATATCATCTTTACGGATGCGTCAGTGGGTAATGACGGCATAGGTGCAGCATTTTTGGACATGGCAACTAAGTTCTCAATAAAGCTGAATATAAACACAAAGATTTCGATTATGCATGCCGAACTTGTCGCAATATTTGAAGCTTTGTTATACATTCAATCCATTTCCTATACAGATTTCTTGATTCTAACAGATTCGCGTAGTGCATTGCAATTATTAACCCGCTGTACGCTGCCCAAACGTGCTATTCCTATTGCTTACAACATTGTAAACTTATTATCGAACCTAAGAAATTGTAACAAAAATGTGGTCTTGCAATGGGTACCGTCTCATGTCGGCATTGTAGGTAACGAATTAGTTGATCAATTGGCAAAAGAAGCATCTAAAAATGGAGTCAGTTATTCATGTGAACCTTTTTACACAGAACTACAATATAAAATCAGAGAAAACTGTTTTAATAATTGGCAAGAATACTTTGACGAGCGCAGTAAGACTAAAGGTATATGGTATGCCACAATCCAACCATCGATCTTAAAACGTGCTTGGTTCGACAATGCCGACATGTCGAGGCGGACCATCACAACAGCCCTCCGACTTCGCTCTGGACATCTCCCCCTTAATAAATTCGCGTTTTTAATGGGTAAAACCAGTACTCCTAATTGCACACAATGCAATGTAATAGAAGACGTATACCACGTAGTTATGGAATGTATCCGCAACGAGTCGGAGAGACGTGAGTTTATGGTGAAGCCAAATCTTTACACAGGAGAACTTAATAGTATACTGGCAACTCCAAGATCGATGTTGGCCAGGCTACTATATAAAGGTGTCATCTTAAGCCTAATATCTAGAAATAATTATTGTAATAGTTTAAATTAGTTTAGTAAATTATTTGTAGTTAGCTTACAAACGTGGCCACGATGAGGGTGGCATAATATTGTATTAAAACCCTCAATAAATAAATAAAGATTTAAAAAAAAAAAATCGTACTAAAACAACAAAATTTGGTCGTCATGGCAACTACCTACTTACGTTTTTAATGTCAATAATCGCGATGTTAATAATTGATAAAAATTAAACAAAAAAACATTTCAAATTGGACCAAATTGTGAATCTAAACCATCCTCGAATCCACCTGAAGACACACAGCAAATTTCATTATAATCGGTCCAGCCGTCTAGGAGGAGTTCAGTCACATACACACTCACAGAAGAATTATATATATAAAGACTAGCTGTATCCCGCTGCTCCGCCAGCGGTCTCAATTTTTTTATATTTGTGATGTAAGCTATCCTATATTTCAAGTTGGATCAAACTGCACACGGTGTGCAAATTTGATTAAAATCGGTTCAGTAGTTTCGGAGTTCATCCCCGACAAACATCATGACACTGGAATTATAATTATAATTATAATATCGATTGATGCCAAAAAGTACACGGTGCTAGTTTTTCGCATTTTAGCCCATTCGATTCCCGGTCCGCAAAGCGTATTTTCAAACATCAATTTAATTTATTTATTTATTTATTTATTTATTTTATTTTAAGAAGGCTTACAGACTAATAAAATACCACATAGTTGACAACATATAGTAATCACATCGCTAATTACAAGCCTCCACAGATAATAAACACACGTCGATTACAATTAACAATACTAAATGTAGCGTGCCATATTTCAAATCATTTTCCTTTTTTATTTCCATGTTACAGTACTATTATACAAAAAATAAGTCAGCCAAAAGTCGTCTTGCTGTGTTTATCTTAGTAAAGAATAAGTCGATATCAAGTTCCCGCGTCAATCTGTTAAAATTATTTGCACTTCTCAAGAAGAAGGAATTATGTCTATAGTTAGTCGTTGCAAAAGGTATATCCAATAGTGGTCGTTGACGAAGTTCAATTTTATTGGTACGTAGTGTTAATTTGAATAACAAGTCAGGACAGTCAATAGTACCATTAGCAATATTTAGTAGAAAACATACATCATTTATTTCACGTCTCAGATAAAGAGGTAGAAAGTGGTACCTTTTACAACGATGGATATAATCGTCTGAGTACTGCTGCGCTTTAAAATCTAGATATCGCAAAAATTTTCTCTGGACCCCCTCAATACGAGTTCTGTAAATCTCATATTGAGGGTTCCAGACTTGTGATGCATACTCTAAATGGCTACGTACGAACGAACAATATAAGATTTTTATAGGCTTAAGAGAACGAAAACAGGCTGATTGTCTCATAATGAAACCCAATGCACTAGATGCTTTTTTGACGATATGCTCAATATGTTGATCGAATAGAAGCTTACTGTCCAGTATAATACCAAGATCTCTTATACTATTAACTTTACCAATGTTTTGATTATTAAGTGTGTAGGAAGAAGCAATTATATTTTTTTGACGTGTATAAGTAATGAAAAAGCACTTGGATACATTTAATTGAAGTTTATTTCTACAACAATATTCTTCAAATCTATGTAGATCGGCTTGTAATAAAAGTGTGTCTGTTACATTACGAATAATATTGTGAATTTTCATGTCGTCAGCATAAAGAAGAATATATGAATGTTTAAAACAATGCTTTACGTCAGAAATAAACAAAATAAATAGGAGAGGTCCCAAAATGGATCCCTGAGGTACACCTGAAGGCACAGAGCTCCATCCCGATGTGTATCCCTGAAGGACCACAGCCTGAGTCCGATTCTCAATATAAGAACAAAACCATCTATATAAGTCTCCATGTATACCGGATGCCAAAAGCTTTTTTAAAAGCAGTCGATGATCAATACGATCGAAGCATTTACTGTAATCGGTATAAATCACGTCAACCTGTGCACGTTGTTCCATGCCATCTGATATATAGTCATGAGATAATAATAAGTTGGATGAAGTGGAGCGTTTTCTGAGGAAACCGTGTTGTTCGTCACCAAAGGAACATTTCATAGCAGCGTAAACATCACTATAAACCAGTCTTTCAAGGATTTTAGAAAACAAACAAATTTTAGATATTGGACGATAATTTGAAATATCAGCTTTATTTCCTTTTTTGAATACTGGGGTAATAAAAGCCGATTTCCAAACTGTAGGTACTATACCCTCACAAAGCGAACGTTTAAATAATATGCATATGGGTTCAACAATACTATCCGCACAATTAACAATAAATATGGGAGGTATTAAGTCTGGCCCACCAGATTTAGAGAGATCTAAGGTCTTAAGTAGCTTTAATACGCGGCTATGATCCACCTCCACTGAGCTAATATACGTAACACTTTCAGCAACATGAGTTTCACAGGATTCATTAAGTACTCGGTCCGGTTCTTGAAAAGTAGAATGGAAGTAACTGGCGAATAAATTACTAATCTCTTCACCTGTGCTCGCCGACTGGTCATCATAGTGCATTACCCTAGGAAATGAACTGGTATTTCTTTTATTTTTTATATATGACCAAAAAGATTTTGGATTTTTTATAATTGATGCTTCAATCTTATCCATGTAAATTGTAAAACATGATTTTTCTAAATCAATAGCTCTTTTACGTAACAACGAAAAAGAGTGATAATCGGAAATGTTACCGTATGTTTTAAATCTACGATGAAATTTATATTTTTCTTTAAGAACCTTTATTAAAGCTGAGCTATACCAAGCAGGGTGCAAACTTTGTCTGACAGATTTTAGAGGAATATGTTTATCCCTTAATTCATATAATTTACAATAGAATTTTGAAACAGCATTGTCTAACGACTCGACAGCTAGAAATTGCGCCCAATTCACCTGATCCAGCTCCGATTTAATAGCGGTATAATCACCTTTAGAGAATATATATTTTTTGGTCATGTTTTCACTAAGTTTGTGAATTTCAACAAAATCAGCCTGAATTATCAATGGTTTATGATGAGCATCTACTGGCAACGACAAGGGATCACAACACTCGGTGACATTAACTTGATCATTAGAAAATACCAAATCAAGCAATCTATCATTCATATTACGTTGACTATTATATTGCGATAAGTTAGAGGAATTAACACAGTCAAAGAATTCAATTATTTGTTGGTTTGATAAATTATAAGGAATTAATTCAGTGGTATTATCAGTGCCATATATCCAGTTCACTTCGTTAGCAAAGTTAAAGTCACCCAATATTATGAACTTGTCCAATGGGTGAGATAAAATCAAATGATTAAGATTATTAGTGAAATTAAGCAGTTGAGTGTTGTAAGAATTACCAAGGTTTTCCTTACATAGGTAAAGTGCACATACGTGTAAACTGTAAGTTACTAAGGGACGAGATTTCTTTAGAATTAGTGAGACCCAAATATCTTCCGCGGAGCTACGCCAACCCTGTCTCTCAACGACTGTCAGTTCGCTCTTCACCGCAATCAAGACACCACCACCTCGTTTTTGAGCGGTGCGTGAGTAATCACGGTCTCGTCTCCACACAAGGTACCGACTATCAAAAAGTTCACTACTATGAATTCCATCAGATAGCCATGTTTCGGTAAATATAATAATATCGTATGAATTAAGACAGACATTACGATAAAGATTATTCGTTTTCGTTCGCAAACCACGTACGTTCTGATAATAAATTCTAAGAGCAGCCATTCCCGAGCATTTCTATAAAAATATTAGACAAACATTTATCCTGTTCATTCAAAAGTTCATCAATAAAAAATAATATTTTAACATCGAAATTCCGTAGGTAGAAGTAAAAAGTTTTATACATTTTGTTAAGCACAGCAATACACAGAGGCCGACAAAAAAATAATATTGAATGCCACACGACTAATGACTTTTGAATGGAAACAAAAGGCGATAAGCGGTCGTTGAAAATAATAAACCAAGAGCACAAAGTAATATAAAACAACATGAGAGGAAGAAGAAAGTAACATAATGCGAAAGCAGTAAAGTTGACATTAACTAGTAACGATGCAACCACATAAGAATAATCAATTAACGACTTAAGTTTGTACACAATGCAAATACACAGTGTTAGTTGGTGGTTGGTGGAAACACGATTAGCACGCAGCTGTTTACGATTATCAAACTTTATGCAGTATTTGTCGTATAGTAATTCACTAACTAATGTTGAAACCGTAAATATTTTTTGTTGCCACGCATAGGACATTACACTATTTTTACCAAGTCCTTTTCTGATTTCACGAATATAATAGGAGAAGTATCCATTTTGCGCGCGTGAAAGATTTATTTCTTTTAAAAAATAAAAGAATGTTTTCTTTGAGTCTAATTTGCTATTCTTCAGTATTGAGAGTACTTTCTCTCTTTCTTTCTGGTGGCAATAAAAAATCCATCCTGTTTATCATAATATAACCTACAACGAAAAAAAAACATAAAAGTCTGCGAGCCTGATATTTAAAGAAGAAAACAGTTTTAATATCATTGCAAGGAGTTTTGACAACCTTGTTTATTTAATTGTTAAATAACCTCTATGGAGGAGGATCTGGAGGATAGTAAATCGTACTTAAAATAACAAAATTTGGTCGTCATGGCAACTACCTACTTACTAATTTTACCATGGTTACCGCATTGTTTATTCGTTGTTAATGTCAATAATCGCGATGTTAATAATTGATAAAAATTAAACAAAAAAACATTTCAAATTGGACCAAATTGTGAATCTAAACCATCCTCGAATCCACCTGAAGACACACAGCAAATTTCATTATAATCGGTCCAGCCGTCTAGGAGGAGTTCAGTCACATACACACTCACAGAAGAATTATATATATAAAGACTAGCTGCTTCCCGCAGCTCCGCCCGCGGTCTCATTTTTTTTTTATATAATTGAGATGCAACTTTACTATAAACCTCACGGAGCCCGAGACCTTTCCAACGAATGCAAAACCGTGGAAATTGGTTCGTGCGTTCTGGAGTTATAGCGTCAGGAAGGAAAACCCGACTTATTTTTATATAGTAGAATACCTAAATGAAAATAGATTATAATCAGATTGTATAGATTTACTTCTCCAGTTCTATCTAGTACGTGCAGCTGTATTCAATTGTTTTTATTACGCCATCTGTGGTGAATAAATGTATGTGTTCCATAATACGAACTGATAATATATTTTATGCCCTTGATATTAATACTGGGTAATTATTGCGATAATATCAACGTAATTTACTGTTTTATTCCAACGTAATTAGCTTACAATTGTAATATATATTTGTACAAAATATATAAGCTTACATTTTCTACAATTAAATCAAGATTAGAATGTTTTATATCTACAGTTATGGCATTTGTTGTCAGATAAACAATAATAGTAATATAATAATAAATAATATCTTGGAAAATCTCACACACGGCCGTTTGATCCCAAACTAAGTAGAGCCAGTCTGTGTGTTGTATGGCAGTCAAAAAACTGATAAACATACTTATATATTTATAAATACATACATATAATCGATAAATTACACCCAGACACAGAATAAAATATGATCATGCTCATCACACAAAGATTTGTCCTGGTTGGGAATCGAACCCACGACCTCCGGCTTAGCAGTCAGGGTTACTAACCACTAGACCAACAGGCCCGGCAAAAATATAGAGTTTTAAAAAATACAAGTCTCATTTAAGTAATAACACGTAAAGGGAGAACGTACGTAGAATGTTAATGCTCCCAACACCAGAACATATATTTTTTTATTTATTTAGAGATATATATTACACAAGCATGTCAGACTGTTTACAAGGAATACCTAATTTCTTTGAAGTTCGTAAAGAATATATTTTTATTAAGATTTTGTGTCAAGATCGTTGTTGTATACGTTATTGGGTATATTCAAATATATTGTTGTTTACTTAACGATTGGCCATATTTTTTCTTAGCAAATAAGATAATATCTCAAATATTTTGTTGCTACCTACTCAATATAATATGAAACTAATAAAAATAAATAAGTATTATAATATCTTGGAACAACTCACCCAAGGCCATCTCATCCCAAAACCTGGCAGAGGCCTGTAGACCTATTGGTAAAGTGGTTACTGAACCTGACTGCTAAACCGGCGGGAATGGAAAATGAACTTTTCATACAAAGTAACAGGTCACGTGACTCATGTTTGTATGAAAAAAAGATTTTCAATGTTCAGATTCAGCCTATGTATGGGAAAAGTTGTTCAGTTTTACGCACCTGATTACCTCGTTGAATATACGGACTCCTTTTAAATTAATCCTCTATACATGTTATGTTTCAGTTTCCTATGTTATTTATAGTTTTAAATTGTAATTATGAACTCTATAGATTTTATTTTAATAACTAAAATTGATAGTAACTAACAAAAGTCGCTTAATCAAAAGTATTTTTAACAAAAAATACTATTTATGATTCTACAGTGCTAATAACACTTAATTACAGCATAAAAATGCACTACTTTATTACCGTATGATATTGTTATGCAAAACAACTAGGCATTCATAGAATGAATGAATTAAAATTCTGCCTGCAGCATAGGCACATATAAAAAGTTATCTTGGCAGTTGGTTCGCCAATTTTAATATCCGACCACAACATTTGGAATGGGTACGAGGTATAACATGAATTTATGGTATGCGCAGTGCAATTTTATTTTTAAACTGGCTGATACTATACACAATATACCTAATAATATAATACATGTATTGGTACAACTCACACAATGCTATCTGATCCTTAACTAGGCAGCACCTGTAGTATGGTAACCGAACAACCGAACCACCAACCGAACCGAATTAAACACAGAACAAATGATCATGCTCATCACACAAAATTTGTCCCAGGTAGGAATCGAACCCAAGTTTCGCAGACACGGTCACTAACTACTAGACCAACAGGCCAGTCAACAGTTAGTTTATAGCCAGATAGTTTGCTATGTGCAAGATTTCGCATAAAACACATATAAACCAAACTAGCTTTTGCTTGCGGCACCGCCCGCGTGGGCGTCGTTTATCGCACCAAACAGTAGCATATAGCCTTCCTCAAATAATGGTCTATCTAACGCTGGTAAAAATTTTCAAATCTGCCCAGTGGTTTTGGAGTTAGCGCGTTCAAACAAACAAACAAACTCTTCAGCTTTATAATATTAGAATCAATAACAATAAAGTTTTAATTACAATTCAAAAGTTATAGATTAAAGCTGTAAAGTTTTACAATTAAAAAGTATTTTTATCAACGATAATCATTTATACTGGGGAAGCAACCCTACATGTCATGTATTTCGTCTTTGAATAGGAATCCAAACACCGCTTTGGCGAAATGAACAAATATTAAAATACTCCAAATTGCCATGAGTTCATTTGAGTTCAGTGATAGGAACGTGTATTGCTTTTTGACGTTAACCGCTGTTTTGTTACAATGACACGTGCCTGACTTTGGATCTAGCTGAAACCAGAAAACATTTCAAATTTTTCCTGTCCCAAAGCGTATCAAAATTTTCTTACTGATTTTTTCCTTTGAAAATACATTAAATATTACAGTATCAAAAAGTCACAGTCATGTTGGATATTTATTTATTAAGGGATTCTTGGTCTCGGCGCCGAGACGTGGATACCGACAGTTAGGCTAGTTCACAAAATTTTAGCCGCTCAGCGAGCTATAGAGCAATCTATGCTTGGAGTTTCTTTGGAGGATAAGATCAGGAAATTATCCTGAGAAGAACCTGAGTGACCGACAAAGCTTGCAGAGTTAGTAAGCAGAAGTGGCAGTGAGCTGGTCATGTCTGTCGAAGGACTGATGGCTGTTGGAGTAGGCGATTCCTTGAGTGGAGACTGCAAATTGGCAAACGTAGTTAAGGACGCCTCCTGCTTATATGAAACGATGATCTGAAAAAGTAGCTGGGTCGGACTGGATGCTGTGGCGCGACTTGAGAGCCTTATTTCCAGCAGTGGACCCGAGTGGACCGTGATAGGCTGAATTGAGTTCTTGTAATGGAAGAAAAGGAGAAGTAGACCACTGGTTGTATCCAATACGAGTCCGGTTTTCCGCCTTACCTAAGTTAAAAAGTTTGTATAACACAACTAACTACTCCAGCGTTAGCACTTGCCTTTTTTTCCTCCCGAAACAAGTAAGGGATGTTTAATAGCTTTAATCGTAGATTGGGCAATCAAATGTAAAAAAATATGAATTATGAATGGTAGTAGCAGAGATAAGCACCTTCAAACAAACAAAGTCCAAAGACTATACATAAACTTACTCTCATAATATAAAGAGACAAAATGCAAAAAATAAAAATATATTTAAATAAATGGCTCGGCAAAGGTAGATACTGGCTATCAGAAGTTAGACTTAATTAAGTCGAAGTTATTAAACTATTTGTTATCAAAGAAAACAGAGTTAAATTCAAACTTTGAATCCAGACTAAAATCCAGCCAAATACTTTTATTTATTAAGTTAGATTCTAAACTAAATTCGAACGTATTAAAATGGGCTTAAACTGTAGGTACTTGAAAAACACGTAAACTGTTTTAAGGTTCTAAAATATTCAAGGCAAATAGCCAACCAGTTAATAAGTGGATTTAAAAATAGGATAAATATATTAGTTTTAAAACAAAATAAGGAAGCGGAGATCGTAGAACTAACTGAAATAACAACCATTTAAATACTGGTTGTTTACTAGGCTGTTGGTGTAATATTGTCTGAAAAGTACATTTGGTATATCAATGTTGGCAGATTACAAAACTTTAATTTAAAATTAAATGATTGATATAATTTTTTTCACATCAGTGGCTGTAGCGTTGAATCTTGACATTTAACGAGTGACGTAAAAAGATATTGACACTCGTAGTGCGGTGGCAGTTTGTTATAATTTTTGCTGTCGAATAATTGATGTGAAATAAATAAATCAATTAACTCATATTGAGCAAAAATGTTTACACTATACCAGATGTCGTCCTTACCTCGTTTGGGTATACATATACAGGATTAATTTAAAAGGAGTACGTATATTCAGCAAGGTAATCAGGTGAAAACTGAACCACTTTCCCCAAGAAACGTAAGTCGAAATCCTATAATGGAAAATGAAATTTTCATACAAAGTGACAGGTCACGTGACTTATGTTTTTATGAAAAGTTGATTTTCAATTTTAAAATTTGGATTTTCGATTAAATTAATCCTGTATAATATTACGGAAACACTCTGTATGTATATTGTATTGGTTTCTTCCTCAGCCTTTTGAAGATCTGTTTTCAGTCACAGTACCATTGCAGACGTTGCGTGTTGTTTAAGATCCACTATTACAGTTATTATTAACCCGTAGAAGGTACTGAGTAATTTCGTCACGTAGGCAGAACGTAGTGACATAATGTTACAATTACACAGCCGATACTTCGAGAAAGCGTGACTAGCCTTGCCTTGATAATTGGTGAGATATATGAACGAATTTGAGTGATAGTCCGTCAAAGATAATGGATCATTATAGGGTGATGAATTGGATGCAGTTTTACCAGATTTCGATTTCACTATTTACCTACCTAACATACAGCATTATTTTGAAAGGAGTGCGTGCGTATATTCTACGAGGTAATCAGGTGCATAAAACTGAACCACTATCCCCAAGGAACCTGATTACCTCGTAGGATATCCACACTCCTTTAAGAATAATAATTATTAATCCTGTGTGATATATGATTATTCATTAACTAGCTGTGGCCCGCACTTTTATCCGCACAAGTAGATCCTGTTCCCTGAAAATATTGAGTTCTTCGCAGAATTCTTAAAAAAACAAGTATTTTTCTCAATTTCTTTATAAATTTACCTTTTCCAGACAATGATGAATACCAAAAAAAAAACAATTTAGTGATGTAGTTCATGTACCGTGACGTAAAAAACTTCACTACCCTTGATAACAAATTATCTAGTTAGGTCTACACTCAAATATCGAAAGAACGAATTCTCCTTATTTAATAAATTTTTTCGACCTATTTTTCAAAAACTAATAATTTTCATTTTAACAGATAATTTGAAAACTATGGAAATGTGTCTTCTGCCACGCAAGAAAACTCCTTGAAATCAATTCACAATAAAAAATAATCACAATCAAAAATCTACTGTTATATGAAAAATATGGGGGTATAAATCGTGTAAATCGTGTATAATGTCTGAACAATATAATATTTCATCCTCTACTCGAACGTCCACATTAAACGTAATTTTCTTGACAAACGAGAAATACTTCCCACTAGTTTACTGCCTATTATGTATTAACTGTCAATAATAGACTCAGTATTGCACTGAAAGATAATACACTTAATGGTGCAATATTTTGTAGTTAGTATAACAAGCCTCAATTGACGTAATGGCTTTATCTCATTTTACGTGCGTAGAAATTTGTGGTTCGGCCCTTTATTTGCCCATTTCAAGCAGTGTTTTTTTCCCTTCAATTATTAATATTACCAATTAAATTAGTCATACAGCTGACGTAAGCAACTTCAAACGAAGGAAAATTTACAAATTCAGCGGAATTTTCGCAATCAGATGTACAGTCACGTGTAAGGTTTGCGAAATTTGAAAACAAAAGCAGTTTTCTTCGAAAGTTTTAATTAAAATTTTGAATACAGAGCTTAATAGTGTGTGTTGTTAGATGTTGCACATTAAATATTTCATTGCTGTAATGCTCAGTAGTTCAAAGAACTTCAGTAGATATAAGACGTAGGATTTGCGAGATGCGTAGAAAGGTTTGGCAGAATAAACTAGTTACTGGCCTGTTTTTAAATCTAATTTCATTTCATATACTTACGTCCCAGGTTTGACTTGATCTCCTAAATAAGAGTGAAAAACGTTAAGTCCCATTTTCATTTCAGGTCTATGAAAAATTTCATTATTTAAAAGATGTTATTGCTCGCGGCTCCATCCATGTGCCCGTTGGTCATCGTAGCAAAAAGCCTATCTAACAATAAAAACCTATCTAAAAGGCTATCTAACACTCAAAGATTTTCCAAATCATTTTTTTTTTTTTTTTTTTATTTTGTTTAGCGGCTATTCTGGGACTTTGTAGCCCCAGTATCACTGCGACCGTTATCGATCTATTGTGATCGCCGCTGCTATCTTTACAGTTCGCCACTAAGTCCTACGTCCACCAGGTATCGCAGTAGCTTTTGGGGGGCGATATCTTTTACGTCCTGTGGGCCAAGGATATGTTTGCCCAGGTGTAAGCTACGCTTGTGCATTAAAGGTCCACAGGTTCCAAATCATACCAGTAGTTCCTGAGATTAGCGCGGTTTTTCAAACTAACTCTTTATCTTTATAGTATTCGTACATATAGATGTCAAATTTGGCATTTTTTAATTCATCGCGTCTTTCTGTTTACAACTTGACGCAGTTTAGGAAGATAGAAACCAGGTTCCAATACGTCACATAGATAAACGAGATAGTTAATCTAATATCAGTTTCCATACTGCCTGCATTGGAACTCGACGTATCCATTACGAGCTGTCCGGTAAACATGACAACAAATTAATGTTAGGCTCTCTGAAGATCATAATAGGTAAATACATATACACATAGGTATTAATTCTAGGAATAATCAACGATATTGAAAGGAACATATTACATAGTAATTAGTTCCTTTCAATATCCATTCCTATAAGTACACTGTACCTGAATGGCGTCAGATGCGTAAAATATTAGCAAAGAATATTTGAGAGATTGTTATGTTACTACTGTTTTAAGTTGTACAATAATTTACTTTCCATTCTAGAGTCCATTATCAATCCAGGATAAAGATATACTTATAAATCGAAATAAATAGATACATGAAATTAAATACAAAATAACTATATAGAGTAAAAATTTGAATAAGAAGGTAGAACGAGCAACATCTAATGTCAAGACAAATACCACCTCAGTCTGCCCGTGACCATGACATCTGCAAAGGCGTCGAAACGTCGGGAACTAAAATCAAAATAAACCGCGATAGAATCCGTTTAAAAATAATTTTATTGCAATAAAAATTTGAAGTTCAGGCAGGAATCGAACCAAATACTTAAGAAATAAACGAAATATCTGAATACTTAAAAGTATCATTTGATTTCGAGGCCTTGGCCTTAACATTTATCGTTTCAATATTTCACATTGTTATATTTAATAAAATTTGATGACGGAGTTTTCATTGATAACCCTGTCAATTTAATTAAAAAATAATCTGAAATTAAGTGGAAATTGTAAATATGAAATAGAAATTATATTTAATATCAAATTGAAAGCATACAGATTCCGTTTTAATGACCCGAAGCAGAGAATATAATTTTAACAGCGTAATATGAGTGCACGAGCTATATTTGTGGTTAATTATCGTTAGAGTAGGTTGCAATTACTATTTAAAAACTATATTAGGACTAAAATAATACTGATATTATCCTCTAGATTTCAAATCATTATGTATTTAGGTATAACACGTGGCTTAGTTAATTACAATTATTATTTAAAAACTTTAACTGGAGAAATATAAAACTGAAATTATCCTCTATATACTTCAAATCATTAAGTGTTTAGGTACATTAGCTCGTGGCTAAAGAACGGCTCGTGAATAAGTATAAGCCACACGGTTTGACTGATATAAAAGGTTAAACCACCCTCTCCGTAGTTGGTTCGTGGATGGGTAACCATTTGTAAATATACTGAGACCCCCCTCAGTGCCTCGGAAATCACCTTAAGCCGTTGTCCCCGACTGACTTACTTCGATCTATCTTTGGCAGTTGTTATGTCATTACAATTCCGACAACCAGTCTTACTTACAATCCGGTAAGACTGGAAGCTGACCGCAACATAGCTTGGGAAAAGGCTAGGCAAAATTTAAAGAGCCGCTCTTTTTCTCCCTGGTCAGCCATGAAGAAGAATACACTTCTCCGTATCACATCCAATTTGTTTTATTAAAAATCCACCGTTGCACCTGAGGACGCAAGTATAATGGGTTTTTGACTGTCGTAATATTGACATATGATTTTTTTGATGCGAAAAATCATAAATTTATACACGAATGAAATTATAAGCTTTTATTAGTTGACGCATGTTCTTTCTTTTACGCAAAACGACGACTTGTAGGGGTAGCCGCAGATTATTATAGAGATTTATAATTTGACGTCACATTTTGATATACCTCTCTCTGTCTAATCGGCAATATTGGAATGCTTGTAACTCGCTTAATATGAAAGTAATTAATGTACCGTTTTTGGTATTCAATATAAGTAATAATATGTAGGTAATATAGTACTTATATTTATATTGAAAACAATGTTGTCAAGTACCCAATTACGGCACATCTTTTCAAACGAACTAGTAATATTCGTTACAATTATAGTATTTATACAAGAAATAAGTGTAGCTTTGTGTTTTCAGAAACACATTACATAATTCAATTCCAAATTACACGTAAGTGGAAGCTAAAATTTCCAATTGGGTACATTAAAATCTCAAATAACCACTAATAGACATTATTACGGGCGACTGTCCGTCCATACATCATTATGTCAAAAAGATTATATTGTTATCCATTCCGTGCACGGTGGCCTGCGTAATATGAAAAGTAATACGGTCCACAGATTAAGGATTGGCTTCCCACATCCAGATTAATAAAATATAGAAAAATAGTTTTGTAGGACCTTCCCAACTATTCAATTCGCATTCGTGTACCTGAGATTCCTTTTCTTCTGATTTCCGAAAAGTATATTTAAGAGCACTAAGAGCCAGCTTCGTATTATCAGAGCTTAGCAGTAGTTCTGCAAGAGTTAACTATAACAAATTCAAACTCAAATCCCTTTTTACGAAAATTACGCTTACTGAGTATGAGTTTTCGCACTCTTATACAGGATAAATTTAAAAGGAGTGCGTCCAAGGTAATCATTGTGCATAAAACTGAACAACTTTTCCTAAAGAACACAGGTCGAAATCTTAAAATTGAAAATCCACTTTTCATACAAAGGGACAGGTCACGTGACTTATGTTTGTATGAAAATCGATTTTTAATTTTTACGCATTCCTTTTAAATTTATACTGTAGTTTATATATAAGAAATACAAAATGCTAATATGATTTTTTAATTAAGTATAAAAGATACATTATGATTTTAATTCATTTTGGTCGAATTCAGAGCACAGGGCGACCACTAGTAATCTTAAATCATGATATAAATTACTTCAAGAAACGTAATTATGAATTACTACCTGTTCCCTGCGACTCCGCCCACGATACCTAATTTTTTAGTAAAAAATATATTCGTTGTTACTCAAGGTGAATGTAGCTTATTAACGGAGAAAGATTTTTTGAAATCTGCACAGTAGTTTTTGAGTTTATTCATTACAAACATTCACACAAAAATACAAATCTTTCCTTTTTATAATATTAGTGTAAATAATCCATAAAGTTTAGATATTTTACAGATTTTGAAGCGATTGACTAGACATAACCCTCTAACCTAACCCCATAGATAGACCCTAAAACAATGAGTCATCGAGATAAGGGCAGTTGATAAGAACGTACGGACAGAATTTATTATTATTGACAAATATGACAGGCACAGACCATTAATGGAGACTCACAAACAATGGATTGTGTATTTCGAAGATTTTCTTTTGTCTTATTTGTTTTAGGTTATTTAAATAGAACCCATATAATTATGGAACAACAAGTCCGGTAATAACATTTGAAAGGGTTAAATTATGCAAAGGTATTTATTTATATTATTATTTTTTATTTATTAAAAAAGGTACAATGTATAAACAATCGGCGGTATCCTCATGGCTAGGGAATTAGACTTGCGATCATGTGGTTCGAATCCCACCCATTGCACTACCGACGTGTACCCACTCGTAACACAAGCATATACGGGGTTAGCAAGAATACTAGTAATTTGCAGACCCACATTGCTAGTAAGATTTAAAAAAAAACAAACAGTCTAGGAATGTCCCACTAAACAAAGAAAACTGTTTGACTGTGTATTCTCTTTTTATGAACTAATATTATACTTACACATTGTCTTATTGAGTTTTTATTATGGGACTTATACCTACATTATTGATATCCAAAAAACTACGTATGTATTAGTATAAATCGCTATTTCTCTTAAGGGATATTTACAGGACCAATTTTGTTTCCTTCTATAAAACAATACAGGCAATTTATTTTCATAGCGTTGGCAGTTAAAACACAATTAAACGTACTTATACCCAAGGTATTTATTTGGAAAATTCAAATAACGTTCGCCTAAAGAAGACATATCACGGAGTATGACTGACATTCAATTAACTCTTGCGAACAAAGCATGAAATATTAGCAAAATTAAATTCCTATATTACCTACTTAATTTCAAGGTACTTACCTTATATAAAAGTTATTTTTAGTGTATTAAAATCACGGGCCGACTGAGGAGGTATTTGTGTTGACTTGATTTGATTTGGCACAGATCTTCGCTAAAGAATCCAAATTCAAAACAATCGATACATTTGTCATGTATTTTCAAGTTCAATTGAGCTTAAAAACCTTAAAAACCTCTCTACCTGTGTGTCTTCACAAGCGGTTTAGGGATTCAGAAACAAAACTGCGGTCACCAACCCTCTCACCCTTGGTGACGAGGGCAACAAACACCCCATGATTGCCCCCGGTTCCCGGCAGTCCCGCTATAGAACTAGTGTTGTGGCGCAGCTTGGGAGAGGTATGTCCAGCAGTAGACCGCGATAGGCTGAGCTGATATTGAAAGCTCGACTCTGTACCTACGTCATATACTGAGTGTGAAACAAGATGATGATCGTCCGAGATTGGTACATTTATTATGGCACGGAGACTATCCTATTATATTATTATATACCTTCAGAAAAATAAAGTTGTGGTTGTGTGAACGGCCAAGAAGTTCCATTTCAAGTTAGGTGAACTAAAATATAAAGGAATTATTCTTATTGATTTAAACCGCATTCATGCGTCACAATAACTTGTAAATTAAAGACTTTGAATTAACCAATTGTTAATCGAGTCGGCAAAACCAATCTATATAGGTATATTGGATTGCACAGATGTCGTACACGTCGCCGTAAGACGTGCAATAAAATAGGGAAGGAGAAATTTAAACGCTCGGGTAGTGACCTCTGCACCTTAGTTGGGAAAGCGACTGGTGCGTTGAACCAGGAGTCGCAGGTTCAAATTCAAGGAAAGAATAAGTTGAACTTCTGGCTCCTGCCAGAAGTTCAACTTTTTCTTTCCTTAAATTTTAATTTACAATATAAAGGAATTCTTCATCACCTACTGATTTAAATCAATCTTGTTAGGTATATTTTATTTAATTTCGCGACTGGCGCCACAGATAACTAAATAGTTACTCTGGCGCGTTGAACCAGTATTCGCAGGTTCAAGTCCTGCCCGAGGTAAACATTTTTCCTTCTTTCTATTTGAATTTTAATTTACAGTATAAAGGAATTCTTTATGATTTAAATCAATGTTGTTAGGCATATTTTATATAATTTAGTGTAATAACTGTAAAAGGTAAATTAGGTTTTCCCTAAAGAGGGTGTGATTATGATTTCAATTTATTTTAAGGAAGCAATCTTGTTAATGGTGGGTAGGTGTAGCTTGCGATGATGTGTGTCAGAAGTATCTTGTCAGTTCTTAAACTCAAGGCAGTTAGAACTGTTTTCGTCCGTTTTATTTACCGTACATATTTCGTTCATTGGACCGAAGTTGAAATATACCAAAAAAAATGCCTTGTGAAATCTAGGTAAATTCTGAATACTTTTGATATAACGTTCGCAAATTTTGAGAAAATGTAAGAATACACCTTACCTTTAAGCCAATTTTTACGCCTACCACTTAGGAGTAGCTTTTGTGTTTCAGACGTATATTTTGTTATTTCACGCGCGTATGACCCGAGTAGTTCCAGACTCAATAGGAGTCCATCATCATGAAGCTGACGCGGCGCGGGCGGTGGCGGTGTCGCGAGTCGACACACCCTGCAGGGGGATTATTCTCAAAGTCCAATTTTTGCCATTTTTGCTTGCATTGACAACCGCTATAATTATTTTCATTGATAACCAATAAGCCTACAATCGGTTTGGTCAATAACAAGTCATCTTTAACTTTTTGCCACCGGGATTGTCCAACAACCATCCCTACCTATTGATAGTAGGTGACAGCTGAAGAATGCGTCAGTAAGCAGTTCTTTAAATGAGTTCGTCACACAGAAGTAGACATTACCTATACATATATTATATATTTTTTTATAGACAGTTGATGAACCTATTTAATAATTTATGTAATTTTATGTAGTCTTTTGCAGAGTACGAACAAATAAAATCACATACCTAGAAAAACTGTAATCCAGACTTTTAAAGTAAGTATTTTTTTAAAACGACGCCCACTCTGAAGAATTTAATCCTTGTGTCGCGGGGGTTTCACAAACATTCAAATCACAAAAAACACCCAGACTTGGAACAAACATTTTTGGATCACACAAATGATTGTCTCATGCGGGGATCGAACCCGCAGCTCGTAGTGCACAGTGTTAATTAGCGTGGTGACCTATACCACTCGGCTATCCGTGCAGTCAATAAGTTCTAAAGTAACAACAAAAACATAAAAATAAAAAAGAAAATTAAATATCATAGCCCAGTGCGCTGTAATCAAGAAATTGAAGTACCAGCCTCTCGTGGTTTCCTTATTTGAATGTGTACCCTAATTTATCGTCTTTTCGTAATAAGGTAAATTCCACTGAGTTTTAACATAATTAAAGTTTGTTAGGAACGAACTTTACAACTGTATTCACACATTATATTATAGAAAACGTTTTTATGATGGACTCAACGCCCCATAGACATTGGAGGCTAATAACATGGAAAGTATGCGTTAATGAGTACACGTAATTACACTGTTACCATAAAAAAGTCAAATAAAATAAGTCAGAATGGATATATTATTGCCAATTAAGAAAGTAAACAAATCGTGAGACTAATGGCCCTTGACTTTATTTGTTATAAAATATTTTGTTCGAATCAATGAACTGTGGACTTTTCGATAAATATCTTGTTAAGTAAAAGTAATTATTTCGAGCCATCTGCTAAAGTTCATCCAAATTAAACCTACTTGTGAGATATACATAAATTAAAAAGAAATGATAATTTGTATATTACTATGAAACAGCTTGTCTTACCTATATAAAAAGATTATGAAAACGATTGACTATTCTACAATATGTAACAAAACCCCTGTCCGATCCAATACTAGGCGTATTCGTGGTACAGTTCATGAACCGTCTCACATAGGTGGATTCTTTGACACAAAACTGTAAGTAGCAAGTACGTGATCTTTGAAGGGTTAGTGTTGCTGTTGCCTTGGATCAGTTTTTATTTTAATTTAATTATTTTCACTGGGGAAAAATAATAATCTCCAATAGGTACATTTAATAGCTACGTATAAGTGTACTCTTAGGGATCCGACAGGGTTTTTGTTAGACGCTGCTCGCCAGTACATTTTTTAACTTGCTAACAAACTAACCAAAAATCTCTGGTCCTGAAATACATCATAAAAATAAGAAACAAATTAAAACAAGCAATATACTTAGTTAGTCTATAGCTCAGAGGTCAATCACTTTAAAAGTTAGGTTAAGTTTCAAAGCCTGCGCTCAAGTTAAATGCGGTAAACCTCAAAAAAGAGACACCGAATCGAGTTACAAACTGTACTTAAACGACACTTACTTTGCATTACGTTTGAGACTAACTAAGTGCAACAAAGTCTAAAAGAAGTTTATTTAGATAACCGACCAGACCAAAATGTCCCGTTAATTCACTCATAAACTTATGAAATAAATAAATATGTATATAAACTCATCAAGTGGATCAAGATCAACAGTATTGAGGCTGGAGTCATCACTGTGGTTGGTGAGAGGGTGCGCGGATAGATCACATAAGACTTAGTAATCTTTTGTTCCAGAAGATCTACCTACAGGATTAGTTTTAAAGGAGCGCGTTTAATCGACGAGGTAAACAGGTGCAGAAAACTGAACGACTTACAGTACCCTGCACGTAACTTGGCAAGAGTCGTTACATGTTCATCCCATATTTTAACGTTCTTATGCACCTACATAAATGTATAAAAAAAATCATTTCTTTTCAAAGATTACTAGCAATAATACAGGCGAGTAATAAAACTGTGCTTTTGTTGCACATAGAATATGTAAATACGCTCTCACTACTCCAAAACATTGCCAAGTTACTCGCCGGCAACCAAGGTAAACCAAGGTACCAAGGTACCAAGGAACCAAGGAACCAAGGAACCAAGGAACCAAGGAACCAAGGAACCAAGGAACCAAGGAACCAAGGAACCAAGGAACCAAGGAACCAAGGAACCAAGGAACCAAGGAACCAAGGAACCAAGGAACCAAGGAACCAAGGAACCAAGGAACCAAGGAACCAAGGAACCAAGGAACCAAGGAACCAAGGAACCAAGGAACCAAGGAACCAAGGAACCAAGGAACCAAGGAACCAAGGAACCAAGGAACCAAGGAACCAAGGAACCAAGGAACCAAGGAACCAAGGAACCAAGGAACCAAGGAACCAAGGAACCAAGGAACCAAGGAACCAAGGAACCAAGGAACCAAGGAACCAAGGAACCAAGGAACCAAGGAACCAAGGAACCAAGGAACCAAGGAACCAAGGAACCAAGGAACCAAGAGACCAAGGAACCAAGGAACCAAGGAACCAAGGAAACCAAGGAAGAGTTGTTCAGTGCTACGCACGTCATTACCTCATTGAATATATGCGTATATTCAATGAGGTAATAAGGAGATTTTTAAATTAATATTGTATATTTTATACTAATTTTATAAAGCTGAAGAGTTTGTTTTTTTTTTGGTCGAACGCGCGTGTCCTGAACTAATGGTCCAATTTAAAAAATCCTTTAGTGCTTGATAGCCCATTTATCAAGGTAGGCTATAGGTTTTTTGCCGGGATAACCGACGCTCATGTGGGCGGACCTGCGAGGAAAAGTTATTAAGAGAATAAATTAAAAAAAAACCTGTGAATACATAAACAGACGAATCAAATGGTTATCTTCATATTCTGTACCGTGTATTTCATACGGAATATAAAATAGGATCTAATGCAAACTACATTATTTGTTTTCACAATATCATTCGGTAAATTCTTGTAACATTCAATTTGTGATCCGTGTGTTCGTATGTTTGTAGTCTTTTCAGGCACTTTGGAAGTTTTGAATCTGGCCAATGACGGCGCAGTTAATGTGGCCAACTACTGGGCGCATCCTTTATGAAAAAAGTGTACCATCGACTCGAAAAGAAGAAGAAGAAAATTACTCCATAGATTGTAATGTTATTTAGCACAATAGTTCGATCACAGAATGAAATAATAATATACAGTTATTTTTTTACCACTAGTATTTATATATTTTAAACGACGCCCGCTTTAAGTAATTTCCTTGTGTCGCGAGTGTTTCACAAACATTCAACTCACATGCACAAAGAACACCCAGACTTGGAACAAGCATTTGTGGATCACACAAATGCTTGTCTCATGCGGAGATCGAACCGGCAGCACGCCGCGCGCACTGGTATTTAGCGTGGTGACCTATACCACTCGGCTATCCGTGCAGTCATGTTAGTATAGAATGAATCAGTAGAAATTCACATGAAAAAAGTCGCTGAAAAAAACTAGTGTACAAAAAATCCTGTAATACTATTATCAGAAAGAGAATGTTATATAAAGGTTAATGTATCTCAATAACTTGAATAATACAAAGTACAGTTTTGTATATAAAATATTAAAATACGGATAAGTGGTTTATCTTATAGAAGAGATTTGGTTATGAGAAAGGATGACATTATCTTCTTGCCTATTAATATCAGTTGTATTCCCTTTTAAGCACGGTTTAGGTAGTACGGCCCACATTTGGAATGAAGAAAGTCCTTTTAAATCCAATTTATGGTCATCTTTTAACTGATCAATAAATCTATATCTAATATATAAAAATGTTTGTTACTAAACTCACCCGAAATAGCTGGACTGATTTGTAAGAAATTTTCTGTGCATATCGGGTAGGTCTGGGAATCGATAAAAAAATATTTGTCATACCTCTAAATGATAAGGGTGACCATCTCTAGAATATGGCAAAACAAGGTTTGCTGGGTCTACACTACAGCTAGGTACTTTAAAATAATATTTATATAAGGCGGTCTTCATAAAAAAAATACATCAGGAAAGTAGTATTTGTCATTTCGGTAAACAATTCAATAAATATGGGGTAGTAGCTGAATGTTGTACATTAAATTTCAGAATAAATATTAGATTTGTATCCCAAAAAATATATATCTGAGTTAAAGAAATATAATTGTATATCTCAAGAGCACTTCATAGGCATCTTGACATGTATTGTTTGCGATATGTCAAATCTATTACACTTGTTAACCCTCCAGTGATGCGTAGTGTATTGTCATAGTAACACATTTGTTTCCAATAAATATTGGCAATAAATAATACAAACAATGATATAATCTAAATATATATTTGTTTTTCTACTAATAATCATTATAGGTACATGATGTTATAAAATTGCCCGTAAAGCCGAACATTCATTTATGAATGAAAAATAGAAAAACTGTTAAAGTAGACAATTTATTAGGTAAAATAGGTACGAAGGCCTTTCTGTTAAATAATCTGGTTCCCTGACATGACACCTTACTAGGGTTGACGAAATTTTTGGCTTTGATATTTAATTATATTTTTACGGGGTATTTTGTAACACGTTGTATATATAAATTATTAATTAATCCCCATTTCCCTTTGTCACGGTATCACACGTGAATGGCTGACCAATTTCGCTATTTTTTTATGTCGTGTTTGTCTGATCCAGAGAACATAATAACAAAAGGAAAAAAGTTGCGCAAATAATTAAAAAAGTTAAAGAAAATTTAACGAACATTTTCTATTGTAACCTTTATTGTGTTGACATGACAACGTCAGTCAGGTCAGCTAGTAGCATTCCATCCATGTATCGAAAATACCCTAATGTTACTATCAAATTATTACTGAGTTTATGGCTTCAACAGGGAAGTTGTAAACTCCGCGATGTTATTAATCCCAGATACTGTAAAGCAAGCGTTAGTAATTATGCAACATATTATATAATATTATAAAGCTGAAGAATTTGTTTGGTTGAACGCGCTAAACACAAGTAGCACTAAACTGATTTGAAAAATCCTTGACTGTTAGATAGCCTACTTATTGAGGAAGGCTATAGGCTATAATTTGCCGCGATAACCGACGCCCACGCAGGCGGAGCCGAGAGCAAAAGCTAGTATTTATCTATTGCTGAAAACTGCAATAAAATCCGTAGTGTCTTGTTTTACAATTTGTAAAAAAAAACCTGATCTACTTAATCAAATACAAGATAAAGGAAATTATTATTGGTACCTATTCAGATTAAATGACTCTTAACCTTGGGGCGCAATTAATCAGTACCAAAAATAGAAGCGTTAGTACAATGTTTTTACTAAAAAAAGCATAAAGATTTACACCTAAGATATGCTCTAAGACCAAATATTATGGAAATATAAAAATGAAACTGAATTTAATTGTCTAGATTTATTCCGTTGCTAACATTCCCAGTTAACCGCAAAAATCGCGCGTCTTTTGTTTATCTCAGTAAATAATTATGAGCCCTACGTTGTTGAGTTTAGGTTAAAATTGCTATAGTAACAACTATTTGCATCAGAAACTTTCAACAACAGCACTTATCTTTGTTAGTCCTGCAATACAAATTTACAGGGTGTCCACTTTTTAATACAACAAACTTCAACAAACTTCATCCTTAGGTCGAGACAGCCTAAAGCACACTACATTATGCGCAAAAAGTTATAAGTTTCGCAATAATCAGTTTTCAAAAAATTTGATTATTTGATAAAAAAAACCTTTTTTTACTTCAAGAGCTGAATTGTGGAAAATTTGACGCATGAAATTTTGAGCAACACGACACGCGCACATTACGCTAACATCAAAAGACCATCAAACAAGGATTTTTTTTTCCAGTGATTAACGTTACTTAATCTTCTTCTTCTTCTTCTTCTTGCCCTTATCCCATTCATATGGGGTCGGCGCAATGCGTATTTTCCTTCCATTCCACTCTATTACTCGTCATCGCGGCATTCACTCTATTAACGTTTCTTAATTTGCTGTGTTATTTTGCTAGGTCTTAACCTAAGTTATCAACCCCTGAAGCTTGTCGCATTAATAACTAGACACACTGTATATACGACCGTACGAGGTTTATACTCAAACTCACAACACACAAAAAATCTTTGCAAAGCCAAGGCAATCCAATTTGGAACCGAAGTACATCTCTAGATACTTAAAGCGACATATCCAACATACTAGAGCATAAAAGCAATTCCCATTAGTTTCGGCGACAGATGTACTTGGACACCATTCATTAATTTTTTACTTGATGACCACCAGCGAGGAACTTACTTTATCTTTTTCGGGTTCTGTAAGCCAAGGTGACAGGTCGTTAGACCGTGGTTGGTTTAGTTTTATATTGTTCAAAAAGTTTCACACACACACAGTGTTACTACTTAGAAATCAGTGATGCGGGTATATAATTTGAATTTATATTGTTGACCTCCAATAGTTCTACTTGGTAGCCTAGACTTTTGACTTTGAAAGAAAGATCGATTCAATTGTTTTTTTTATTTATTCGGAATCCAGGTTTCCTCCACCGTTTGTCAATGGTGTCTTAGAATAATTAAAAAAGTACATTTAACTTTGAAAAAGTTACATTGGTACTTGCCCGGTTCGAATCTGCAACTATGTGCATACGAATCCGGTCTTTGAACCGCTAGGCCACCTGACAGTTTAATCAATTATATTTATTCATTACTTAGCTGCCGCTAAGGGTCATTACGTCCGGTCTGTCTGGCTTTTGAACCGGAATAGGTTGAAAGCTGAAATTTTCACAAATTGTGAATTTTGCAATAGCAATACTTTATGTATTTATTTATTTTTTTATTTTGTAGTACATAGTGTTTTGTATTAGAAAGTTTTATCTTGTACGATACGGAATCCTTGCGTTCAATCCTACTGGCACTTAACCCGTTTTTATTTTATTGTACGCTCGCCTCGTTTTCTTTTTCTATTTCTACGGCACTCTTTTGAAGTGGCTCAATTTTTTTTGGGTCATCGTATATGGTCAAGTAAAATCTCTTTGTCTTACGTGGGAGTTGTAACATGAAGACTTGTGTTAAGTGATGACATAAGAGTGACAATCAATTAACTTTAACACTATGACTTTTTATTTTATTTTGACTTATTTGACATTGACCTCCCTGTTGTTCTGTAAATGATTTTTTATTATGCTTGTGAGATGGTTTTGGGGCGTTTTAAATCACAAGTTCATTCAATTACTAGATACATATAGACTAGAGCATGTTACAGTTAACACAAATGCTCTGTTTTCTAAATAAACATCTTTGTAATGTAACGTTCGTGCGAATGCTCGACGTAACGCTCATGGCACGTAACTACTATCTATTGTGACCGCACCTTAAACATTTCACTACAGTGCTCACTTTTATAATGAGTCCATGGAAACATATTTCAGCTCTTTGTTCTTGTTCTTTAATCATCTTCTTCTGCCTAGCCTTTTCCCAAGCTATGTTGAGGTCGGCTTCCTGTCTTACCAGATTTAGCTGAATACTATATTTTACATGGAGCGACTGCCTATCTGAACTTCACAACCCATTTTACTAGTATCCCATATAGTAAGACTGGTAGTCAGAATTGTAATGATTTAGACCAACGGCTTAACGTGCTTTCCGAGGCACGGAGAGGTATCGGTATGTTTACAAATGGTCACCCATCCACGGACCGACCGCGGCGAGCGCGGCTTAACCTTTATTATCGGTCAAAGCGTACGGCTTACACTTAGCCACGAGCCCTTCCTAGTTCTTTACTTGTTCTTTAATAAAACAAATTACAATGACAATAAATAAAAATCATGAACAATACGTCGGCAAAAAGCGTCTCTAAATACCGACATTTGAATGCTGCAGCGAGCACATAAAGTAGAAAAAAAAAGCGGGAGAAGCCAACGTCGTGACAAGCACGTTCAGTAATTAATTCAAAACGTGTGTAATGAGTTGGTAAGGGCGCCAGTAAGTGCCATCTGTCGAGTACGACTTGAAATACAGGCTCGACGTGGCTAACGAACGAGGTATTATTTTGATAATTTGTATTAAATACTTACGTATGCGGTGTGTGTGTCAAATTGTCATCGGTTGTACTGCTTCCGGTCCTTCTTTTTTTTAATATTACGCCCACACTTAATAATTTAATCTTTGTGTCGCGGAAGTTTCACAAACATTCTAAATCACATGCACAAAGAACACCCAGAATCGGAACAAGCATTTGTAGATCACACAAATGCTTGTCTCATGCGGGGATCGAACGCGAAGCACGTCGCGCACAGTGGTAATTAGCGTGGTGACCTATACCACTCGGCAGCCAGTCTTTTTAATAGAATAACATTTCACTTACAAGTATTAACATTTTTAATGTATTGCGTTTATTTCCGAGTAGTATATACACAATGATTATGTGATGCATATGGCATTTATACAGAAAACGCATACATGGCAAGCCTGGAAGTCTCTAACCAACTTCAGACTCTATATGGTCTAAGCAAAGATAATCTTTCCAGGTGGTGATACAAATACACTTAGAACCTAAGGTGTAAATATCGCCACCAATACAATGGAACACCTGTTACATTGTCCTTCGTCCTTAAAGGCAGCACGCTAGAAGATTTAATGAAAGCTGATAATGCATTTTTCATAATCCGGTTATTAGATCTTATCTTTTATAAGAATTGATGATTGGTGATGCATTTTAAAGATTAAAAGTTCATAACGTCACAAAGTTAACATAAATTTTAGATTAAAGTAACATCACACAATTGTCCATAAAATTTACTGTATCGTTGTAATTTTTTGTTTACTACACTCCTTTTAGTATTATTTTTTTTTGTAATAGGTATGTCCTATTCTGAGTCGACACAACGTGATTGCTATTAACATTAGAAGAGAACGGATATTCGTGGTAGTTCACCTATATCAGAAACGAGACCTAATAACGCAGGAGATACCGCGGGCTACAGCTAGTATGTATAACAACACCGAATCACAATCAAAGAGTATCGAGAAGGCTTGAATAATTCACAGAGTTAAGCTCACTGTAAACCTTAAACAATGTTAAAGTTTGAGGCAACTTTACGTCGTAAACGTATTCGAGACGCAATATTGCATAAGTACTTAGTATAATACCTAACTTGGTGACTTGTTAATGGGATATTTAAACTTTTCTATCGATCGCGGATTGATGCTAAGTTCTCCAATACTGTTTTAATGCATACACCTACGGATAATATAGTGCTATGTTGATCTAAACAAATAATAACCGTATTATTCTCACACGTTGAACCGTGTTGATGATATTTTGTTTGAGGTCATGTATGGAAACTGAATTGTTATGGTTTTAGGGTTGCGTAGCTCGAAAGGAAAAACCGAACCCTAGGATCACTTTGTTGTCCGTCCGTCCGTATGTCTGTCACGACCCTTTTTCCCAGGCTTTTTATCGGATACTCAGGTCTATTGTCTCTTGGAGCTGTGAAAAAATTCAAACTTCTAAGCCAACGCAATCAAAGGATACAGCCTTTCCGCAAATTTTCGACACTCGCAAAGGAATCAAAACCTACAGGGTACTTTCCGTGAACTGAGAATCTTGAAACTTGGTACGGAGCAACATCTTATAGCATAGTTATTGTGAGTTTTATTTGAATTAGAATTAATCTAGACTTAGGTACTTACCTACCTTTACTTTGGCGTACAGAAATAAGGCGCTTCTTCTAGTGTATCCAGTATATATATTTACTCTGCAGATATAATTATGTACTCAATCGATACCTCCACGCGTTCCGGAGACATCAGACAGACAGACGGATAGCAAAGTGATCCTATACGGGTTCCGTTTTTACTTTTGACGTACGGAACCCTAAATAGACTGGCTAGGCACACGGGAACGTTTTCGCAAGTAATTGTTCTGTGGTTTTAGAATTTTCTCTTAATTGCGTATTCGTCGTGATATAGAAGCAAGCTACCTTTGTTGAGGTTTGACCAATCCGCTGCAAGCGTTTGGTCCTATTGCGCTGTCCATCAATCTCGCTTATGTGGCTAAAACACTAAACTAGAACATTTAAGCTAATACCACCTCATTTAACGACCTGATTACCAGGTGTACTAGAAAATAGGTCGTGATGGTGGATCAGTAGATAAGGACGGGAGATATATTTATTGAACAATTAAATGATGACTGAATAATAAACTATATCTAACCAGTGCAATAATCAACAATGGGGTATTTTACTATTAATTTATTTAAAAATATACTAAAAACTTTATCGAATTCTAAAAACGGTACACTAATCTCTGTATATTTGAGCGGTTTCCAAGCATTCCAATATAGCTCATAAGACAGAGTAAGGTATATCAAATTGTGACGTCAAATTTCAAATCACCATACTGATCTGCGGCTACCCCGGACAAGTCGTCGTTTTGCGAAAAAGAGAGAACACGCGTCATCAACTTCAAAAGCAACTTTTTATCTATATATATAAAACTCTTCCGTTACTGACTGACTGACAGACAACGCACAGCCGAAACTACTGATCGTAAAGAGCTGAAATTTGGCATGTGTGTTTGTTGGGAGGAGTAGGCTACCACTAAGAGAGGATTTTCGGAAATTCCCCCCCAAAGGGGAGAAAAGGGTGGTAATTTAATAAACGGTGGTACACGCGGACGAAGTCGCGAGCAAAAGCTAGTTTGAGTATAAATTTATAATGTTGTTTTCGATAATTATTAGAAAAATTACATTATAAACAAATACGACGATAGTAGTCAAGTAACAAAAGTGATTACTCTTTAATAAGACTGTTTTTAAAGAAAATAGCAAAAGAAACATTTTAAAATGAAGCTTTCCCGAAGTAGGTTAGAAGCAGGTATTTGCTATAAATAAGACGACGCAAGTTCTTAAAACGTTGCAAAGCTGTGGTCCATGCACTTAAGCACAAGATACTGCAGGTACAGTTTTAAAACGTTAAGTACAGATACGTGCAAAACACACAATGAAATTAAAATAAAGAGAATGAATTTAGAGAAGATCGTGTAAGCTTTTAATCCAAATTTTGAATATTTCGTAGCTTTGTTCGTTTTAAGCAAGTTTTGACTTAGGTACTGCTTGAAACTTAACGTTTTTAAATGTGACTGTACCTGTTGCTAATTAATATAAAGAAGTTAGTAAAAGTGTTACATTAGTATTCCTTAGAACAGTTACTAGAGTTTCTTGCTCATTTTTTATATTACTTAGATAAAACTACGAAACGCAAGATAATTAAGCCAGTAGGTAGAATGATACTAAATTAAACGCGAAGTTGACCAGCCTGTTGATCTAGTAGTTAGTGACCCTGACTGCTCAACCTGAGGTAGTTATTTCAATTCCCATACAGGACATACCTTGTTGTGATATGTATTATCATTTGTTCTGTGTGTAATTTATCTATAATATGTATGGATTTTGTCAAATAAGTATGTCCATCACTTTTCTGGTAGCCGTAGAATAGGCTCTGCCTAGTAGACCGGGGCCGATAATTTTTAAAACCAAAAAAAATAATAGTAGGATGAAACCAATTAGAAAAGGAAGGGAAAATGATAAAAATTAAAAAAAAAAAAAATTACGGTCGATCCGAGTTCGGGAAGGGGGGGAGGGGGGGGGTTTAAGGGTAAAAAATGGTTTATCTTGATTTCCAGCAAAACTACAAGTCCTATGGAAAAAAGTCAAATGGCAAAGTTGTAGGTAATAAAAAGATCTACAACTTTTGTATTTACACTTTTTTCACATAACCTCAAAATGTATGTGAAAAATCCAAAAAACCAAGTTTTTGGTTTTTTATTTTTATCTTTTTCAAAAATATTTTTTTTTTCACGAAATTTGGTGAAAACTTACCTTTTTATGTCCCAAATACGCTGTAATTTATTTGATTAAAAATATTTATTTTTTCACCTTATTTTGAATTAATATCAAAAAAACACCCTAATTTTCAATCGAAAATTCACCCGTCAAAATATCAGCTTTTTTCAAAAAGTTGGTATGGTTTCTGTTCGTTAAAATCTCTACTTTCCGATGGTGAAAAAATAAATATATGTTACTACAGTAAATCTTCTCAGAAAATGCAAAAAATCAAAAAAAACTTGAATTCGAAAAAAAATTTTTAATTATTATAAATAACTAGCTGTTTCCCGCAGCTCCGCCCGTGGTCTATTTTTTAATTTAATTCTATGAACCTCACGGAGCCCAAGACCTTTCCAACGAATGCAAAACCGTGGAAATCGGTTCGTGCGTTCTGGAGTTATAGCGTCAAGAAGGAAAACCCGACTTATTTTTATATAGTAGATTTCATCTAAAAAATGTGATTGCTGCAATTTGTTTCAAATAAAAAGTTGATTTATTTAATGCTAATTACATTTATGTCATAGAAAATCTCATTAAATATAAATGTAAATCGTACTATTAAATGTAGATGCTTTATTCTGGTTACGTTATTCATTACAATCTTTTTAAACACATTAATCTTATCATTCATAAATACCTTATCTTCAATTCTAATCACTTATCCATTAGTTTTTGTCTTTTTGATGGCATTTCTTCATCGTTAGATTCGTCAAACATCTCCGATTCTAGTAATCTTCGAAATCTTCATGACTATCACCTTCTTCCTCTCCAACATTATTTCCAGACTGCGTTGGTTCTTCTTCCACAATTTCTTCTGAATCATTAACTTCCTCGTAGGTTTCGGTTTTTAATTATTATAAATAATTTTGAGCTATTTATTAAAATTTACACTTTAATCACTCGAAAAACATTAGATTACATGTGACATTGATAACAAAAAAATTGCAAATAAAAATATATATATTATTTTTATTTGAAACAAATTGCAGCAATCACATTTTTTAGATGAAATCTACTATATAAAAATAAGTCGGGTTTTCCTTCTTGACGCTATAACTCCAGAACGCACGAACCGATTTCCACGGTTTTGCATTCGTTGGAAAGGTCTTGGGCTCCGTGAGGTTCATAGAATTAAATTAAAAAATAGACCACGGGCGGAGCTGCGGGAAACAGCTAGTTATTTATAATAATTAAAAATTTTTTTTCGAATTCAAGTTTTTTTTGATTTTTTGCATTTTCTGAGAAGATTTACTGTAGTAACATATATTTATTTTTTCACCATCGGAAAGTAGAGATTTTAACGAACAGAAACCATACCAACTTTTTGAAAAAAGCTGATATTTTGACGGGTGAATTTTCGATTGAAAATTAGGGTGTTTTTTTGATATTAATTCAAAATAAGGTGAAAAAATAAATATTTTTAATCAAATAAATTACAGCGTATTTGGGACATAAAAAGGTAAGTTTTCACCAAATTTCGTGAAAAAAAAAATATTTTTGAAAAAGATAAAAATAAAAAACCAAAAACTTGGTTTTTTGGATTTTTCACATACATTTTGAGGTTATGTGAAAAAAGTGTAAATACAAAAGTTGTAGATCTTTTTATTACCTACAACTTTGCCATTTGACTTTTTTCCATAGGACTTGTAGTTTTGCTGGAAATCAAGATAAACCATTTTTTACCCTTAAAACCCCCCCCTCCCCCCCTTCCCGAACTCGGATCGACCGTAATTTTTTTTTTTTTTAATTTTTATCATATTCCCTTCCTTTTCTAATTGGTTTCATCCTACTGTAATTTTTTTTCACTTTTTACACATTTTGAAGGCTTCCGCCCTGGTCTATAGTTTGGGATAAGCCGTGTGTGAGTTGTCACAAGATATTATAATTATAATCTAGTTACAATAATAAGCTAATTAAACCATATCCTTAGGATTATACTATATTATACGTACCTACATTATATATTACATATGCATATAAATGCGAAAGAGACTCTGTTTGAATGTGTGTTCGCAATCATGGCTAAACTGCAGAACCGATTTAAATGAAATTTGGTATAGAGATAGTCTAGAGCCTGAGTAAGGACATACTAATTTTGTATGCTAATCGAGACACACCCACGTGGGTGGAGTTGCGGCAACAGCTAGTTTGCTATAAATCGAATGTATTTTTTTTTTCTAAAAAACGAGGCCCGCACTAAGGCATTTAATCCTAGTGTCGCGGGGGCTTCACAAACATTTAAATCACATGCACAAAGATGATATTTAATGACGAAAAGATAAACTACCAATCAATGCACGTACGTGAACTTTGACAATTAACAAATTATGTTGTTCGAAAAAACTTTCAGAAATAAAAAATGAATAGGTATAATTACATCAGTGGTAAATAGGAATTTTGTAACTGTTATACCTTTTTCAACAGGTTTCTTTGAACGAAAATTACTCGGGAAATTTCATTGGGTACCGTGTCCAAGAAATGGCAATAAACTTGGCTGGAATCCAATAAACAACCGTACATCTATGCAAATTACATGAAAATTCGCATTAAACACTAACAAATAAGATTCAAATTACCTTGTCATTGTTTACTAAATCTAAGGAAATAGGAAATTACTTATAAGTACACAATAACTGTGAAAACAGTTATTTTAAAGACTTATAGATTTAAATACTATAGGATCATGGGATGGCTAATAGAGCTGAATGAAACATAAAATAAAACGATAAATAACTCACACAACCCTATTCAAATTACAAAGCGTGTATGAGCTGTAATAAACTACTCTATTAAGACGACATCGTATTGTAAGCGTAGCTATAGCTTTCTTCCTTAGTAAACAAGGCAAGTGCGAGATAGGCTCGTCCATCGACGGTTCCGTATAAAGACTTTATTTTTCATGATTAAACTAGCTTTTGTTTTCGACTCGCGTGGGCGTCGGTAAATAGTAGCATACAACCTTCCTTTATAAATGGGCTATCAAATCGGACCAGTAGATCCTGAGATTAGCGCGTTCAATCAAACGAACTCTTCAGCTTTATAATATTAGTAGGTATAGATTTAAAATGTATAGTTGAAATAAAACTACTTTTTAAACGGTATTAAATAAACCGCGATAGAATCCTTTTAAAAAGCTGTTTATTTTTATGTATTTTAGTACCATAATTATATGGAAAAAAAATGAAATATTCCGTGTGTGAAAATAGGTTGTTTCCAAAGCCATATTTTCACACACGGAATATTAAGAAATTTTACAACTTAGGTATTTGTTTAGAAAAAAAAAGTCATAAAGTGATAAGGAAAATGTATATTAGCTCGCTAAGCTTTCAGTGATCACGAACCTTTATACCCGCGGCTCGGAACTGATGGGTTAATGCTGGGAAGCTGACCTGCTATATATTATCGACGCTGCGACGTTCAATCGATAATCGATATCGAGATGGTATAGTGTTGTACACAACTGCGGTAAATGTGGAATACTACAAGTGACAAATGTCGCTTGCTGACTGAATAATTTCTTTACCACTGGTTTTATATTACGTTATTGTATGGTTAAGATATAATAGCATAATTCGTTTCGTTTAAAAATGAATGACAGATTAGCGGTCATCTGGCCTATGATTGTCCTAGTCCTGGACCAAGAAGTCTGTGAACAATAAACATCACTTGTGGGTAACAATTGTATCGTCATATTGCGGGCTTAGTCAAAGCAGGCTTAGAATAACTAAGGGCGTGAATATAAGTTCTAACCCAGCCCCCCTAGCCAAGTCTCATTTCTACAAGCGTTAACAATAATAGAAATCGCATAAATGACATTAAATGTATGGAAATGACATTTGATTTCGATAAGTCCATAGGATAAGTCACTCAGACTTGTCACTTCCATTCTTTTGAGCGATTCGATTAGCGTTATCGCTTACCAAATTCAGCTTGTTGTAGGTACCTTTTTTTTTTACTTTTTAACTAACCTTTAAAAGGCGCCCGGCCTTATGGGGGATTTATAAGACCAGGGAGTGTGGGATTTTTACCTCACTGAGGAGCTTCTGGTACCTCAGCTTGTTGTACCTGACGAAACCGGCAACACTAGAAATTAAATCAATTCATTAATATTGTCTATGGTACGCGTATGTGTGTATTTATGGGACGGGATGCAGTGCTTATTTGCCTCTATGGAGTGCACGCCCATAGGCAGCCTATGCATAAAAACCTCAATGTTTTTTTTTGTTCATTTTATGTAAAATGGCTATTAAAACTTCCTCATACAAACTCTGCGTACAGTAGATGTTCGACGAGGCTATAAGCCAACATCAGTAAAGTTACAAAACGGCTACGCAAAGGTTAAATTAAAATGCATTTTTTTCATATTCAGAATGAGTATTTTTTTATTGATTTATACTGCATTTTGTTTTTTAGCGGCGAACCTACGAAGCAATGCGAGATGTTGTCATCTCTTTCTCACCCTCACCGTTTATGAATACTTGCATCTCACGCAAACTGTCTCGTAGCTCTTTTCAGATTCGCCAAGATCCGTCTGCCGTATTGTACTTAACAACATTTTGGAGCACAAGTTTACCCTTTCCCTAAGCATCCAATTTAATCTTTTATCTAGTTAAGATAACAGCTTCCATCTTAACTTCACAAAAACAATGAACTGTATCTTTCTTTTGTCAGGAACAATGTCAAAAACAGAGCAGACGGTTTACTTGAAAACTCATTTTCATAAAGTTTGATGTTCTTTGAATTAAATATCTTACTAGAACCACTGTTTTAATATGTTCTGAAGCGAAGATATTACCTACACATGAGAGAGTACCGGATATTAATATTTTTTATAAGAAATGAGAGACATTTAATTTTACTTAGCTATCTTAAATTTCGGATGGTAGCAGTTGTCAATCTGCAAAAAAAGGATTATGATAATATTATTTCATATCTGATACAATTTATATTACGCGTAGCCTATATTGGGGATCTTAAAATTAAAAGAAATGTGTTAAACAGGATTATTTTTATGGAGTGCGTATATTCAACGACGTAATCAGGTGCATAAAACTGAACAACTTTTCCCAAATTCCTCATTTCCAACACAAGTCACGTCACCTGTCACTTTGTAAGAATGTTTCATTTTCAATTTTAAGATTTCGACCTAATTTCCTTGGGGAAAGCTGTTCAGTTTTATGCACCTGATAACCTTGTTGAATATTAATACACACTCCATAAAAAAATATCCTGTATCATGATGATTGTGATGATTGTGATGTATATTTTTAGATCGTTGGTTTAATTTTGCAAGTTGGTTTAGCCAAAGCAGTAGATACGAGTATTACTGTTCAAGGGTGTGTTTCATAGGTGAGCTCATTCTATTCTTCGACTGCCTCACACACAACAACAAACACACGGAGTTGGGTCTTGTTAAACTTCATATGATTTCTGAGGTGTTCGTTCATTATGGTACTAACTTCCTGCCTGAGAATGTATTACCAAAGAGAACAATTTCTATTAACAAACAACTTTGACCCGAAATTCAAATTTGAGATCTCCACAGTTACGATTTAATATTATATCAAGGAGGGTGTGTGAAGGTTAATTATGTGGTTCAAAAGTAACCCAGTAACATCAAATAACTCGATAGTTTCCTCCGACAGAGAGCAGGCGGATCCCACAATCTGATCCCAATAGTGGGATGCGTTCGGAATATATAATACCGGCCTATATACGTCCCACTGCCGGGCACAGGCCTCTTCCCATATAGAGAAGGAATGAGTATTTTTCGAATCTAGGTTTACTCGCGATGTTTTCCTTTTCCTTAACCGCGTGTCAATGATGTCTTAGGAAGATTAAGAAAGTACATATAACTTTGAAAAAGTCACATTGATACTTGCCTGGGTTGAATCCGATCTTTGAACCGCTAGGCTACCACGACTCAATATGTTCGGAATATGCATAAAAATAATATCTTGTTCCCAACGAATCCGGGAATCCCACGCACAAATCGATCCTACTACGCTGTTGAATGCTGATGCTGCCGAAGGATCCCTGCTGTGACACGATAAATGAAACGAATATCATAAGTTGAAGAGGAAGGCTTTTGTGTATAATTATAGGCATTTATAACTGTGCTACTCATGCAAAGACGGGGCGGGACCACCAGTTTTTTTTTTGTGTCTTTGGACATCTCACACACGGCCATCTGATCCCAAACTAGGCAGAGCCTGTACTATGGTAACCAGACAACTGATAAACATACTTCAATATTTCTAAATATATATTATAGATAAATTACACCCAGACACAGAACAAATGATCGTTGCTCATCACACGAAGATTTGACCCGGGTGGGAATCATACCACGACCTCCGGTTTAGCAGTCAGGGTTACTACTTACTAGACCAACTTACAGGCCAGTCAAATAAAATGTCAACTCTATAAATAAATTATAAAGCTGAAGAGTTTGTTTGTTTGTTTGAACGCGCTAATCTCAGGAACTACTGGGCCGATTTGAAAAATAATACTTAGGTATATTTTAAAGCTGAAGAGTTTGTTTGAACGCGCTAATCTGAGAAACTACTGGGCCGATTTGAAATAATATTTTACTGTTAGGTAACTTAGTGAAGAAGGTTTTAGGCTATAATTTGCCGGTAACCGACACCCACGCGGGCGGAGCCGCGACCAAAAGCTAGTTATACATATATTACGAACAAAACAAAACTATATTCTACCCTAAACATATATCAAACTTCCACAATATCTACTAATTAATTATTTAAAGGTAATGTTAGCTAGTAGATCGTTAATAATTTGCTTCTACACTTAAATTAAAGTTGCGCTGGAACAAGTTAAGTTCCTGAATATGTATTTATTGAAACAAACTAGTTAATTATTCAAGCTAGTATGCAAGAACTTAAAATAATGCAAAACGGAATTTTGTTTATTAATTGTGATTCTAGAATCAATTGCATACATATTATTAGATACTAACTACAACCTTCGTCTACACCGGTTTTCAAGGTGTCGCCAGCTTTAAAGTCCCGGGTTCGATCCCCGGACGAGTCAATGTAGAAAAACGCTTTTCTACATTGTCCCGATCTGGGTGCGGCGAAAGTACAAAAAACATCTGTTTTCTGTTTTTTAAAACTTCGCCCGCACTAAGGAATTTAATCCTATTGCCTAAGTGCTTTAGCTACTTACTTTGGATTCAGACCAATGTATGTGACGTTCTCCATATTTATTTATTTACTAGCTTATCCAGTAAAAGTGGTTTAATTTCTCTCAGAGAGAAAAATAAAAAAAACTCTCTGAAGAAGGCCACCCTGATCACCAAGTGGTACAAAAAAATCCTACGACCTATTCTCAGAACTAATCTGTAATCAGCGAAACCCTTTCGGAGGAGTTTGATTACTAAGACTGTGTTAAGAGACTTTAAATACATTGATTTATTATGTCAAAGTAAAAACTGTACCTAGGCGTAACGTCATGCAACATTTCCATTCAAAGTATCTTTGTTATTATTATTGTTGACTAAATAAAAAAAACATTTGTCTAAAATTTTTCATTATTCATATTGATACTGACAGACATTATGACAAATATTATCATAAAAAACATGTTACCATTCATAACATGTTACCACAGCTACCCGCATAGACTAAACTCCCTTACTCGAATCCATGCATAGGTTGTCTGGAAGAGATCACAATTAGTGATAAGACCGCCCTTTGTACCAACTGTTCAGAATGTCACATTTTACATAATATCCTATGTTGGTGAATGTACAATAAAGAGTAAATAAATAATATAAAAATTCTTTATTCATTTAACTAAAGGGTAATGAAAATAGTAACTACCGAATAAGATCCTCAAACTTTAAAGAACAAACAACCCATTACATAAAGCATACAAATATCTAAAACTCACCCAAAACATCACGAACTCAACAAACTCGGTGGCAAACTATACATCATAATATTGGATAATAAATTATGGAGAGTTAATTGATTACTTTTTCGAGGTCACACAAATGGGGTCAGTCTAAGTGAAACTAAATAGACTATTTATGGATCCCTCCCATCATTAAAATGACGTTGACATCACGACCACCGCCTAATTTGTTGACAGAAGCCAGTCAATATTTTTAAAGACTTCCCCACTCGAGCTCTCCCCTACTTTATTTTTTTTCTTTGTTTGAAAGATTTATTATATGCCAATTAGTTGGTATGCAAAGTTAGCTTGCCTTATAATCCTACTAATATTATAAATGTGAAAGTGTCGATGTTTGGATGTTTGTTTGTACTCAATCACGCAAAAACAGCTGAACGGATTTGGATGAAATTTGGCATGTAGCCTTTGACATGGAAATGAACATAGGCTACCTTTTATCCCTATCCCTTAAGTAGTTCCTGAGGGAAAATTTTAAAGCTTATGAGTAAGCCGTGGGCAGGCAGCTTATTAATTTGGTATTTTGCTCTATTACAGCGCAAGCTATAACACGAGTGAAATGTCTTTTTGGACCCAATTCTGAAGTCCACGCAGACGAAGTCGCGGGCAGAACCTAAGTAGTATGATTTATAAGCTTGGTTCATCGACAAAAATAAAATTTATTATAAAGGGCTTTTTAATTAGTTTTGTAATTATAACCCGATAGGCCAAAAGGTTATGTTATAGTCAACAGCAAAAGTAGATGATCAAAATCAGAAATTAAATACTAATGAACAGAGTTCGCTTCAGAACTATGTGGCGTCGAAGTGATTCAAAAGTAAGTGATTGTAAATTTTATTATACAATTACTACTAGCACATTTGCTGTAATTATATCCGTGATCAGTTTTGACTCCAAAAGTAATAAACTCAATTCTTAATCTTGTTTTGCTGTTGACGCGAGTTTAAAATTTTTTACCCATCCCTAAAAGTGCACAGCGCCACTAATGAAGTTTTCACTTCAAAAAACAATCTTGCCTAGATACTAAATATAGCCACTGTAGGAAATCACACAAATTAACAACATTTCCACAAACCACATTACCTACTTCAAATAAAATCGCCTAATCATTTATCTCCGGCATTGTTCATTAATCTTTCTTATTAGATATTATTCAATCTAAGGACTCAAAGCTTGCTACATCTTCTATAGGTAATTCCTATGACTTCCTATTGTGGGCTCTCCTTGGAAACGATTGCTATCGGATCCACATCCATTGTATCTAATTTTGATGTCGTATTATTGCTTTGGTAGATAGCGTAAAATGTTTCATTTGTACGTGTTTTTTCATTTAATTTTGTTTTGGGATATTCATGTAATATGTAATTATTATTTTAAACTGAAAGAAAAAAATATTGTTTATACAGTGAGAGTGTTTCGAAAAAGTATGTTAATGCGATACAGCATAGGTTAGCTGTATTTATACGTAACATTATCAAGCGTCAGTACTTATAGAAAAATATTTTTGTAGTTCTCAGAAATATGTAGGTACTTTTTAAGGAAGCCATACAAATGTTATGAAACTGAAATATGGAAATCAAAATAAATCTTTTAATTAAAATCTTTTCAACACCATTAACTTTTAATTATGCGTGGAGTGAAAGTTAAGTGTAAATTGAAGAAAGCAATCATACAGTGATGAAACGAAATATAAACGTTATTGTAAATGTACATAAAATTGTAAAACCGTTGTTGTAACCCCTGATAGACGTGTTCTTGAATAATTAATTTGTTTTATACAAGCTTTGAGAGACAAAAAGGCCAAACTACAATAGTCTTTAATGTTTAGAGAAATAAACTGTTCATACCAATTAGTTATAAAAAAATAATAAAAACCTTTTGCTTTTCAATATATTTTTCATAATTACACAGAAGGGATTATAATTATATATAAATACCTAATCACAAAAAAACCCTCCTGAACTTTAAAACGCATGATTTTTGACAAATATTATTGTATTGGTAAAATAAAAATACGTGTCCAGTCCGATTTTTATATCTTTTTGATTACAAAAATCGGACTTTTAAAAAAATTGTGGAAAGTATATCATACAACCAACCATTTATTTTGATAAAATACACGACAGGTTTTGTACGAAATAAATTTTATGGTGCATTTTATAGCGCCAAAATATTGCATTTTTTATAGAGTCGCTCTTGCAATTACAAGCTTAAGTGCTAGAGAAGTACAAAATCAAAATCTTTTTATTTCTATTAAACCTAAAATTTGCGCTTTAGAAACGTTAACTTTAAAAATTAATTACTCTAAGTGCGCGGTTCCAAAGTGTCATTCCTATGGAGAAGAACCGGCAAGAAACTCCATAAATCCTGAAATCCATACATACATACATACATACATACATACATACATACATACATACATACATACATACATACATACATACATACATACATACATACATACATACACTCGAAAAACCAAATAGAGCTTACATCAAAATAATTTTAAAAGTAAGTAGTTGTATTTCCATGGTAACAATTGGTGGCACTAAGTTTGCCGCATTCAAGTACATAAGCAGCTTTACAGGTCCTATTCAAATGAGATGTTACCAACACAGCCTATACCTTACAACTGGTTGTGTCCTGATTGCCTTACCATGTGTCGCCACGCAATGAGACGGCGTGAAAGCCTGGCGTTATGTCTTGCCGCAAAGCCTGCGTAATGTGTCCGTTATATATCAAGCTAGACCTAGATGTTTTAGAGTAAGGGATAAGTCTAATAGTTCAGTTATTTTATAGTCAGAAAAATCTAACTATACTAAGACACTTAATATTTGTTTCAACTAACTTTAAAAACCAGATAATAGTAATAATACAGGATTAATTTAAAAGGAGTGCGTATATTCTACGAGATAATCAGGTGCATAGAACTGATCAACGTTTCCCAAGGAACCTAGGTCGAAATCTTAAAATGGAAAATGAACCTTTCATACAAAGTGACAGGTCACGTGACTTATGTTTGTATGAAAGGTTGATTTTCAATTTCACTATGTTCCTTGGAGAAAGTGGTTCACTGATTACCTCGTAGAATATACTTACTCCTTTTAAAATAAACCTGTATTCACATTACGTAAAGTGTGCTGAAGACCACATGACTGAAGTAAAACTTTATTTCATAGGCCTGCACTGTGTCTTAGATGTAAGAACGTAACTGGCTATGATAGAAAGAGAGAAAGAAAAAGTGTGCGCCTACCTCTCTCTCTTGCCCCTATAGTAAAATACGAAACTTAGCTCTCTCTTTCTATCTTCACTAACTTATTTCTCCCTTTTACTTCCGTTCGCCTCCACGATCACACTTTTCGTAACACTATCTTCATGCATTCACCAGCTAACTCCCCAAGTAAACGTACGTAAAGAAATTTTACTTACAAAATATATTCTATTGGTTCTAAACAAACATCACACACGCATCTTTGCACATGTCTGGTAGAAACGCAACCTAAAACTATTCAATGTACTAGTAACAGCCGAGATAATATACGATATCTAAGTACTTTATCTATATATATAAAACTCTTCCGTTACTGACCGACTAACTGACTGACAGACAACGCACAGCCGAAACTACTGATCGTAAAGAGCTGAAATTTGGCATGTGTGTTTGTGGGGAGGAGTAGGCTACCACTAAGAGAGGATTTTTGGAAATTCCCCCCCAAAGGGGAGAAAAGGGTGGTAATTTAATAAACGGTGGTACACGCGGACGAAGTCGCGAGCAAAAGCTAGTTCCATATATATTTCTTCTGCGATCCCTGGTAGGCTTGTAAAACACTGGACGTGAGTTTCGAACTCTCAGGGTGCCCGTAACCGTTGCAAAACTTAATTAATTGCACTGCCCTGACGTTACTTTAGCCGCTAAATTGCACATTGAAGCAGAACTTCTTTCAAACTGACTGCGGTCTGTAGTAGCACAGAGTAGCACATTAAACTTTTTGGTAGATCAAAATGCTTTGGGCAATCTCTAGGATAAAATATAACCTCTTTTTCAGAACACAGTATTTTTTTTTTCTTTTTGAAGTAAGGATAACCATTAATTCGTATGTGTAATTTATTGCTGAAATTGCATGTGACCTATTAATAGTTATTGAGTACGTTTGAGCTTCTAAATAGTTGTCCCCATAGAGGATAATCAACCCCATTATTATCTACTTATCCAAGAACTTCCAAAGAACCGTGCAACTAACAAAGCACATTTTTAGTAAACTGTGAAATCGCTTTTATTTTGTTTATTTGCTTCTTTCTCATCAAAATTATTTTTTTTTTTTGTTATTTAAAATACACTGTTTACACACAATGGTATTATTAAGGGCCTATTCCACCATCGTCAGATAACTTTATTCGAGGAATAATTTTGAAACTTTGACATTTGTTTCATACAGAAACTGTCAAACGTCGATATTATTCGTCGAATAAAAGTTATCTACGATGGTGAAATAGGCCCCAAGAGATTCTACCGTAAGGCATGCAAAAAGTTTACAATCATGGTTGATAAACCAAGATGGACATTGAATTAACTATTCCAAACTTATTAAAAATATTTTAAGATCAATGGAATAGCCTTTTTAGCGTTAATATAAAAGAGATTGATTTAATAATAATAATATTTATTTATTGAAGAATATAATTACAATTTAATTGAGCCACAAACGTAGCAACCAACGCTTTGAGATTCTATTTATTAATATTAAAATTATTTAGACGTCAACTAATTACTATATCAATATACTAGGTACAGATTTTAGATATTCAAGCTTGACACGTTAGTTCACTGTACTGTAGACGTTAATATTCAATAGGCTAACACTAACCTAAATGACGTCACGTGTACAGTACAAACACAGCTAGTTCGAACATTATAGATTCAGTAGGTAGGCATTAGAATACATTTAGTTCTACTAATTGTATTTATTGATTTTCTACTAAGGGACTAATGTTCAGTCATACCTTTAAAACTTATCGTCGCCAACAGTCTCACACAAGAAGTCAGGGTGAAGTCTCACCGAGACATTGAGCGAGAACCGAGAAAGAATTCACATGAGTGCGAAATTCTCACTTGCGTTCTCGATCGTTATTCGGAATTTACGACAGTGCAGGTGCAATAACATACTGTAATCTAGTAAATACTAAAATCGAAAAAAAAGGGAAAAAGAAAGCCCAAACGATGTTAGATGACACAAAATCATTGAAATAGAACAAGGTGGTTCGATAACAACAGAACCTCTCCACACGAGCACTGTTCACACTAAGACCAAATGAGAATGTGATGATCTTCTCTATTCTCACCCGAGAAAACTTTGGAAGCGGGTAGAAAAACAGACACTGAACGGGGAACAGGCGAGCGCGAGAACGAGACGCCGCGCCGAGAAACCGATCACGGTCACGCTTCTCGGGTGGTCTGGAGGCAATACAAAGGTACTCTTCGGCCGCTGTATCGTGGCGAGCCCAAAAAGCGATACAAGATATTGTCGTCTCTTTCTCACCCACCATTTATGTGTGCTTGCATCTCACGCAAACTGTCTTGTATCTCTTTTCTGCTGCGTCAAGATTCGTTAGCCATAGTGTATATTTAATATTCACGTGAAACGCGATGATAGGAAATTATAGGTATATATAGGATGTTATAAAACTGGCCGTAAAGCCGAACATTCATTTATGAATGAAAATAGAATACCTTTAGTAGACAATTATTAGGTAAAATAGGTACGTAGGCCTTTCTGATATATAATCTGGTTATATCATAGGATTGACAACATTTTTCAGACAGTGATCTTTGATAGTCGTTAAGTCATTACAATTCTGACAACCACTCTTACTTTGGAATACTGTATTACCTAGCAATAGGTTGTGGAGGTCAGATAGGCAGTCGCTCCATGTAAAATACGGTATTCCGCTAAATCCGGTAAGACTGGTAGCTGACCCCAACATAGCTTGGGAAAAGGCTAGGCAGAAGAATTAATTATATTTTTACGGGGTATTTTGTAACACGTTGTATATATACATCATAGGTTTATTCCTTAAAGTCAAATTAGTTAAACAAACACGATGTAACATCGTTAAAAATTACCAGGTTGGCGCATACTATCTATTTACTTATTTAATCATATTAGCACAAGTTAAGTAGTATTTGAACGTTCCTGTCAAATATTACATTCAATTATCTAGTCACAGGGAATTTAACTGTCAAGTTATGTTCAGTAAATTCACTACGTTTTCATTGTTCCATTGCTAGCTATGCTTCGCTTAATTGGATTTATACGGGAGTATCTGATTTATTATTACAGAAATATTATTTCATTTAGAATTTAGTATTCCTTACATTAATATCCAGGTTTTTAAAAGTTCGTATTGTTTACCCGACTGCGCCAGAAGGAAGGATAATTATGTTTTTTGAGAGAATGTATGTTTGTTTATTTCTTTGGCACGCTCTATGGCTTTATCGAGTTCAGCTTGATAGGTGTCTTTAGATAATTATGTCTTAACTAAGCGAGTGACACTAGGTGAACCAAAAGTTTAAAAAAATGGCCAATCCTTGGCAGCGCATTGTATGTAAAAAAATATATTTTTTTCGTTTGGAGTATCAACATAAGGGTTTCATAAATAGCTTAGAAAGACATATGCAACATGTATGTTATATGGAATGAAAATATGTGTTATTGGATAAAATATAATGTTATTTGGAATGAAAAATTGCTACAATAATAAAAAAAACAATAAATGACAAAATATTTACATTTGTGAAGAGATTACAATACTTACTGTCTTATAGATAATAAATACAAACATTATAAAAACGATAAAATTAAGAGAAAAAAAACCCACTGCGTAAAAGATAGAAACAAGTACCTACCTAGAAAAAATATTACTTTTTTAAATTGAATGATCATACTTGAAACTGAACTCTTATATTACCATTATTAGTAAATTGTCAAGTTACCAACTCTATTTGAAGTCAGTGTCAAACCACAAGAACTGACTTCAATTGGCATGGGCACCGACTTCAAAGCAAAATCAGTTAACTAGTAACCAATTGAGTATTTATCTAGGGTAAGTTAAGAATTCAATTTATTAATGTCTTTAAGTGGATAGGCATGGGTTTTAAAGTCGGTGTTTTATATTTTTTTTAAAGTTTGTGATGTCATTTAAGAACGACAATTTAAAAATAAACATTCATGCAAAATTTCTACGTTGTAATATTGTTTGAGTTTCTAAATAAGGTAAAATTTATTGGTTTATAAAATGTTATCAATATAACAAGCTCAGGTGCTGAAATAAGCTCTTGGATTAACGAAGATCGCTTAAAAATTAAAACTTTGAGGAGGTTGAGACTTTTTTATAAAAATTAATCCCACGCTTAGGAATAATCTCTTTGTAGCTCCGTGAAAAAGGTATTATTCCCCGATTTCACAAACAAATTGAAACGTTTTTGTTAAAATTTAAATGAGACCATCTCTGATACATCGTCGATGACAAAAAGCTCGCGCAGCTTGTGCGCCGAGGATATACCTAAAGTGTCAAGCGTATGCGCGTGAGTATTGCAGTCGCAACTGATCGACTAGACTCAGGCCAAGTTTTTGATCCCAAATAAATTCAACCAATAGTTTGACGTGTTTTTTCTTTAATTATTAATCTGTCAAATGGTCAAATAAGTTGGAGGGTTAATTATTTAAACATTTGTTAAAATAAAAAGCATTAGAATATTTAACCATTGGTTGAGTTAAATCGGGAAAAAAAAAACTGGACCAAAGTGGAAGCGAAAGAGAAGCATGCGCCGCTTACGAGTATAATTACAAGACTTATTGCGCCGTATTAACGCATTTAAATATTTCATTATTGTCGGGATAGTAACAATCGGTTTCCGAACCAACAGAAATTATGAGTCAATATAAATATACGCATAAATACATCTACATGAATCATAAACATGTCGAAAACTAATGAATGGAATGCTTAGTTCGACCGGCTCAAGTTAATCCCGCCATTGACATCAATCATGGCCGATTTAATAATTGAATAATGTGTTTTATTGAATTAAACAAATTAATCTGGAGTAATATTTGGACTGATCACGTCTGGCCCGTTACTTCGTGGGTTGTAGTCACGAATGTACATATTATCGAAGTTACGTTAATTAGAACTACTTAAGGTACCTATACTTGATATGGTCGGAAGTGTTGAAAAACAAATGAATTAGAACATCGCATTGGACATTTTCGAGTGTAGGAAATTAGTAATATCATAGTTGGAGTATAACGTATCTACATACAATGTCGTTGTGACCTAGAGTTTCGATGACCGGATTCGTATGCATATGGTTGCAGGTTCGAATCCAGGCCTTTATATGTGTCTTTATCAAAGTTATATGCACGGTCTAAATTATTCTAAGATACTAATGACAAACGGTAAAGGAAACCATCGATAGGAAACCTAGATTCAAACAGATAGAAATAAAATAGACGTTTAAAAAAAAGATTAGTTAAGTGTACAAAATAAATTACTTTGTCATACAAAGGATCCCTTTATACGATGCGTGAGCAAAAATAAACATTACAAAATTGGTAACGAATCAAATGAATGTGGTATAATTATTATGCATTTTCTACTTTCCTATTGTTTGAATAATTTAATAACACTATACCTGAATTCATTTTGTTGTAAATTTATAACAATAATACAAATAATGTTAATAGGTAATTAATTTGCTTTATATATAAATGCATTCTGTTTACAAAACTCGTAAGCTTATTATTTGTTTTGATAAAATTTTCATGTTCTACTAATAATGAAAGCTGTAGTGGTAATAGCTAGTTAGGAGTAGTAATAGTTTTAAACCTTATCTTATAAATAAAAATGAATGTTGTGTAATCATGTAAGCGCATAACTCAAGAATGACTGAACCAATTCGGCTCATTTTGTGTTGTGTTCCCTAAGGTCCACGAAAGGTATACTCTAAAAAAAACTTAACTTTTGACAGAACGAAGTCTGTCCGGGCAGCTAGTTATTAATAAAGATAAATAAAAATAGTATTTTTTCTTTATATTTATTAGGTAAAAAAATAACTAATTACGATTCATATTGTTTTCTGAGGTTTACGCGAATATTACCTAGACATTGAAATAAAACTACTTTGTTCTGAGAATAACCGGATAACAAAAAACTTAGGCGACCCTGTATTCTTGAACTATAATATGCGTTACGCCATGTTTTGTTTTATTTGAACTTTGATAATAACCCCCTGTAAAATAAATAAATAAATAAAATAAATAAATATCTTGGGACAATCTCACACACGGTCATCTGATCCCAAACTAGGCAAAGCCTGTACTATGGTAACCAGACAACTGATAAACATACTTATATATTTCTAAATACATACATATTATAGATAAATAACACCCAGACACAGAACAAATGATCGTGCTCATCACACAAAGATTTGTCCTGGGTGGGAATCGAACCCACGACCTCCGGCTCAGCAGTCAGGGTCACTAACCACTATAGTAGGGGAGGCGACGATGCTAAATGGGGATTTACTCGAGCGTCATAGAGACTTATTAGGTTGCAAAGCTTAGATGATAAGAAGAAAAAAATGTTATATAATAATACCTTTTCATCGGTGGGGGAAGCGGCTATAGATTTTTAAATATGTAAAAAAATACTGTTGCATGGACATACTCGAGCGCGTCAGATATTGATAGCATCAATGTCCTACGTATTTTTAATAATGTACGTATGTTAATCTGATCATTTGCATGATGCGGGTGGTTGTACGTAAGGGTCAAAAATTAAAAAAAAAAAAAATAATCGAGCGCGTCAGGTTTTCTAAGGGGGTGTTAAGTGCACCAAAAAAAAAGCTCTCATTCAATAATCTGACGATTTTGATCTGACGCAAACTCGCGGCCATTATTTTAATGTGCAAAAAAAATTCGCCATTTTGAAATACTCAAGCGCGTCAGATTAAGATATATATGGTTCATCTTTATGTTCTAGACGTGCTGTTTCATAATCTGACGATTATCTAAAGGGATTCGCCTAATCTGACAAAAAGAAATTTTTGTTTGACTATTTTTTAAATTATTGAACTAATTAATTGAAAAGCTCAGGAAATAGCATGCAAATAAATAAGTGTATGTTTTTTTAAGTAGAATACTTGTATTTATAAGAAAATAATAAAAAAAAATGCCCAAAAAAAATAAATTTTTTATGTGTGTGATCTGTAATGACGTCGTGGCAATAAAATCCAGAGTGGGGACGGAGTGTGAGAGTAATAGATAGAGAAAAAGTGAGAGAGGAGTAGAAACGCGGAGGGAAATATAGGCATCACCCAGCTGCACGCATTAAACTTTATCGACGATTTTTTATTATTTCGGCTTGCGGAAATCGTCAGATTATATATTTTTCGTTATCCTTAAATTATATTCTTCAAAATAAAAAAAAATTTGGCTACGCTCGAGAATGTCGAGATGACGTTTTTTTTTTACAACTTTGCTGCCCTCCCCTTTCTTTACGTCTCTCTCAAATTGTCAGATTAGTGGAATATACACTTTTTATCATGTAATTAACTCACCCTACCTTAATCTGACGCGCTCGACAATTTCTAATGATCAATTTTTTTTTACTAATCTGATCCTTTATCCTTCACGGGCGGCCTTATATATGGGGCTCATATTTGGTGGAGGTACTTAAGCGGATACAAGGTATCGCCCTGTATATTAATCTGCCGCGCTTTAGTAAATCCCGAAATCCCCTCTTGGGCTCCCCTACTACTAGACCAACAGGCCCGTCAAAAATAAACAAAACAAGTGCTAGTTACTTATATCACTGTAATAGTCTTTCCTCTTTATTCCTAGCTCCTCCTCCTTAGCAAGAAGTGCTGTGCCTCGAGGGATTACCTTGTATTGAACAAGGTAATCTCATCTTCACGAAATAGAATAAAGTGCCTAAAGAATATATTTACCTACATCGGGAAGTTCGAGAACACATCACTTTGTATTTTACCTACTGAAAGAACCACTTATCTATCTTTCTATATAAATAAAAATGAATGTTGGTAAGTTCATAACTCAAGAATGGCTGGACCAATTCGGCTATTTTTTTTTTATAGTCCCTAAGGTCCACGGAAGGTTTTAATGATACTGTATTACCCAGTAAAATAGGCAGTGGAGGTCAGATGGGCAGTCACTTCATGTAAAACATGGTATTCCAACCCGGTAAGGCTGGAAGCCAACCAAAACATAACTTTTGAAAAAGCTTGGTAGATGATTATTATAATAAACAAAACGGCATAAACAATTCAGCAGTAACTAATACCGAATACCAAATTATAGGTCGATACAAACTTAATGGCGCCTGTGAAGTGAGTTACTCACTGCGCAGCATAGCGATTCTGATAATACATTAGACAAAGTCACAGCGAATTCGTCGGTGAAAACTAGATTTCGTATTCCGAAAACCAGTGAAAACTAAAGTGGCGACGCCAGTGTGAGTTGTGTCGGCGAATAGAACTAAATAAATGTGAAATCTTTTCACGAGTACTGTCAGTGACATTATCAATCGAAAACATGACATTTGAACGGGGCAGTTGGTATTCCGAAAACTCACTTGGCACTTTTCACGTACGAAATCACCTGTCAAAACAAAAGTTACTTATTTCTCGGTGAAAACTTACGATAAATCTTTTTAATGACTAAATAACCTGTAAATTTGTTTCTCATTAAGTTTTTATTCTAAACCAAATTAAATGTTCATTATTTTAATGCCTAAAATAGGATAGTTCCTATTTTAGGTACCTATTAGTATACCAACAACAGAATAACGGCGGCTTACCCTTTATATCCATCGGTCTGTATACGACTTGTATTTAGCCACGAACCCTTCTCAATAAATCACTTTATGGAATTTAGATAGACACAAGCACTCATTATTTAAACCGCACCAGTTTTTTCAAATGATACCTACGCCTAAAACAATGCCAAACTTTTTAACATTTAGAGATAATAATTAAGATTATTTAAGATGCAGAAAACGATACCATCTTAGATAAGAATTTTACATAATCGTAGTTGGTGAAAAACCACTTGAATATCGAAGCACAAAGGTTTTTTTATTAATTAGTTAAAAACAACACCAAACACAAACTTCTGAATGTACACAAACAATTTGTTTACATTTAACAACTTTTCGTACCGAGTGCTGTCATAGCAAAGGTAATACACATACAGCCAATACAATCCTATTAAATTAAATAACACCCTTTTAGCTTCTTGAAGAATTATTTTAACCAACAAACATTCAGTAATCAGTCTCGAGAACATATCTTATGGAGTCTAGATCCTTAAATTGAGTAATTATTAAAAAAATCAAGGTTTATTTGATGTTACTAAAAGCAAGTCCCGTCTAAGCCCACCTCTAAAGTTTTCACCTGAGATTTCGACATCACTTGAACTTGAGTGCGTCAAAGCAAAGTTTCAGAATACGGTGAAAAGTACAAGTGAGGTGAGCAGTGATGTGAGTGTGAAAATCTATGTGAGTGGTGAGGTGAGTTTGGTCATTTTCGGAATCGCTGGGCAGTTCTTCGCCCCGCACCCCCGCTTGTGTCTCTGAATATGTTACTGCGTAGCGACTCGCCTCATGTACACATCCGCCATTAAGTTAGAATCGACCTCTAAACTTTTACAAAAACAAATCTTAAAAACGCATCCAAGCATAAAATCAATTTAAAAGGGTTGCACCTGCAACTAAAGTTTTTTTAAGCCATGGGGGATCTATACCTTATCTAATAAATAAAAATGATCTAATTCTTATCTAAAAATACCGCTCATGGCCACATACCATATAATTATATTGCTCATCCGCCCACGGGGGACCATAATTATGTTCCGAAATATCAACACTTATGATCGCATGGTGTAATTAAAAATAATTATGACCCTGGTTTATTTTCTGGTGGCATTACTGTACGGTCTACTGAACGGCAAATGTAACTACTAAATACGAATTTCAACCTTAATATGTTGTAGTAAAATCATTTTCATTGTGAAGCTTTAAGCTTTGTTTACTATTCGACACTTATGCCTCGACACTATGACACTGACTTTTCTGGATATTCATTGTGTCTCCACACAAAAGGTCAGCAATAAAAATTTATAAACAAACGGTCGGACACAAGGAGTTTGTTAACAACATTTCTAGAATTTGTTTAGATGTGTTATTTTCTAGTCAAATGCTTAGTCTAATAATTCGAGGCTGATGAAATAAGTGAGAATAACCTTCGGAGAATAACGTCATAAACAACAAGGTAAATATTTTCTACAAGAGGCAACACAAAAGAAATTGTAACATGATTCTAATTAAACGTATAATAAAATACCAAGTTTCTCTCAAAGAGGATATTTTGCGTTATTATGTTGGTACAGAGAAATTAAGGAATATTGAGTTTCTTCGAAATATGCTAGTTATTACTATTAAGCTTTCTACTAAGATATTCTACAACATTTTAAGTTTTTAATCATATTTCTATAAATGATAAAGCCCTTTAGAGTCTACTAGCAGTCTCGCCCGGCTTACGGTAACACATTAAAAAAAGCTTATAATCATATACAGGATTAATTTTTAAGGAGTGCGTATATTCAACAAAGTTATCAGGTGCATAAAACTAAACAACTTGTCCCAAGGAACATAGGTCGAAATCTTAAAATTGAAAATCATCTTTTCATACTAAAATAACTCACGTGACGTGACCTGTAACTAAGTATGAAGATTTCGACCTTGATTCCTGGGGAAAATGGTACAGTTTCATGCACTTCTTCACTCGTAAAATATACTTACGCACTTCTTTTATAATAATCCTGTATAATACCTGTATAACAGTTTAAAAATATTTTGACTTGCTTGGATTATTCGACAGTGTAACCAGAATTATAGACCTATATAATTTAAGCGCATTTCTATTCATGTAATTCAAAAGTATTTTTATAAAGTCTGAGAATTTGTAAACGTGAGATTTATACCAGTTTCCACAAACGAGGGAGACATAGTGTGAGGCAACATTTACGAAAATTAAATATATGTTTCTTAAATTTCTTGACGGACAAGATTCAGAGAAAGTCCATTAGCGGTTCACAACGAAACGATTTAAATATTATAATATATTTCAAATGTTATTAATGATAATGGTTATTTCTTCCGCGCTAACCTCAAGCGTCAGGAAGTGGTGTATAAATCATATTGGGAACCTCTTCGAAAATTACTCATAATCGATAAACATTGATCTGAAATTAGAAGAGTTTGGTAATCGGTAAGTCATTATTTTAACGTCACCTGAGGAGTTTATTGAGCGTAAAGGTACAGATACAGATGCTCGAAACTAGGATAGCATGCTAGTAATGACCAAGTGCTATTTAGAAGCATGTGTTTACAAAAAAAACTAGGAAATGGCATGCTTATTAGTTTCAATTATCTCTTTGAAAGGCATGCTAGTACATTAACTGCAATCTATTTGTAATCTGAGGTCCGCTTTATTATTGCAGTAATTTAGACTAATAAAATAATCTGGGAAAATTTAACTCTCTTGTTCATGGAATACAGTCTGCTGACAGACAGATGGACCTACTGGTTATAGAATTTCACCTTTCAGGTCACTTAAAAAAAACCATTAAGACAATCGAATTTTACACCGGATTCTTATAATCAGAGAAGAGATTTTGCGTCAAGATTGACCCATTTCGACAAGCTAACTGCATTCAACATGCGTGAGAAATACCTTGATCAAAATGTCGATCTTGGATTGGACTTGGAAAATACTTTGCAAAGGTAAATGTAATTTGAACGATCTAGATAGAAGAAATACAGGGAAGATAGTTATCGGGCGATCGAACTTGTAAGTAAATTGAAACAATTGAATTACTTAGATTGTTTAAGGACGGCGATGTCGGTTTACGATATCGGAATTAAACTTAGTTTTCCAACGAAATGTATTTCTTGCAGAATTGTTTAATTTCCACTCTTTATTGTAAGTTAAAACTACAAATTTTATTTATATTCATTTTCAACTAGAAAATTATATTCTTTTTCATAATGTTTTGTAAACAGATGTTTGTAAATAGTTGAGAAGAATAGAAGGACGACAGGGGTTTATAATAAGACTATTTTGATACCCTTTGAGAATGGAGCCCCAAAACAATTATATTTCCCAAATAAAAGTGAAGTAAAACCCAATAAATGTTGACAAAGTAATAGTATGTATTTGAAACAAGGCTTTGCAAATTTACAATACAGTCGGCCCGTCACCATGACACCTGCAAAGGCGTCGATACGTCGGGAACTAAAATCAAAATAAACCGCGATAGAATCCGTTTAAAAGTAGTTTTATTTCAATGTCTAACATCCGCGTAAACCTTAGAAAACAATGTGTATTATGATAACGCATTAGTCATTGTCACTGCAAATAGATTCTAAAAGTTCGTTCTCAAATGGCAAGGACGTATGTAATAATTACATATCATCTATCAAATACATATTATTATGTCATTCATCTTGTGGTTTGAAGTACCTGTTATATTATGCAGGGAGGTGCTGTATTTAATTGATATGTAAGACATTGTACAGATACTCACAATGTAATTATCTTACGAGGTTGTAATATTGGTGTCTTACAAGTATAATAGTAAAGATAAAGTTAAAGTTTGACGATCTCCGTGGTCGATTGGCGTACACACCGGTTTTCAAGGTGTCGCCAACTCTGAGGTCCTGGGTTTGATCCCCGGACGGGTCAATGTAGAAAAACACTTTTCTACATTGTCACGGGTCTGGGTGTTTGTGGTCTCTGATTCCATAACACAAGTGCTTTAGCTACTTACTTTGGATTCGGAGCAATGTACGTGATGTTGTACACATTAATTAAAAAAAAAGTACTATTATATAAATCCTAGCTTGGCGTCGTTAATGCGACGATTTACAACATATAGCCTTCCTCAATAAATGGACTATTTAACACTGAAATAATTTTTCAACTCGGACTCGTAGTTTTAGAATTTTTCAACTGTACAAACAAACGGTTCAGCTGTATAATATAGTCACATAGTGTTAGAAAGAAAAATAAATAATTTATTTAATTAGCTTTGATTGTAAGATTACAGCAGCTTTTCTTTGTGGCTCTCTCATGATCGAAATAATGAAATGTCAGTTTGAAGTCAACATTAAGTCTCATGCTGTCTCTGTCACTTCAAGGTGCAAAGCAGCTCAGATAGATACATATTTAAAAACGTCTTACAATTAATATAACCTTTATTATTCTGGGGCCTACTGTATATGGTTTGATTGGACAACGCATCTTTAAGACCAAAACGTCATCTTCAAAACATTAAACTCCGTTTTCGGCAAAAGTGTATGGATACAAACAACTTGATACGAATATATAGATACAAACAACATGATACCTACAAAGATATACTTAAATGGAAATTAATTTCTTAAAATAAACAATTTTCCAATTGTAATTCGGCTACGGTAATACAATACGTTTATTAATATTTTTGCACTCAGAATATTTTCTTGTTTCATTTGATATGCCAATCAAAATGTTAACAAAGCTTCTGTCTTTTTTATGTAACATTTTAATTTTGTTCGTATAAAATAATGCCATTTTCACTTACATATGAGACCCTACAAGGATACGATTATCTCCTGTCTTCTAACGAGAAATAAAACTGCGCTTTTGTTGCGCATAGAATATGAAAATACGCTCTCACTAGGTACTCCAAAACATTGCCAAGTTACTTGCCGGCAACTATAGCAAATACTCAATCTATAGGAAGGAAGAAAAGAAAGAATGAAAACATATTTATTCTGATACCAGAAAACAAAATACATAATAAAAAATATTTAACACAAATCGCTCACAATGAAACCTTCTTGGATTCACCATATTACCAGCCAATAAGTTAATTAAAAAACTCATAATTATGAGGCACAAAAATTTTTAAAATAAACAATACAATGTTAATTTCTGGCCGGTAAAGCACACAAATTAAGAAGAAGCCTGCAGTCCATGGTCCCAGTGAGCCATAATTAATTTTTAATTATTGTAAGTGATGATAAGTGTTGATGCTTTGGAATTTAATTATAAAGGTCCCGGTAGTACGCTGTAATTATGTATGCTTGATAGGGTTGTCGGTCCGAAATTTCCCCCGACTTTAAGAAGTGCTTCATAATCGACCGTAAGCGTGTTTTTTTTTGTATTTTTTCAAGCCATAAATGCGGCAAATATCGATCGATTTTAATCATTTTTATTAATCTATGTATACTTATGTAATAATCAGACCGATGGTCTGTCCGTCCGTTAAGCGTTTACGTTTAAAGCACAACTACCAATTAATCTGACGGGCCTGTTGGTCTAGTGGTTAGTGACCCTGACTGCTAAGCCGGAGGTCGTGGGTTCGATTCCCACCCAGGACAAATGTTTGTGTGATGAGCACGATCATTTGTTCTGTGTCTGGGTGTTATATATCTATGTATGTATTTAGAAATATATAAGTATGTTTATCAGTTGTCTGGTTGCCATAGTACAGGCTCTGCCTAGTTTGGGATCAGATGGCCGTGTGTGAGATTGTCCCAAGATATATAAATTTGGTAAAAAGTTAGTTTGAGCGATGAAAGTCTCTCCAGATCCAGATCAGTCCATCGACAGCAGTATTTATTTTAGAGCCTATATCTAGTCTACACACTAGTCGACACATGGAAAATTCAAGGCCTTCAACCTCAGTAAATTTTCTACGGTCACATGTTTTTTTCCAGACACTAGACGTGTCCATTTGAAAATAGGCAATATACTCTTGTTTACGCGACCCTGCCAGCCCTGTCTCAACGCACATCGAAGCAACGAGTCATCTCAATTTGTGGTCTTATTTATTTTTACTGGCAACCCAACCGCCTAGATCCTTCGCCTAACGAATTTAATTATTGATTATTTATTATTTAATCCTATCGTATGCGTAATATATAAAAATATTTCAATATAAAATTATATTCTATATTTTATATATGCCTGTTAAATCAGAATTGCTTTTAAACTCTATAATTTACGATTTTTAATAGCTATTAATATGAAATATTGCTTCGTATTTAAATTTTGATCGTAAAACGTCATTTAAATTAATTGGCTTTAAATTTGCATAATGCAGTTATATAGAATCTGCATCAAAATGGTTGAACTATGATAACATAGTTCATATGTTAATTCACTCATTCGGAGTCGTGTTCTGATAACTTTCGCTGATTAATTTCTGTGAATGAACTTTTTGATAAGCGATCTTTTAGGGCTATTATAAATGCGTGGTAATACTAATGTGTGGTTTTGAATATGGATACGGATAGGACGTTAATAAAATGTTTTCTTTTATTGATAAACTAAATAAATTTTGGAGCTTGTATATTCACACTATACCAAACAAACGCGACTGGAGTTCGGCATGATAACGCTGTTTCTCTTTTTTGATTTTTGTCGGGCTAAAACTCTAATAACTTCGACCCACGCTGAGGGCACAGCGTGGGGATATGTCGGACTTGCACCGACCAAAAACACCCCGGTCCTGTCCTCGCCCTTGCCCGAGCCGCGGGATCGCTTACGCAAGCTCTACGCAGCACCGGCAGGCTTCGGTCTCTACTAGACCTCTTCCTGAGAGGTGGGTGTATAGTGCCTACTCTCGATCTTTCCGCGAACGGACGCGTGGGACGAAACACGACTTTATTCCGAAATCACGTTATACCCTGTCATGATCAAAAGGGCATTAAGATTGTGTGAAGAGTTTAGTCTGTGTTTTCGTCGACACTAACATGTAATCGCGTAGTCGAATGGTTGACGCTGTGGCGCCGATATAGCATGAACGAGGAGTCTTGAGATCGATTCCGAGTCGCACAAGTTCTTTTTGTAATTGTCAATTTGGTTATTTTGACTGTTTCTCTTTCTAGAAAATATATTCATCATGTGTGGGTTTGGTGGGGCACTTGCGACATTTCTCTGGTATTGAACGGACGTATGTTCAAAGGATATAATAAGGTTATTGTGAGCCATCATCTACCGACATAGTGGGAATATAATAATATTAAATACTTATTGTAAAGTAAATAGTGATTGTGCATGTGTGTCATCCAAATAGGGGTAAGTTTTAGTTTTAAGGAATAGCAGCTTTCATTGAATTGAGTGTTATTATTAAATTAGGTATTTAACAGTGCTTTGTTATCCTTGTTATAGCTTCACGCAACGCCCTTTTAGTTGGATATTTATTGAGCGATGCGTACATTACACAAAGCCCCTGAATATACGAGCTAGCGGGCAGAGGTGTTGGCAGAGTTCACCGGAACATAACTCTCCTGGCGTCCAGATTAGATTAGGTTTAGGTTAAGTCTAGTTAGGTTTTAAGTTAGGTGACTGTAATCTAAGTTCTGCTTGGTAAGAATATAAGGCCATCGAATAACTAATTTACCTCGTTTTATTTAGTACACGGTGGACCCGTAACAAATAGCGCCCAACGTTAAAATACGGGTGCAAAATAGGTTCGTCACAAAAAAACCTTCTACCGTCAATTTTTTTGTTTTTTTGTTTTAAAGTTTCTTTGTATTTCTTTAACGTATAACAACGTCTCGAGTGTATATGTACCGACCTTTCATGTTTGCATAGGTTGTTTTAAGCATAGTTAATAAGATTGCAAATTTGTATACATTTATAATAGTACATAGTACTGTCGTCTAGACAGTAGTGTCATATAACTTTCCGTAGGTACAAGTTTAATTGTTTTCGACAATTGCTTCTTTGGTTTTGAATGTTTTTAAATATTGATAATTTATATTGAAGGGCTGTTCTTTGGATGGTTCCCACAGTTGGTATTTTATTGTAACTTCCACTTATTGTAAGTTGGTTGATAATAGCTCACATTCATAGTTTTGATTGGTTTGAAGTCATTATGGATCCTTACTATTTATTAAAAGAGGAGTTAGAGTATGAACTTCAGTCGAGGGGTGTTTCAATTAAGGGAAATGTTGATTTGCTAAAGAAACTTTTGAAAGAATTACTTATTACTGAACAGTCGGGGACAGTTAATTACGAAATTAAGGCTCCTCGATACGTTTTAGCGGCGCCACTTGCGGAATTAGATAATTGCAAGTCAAAATTAATTACTTTAGCCGCGTATATTGACGAAATAACGGGAAAACCTGATAGACATTTATTTAAACGACTAGTATCGCGGTTGTATCATGTAAAAAATAGATTGGTGCTTATTCGAACTGATTTGGAGGCCGATGATAAAACAAGGACCGAATTATCCACGCATTGTCATACTCTGTTAAACAAACTCGAAGCGAAAGACGATACCGAAGATCATAAGGAAGAAATTACTTCGGAAATTAAACAAATTTTACAGGAAACTTTAGGCGATATAGGGGAAAATATTATCAGAAAATTAGAAAATGATAACTCTTCCAACAATAGTTATCATGATCCGGAAGAAATTAAACCAAAGTTAGTGAGAACTTCTACAGTGGATATAGATTTTTCAAAACGTAAACTTGTACCGATTAGTCAATGGGGTGTTCATTTTTCAGCTGACAACAATGTCAGTGTTAATGCATTTATTGAGCGTGTTAATGAAATTAAAGAAGCCAGGAATGCAACCGATGAAGATTTGTGGCGTTATGCGATAGATTTCTTTAAGGGTGATGCATTGATATGGTTCAGGGCTAACAAAGTTTATGCTACAAACTGGAAGGATTTAGTGCTCTTATTAAAAAGAACGTTTCAATCCTCATTTTACCAGGATGACTTGTTAGCGGAAATCAAAGCAAGGACGCAGGGAAAGGATGAGTCTATCACAATTTATATGTCAATCCTTCAAAACATGTTTAATCGCTTACCGTCACCAATCACAGAACAGGAGAAGATCACAATCATTTTACGTAACATACAGCCATATTATCAAAGAGCTATTTGCCGAGATGTATTTTTTTCTGTTTCCGACATAGTGGACGTTTTAAGGATAGTTGAACGGACTAAAATAAATTGTGATAGATTTGAAGAACCTAAGGTTCAAAGAATTAATTTAGAACCAGATTTAGCTTATAAAAATAATAATTCCCCAGTAACCAACAAAACTATTAACGAGGTTTCGGCAAACATTGAAATTGACATCGTAACATCCAAGTCTCAAAAGGCGGTATCTGGTAGGTGCTGGAATTGTCGCGAGGTGGGACATTTATTTAGGTCATGTACTGTTCCTAAACAGCGGTTGTTTTGTTACAAATGCGGTCGTTTCGGAGTGACATCTAAAGATTGTGTATGTAAGGGAAACGCCGTAGGGGAAAGTGCGAAACCTGCCAAATAAGCTTTCCCCTAGATAGAAATGGTAAGGAGTGGCAGGACTGGCTTAGAGCGGTTAAGAATTTCATGTCCCATGGGGAATTGAACCCAGTAGTACTAGAAAAAGATAATGATAACAGGGACTATGTGCTGATAGATATTTTAGGCATTTCATATGTAGGTCTCTTGGATTCGGGGGCTAACCGAACTGTTATTAACACTGAACTAGCACAGACTTTAAAAGGTTTAGGGTTGAAAACATATCGCTCGCAGGACATACAGGTTGCTACTGCCGATGGTAATCGTCATAAGATTACAGAAATTATAGATGTCCCTGTCAAATTCAACGGTCGTTTTAACGTAGTTAGGATGATGGTCATGCCAAACTTGTCACAAAAAGTTTTATTAGGGAAAGATTTCTTCGCTACGTTTGGTATTTTTATTGATTTTAAGGGGGAAACGTCTGATTACTGCCAGATGGTTAATACTTTATCGTCTCAAGAACCAAGTGTAATTTCAAGGGAAAATCTAACTGATAGGCAGCAGGAATCCTTAACGCATTTGATAAATACGATGAAACGAACAATTGGATCAGGGTTAGGACGGACAAACATAATAAAGCACGAAATCGACACAGGGAGTTGTAAACCGGTACATCAAAAACAGTACAATTTTTCACCAGTAATTAGAAAAGAAATAGAACGTGAGTTAGACGAAATGTTAGAAAAAGACGTAGTAGAACCGTCACATAGTCCCTGGTGTTCTCCAGTGCTAATTGTGAAGAAACCAAATGGTGAGAATAGGTTGTGCCTGGACAGTAGACAAATTAATAAAGTCACTAAGAGAGATACATATCCGCTGCCTAGAGTATCAAATATATTAGACAATCTTAGAAATGCCAGATTTTTAAGTACCATAGACTTAAAATCAGCATTTTGGCAAATTACATTGAAGGACTCGAGTAAGGAAAAGACCGCTTTTGCTGTTCCGGGCCGCGGATTGTTTCACTTTAAAGTTATGCCCTTCGGTCTTGTAAACGCTTCTCAAACTCAACAAAGACTTATGGATATTTTATTTCATGCCTTGGAGGGGAAGGTATGGGCATATTTGGATGACATCGTTGTTTGTTCGGTAAATTTTGAAGAACATATTGAAACATTAGAAAAAGTTATGCATATTTTAAAAACCGCAAATTTAACGATAAATGTTGAAAAATGCAAGTTTGCAAGGCCATGCTTGAAATTTTTAGGGTATATAGTAGATAAAGAAGGACTTCGCACTGATCCTGATAAAGTTGCGGCTATTCTAAATTTTCCTAGACCTAGAAATATTACTGAGCTTAAGAGATTTATTGGGCTGGCTAGCTGGTATAGGCGTTTTGTAAAGGATTTTTCTATGGTGGCAGCACCTTTGCACAATCTCACTAAAACAAAGAAAAATAAAAAGCTCATATGGAATGATGAAGCTGAAAAGTCATTTACAGAGCTTAAAACACTACTCACAACGACACCGGTGATGTCTTGTCCGGATTATAGTAAGTCATTTATAGTCCAATGTGACGCGTCTAGCAAAGGCATTGGGGCGGTACTTTGCCAAAATATTGAAGGAAATGAGCAAGCAATAGCGTTTCTAAGTAGGAAACTCTCAGACAGGGAAAAGCGATACTCCACGTCAGAAAGAGAATTATTAAGTGTAGTTCATGCAATTGAAAAATTCAGACCATATTTAGATGGAACAAAATTTACTGTAATCACTGATCATAGTGCGCTGCAATGGTTACATAAAATGAAAGATCCTCACGGGCGACTAGCCAGGTGGGCAATGAAACTACAGCAATTTAATTTTGATATCGTCCATAGACCGGGTAAGAGTAATACAGTGCCTGACGCCCTTTCTAGATCTGTCGAGTTATGTACTGAAATTAATTCAATCAACATACGTGAAACTGATAAAGATGATTGGTACAGGACAAAAGTAAACAAGATTTTAAGTGGTGAGGAACGTGATTTAAGTTGGAAGGTCAAGGATGGTCTCTTATTTAAGAAAGTGAAACTTAGACAGTATCCTAATTGTGAGTCCATATGGAAACTTTTTATACCGACTGACCTCCGAAGTAAGGTAATAAAAGAGTGTCATGATGAGACCACAGCAGGACATTTTGGAATCCGAAAAACTCTACTCAGAGTGAAGCAATTTTATTACTGGCCTCATACAATCCGCGACATCAAGCAGTACATAAAGTCTTGTGAGACATGTGCAAAATTTAAAGTTCCGCAACAGCTACCGTTGGGCCACATGGGCCAGCATAGGGAGGTCACGGTACCCTGGCAGGTTATATCGCTGGACTTGATGGGCCCTTTTCCGAAAAGCAAACTCGGTCATACTATGCTTTTGGTCATTACTTGTTGGTTTAGCAAGTTCACTCTAATGTTTCCTCTTAGAACGGGAAAAACAGAGAAAATATGTGAAATATTGGAAAACCAGATTTTACTTTTTGGAGCTCCAAAAGCCATTATATGTGACAATGGCAAACAATTTGTCTCAAACGTATTTCAAGACTTAGCGCGAAAGTACAAATATAAAATTTGGTTTACTCCAAATTATCACCCACAAAGTAACCCTACAGAACGGGTTAATAGGGTAATAGGTACTATGATCTCATCTTACATCAAGTCAAACAAGCATAATGAGTGGGACGTCAACCTTAAAGAAATCGCGCACGCCATTAGAACTGCGGTACACGAAACTACCGGGTATACGCCATCATACTTATTTTTAGGGAGAGAAACTTCAACCTCCAGCTCCGATACCGGGTGGGACTTTATTCCAAACATCAACAATTTGCTAGTTAACACAAAACCCTTCATAGAAAGTCAAATAATTAGAAATAATGTGTATAGGAATGTGATTGCTAATATGAATAGATCTCATATTAGAAGCAGGATATTTTATAACAATAAACGCCAGGTAGGGTCTTTTCAAGTAGGAGACGTCGTCTGGAAAAGAACAAAGTACCTCTCGAAAGCAAAAAATAAATTTATGGCCAAATTGGCACCAAAATATGAAAAAGCTATAGTGACAGCAAAACTATCAGAATCGGTGTTCCGTTTGAATAATACTTTTGGAAAGCCTATAGGAATGTGGCATATCAAGGATATAAAAAAAATTTAATAACAAAAAAAAAAAAAAAAAAAAAAAAAAAAAAAAAAAAAAAAAAAAAAAATTTTTTTTTTCTTTACGGTGGGGGTATATGTCATGATCAAAAGGGCATTAAGATTGTGTGAAGAGTTTAGTCTGTGTTTTCGTCGACACTAACATGTAATCGCGTAGTCGAATGGTTGACGCTGTGGCGCCGATATAGCATGAACGAGGAGTCTTGAGATCGATTCCGAGTCGCACAAGTTCTTTTTGTAATTGTCAATTTGGTTATTTTGACTGTTTCTCTTTCTAGAAAATATATTCATCATGTGTGGGTTTGGTGGGGCACTTGCGACATTTCTCTGGTATTGAACGGACGTATGTTCAAAGGATATAATAAGGTTATTGTGAGCCATCATCTACCGACATAGTGGGAATATAATAATATTAAATACTTATTGTAAAGTAAATAGTGATTGTGCATGTGTGTCATCCAAATAGGGGTAAGTTTTAGTTTTAAGGAATAGCAGCTTTCATTGAATTGAGTGTTATTATTAAATTAGGTATTTAACAGGGGTGTGTAACGGTTGATATAATAACAAAAAATCTAACGTTCACTTGACCTAATTTCAGTTAATATACTTTTGTTTAATATAACGATCAATTGAGATAATAAATTGTTGATATAATTTCAATTTACCTAATTTTTTATGATATAATGAACATTTCCTATAATGCACATTTCACTTAATTCTCGTTTAGTATATTATTCATTTACTATAATACTTATAATCTCTAAGTAATACTTAATATAATAATTCATTTTATTAGGCTTATTGCTATTTCTATAAAACAGCATTTTTAACCTTTAATTAAAATGTAAACATTCTCCTAAAAAGTCAATATGGTCAGCTACAAAAGTTAGTGACAGAAACGAATCGTTGCAAAACCGACTCCACGCAGTCTTGTCTGTCCTGCCCCTAGAGTGTTATTTAATTTCGCGTAGGCGTGGAGGGGCGAGGCGGCCCGCGAGCTGAGGAGCAGGTGATGTTAACGGGCGCCGCCGTGACTGAGGCTGGCCGGCGAAGCCGGCCAGCAAGCCGAAGTCGCGGTGGTGACCGTTATCACCATCTGCGACGATTAGCTCGCGTGGTACCGCCGGAGCCCCGCAACGCCGGAGCCGTGACAGAAACCATGCCTGCTGCATGCTTGCATGCCTGCTCCAAGCTTGTTTGCATGCCTGCTGCATGCTTGCTTGCTTGCATGCCTGCTGCATGCTTGTTTGCATGCTTGCTTGCTTGCATGCTTGCTGCATGCTTGCTTGTATGCCTGCTGCATGCTTGCTTGCATGGCTGCTGCATGCTTGCTTGCATGCCTGCTGCATGCCTGCTGCATGCCTGCTGCATGCCTGCTGCATGCCTGCTGCATGCCTGCTGCATGCTTGCTTGCCTGCCTGCTACATGCTTGGCTTGATGCATGCATGATGCATGCTTGCTGCACGTACGTTTAGAAATGAGTATTTTAATTATTATGATAATTAAATGGCGATTTTCTGCTAAGTGAAATTAATGCTACCCGTTGTTCTAAAAGTTCTGCTATGAAAGGTAGACCCGTAATATTTTGTCACTATATTATGATTAAATATATATATCGTATTAAGTTTTTTTTCTTCGCTTTATATCCTATTCACCTGCCAACCAACTATTGTTACCAGAAGAAACTGGATGCAATCTGGACTTTAGGGCACTCCGACTCGGATAGGTTAGGTAAGAACTGTGACCATTAAACATGAAAATTAGGTCAAAAGAACATTAGGTTAAATGAACGTTATATAAAAAGAATATTATACTTATTGAATATTATATAAAACAAATGTTATACTGTATGTTATTATATTAAAGGAAGATTATACGATATAAAACATTAGGTCATATGAATTTAGGTCTTTTGATATTATAGCAATTGAAAATTATATCATATGAACGTTATTCGAATTGAAATTAGAGCATTTGTCATTATACCAAACATTACACACCCATTTAACAGTGCTTTGTTATCCTTGTTATAGCTTCACGCAACGCCCTTTTAGTTGGATATTTATTGAGCGATGCGTACATTACACAAAGCCCCTGAATATACGAGCTAGCGGGCAGAGGTGTTGGCAGAGTTCACCGGAACATAACTCTCCTGGCGTCCAAATTAGATTAGGTTTAGGTTAAGTCTAGTTAGGTTTTAAGTTAGGTGACTGTAATCTAAGTTCTGCTTGGTAAGAATATAAGGCCATCGAATAACTAATTTACCTCGTTTTATTTAGTACACGGTGGACCCGTAACAACCCTACAGAGGAACTACGGTCGAGCGTAAGTTTCACGGCAATTTGGTGTAAAGTAGCTCACATTGTACTGGACCGAAGCCGCAAAGTTCGGTTTAATTAGGGACGAAGATCAGAGGTCAGTAATTTAGAAGTCCATTTTTCGGATTTTGCACCTCAAAAATAACAGAAATACACAAAAAGTTGCGCAGTCGAATTGATCTAACACTTTTATAGAGAAGTTTAGCACTTATGGTGGGTCATTTCAGCCGAAAATGTCGGAAAATAAAATTAGCCGCGTAACTTCGGTCGCGTATCTTCGGCATTTATGTTTTGACACTTAGAGCAAAAAGTTACATACTGCAAAGACATTTATAGGAATAAAAATGTGCCCAGATATATGTTTACACAATAATTTATAACATACTAGCTTCTGCCCGCGACTTCGTACGCGGATCCTGTTGCTTATGCCAGCGACAACAGGGTCGTCAAAATAAAAGATCTGAAACGTCTGATGTCAAATTCTAAAAGCCCGGGGACAGGAAAACAACTTGATGCGCGAGACGATTTGGGACCCTCCAGATCTTTCATTTTTGTAAAATAGCAGGAAATGCCATCAGAACTTTTCCTCACGATCAGCGGTCAGTCGCGCTTCATATTCTTCACTGGTTTCTAGAGACGTGGATGTAGATGCGTAAATACGATGAGAATGCAGGCGTGCTTCGCGATCCGAAGCTGACGCTCTTCGGTAGATTCTTGGGATCTTATGATCCTCAATCTTTTAGCTCCTTTGGAACATTGGGAAAGATTTGACCTCTTTCATCATGGTTATAGTTTTATTGTGAAGATACCTGATCAATTTAAATCTAAGTGACTGCAAAGTAAATTAAACGCTCAAATAACATAAGCCCGAAAACATATACCTATATGTATTCGATAAAAAAAAATAAAAAAAAATTGGAGTTTTGGCCAGTTGAGACGAATTATAAATGATATAGGTACCATCGTCATCGAAAATCAGTCCTAAAGGTTATGTTATTTTATAATTATGCAGTGAAATTAGTGATAGCTTTGATTTCCAAGTCAGATGTTTCAAATCTTCGATTTTTATAAGTCAACAGGGAATGCCCATCAGACCGTACAACTTTTGCTAAGACGTCATTCCTATATTATGTGTTATGGTGTAACCGGGCTCTTGGAGTTCGACAACAGGTGTTCCAGATCTTCAATTTTTATACGTCAACAGAGAGTGCTCATCAGGCTGAACAACTCTTGCTAAGACGCCATTCCTATATGTGTTATACTGTAGCTGGGCTCTTGGAGTTCCACATCAGGTATTCCAGATCTTCAAATTTATTCTCTCAGCAGAAAATACTCATCACGTGGAACAATTTTTGCTATGGTACCATTTTTGTATCTCTTATAGTTTAGCTGGTCTGTTGCGGTTCTGCATGAGGTGTTCAAATTTCCAAAATAAATTATAGCCTATATGTTACCTAGACTTAATACCTATATAACAAAAAAAAATCATTCAAATCCGTCCAGTAGTTCCGAAGATTAGCGTGTACAAACAAACAGACAAACAGAAATACAACGGACAGAATTTTTTTTTTTGATTCGTGCTCTATATCTGTTTGCAAACCCCTCTCAATTTTTTTTTTTGTATTTTCAATGTATAGACACAGTTTTTTTTTACTGTTTTATTGTATAGATTAATTGATGCCAAAAAGTACACAGTGCTATTTTTTCGAATTTTAGCCCATTCGATTCCCGGTCCGCAAAGCGTATTTTTAAACATCTATTTAATGCAGCTTTATTTCTTTTCAAAAAAATATTGAGTCTAATTTGCTATGTATTTAGAATACTTTCTCTCTTTCTTTCTGGTGGCAATAAAAAATCCATCCTGTTTATCATGATTATAACCTACGAAACGACCGACTCTCAGACTTACCAAATAGACAAACAAAAAAAAACATAAAAGTCTGCGAGCCTGATATTTAAAAAAGAAAACAGTTTTAATATCATTGCAAGGAGTTATGACAACCTTGTTTATTTAATTGATAACCTCTATAGAGGAGGATCTGGAGGATAGTAAATCGTACTAAAAATAACGAAATTTGGTCGTCATGGCAACTACCTACTTACCAATTTTACCAAGGTTACCAAGGTTACCGCATTGTTTATTCGTTTTTAATGTCAATAATCGCGATATTTTCCTTTCCTGCTTTTCTCTTTTAATTTATTGAATTTACTGAATTTTCTTTACTATAAACCTCACGGAGCCCGAGACCTTTCCAACGAATGCAAAACCGTCGAAATCGGTTCGTGCGTTCTGGAGTTATAGCGTCAGGAAGGAAAACCCGACTTATTTTTATATAGTAGATTTACATAATACATTAAAGTTCATAAAATCGACGGCCTACCAAACTTCAGTCAGAAAAAATATCCACTGTAATAGGCAGTGGTTTTCAAAATTCAAGACTTATAATTTAGCACTCCGGCTTACAAAACACTACCCCGAAAAAAACAACCTTCGCTTTTACAACGGTATTTATTATAATGAAAGTAATATCGTAAAAGAATATTTTTGCCGGCGTCAAGTATAAAAATCCTAATGCGGCTAAGCCTGGTAATGATTCCTCAAAAATTTCAAGACGCATGGAAAGAGGGTATTGTTATTATTGTTAAAATTCTGGGTTTCGGCAGCCGCGGACTTCCCGCTAAAATAAATTCGGTGAGTAGGTACAAAACAAACTTACACATGAAGAATTCCGTAACATGTTAGGATCTAAAATATCATCTGCCTAGCCTTTTTCCAAGCTATGTTGGGGACGGCTTCCAGTCTAACAAGATTTCTGATTAGTGCGTTGTGGAGAGACTGCCTATCTGACCTCCACATCCCATTTTACTGGGTAATTATAGTATCACATACAAGACTGATTTTCAGAATTATAATGCCATAAAGACTGTCAAAGATGACCGTTTGCTTTCGGGACCAACAGCTTAACGTCCTGTCCGAGACACGGAGGGGTCTCGGTATGTTTCTTGCAAATGGTCACACATCCACGGAACACCCACTGCGAGTGCAGCTTAACCTTTGTTATTGCTCAAACCGTGTGGCTTACACTTAGCCGCGAGCCCCTCTCAGGTTCACTCAATCAACTCAGTCTATCTCGGTCCAATGTTGGACATAGGCCTCTGCCAAGTTGCGCCACAACACCCGGAACTCCGCCTTCCGCATCCAGTCCGACCCAGCTACCTTTTTCAGGTCATCGGTCCATCTGGTTGGGGGGCGTCCTACACTACGTTTGCCGATTCGCGGTCTCCACTCAAGGACTCGTCTGCTCCACCGGCCATCAGTCCTTCGACAGACATGACCAGGCCACTGCCACTTCACCTCTGCAAGCTATGTCGGTAACTCCGGTTCTTCTCCGAATAATTTCATTCCTTATTTTATCCTTCCAAGAAATAGATAAGAAATCCGAGCATAGCTCGCTCCATAGTTCGCTGAGCGACTTGAGATAAAACATTATGTATCTAGTTTTATTATTTGCTGATATAGCGGCAAAACCACAGATAAGTATAAGTAGATAGACACTATTATTATCTGTGAGGCTATGAAATCGAACAGATCTGTGACAATGCTGTACCTATTACTGTTTTTCACATTGATTCAATGAACACTGAAACCGTCGGTAGCTTTGCGGGTATCATCGGAACCCATCGGTACCTTTCTAGTACGGAACCCTCATAATATAATTTTTTTCCCAGTCATTGTCAATTCTTGCGATTTTTTTTTCGAATCTGCACTTTTTGACTGTTAAGCAATAATATTTGGTTGACGAGCGTAGCTGTTGAGCAGGGCTTCGCAGGATTCAGTGATTAAATTATTTGATAAGCGCAAAGGAATTAATTATTCATCGCAAAAGAAAATTATAAGGAACTCGAGGGCTCTGCCAGCTCCTCATAATATTTTCTGTTATATAAAGTCATGTTAATTTCTAAAATGAATGGTATGATGATGAATAAATCTATTTTCAGTAAATTATATTTCCACTTTTTTAGCACGTCGTCATTTATGATTTTTTTTTGTTGAAACTGCGGAGACAAAGTTTCATCCAATCCAGTCATACTTGTCACGCAAGAGAGCCAATTATTTCTCTTACCCGCCATTGAAATCAAAACAAAACATGAGTTTTTTAAAATACAATTTTATTTATATGAAATACTATACCGATCAGTTTCATCTTCATATAATATAAAACAACGGGTGGTACGATTTCATGATCCTTGATTTGTCTCCTTCATAAATAGCAGAATAAATACTAAAAACAATAGAACATCAACAAAAAAAAAAACGGGAACTTGCGCGGGTAACACCGTATGATACCGCTAGTAAACTTTAGTTTAGGCGTTAGTTTTGATAGTAAGGAGCTATTCTGCAAAGTTAAAGATAATATTCCAATAACATTTAGAATGAAGAACTTCTTCATTGTGCGCTTTACCCTGCATTTTATGAATATATGCTTGTTATATTAGTTTATTAGGAGTTACGAATAATAAAAGTAGGGAATATTCTTTGTTGCACCCCATGAGGATTGCAGCTGTAAAATAATACACAACAATTTAACAACAAGATTCAGCCAGATTGATATCAAGTGGTGGCAGGTTCGAAGCCCACCCATTACACTACCACCGACGTAAACCCACTCGTAACAAAAGCATCTTAGCACGAGAAGTTAAAGAGATTACTAGTAATATACGACCCATATTCTATTAATCTTAATAAAAAAAAAGAAGAAAAAAGAAGAAGTCGAGGTTTAAAACTAAAGGCATCCTAAATCCAATCACTGAGAAAAGAATAGGAATATTTTTGTGTAAATATTTATGCGAACTTTGTTGAAAGCAAATGTAAATCTTACGGAATAAACTCAAACAGAACAAAGCAACCACTTCTACTGCATCTGATAAATTATCTGCAGAAACAACGAAACTAAGTTAAAACAAACATGATAATATGACGATCTCCGTGGTCGAATGGCGTACACCAGCTTTCAAGTTGTCGCCAGCTCTGAGCTCCCGGGCTCGATCCCCGGACGGGTCAATGAAGAAAAACACTTTTCTATATGGTCTCGGGTTTAGGAGTTTGTGGTACCTTCGTTGTCTTTGTTTCCATACACAAGTTCTTTAGCTACTTTTTTAGCTTCGGAGCAATGTATGTAATGTAGTCCCCATTAAAAAAATTGTTAGTCGCGCCAATGGTAGCAAGATTAATTAACAAAAACCCGTTTCATAAAGCTCCTCAACCTGCCTTATCAAAAACACTGATAAACCAAATTAAATATCAATCTAGAGTTGGACGAAGCTGCGTTAATTTAATAGAAATTCTTTGAGATAGCGACATCGAGAGTCGCGTATCCGTTGCGCTGTAGAATGAATGTGCTGATAACACCATCACCTATGGTGTTCCAATTTCCCATAGACAACGTAACACATTATGATGGTAATAGAGTTAAACACGATTGCGGCTACGGTCACACAGTTATATCAGATAAAGCCATTAAGTTTCGATGACTTCTATAGAGGAACACCATGTTTTTCAAATGTTTTATGGACTGACAATCAATAGATTGTTAGAATACAGTAGGTTTGATCCCAGATTAAACCGTTTTTTAAGAATAATTAAAAAATCTTTCCATTCGCATAAAAGAAATAGACCAGCCTGTTGATTCTGTAAGACGTCGTTCTAAATTTCGAATCTGAACCCGCCGTGAGTTTCTTGATTGGCATTCTATAAACTCGGTTGATACACTAGCGCTACACTTGCGAGCGTGACAGCGTGTTGAACTAAATTAACCGTGAGATTTAGACCCAAGTTCACCAACAGATGGTTAAATTTTAAACAAATGTTTCAAATGTTTGAACCATGAACGGCTGTTTAACAATATTTTGCTGTTCACCATTCACTAACCATTGATTATGTACTGTAATCGAATGATTAGCTTAAACGATGTATATATGCTTCCTGACATGAAGTTTTTATTTTGTTATTCTCCCAGCAAGTGTTTAAGCTATAACAAATAAATATATTTGATTTGATTTGATTTGAAGCTCTCAAGAGAACGTTTGCAGTGAGTACTAAGAGCATTAAACTCGTCAGCCAGATCCTTCCAACTTCTTGCTTTTTTGGCATTTGCTTTAGCGTCCGATTTTTTATTTTCTATTATATCTCTGTACTTTATTACGAGTGCCGTAAGTACAGATTTCTCGCCACTGGTGAAATTCAAAGTACGTTTACGCTTATCTTCCATATCATTGATATATATTCAATAAAAGATTTAATAACAACATATACAATAGTCGCAGCCACGGCTCACATAATGAATTACTGAAGTACTATGGCCTGCTTTCCTTAGAATCCAGACGATTGCTTCTCGGAGCTATGTTTCTTCACGGCCTTCTGCATAACAAATATGATTGCTCTATATTATGTAATAAACTTTGTTACCTCGTTCCGAGGACTGTAATGCGTAGGCAGGCGCGTCCTTACCGTTTACTAACTACAAATACCAGCCATGTTTGTCACTCTAATGCTGGTTCTCGCGCTCCTCTACGCCAACTTGTGGATTCATATAATCACAAATTTGATATATTTTATTTAAACTTTAACAAATTTAAGAAACGTGTGCTTGATTGTCTCCTATATGTATTTTCTGTTTTGCTTTATATAGTTTAACCCTGATTAATTTCTTTTCATGTATTTAATCTTTGTAACCAGTATATCTGGATTTACATTAAAAGTCCTATTCTTTCCGTGTAAAGTCATGTAGCATAATTATTATTAAGTGATCAGTGGATAACGGTGTTGGTTGTACAACAAGCGTTACTTTTTAAGCTCGTAGTTATAATATATTCTCGTTGTACTACTGTTTGTTATTCCAAATAAAAAAAAAAAAAAAAAAAAAACAAACACGACACGAAAAAATTATGTGACCATTAAGACATTCAACATTCACAAAATAATGATAAACTATTCCAGCATTTGGTAATTTTGGACTCACTCATTCAAAACAGTTTGGTTAGCAAACCGTTGGTTAGAAATAAATGGTGAACTCTAAAAAAAACGCGGTTGGATTGAACATCGGTTTAATGCTAACAGAACGGTTACGTAATCAATGATTATGATGTAGTTAGAAAACTCGGGCCTAAATATGAGATGACGTTTGAGTTCGCACTCGAAATTTGAAACTTATGCGAAGTGAGAGTGAACGTGAAGTGAACAGCGAAGTGAGATGCGAGTTGTTGATTGACATTTTACAGAATTGACGTACAGGGCCGATAATTTTTAAAACAAAAAAAAATAATAGTAGGATGAAACTAATTAGAAAAGGAAGGGAATATGATAAAAATTAAAGAAAAAATAAATTACGGTCGATCCGAGTTCGGGAAGGGGGGGAGGGGGGGGTTTTAAGGGTAAAAAATGGTTTATCTTGATTTCCAGCAAAACTACAAGTCCTATGGAAAAAAGTCAAATGGCAAAGTTGTAGGTAATAAAAAGATCTACAACTTTTGTATTTACACTTTTTTCACATAACCTCAAAATGTATGTGAAAAATCCAAAAAACCAAGTTTTTGGTTTTTTATTTTTATCTTTTTCAAAAATATTTTTTTTTTGACGAAATTTGGTGAAAACTTACCTTTTTATGTCCCAAATACGCTGTAATTTATTTGATTAAAAATATTTATTTTTTCACCTTATTTTGAATTAATATAAAAAAAACACCCTAATTTTCAATCGAAAATTCACCCGTCAAAATATCAGCTTTTTTCAAAAAGTATGGGGGTTTTTGGTTCGTTGAAATCTCTACTTTCTGATGGTGTAAAAAAAATATACATTACTATAGTAAATGTTCTCAGAAAATGCAGAATCACTATGTACAATTTCATCAAAAAAATGTCATTGCTTCAATTTTTTCCAGCCTGCATTGGTTCTTCATCCAGAATTTCATCTGAATCATTTTGTGAGATTTTCTATGACATGAATGTAATTCGAATTTAATAAATAAACTTTAAACTGAAAAAAAAAATTAAGCAATGTCATTTTTTTGATGAAATTGTACATAGTGATTATGCATTTTCTGAGAACATTTAATGTAATGTATATTTTTTTTACACCATCAGAAAGTAGAGATTTCAACGAACCAAAAACCCCCATACTTTTTGAAAAAAGCTGATATTTTGACGGGTGAATTTTCGATTGAAAATTAGGGTGTTTTTTTTATATTAATTCAAAATAAGGTGAAAAAATAAATATTTTTAATCAAATAAATTACAGCGTATTTGGGACATAAAAAGGTAAGTTTTCACCAAATTTCGTCAAAAAAAAAATATTTTTGAAAAAGATAAAAATAAAAAACCAAAAACTTGGTTTTTTGGATTTTTCACATACATTTTGAGGTTATGTGAAAAAAGTGTAAATACAAAAGTTGTAGATCTTTTTATTACCTACAACTTTGCCATTTGACTTTTTTCCATAGGACTTGTAGTTTTGCTGGAAATCAAGATAAACCATTTTTTACCCTTAAAACCCCCCGCTCCCCCCCTTCCCGAACTCGGATCGACCGTAATTTATTTTTTCTTTAATTTTTATCATATTCCCTTCCTTTTCTAATTGGTTTCATCCTACTATTATTTTTTTTCACTTTTTACAAATTTTGAAGGCTTCGGCCCTGGTCTAAAAGGACCAACTTGAATCGATTCTGTAAAGCTTAATTATACTAATTATCTTAGGTCTGTTACTCCAATCGGAATCGGAATTGGCCGTAGCCTTATGGCTAGGGTGTCGGACTTGCGATCATGTGGTTGCCGGTTCAAATCCCACTCATTGCACTACCGACGTGAACCCGCTCATAACACAAGCATAGCTTAGTACGAGAGGATAAAAAGAATAAAACCAAGCTTATTTTTAAAGATAGAACAAAAAAGAAAATCAAACAGCAGTATTATTTGGATACATCTCCAGCTGCGTTACTACAAAAGAAATAAAATCCTAGACAGAAGAAAATTTAAATACTTGTAAAGCTTGGACACATTTTTATTTGTTGTTAGTTGTTTGCAACTAAACCATTCATATAATTACTTATCACAACACGCTAAAATCCAGACAAAAAAGCTGTAGGACTAAGTCACTAGCTTGACCTAAATTAAAAAAACACATGACTATAAGATGGTCGCAAAAAAACTAACTCTACTGGGACTCGACCTAAAAAAAAGGATTCTCTGAAAACCCTTATTTTTTTAAATCACAATTTTCCCAAACGGTGAGAATATTCGGCGATTTTAAAACTAGTAGCTTTCAAAAGGAAAATACAATAGAACTTCAAAGCACGCGAGTCACGTGAAGAGTTATAGCTGTAAATTTATCCAACTGCAGTGTACACTACGGCCGACGAGTGTTGGCGAGTCTGAAGGGAGATGCAAGACTGTTTGTGTGAAATGCAAGTTTACATAATCGGTGGGTGCGAAAGAGACCACAATATCTTGTATCACTTTTTAAGCTCGCCATGGTACACCGAAGAGTATGTATCGTGCTATTGCTAACGGTGTTCTGGACGGTGATTGAAGTGTCAGAATACATCTTACTTAGTTATTGCCTTTGTCATTGTATGTATTAAAGCTAGTTTATAGTTTTTTACTGATAAATAATTATTATGATCTTACTACTTTACCAATGATATGAAAAGTAATACGGTTCTGAACAAAAAATTGATTTCTTTCGAGTCGTAAACAAATAATTACGAAGATACAGGGAATGGAAAATTCACGTGACGTCGCACTTAATAAAGAACAATGGAATGAAGGGAGGGAGGCCTTTGCCCGGCATTGCAAAAGCCCCCAGTTCCAAACTATAAAACGCTACATCTTTGTAAATTTTTGTTGTTTTGATGAAGGCAAATACAATTCATATATTGTTTTAGTGTAACTGACGAACTTAGATTTTTAAATTTAGTTCCTTGTATACTCTACTTTTTACCGACCCAGTGTAACAGTCCCTTAAGATAGAGATGGATTCGAACAGAATACCTTTATTTGGATACGTACTTATAAGAAGAAGAAGATAGTTACATTTACATGGATTTATTCGACTTGTGCTTGCCAAAATCATTTGAAAGCTTCGAATATAAACATTGTTTTATATGCTTACTTATATAATAAAGTTGAAAAGTTTGTTTGTTTGAACGAATCTCAGGAACCACTGGGCCGATTTAACAAATCTTTCACTGTTTGATAGCCCGCTTATTGAGGAAGGCTAAGGTCTATAATTGGTCGTGGTAACCGACGCCCAAGCGGACGGAGCCGCGAGCAAAAGCTAGTGTGAAATAATAAAAATGAAGATAAGAATAGCCCTGAAAATGTTACTAAACTATATTAATCTGTATTCCTTACACCAAATTTCAGCATGAAAACAATAAAATCAAAGTCTAAGTCGACTGACTTAGACTTTCAAAGTCTCAGCCTATCCCTATAAACCAATAAGCGTGGCGACCCCAACTCAGCGGTACCCTAAACATCTATTCAATGAAGTATCGAACGACTTTCTAAACTATTTGGAGACTCAACCAGTATCTATGGCCGCTCGTAAAACAGACCGGCCACTTTGATGGATACGGAAGGGTCAAACAAATATATTACCAACTTTATTATGTATTTTTAAGTATAATGTTATGTACTGTAAGTGATGTTTATCTGTGTTTTCTGATTGTTAAACGGATTTTACAATCGAAGCGTGCTATGCGTTGCACAATTTACAAGTTAACGGTCACGATAAATCATAATTATCGTAGATTTTCCTATAGTAATCTGAGTCGAAGTTGTAATCTACAGTAAGGAAAATTATGAATACCATCTAAGGATACCGTCTAAGTAACTTATCAGATCAACCCTATCAGAGTACAGTCAACAGCAAAAATAGATGATGAATTGAGTTTATAACTTTTGGAGTCAAAACTGATCTCGAATATATGGCAACTGTACTAGTAGTAAATGTTTGGTATAATTTACAATCAGATACTTTTTAATCACTTTGACGCCACACAGTTTTGACGTGAACTCCGTTCATTAGTATTGAATTTCTGATTTTGATCATATACTTTTGCTGTTGACTGTACCAGCGCTCAGACATTCCATCTTGTAGCATTGTGCTGTGATAGGAGCCTTTTTGGTCTCTTACAGGTTTCATACGTATTTTTTTATTGCTGTGTAACTTGTGCGAAGTTCCAAATAAAACATTTTTCTTTCTTTCTTCTTTTTTTTTATCGAAGATGAATCTTCACTATTTATCTATATTGCAATATAATACATAGATGTGTCAGCGTCTTAAAAACGGTGCATGAATAATAATATAGTATGAGTACATGATTATCAATGGCCTTTGCTCCTATTACAGACGATTCACGGTAGTGCATGCGAGACATCTTTTAGTATCATATATTTTTAAAATAATAATAATACAACAAGGTAAATTAGAATTGCATTTTTCATTATTTATTAGTAATATAAGAATATATTGGTCTTATATTATTATCAAGATAACACGATATCTATTCAGCTATTCACAGCTAGAAGGTGTAATATTCTTTACATAATATATTTTTCTGAAACAAGACACTTTGATAAATCTATCCCGGCGTTCATGCATCACCTAGATAATTTCCACTCTACCTGAGCGAGCATAGGTCTTATTCATGAAATGTTGGATTGAATGAAACTAAACCTGAACAAGGCTAATAAAATATAACAACACAATAGTAGTGGTGAAATATAATTATTTTATTACGATAGATTCTTAGTTTAGCACGAGGGGTTAACGAGATTACTTACTAGTAATGTGCGACCCACATTGCTAGTAATCTTTAAAAAGAAAATTAAAAATAATATGTATTTGAATTAAGTTTTATTGACATACGTGAAATTAACGTAACTAATTCTCTCGTCTCAAAACCACAATATCTTAAAAAAGTTGGAATATGAAGAAAACATTTCCTTAGCAAAATATACTATATAATTCTACTATTGTTTATTATAAAAACTGGAATAATTAATAAACAGTTCTATTTTCCTTGTACTTTAAATAGTTTTAAAGATACTTTTCATTCATTTCAGAAATAATTTTAATAAATTATAAATTATTCAAAAAATACTTTTTACGTGTGTCTAAATAACACAATATCTAACACGTGTAAATTTAAAAACAATTAATTTACAATCAAGTCTAACCTTTTGGCCTTACACATTAAGTTTCAATTTACTATGAACTTAATCCACACTGGCACACTAAAGTGTTAATTATCCTTCACATTATAACGTTCGTTTTACTGTGCTATCAAGTTCTAATCACTTAATTTGTGTCACCTATGAAACTTATATTACTATAACCTTGTAATTAAACTGATTCAATTAAAGTTCACTATGTCTTTATTAAACTGTTACAGACCACAGCCATGCGAACTTTACGAAACCTGGCGCTTTTCAAAACGACTTCTCACACCAACACCCCTGCCCTTAAAATACTAATGAACAATACAATCTAATTCATATTTCAAATAGTACAAGGTCTAAAATGTGTCGTATATTAATATTTAGAAGAATTATCGATGTAATTTCCAGTTAGTCGACAATCGTAATCGGAAAGCGATAAAGTGCTACCGGCGACAAATAAAACAGTGCTTTTAGTCGGAATACGGGGTCTAATCAAAGTCGTAGACTTTACTGCCTTCAGGAAAATCGTGATAGTTGACACTTAATTCCTTTGTAGTTATGTTACATCATTAACGAGTTTTAAGCTGTGGTGACACACGGTTCGATAGACTGTCATAGTTTGCAGCTCTATAATAATATTTATTTATATTGGAATAAACATTCAGGGTCATATGATTACTAATTTGGCGGAACCTGTAACCAGACAACTGATACAAATATGTACAGATTAATTTCTAAATAAATGCAATAGATTTTAAAACCTACCTCTTAACAATAGAAGAAAATATAAAAAAATATTATTAATAATAGTACGTATAATTATATTAAAAATTATTTACACCTAGGCACAGAATAAATTTGTTTTTAGTGTGAATGGTAATCGAACCCACGACCTCCGGTTTAACAGTCCGTTCGAGCGTCGGAGCATGTTGATCCCGACTGTAATACGATATTGGTCAAAATTAACTCATTACAATTGATATCTCATCAATATCCGACCACGAGTTTTACTATGGGATACTGTATTATCCAGTAAAATGGGTTGTGGAAGTCAGATAGGCAGGAAATTTAGGAACTGCGCAACTATAGTAATTTACCTAACGTTTTGAAAGTACCTGAAAGGGTCTACTCGAAATAAAAATATTTTGTTTTTGACTGCAAACCGACCCCAATATAGCTTGAATAAAAGTTAATCGCCTTTATTACAAAATCTACCTATATATTTATAATACCCGCCTATAAATGTCCCACTGCTGGGCAGAGGCCTCTTCCCATATACAATAGGTAACAAAACCCCTGTCAGATTCAATAAAGGCGTATTCGTGGTACAGTAATTCATGAACCGTCTCGCATAGGCGGCTTCTGTGACACAAAGCTGCAGGTAGTTAGTACGAATTTTGAGGAGCGGTCAGTGTGGCTGTTACCTTGGATCAGTTTTTATTTTGATTTAATTATTTTCAAATGGAAAAAAAAAATATATCTCCAATCCATTATGTAATTGGGTAGGTACGTATATGTGTTGGCAGTACGATACCGAATAATACTCTCAAGGATCGGACAGGGTTTTTTGTTGCATGTTGTAGAGAAAGATGAGCATTAATCACCACGCTTGCTCATTGCGGGTTGGCGTTTTCGGATGTAATTTTTTGGAATCAGGTTTCCTCACGATGTTTTCCACGGCCGTTTGCCGGCCGTCGATGGTGTCTTAAAATGATTAAGAAAGTAGGTACATATAACTTTGAGAAAGTGACATTTTTATTCGCCTGACTTCGAACCTGCAATTATGTGCATACGAATCCGGTCATTGAACCGCTAGGCCATCACGACTCTATTTATTTATTTATTCTTGAATATTGAACAGATCAATTTAAAACGTTGACGTCGGTGTTTTCTGGACTGGCCTTTTTCAGAAAGAACCAGATTGACAAGAGCAAGCCTGTGCCAACAGATGGCAAGCATGCCTCGAATAGCTCATACAGCTCAACCATTTTCGAAAGAGCTGCTCAACCCGACACACAACAATACCACCAGTGACACCATAAAAATATGTGGGGCAACCACTTATTCAAAATTCCTATTTTTTATCTACTTGTTGAGAGAAACTGTTGTTTTCTGGTCGATGGAAAAGACCTTTCAAAAGCAATCTGTCTGAGGAAATGTAAAAAAAAAAACTTCGTGTGTTTAAATTAAATCTACCTAAAGTTAATAATAATTTTAGGTTCACTTTATAAAAAAAATCGTTAAATTGATCACAATTCAATGATTGCACATCGAAACCTATACAAGTTGTGAATAGCTATATAATTGCTACCTATGATCAAATTTCGGAGATTTTATTGAAGATAATGATCACTTAGGTGTTCATTCAATAATATTGCCTCCAGCTATCCCTAACAAGTCGCCATAACAAGATGTAATAAGCGAGAACTCTACATTGAAAGAAAATAATTGTGTTAGTGCAAATCATACCTGATGTAATGTAATAAGAGGCAATTATTTCATCTGAGTAGCATTTAAAGTGTAAATGTCAATGAGGTTTGTGAAATGAATTAATTAAAAGTAAAATAAATTCGACTGCTTTGATAGCCGAGTGGTATGGGTTATTTTTGCGTCGTGCTGCCGGCCCGAACTCCGCACCGAACTTCGCATAAGACAATTATTGTTGTTCTATAAATCTGTTTCAGTTGTTCTATCTATAAACGATTGTTCCAAGACTGTACTTTGAGCATGTGAAAGTAAAAGTTGAAAGTTTTCTAAACCCCCCGCGACAGAAGGTTTAAAGTCCTTAGCAGGAGTCGTTATTAAAATAAAAGCAAATGACTCTTAAAAAAACATATTATTTAATATAAAAATATGAATAAATAAATAAATATTTTTGGGTAGGGGAAAATAACACCAAAAATATCCTGCATTCCTAGCTACGCTAAGTACCGGTAAGGTTAAAAGTTGACGGGAATTCTTACTAGACCTTTATTTGTATGCTTCTAATTCCTGTTTTAATTTCGTGTTAATGTTGTGATGACCTAGCAGTTTAATGAAAGGATTTTCGAGCACAAGGTTGCAGGTTTGAACCCGCTAAAGGCAAGTAGTAATGTGACTTTTTCAAATCAAGACAATATCATTGACAATCGGTGAGGAAACCTGAATTGCAAAAATAAGAATCTTAAATCGCCAACAATGTTGGTGTTCAATGAGAAGAAGCCTGTGCCCAGCAGTGGGACATTTGTAGGCCGATGTAAGTGATGTTATAAAAGGATGGCCGCAAACTTATAGATTTTATCGGAAACCTACGATTTCTGAGCCAGATAAATTTTTGAACTGTTGAAATTATTGAACTTTACATAAAACTCACTGATCCCGGAAGATACGATAAACAAGTTATCAACTCAGTCTTATGGAAATGTATAGAAACTAACTACAATAATATATTATCAAATAATGTTAATGCAACGTTTCGGAATTAGTTATACATTTGAATGATTGAATTTGATTTTGGCATAATACTCGTAATAGATCGATTGGCAGCTGTAATACGTAGCTAACGTATTACATGGCAGGTGCCAATCGAAATGAGGTCGGAGAATGTCTCTCTTGTTCAAATCGGGGAAAATCTATTAATGACTGCTCAATATACCTGCGCAGTTTAACATAGTACCCAGTACACTACTAAATACAGAATTACCTGTATTCCCAAATATGATTACGCTGTCATTCAATCAAGTATGGTTGTTTTGTTTAGTACAATTCTTGCAAAACGTGTCTGTCGTATGAATTAATGGTATCTATTTTAATTTCTGTTTAATTTCTTGTATGCTATGCAATAACTAAGTAAGAAAGTATATTACCTTTGTACTCTTATGGCATTCAATCAATCAACTTAGCCTATCGTGATCCACTGCTGGACATAGGCCTCTCCCAACTTGCACCACAACTCCCGGTCCTTCGCTTCTCACATCCAGTCCGATCCAGCCACCTTTTTCTGTTCATTGATCCAACTGGCTGGAGGGCGTCCTACACTACGTTTCCCGATTCGCGGTCTCCACTCAAGGACTCTTCTGCTTCAACGACCATCAGTTCTTCGACAGACATGAGCAGCCCAGTGCCACTTCAGCTTACTAACTCTGCAAGCTATCTCGGTTCCGCTGGTTCTTCTCGGATTCTAATTTCTGATCTTATCCTTCAAAAAAACTCCGAGCATAGCCCGGTCCATAGCACGCTGAGTGACTTTGAGTTTGTGGACTAGCCTTATTGTCAGTGTCTGCGTTTCGGCGCCGTAGGTCATGACAGGCAGGACGAACTGGTTGAAGATTTTCGTCTTCAAATTCTGCAGTTTACCAATTTCTTCTAGCATTATTTTGGATAATGTTATACCTATCGTAGACCGATATGTTTAACTAAGATAAAAACGGTATTTTATTATTATTATCTGATTTTATTGTACATTTCATAAATAAATCTAAATTCGCGTGGTCTGCGAATTGGACGAAGAAGCACAGCATTCAAAGGCGACAGTTCCAACTATAATAAAAAAATCTGTAAATCGAATTTCCCTTGTATCTTTAGTGTGTTATGGTTCTCATACACAAAGATACACCTCCGTTTCATACGATGTGAAAGCTTGATATCTTTTATACTTTCGGATAACGACTGGTATTCTAACAACGTGCTCTGAATCCCGAACTTAATCTACTTTTAATATCTCAGAATTTAGGTTACTTAAGGTTTTAAATTAGTAAGTTTACAACATTTTGTGAATATTTGTTAAGTAATTGATTTTCGTTGACGATTAGTTAACCGTTAATTAGACAACGGATGTTACAAAATTTTCTTTATTAACCTAGTAGGAATGTGCTTGTTAGCATTTTACTTAAAATGTTTACTTACTGGACTCATTTAGATGTTTTTTAGGATTCCGTACCTCAAAGGAAAAAACGGAACAAGTTTGTCAAGACCCTATATATATCTCGGAAACGCGTGGAGGAATCGTGTTGGAATTAAAACTAAGTTTTACACTTACTTAAAGCTGTGACATCAAACTTCTTAGTTAACGTTAAAAAAAGATACAGCCGTTTATACTGCAAAAAAACGTATATTTCACTCTCCAGGGAATCAAAGTTTCTAGAGTAGGTACTTTTCGTCGACTTAAAACTTTGAAATTTTGCAAGTTATTTCGTTATCTATATATATAAAACTCTTCCGTTACTGACTGACTGACTGACTGACAGACAACGCACAGCCGAAACTACTGATCGTAAAGAGCTGAAATTTGGCATGTGTGTTTGTTGGGAGGAGTAGGCTACCACTAAGAGAGGATTTTTGGAAATTCCCCCCCAAAGGGGAGAAAAGGGTGGTAAATTGAAAATGTTTATTTCTCAATGGATTCACTTAAAACTTTGTATGCAGGTTGATTTTTTTAATGTTTGTTTACACATGTAATCGATAGACCATGGAACAGGCGATAACTAAGTGAAAAACCCAAATTCTGACGGAAGTCATTACTCCACGCGGACGAAGTCGCGAGCAAAAGCTAGTACTATATACTCCAAGTACAGATAAAGTTAGAAAACTATACATTTGTAATTAAAACATGAAAAAATAATTTTGTACGGAACCCTCAGTGGACGACTTCGACTCGCACTTGTCCGGTTTTTTCTTTAAAAGGGCATTCCTTCGAAGCTTTTTTATCAGACAGAAATATTACTCCAAAGGTTTTTTTTAATATGATCGACCGAAATAAGTTTTCATGGATATTAAGTACTAAGTATGCATATTATTTATTTAATCTGTTTCTAAATATTAACTGGCTCAAGAGCTAATCTCTTGCATTAGTGAAAAATTTGGCAATAACTAATTGGTACATTCCTAGCGATAATTACATCATACAAACCTCTCTAATGTATTCGCTAAGAGTCATGTCAAGTCATGATATTACACGTCCAATTGCCGGCTATTAGCAGATCACGTCACGCAGTAAAGGTAATTATTAAGATACCCTTCATAAAACAACTTAGGTACTAAGAGCATCGTTATTAAAACTTGTGATATACGCGATAAAACCTTTATAGCTGTGAAGCTTACTCCATTATACATACACAATAAAATTATAATTACGTCTTGTCTTGTAGGTACATATATGTGTGTGCAATGGAGTAAGTAAAATGTTGACGACCTCCATGGTCGAGTGGCGTACACACCGGTTTTCAAGGTGTCGTCGGCTCTGAGGTCCCGGGTTCGATCCCCGGACGGGCCAATATAGAAAAACACTTTTCTACATTGCCTCGGGTCTGGGTGTTTGTGGTACCTTCGTTGTCTCTGGATTCCATAACACAAGTGCTATAGCTACTTACTTTGGATTGGGAGCAATGTATGTGATGTTGTCCACAATTATTTATTATTATTTATTTATTATTATGTTCGGTGAGAGTCTTAGTTTCACGCGGATAGGTCTTGTCTAACCCAACAGTCCTCAGTGATGTCCTCATTTTGCTTTCGTCTGTGATATTGACTACGACTATTTTATTTTTTTACCGTTTTCAAAAACTTGAAATGTCAAAAGACACACATAATAAAGCAGTTTGTAATGTGTTGAGCCCCTACTCCTTGACTTTAATTCGACATCTACAACACTACATCTTAGGCCCGGTCTATTAAACGAGAGTTAACTCAACTAGTGGTTAAATATGCTAACTAATGGTTTCAAACTTCAGTAGAACGCATTATTTTATTAATTTTTATTATAACAAATAGTTAAATAGTCAAATAGTTACTTAGGTACTTTACTTATTTACCATTTGCTACACTAAAAATTGATGAAAAAACGCGTTTTGAAATAATTAAAAAGTAGCCATTGGTTGAAAAACTGGGCCTAAAATTTTTGTTACTCCCCCTCCAGTCATTGGGATCTGCTATACCTTTTACATAGGTAATCTTACCCGCGGTCTCGGCCTACATCTGATTGTGGTCGGAATATCAATGGCGACCACGTTGCGACCTTTTTTGTGGTTAACACAAGGATACTGCGGGTAAGTTCATATAATATTTCAGTTACTTTAGCTCTATGTAGGTTTTACGTAAACCTTAATCACACCGCACAATTTAATTCGTGAAAATACATTTATAGTTGGATATATATATATATTTTTTTTTAAAGATTACTGGCAATGTGGATCGCACATTACTAGTAATCTCGTTTACCCCTCGTGCTAAGCTAAGATGCTTGTGTTACGAGTGGGTTCATGTCGGTAGTGTAATGGGTGGGATTCGAACCCGCAACCATATGATCGCAAGTCCGACGCCCTAGCCATTAGGCTACCGCCGCTTCATATTGCATTTACTTTACCTGATATTACTTCAAGACGTCGTCAAATGAATATTTTTTACTGTTGTAGCCAAATACAACTTGCAATCATGTTGTTGCCGGTTCGAATCCCACCCATTGGACTGCCCGACGTGAATCCACTCGTAACGCAAGCACGAGAGATTAATTAAAATACTAGTAATGTGCAACCAACGTCTATTAACTTTTTCTTATAAATAAACACTGGAATGGAAACCTTACTGTAGGAAAATTAATCTGTGCCACGCAGCTTCTTAACTAGATAAATAAATGTAGGTACCTAACGTTTATTAATAATATAACAATAACCATTTCTATGTAATGTTTTAGTACAGATTTGGCTTTTTAATATTTCTTCACCGGATACGGTAGTACTTATAAGTTAACTTTAAATATTTTTAAGATCTGTAATTACCATATTAATATAGGTACTACTTTTGCTGATTCCTCTGTCCGCAAACTAAACTAAATTTAAATTCATGCTATATTTTATTAACATAAAGCGTGAGAAAAGGACGGCAACAGATAATAACTAATTTAGAAATGTCAAACCACTTTTTGCCTTGAACGTCACAGTGTTTTCGTCTGTCCGTTTCTAAATAATATATGTATAAGTAAAAATAAATTAATAGTTTAAAAGAACACTAAAAAACACGCTTTACTTAATCGTGGTCAAAGTTAATTACAAGACCTTTCTAACAAGTCCAAACACGGCTATGATACGATATTTCATCATAGAATGCTAGTGCCTATCTTCCGGCTTCATCATCAGACCTTGAAACCTAATCATGGTCAATGTTCATTACAAGACCTTTCTAACAAGTCCAAACACGGCTATGACACGATCATCCTTCATGAAGTTCCAGTTTATATCTTCCGGCTCCATCATCAGATCAGCTCGACAGTACCATATTATTGTATTGTCATCAAAATCACATACAACTGCCAATTTTCATAACGCTACGATCTTTAAAAGGTGGTTAAATTAGTTTTCTTAGATTTGACTACATAGTTACATACATACAGGTCGACCTAATAAAAGCGTGTTAAAAATACCGATGTTAAATTAGTTTAGAAGGTACGTAAGTGTTGAACAGAATCGGGGCCACAAAGAATAAATTATTTATTATTGTTATTAGAATTATAGATACATGCGTTCCATACAATAATTGACACTTAAATATTTATTTCGTGTTTATCGGATCTAGTTCAACAGTCCGTATGTCTCAAGCGTTACATTTTTACTTCAGAGGCTTTTGTAGGTACCTAATGACATTTTAATGGCAGGGACGCTGTTTCAAGTTTTTATACGCCGCCGGCCATTCTAATCGGCTAAGACTAAACAAAGTTAATCGGCATTAACACGCTAGAGGGCACTACTTTCCGTTTGTTCAATGATGGCGGGAAAAATGAATCGAACCAAAGACCGAGATAATATAGACGTACAGTATACACTGATTTAATTACACATAATTGTAAAAAAAACTTTAAACGCGCGAAATAACGGGCAACACACGGACACCATATTTCGTTTAGACATTCTTGGTAAAAATTTTCAAAATTGAAAAATTGATTGAATTCTGATTTAAAAAGCAAACCATTTTCGAGATATCGCGTAACAAACACCCAAAAATTAACATGGTCAGATCAGTGTACGATGATACAATGATCTGAGATAGATAGTAACGAACCGTTGTGTCCGACACGTTCTTGACCAGATTTTTTTATATGCTCTGTCTATGATTTTTCTAGTCTATGGCCCCAGCGTCATTATAAACTTATTTTGACTGGAATTTGTAATTGATTTCTAATTTTGTTCAAATAGAAGTAAGTCTGATTACTTTTATATTTGTGTTACGGACAAACGTAGTATCCATCAAATAAAAGTTCAATGTAGTTAGTAAAGCTTAAATAATTCTTTTATTTTCGTAATTATGACTTTATTTTGTGTTCGGAAATTGTTTTGACTGCTACGTAGATTTTTAAGAGGGTTAAATCTAAGGACACGACAAGTCCGTGATAACACGGCTATGGTGATACCAGCGTTGCTTAATTAGTAACAATAAAATATGGACAGAGCATTGCATGTATAAATGCCACCTCTCTCAGACTTGGCCTTTTTTTTTTACGTTCATACTTATTAGTTTGATAACTTTTTAGTTTGTAAACGCGGCCTGAACTACTTTAATATCTAGATTTAATATATTTATGTAATGAAGATTAGTTTGCTAAGTGTTGTCAACCAGGTTTGACTGGTTATAAAGTTAAGCCGCGGACGTCGCGGTAGGTCCCTGGATGGATGTTCATTTGTTTACATACCGAGACCTTTTTATTAAGAAACAAACTTTGTTGACACACCTTTTAAAGTAAATTTTTGCTTCAGCATGGTTTCAACGTATTTTGTTCAGGAGTTACTAATGCTGAAGCAAACTATTCAATTATATCATAACCCAGAAATTATGCAAAGCGGGACTGAGCAGTTAAAACAAAAGTTTACGAAGGGTTCAAAGTGCTATAACAATCTGCAACCCGACCGTAATAACTTGACAGGCCCAACCTGATATGATATAACCACACTTTCGGGTCAGGTTGGAGGCGCCACACTTATTTTTTTTTAATCTTACTAACAATGTGGGTCGCACATTACCAGTATTCTTAATTCTTAACCTCTGGTACCATGCTTGTGTTAGTGGGTTTACGTCGGTAGTGCAATGGGTGGGATTCCAACCGGGGACCACTTGATCGCCGTAATCATTAGGCTACCTCTGCTTCGCTTTTGTATCGCGTCGGGAAAGTTCTCAGCTAAAGGTGTGTCGGATTTTGATATGTGGTGGTCGGTGAGATCTCAAATACCATCTCAGATGCAGCGAGCGCGCGACAGCTCTAACAGTTTGGTAGTGATGTCAGCGGATAGAATGTAAAGAACAATAATGTACCACTGGATGACGACTCATCATCATTTCAGTATTTTAAATAAGTTATTATACGTATATAATTTATTATTTCCTAATGTCATTATAATTTTATAACTATAATTTTTTTTTTGTTACCTGCTAGCTGTTCCCCATGACTCTGCCTGCGGTACCAAATTTTGTATTAAAAATATAGCCTATATAAATGGGTGAATATAGATAATGGTGAAAGAACTTTTGAAATCAGCACAGCAGTTTTTTATTTCATTAAGTAATTACAAATATACACACAAAAATACAAGTATTTTATACTTTATATTATTATACGTACGTTTATAAAATACGATTTTGAGTGTGAGAAAAATATGTACACAATTCAATTTCTACTTTGATTTTGGTTAGTACTTAGTTGGTAGTCCATAATTTTATTGTAATTAATAGTTAACTAGTTGCTTGTTATCGTGTAAATAGTTCATTTAGTTTCAATTAGTAGTAATAGGCTCGTAATGAAACACGTCGAGCTCACTTGATTGAGTTAAGCATAGCAAATTCATAGATCAGATAATGATTTTTATTACCACGTAATTTTCTGACAATTATATTGTAACCATGGATTAATAACACCTAGAGAGGGGCTCGTGGCTAAGTGTAAGCCGTACGGTTTGACCAATAATAAAGGTTAAGCCGCACTCACCGCGGTTGGTCCATGGATGGGTCACCATTTGTAAACAGTAAACATACCGAGACCCCTCCGTGCCTCGGAGAGCACTTAAAGCCGTTGGTCCCGACTGTCATACGGTTATCTTTGACAGTCGTTAAGTCATTACAATTCTGACAACCAGTCTTACTATGGGATCCTGTATTACCCAGTAAAATGGGTTGTGGAGGTCAGATAGGTCGCTCCATTTAAAATATAGTATTCAGCTAAATCCGGTAAGACTGGTAGCCGACCACATAGCTTGGGAAAAAGACTATGCAGAAGTAAAGTTCTGACAATTAAATTGTAATCATAGATTAATAACTCCTAGATAGATAATTCTTACAAGGGCGTAGGTAAACTAAAAAAGGTTATGTGTGCATCAAGCAAAATGTATCTACTTTCGTCGTCGTCTACATATTTATTGTATTGTGACACCTATTTACTACAAACCACCATTAAACTTATATGATGGAGATGGAGATACTTCCATTAGCGCTTGACTTTGGCGACTGACGGTGAGCTTGGACGTACAGTCAACAGCAAAAGTAGATGATTGAAATCAAAGAGAGCTTTATGTTCCTGAAAACCTCGTTGAATATACGCACTCCAATAAAAATTAATCCTGTATACACGATTAATGTCAAAGGAGTGCGTTTATTTATTTTTTTGAGGTTAATAGTCATTTTTGTAGTTAGATGCTATTCATTATTTTAAATCTTACTCGCTGGTATTATATTATAATCTGTTAAGTTTTTGTATACCTACATTGGCTAACCAACATCCACGCGGGTGAAGCCGTGAGCATCAGCTTGTAATAAATAAATTATAACAAAATCTTCAGCTTCATAATAGTGGTATAGTTGTGAATCACCAGACAGAGAGATGTATTAAATCTAAGTAAATATTGAAATAGATAATTCTCAAATCTAAACTTCAAATTAGTTTATTCCAGACATCTCAAGCCGATAATAGTATTTAAATGAACTTAGAGAAATTGTTCATTACACCCAATGTTAAATTGCCTATTACCCTTTGATACGTCAGACCTGCTACTGTCGTCGAATTACGACGGTTAAAATCGTTAACCTTCAGCTGCTGAGATTACATTAGTGTACTGGTTACATCGAAACACTTAACCCTTTCGCCGCTATCCCTGCAATCACCGACAAAGAAACTAAAGTCGTAAGAATCGGAGTAAAATGTAATGATGTTGTTTGGCAATTTTGAAATTGATAGTCGGCACCAAAAGAGGTTTCAAACAATAAATCTCGAGTCTGTTAACTAAGCTCTTACAGGTTAAGTTGGCTTTGAGTCAACCGCGGCGGGGCTTTTGTATCTCATCATATGTTCGCATTCATTCTAAGCCATCACGAAAATATAATTATCGAAGGTATTATTACAAGTAAAGCCATTAAAGGATACGTGTAGGAAATGTAAGAACGATAAGGCCGCTTGCACACGAACTCTTTGAAACGGTTAGTATCGACAGCTTTAATGTGACTGCATGGTGAACTATGAACTTCTATGGCCGCCCAGATTGGGATCGCTTAAAAAGTAGTTCGACTGCTTCGAGAAGTCGACAAAACAAAAAGAGAGCGGGCGGGAAATGCAGTCTGTGTATTTTGATCACTGACATATCTATAATAATTATCCTAGATAGATCAATCATGACTTCGATGATCCTAGATAATCTACACAAAAGCTCGAAGCAAGTAGTCAGTTTGATGATCAAGCATTAGGTGTGTATCTACTTTCGTTGTCGTCTACAAAATTAATTGCACTGTGACACCCATTCAACGCGTAAACCGCCATTAAACTTAAAATTACGGAGATACTTGCACTAGCGCTTGACCTTGTTGACTGCCGGTACGCTCCGACTTACCAACTGTGTTGATATGACACAGTTTCAATACCTCACTGTTCTTGCGCGTACTCGGTTACTAGGCGTCATAATAATATTTATAATCTATAATATCTAGGGACATCTCAAAAACGGTCACCTGATCCCAAACTAGGCAGAGCCTGTACTATGGTGACCAGACCTCTATAATCTTTATAGATACATACATATTATAGACGAATTATACCCAGACACAGAACAAATGATCCTGATCATCACACAAAGAATTATCCTGGGTGGGAGTTAAACCCATGACCTCCGGCTTAGCAGTCATGGTCACTAACCACTAGACCAACAGGCCAGTCATATTATAATTCTATGATCACTGACTGCTCGTGTATGGACGACCTAAAATGCATTAGTTAGCGTAGATTACATTCTACACCTACATTTGCATATTCAGAGAAACAATAAACTGTCATTCCATTTGCGAAGGGATAAATAATGAATGTATAATAACAAAATTTGTGGGCGATTGAACTTTAATTTCGTTAAGTGTGTACATAATGCCATGTTCATGGTTCCCTTGATACCTTAATAAGGGTGTAACTCGCACCAACTTGACGTATTCTCACTTTGACCTAGTTTAGAAATAATCTTTAAGTAATAAACTTGAGGAAAAAGAAGAAAAATGGGAAAAAAATATTTTGTAAAAAATTGCAGCATATTGTCAATGGTGACGATTATTATTCAGAGGTGTTTTAGCATTTAACTTAACACCACAAAACATTAATTAAATTACCACAATAATACAAAATGAAACCACATTTGAATGATTGAATTATTATTGTGAATGCATAATCCTATTATGTAAATTTTCAATATAGCGTTGATACGCTTCCCCTTTCGCCGACGTCATAATAATATTATTATGGTAGGTAATTTTGCAAGTATGTGTATACAGGATTATTTTAAAAGGAGTGCGTATATCCTACGAGGTAATCACGTGCATATAACTGAACAACTTCTCCCAAGGAACATAGGTCGAAATCTTAAAATTAAAAATCAACTTTTCATCATAAGTCACGTGACCTGTCACTTTGTATGAAAGTTTCATTTTAAATTCTAAGATAAAGACCTATTTTCCTTGGTGAAAGTCGTTCAGTTTTATGCACCTGATTACCTCGTAGAATATACGCACTCCTTTTAAAATAATCCTGTATGTATTTAACTCAAGTTATGGACACCAAAATCTAATACATTACGGTTTTCAGTAGGACTGGTTTTCTTTTTATTATGCATCAATGCCAGTGCCAATAACAGATCACGCTAAGTTATTTAAGTTGTGTTGTATTCCTCACAAAAAGCAATAGAATACCTTCACGTAAGCCCTTAACGCTGAACTTGGCTTGACACACTGCCGTGCCCCCAGATATATGACCACATCTGATATAACCGACACCTATGTCTAAACATGTCGCAACGAGTTATATAACAGATGCTGTTAAGATAACTATGGACATTAATTCGTGGGCCGATCAATTTTCTAAACATAACAGTTGTGAAAAATAACATTATTATGTGATAAAGTTTTGTTTATCTCAAAAGTTAATCTGACGTAAGTATTAATTGGCTTTCGTTTACTTGTATTTAAATCTGTAATCTTATAAATAAGGCTTTTTATTATTTATTTTGAGTCTGTTAAATAAATGATAAGAACAGTGACATATTGGTACACATACAGACAAAATAGTTTTTTGTTTTTTTTATTTTACACTAACTTTTTCTCGCGGCTCGACCGGCTACACCCTCGTGGGCTTCTCTCCCTTCCTCAATAAAAGGCTATCTAGAAGTGAAAGAATTTTTCAAATCGTTTCAGTAGTTCCTGAGATAAGCACGTTCAACCAAACAAACAAACTCTTCAGCTTTAAGTATAATGTTACTATAGATTCGCTCATAAAGTTCGTTCTATCTGTTTCCAAGTAGACGTTTAAGTGTAAACGTAGCTTTAGAACATAATCGATTTATTATTTTTTAAATCACCTGTTCTATAATAGACATTTAAAATTCCACGGTAATTGAAGGGTTATGTGCCTACATTATTGCTACCTTTATAGAAAAGAAAACAGTTTGATACAAAGTAACAAATTTTAATGGAAATGGGTGCATTAATTGCTGAGTAATTAACTACAATGTAAAACAAATTTATCACGAACGCACCGCTAGCCATACGCCATAACGACGGTAATACAACAATTTTACTATTAATGAAGCCATCAATATAACTAAGTCGTAACATATAGGTACAGACAGCAAAACGAATACGTGAGATGAAATTAGAAAAAAAAAATTGCTGATCTTTGAATACCTATAGCACAGTCCTATGGTAGACGTCGAAGATATCGTGGTGGCCTAGCGGTTGGAAAACCGGACTCGTATGCACATGGTTGCAGGTTCGTCGCATCTACCTAAGTGACTTTTTACTCTAAGACACCATTGACAAATGGTAAAAGAAAAACATCGTGAGAAAACCTGGATTCCAAAAAATTTAACCGAAAATCGCCAACCCGCAATTAGCAATCATGGTGATCAAGGAAGAAGAAGAAACACAACAAAATTGAAAATAGAGAAAATTAAAAGAATTTCTTAAGGTTAGACTATAATAAAATTGTTAGTCAAGATTTAAATTAAAAGTTTTGTGTCATTTTATCCCATCTTCCTGGTTCATCGTGCTGTGCTGGTGCTGCTGCTGCGGCTGCTGAAAACCTCAAGCGGCGGAAATATAACAACCTAATGGGCAGTTATATATTCGAGCCGTTTGGGGTTGAAACTCTTAGACCGTGGGGCCCGAGTGCACATATAGTTTTGAAAGATCTAGCCAATAGCCTTGTTCAAACTTCGCGTCACCCAAGGGCTGGCTTTTACATTGGACTAAGAATAAGCATTGCTATACAACGTGGCAAGTAGTGGACACACTTCCAGTCGACAGCAATGCGGATGAATACTTTGACGCCATTTTGTAGATTTTAATTAACTAGTTATGTTTTTTTCCTGTGTTAAGTTTGTATATTTTTAAATTTTATATAATTCTATAAAAAAAAACAGTAATATTTTGCACGCCTAAAGGCAGAATATGTTTGGGACATTTTTTACAATTTATTTAATTCTTTGTTTTTTATACCCATATTCGCAAATAAACGATTTGATTTGATTATTAATATTCATTTTTTTATGCATTAATGTGTAACCAATTATGTTATCTATATTTATCTTGCCATTGCTATCTCTACAAGGCATTCACACAAGGCCCTTCGGTTCGATCACACATCTAAGTATAACTTTCACTTACAGTGTACGATAAATCTGTGTTATTGTTGCGTTGGTATGTTGCCTCGTCAAGTGTTTGGAACGAGCTTATTTAAGTATCTGTATAAATACTTTATCACAATATATTATGCAGGTATGCTTTGTAAATACATTGAGTTACATTAGCGACTTTCGTACGTCAATATTTGTACTCTAATCGACACAGTAGAATTAATTTCTAGAAATGAACACCTGATTAGCATTGTCTCGAGGGTCAACCCAAATTATTCGTTCCCGTACAGTTTTTATTTATACTATCTATGACTCCAGGTTATTGACAACTTTCGAAGCGGTAGCTAAATGGCTGGGGCGACAAACTTGCGATCATGTATTTTCCAGTTCGAATCCCACCCATTACACTACTGACGTGAACCCCGTAACACAAGCAATTAGCTTGGCACGAGGTGGTCTCAAGAATACTAGTAATGTGTGAACCACATTCAAATCTTTAAAAAAAAACTAAAATATAGATAAATTATGTGTGCAAAAGTCCAAATCCGTCAAGTAGTTTCTGCATAAGTAAAAAAAAAGATTTTTTATTAAAGTATTAACACAATTCTTTTTTAATTACTATCAAAATTCCCTTTTGGCATGATTACTGCAATATCTACGTAGGTAATGATTTAAAAAAGTATTCTCCAAGGTCAGGGCCCATTTTTCTATCCTCTGGAGTCTCACAAAGAGTTGAATTTATGATTTGCTGTCGTGGTATCTTTTCGATAAAGTGTATTAAGGAATTCGGCCTAGTAAGTATACATTTTTGTTAAGACAATAATATGATAGCTTCTGCCAAAGCCGCCTTTCACATAGGAGAACTTAAACTAGTTGAGTGTACAAACAATTATTAGTATTAGATACTAGTTTTTAATCGCGGCTGCGCCCGCATGGCCGTCGGTTATTAGACTTTATTGGAAAAAAATAGCCTGTAAGGAGATTTTTTTCAATAACTCTCTCTCAGTTTTTGTTTTTGATTTAGATATGATATGATATGATAAAGCTTACTAGCAATGTGGATCGCACATTACTAGTATTCTAGTTAACCGCTCGTTCTAATCTGAATTGCTCGTGTTACGAGTGGGTTCACGTCGGTAGTGCAATAGACCCATCTTTTTCGTTATTCATTCGATCCGGCAACTACACGATCACGAGTCCGACGCCCTAACCATAAGGCTACTGCCGCTTCACTTACAGCTACCTTCCTTTACAGGTACGATGATCATGGATATTCATATTATTTATTGTCTCCACTGCATACTATTTCATCAGTTTCACAACCAAACTCGTTTCTCAGCATTTCTCAACGCGTTTATAGAGCGGAATAATTATTATGCCATCAGTCAATTTGAACGGCGGTTTTATCTGATCATCTTAAGAAATCAACGGGATTAAGGGCATCTGGATATCTCAATTGACGGCAATTGTTCCTGGTACAGAAATCTGCACGTCAGTAACAATACATTGGGAATATCAACCTTATTAGTTTGGCGATAAAGTCGCTTTCAATGGTAAAGTCTGAAGATAGATGTATGGTAGACGGTTTTCATATACTACATTAAGTTGCTAATCTTTATATTGCGAAATATGGTGGTTTAAGTTTTGACAAGAGCTGCTAGTGGTCTATATACATAGACATAGACACACAGGTAGGTACATTACACACAGAAACATAGCACACATATTTATACCTACATAATACACGGGTACATAACTCACAGCTTTATAGAACACAGATATATAGACGCACAGATACATACTCGTAACACACACGTACATAACATAAATATAGACACAGGTATTGTACATATAACACAGATACATAGTTGCAGAGAATAATAAATATATAATCATCCAAATAATGAAATAAGGTAAAAACAGAAATAAATCACCTAATAAACTTCCTGAACATTTAAATAAAACACGACTCGTTAATTGTTAAGTCATCTTCAATTGTATATTTAAAATGTTGAATAAAATAGTTCGTTATTTGATTGAAAAAGTAGGTATGTTAGTAAACTGCAACTAGTTTTTATACAAAACTTAGTACAGTTAAAACATAAAAAAATCTATCTCAAAATAACAAAAGCACATTGTACTGTATTTATATTACCATATATGTACCAGTCATAATATATTACCACCAGACAGAGGGCGCCGCCAAGGCCGGCTGAGAAAGAGGTGACGGGATCACAGGACGGCCTGGATGTGGACCGCAAGGGCTAGTTCCTAGTGGCACGGAGGCACAAGACAAGGATCTGTAGAAGGACGTGGGGACTTTTGCCCAGCATTGGCAGAGCAGAGTGACTATCGAATATAAAATCCATTCGGTAGTTTCCAGTTTATCGCGTTCAGACAGACATGAGCGGTAAGGGACATTGTTTTACGATAAGCTTTTTTTAATGTTACCTAATTATTGTCCCACTGCTGGGGAAAGGTCTCCCCCGCTTGGCTCCAGACCTTTCGGTCTTGAACAACTTGACGCCAATTACTTAAGAAGCAATCGGTGTCGTCCCCTCACCGTCTCCTCGGCCTGCCTCGTTTGCGCCGACATCAGGAACCCACGATATGATTAGATAAGAATATTTAAAATTTTCGTTTTTATATTAAACAACATACCTCATGCAGACAATGCGAGCTGAAGCTAAAATATTTTAAAAGATTTCACCCTCTCCGAAATGTTGTCGCTTTTGCCCTCAATTTCAGGAAGTTGCAATCTTTTGACCTTACGCAATATAGCTTTTACAATACTTCTTGAATATGAAAACTTTCAAAAGCATTTCTCGTTCCTTAAGGAAACTGATAAAGGTTTGCTCAAAGCTCAAAATACTCAGAAAATTACCTGAAATTCAAATACCGTAATTTTTAAAATTATTTTTTTATTAAATCGTACTTGTATTTCGATAGAACTACATGATAAATCAAATCATATGTTAATTAGGCTAACATTATCAACGCAACAAGAAATAAAATACTTAAGCAAACTAATGGGATTTAGGTATGTGATAATTGAATTAGTGAGGTCTCAAACCATTGAGGAAGCTTTTCATCTAACGCATTAGAATGTTTATGTAATTTAATTTAATTGAAAACTAACGTAGGTAGACAGATTTGAAACGATTGTGGGAAAATGTTAGGTTACTTTTGTACTTAAGTTTTCCTATTATTTCTGAAGCTTACGAGAATATATAAATTTATCACACTTCATAAATGGAGAAGTTTGTGAGTCTGCTTGTTTGCTATATGTTTGTTACGTCTTCACACTCAAACGGCTGGACCAATTTTGATGAAATTTCATATGGATGTAGTTGACACCCTAGAATAACACTTGTATAATTTTTTCACCCGAAAAGCTAAGTAATCTGTTAAACCACGGGCAGCACCGCGGTGCATAGATAGTAATTGAAACAAATATTTTTTTTAAATCTAACTAGCACCGTAGGCTGCAAATTACTAGTATTCTTGTTAACCCCTCTCATGCTAAACTTAATACTTGTGTTACGAGTTGGATCACTTTGGTAGTGCTATGGTGGGTTTCGAACCGGTGAACACGTGATCACAAGTCCGAAGCCCGCTACCGTCGCTATTACAGATTCTAAGGCGGTTCTTTTCATCTAGATTCCCGATTCGATATCTAGACTAGATTCGAAGCCTTTGTAGGTGTCATGGTCACATGAAGAGTCTACCCATGTAGAATTCAGCATTTTATCACATTTGCAATCCTTGCTCACTTAATAAATCTGGTAAGACAGGAAGTCGACCCCAACATAGCTTGGAAAAATGCTCAATAGAAGACAGAGCTTGCTCAAATATGTAAATACCTTAGAATGACAGCAGGTACTTTAAACTCTAACAATACATTTGTTACAAACTCGGATTCAAACCTTCTGATCGGAATTCATATGGCATATAATCGATTTTATAGCCGCTGGGCTCATCACAACACTATCATCGTAATAGACGTGATTATATAAAGTGTCATTACCACCTAATCACATGATTGATAATTAATTAAGTGGGCTCGCAATGCGTTGAATATGTTATGCTAAATAACACCTCGACGTTCGTACCGTCATCGTTCATCAGTATGTTTTAATAGGTGAAAGGATATTAAAAAAAAAAGGTTTCTAGCAATCTTTGTACGTTACTGGTATTATTTTTAACCCCTCGTGCTAAGCTAAATGCTTGTGTGACGAGTCGATTCACGTCGGTAGTGCGGTGGATGGGATTCGAGCCCGCGACCACATGATCGCAAGTTCGATGCCCTAGCCATTAGGCTACCGCTGTTTGAATGTTCCAGAACTATTTAAGTTATCAGTAAACATTTTATTTCTCTCTCTTAAATTTATGAACTTTGCCCATCACAATCTAAAAGGTTATTAAAAGTTGTACGTTGTAAGTTGTTGTTGTACCTTTTACCTTCATGGCTTTTTTCCCTTTAATATCACCATAAGTCATAAATATGTGTATTTAAGTGAAAGTAACAACTTTATTATAGATCACGCCCATCCCACCCATATTTACTATAATTTTAAATAATATCCCTACACAAAAAATATAATCGTGAGCTAACATTTCGAATCAAAATATTAAGTTACTAACGAAATATTTGTTTAACAATAAATATTACGTAATTATACTGATGTAATCGTCCAATGAAAGCTCGTTATACACTCATTAATATTATTATTTGTTTAGACTGTGGTTCCTAAAGTTTGAGAATTATAAACCGTGACTCAGCTCAAAAAAATAATTCAAAAGATGTAATTTATTTATTAAGTTAGAAGTAGGTAGGGGCTTTATTAAAAATATATAGAAATTAAATTCTCTCTATTTTCATACAATAAGTAGAATTTAAGAAAGATTGTGAACATAATATTAAAATTTACATTCATAGAGATTCTTTGTTTTCAAATAGAAGTTAAGATAGTATAAATAATATACTTTATAGTTTATTTCTCTCAAAAATAATGGAATAGAATATATCATACTTTATTGTTCAACAACATTTTAGACAAATTAATTACACAAAGAAAAAACAAATCTCATTAAACGTCGGTCTAAAAAGGTACATAATTTAGATTACAATCATTCGAGACATTATCTAAATTATATTTATATTTTTGAAAAAAAATTGCATTATTTATCCCGAAAAAAAACCGAAAAGGTACTGATTGCAATACCGCAACGCACAGCCAACAAAAAGTCGATAAAAAATTGTAAACAAAATCGAAACCGAATCGGCCCGAATAACAGCCAGCCCGATTAGGCAGGCTTAAGTAGAAATAAGGTTGTATATCTACGATATCGACTATCAAGTACAACATAAGTTAACACTGCTCACAACTTTTAGAATCACTGTCCATACCTATACAGAATGAAATTCTGTGTTTTAAATGTTATGACCGCGAACAATTAACGAAACTCACCGATTTATGTTCCGGCCGTGAGTATACTAGGAGGTACAATAGTAATTTATTTCTAATTATAATTGGAATTGGTTCTCTGTGGACTAGATGCGGAAAGATAATTTGAAAATTGTATGTTTTAGTCATTCTCGGTATTCGTAAATGCTATTGTTTCGTTTTTATGTATAAAACTACGGATCCATTTTTAAAACACGAATAATGAGATTGTGGTAGCAAACTCATAGATTGTGATGTAACTTGTGTGTGAGTGTTTTTGTATCCATAATACCCACTTTTAACGAATAAAAGTGGACCAATTTTTATGTACCAATTATATTTTAATAAATTAAAGTAATGCCCTGTAAACCAGGACATGGATTGTTAATTATTTATTTATATCTACATCATAAAAAAATATTTAAAATCTAGCTTTTCGTTGGCGAGTTAGTTACTTTTCATTTAAACAAATATATAATTAGTACATGTTGACAGAAAGAGATGGAACTGTATACAAACGAATAGCAATTCATTTTCGCAACGAAACTTCACTTATAATTAACACCAGTAAGTCACAGCTATCAGTCAATAAGGAACTAAACATGTTTTACGCATTCTCAATACAAGATATTTATCAAAATTAAATGCTAAACGCATTCACTGGTAATAAATACCAGATGACATATTATAGATATTAAAATTAACATACAATCATATATCAGAGATAGGCGCGGCCTGAGTTATCGAAGCTGTTCTCAAAGAAAGTAAAGCTCTGCTTAAATAAGTCGAACTCTAATATTCTTAGATCGTAACTTAAAAACTTAATATAATATATTAAAATCAAATTAATAAATACAAAATAATATTTAATAAAAAATATTATATACTAAATTATGCTTTACTTATTTGTTATTTTTTATTAATCATATAAAAAATCAAATAAAAAATATTATATTTATTTTTTTACTAATAAATATTTTTTTTTTATTTTGCTTAGTTTGCTGTTCCACTATTAGGTAGGTATATACCAACAATAATATTGTTATGATTTCAAGAATATCATACAAGATGTCAATGACCTTAGGTCATTGTTTAAAGGAGTAATTTTTTTTATGTTTATCGCAGTAATTAAAAATTAAAATGTGGGCAATATTTTTTCAATGTCCGGTTTGTATGACGACGTAATTCTTGCATTTGATTTTCGAAATAGTTAGGTATGGCAAATTTAAGTTAAGACGTCACAAATCCTCATTACAGCCACATAATAATGTGAAATAACCTAAAACTATACAAATGTAAGTGTTTTCGAAGTTTTGACGTAACAATCGGTCCTCAATCGATCTCGGTTCTGGCTTAATTACGACCGAAAATCTAAAACCACTTCCCCGCAAACACAAGAAACCCATTGAAGAGCAATGTCCTTGTAAACACGTAATAACCCTTTGACGTCTATTTTAATTCTCATGAAAATCAATGGACCCTTTTCTGGAACAAAAAAATCCGATTTAAAGACCCTTCCTTGTAATTAAAACTATGTTCATTAACGTTTTCCTCTTTACCTTTATACTAAACTAGCTGCGCCCTGCTATTTCACGCGGCTAGTCAGATAACAAAGCTTATGTGTTAATCCAAGGTGTCAGCTACCTCCATATCAAAATTAATCGAAATTTGTCCAGCCGTTTGAGCGTGAAGTGGTAACAAATATACACACACACAAACTTTCGCCTTCATAATATTATTGTTAGACTAAAATGGTGTCGTATCAACTCATGTTCTAGTTAATTCAAAATTGAGATGCACGGAAGTTGCCTATTACTTTTTTAAACCTACAGATTATTATGATCCATGATTAAAAAAAAGCCGGATGGTAATTTTAGATTCCCTAGAAGCTTGCTTGTCAATATAAAAAGACTATCTGAATCAGTAGCATTCTATATCTTAAAATTGAAAATGTTCTTTTTATACAAACATGAGTCACGTGACCTGTCACTTTGTATGAAAAGTTCATTTTCCATTACAAGATTTCGACCTATGTTCCTTGGGGAAAGTTGTTCAGTTTTATGCACCTGATTACCTAGTTGAATACACACACTCCTTTTAAATTAATCCCGTATAATATATTTGTATTTTTTTTCTATTTTGTACAGTTTTAAATATGTACTTTATTTTTAAGTAGTTAGAAGCTCAAGACCGAGAAAGAACATAAACTAAAAGTAAGTAACTGGCGTAAGCTAAGAGGCCTTGGAAATGGCTAAAGAAGAAATGGGACAAGATTGTGTTATTTTTTTGTATTGGTATTAAAACCGAAAATGTGGTTATAACCCAGCTCATAACCAGTAACGTCAGATGATAAACAAAAATAAAGACCTAAAGTTGTAACTCTCGCTATAACACCTACGCTTATACGGTTTTACGGTTTCAGTAGATATAAATCTGTAGATATAAATATATAAATAAAAACTTTTTCTTTCTTTCTCTAAAATATACTGCTGTTAGTAACAAATCGTTTGTGAATTAAATTAACATAATAACGACCCGTTTTGTTGTTTGTGGAACTTTAGTTTTTTACGACTAAATAAAAATGTATCGACATAAAATAAATTTTCTTTAGTATATATGAGGTAAGGCAAACATCGTTTGACACTTATCACAATTAATTTTGTTACTTCTTATTTTGTTTTAGTAAACATCATAATAAACTAACCAATTAGGTACATTTATTAGAGAGGCATTTATAAGAATACTAGCTGTTTCCCGCAGCTCCGCCCGCGGTCTCAATTTTTTTATGTAATTGAGAATTTTCTTTACTATAAACCTCACGGAGCCCGAGACCTTTCCAACGAATGCAAAACCGTGGAAATCGGTTCGTGCGTTCTGGAGTTATAGCGTCAGGAAGGAAAACCCGACTTATTTTTATATAGTAGACTATGATAGGCATTTGTTTATTGTTCTTTAAAAGCTTACTAGCAATGTGGCGCTAGTACTCTTGTTAACCCCTAGTGCTAAACTAAATGCTTGTGTTACGAGTGGCTTCACGTCGGAAGTGCAAAAGGTTGCTGACCTTCTGGGACGAGCTCGGATGGCTGGAGTGAGGAACAGGAGAGGATCACGCACAAGGGCCCAATCAAGAGGCTAAGTGCAGAAACGGCCCCGGAAAACCAAACCAAACCAAACCAACGTCGGAAGTGCAAACTGTGGGATTCGTACCGGCCAACACACGATCGCTAGTCCGATGCCCTAGCCATTTGGTGCATTCTTTTGTGCTTCTTAAGTTGTGATATCAAGGCAATGAATGACGATTTATTAAGTTCAAGATGCTGCTCTACATACGATACACGATGTCTACGCCACGTTAGCTGCATGTGTTCACTTGTTTTTATTCATTTTGTTTCATGCGTAGTGTCCGTGGGTGCAGTGGATGTTATCACTACCATTTTATATACTACTAGCTTTTGCCCGCGACTTCGTTCGCGTGGAATAGTGACTTCCGGCAGATTTTTGGTACTGAATTGATGCCGACTCTTGACCTCTTGATAGATGATAGATGGCGCTGTATGTCCGGAATAAATTTTATTTTGTATTTTATTTTTTGTAATAAAAACTATCCTATGTCCTTTCTCAAGTTCCAAACTATGTCTGTACCATATTTCACACAAATCGGTTCAGTAGTTTAGGCGTGAAGCAAAGACAGACAGACAGACAGACAGGAAGACAGACAGACAGACAGACAGACAGAGTTACTTTCGCATTTATAATATTAGTTTGGATGTGAAGCTTGGCAGACGTGCGTAGCCTCACCGTGCGGCTCAGTGGAGCAACGCCTCTACGCGAAAGTTAGACATTCAAGCATTAAGTTCAGCACGAGGGGTTAATAGGAATACAAGTAAAGTATGATGACGATATAAATAATAGTAATGGAAATAAACAAATTGATACAGAATATTTCACATAACCTCGTAAATATTTCGTTTACGAATTAACAATGAATTTAAAAGGAATGTTATTGTTATTAATTACTGTGTCATATGGAATTATTTTAACCTGAACCTTGCAAAGTGATTATTATCATCAGTGGTAAAATTAATGTCATTTAACATAAAAGCATTGTGGCTTGTGTAATTGGTTATAAATAGCATTCGTAGCAGTAATGGCGTTGTTTTATATTATCGTTTACCCGTGTATTTCATGAGTGAACTTGTAAAGACAATATTTATATCTATATCTATAGGATAAGTGCGATATAAATACGAAATAATGAAATTACCTATTTATCATTTAAGTTCCCTATCTATAATCTTTGATTAAAAAAATCTATGATGCCTATTTCACTATCTCCAGTAGGTATATAGTGTAGGAACTTCAGTCTCCAGGTGGCATTGAAAATACATCAAGTTTGTAAACATTCATTGCCTACGAATTCCCTTGATTCTTATTCAAAATGTCGTGATTAAAAGGATTTTCATTTCAGAATACTTAAAGAAATATCTCTGTTGATTATGGTTGTACCATATTCTAAAAGTTTTTACGCATTTTTTAATTAAAATAAAATTTCAGAAAATAAAAAAATATAAAAATAAAATACAAATCTTTTTTCCAATCCGTTTGTACCTATAGTTGATTTGAAACTGGGCTTTGTCTAATTTACATTGCTATTGAAAACCAAAATCAAATCGTCTACAAAGAGGTTTAATACATCATTTTCAGCCTTATATAACGATGTAGGTTATAAGTTTATAACTATTCAGTAACCTATTCATGACCACCACAAAAGCTCGTTTACCATGCATCAAAGGCCCGCTAATGACTGCCTTAATAAATTTATTGACATGAAACAAAGTTGCCTACTTATATTGGGCAATTAATGGACTTTATGCCGACATTACACTCGCCGCTAGTATTTACGCTTTAAGCACTGGAAATATGAATTTTATGACTCAAGTTAAAACAATAAACAAGTCAACAACTTATAAAAAGAACTTATAACCATCAACTTTAGTGAAACATATTGTTTCATTGTTTGTGCGTTCTTTAAAACTAAAAAGAAGCTTGTTTTGATAACTAAAAACTGTTTTTTGAAGTATAAAGTACTAGCTGATGCCTGCGGCTTCGCCCGCGTGGATGTTGGTTAGCCAATGTACTTATACAAATTCTTTACTAATTATATAATACCAGCGAGTAAGATCGAAAATAATGGAACCACACCTAACCACAAAAAACACCTAACCTCTATTTTTATATATAAATTATCTTATGTTACTTCTAATACGTCCAAGAATATGTACACAGTTTCATGATGATCGGTTAACTAGTTTTCGCGTGAAAGCGTAACAAACTTACATTCACATTTATGATATCAGTATGATATATTATTATTATAAGGTAGCATTTCTCTTTATTCCTAGAAAGGATAAAAATCTCATAATAAAATAAAATGAATATTTTCTTCTTCTTCTTTAAGTGCCACTCCAATTACTAACCGGCTACCTGCTGCTGGTATCTATCATTTGAATTATTTTCGTGAAGTATCATTATTTCATGACTTTCTTTATTTCAATTTATTAAGATGAGAATTATTGGGAGTGCTTGCACGTATACAGGATTATTTTAAAAGGAGTGCGTAGGAGGTCATCAGGTGCATAAAACTGAACAACTTTCTCAATGAAACATGGGTCGAAATCTTAAAATTGAAAATTAACTTTTCTTACAAAGTGACAGGTCACGTGACTTTCGTTTATATGAAAAGTTTCGAAAGTTGTTCAGTTTTATGCACCTGATTAGCTCGTTGACTATACGCACTCCTTTTAAATTAAAACTGTATAAATTCAATAATTCTACGAACAAAATGTTTAACCAGAATTGCACCAAGTTGCTCAAACAACTTGTTCTATTATTAATACTTCTCAAATATTAAATTACCCTTTAATATCTTCTTCTATAAATTACAACATAATACAGGATGCTTTTAAAATTCGTTGTTACATTTCAAATAGTGGTTGTGCTCAAAAAAATAAAAAAATATCTTGATTTCAATGTTTTCTTTGTATTTTTGGTATTGTTTAGTTTTAGGTGTGTATATAATATAGTTAAGTGACGTCAGATAAAGAAGTATGGACTCGGTATTTTTCTTATAAAATCATATAATATTAAATTTGTTAAGTTTTTAAATATTTATTATAAGTATAAAATCAGTGTGATATATATGTTAATTTAAATTAGTTCCTGGAGATTATATTTCCTTCAAGAAAACCATAGTCGATCCCCAAAAAAAATTGGCTGACTATTTTCATCAGCTGAACAAAGCGAGGTTAAAATTTTTCTTTCGTTTTTTTTATAAAGGTTACTTGTGATGTGGGGCACTAATATTCTTGTTAACCCCTCGTGCTTAGCAAAATTGCTCGTGCTACGAGTGTGTTCACGTCGTTAGTGTAAAGGGTGGGATTCGAACCTGCAACCACATGATCGCAAGTATGACGCCCTGGCCATTAGACTAGCGCTACTTATTTTGGAATTGGTTATTACTTTTTTGGAGAAAATTGTTTATTACTATAAGTAAAAGCAGTATTAAAAATATGACTGTGCATTTCGGTAGCACCCTATATCTATATACATACTAGTAAGTACTATAGCAGGAAAGTTTTGAATTAGCTGTGCACGGTGTAGTGAACAATTACGTCTTCATTCCCAAAGGAACAGAATTAACCCTTTTTGGATGAAGCCTACGTCATGTACTTAACATCGAGATAAGGGTTGTAAGAACTCTGCTTTATGATAATTATTGTTTCACATAAGGCTGTAGTTATGTTCTGGAATATAGTTCAAAAACTTATCCTTTCTTACTTAAATATTTTTTATTCTGACCACACAAGAAATTATTAGGTACTGTATATTGATACACTGATTAAATAAAGCATTTTTAAACAGATACTTATATCAAAATGAAATATTTTCGTTATTTATACCCCTTGACTCGCGGTTGGTCGCGAAAGTTTTGGATTCAAATCCGGTTCGAGTAAAAAAAATTACGGGTCTTTCTGTGTAGTACTCAGTACAGCTCGGAGTCAGGATGTGAGTGTTGACACCCTTGCGCCTTGGAACGTATGTAATGTTGTTGACCCTGCGCCTGATCTCTCAGAGTGAAGGAACGGAGAGTGTACCTTTGTTTGCGCACACACTTGTGCACTATAAAATTTTCAGCCTTTATGGCTGTCCTACTTGAGATAGACCACCGAAAAATTTTGAAACTAAAAAACTCGGTCTGGAGAGCACATACACATATTTGGTAAGCATAGACTTTCTATTCAAATTTTCTCCCCCCCTCGTTTTCCTTCCCCCTTCCCTCCTCCTCTTTATTCCAGATATCTATGACAAAACTTTGTCAATTAAATTTAAATAATAAGCAGTTTTTCTCTTATTGTAAGTTAAAGGAATCTCCATAATATTCACCCTTCTAAGAGTACTATATATAATTATATTCATAGGTACTTCGTTTCCGTCCAGAGCTGTGGTGTACCAACTTTTAGCGCAGTCCGGCTTAAAGATGTAGCTTTATAATCAAGATTAAACGCGAAATTCATTATTCCAACCTCCTATTTCTTTATTTTTACTTACCCAACCAAACGCGGCGCACTACCGCCCGCTGACACAGTCCACACATTTATGATAATTTTAAACATTGTACTTCCGCCACCACTAGACGACCGCTCACAACGTTAGCGAGTAATAGGCAAAGCATACTATGCTTTTAGATCTTGGAAAATTATATTAATACTAAGCATTACCTGCAGATTTGCTCGGAAACTAAATATTAAATTTTTAGAGCTACCAACAACGTCGCTTAATAAATAGGTACTTAAATGAAGTTTGTTGGCAACCGTGTTACTTAAGTTAAACTCAGTATGCTTTAAAAAGTTTGCCATTAATTAGTGAACAGAGGTTAACAATTTATCTAGTGTTTAGAATACTGTAATTTTTAACCCGCCTTACTTTCTGCCAAGGCAAGTTACTTTCCTTAAGTCTTGGGCTATCAATTGAAAAAGATTTTTGCATAATAATCATAAAAAGTATTCAAGGAAGTACTTAAATAGTTCTCAACAAACAGTAATAAAAAGTAAACAGTAATCTCAGATTTTTTCTGTTGAATTTATAATATCTTGAGACATCTCACACATAGCCATCTGATCCCAAACTAGGCAGAGCCTGTGCAATGGCAACCAAACTGTAACTACATACATATTATAGATAAAAAACACCCAGACACAGAACAAATAATCGTGTTCGTACAACAAAGAAGCATCCCGTGTGAGAATCGAACTCACGACCTCCGGCTTAGCAGTTAGGGTCACTAACCAGTAACCACTAGACCAACAGGGCAGTAGCAGAATTGTTTCTGTGTATTTAAACTTAAGTGTTGTATCACAACAAATAGTTTCTGGGTTAAATTAGTGGTTTTGATTTAAAACCAAACATTAATACTTGATGCATTAACCTTGTAAGTATGTATAAGCTTTTATAGTATTTAATGAACTTAAAACCAAATAACTTTTTCTCGTGTGAAGTCAATAATAATAATATGAAGATGTATTTTTCCATATTGTTTTTTTACGATAAAATAACCTCTGTAAATACATAAAAGTTACAGGATGATACGAAAGAATGAACGAACAATATTTCCTAGTATCTGGAGACCAACAATTTATTCTTAGAATCCTTTATTAGAGACGCAAATGTACTTGATTAGAACTTATAGCCCTGAGGATACAACACTGATTGTTCACAGAGTTGAATATGTTCTGTTCAAAAATACTGTTTTTATAATATTTTACTTATTGTTTTTATAATATTTTTATAATAATTTATATTATCAAAAATACTGTTTTTATAATATCTTTAGAGCTTTTTGCTCTACCTTTTACACGTGTAGCTTGTGGGAGAAATATTCGCAAGCGGTGTATGGAGCCCTTCGTGTCCAATTTAATAACGGATTTAGAAAACTGATGGGGCTGCCATGGCGCTGCAGTGCATCAGGCATGTTTGCAATGGCGGGAGTAGACTGCTTCTACACCATAATGCGCAAGCGTGCGGCATCACTGGTGGCGCGTGTCATGGGCAGCTCCAACAGAGTTCTAAAAATGATTGCTGACAGAATTGACTGTCCATACATGCTACACTGTTGTCATCTTCATAAATCGAGATTTGAAATACAATATTAGTAAGTTAGTAACTTCAATATTGTATTAGTTTGTAACATAGTATGTAGTATATTGTAATACCTAGATTTAAGAAAAACAATGTTTAACCGTATGAGTGTTTTTATACTTGAAATAAAGCTATTATTATTATTATCTCCTTTATTTTAAAATACACATATGATTTACATTTTTAAATATATACTAAAAAACAAAACAATATACATTTAAAAATATAAAAAACAGTCCCCAACCGGCATCGGGAACAAGGTCCAGGCTGCCGGTGGTTAGGGCTCCAGAGAGAGGAACCTCCTCACGATACGCGTCGTGTCGAGAAGTACCGCTTTCTGAATCAAACCCTTGACCCAGACGCCTAACGAGAGCCTCCTAAGGTGTTGGTCGAGGCTCTTGGCTATTAAGCCGTTGGCTGTCACGACTATCGGAACAATGAAAGAAACAAGCAAGAACGGATGTAGTATTATTTGAGTCGAAAGTGAACCTTAGCAACTAGTTATAAATAAATAAATAATAAAAAATGTGGACAACACATCACATACATTGCTCCGAATCCAAAGTAAGTAGCTAAAGCACTTGTGTCGTGGAATCCAGAGACAACGAAGGTACCAGAAACACCCAGACCCGAGGCAATTTAGAAAAGTGTTTTTCTATATTGACCCGTCCGGGGATCGAACCCGGGACCTCAGACCTGACGACACCTTGAAAACCGGTGTGTACGCCACTTGACCACGGAGGTCGTCAAAACTAGTTTACTGTTATATACTTCTTATTACATAGTTAAGATCCTGCAAACCTTAATCAACATTTTCATGATAATCTAAGAAAGTATACTTGTTATTATTTCTATTTATACAGGATTTTATTTATGGAGTGCGTTTATTCAACGAGGTGATCAGGTGCATAAAACTGAACATTTTTTACCACCGAACATAGGTCGAAATCTTAAAATTGAAAATATATTTTGTTTTATACAAACATAAGTCACGTGACCTGTCACTTCGTATGAATATTTCAATTTTAAATTTAAAGATTTCGACCTATGTTCCTTGGGGAAAGCTGTTCAGTTTTATGCACCTGATTACCTCGTAGAATATAGGCACTCCATAAAAATAATCCTATTTATGTATTTCTTCTTATGTGTATACAAATAGGTATAATAATATAAGTATAAGATTTGGAAGGCCTAAGTATGCAGCAGAAATTGGGACATTATAGAAAGTAATCAAGGAACTGAGATATGCTCAACTTTATTTTATATGTAGGTGTAAAAAGGATCAAGCTAGCTACAGTTGTGTTTAAGTCTATAAATACAGAGTATATAAAAACGTTCAATTACTATATATTCGAGTTATAAATTGGTCATCTCAGTCCGAGAAATAACGATAAACATCAAGCCAATCCTGCGATATTAAAATCATGCGTAATAATACGTTTGTATGAAGCGTAAGCGCCGCTTTCGTTATCACGTTTATTGTACATAATGGTGGATACTTAATTACAATACTGTTCTAGAACTTGTTTGGCGCCAACAGCTATGCTTGGTTCCAAATCCAAGTTTGAGTTTTTTTTTTATTTATGGAATTTAGAGATTGGACTATCTGAGGGCCTAGACAAGTGGCAATCGCTTCGAAATTAATTTCTAAAATCTTTGACACTTTGACGATTACGAAGTTAAATTCAGTCAGATCCTGCTGACTGCAAGCTGGCTGGCTATTATCTAGCAGAACTTCATAGTTCTAAGATTAAAAGCGGAATTTAGAATAAAGGATACAAAATTCAAATGGTAGGTTCTCTATAGTTTTCCATTTAATATAAAGTTCAAATTATATCTCAATTTTTCATTGAAATGTTTTTCTGACCAATACTTCTGCGTGGGCAACCTTTTCATAACTTGGCAAATAACATTATTAAACAATATTTTCTAAGAATGTATGTTATGTATGTGTACGTAGAAGTATAGATAAGCAAAAAATATGAATTGATTCTTTTCCGTTCTGCCCCCTTAGACAAAGTACATTTCTACTATCTTTATCGCTGATTGAATCGCTCAAATGTATGAAAGTGACAAGTCTAAGTCACGTGACTTATCGAAGAGAAATGTCATTTCCATACATTTAATGTCATTAAAACAATTTCTATCATCGTTAACGCTTGTAGAAATGTACTTTGTCTAAGGGGGCAGATATTACGGTGTTTCTCTTTTGACATTCCACCTACGACGTCTTGTATCATCTGACATTAGATTAGACAGCTACCGGAAATTCTATCTGATGATTTATCTTTGAACAAATAGCAGAACAAATATGTAGATAAGAAACAGATAATTTAAACCCATGAATGCACTGATGAAAAAAAAGCTTTGGAACCGGTGCGAAGTTTTTCAAAACAAGATGGAATGATGACCAATGCTTCACCTTTCTATTTAAAAGACGACTTTTTTGGCTGAGCTGTAGGTGCAATAGGACATAATTATTTTGTACACAAAAATTTAATATTAAACAATATAATAAATAATAAAACGCCTAAGTACATATAGTTTACTCCCTCATTAGAGACAGGATAATTATATAATTTGTATGCAGGGTTATTTTAAAAGGAGTGCGTCTATTCAACGAGGTAATCAGGGGCATAAAACTGAACAACTTTACCCGAGAAACAAAGGTCGAAATCTTAAAATGGAAAATGAACTTTTCATACAAAGTGGCAGGTCACGACTTTTCATACAAAGTGGCAGGTCACGTGACTTATGTTTGTATGAAAAGATGATTTTCAATTTTACGATGTGTGTATCAGTTCAGCTTATTGTGGAGGCTCAAGGATTAATAAAAACGACTCATTTACTTAACGCCCTTGTGAGATGGATCATACCCCGAGACATTTGTTTATTTTTATATGATTAATGTGTTTGGGTACTTAGGACGCGTTGTGTGGTCCCGTCATTAAATGCAAGAGACTTGCCGGCATAATGTCCTTCGAATTAATTAAGTCTAGAAAAAGGAGCTTAATATTTTGTAGTAACATTATTATGGATCCGAGACGACTGTTTTTGCAAAGAGATATTATTCTCATCATTTTGTATTTTTAATAGACTTTTGTCATCTGTTTCAAGCGAGTTTTATTCGGATATATTTCAGTACAAAAAGTCTCACGGTTTCCGTCGTCAACCAATGTATGGTTCTTCAAATTAAAACAAATATGAAATTAGCGATAAACCTATAGATAACTACTATTGTATCCTTTACCCGTATTCCCCTCATGTAAAACAGTGACAAATCGTAAATTAAGTTATGAGGCAGGTAGTAGAAGAAGTCTTCCTATCTAGCTGTATCGAACTATGATCGCACCAAGAATTCTTAATAGAGTTCCTTTTGATCCGTTGTAAAGATGATCACAGATAGGTAGATTTCCGTCGTCCTTATTCTAACAATCAATGGCAATCTATTTCGCTATTTGTAACTATTTTTAACCAACTTCAAGAAGAGGTTCTCGGTTCACTGTATTTTTTTTGTATGCTTGTTCCCAGATATTTCCGGCAATGGTAGAACGATATTAAAAATTCTTTCTTTATCTGTAATAAATTTAATCAAATAATGCGACACGTCCAGCGAGTGCCACACGGCCGGCGAGTGAATCGAGTGCGACGCGCTGCGGCAAGTGGGGCGAATGCAGCGCGAGAGGCGAGTGCAGCGCGTGCGGTGGGTACGGCGAGTAGGTACCACTTATGTGTGCCTTCAGCTTTATGTGTAATCGGTTATTACCTCCTTGCTCAAAGCTTGGAATCCTGCAAAAATCCTTATACACAAAACTTAAGAGGAAAATCTTATTACTTGGTGAGTAACATTTTCCTGAATTCTATTCCAAAAATATATTAATCTGAGTTTGTCAGGATTCGAAAGTCGAGTTAACGGAAGTAAACCAATTTAAAGTTACGTTCATCGCAATTTGGTGATCATTCAATCTTACAGAAAGTTCCGGTAATCAAGCCGATAAACATTTTTGGATATATAAGTACAACTTATAAACTCTTTGGTTCAAAGAAAGTTCGTATAAATCATTTAGCGTTATCATGGTTCGAGTTTTTGAAAATTAAACGGTTGGTAGATATATGAACGAAGGAAGAGTTGGTTTGTTTGATTGAACAAGCAAATTTTAGGAACTACTTACTAATCTAATTTTAAAAATCTTTCAGTGTTAGTAAGCCCATTTGTTGAGGAAGCCAATAGGCCCCAATAGACGCGGGTAGAACCGAGAGCAAAACCTAATGTAATGGCTTACTATTTTTTTTTTCTTTTCTTGAAAAAGCTTACTAGCAATATGGGTCGCACATTATTAGTATTCTTGTTAACCGCTCGTACTAAGCTAAATGCTTGCGTTACGTCCCTAGCGGGTACAGGTCGGTAGCGGAAATGGGTGGGATTTGAACCGGCAACGACAAGATCGCAAGTCCGACGCCCTAACTGGCTACGCTTCGACGCTGAAAATACAAGGCACGGCTTTATAGTTCATCTAACTTTTGCTTCATCGTCAACATATTTTACGACCACAAGATCATGAAACATTGTGATCAAATCATAGAGAACGCACATAAAGCTTATGGTTTTAATAAAAATATACTTTATTCGTTTCCACGAATTTGTTGGGGTTGTTCAAATCCGCATCCCTCCCCCAACCAATAAGTCGGAACAATGCTGACTCATCATGGATTGATTCCAATTCGTTTTGTTTGCCTTGCTATAAAGGATTTTTGTTTAGTTAAGGATGTACCTGAAACATTTTGACGTATTATAGCGTCTGTTAAATGGTGGTTAGATGTGAGCGAATATGTTTTTTTTTTATGTATTATACATATTATATGACAATGGTGTAAGAATCGTGTCTAAATTGTAGTTTTAACAGGTACTGAAACTGCTTCTTGGTGAATACTTGGCTGATCCAATGTATGTAGTGTAGTGTAATGTATAATGTACCCAACTATAAAAAAGCAGCTTCATATTCGGGACTCAGTGCTTTCTATCGTTCTCTTAATAATACCATTATTAAAATGTAATTATATTTTGAGACAACTCACACGGTTATCTGTAAACAAGTTCAGCAGAGCTGTATTTTGGCAACCAGACAACACACACATTGTTGAACAAAAATAAAAAAAAGGTAGTTGTAATAGAAACTTCTTGTCATGATTTTTTTAGTTTTGTTATGATTTTAATTAACATGTCGAAAACAATGTAAAAAAAAATTAAACAAAAAGAGGAAAGAGATCATAACGGCCGAGTTTTTGAAACAAAAGCATTGATTGTAAAAACATGATTATTTAATCTAATTATTAATATTAAAAACTACAAAGATTTGACCCGGGACAGGAATCAAAAACACGACCCTCTTTTTAGCAGACAGCTCCTTTAACCACTAGCCCAACAGGCCATTCGTTTGATCACGTACTTGTTACTGGATAACTTAATATAACAAATGCACAACTACAAAAATATAACGGACTTGAATTGTTTAGTTTACCGACTTCGATTGTTGCGGCTTTGAGACTTGAGACCAAAGTTTACTGCACAAAGTAATAAATAAAGTGAAGCAAAGTTTTGCTACAGATAAAATAAGTTAGACCTAACCTATATGAAAGAAAAGAAAATTGCTCTATGAGGAAATTGGGAAAGCTCTCTCCGTAACATATTTTTTTTACTAGCTTCTGCCCGCGACTTCGTCTGCGTGGACTTCAGAATTGGGTCCAAAAAGAAATGAAAAATGTGAAAGTAATGAAAAATTGAATAACATTTTCACCCGTGTTAGCTTGCGCTGTAATAGAGAAAAATACCAAATTTATATGCCCACGGCTTAGCTCGTAAACGACTTCCCTCGGGAACGACTTAAGGAATCGGGATAAATGGTAGCCTATGTTCTTTTCCATGTCAAAGGCTACATGCATGCCAAATTTCATTCAAACCCGTTTAGCCGTTTTTGCGTGATTGAGTAACAAACATCCAAACATCCACACTTTCACATTTATAATATTAGTAGGGTTACGAGCATAGGTGATAACTACAGGAGGACTTATTCAAACTCTAATAAAAAAAATAGGACCAGCTGTTGTGGCGCAGCATGGAAGAAGTCTAGGTCCAGCAGTGGACCGCGATAGGCTGACTCGATTGATTGATTGAGGTTAGAAAATAAATACTGTAAGTATATATCAATAGTGTAGCCATTTTATTTCCCTTGTATTTCTTTTTCATAACTTAACCAAACGTATATCAGTACTTTATCTACATGAATATCTCACAGTCAATCAAATTAGCTACGAGCACTGCGGCGAACTTTTATTAAAAGTACTCACGATCTTAAAATAAACTGAACTACATTAATACGTGCCCTTAAGCATCACTTACATCTAATGGCCGAGCTAACTGACCAATTACAACTAAATTTTACAACTCAACCTATATGCTTTTCAATCGGAACACCACAAATTCAATTCATTCCGGCTTCGAAACCGCTAACTGCCGAAGATGATATCAAAATTACAGATAGTGACTACTGGTTTTATGGAATTCGAACTTTATTTTAATTACTTAAGGTATATTTTACAGATAAGATAGTGTTTAGAGCTTTATTAGGCCTTGATAAGGTGACCAGTGCCAGTTACGTGTGGTAGCAATCGGGAAGTGTAGATTTGACACCGATTTCTTGTGGGAACTATCAAATATGTGTTTTGATAATTATTTTTTAAGAAATACTTATATTCGACACTGTTTTGTTCCGTTAGTAAAGATTATTCATAATATTATGCATTCCAATCGTTTATTTTTTTATTGGAAATTGGTTTTATAAAATGATAATTTCTATTAACATTTTTGCATAATATACCAATACAATATATGTAAGTATTTATTTATTTATGCAGTGTTATTGATATTACAATGAATTGGTTATACTGCTGCACTTATTAGTTTGACATACTATATTATGCTATTTCAAAAAGATCTTTTAAATACGAAATCTTTATCTAGCACAACTTTTTTTTTTTTAAGAATAAATAGATTTTTTAAGCCTACGTTAAGAAACTATAACCGGTAATTATATCTCTTGACATATTATAATTTGTTTAAGTCTTAGTTTTGAAAATAACTATGTATAATTAACAAATAAAGTGCCATAACGTTTTAATATACATCATCATCCTCCTGCCATTTAGGGGTCAGCACATCACGTGTTCTTCCATATTTTCACCCGACTACGGCGAAGCCAAAATGAAGGGTAAACTTTTTGACTGAACCGATTTTAGTGATTGAGTAGGTGCGACCAAGGCCCTATCTCGACCATTTTTGTAACTATGCATTGTTGAACTTCTATTGGACTTGTTTCGTCCTTTTGAAACGCCTTTTATACGTATATCCATCCACGTTCAAGCTTAGTATATTCTTAATAAATAGAACATTCTCGCTCAATCTAGATAGTGATTAAATAACGTTTCTTTAAGGTTTCCCACATTTAATTATCTCAATAACACGAGAAGCCAAACTGTCCACCACTTAACGTAACACGCAACCATTCGCACTTGGTATTCGTCGCATCATAAAACATATCACTAATTTTTCCGACTTAACTTCGACCTTATGTCCTTAACAATAAGGATTTGTTATACTGTCTAATCTAATTAAGATAACTAGGTGATAAAGTCTATCCCCATAAGTTTATGTTCGAATGCGTTTGTAGCGTAACTAATGGGAGCAAGTGACTCGTATTTTATCTAAATATTCTCGGATCATAGAGCTCAATGTCCATAATCTTTTTGAAGAGGGTTTATATTTTCCATAAAAAGATGATACACAACTTTATTAAAGTGGCTGTTGTATTTTATGATACAATTAAACGCTGACCAAGTTGTTCGCTGGAGGTCTAAACTGACATACAATAGAAAAAAAATGTGACAATAACGACATAATTTAGTAACAGGATCACCAAGTTATTACCTGTTTAAGTCATTGAGAAATATGGGATTTTTGATGGCTCACAAAAATATAAATAATTACAAAGTTACAAGAATAGAAAAGGTACGTGTTAATATAATATTGTTTTATTTATTTATTTTTGTTGAGGACAAAACATATTAGGAAAAATAAGGTACTACAATGGTAGGTACTACTTATTCTTTAGAAATTTCTCCCAGCTGACCTGCGACAGGGTACATATATAAAGAGAAACAGACACAGCGTGTACGGAAATAAAATAAAATGTTAGTACATTACAACGGGCCTGTTGGTCTAGTGGTTAGTGACCCTGACTGCTAAACCGAAGGTAAGGTAAGCCGGGAAAAATCTTTGTGTGATGAGCACGTTCAGAAAAAAATTAAAAGAATGCATTAGGTGTTATGTTTTCCCACGGCACGTAAAAAGAATTAAGAAAGTACACTGCTACGCACTTGAGGGCAATTGTCCACCACTTTTGGCTTGAAGACTCTTGTGAATTTATAACTACATACATTGCCTGTACTATGAGCTTTTAAAGCACGAATCGTGCTGATGTCGAAGCGAGACGGAGTGCTACACTGTGCTCGCTTGTACATCGGCAACAGGCACATTGCGTCGGCCTTTTAGGGTTCCGTACTACAAAAGAAAAAAACGAAAACCTTTAAGATTATTTTTTATAGCCGATGAACTAATAGTTAAACACATTTTTACTTTTCACAAGTTGACAATATCCTTATTGGTCAGACTATTATTTTGACTTTTTTTTCTTTCTATCTCGCCTTGAAGTAGGTAGTATTATTTCTTACCAATTTTCTAGTTCTAAAGAGTATCAAACATTGTTTTTTCCATTTTTTGTTAATGAATGATACCTGTATAGTGTTGAACTATTGACAAAAATCTAAATAAAGTACTTGGAAAATGAGATCATTAAAAGTCGACCCAAAATTACCACAATTACAAATACATTTATTTATTTTTCAAACTTACAGTTATATTTTTAAATACAAAGTCAATGCCGGTCAATGAAGCATAACCGAATAACCGGACAAAAGTTCTGTAAGCGCCGCGCCGCGCCGCCCGCCATAACAATTCATGGCTCATGCGCAAGCGCACACCTCCCTATTTAAAGTCTATAAATATTCAGCAAAGGAATGTATTTACAGTTGGGTGTTAAACAAACCGACATTGTTCATTTGCTACATCAAGTTTTACAAAAAGTATTTTCCTTATTTTTAGTCCCTTCGTAATTCTTATTTTAAGATATCCGTCAGACTGTAAGAAGAAATCATTCTAAAGTATCATAATATTATGGAAACTCGTTTCATAACAACTACCATGAAACTCCTAATATCTCTAAATATCATGAAACGACATGTACCTATGTCTTCAAGTCGTTCGGCGAAATTCTGCCCGAATAGGTGTAATATCCTAATACTGATTACAAATTTTGGAACTCAAAGAATGGCTAAAGATTTTAAACTAAAAGTAAAATAAAGAAATCTTTACCCCATCTAAGTTATATTATATTTTACTTAACAATAGAAACTGGTTGAGAACTACAAAGTTAATATAACTAGATCGTAAAAAAATACTTTATTTAATGGTTACAAATAAAATCTTGCGTAAAGCTTTATCCGTATAATAGTTTTTTTCATTAAATCTATCAATTCTTTCTGGAAATCGAACCTGTTAAACTTTATGGCTTAATTTATTTTTAAATCAACACCTAATAATATAGTTAACTTTTGTCAAAGCTACGTAAAAAAATATATTTAATTTTTAAATTATATGACGTTAACACAGTCGCTATTTCTCGTATGAGGCGTCAAATTCTCCGTGACCAGTTGACTGTGACGACAAATACCGCAAGAACAAACATCTTGACCTGCGCTTGCGCACACGCCGAAACAGCTTGCAAGACTTTAAATAATAATGTCCTAAGCACTGTTTATTTGATAGAGCAAATAGTTCTACCAAGGATAATTTATTTATGTATGTACATATTATTATTGTAGTCTTATACAACGAATTGTACAACACAATTCATAGGGATCGTAAATATTAGTTTCTGTTCGGCCATTTTCAAGTATATCCTTGCTTATTTATGTACGACTAGCTGTACCCCGCGGTGTTACCCGCGGTTTATTTACAGTAAAAGTAGCCTAAGTTAATCCATATCAGCTACCTGCCAGTGAAAGTCAAAAACGGTCTAGCCGTTTCAGAGATTAGCGGGAACAAACAAACAAAATTGAAAATATTCATAAGCATGTCAAATTTTAATGTTAGAAACAACAGACACTCCAATTTTATTTATATGTATATATAATTATATATATTGCTTATAAGATAGAGTTAAGTAGGTATAGGTCTATAAAAATAATTGTACTCTCCTAATCACGAACAATATTGTATCTTCTTAGTTAATAAGGAAAATCCTTCGCGAAGCCGTAAAATTATACGATAATGGAACAACGCTATTATCATTACAGTATGCCTAAGATCCTAAAACCCCAACACTAATATCTTACGAGAAATACTTCAATACAATTTGCTAGTCAATATGACTATAATAAGAACGAAATAAGCTGTTATTTATTGAGTGCAAGTCACAGGCGTTTGCAATAAATCACAGCGACCATTTGTCGGACGTGAACTGGGTATATTCTACCAAATAAGGTGTTGTATGGTTTTGAAAATCATGAAGTTAAGTATGAGAACAATAGTACTTGGATTTCAAAGAACGGTAGCTATAAAAAGTTGGTAGGATGATGGATGTAGTTATGTTAGAGTGTAGAGAGATGTAGTAACAATTTTTGTTTGTAAAGTAATTGAAAAAAAGAAACAAAACGAGGCAAAGAGGGTGAATGTTTTGTCTCGTTCTACTCTGTAAAAGGTTTTAAGTTTAAAAAAAAGTGTTGTAACTGTTCAGTTGTCATCATTACATTAATAAATATGCAAAATTTGTGTATGGATAACAAAGAATAATATTATTGTCTGTTAATAATTTATATGCAAATAAATAAAGCTTTGATTTATTCAGATTTAGAGCTGATTTTACAATCGCCCGATAACTTTATTCGATGAATAATTTTGAAATTTTGACAGTTAGGCCATACGAAAACTGTCAAAAGTCAATTTTATTCCTCGAATAAAAGTTATCAGGCGATTGAAAAACCAGCCCTAAATGTGACTATTTTACTATAGTTAAAAACTGCTCTACAAAACACAGTCAAAACTTTACCTTAACTCGTAAACAATGAGATTGTAAAAACTCCGAAACACATGTAGGTTGATCCTTTTTTGCATAACGACATCCATTGTCCCATGCATAGCCCCGTCCCATCTCGCAATGAAAGTGAAGGCGGTTTATGGGATCACAAATCATTTTCCATGTGTGTGGAGAACGTTTACATACGCATGCATAAGTAATGTACAGACAACAACAAAAAATTCTGAACACAAACAATTTAATAAACAAACGAACACAATAAAAAAGATATGTCTTTTTATGATTTTATTTTATTTATTTTTGATTAATACAAAATATCTATAAAAACTTATGTCATCCATACTACCCAACTTTTAGTATTTTATTGTTTAAAGCCAATAAAAATCGCTTAAAAGACATTAAGTGTATGGTACCTAATGACATTTCTTTTTGATAAGTCACGTGCCTTGGACTTGGTTAGTTTCATACAAGTGACACTTCTAGCGGGTGCTTTGTAGATCTGATTGTGTTTTTCACCTTTTTTGCCGACTGTACAAGTACCACACAGTAGTAATAAAATTTTAAACATATAGCACGTTAACACCGTAGCTTTCGGTCGATTTTCGTAAATCTTTGTTGTCAGATATGCGTGGTGCCTTGTACTGCGTATTCCGGTATTTCGTCGGGTCCAATTTATGGCGTTACCAACCGAGTCGCTGCCAGCTGTTAGTTTTAAAATAATATTTGACTGTGAAATATTAATCGGGGCAATTAATAAGGAGCAAATTCGTTAACTTTAAATATTTTTACCGAATGAATGAATGTTAAATGCACTTTCATTTTACGTTTTTAATCTTTGCGAACGTGTTGTATGTCTAAGTGACTGTAAAACTCTGAAATGAGCACATTTCGTTTGCAAGTTATTTATTTATCACATAATAACGCAAGTGGGACGAATTTTTTTTTTTTTTTTTTTTTTTTTTAATAAAAACGACGCCCGCACTAAGGAATTTAATCCTTGTGTCGCGGGGGTTTCACAAACATTCAAATCACATGCACAAAGAACACCCAGACTTGGAACAAGCATTTGTGGATCACACAAATACTTGTCTCATGCGGGGATCGAACCCGCAACACGTCGCGCACAGTGGTAATTAGCGTGGTGACCTATACCACTCGGCTATCCGTGCAGTCAAAATATACCTACTTGTAGGTAAATAATTACAAATAGAAAGGAAAAAATATAACTTCCTGCAGGACTCGAACCCGCGACTACTGGCTCTACGCACCAGACGCTTTGCCAACTAAGCTACAGGTACCGCCTGACACTTAACAATTCTTCTCTCTATTATGTTGCACGTCTCTTGTATGGAGTTGGTGGTTCAAAACTTTCATTTCAATTTGTAATTAATTTATTTGCAAGTATTTCACAGGAACTGTCACAGAAATCATAGATTTTATTCTTTTATTTATTCTAAGACCTGCCTGCAACCTCCTTCTTTTAAACTGTATCAAAATATAATGACACCTTTTACTTTTGAAACACTAGTCTAATAATAAAAATAACTGTTTTAGATCAAACTGCGTTCTACTTTCGATGTGTACGTTTAAGTTTAACTGCTGCTATCTCGTAAACAAGAAATACAGGTAAACACCGATCGTAATGGCCGACGAGAGATCTCCATTACGAAACACCCTTTTTTCAACAAAAGGGTAAAGCAATACCATCGAATTAGTTTTATTTTATCGAACATTTTCTCAATCAGGAATAAGTTGGTATTGTTGTTTTTATACACATGAAAGTACTAACATAAAATTACAGTACCCAATTAGGTACTTACCTTATAAAGCCGAACTTAATTTTTGATTATTCTATGTGAGCTAATCAATTATAAAAAAAAAAAAACTACAAGATTTGAAGCGGCGCGCAGCGGTAGCCTAATGGCTAGGGCGTCGGACTTGCAGTCTAGTGGTGGCCGGTTCCCAACCCACCCATTGCTGTACCGACGTGAACATATTCGTAACAGAAGTAATTATCTTAGTAGAAGAAGTTAGTAACAAGAATACTAGTCACGTGCGATCAAAACTTAGTTATCTTGAAAAAAAACAGTCGATTTCACTAATATTAATTTAATCTTTTAAATTGATCGTCTTTATGTCAATGCAGTTAAGTTAATTTTCATAATTCCTTTTTACTTTTGTAGTACAATTCACAGCACAAATAGTCGTAGTATGTACCTATAACGAACTAAGCATAACATTCATATGCAATTTGTATTGCATTGAAATCCTGTCCGCGATGCAAATCGCTATCTATATTCCAAACATCCATAAAACTCGGATTAAAGACCAATTATCTCATGTATGTTCGACAAATACTTTACTATCTGGAACATAAATTTTGGACCACCAATCGAGTTTGAAAATAGCATAAATATTATATAGTGGTATATAATTTTTCTGCTCTTTTCAAACTCGATTTATTTACAATAAATAATAACGGCTTATAAATGTCTCACTGCTGTGTGCACATACCTCGTCCCTTAAAGGGAAGGAATGGGCATTGATCACCACGCTAGCTCATTGCGGGTTGGCGATTACAGATTAAATTTTTTGGAATCCAGGTTTCCCTACAACTTTGTCAATGGTGTCTTAGAATATTTAAGAAATTACATACGTACATCCATCCATACCAGTGTGTTTGTAAAATCACACTGGTACTTGCCTGGGTTCGAACCTGCAACCATGTGCATACGAGTCCGGGCATAGAACCTCTAGGCCACCACGACTTTTTATAACCTATAGCTACTGTTTATATCTACATTACAGATATAGCAGTGTCCTATTGTCACTACGTAGGGATAATTGCTTAAACATTGAATAAATCTTCACCTACTTTTATGTGATAATAAACAAACATCTGTATAAATAATCTTGCTTTTTATTGGTCATATGTTTTGCTTCGGTTCAGTTTTTGAGCTTACAATCCAAGTGGCAGCTACTTATGTGAACCGTCTCTATTGGTAATTAGGTATTTGAGATATATTTTATATGTTGTACCTTATTTTTACTTTTAAAGAAACTTGAAAATAGTTTGTAAACGATTTCAATAATTTTGTCATCATTTTATAGCTTATCAAAAAGTGCCGATGCGAAACAAAAATGTAACATGTAACTTTGTAAGTTTTTGTCACTCAGTTTTGAAGAATTGTGTAGGTTTTCTAAACATGAAAATATAAGACATGTTACATATTGACTAATTTTAGTGTTTTAAATGAATGTCACACACATTTATCTATACTAATATTATAAAGCTGAAGAGTTTGTTTCTTCGTTTGGTTTAACGCGCCAATCACTACTGGTCCGATTAGAAAAAATCTTTCACTGTTAGATAGTCTACCTATTGAGATATTGATTAATTTGCCGACAGCCAACGCCGACGCGGTCGCAAAAGCTAGTGCTATACATATACAATACCTGAAAAAAAATACAAAGTTCTGGGAATAAACCCCTGGATTAGTTGAAACAGTTTGTTCTGCTTCTTTGGTCATTGTTATAACGTTCCAAGAACATCACACACGTTATTCAAACAATAGCTTTTGCTCGCGGCTCCGCCCGCGTGGGCTTCGGTCGCCAGAGCAAATTATAGCCTATAGCCTGCCTTATTAAGTGGGCTATCTACCAGTGAAAGAATTATTTAAATCGGACCAGTAGCGCCTGATATTAGCGCGTTCAAACAAACAAACAAACTCTTCAGCTTTATAATATTAGTATAGATTATTAAAATAGTTGTCTTACCATATCATCTCAAAGTAATAATAACAGTAATTACGGTCGGTCATCAGACTAATAGTCATATGCGATGCAACGCTGATTGTCTTTTATTCTTAGCTGAGTCAATTGTGATTCGTCTCGCGTTTTTCGATTCATACGTTGATTATAGACCGGTTTCTATTAAATTTAATGAATGCTGTTGTTACATCATTCATACAGGATTAATTTAAAAGAACTGCGTTTATTCAACATGGTAATCAGGTGCATAAAACTGAACAACTTTCCCCAAGAAACATAGGTCGAAATCTTAAAATTGAAAATCATCTTTTCATATAAACATAATACACGTGACTTTGTATGAAAAGTTAATTATTTAAGATTTCGACCAATGTTTCTTGTAGAAAGTTGTTCAGTTTTATTCACCTTGTTATCTCGTTGAATATACGCACTCCTTTTAAATTAAACCTGTATAATTAGATGTGCTACAAAACGTGTTTTTATTTTTTTATTTAACGGCGACTAGCGGACGCACCCCGGCTTCACATGGGTAGCGCAATAATAAAGCCTGTAATACACAAACCCTTTTATCAAATCTCTCTAACTATAGCATTGTGTAAATCAGATGCATTTTAAATAAAATGCATCTGATATAACAGTTTACGATAGTTACCTGATTGGCCCCAACCTTTTAAAGCTTTTCAAAAATAACGTTAAAAGATGAACTCGTTTTGTGGGAGAATGTTTTAAATAAATATTGTATCTCTTTTATAATAACAAATAAATGAATAATAATAATAAATAACTAAAAAATGTTGTATCATTTCGACCCCATAAACGTCAACATAAATATTTATATCATAAAAACTATGAGGAGGGAAAAAATCATATTCAAAATAGCGCTAAAGGGATATTTACGGTGGCTGCCTTGTAGACTTACATCGTAAAACTTGATCCAGGTTGACCTACACGACTCACCGAGCAGATTGGCGGCGACCTCTCGCTGCCGACCGTTACCGCCAGTATGGTCGGCGGCGAATCCGCGTGGCGGGCGGTGGCCTCGTTTTGCGAGGAGGTCATCGCCGCCAAGGAGGTCGCCGAACGAGAGAGGGAGGCTGCCTCCACCCACCCAATCCGCGCCCGACGCACTGGGCGCAGGAACAGGGCATATAACGCCCTGTTCCTACCACCGTAGACGGCCACGGGCGGCGGACTTGGGGAAGTCCGTCCGCCCAGCTGTAGGCCCGGGATGGAGGCGCGGTCGGAGTGTGCCGCGCCCCACTCATGGATTGGCAGGTGGGGGACTACACAGCCCCCCTCTCTCAGGAGCCGAGGACCGCACCTTAAAGCGGTCCGCCACTGCCGGGGTCGCGGATGAATGATTCATCGCTCCCGTAACCCCGGCAATAAAGTGGAGAGGCGTAACACCCGTGTGGGGTTTAGTCGGTAGTCACCCGTTCCGGGTGGAGTCCGACACGCCCCGCCGCCTCCCCGGGCGGCGGAAGTCCGTAAATGGATTCCCCACACGCAAAAAAAAAAAAAAAAAAAAAAAAAAAAAAAAAAAAAAAAAAAAAAAGGTTGACCTACACGAAAGTATATGGATCTACAAAGTTCATATTAAAAAAGCCATGTTTTTATAATCATAACCTTTATTCCCGGAAAGAGAGAGATCAAGTATTTCGTTATTTGAAACCAAATTTAGAGAAACAAATATTCACTTATTTTTAATCTTTTATTTCAACCTTCAGGTTATTATTGTGAATTATTTCAATTAAAAGTCTGGGTTACAATGCTTGATCTACTTATCGAAATCAATTATTGTAATAAAAAACAAAACAAAAGATGGTAATATAATAACCTGTTGTGACAAATTAATCACTTGATAAATACTCATTGCTATCAATAAAAGATCTTCGTTTCACAGTCGGACAGTCACAATCTGATATTGGATTACTACTTAATATTCCCGCTGACATTTATACACGGAAAATAATATATGATACACAAGGATGCAGCCAAGAACCCTGGTAAACGAGTTAAAGTTGTTTGTTATCTGCGTGCCACTGCTTGCGTCAATCCTGTGAAAACACAACGTTAGGTCGGACAGGGGTTTTGTTACATATTGTATAGGTATATTTTCAACAATATGCATTATGCCTGTTGACAGCGTCGTCACTATCCAAAGGCCCAGTTAAAAACCAGAACTAGATGTCTGGCGCTGATGCTGAACTGGGGCCTTATTGGGTAGCCGCAGGGTACTGTTTAGTCTTTACTTTTATTGTCTTTAGATTAGTGGTCGTTTTATGTAGGCTAAGTATAACTGCGGTCTTGCGCCAAATAAACATTTTTTCTTTTTTTCTTTACCCTACAATAAATTATTTAGTGATGTTATAAGATCTCTGAGTTTGGTTCAACATTTCTGCTCAGGGTCCTGCGAACTTAAAACAAAAGAAGCGTGTAAATTTATTGTTTAAATCCTGATTGCCATAAGGGACATTACAACTACAACAAAAAAATATTAGAAGTAGGACGCAAAAAAGCCTAATAAAGCGAAGTTGCAAGCAAAGTTTATTACAAAATGGGAAAAATAAACTGAACGGGCATTGTGCAGTAATAGAGGAGTCGGGGGGAATAAAGCAATTAGATCGCATGATACCATTTAGTAGGCTCGTAAAATGCAGCCAATTTAACATGTTTATGAGCTTGTAGGAGATGATGAAGAATGGCCCCTAACCACTTAATTATGTAAGATTGCTGGAGAATAATAGACGTAGTTAAGAGCAAGGTAATCTGTTCTTGAATGGAAACGTGTAGAACTTCTAAGGGTCAGTTTAGGTTAGTTATGGTGCTTATTTATCATGAATGTTATTCGCTTTCATAAGCATGGAAGAAAACATTATCGGTATAGATGGATTAAAAAAATATTTAGATTATCTCTTTAGTCTTATATTTTTTGCATGGAAAAGTGCTCATGGCTTAGAGTAAGCCGTACTGTTTGACCGATAATAGAGGTTAAGCTGCGCTCGCTGCGATTGGCCCGTAAATGGGTGAACATTTGTAAAAAAAATACCTAGAGAGCGCACGGCTGTTGGTCCCGATTGTCAAACAGTGATCTTTGACAGTCGTTAAGTCATTACATTTCTAACTACCAGTCTTACTAGGATACTGTGTTACCCAGTAAAATGGGTTGTGGAGGTCAAGCAGGCAGTCGCTCAATGTAAAATACGGTATTCAGCTAAATCAGGTACGGCTGGCGGCCGACCCCAACATAGCCAGGGAAAAGGCTATGTTGGGTCCTGTACAAAAGTACAGTACCATCACAGTCAAAATTTACTATCGATGGGAAATAACTGTTGACCATGATCATTTTATGTGCCAAGAATTATTTTCTCATAATACAACAAGATTTCTATTCCTGTTATTGATAAAACACAAACAGATGCAATCAACATTGCGGTGATACAACCCCGACAACTTACCAAAAGTTGCATGTAATTATGTTTACCCTCGAATATCAAATGTCAAATAAAATAGAGACCGATTACCATACCAATACGTGATTCAGCTAAAATGTAAACATTTGGAATTCAAACCTTTTTTACTAAGGCTTAAAATTGAAAATCCCTTGGAAATAAGATCAGAAATCTTTGCTGTAGTCATTACTACCGTCTATAATTTAAACAATGAGACTATTTGCCAATTTAGCTCAAATATAAGAAGTCTCGTGTTCGCTTTCAAGTAGCGTGTGATTACGTATGTTAGGTTTATATAAATATTATATTTTCACAGAGGAACCATGGAAATCATTAAATAAAGCTTCGTTATTATGCGAGTTGCGAGGGACGACTGTGTAGGGATGATTGATGTTAAAAAATATTTGTTTCTTTTTGCTCGAATAAATCGTGTAAACAAATATTGTAATGGCCTGTTGGCCTAATGATTAGTGACTTTGACTGCAAAACCGGTGGGCGTAGGTTCGATTTTCAATCAAGCAAATCTTTGTGTAAAGAGTATGATCATTTGTTCTCTGGCTGTGTGTAATTTAGCCATAGTACCTATGTATGTATTTAGAGATATAATAAGCAAAAATAAGTAGGTAAACATACTCTGCCTAGTTTTGGATCAGATGGCAACGTGTGAGTCCCTAGATATTATTAGGTTATTTCTGTGTATTATAAATTAAGTGTCAACACTTTTGTTCTGCTTCTTTATTTTCTGTAATAAATTGAGGTACTATCCTGGATTAGGTCTCACAACAGCTCTAGATGATGTAGGTTCAACATAATAACATCTTTATTATGTTCTATTATTCTATATGACACAAGCACAACGAAAATACATCATGTGCCATTAAAACATGCGAATAGTCTTTGGTTTTTTTGGTTGAAAAATATTGCGAATGATCCTTGGGTTAATACACGAACGGTATTTCACTAAACCACGATTGAAGATAGATACATCGGATTGAATATCGCAAGTGAGCTCGATGAATTGAGGTACATTCGATGCGGTGATCTGATTGAGTAGTCCATTGGGATTCTAGGGTCGATGTCACCACTACGTAGGTGAAGAAGGGATTTACATCTTAATTAAATATAGGTTTCTATCGACTTGCAATATTGAGATGCAAGATACATTCGAATACATTGAATGTGTAATAGAAACATGGAGGTAGCTATGAAAGATGAGATGCAATGTTAGTGTAGATATTGAACTTAGTAAAAACCTCAAGCAAGCAGTATTTTTAAAATGTCTGCAAATAATATTCATAACAAAATTGTCTACGTTAAATAAGTTAAGTAAAAATGCAGACAAACGTAACGTTAAGAGGTAACCTTTGTTAGAAAGGTTTGATCTGTAATTTTATTCGATACTGTTCCATCTATTTTAATAATTCTATGACCGACAGAAAGATTTGACAATTATTCTTCCCTACTAAGGTAAATGCTACAAGATTTTCTGTTAAAATATAATTTCCTCCGACTCCGCCCGCGGTACCTAACTTTTTAGTAAAATAAATATATAGCCTATGTTACTCAGGGTGAATCTAGCTTTCTAATGGTGAAAGAATTTTAGAAATCGGCACTGTATTTTTTGAGTTTATTCATTACAATCATACACACAAAAATACAAATCTTTCCTCTATTATTAGAGTAGATGAAGCCAAAGCCGGGTTCAAAAACTTTTTGAACATGGAACCCGTTAATTATAATGACGTAGGTACTAAAATTGGCTAGAATTTTATTTATGGTTGAACCATTTTTTTCCTACGATTTTAGTTTTTAACATTTTTTTTTTATAATTCAAGTTTCAACGCCATGAGTTTAGCAATCTTACTTCTACCGTTTAGCTTATTTGATAAGTAGATACATAATACAATCTTAAAATCTAAGTAGGTAATTGGGTAATAACACTTGTCTTGTCTGTTTCCAGAATTAAGGCAACAAAAACTAATACATTACGACATAGAAACCAGTACCTGTACTATGAGACCTTTAAACAGGACAGATGCCGTTGTGGAAGCGAGATGGCGCACTACACTCCACGTAGCAGCGTCTCTTTTCAACAGCATCAATAGAGAAAGAAACTGCGTTGATCGTAACTTAATACTTTGGTCATCAAAATGTAATTTGGGCGTTCCGAGAATTGTGTTATTATAAAACAGGGGCAGGTAAGTAGAGTATCTTTATTGTATTGTGATTGTTTTAGATATAAGCTAAGAGCTAAGATATCTTGAGACATTGTTAAACATGGCTTTAGCTCAAACTGAATAGCCTACTGTTTAAAGTTGTTTTTTTTTTTTATCAATGATTATGTATTGCGTCAATTGTTTCCGTATTGCGTCGCGATTATACGCGCAGTTACAATTAAATCAGTATTGAAATCAGTAGTTAAATTTAAATTATATTGCCAAATTTATTTTTTTATTTCATCCTCCAATCAAGCATGCAAGTCAAATAATATTATAAACATATTAGTACATACTAAATATCTAAACTTCGACCCGCCTAACAGAATCATTTGGGGATTAAAATTAATAACATCCAAGGAACATTATAATTAATCTATAATACCAAAGTTTGTTTCAATAGCAGACATTAAAATCAATAATCAGTAGACCCTTCAATTACGAGATAACGATAAATATCTATCATAGCTTTAAATTAATTATACGGCAGCTGCTCACGGATAATGGATTTTATAGGTTTTTTAGTTCTTGTGTAGAATTCTCGTATCGATAACAGTAAAAATTTCAGTTAACACCCCGGAGGATGTGTTTTTAATCCCATACTCTTGGGTGTAATTAAATTTTACAACTTTTGTGTTTTCTTTGGGTTTTAAATGCTTTTATGTAGGTATTTTATACAGTAAAAATAACACGGTTGCGGAAAGTACACACAACAGGAAATCAAAAATCATTGATTCAAACTAAGCCACTATGTAGCACTTTTCGAACGTCAACAAAAGCATTGACAGCATCCTGATTCGCCCACCCTTCACCGCTTCCTAAGTGATATAGCAAGGAAGAAGAAACGGCCCCAAGCAGCACATTACGGATTGGAACATTAGGGAAAGTATATATAAACGATAGTTTAAAACTTGCTGACAGTTCACAATTAATTAATTTACTTGATCTACCCAGGCAGGTTGCATAGACTGACATATCCTTACGCTGTGCCCACCACTTGTACTATTATAGCGTTTCACCCAGAAAAAAAGGTTGCATTTTCATACCTATTGATGTCAACTAACACCATTAAGTCAAGATCAATAAATACTAAAGCATCATCAACTTTATTTATAGGAATGGTATAAAGCTAGTAAGCTATTTACAAAAGTACTGACTTACGTGACTAATCTCCCGCCACCTGCCTGCACAAAACTTGGAACTCAGAACCTGCAGCACTCCTGAAGATTAAGTGCCACAAACGATAAAGTCTCTGAGGAGCAGAAAATAATGATATTATAATCAGAATTCTCGTACTTGTTGTTAAGTGGAACATAATATTAAAGTTTACGCTTTGTAACGAAGTTCTAAACTTCTGACGAATGGTTTACGAACGAAACCGTAATTACGGAACAAGTATAAATTTTCGTATTATTTTATGAGTATTTCAAGCTATTATGCTTATTTAGTGCGAACAAAAATATAGAACCTTTACATAGTTACATTATATTTGTTTCAGATCTAATATAACAAAGAAAATGATTAATCAGGTACTAGAACCGAAATTTCTGAGAACATCGTAAATAGAAACCCTTGTTATTATCAGCTTAAGTCTGCCTACCCTTCAAAGAAATTGGCGTGATGACATGTTATATGTAAGTTTTAATTATACATGTAGGTACACCTAAGAGCCAAAATTGTTCCAATAATAATTTATTTAAATTAAATAATAATTATATCTGGAGACAGCTCACACATGGCCATTTTATCCCAAACTAGGCAGAGCCTGTACTATGGCAACCGGACAACTGATAAACATAGATATATATTATAATTACATCATATTAAAGATAAATGACACCCAGACACGGAACAAACGATCGTGTTCATCACACAAAGGTTTGTCCTGGGTGGGAATCGAGGCCCCGACCTCCGGTTTAGCAGTCAGGGTCACTAACCACTATTCCAACAGGCCAGTAATTTTTATCTTAAACGATATTCTCAGAACAAATTAATTTTCACGAAAGTTATGAACAACAGTTTCGAATTAAACCTTCAAAACACGTTACTTGGTTAATGATCATCCTTTAAAAAGGTCCGCTTATCTGCACCCGTCAATATCTCTCGGACCCCCCATTAGTTTGAGGTCGTTAACCCTATAGTACTGGGACTGTTATTATTTCAATTGCTCGGCGTATTCCGGCGCGCCAACTACTGCCGTTTTGTTTTATTATCACCACATTGTATCAGAAAGTATAGTTGAGGATAAAAGTAAAACAGAACAGAGAACGGAATAATTTTCCTTTGCATCTCGATAACAGAGTCCTAGTTCTACTATTATTGTTAATACGAAAGTTTTGTATGTCTGTATGTCTAGTTAGCCTTTTAACGAAGAATAACTTGACGAATTTAGTTGAAATTTGGGCAAGCAGATTATTCGTGTCTTGTATTAAATATTAAATGTAGATCTCAATTGTATGTTCTTGAGTAATGATTATACTTTTTAGTTTGTAAAAACGAATAATATTATAACCAACGTATGAAAAAGTGAAAAGGCTTATACCAATAAAGAACATGACGTTATTTTGAAAAAAAAATAATGTTTTCCAAATCTAATTTGTTTAATTTATTCAATTATGATATAACTGTCACAATTTAACATAACAGGCAACAAGAACCAGAAGTGGTTAACGTTCTATATCGAAATCAATATAATAATAAGTTACTGATAATTCTGGCCACTGTTAAATGGAAACGTTAAAAAAACGACCAATGCACCATTTTGGGAACAACTAAATCCACAGCAGAAATATATCGTTCAATCCGTGAAATGTCTCTACGAACGTGGGCCTATCACGGCCTGTTTTTTACCCTCCATCTACTAATCAAGGCACCTGACAGCCCCATCCGTTGTTTTTAGACTGTACGAAAACTAAACCAAAACTAGAAACGTAGAAAGTTTCAAACTTGAGCTACAAGCAACACGATGACAAAATATTTATACAAAATTATGTAATAACATGTCTCTATTATTGTACGGTATTCTATAAAAAAGAGAAAACACGTTAACAGAGAGCTATAATGAAAAGCGTATGGTAATGCACCGAAAATAAACAAAACTAAATTTACACTCTAAATTTAAACGCACAGAGTTGAAAGTTGTTGTGAAGGGTTTTTGTGGGCAAGTGTACAAAACATCATCACCTGTCAATATAATTAAAAAGACAGCATTTCACGGGCGATGCCAGATGAAAGAGCTTGTTAACCTGCCGGCTGGGGCTCATTATAACGATATTTTATCGTAACGAGGCCGGGACGTAAAGACCGGCTAAATATAACGTCTATGGATTGTGTTACGAAGGTTAATATTTTGACACGGCTTAAGTACATGGTGTTGAGAAGAAAATTGTTTTGAATCATCTTTTTAATGAAGATTATAGGTGCAGGGTGTTATTTTGATGCGCGAGCTGATAGCTGCTTCTGATCTAGGTACGTGACTATTATTACCTTAATCATAGTATTTCAATTTACAATAAGGTAGACGCTGTTGTTCAGAACAGTTCATGGATTGGACCAAAAGGTCAGTAACTTTTTATTTTTTCTAGTGTGGAATGCAGTTCTTTGTTTGAATTCTATTCTAAAAATTCGGACTGGACTTATGTCTTGTCAAAATTTCGGAACTTGCCGTCCCTAGATCAAGATGGTTCGAGCTGGCCAAACTAGTAATAAAAATATGTCCCTAAATTATAAAGACTATGGTCCAGCACTCTCTTGCTGCTTGCCTTATTAAGATTAGTTAGCAACGCACTAAGTTGGGATCCAAACCCTGCAGGGTGCCCTTACCCTGTCACCCGGACAGCTGACAGGCCACGGAGGATGCGGACGCGAGGTCCCACGCGTCCTTTCGTGAAAGGAGTGAGGGTGGGCAGTATACACCCACCTCTCAGGAAGGGTCCAGCAGAGACCGAAACCTGCCGGTGCTGCGTAGAGCTTGCGTAAGCCATCCCGCGGCTGGGGTGTTTTTGGTCGGTGCAAGTCCGACATATCCCCACGCTGTGCCCTCAGCGTAGGTTGAAGTCATTAAAGATTTACCCCGACAAAAAAAAGGGTGCCCTTAGTGAATTTTTCTCTATTGCTCTGGCTGATGACCCTTTATGTTTGACCAAAAAGTCTGGTGAAGACTGTTTCACCAGACTTTTTGGTCACAAATCCTGCGCTCAGGCTAAATACGGTAGAACAAATAAAAAAGTCAAATTACTGAAAAGAAATGAGAACGGAAAATGACCACCTGATAGCTAACATAAAAATAAATGTATGCATTAAGTTGTAAATTACTTAAAATAACTAAAAGGTTAAAGTCATCATAATATGAAGCTATTAAATAAATTGGTCAAACGAATGTTAACATTTCTTTATTGATTAACAGATGTAGACCGTATAATTTATAGATTAGAGTAGAAACTGCACTGAATTACTATCAGATTAATTAATTAATTAATAATTCATATCGTTAATGAACTGCGTTTAGGTAATTAAAGATGTCAAGGGTTTTTAAATGCATTCACGTATTTTACGGCGATTTTTATATAAATATTGTGTTAAATTAATTAGTGTTTAGTTTGGTTACATCTGTTTGTTTGAATTTTAATAGCTTTCTTAAAGTAATTGACAAGAATTTTACACGTAATATACCTGTATTCCAGATGGAATACATTTGTAAGCAATGGTAAGAAAAACTGGTCGGAAAAAGTTTAACTTTGCAATGAATGCATATTTATGATCAGGTAAATCATTCAAGCAAGCTAAATTAATTATTAATATTTAACTATTATGAGATACTAGATAATATTTAGTATAAAAATAATTATAAGCTCTATTATTATAATAACTTCCGTGAGACGAATTCATAATTATTTAAGGATTCAACGGTTTACTCACGCGCATTCTCGGGATCGCCCGACTAGTTTCAGACTCAATAGGAGTCCTTAATCATGAGCTGACGCGGCGGCGGCGGTGTCGTTGTTATACTATAGATACGAGAGGAATCAATTATTGAGTAAAGACACCACACAGTTCTTAATTAAATCAATCAATCAACTCAGCCTATCGCGGTCCACTGCTGGACATAGGCCTCTCCCAAGCTGCGCCACAACACCTGATCCTCCGCCCTCCGCATCCAGTCCGACCCAGCTACCCTTTTCAGGTCATCGATCCATCTGCATCCTACACTACGTTTACCGATTCACGGTCTCCACTCAAGGACTCGTCTGCTCTAACGACCATCAGTTCTTCGATAGACATGACCAGCCCACTGCAACTTAACTAACTCTGCAAGCTATGTCGGTAACTCTGGTAGTTCTTAAGTACGTATTTTAATGTATAGTAAGGGGCAGAACCTTTAAATTGCCTAATTACACTCAACAAATTATTATTGATGCAAAAAGTTGCGTGTGAACCGTATGCCTCAGGGTTTAATGAGTTGGTATTAAGTATGTCGATCCTTGACGCTACAAAAAAGGAGTAATTGGTTTTAAGGTTGATTTTTGAGACGATTTTTTTTAATAATAATAAAAGGAATTGGTATATTTCATATTCATCCAAAGGTTAACTTATTTTTTATTACATGGAAATAACTGATAGTAACGTCTTCAAGCTTTGAACTTATCGTTAAGTCAGAGGCTAACTGTGTGTAGACCTATGAAAAAATATAGGTTAACACAGTTCTGTTCTTTTTCCTTACGGAATACAAAAAAAAACTTACAGTCGAATTTAGTACCTCCTTTTGGAAGTTGGTTAAAAATAAGTATGAAGGAAGGTCAAAATAAAAAAAAACATGCGATAAAATGAATATAAAAATATGTTATGTCCATATTAAGAATAATCTATATACTTAACTATTATATAGAACTTCTTACCTTATCTGTGACTTTATGTTTTCTAATAACATACAAAACCAAACTTGCTTATAAATAACAAAAAAAAAAGTTGTGTGAATAAAGTAAATGAGTCAACCACAAAGAGAAAAAAAGTCTCTAAACACATTCACGTTTTTGGAAATGGGAAATGGAAAAAAGAAAATATATTTATCATCGTTTTGTTGTTTGTTTTCGCATATGATTTATTATGGTGTACAAATGCGATGCCCCAAATCCACGGCCCGTTCGTCATTATTCATCGTCCATCATGGAGTGCAATGATAAAACTCAACATTTAATTTATATCCTAAATTCCTTAAATAAAGACGTAACTCTCGTTTGTATAAACAAATAAAGTCTTGGAGTATTAATAAGACAAACATACACATGTTTCAAATGTCGTGGTGGCCTAGCGGCTCAATGACCGGAATCGTATGCAAATGGTTGTAGGTTCGAACCCAATACGGATGTGACTTTTTCAAATGTTGTTTTGTATGGTTGACCAAAAGATTAAAAGCCAATCGCAGCGCTTAAATTGAGAATATTATTGTAAAATAAATTTCACAAAAATTAAATGTTTTTATCCAAGTTTTATAAAACCTTGGCTGATAAGTGACAGAATTCATGAACATTTCAACAAGAAGAATAAATATTCATATAAGATCAAATCTAAAAAGAAAATGGGAAAATTCAATAATTAAACGATATAGTTCCTTGAGGAATTTCTTTGCGGCATACGTTTTCCTGCAGTGCACTAAAGAATACTTCTTAATTTCTCTACTTTATAACGCTTGGAATTCAAGTACGATATAACTCAAGACAAAGCTACGTAGAAGAATAAGCCTGCGAGTATAATTACCGCGCATTTACATTCTTGCAGCAAGCTTTCACTAACTTCTAAAGTACGACTAAATTAAATTGATCCGTCTGAATTTAGCCAGACATTCTCCATCTCTATCCAACACCACGGTTCACTTATACATACATCCTGCTCTAACAATACAATGCACATATGAGAGGTTAAGATACAGTAGCTGATTTGCCTTTTCTTAAAGTCCACCCGCGCTCTATAACTAATTCATACATCAATAAAACACCATAATTCACATTCCTCTGTGTAGGATGATAAACTTTCACTACGACTATCGGGTGTTGATACAATTTTGTTTATACCACAATTCTCTATTCTGTTAACGCTTCAACCAACTTTATGCTTTGTTTAGAATTGTACATGAATTAAGCACACAAAATACGGTAACACAATGCAGGTATTATGATAGATGTTTATAATTTTAGACAGACATCGTGGGCGAGACAGACTGGCTATTTTAAACGTTATACAAGCCTTCATTAAAAGCTTTTTATTAAACTAAAAAACGGGGAATATTTTAATTAAATAATGGAAGTTTATTATTAGGTTCTTTTAAGAAATCCCTGTCTGTACCTATTTTCTTATACTCTACTTTTTTTTACGTCAGCCTTCTGGTCAGCGAACGGCTTACTTCATCACCAAGGGATTGCTGAATAGTTAGAACGTAACTTCAAGGTCTAAGCATTATCATAAAGTAAGTATGTATGAAATGTAAAAATCTTCTTAATATAATTAATTATTTTAGAGTTTAGCACATGGTCCGATGACCTGAAAAAGGTAGCGGGGTCGGACTGGATGCGGAAGGCGGAGGACTGGGTGTTGTAGCGCCACTTGGGAGAGGCTTATGTCCAGGTCCAGCAGTGGACCGCGATAAGCTGAGTTGATTGATTACTGCGGTTTATACAATTTGAGGGGCCTGTTGGTCTAGTGGTTAATGACCCTGACTGCTAAGCCAGAGGTCGTGGGTTCGATTCCCACCCAGGACAAATCTTTGTGTGATGAGCACGATCATTTGTTCTGTGTCTGGGTGTTATTTATCTATAATATGTATGTATGTATTTAGGTATATATAAGTATGTTTATCAGTTGTCTGGTTACCATAGTACAGGCTCTGCCTAGTTTGGGATCAGATGACCGTGTGTGAGATTGTCCCAAGATATTTATCTATTTAAGATATTTATTTATTTTAATTCCTAAAACAATAATTCATAAGTATTCATTCAAGCACAAAATCCAGCACAGAAAATTACTCTTAAAATAACAGGAACCAGATAACTATCAGAAAAAAGACAATTTAAAGTTCAAAGGTAAGAGTTAACATTCCGGATCGGAATCCATTAATTGTATAAACGACTCGGTTATATCCCAGCTGGTTGGATGGATTGCTGTTGGGTCCAGAATTCAGATCTGGAGATAAAAAGATTTGTAATTTATACGGTACATTACGCTTCGGATTTAAGACGAAGTTTCGACAAAAGAAGCGGAGTGAACGATCTCCATGCTTAATGCTTCTAAGTACTTTGAATTGTTTTTATTATTTTATGTTCAGTGTTTTTGGGTCTGATTTACGAGCCAGAACTCGCAAGTTTTGCAATGCTTTCAGGGCTAGTTTTTCAACGAGTTTTTCGAAATATTGAGATGGTGCTTCCTGTACAAGACGTCTACAGATTTGTTAAATGCCTCTAGAACCATTTTATTCACTCTTGACAAACTGATTCAAAGTTCTGAATTCTTATACAACATGTAACAAAACCCCTGTCACAATTAATAAAGGCGTATTCGTGGTAGTTCATGAACCGTCTCGCATAGGCGGCTTCGTTGACACTAAACTGTAGGTAGTAAATACGTGACCTTTTAGGAGCGGTCAGCTGTTCAGCTGTTGCCTTGGATCAGTTTTTATTTGTATTTAAATATTTTGACTAGGGAAAAAAATTATTCTCCAATCCATTAAATAGCTACGTATATGTGTTCGCAGTACGATACCGAATAATACTCTCAGGGATCGGACAAGGTTTTATACAGCGTGTACGCTGTATAATATATAATATGCATAATATATGTATAATATCCACGTAGGTTTCTTCCCATATAGAGCAGGAATGAGCATTGATCACCACGTTTGCTCATTGCGGGTTGCCGATTACAACTAAATTCTTTATCTACAATTACTAATACATAACTTTATAATGATTTATATTTTTGGATTTTTGTGAGCTTGTAACTAATAAACTCAAAAAGTACTCGACCAGTTTCAAAAATTCTTTCACCATTACAATGCTACATTATCCCTGAGTAATAGGCTATATTTGTAACTAAAAAAATAGGGACCGCGCGCAAAGCCGCGAGCAACATCTACTTAGTTAAATATAAAATCAAATTTAATATCTTAGAGCTCATATTAAAACTATTTCAGTAGACCTTTGTAATTTTCTTTTATACTGAAATGAGATTTCTAAATAATTACTTACTGTTTAAGTAAAAATATTTTCGTTCTAGTAATTCTGTCTGCTGATATTTAACAATACCCAAGGGAAGGGCATAGTTAATAGTGTGACAAAGCAAACTCGACTATTTTAAGTACCTATTCAGTTATTTGAACGACCTTTGTTTGTCGTTATCTAAATACTGTTTTACGTACACCCTTTTACACATTCAAATGTCGATAAAGTCTATTTTGCTTAAGCAGACTTAAAATTTGGTTCTTGATATAAATATTTAGGTAAGGTTTGTTATTAATAAGCAGCATAAGCGTTTAGAAAATTATCTTAATTTTTTGTTGCTGGTGATCGTTTAAATATTTTATTAGAAAATCTTTTTTTTTTGTGATAATTCAAGAAATATTGTTTACAAAGGTTTTTACAAATTTAATGTACAATAGGAAGGTAAATTCTATAGTAAAGTCTACACACTCATTACTTGCTAAATGCTATTTAATTCCACGTGATTTCAGTATGTGGACCACAGCCACAGCCAAAATTTGAATGTCGTTAAGAATTAGGCGTATAAATTACGGATTTTGCTACTCTGCAAACGAAATTGGACTTTAAGTCGTAATATTTTATCTTAAGAGACATCACTTAAAACAATAAAAGCTATAATTGTATTATTATACTATTTATTAGGAGCAACCTGTTTGTACCAGTCCAGTGTCTTTTACTTTTGTAAGTATTCGAACACCGCATTGCAGGCTGTATGATGTCTTTCACTATGAATAACGGCCAATGGCACCATTTCCGAACCCACATTTAAACATTTATTTCAGTTGATAAAAAAGTATAACACATAATATCAATGGCATAATCTCAGTCTTATTTAGATCCTAAAAAATTACATGTATTTTTCCTCCATCAAAACGATAAAATTACAAAGATGATATGTCTTATAGTTATGGAGTGGGGTCTTGTGCCGTCACAACGTTAACAAAATTGTAGGGCAGAGTGACGTCACGCGCATTTTTAATTCACTGTGTCTTCGTAATTATTTGCTTACGAGACGAAAAAAAACATACCTAAGCGTCTACTATTTTACATTAGCTAAAAACTGAACATTATTTTTTAGTTTCATACCTTTTTACTTAAAAAAGACAAGATTAATCAAGGTCTGTTTAATAAAAAAGACCTTGAATATACTTAAACATTAATCTTATGTAAATCAACAATACTCGTGCTTTCCAAATGACCTAAAAACCACCAATATATCTTTTAAGCTATTTCATATAAAATTTATTAGCTGGGTTATCAAGATACGAAACGAGCATATAAATAGTAAACCATGTTAGTACGAACTTCAAGTTGGAGAATGTAAACAAGTCTGGGTTAGTAAACAAAGTAGGCAAGCTAAGTATAGTACGAATTTCTAAAGAAGCCGGTTTTGTATCAGAAATGCTTTAAAAACAATTTTACCTGTAATCATTCTTTGGACTGCATATGGAAAAAACATGGGTTGCATCTGGGAATGTAAATATTAAACAGCAAATATAGGAAAAGACTCTGAGAACATTTTAGCTGTATTTCCTAATATTAGCTCTATACTTAAATAATGTTTCTTTAGAAATATTTAAAAAGGTATAGAAAAGAAAGAGAAGAGAGAGAAAATTGAGTTTTTTTAACTACATTAGTCGCAATAGTTGAGTCAAATTTCAAGTGAATTCGCATGTTAAACATATACTAAAGTCAATTCCATACATACTAATTATTGACATAATCAGTCTTTAAACATATAGGTATATAAGTTATATCTTGGGGAAGAGATAAATAAGTGCAATTTTGTACTGACAGGACTCCAGTTTAAATAAGCGGTTAAGCAATGACGAAATGACACAGTTTGTGTAGACACGTCGATAATCCTCGTGACAGTAATATATGGGACAAAGACTCCCCTATAAAGCTCAAGTCACAATACAATGTAAAATGGAGATAGTGACGGTGTGAACCAAAGTACGGAAAAACATCGCAATTTAGTACAACCGCAAGACATATCCGCTTGGATTGTTAATGTCGCATCTAGGTGTATCTATCATTCTCCACCTGGCTACTTGCTTGTGATTGGTGGAAATTGTCAAATACACGTGATGCCAAACTAGACCCTTTTTTGTAGGGATGAAATGCTAATGACTTCACCCCACGCTGAGGGCACAGCGTGGGGATATGTCGGACTTGCACCAACTAATAACACCCCGGTCCCGTCCTTGCCATTGCTGGAGCCGCGAGATCACTTACGCAAACTCTGCGAAAAAGATCCCGCTCCAACTCTAGTAGGATGCCAAACTAGACCCTAGCTGATTATTCAAGGAATGTGCATTGACCGACATGGCACGGTGGATTTCTTGTTTGGTATTTTAAAACGTGCAGATGGTAAACAACGGGGTGGTTTTGGTGAGGTGAATTCCCAAACTCCTTGGTCTTATAAATACGCATAAGAGTGAGCGCCTTTTGACATTTTCCTATGCAAACAAAAAAAGGCGTTTACTAAGTTGACGGTGTGTTTTTATATTAACTATATTTTTCTTTTATAAATGGCGCGTACATTAGTGAACTTAAACTCTCCTCCTATATCTTGATCAGGTAAGGATATGACAATCATAATATGCAAGAACATAGCATACATTTATGGAAACTACAGACCACCGCCGCGCCGTAAGTCTCTATGTGTGATGGAAACATTTAAATCATATTCGTTGAGAACATTAATTTATAATCACACCAGGGTCAGACCCGCATCAAGTCGAGAGATAGGAAGCCTGTTGATTTCATCAGCAAAAGGCTGGCTGTTCAGTTGACAAAACAAAATAAATGAGGCTAAATATAGCCAGGTTAGCCGTGTGGCCTGCCCTTTACGAGGCAACACGTTTACAAAATGCTCCCCTCTCGTCGCGTGACTCACATCACACGCGAAAACATTCTTTAAGTTTGTCATTGTTTCTATTATATTTCATTGTAACAGTTCAATTTTCTCTTAAATATTGATCGTGTGTCGCTACCTTATCATGTTTGGTTCGTTTGAACCGAAGTGGTCCATTCATTTTGTTGATATTGTGTTCAGAGTTTATATTTCACGTTTTATCTGGTATGTTGTGTGCATGTACAGTAGCGGCCTAGTGAGCCATGTTGTGAGATAGAGGATAACAGTGCTGTAAAAAACGTATTGTTTTATATTATGTCAAAGTTTTATTTAAAATGGAAAAATTGTTTTGAGAAGAGGTCCGAATAAATTTGTTGGGAATGATTTAACTCTCTACTGGAATAACATGATAAACTATACCCCTAAGCATGTTGCAACCTTTGGATATTTGGTAAGGTGGGAACTATGAACGAATTTAATTCATGGTGGGAACTTACTGGAAACAAGATGTGTAAATAATCATAAAGAATTTGTACAAGACAAACAAAATAGACACTATTGATTACATAAATAGCTTTTGAAGTAGAACTTCGAAGAAAACAAATGTTGAACATTATCATTTAGAATCAATGTAGGTATCAATCATAACTCTATAATATATTTTTAAACAAGTACGTACCTATAACCACAGCTTTCTCACAGAATGTGTATGTAAATATGAATGGCTGTAACTATTTTCAACAGGTCAAAGGCCTTTTCTCGTATGGAGGAAACGAATATCACACAGGCGATTTCGGTCGACGTCATCCCGTAATGAAGATGATAAACAGCTGGGTGGCGTTTGAGGACTTTTGGCTTCTGAGAAAATAGGCAACCTAAAGTCGTATCTTCTCTGTTTGGCTCAGACGAAACATGATAAAATGTAAGTACCTATTAAGAACATAGAATCTGAGCTTCAGTATTATCACTGTCTAATACACAAGCTGACAAAGGTCAAAACCATACCGAAATCACTAAATATTATATTATAAAAAAATCCTCGGCCGCGTCTATCTGTTTATTCGAGATAAACTCAAAAACTACCGCACCTTTTGATTTCATTTGATTTTCATGCTATTTTCACCAATGGATAGAGGAAGGTTTTAGTATATAATTTGTCAAGCTTTTGTATACATTGGCTAACCGAAATTCAGGCAGGCAAAATTGCGGGCATCAGCTAGTAAGTAAATAAAAAAATCAACATTTTACCGGATTCTACTCTGTTCGCCGATGATATTATGTCGCATGCGAAGTTGCAACGTGGGTGGTTCACACATATACATTTCTTTATGCTTCATAGTAAAAGATATCTTCAAATGCTTTTCCTATTCATTCCATATTAATACTCTATCTGGCTTTCTGCATATCTACTCCTAGCCAAACATTTTATTATGTGGCTTTACTTCTGAGTAGTCCCTTTGAGTTTATGGCTCTTTCAAATTCATATTGCTAGTTCTAAGATAGAATGTAGTATTCAAACGAGGATAAACAGGGTTCCAGGAATCTCAATACTACACTATTAAAATTTAATTACATATTGATGTTACCAGTTTTGAAATTCAAAAGCATTGACGGGTCGTCGTATCCGTTAAAGTCGACTGTGAATCAGGAATCTTGTGGTCACCCTAAATCCTCCCTAAAACCTCATAAATATCAATTGATAAAATATCATTTTCTTCTTCACAATATAAGTACTTTATTTTCTTCTTTTGTTATTAATTCATTAAAAACTATTGTTATTATACAGGGTTAATTTAAAAGGACTGCGTATATTCAACGAGGTAATCAGATGCATAAAACTGAACAACTTTTCCCACGAAACAGGTCGAAATCTTAAAATTAAAAATCATTTTTTCAAACAAACTTAAGTCACGTGACCTGTCACTTTGTATGAAAAGTTCATTTTCCATTGTAAGATTTCGACCTATGTTCCTTTGGGAAAGTTGTTGACTTTTATGTACCTGATTACCTCGTTGAATATACGCAGTCCTTTTAAATTAACCCTGTAACAATTGGATATGATCTTCTACACTTACCATCTTACTGATATTACAAATGTTAACATTTGTAACGGAGATTGGAAATGTTTATAACACCTGTATACATTTTTTCTGTCAGATAATATTACGGCAGCGGGAACTACTGTAAAACCACGGGATGCAGAAAGCTGGCTTTAAGCTTAAAATGACATAAACATGCTAGGTATTCCATTAGACGAAGCACTAACGTTGTATCTATCTTTAGAGTTTATCTTTTATTAATATTTACGCAAAACAAGTTACAAAGTTATTTTCTATCTCAGATCAAAAGCTATCGTTTTGAATATTGAATGTAAATATGAAATGTTTTGAATGCAGACAGATAAAATAAACCTTATAACCTTTGACATACATACATACACTCCTCCTAAAAAAATGTTTTGCCACAGTATAAAAACTGTGGTATTTGCACTGATCGGTTGACTGTACCTATGACTTACTACTACCGTTTAGTATCAGAGAACTATGGTTTGTAAATAATATTACATAGATATTTAGTCAATATTATTTTATCAAATTTATTAGACGTAATCTTTTCCGATAGATCAAACAGAAATATAAATTCTGTCTTAACACTATGTCTCATTTTTCTGTAGTCCTACGTTTGATTATGTCTTAAGGAACAAGATACAATAAAAAGCTCCACTCATTACATTAAAACGGTTATTACAAAGAGTAATGTGGCACCGGAAATAATAAAGCTTAAAAGATATAGATCTGATTAAGTTAAAGAGCTATAAATATGTCGGACAAGTAATTAGGGTAAGTTTGTACTGATGTACAGTTTAAAAAGGTAATAGAATTACAGATAAGTTGATAGTGTACCTCAATGCATTTTTATTGCCTTTGCCAGTTACTGTACCTACATAGCAGTAAAAATAAAGCTTTAAAATGTAACTAACTCCACGCATGCTTAGCAAATAATGCATTTTCTTTTTCCAGAAACCCTCACTTTAGAAGACCATATCAATATTTCACCACACTTAAATTTATGGTTTAGGAGAGAGGAGAAAAGACCTTCTTACAAATATTTATGTAGGTACAGGTGGATTTTTTAATGCCACCTAGAGGGAAAGTAAGTTATTATTAAAAAATAATAATAATAGTAACAAAAAGACATCTCACACACAGCCATCTGATCCCAAATTAGGCAGAGCCTGTACTATGGCAACCAAACAACTAATAAAAATACTTATATTTAACTAAATACATACATATTACAGATAAATAACACCCAGGCACAGAACAAATGATCGTGATCGTGACCTTCACACGATGATTTATCCTGGGTGGGAATCGAACCCGCCCTCCGATTTAACAGCCAGGGGCACTAACCACTAGACCAACAGGCCAGTCAAATACTGGAGATACAAATAATGCTCAAAGGAAACTTTCCTTTATTTAAAAAAATAAATAAAACTCCACCTGTAGGTAGGTACATTTAAAATTACACGTAATAGACTCATTCAATAATTTGTTTTTTTTTTATTTTTTATGATATAACCCTGTGGTCTACTGATATTCATATAAAAAAATAAATTTAAAACCTCTATTTTATTCATTTTCCAAGTTTTAATTAAGTCTTAATGTTGTCATCAGCCTACTTACTCAGATCATTAAAAGATAGCAAATTATCATAAAAAAGTTAAACCACCCAATAAATAACATAAATAACGCGTATTAAGTACTCTTTCTACGTACCTCTAAATGATTACTTTATACATATAAGTGATCGTTTATTACTAAGTCATTATTTTTAATTCTCGCTTTTAATTACCATCTGACGTTATATCGCTATAAAATGAAATTAAGACATTCATGATTAACTTTTCAACCATAAAATGGGAATGAGTGAATGCGTGTACCGCATTACACATTAATGGATTTTCCTGTATTTTATATACTTACTGTATGTGGGTACTTAAACGTAGGGAACTAATAAAATAACTTATTATGTGTAGCAATGAATACGCGACCTGCATAATTATGTATTAGCACCCTTTACAATGAGGTCACCATGCTCCCGACAAGAGACTAATAAGTATAAATATTCCTCAATCAAGAACAAAATTGCACTAGAATTTTAAACGGCCAGCAGACGGAATAGGTAGAAACGGTAATATTAGAAGGCGCCAAAGCGTCGGCCATTTGTGAAGTATGATGGAAATATTCCCGCCTAACGTCTGGACCTAAATAAAGCACCGGTATGTTACGCAATAAACGTAAGTGATTACACAAAGGCTCCAATTGTTGCTTGTAAAGTCTAAATGAATACAAACTGACGAAGTTACGACGTGTTCCCAACTACAAAGATGTTAGCAATCTGTCATAACTAAATGAGAATTTGCTAACGTATTATATGCAGGCGTTCTTAACATATCAAAGCCAACAATTAATATCAAAGAGATATGTTGGCTTTTGTTTGTTCTTTGAGTTGTTTTTAGATTTCAATTCCGAATACATTACACATACATAAAATAAGTATTACGTCATATTGTATTTAACAAAAGGTATGATTTTTCTGAATTAGGGCAAGTGAATATAAATCGAATTTCATCAACATATCTATAAAACCAAACTAAAATAAAATTAAATAGCTATATATACCAACCTACACCAAAAGAGGCAGGTATCTTCCTTTAAATCTAATTTTAAGTTTATTTTTTATTCAGTTCATCTTGACAGGCCCAACGTGCCCTTCAAATAAAATAATTAATGGCGTTCATTAGAACCCGCGCAGCTCTAGCAACAATGCAATTATCTTCATTTATTTATTTATTTATTCTGAACAAAAATAAATTTGTGTCGAATACAGAATTACAATAATATAGGAATACATAATAATAATTATCAATATAAGTTACAAGTCAATAATAATATAAGAAATATCAAGAACTGAGAAGATAAAACACAATTATATAATTAATAAGAATAACATGTCAAGAAATAGCCTTATACAAATAAACAAGTTACACGGTGGCATTATATTTGTCCCTTAAAAACTCTTCTATACTATAGTAGCACTTCGTCAATAGGAATGTTTTTAATTTTATTGTGAATATTCTTGGGCTATTAATACTTTTTAGTTCTAATGGTAATTTATTGAAAATCTTTACAGACTGTACTTTAGAGCTATGTTTGACAACATTTAATTTTGGCTGCAAATAATTTGGCAGATCTTTCCTGCGCGTTTCCACCCTAATTTCCCTTTCTTCCTTTGTCTCGTATTTCTCTAGGGTTTTTATAAAACTACTTAGTAGAACCAAAATATAAAGACAAGGTACAGGTAGAATTTTTAATTTCACGAAATGCTCTCTACAAGATTCAGTCTGGTCCATGCGAAGAATAGTTCTAAGGGCTCTTTTTTGCATAACAAAGGCTGCATCCATATTGTATTTATAACTGTTCCCCCATAGTTTAATACTGTACCTCAACTTGGACTCAACTAGGGCAAAGTAAACATTTCTTAACTGATCAATGGTTAGTTCGTCTCTTAAACTTCTCAAGGCATAGCATGCACTGCTGAGAGCATTAGTAATTGCTTCCAGTTCCTGTTTCCAGCTTAAGAGCGCATCAATTTGTATCCCTAAAAATCTTAAGCTTTGTACAATTTCCACTTTATTTCCCACTGAAGTTATTGTAATACTATCATTATTCCTCACTGTTGATTTGAATAGCATACATTTGGTTTTCTCCACATTGAGTTTTAAATTATTAGTGGAAAACCAATGTTCAAAAGCAGACAGTGCATGATTCACTTTATTTTCTAAGTCCGTTACGGAGGTATCATTTATAACAGCACTTGTGTCGTCAGCAAAAATAACCATTTTGATGTCTGGTACTATCTTATACATATAGTTTGCTAAGTCATTAAGAAATATAATAAAAAATATTGGACCCAAGACTGAGCCCTGTGGAACCCCCTTTTGTACTTTAACAAGCTTAGATTTGTTAATTATTTCATGTCCGCTTTCAATTGAATTAATTTCGACGTACTGTGATCTATTCTGTAAATAAGAACTGAAAAGCTTTAAGACATTAACTCTTATCCCATAATGCTCTAATTTGTCTAAAAGGATTTTATGTTCAACAGTATCAAAGGCAGAGCTGAGATCTAGGAATAGTCCTGCCACTTTTTCTTTATTATTCAGTTTGCTAACCACATCATCCACTAGTGAGTCTATTGCATCAACGGTTCCTATGCTTCTTTGATACCCGAACTGTTGATTGCTAATGATATTGTGTTTAATCAAATGTTTGACAAGCCTATCTTTCATTACCTTTTCAAATATTTTAGAGACTACCGGTAACAGTGAAATGGGTCTATAGTTTTTTGGATCTAATTTAGAGCCTTTTTTAAATATGGGCAATACACGAGCAATTTTATATTGTTCAGGGAAAATACATTGCTCAATACATTTGTTTAAAAAGTCAGCCATTGGCTCAGCTAATATGTCAATGTTATCCTTGATGATACTTATGGGTATTTCGTCATGACCGTAAGAATTTTTATTAGACATATTATTAACCATTTTGAAGATTTCTACCGGGGTTACTTGATCAAACATCATGTTATCGTCTATTCTAGCCGTATTGTCAGTTAAGTATTTTTTAGCTAAGTTATGATCAGAAGACTTTAATGTTATTTTGTTATCAAATTGGTCAGACAAAATATTGGCTACGTCTATAGGGCTGTCATATATCTTATTGTCTTGTTTAAGTATTATAATATCAGTGCTTTGTTTTTTATTAGAATTACGTCTACTATTCACTATTTTCCACATGGCTTTACTAGATTGAGATGATATCTCGAGATTTATCTACTTCAATGGTGCAATTTGTTAATAAAAATAATGAATAGCTGGATATACAATTTATTAATATTCTACCTATAATTTTAAAATAACAAAGAGTGTTATATTACATTGGAAAAAACCCAAATGTAAACAAAAGTGATGCATATCTTATTTATTTTCTTTTGTTGTAAAGGTTGCTTCTCATTTTTCATTACTGCAGCCTTACTTTTATAAGCTCATGTGAAATCCTTTGATTAAATAGGTAGTTAGTTAAGTAGTACTAGGTACCTGCCTAATTTCTGATAATCATAAGTTCTAATTTTAACGTTAATATAAATGGTTCTAACGCCACTCAGCAATTTGTATGTTGGTAGATATGACCCTTTATGGGTTCCGTTTTTTTCTTTTGAGGCACGGAACCCTAAGAGTAGGGTTGTATATACTTATCTACATTGTTTTTTATTTTTGTTTAGACAGTTTCCGATATTATCTACAATAATAATGTATGTAATGTAACCGTATAACAATCTTTCTCTTCATAATAATGTGACCTATTTGTCAATGTTCAGTTTGAAGACAATTTGATCAATAGCACAACGAGAGTCCCGACGCAAATGCACCATAAAGATCTCAATCTGTAAGTACCACCGGCCCAGTCCGACCCACAAAAATAATTATTCTGTGTGTCGTCGGGCAATCCATCTACAGAAACCTGAATAATTAAATAATAATTTTCTTATTGAAACTCATTTCATTCAACATAGATAAGTACCTACCTAGTATAAAGTAGGTACCTACCTACCTTAAGAATAGTACCTAGGCATTTAGTAATATTATATTTTTTAATAGATATGTATTAATTTAGTAATAACATAATTATTATTCATTTGTTGCTTATTTTATTCTGTTTTTTTAAATGTATTTAATTCTGTTGTTAGAGCAGTACCAGAAATACCACCATCAATAAAAGTTCAACTGTCTGTCACGGTTCATGATTTACACTTACAGCTTGGGTACAGATGGACAGAACGATGGAATTTATGGAAAGCAGCGTTTTAGTTACTAAGTCCCGTTTTACCTTTTGAGTACGGAACTCTAAAAACTACAACCCACTGAATCGTATTCCAATGGTGGATAGTGCTGCCATCTTGTAAACCACAAAGATACTGCGTCAACACGACTTAACGAGCTTGAGCTTTTAATTTATTTATCAGTCAACAGACTTGAACAATTAAATGTTTTTTTGCAAGCAGAAATTTACCTAAAATATTACATCCGTATAGAATTTAAATTTACAAAATGTAAATTCCAAGTGGAATCTATCAAACACGTGTGATATCAGTAGCGACATCTTACGTCCCTATTGAAACAACGCAAAACATCGTCACAAACGCCATCTATGCATGCTGTTACCATGCAGTTTTGTGACACGTAAGTTTGTTTGTATGTCACTAAAGCTAAAACACTATTGGTGTTTATTGTTCAAAAGTGTTCTTTTAACCAATGGTACTCCCCGTCAATTTGGAAACAGCATAATTTTATATTTGTGTATAGAACCAACTTCTGTAACTTCGTTTTCGATCTCGTGTTTCTACTGTGCAAGTTCACGATAACAAAGTGCATTTTTATGTGTAGTGCATTGTAAAATGACCTAAATTGTGATTAGTGAAACTTAATTGTGGTGTATGATCAAACAAATCAAAAAGGATATCGTGGAAAGCGATATGATACTCTCCTTGGCAGTGTTCTAAGATTGTGTTCGTATCGCGAAGTTTCATAATAGTGTCTGTATGATAAAAACCGAAATGTCTTCAAAACCAACTAATCAGAAAAGGAGGTGAGTGACTATAATTATTTTGGTGTTTTGTGCATTCTAACCTAAGAGTTGTGCTCTGTGTATGTTCTAATACGTTCGTAAATCTTGATATCTTAGTTTTCCTGTTAACTTGATTGCCAAGTGTCACCTTAAACATTGAACTTTCTCTTTATTATTTTTGAGTATTTGAACAGATTATATCATCAATGAGACTATTTGAACCTTGTTTCGGCTATTCAGATTTTTTTAAAAGTGTCGTACAAGTAAACTACGCAGGTAACATAACGGTACCTTCAATACCTTCTTAACCACCAGTTTATTTCTTCTCTTTGATTGTTTTTTACATTTCCTGTGATTACTCGAAGGCTACAGATAACTAGTTAAAATTTGACTATATTGTAAACAAATTCTGTTGATTGTGCTAACAAGTGATATCAAACTGTTTTCATTGTTTTATCATTCAAGGTTTTTATAGAACACCATAACAAAGCTAATTCATAACGTTTTGTATCAACTGTTGCTTGTTTGTTGAATATTAGGCTGATAAGCCAACATTTGAAATCTCCATTTTGGACTACCACACATACACATCCCAACAAATAACCAATTTATGATTGATCTTATGTATTACTACATGGCTCTTTAACTCTAACAAATCCTGATTTTAAAGTTTTCTGTGTAATGCTAAGCAGTCTAAAATTATTGCATCATTATTTCGCTTATCATTGTGAACAGAGTGAAATTTTATAAGTATGTCTTATAATACCAGCCTTTTAAAGTCCCACTGCTAGGCACAAGCCTCTTCTCATATAGAGAAGGAACGAGTATTGACCACCACACTGGCACACTGCAGATTGGTGATTCCAGTTTTTTTAATTGTCAATAATCTTCTAATATTCTTAGAATAATTAAGAATTCATTACACTCACATTGGCACTTGCCTGTAGTGGGTTCGTACCTGCAATCTTGTGCACTAAAATCGGTTCATTGAACTGCTAGGCCACTATCAGTAATGTACGCTGTAAATATGGCTACCCGGTAAATCTTATTAAAGTAAATATATAGTTCATTTTTAATAACATGTAGAATGCCTTCCACGGGATTTGCAGGTTAATATTCAAATGCACACATTACTTACTGCTTTAGACGCCTTTGATTTACTTTAGTTTTTAAATTTAAAAAGCAGTGTCATACTTTTGAAAACACTATTGAAAATGTGTACCTAGATACAGTAAATTTGGAAACTAATCATAGATATAAGAACACATATTATTATTGATGTGAAGAATAGAAATAGATGGAATTCCAAACCATGGTTTCCAAGTAGACCCACTATACTATCGTTTTTAAGTGTCTTTTTCATTGGAAACAGATATGAAGCATACAGCAATTACTACAATAACATTTCATATTTTATTTTAAAATTTGGTAAAGCTTTAAGAATTTTATTTTAGCAATTATTTACTTGATGAAAAATTAGAGAAATTATCAGTACAAAAATTAAATTTTAAATTAATGCATGGATGGCGTATTGGAAATCATGCCAATTACCACGGCTTATTACTTGCTGCAGGATAGATCCCGCATAGGACAAGCATTTGTGTGATCAGCAGAAGCTTGTTCAAGCCCCTGTTCAAACAAGAATTAAATTCCTTTGAAAAAAAAACTAATGTTATTTATTACACTGATGCATATTTGACTTCATGAAAGTATAATCTCCAGACTAAATTTCGGCCTCAGCGGCCAATCTCAAGTGAGATCAGCCATGTACGCAGGAGATATTATAGTGCACAAGTGTGTGCGCAAATACAGGTGCACTCTCTGTTTTTTCACTCTCATAGTCCGATAGGACGGTTGAGGGATCAAGCTTTACGCGCTTTTGACATGCTTTCCGAGGCACGAAGGTGTAAACACCGCCACACTTCCTGATTCCGAGCGGTACTGAGAATCCCTAAACTCAGTAAATATTTTACGCCTGACCCGTGAATCCAACCCGAGACCAAGTGGTCGCAAGCGCTACTGCCGTGCCAGTAGCACTTGCAACCACTTGACCAATGAGGCAGTTCATGAAAGTAGGGACCAACAGTCAATGGTCTTCATCTAAAATGGTAATTTCAACATACAAATATGAAGCCCTACAAGATATTGCCAACTCTCGGCTGAATACTGGAACATCAATTAGGTAAAAGCCACTTAAGTCTCATGTAGTCTCTCATTTTATGCATTGTTTTTCTGTTAGGTTAACTAAAATCTTTTAATTATATGGAATAACGACCATTAGCCTACCTAATTATTAAAAAAGGTGCAATATGATAATTTCAAGCTTGTCCATGATTGATCTAAAAACTACAAGAACATTTTAGTTTACATAAATCTGTGTTCAATCAATTACTTACTAAGGTCAATGACATTAAATATAATTTAACAGAAAAAAAATCTAAAATGTTTAATAACTTATTTTAATTACTATCAATATTTATTCATTCTTATTAAATTATTACAATTTAGACTATTTAAAATAAACTTAAAAGTTTCCTCAATAAAAATAAGAAGAATGAAGGCAAGCCAAGATTTCTTAGTAATAAATTAATTGCCATTGTTTATTCAATACATACATGGACTTTGATTATAGAATATTTTTCTTCTCAATATTATTTATGATATTTCATTTAAGTATGTATAAATTATGTTTAATAAGCAGAACAAGTTAAATAGTATATGCATTTCCTCATATAATTTGGCTAAAGTTCTGAGTTAAACTTCATTGTTATTGAAAATCTAAAATGTGTGTGTGTGAACGCAAAACAGGCGCAAGAAAAGACGTCGATTTGCGGAAAACTAGCCCGCGTTTACCTAATCTAAAATGTTGTCTATCCTTACATATTCAGAGTACCAAAATCCTTGAAGTATTTATCAATAATTGAACACTAGGAATATTATATTGAGTTACAATAGGGTACATGTACTTTGGATTTATAGGTGTCTTTGACAGAATTACTAGCAGCTGCCTGGTTACCCTATCGAAACAGTTTATTTGCGTTTACATTTACACACACTGGAAAACCGGTTATTGGTATGTATTTAAATACTTAAAAGGGATGCACAACATACAGTTAAAATAATAACAGACCCTACACTTAAAATTCAAGACATTACAATAAAAAAAGACAGTTGAAAAAAGTTATAAAATAAAAAATATTTTTGTAAGTAGTTGCGTACTTTTCATTTATTTTTGTAATTTATGTAGGTAAATTGATGTTTATTTAATTTAAAACTTATATTGTTTTTACCTTCAAGTATTTGCATGCAGTATTGAAAAGCGATATTAGCTCCGATTCGTTTATTATTCATCTCGATATTTAGCTAATATCTGCGATATCATACTCGTATTAGCTTCCATGGCCACCTAGTCGTGGGGGGAAATAATATCTCAATTACCAATGCACCTCAGGCAGATTTGTATTATCACTGCGCAGTATGATGTTACCAGTTATATTATTTGCTCTTTGTCTGCTGGAAAAATATTTTATAGCTCATAGAAATTCATGTAAATTTTATTTTTTGTGATCTTCATGAATCTGCGCATTTTAGGATTCAAAACGTTTTACTATAGGTATATGTTTGATAATTACATCAATTACTGCATGCATTCTTGAGCTTCAGAAATTCATTGAAATCCACGGTTTTTGTGGACACATCTCTATCAACCGCCATCAAAGCTTACTGGCTTTCTAATATCGTAAAATCGTATCTCTAATTTCTGCGTCATTTTTAAATATTATTTTCATTTTAAGAATGGCGTGATATGGTGTCATATTAATTAAAAGCTGACGCTGCAAAAATACTTATTGCGTTTGTGGATATTACTGTGTTCAACAAAATATACTATAGGTACATATAGTGTTTTAAACCTATGCGTGTAACGTGACACTAGCTATCCAATGAGAGCCGTGTCTCGCCTCTTATTTCAAAGTAAGAGTGATTAATTCAAATTTTAATGCACATCATAAGTAAATAGTTTTTCAATACATTCCAATTCATGTTGCAGTAATTATTGGTTTATTAAATATTCAATTATCTTTGAAATATTTTTAGTACAGTAGGCGTCACGGGAATTAACGCGAACACATACTTTTACCTTTTACGCCTATCGTTTCGATCGGAAACATTATGCATTAGTTCGCGTTAATTCCCGTGACGTAATTATATTATATTATAATCATGCAACACGATAGTTTAAAAGTTAAATATTCTATAACTCTTTGTAGGTTCTTGAAAGCATATTACGAAGGAGCTACCTGCCTACTAACTTAATTAAGTACGTTTTTCCGACATTGGTATTGATATGTAAACATTTGCATAACAAAGATGCTATAGCAAGTTGGGTAGCAAGATCGTATAGTATCTATGAGTTGATGACGTAGTTTTCGTAAATAGTGGACATTCTTTAAAAAAAATGGTATTTAAGTAAGTAGCTTACCTGACCAATACACATACTTACATTACAGATATAAGATCTTCAAACTCTCGAAAATCATATTATTAAATAAAACAAAGGAATGCTGAAAAGCAATTGTTCTATAGTGCGAGCTTTTGCTTAACATTGGTTCAAAACTTGGAGCGGGCCAATCAGAGCTCCGGACATCATAAACATATGAAACGTAAAACAATTTCGCACTATACACTCCTTTGATTGTTGATCGATCGTTTGAAGGATTATAAAAGCCATGAAAATGAAAATAGTTGGATATACAGGCAAAGAAAGAGATGGATGGAGGATTAATAAAATTGTGTAAAAGAAAGCGTGTTTGTTGAAGAAATGAGAAAGAAAGGGGTGAATTCTGAGATGACGAGTAGAGAGGAATACCTACGAGAAAGTAGACATTGCGGTGACCCCAAATAATCGAGAACAGGGCATTGACATTATACTGTGCTATACGCACCATTTAAACTGCAATGTACCGCTTTTAATAAACCTAATTACATGTTAATCTGCATCCTATACTAATTTAATTACATTCAAGTTATCTAAGTACCTAGTAACTTGCAGCTCAAATAGCAAGCAATTCTAAATATAATATTGAAAACGCAAAAGGTATTTGTTTTCCTACCTCTGTGTTATTCTCAGCATTGGAACGAATTGATTTATTTCCAGTTATAGATACGACAATTTAGTCATGTGACTTATCTCTGAAAAATAAGAAATTTTAATGCGTTGAAATTTCGCATTGTAGATATCTGAATCCAACGTAATTTTAAGCAGTCGCATTTCATTCTGATGAGATCGTTTTGGAATTTTGTGATAGACTTATGAGAATATCTTCTTTTTCTACATGACATGACCTCCACGCGTTCCCGAGATAAATTGTACTGGTGCTTGACGGGCATACGGTTAACAAAGTGATCCAATAAGGGTTCCGTATTTCATTATAAGTTACGGAACCCTAAAAAGACGGTAACTTGCAAATTATTTTCATTTCTGATAAAACCAAGAAGAGTCATACTTTATGCGAATTTTAGCTCATAAAGTGGTAAAAAGATTAACAGGTTAATAGGTTAATGACGTTACTGTTGCAGTTATTTATCTACAATTTTACACTTTTATGTAAAATATACCATAGTAATAATATTATACCGGCCTATAAACGTCCCACTACTGGGCACAGGCCTCTTTTCGCATAGAGAAGGAATGAGCATTGATCACCATTCACCACGCTTTCTCATTGCAGGGTGGCGTTTCAGATCCCAATTGTTTGAAATCCAGGTTTCCTCACGATGTTTTCTTTGCCGTTAGTAAATCTTGTCTTAGAATGATTAAGAAAGTAATTATAACTTTGAAAAAGCCTCATTGATACTTGCCTGGGTTCAAAACTGCAACCATGTGTATGCGAATCAGGTCATTGAACCGCTAGGCCACCACAACACTAAATATTATTATTATAATAATATAATCTATTTATTAATTCTTAGTAACCTGAGTTCCTTGAAGTTATGAATATGTAAAACGTCATTGCGCTTTGGAAGAGGTAAATCCCGGACTTATGATCATCCCATTTGTCGGTAAGAAGTACTATAGAACTGTTTTGACTGTTGGCTTATGCAATACCTTTCACGGATGCAGCAAAAGATTATCATCTCGTTTTATTTACAGAACATGACGTGTGTAATGTTGAGATATTTTCGATATCCTTTTGTCGTTTAAAGTTCTGATGAGTGACAAGATTGCTAGGATTGTGGGTGGTTGTGGTTCATCAATTTGCAATTAATTCTCAAAGAGAAAAACGCAGACTTTTTACCATTCCCGCAGTTATAGCTGTAATTCGATTATTAAAATCCTTTAATAAGAACTCCCTAATTGTTATTGGATTCAAACGTGATACGTGACATATTATTATCGTACAGTAATCTTAATAGAACGTATCAAAAGGAATCTCAGAAGCCGTGGTCTTTGTTCCTAAATACCTAGGTCATTTATCATCTCCGCTATCTCTATTAGTCACCTTCTACACTTCTTGTTTATGGTTCAAATTGTATTTAGAATTGGTTACAAAGTAACGTGAAATCTTTTGTTTTTTTAATTTCTGACTGAGATTTCTTTTGTTTTTAAATTTATTGTTTTATTCGGATGTTTTTAAATTATTATCCGATTGTTTTTATCTGAGTTACGATAGAGTTAAAATAGCTTTTGCTATGTGGGTCAACAACAACAGTAAACAAATAATTTTACGATCTATCGGTTGCATAACTGTCCAGCCAACAGTATAGTGGAATAGGTCAATGCAGAAATAGTTTTTCTCATATTTTCCCGCTTACGTTGTCCCATAAGCATTTCCTAGTATTATTTTCGTTGGAGAAGAAAAATTAAAAAAAAATGTTGGGATTACTTAACATTTTTTAATGTAATAAATTTAAAATTATTCTTAACTCATTCATGTCTTGCTACTTACTATATTACGTAGGTATTGCTATTAGGTACAATCAATATTAAGTAAGTTAGTTATAGGCTGGACCTAAAATGAGTAGAGACAATGAAATAAAAGAATACAGGTGCTAATATTGTCATTTTGCTGCAGTCTCACTTAGGAATGTTTCTTTATAACAAAAAAAAATACATACAGTCCAACATAGAAACTCCTTTTTGGCAGTCGGTTAAAATAATTCGCGTTACGCATTATGATTTTGATTAATAATTCTCTAGTAGGGATCTATTTAATTGGAATATGGGAAATACGTAAGCGTCCGACACATATTATTATACCTGTGACAAAAATTTGCGTTATACTTTGCCCTATAATTATGATTAATACTCGATTTTAAGTAAGTAAGATAGCGCGTATTTATAACGAGTATCTATTTATTTACGTCGAATGTTTCGTTTAAACTCGCTGCGCTAGCCTTGAACTCGAGACATGACAATTAGATAGGTACCTACGTGTTTTTTGTACAGCTTCTGTTGAGATATTCGTGACCGATTCGGCAATAGCTATTGTTGATAAAATACTGAACATTATAAATAGTGTTGCGTAGACTAGCGTCTAGGTACAATGATAGGTAAACATGATGTTGTTCAATACATTACTTAAGAATTTTGTTGGCTTTAGTTAAATTAGAAAGATCAGGATAAGGTACCTGACTCCCTGCTTGTATTTTCTATTGTCTGACTAAAAAAGCTAGAAAATATTGATCTCATCATAGTACCTAGCCCTGTATAAACATAAATCATTAATAATAATAATATAATATTTTGGGACATCCCACACACGGCCATCTGATCCCAAACTAGGCAGAGCCTGTACTATGGCAACCAGGCAACTGATAAACATACATATTTTTCTGAATACATACATATTATAGATTAATAACACCCAGAACAAATTAATGATCGTGATTATCACATAAATTTTGTCCTGAGTGGGAATTGAACCCACAACCGCCTCAGCAGTCGGAATCACTAACCATTAGACCATCAGGCCAGTCTAATTGAAAAACATTGGTAGGACTTCTTTAAAAAAACAATTTAATTTCATGTAATTAAGTGCACAAATTGAATTAAAATGTTTGTCATTACATCACCTAAAATGAAGTCGAAAATAATACCCGCTAATTAAAAAGAACGGAGCAATCAAATTGTGTATTTCCGTAATTTTCAAATCAATTTCACTATAATGTGTATTAAATGATACAGTATTAATAACGTGATTACCCATTCAATGCACATTAAATATACCTATGACATCATTATATTCTATAGCAAATTATGTACCCTTATAATGTGTTACTGCACGCAAATGCAATTGGAATCATACGCTTTTTTTTATCAAGTTTTATAATGTCAAGAATAGCTTAACTTGCTAGATAATAAATTCGAGCCCGGATCCTGGTTACAGAACTGAGTTCTTGCTTCGAGTTTACTACTTACCTCACAAAAAGAGAAGTATTTTTTTTTAATAATTCCGATGCAGCAAATTACGATTTGTTAGTATCTCAACTCAGCTCTTTTTCTCAATTAATGTATAATATTGTTACATACGGAATTGGTATTAAGTCTTCTTCTTATGCGTAGCCTTTTCCCAAGCCAGCCATGTTGGGGTCGGCTTCCAGTCTTACATGAAGCGACTGCCTATCTGACCTCCACAATCCATTTTACTGGGTAATACCGTATCCCATAGTAAGACTGGTTGTCAGAATTGTAATGATTTAACGACTGTCAAAGATCGCCGTATGACAGTCGGGACCAACGGCTTAACGTGCTTTCCGAGGCCCCTCCGTCTCGGTATGTTTACAAATGATCACCCCATCCACGGACCAACCGCGGGGAGCGGGCTTACACTTAGCCACGTGCCCCTCTATTATTAAATCTGTAACATAAAAATATTTACACATATTTGGTTCGCCACGAAGTAATTCCTGTTTTACTAATAACGTTTTATTAGCTACAAAAAATAAAATATTTGTCATATTTTCTTCCTCAAACATTTAAGCTTTACAACTAAAATAAATTACAACATTAAACCAAGCAACAGACTAAACAAACCATTCTTGATCTTCTTACAACTCGGTTTAAAACGAGCAATATTTTAACACTCAACTTGAATACTACATTTATCTGAAGCTCCTCATATTTGTTTCTCTTATCAGGAGTAAAAATCTGAAGTGTTGCAAATTTTAATAGCCACGCCTAGCGTTCCGTATCTTTAAATTATCTTGTGTGACTTGACGAAAATGCGCTTATAACGGATATGATAAGAAACTGAAACTAACAGTTGTATGCTTACACGACTGGACACCAGGCGCATCCAAGGTTCCAAACCAATTTTAAATGATAGAATTTAATAATCAACTTAACCTCTCGCGGTCCACTGCTGGACATAGGCCGCTCCCAAGTTGCTCCACAGCAGCCGCTCCTCCCAGTACATCCCAGTTATTTTCAGGTCAACGGTCCACCTAGCTGGGGGGATTAACTAATTTTAATAATAGCGGTCAGTAATTGTCGTAAATATAGGCCTGCCGCCTTTAGGCTCGAGATAGGTATTCTCTGCTTCACCGGGAGAAACTGTATACGCCTCCAGCCAGAAGCAAATTAAAACTGCCGTCGGCAAAGACAGCTAAGGGCTTTCCCTGAGGGGTTCAGACCTCGACTTAGTTCGTTGCTAACTATAAGAACAATAAACAAGCAAGGGTTGGCTGTATCAAGAAATGATTATTTAGGGAAGCCGGACAAAAGCTAACGAACGCAAATCATCACAATTGCTCACTTGTGGGTTGGAGGGTTTCTTACCGATTGTCAGTGGTGACTTGGAAACTTAAAAATCTTGGAAAACGTCAATAGTCTGCTCTAACGTTCTAATGAAACCGGATTCATTGAAGCTCTAGGCCATCACATTTCTTAATTCTAAATGATATGAATTCATAGTTAACTGAGGCCAAGGTACCCTAAAATGCAGGCTTCATTATCCAACCTAGCTTAGTTAAAAACTCGTTGGTTATTTTATCATGCATTTGACGTCAATGATAAGACAGATAAAAAAGAAACTACTTTATGTTTAGTATGATGTCATTTTTACTTGTACCATGTTGTATGTTATTAAATAATTTAAACAATATAAAAACTATCGCGAGACGTCCACGAGAACGAGATTATTTCTCGTCGAAATCAAGATGACGTGACGGGCTTGCGGTGACCTCACATGCTGTCAAAATAAATAAAGTATCGCTTCCTCGGCCCTAACCTCAGCCACAGCTTGAAGTTCCGGTGATGGCGGCAGTGGACAAACGGCGCGCCATCGATGACGGTAGTTAAATATTTTTTTCTGCGTAGGTTGGCAGTTTTTTCACGTCCATTTTTTATTTGTACTCTGAATTTTGTTTGAATCACATGCCCAATAAGGGACTGTTGCTACTTGGCGTCTAATATCTTGATCTATCGACAAATTGACGTCTTTTAATTGTAATTATTTTATTTATATCCGTTATCGGATTTATTATCTTGATTATAAAGATATTTTGTTATTTTTTCGTATCAATTCAAAAGGAGTGTAACACCAAAAAAAATGATGCGTCAACTGATTTAGTCTTACCAGTTTGTACCGGAATTTAATGATTTCATAACTGTGGAGTAGAATTTAATTGTGAAATGGTAAGTATACCTGCCGAGGAAATCCATCGATCATGAATCAAGGATTGTGTGAAAGATGATAAATGGAGAGTAAAAGAGATCTTCAAAATTTGAGGACAAATAAACAGAAAACTCAGTTTTCTGTGGATTCACACAGGAGACGTTACGGAGCTTCGGTTTTTTTTCCAAAACGAAACTTGAAATTCCTCCTGAATAAGCCACCGGTTTCGATTTTGGTATCAAAAATTATTTAATCGGCTTTTATATGCTATCTACGAACAGGTTACTACTGCATTTCGCTGCCCCGAGGGATCACCTGTAGCTTCAAAGTCCAATATTCCGATAAAACATCCAATTCACATTCCTTTATCGATAAAACCACTTCTGTTATATCCTAAGTTAGTTAGCATCCAAGGAAATATGAATATGGCTTTTTGTATGTCAACTTGGTTTTTGGTGAAATAGGTACTTGTCGAATATAAGTATCTTCCCCTTCAAGGATACTACTAAATACACTAATTTCTATATTTGTGAATTATTATAAAATGCAAATAACTCAAGACTCAAAGTAATCGTTTTCAGTAAACATTGAGTAACCATGATGTTAAATACGCTACCATTTGCTATTTACACAATATTAGCTTGTATTAAACATAAGACATGTTAGTTAACAGTTAATTCTATTTACTTAATTCTGACCGCTATCAGAATATACATATTATAAAATACATAACGACGTACAGTCAATCGCACATCCGTGGTTATATTTCCCCAAAAGAGAATCATTATTTCAAAGCAGTAAAGTTGCTTTTCTGAATTCATTGTTACGAATACCGTGGCTTTGACAGTACAGACAGATAAACATGTTTAAATTAAACCTTTGTTTCAAATGGGGCGCCTGGTGCGTCCCACAAATGCGTTGTGTTGAATATCTATAAGTTGGTACTGCCGACACGATAAGCCACGCAATGTTATTTATTTATGTATGCGGCCCTTTTGGAAGAGTCGAGAAAGTCAAACGAAATGTAAATTGAAAATTGATTGCTTAAGCCCGAGATAGGAATTGATAAACTTTCTTCACTTTCAACAACTATTCTGGGATCACATCGATTTAACACGTTATTTTATAAAGCCTTTCTGGTATCCTGACCTACAGCTGAGCCAGGTCTCTTATCAACATTTTTCCAACCTCCCCTGTTGTTAGCGACCTCTGCCCCATTGTTATGAATTGGTACTAAAACAATTAATACTATGTATAATTTAACATACAAAAACTGCCATGTATGCCACGGAACTCTACTTAACCTCAATGAGAAAAATTACACTAACACAAGAAGCAATGCTCAAACATCATTTCATTTTTAATCTTACTGAATCCTTCGAATTACACAACATAGTTGACCATGTTCAACAATTACGCTTAACAATATGCACATTTAGGTCAGTCTCTGACTCGCACGACATATGATTGAATTCAGCTTCTGCATGACCGGTGCCTCAGAATTTAAACGGGAGCATTAGAGCACTGACTTCCTGCAATATAAATAACTAAAGTGGTTTTCTTCGTGTAAGTGCCTTTGCAATTTATGATATCTGCAAAGAACCCCTTATTTGACCTGACCCCTTATTAGACTGCACGGATAGCCGAGTGGTATAGGTCACCACACTGATTACCACTGTGCGCGACGTGCTGCGGGTTCGATCCCTGCATGAGACAAGCATTTGTGTGATCCACAAATGCTTGTTCCAAGTCTGGGTGTTCTTTGTGCATGTGATTTGAATGTTTGTGAAACCCCCGCGACACAAGGATTAAATTCCTTAGTGCGGGCGTCGTTTTTTTAAAAAGAGAAAGAAAAAAAGAGAAAGAGAAGACTGTTTTAGCGTGAGTGCCTTTAGATTGAGTAACATCGTCAAGAGTCTGTTCTGACGTTCTATAAAATTCTAATAAAATGAGCAGAAAACGTAACATCAGATACAAATGCAATACATTGGTATTTGAAGGGAATCCAGTGTCTCAGCTCGTTATACCAAAGGGCAAGCGCATCCTGTCGGTGTCGACTTTATCGGCTTATTTGAAAACCTCTACAGATGAGGACGGCGAAGAGACTATACATAGTAATATTAGTAATTGGTAAGTTGAAACGTCGCTAACTGTATTTGATGTCTTATCCCGTTAATGTTTTATATACAAGTGTAAATATTTAGTCCCTTCCGAGTAGTAATGGCTAAAATTAGCGGCGAGAATCCGGCTCAGACCATTTTCTTGGATTTTCTGCATCATTTAGAAAATTCAATTCCTTATTTTTTTATGAAGTAGTTTTGTATGTTTAATATTTTTATTGCCACGTGTATAGAACTTAAATTGAATAAATACTTTTTATAATACTTATGATTTATTGAGACTATGTTATGTAAATATTTGTAACTTTGTAAACATGGTTCCAGACTGATAGCAAATAACTTTATAAGTCTTTGGAATCATCCGAGACCTTTGAACGAGTAATTAAAGATAGCGATAGCTTTAAGCAAAATCAATAAGTGACGCATTATCAATGTTTAATTAGAAACTGACCTCAAAATTTGGTTGCATAGGCCTCCCCACACAACCAGATTTTTAGTAGACGAAATCATCGTAATACAAACATTAATCAGCTTACGTCAAATTGGGAAACTCAAATACAATCTAGAAATAAACGTAAGTCTAACCTTCTCACCGATATCCATTTCAGCAAGTAAAATTGTTACCAACTAGCAGCATACCTAAATGTGAAATATTTTAGTTTTTCATGAATTCCATTTAAACAATTTGCTTAATTTTAAAATTTTACAATCCACAAAAATACTTGATAAGAAATTTGATATCAACCATATGCTAGACTTGACAGGGTCGAATAATTCAATGTTATCTAATAATTTTATTATTATCAAGTTTTTGCTACTATGGCTTTTATCCTCAGTATAGATAAGAACATCTTTGCTGCTATCAGTAGTTCGCTGTTTTTGTACCTCGATGGACTGTTTTGTTGTTGCCTGTAAAACGAATGCGAGGTTTCGGATTCCAAAATGGTCGTAAACGGTCTAGGCGCGCAGTTCCCGCGGGAGTGCCCTGTGAGGGGCTACGAAGAAGGGGGATGGAATTTACAGTGTCCAATGTCTGGTCAGTGGTCAAGACAAATGGACATAAGTCAGTGCAGTTATAGTAATTACAATCCAAACTTCAAAAGTCCATCAGTGCAGTGTTATAGGAATGCTCCCTTCGTGCCGTACAGCCATGACAATGTGTTTCCATATTATCCGACCCAGGAAGTGTACCAACAACCAGTGACTTATGTACCGCCGCTTCCGATACAGAACTTGCCTTGCCATCAACAACAACCATGGGATTATGATAACATGTGCTTTGATGTAGGTGGGCAACCTTGCCAATATACCACAGTTGTCGATTTGGAAGATTTTATGTAAGTTTTCCAGATTGTTTTGTGTCTAGTCTCTTATTATCCCTATTTTATAGTTTCAGCCATCAATCATTTTTATACGTTTTTATTACATTCGATTTCTTCTATCTTTTGCCTATTTCACGCCCAACTTTTTTGAATAACGCGTGTCCTGTTACAAAGAGGCCCAATTAGTGGCCAAAACTAGCTCTGACAAGTCGATTCAAATTCTACGTGACGAATGTGAAGTTTGCCCCGGCGTTCGTTCAACTTCTTTATTGTAAAAACATGTTTTAGATGTTTTGACAATTTGAGATTTCCTTTGTTTTACACCCAAGGCAATAAACAACCAATATAAACCCACTTCAAATTAATTATTCGCAGAAGCGCTTTACGTTGATGACGAGTAGCCTAGTAACGGTAAGCGGTAATTTCGCTTTTTCTTTACACAACGTCTCTAGTCTTAACCTAAACCTCAAATCTTCTATCGCCTACTTATATTGTTTTGACTAATCGTAAACTGAATATTTGACTTATATCTTCCGCAGTAAGGTCGAAAGTGTATTGATATAATTCATGGGCTTCTCGACAGTAATTTCATTATTATGGTGGTTGGATACATGCTAATTGTTGAAGAAATTCGTGGAAGAACGCCAAAGATGAAGATCACCTGACCAAGATGACCGCGTGATATGTTTCCACACAAATTTCCTGTTACACAGATTTCTTAGATACTAAAAACTCGTGATTTTGAACTAAAAATACTGTTAATAGCCGAAGTCACATGAATATGTTTTGCGATGCGTGGTATCACTGGTATCCCACACCATATATTATATACGAGCAATTAGAAATGTTTTTGAAATTTGAACACATAAAATTTATACATTCTTACAAATGGCAAAGTTTTCACCGTTAAAAGCTACATAATTAATTATAGGTGAATACGTAAATACATGTTGCAACTTGTATTTTAATCAATGAATCAAAACATACTATTTTTAGCTCTCATCGCTATCGGGCTAGGAAATCTTTTTGGAGGGGTAGGTATAGTGACAGTTTAGAACCATAATTCCACTTACCATCTCTTTTCACAACGGACTAATGACTTCAATCCAATGTGCTATAAATATGTTATGAAATGCACTCAATCTGCATGCAAATTCATCCAGATTTGCCATAACAGCGGGCATTGTTATAGCCTTTATATTAGCATTTACTTTATTACCGGATTATCCTCAGTACAGTATAAAGCTCGTATTTGGTACACGAATATCTAAACGTGGTCTGTAGCCACGAGCCTCTGCCCCGATAATATAGATAACGGTAACCTTTCCCCAAGTGACCCCAGCATTAAGGTATAATCAGTCTGCTTGATAACTATGATAAACACTATCACGTACTTCACCGTCTGTAGGTGGTGATACTTTCATGGTTGAATTATTTTTGCGCGATATCCTGTCGTCGGACTCGTCGGTGACTCGAAATTAATGCACTTGACAAATCTTGACGTAGATTCTTTAAACTAACAGCGGCGTCCTTTTGACTAAAACCCTGGTACTCGACTTGTAATGTTATGTATATGTGTACATACAAAAAACCCTAACAATACAACAATAAAACGACAGAAACTTCAAGTTTGGATTATGAAATACGTTGTTGTCATAGTACCTACATTCAGTCTTTCATTCCTGTCTTTCCTTGTAAATAGAGTCGTGATATTTTACGTGATCAATAATTTAATCTTTATAAATCTGACCTATAATCTAACTACAAATATATTATCGTTGCAACTGTTTAATCCACGTCATTTTATTAAAATGGCGCCCAACACGTTGCACACTTCATGTTTCCATTGAGATTAATCACTTTATAATCACATTATAATTGTTTCTAAATCAACGTACCTGATTGAGGAAAATGTTGATAATATTCTTTTTTGTTTATTTATGTTAGATTAGGTACCTATTTTTATTTTTATCCACTTCTGCGTGGTTAGATTTTGTTTTTGATTTATAGCGGAATGTTTTTATTGATGTTTGTTTATTGGTTTAATAAAGAGTCAAGGTTGAACGTAACACTGGCATCTATTCTTGTTCTTACGTACCTACCTATTGTACACTTCTCCACAATATTTAGAGACACGACATAAAACAAACTTAAAGAATATCGATATATTCACTTAAACTCCCAAGGGGCGAAGCATTTTAATGCAGAAATTATCCCTTATATATCCATGGCAACTAATCCAAATCAGAACTGTTTTTATTATAGCAATGTAAAATTATTAACAAAATTATACCTTTTTGGCCTTAACATGAAACTATATTTAAAAAGTAAAAATTATACTCGATATGGGCTCATAAAAAGCAGAACAGAGTAACGTACAGACAATCTCTTGTTTGTTGTATGTCCATAAATTTGTCCAAAACCGACAGTATTTATTTGTAAACATATCGATTCCGTATTTATTACTAAAACCTGTTTTTATTTATTTATCACGGAAATAAAAACGTAGCCTTATATTATCAAAAATTTTGTCGTTGTTATAAATTTTTTACTGCTTGATAGAAGACTTATTTCTGAATTTTAAGAAAAACCTACGATTGAGAATTAAGGCCTGTTAATATTTTTTCTCGTTTTTTGTCTTTGTTAGCTTGCCCACCACAATTTTTTTGCAGGACTGACGTTGTGTAGGACGTGTTAGACGTAGACGTTGCTCTATTACAATTAGTATTTAAGTCTCATGCTTTCTCTGTTACTCTTTGAAGTAGCGACAGATAAACATTCAAGAACATCTAATGTTAATTTACGTTTCAGTATTCGGGGGTTAGAGTCGCATGTCATGTAATATTTTTCAATCCTACAAAAAAACGATGTGGACGAGCTGCCTTATCAACATCCATTTTCATAAGATAAGTCGGTAGCTTAAATTATTTTATTCAGTATCAGATAAAGCGCAATATTGTGATCTTCAAATCGTTTTTAGTTTTTGAAGTGAAAATATGGTATTCTCCATAGATAAAGTATGCGTCACTAATTTGAACATTTTATTCAATCTTTCGTTAGTTACTGTCTTCAGCTTGGCAAACTTACCGCAGTCATACCTGGCAAAGCACTCATACCGCATCTCATTTCAAACATTAATTATAACGGGTTCCAAGTTATCAAATCTAAGTTAGTTACCAGCACAATATACAATTAAGAGGTAATCCTAATTGCCTGTGAAATGAACATCAAAGGTACAGAAATGCTTTGATGGACTCACCATTTACATAAAGTACCCCATCATTCAAAACATCAAGCTGTAAATCGTTGGGGCGCCCTTTTGATATTAGGTACGTTTAAATTTGATTTTCCAAAAATTTACTATTAATGACATGAATTAATAATTTTGAGTAAGATCATGAGCATTCAATACGTCGGAGAGCTCATTAAGTATTACTAGTACATCCTTGATCGTCATGCAACAACAAGTTAATCTGTCCGTCTTTATTTCTGCATACATATTACATTCGTCTATCGTGCGTGACTTTAGACAAATCGGTCCTGTTGTCTGTCAGACCACTGCGTCGCTGATTGCAGGACCCACGTCACAGACCCTCAATTGGTAGACGGACACGCTATTATTTTTGCAATCAGCGCCAATTGTCTGCCGCTTACGTAGTTGCACCTCTATTAAATGGTAATACGGACGGTTCTCTGAAATGTTCCACAGGCGTTTTTCGAATGCTAACACGTGTAGATCCAATAAGGCAATTTAAACCTTTTAAAACAGTGGCTCTTTCTGTCCCATTCTTCTTCTACAACACAGTAAAGATGTACCGAATTGCCTATGGGTGCTACTAAAATTTTTTGAAGGTGGTAAATGGTCGGTCAGAAATCGGGTCAGTATCCGTGTGGGCCAAATTATCGGTCCTACAAAAATTAGGTCGTGGCGGGCAAAGACCAACGAAACTTAAAGTTATTTTTAAGCCATCATCACCAAACCCTAAACCGCAGAAGAAACTTGTACAAAGTTTATCTAGTTTCGGGATTTCCATAAATTGTACTATTCAATCGTTGACTATTATTATCTCCTCTTAGCAACAATTTAAAGATCACTCAATATTATCTTATCTACAATGTTGCCACATTTCATTTCTACGTTTTTATTTGACTATTGGAAAAGAAGAATCTCATCACTCAATCACTTTAGAAATTTAGCGTAGCTCAGATACAATAACGCGAGTTTTGTATGCTTATGAAGTTAGATATCGCGTTTAATTCACGCCTCGCTCGAGTTACTTAGAAATATCTTATATCTTTAAACGAGCAATTCTTGTATATATATATATAATCTGAATCTCGGAAACGGCTCCAACGATTTTCATGAAATTCAGTATGCAGGGAGTTTCGGGGGCGTTAAATCGATCTAGCTATGATTCATTTTCAGAAAATGTCGTTTTATCCGTGTTTTTAGTAATCTTATATCTTTAAACGAACAATTCTCCATCAATACTGTTACAATTCAAAATAAACAAAATATTACATTTGAATTTGGAATCTGTCATTTTTATATGATTGTTCATTGTGTTTTCTCATTTTGGCGCCAATACATTGTACAATATTTTAAGCTATTATTAGGTACAATGAGACCTCCTCTGTTTCTGACAGCAAAAAGATCAGGCCGTCAACGTAGTATTCGTACCAAAAAGGTGGTCAAAGCAGTAAGGGAAAGAATTCGAACAAATCCTTTCCGAAAGCAAAAGATATAGCACCTAGAACCATATCGCGAATTTTAATAATTTAATTTAATTTTAAAGCTGACTTAGGACTTGCAGCCTTTAAGAGACGTACTGGTCATTTCTTAACTGATAATTTAAAAAAGCATAGGGTGGTAGAATCGAAGCAACTACTGTTTATGGACGAGATTTTTTTTACAATTGAGCAACATTTTAACGAACAAATCGACCGTCTTTATGCTCACAGCTCTAAGGAAGCTTCCCAATTAGTCGACAGAGTGCATCGTGGGCATTATCTGACTTCAGTGATGATGGTTTGGTGGGGTATTAGCAATGAAGGAGTTACTGAGCCATACTTTTGTGAAAAAGGTATCGAAACATCGGCACAGGGGTATCAAGATACCATTCTACCAGTGAAGCCTCTTAACAATACCATGTTCAATAACCAAGAATGGTCCTTCCAGCAAGACGGTCTACGCAGTCTTGGTTGGAAACGAACGTTTCGCACTTCATCAGAGCTAAAGACAGAGGTCGTCGATCTTAATCCGCTGGATTATGATTTATTGTCAGATTTAGAGAGTACGGCTTGCTCTTAACGCCATGATAATTAAGAGTCAATTTTTTATTTTAATGTTATTTGTGATATTTATCATTGCGAAGCAAAATTTGTTGGATTGTTCACCCATCAAAAGACAACGTGAGCTGGGTTTAGACTGTCGTGAGATAAGCTACAAAAAAAATAAGTATGTGTTTCTAATAAAATATTACTAATTGCACGCGTGATTTTTTATTTAAATACAGTTCATATTTTTTTATTATTATGTCGGTAAAATCGAAAAATATTATTCATACTTCCTCATTTCATCAGTATGTAGGTAGTTCGTATTTAAATATAATTTCTAAAAAACACACTACCTAAAAAAAACGAGCAAAGCTCGGTGATCCAGGTACTGTTTATTAATAACTCTTTTGCAGTTGTTTATGGCTCGTTGCCTCTATATAATCATGTGTTCAACAATTTTTCCTCAATCCATTGCACTCTGTTTGTCTACGTTATCGGTCGAAGCCGAATTATTTGGGTTTATCGTTGCCGTCTGTACATACAATACTGCTTTCTGATTTTTTTTGGTCCTCCGATATAACTGCATACATGTTTCCTTATTTAAAACGCAAGTTGATGGATTTATATATTGTTCAATAAATAATAGGTACACAATCGAAGAATAATTGCGCTGCACGGATAGCCGAGTGGTATAGGTCACCACGCTAATTACCACTGTGCGCGACGTGCTGCGGGTTCGATCCCCGCATGGGACAAGTATTTGTGTGATCCACAGATACTTGTTCCAAGTCTGGGTGTTCTTTGTGCATGTGATTTGAATGTTTGTGAAACCCCCGCGACACAAGGATTAAATTCCTTAGTGCGGGCGTCGTTTTTTTTTAACAAAAAGAAAAAAAGTAACAAAAGAATTTAGTATCTTAATATCTGAAGTACCTGACATCATGCCAATTTACTTAAATTAGATTAAAGTTATCTAGCGACGGCTTTGCAGTCATACAATAGCTATATTTATTTATTTGCTATAGTTATATGGCTATTAGTTATATTATCACGGCTAATCGCTTTAAAGCACTTAAATGATCAGACTTCTGGCGTCTAGGTAACCTTTCCGATTATAATACATATACAAGTTTCGTTGGAAAAATCATACTTAGTGATGTACTTATACATCAGAGAGGACTGATATGATCTAGTTATTTTATGTGATGTACGAAATTAGGTACAAATAGAATTTTACAACACATTGTTGGTTTTGATAATTTTTATACTAGCTTTGATCAATTTTATGATATTATTATAGTGCCATGAACACTTATAAAGGTAAATGAATATTAGTAGGTATACCTACATACGTATTTTATTTTGATATAGGTACGGGTGTAGTCAGATTGTCAATAGAAAATAATTTAATAATTGATAGATATTATATTTGAGGTAAGATATCGTAGGTATAACTCTTTTATATTTTAATGTACAGACACAAACGCAGTGTGATTTTTTATGTAGTTATTAGAAACTGCAGTATAAATCGTTTACGTCATCCGTATTTTTTGTAAGCTCAAAGTCCTTGCAATTAACATATGACTTCTTTGACTTGGTTGTGTGTTGCATCTGATATTGTTATGAATAATAATAGGCCCCACATGTTTACCTACCGAGATATTACAAAAACGATATTGTGCAATTATCGTGACGCTCAGATCATAATCTACATTATTTTTTAAAGAAAATTTAGTTTTTCTCCTAATTATAATTTTATTTTTGAGAGAAAAACAAACCTTCGAATTCGACCCCTCTGTGACAAAATAGGCTGTCGCTAGTAAACCAATGGCATGTAGATGAATTCGTTGAGATGAGAATGGAAGCCGACCAAAACATAATATGTATTAGGAAAGGCAATACAAGAAGTCCAAGATATATATTAAACTACTTAGCTGTTTCCCGCAGCTCCGCCCGCGGTCTCAATTTTTTTTTATATAATTGAGCTGTAACTTTACTATAAACCTTACGGAGCCCGAGAGCTTTCCAACGAATGCAAAACCGTGGAAATCGGTTCGTGCGTTCTGGAGTTATAGCGTCAGGAAGGAAAACCCGACTTATTTTTATATAGTAGATTAGTACAATCTTACAAAAACAAACGGCAAAATATTTTATTTAGTGTAAGCAAGAAAGAATATTTCTTTATAAACAAAGGATCCAAGAATTTCAAACGCGTTCATTTAACAAATAAATTGTGTTTAGTATGTTCTGTATTCGTTCATCAATTCTGAGCACGTACAAAGACTCAGCTCACGTCACTAGTCGAGTCAATTTAATTTAATAGGCTAGGGTTGTCCCATTCATTACTCTATATAAGATATATGGGACAATGGAACGCACTTCCAAATTCGCGACGTTTTCTATTTATTGTCAACAAAAGTCTGGCAATGCATGTTTATTTAACATCGGAAACTATTTTTGAAAACCTGAAAACTGAACACTCGATGTTCATAAAGAATTCTGATGCACTGACGCGTTCTAAAATTATTGCGCGACACGATCAACTATCGAAGTTGTAAGGCCTTAGTTAAATTAAATATTTCAAAAAGTAATTTGATGCTGTTTATGTACAGTCACGAGCATAAATATATATACATAGCAAAATTGTAAAAATTATATAGCGAGAAGTTTTTTTTGAAACTCAAAAATATACACATGATTTGAGTACTGTTATAATTTTATGTTGTTAAATGATTAAGGGCGGCTTGCACAACAAAGCTTAAATTGATTTAAGACGCACTAAACATGATTAAAATGGTTAAACATATTTAGCGTCTTGCACAACGAAAAATTTGTCGCTAAATATGTTTACGGACTTGTCAAAATTAATTACCCAAAAACTGCTATTTAGCGGTGCTAAACACGTTTAAGCCTGACAGTTTAAGGAACTGACAGTTTCTATCAAACTTTCTATGATGATAATATATTTTATAACACAAGTATGGATTTGGATTTGTTCGATAATAATATGTTTTGTGATTTGCTTTGTTTTCTGTGATGATGACGAAGATTTCTATGACGATAATATCTTTTTTAACACAAGTATGGATTCGGACTTGTTTGATAATGATATGTTTTGTGATTTGATATGTTTTTGTGATGAAGAAACTTTATCTGATAGAAATATGAGCACTAGAGAAGATAGACTCTATCAAGAATCTCAAATTAAAACAAGGAATGTTGTGGAAAGAGCATTTGGTCTATAGAAGTGAAGGTTTCTCGTGTCGTCGTTTTCTTGTCTCGTGGGATAAGTATGAATCTACATCGAGTACCAGGTATCATAGTGGCTACAGCTATGCTACATACTTTAGCTATAATTCAAAATGAAGAAGTTCCTCCAGAGGAAAATGAAATTCATTCATTGGAAATGTAAGTTTTACAACCCAACAAGGAGAGAGAACCTTACAGAGAAGAATATTTAATGGATGGTTTAATAGATAGTTCATTGAACATGCAATAAAACAATTTATGAATCATTCACTGTATTTTATATTTTTAATTAATTATAAATATAATTATAAAATTACAAAATTCTTTTTTCATTTATCATCTTATTCCAATTTATAAATGTTTGATTTGTGTTGCACTTCCATCTCTAAAATCTTTACTTGCATTTGCACTAATTCAATCTTCTCCTGTGATAAATGGAAGAAATATCACACTTCTTTTTTGCTTGAACACACATAACCTGTGAAAAGATAAGAACCGTTATTTATGTTATTGAATTTGTGTTTAAATTATATACCTAATAGCTAGTTTAGCGATAGCAAAACAACTTACCTGTGTGCCCAAAGTCTGTTTTTATGTAATGCATCATCTATAAAATATACATCCGTTACTACTGCCCAAGCATAATTATTACACTCGATAATTTTTGTGTATGGCTCCATAGCCGTAAACAGTGACAACTGTTCTTCTTTAGTAAAATTGGGAGCACTCATGTAACAAAATTTATTTTCATTTCATGGTTCAATGTGAACGTCTGTTACTTTTCTCGTGTTATTATTTTGACATTTCGTCCGTTACCCTGGTTACTAGCAAGCTATAAGGAGGTTATAAGCTTAGATGAATAACCAATGAGTTCATAATCTGAGGTTATAAGACAATGCGTTTCGTTTTATGAAAAAATATATGTATGTCGTATTAATAATCGTAACCGAAAAACGCTATACCGTGGAACGAAATGTTGAAACTGCTGTACCGACATTTAGCGACCTCATAAACATATTTAACTAAATCAAGAGGCTGTCATCGTTGTGCAAGAGGTCGCTAAATGTATTTAAGGTAAACGTGATTAAGCGGTTAATTATATTTAACTAATTTTATTTAGGAGTGATTTAAGTCAAACGTTGTGCAAGCCGCCCTAAAAGATTGAATTGATGGTGAATTCCTGTTAAATTATTGTTTTACAATTTCGTATTTATGCTCGTGACTGTACATTGTAATTAAAAACATACATGTCTCGTGTGACATCCCTAACGTGGCGCAATGTATTTTTATAAGTAGCGTCATGTAACTAACTATAATAGTGCTGACTTGACGATAGATACAATGTGCAGTACTTTATTTAAATTCATCTTTATTTTAAGTCAAGGCATTGAGTAGTTGTGTCTCTTGAGCTTGTCTTATTTATAACTTTATCCGTCAATTGGAATAGGTACCTACTTACAGTTACAAGTGTAAATACCTACCTTGAAATAAATTTCACTTGCATATAAAACATTTGAAATAAATAAGTAGATTTTAGCATTCGCGTTCCCGCGATAAAGGGTCTTCACAGACGGACCTGAGATCCTATAAGGCTCCCGTTTTCCATTTGAGATACGGAACCCTATAAACTGAATAAATCTTAGTATTTGCATAATATGTTTAACTATGTAGGTACTATAGGGAAGGTTTTTTTTAATTTAAATTACCTTATCTTGAAATCTAAATTGAATCACGTATAATTTAAAATGCGGTGTTGTACATTATACATTTTTTGATAAAACAATCTACAAGTTATACCCATTCATGAAACACCCTTAAAACATAAATACGGGCTGATCTTAAATTAAAAACACATTAAAATGTTAACGCGCGACACTCATTAAGAGCTACCTATGCAAATGGTCAAAACAAGTTTTAAAATGCATTTGTGACGCATTTCTTAAATATGATTTATTTAGAACAAGCGATAAAATGGACGACCGAAGACTAATGACAAATTAATGGGATAAAGTTAAAATTACCGAAGTTACTAGTTAGTTGTCTGGTACAGTATTGTCTTGTAACATTGTGTCAACTTTTCGTCGAGTATTTATTTTAGTTTAATTAGTGAAATTGATGGTCTGTGCCATTAGGTACCAAAATGTGTATACCAGGAGCTTCCGAAACCGTAGATGTTAGAGACAAGCTTTGCTCTATAAAAAAGAGGTAATTTGAAACATTTTATTTCACGTATTTATCATGAGCAATTTTTTTTTCTAGAAAATTCGGACCAAATTCATTTAAATTTTGTCGTGATTGGAAATGAAAAGTTTTTTTGTGGACCGCGCAGCGACCTGTTGCCGCGAATCACTACTTTATAACTATTTACAAAATCCAACGATTAAATAAATAAAAAAGATTGCTTAACCTGCACAATATATTATGTAATTACGCAATTTTAATGTTTATCTACACTAATCAGAGGAAATATATTGTGTTTGTAACGATTGAAATCTAAAACTAATGGGCTGAATTCAATAAATATTTCACCATTTGAATGCTAAGAAACAAAAATTGAGAATTGTGGGCAGAGCCGTGGGCAACAGCTAGTTCATAATAAACTTCTGCAATAGTTTTCCTAAATGCAATGCCGTATACTAGACATTGAAAGCATCAAAATTACGTAGTGCTGGTGCTGGGCAATAAGATGGAAAATACTTCTTAATGTTCATAATGCATTCCAGTGATCATTTTAAAACTTATTGTGACATACGAATGATACGATATATCTTAGATTGTGACTTCATCTGAACTTAATAGCAATGATAATGAATAAAATCCATCTCCATAATGTCATACAAATTACAAATTTGACAACACATAATAATATAGTACATTTTCGGTGTCTAATCCCATCGCTTTGCTACTGCTGGGCTTTCGCAAGTTACGTAATATCGCTGCCGTTATTCCTATGAAATTTGTGATATACGACTATGTCGATAGTTTTCGTGCCTTAGATACATCTACATGTGCTGAACACTAAGTATTTTGTCGTCAGGAACAATGAAAAACGCAAGGAGAAGTCTCGCGTCGCGGCCCGATGTCGCCGGACAAAGGAGATGCAGATCTTCGCCGAGTTAACAGCAGCGCTGCCCGCCAGGAAAGAGGATGTGGAGCAGCTGGACAAGGCCTCTGTCATGCGTCTCGCAATCTCCTACCTGAAGGTTCGAGACGTCGTCACCTTGCGTGAGTATTAATTGTCTACATTTAAAACTTTCTTACGACTGAAAACAGAACAGCAATCCCGGAGGCTTACTACCGATAGATACCGGTTCTGTTTCGAAGTTGATTTGGTTCTAGACTCAATCAGGAATTGGGTACCAATTCCTGATTGCCAATTCCTGATTGAGTCTCGTCTCGAGATCGAGTTCGAACCAAACCGAATCGAAAACCAAGATCCAGATATAACCGAGTATTATTAGCATCGTATTAGTAGCGTCAAAAATATGACTGCTTCATCATAAGTCTTTGGTTTTTTTCGTTTTTTATGGTAAAATAAGTCTTGTAACGATTTCTGACCCTTGTAATTTTTCTTAGGTTGTTTTCGATCGCGCTTAGTTACAACTCGTGCCACTGCACGATCGGGCGCTAGTGTCGGGTTCTAGAGTACAAACGTGATCTCAATTCGATTGAAAGAGAACTCGATGCAGTCGGGAGTAAGGCCCCTGGTTACGCAAGCGACCCGTTAATGACGTTCGGTTCTCTGATTGGCCTGCTCCAAGCTAACCAATCGGATAGCCAAATGAGGTAAACGCTTAGGTAGCGTAAACGTAAAACAAATTGCATTAGGCACTTAGTAAGGCCAGTATCGATAAACTATTTTGTTTGCCACAGAATAGGAAGAAGTTCACCGATTTAACGGTTATCTCCCGTAGTGGGCAAAAAAGTGGCGCATGCGTCGTTTAGAGATTTACCAGTCACCATGGAGGATGAATGCCTACGGTGCAGTGCACCTGTACCATTGGGTCGTCGCATCAACCTCAACGACTCAATCCATCTATGATGGCAGACTTTATAATTATTTCCATAAAACTTCACGTCTTGATATCCTATTATGAAGTATTTATGAAACGTCTAGTTATTTTTGTAGGGGAAATAATAATGGTTCCGAAAAATAAAATTAATCTCCAGCGATCTGTGGCCGACTATTATTCTAATTAACTAGCGTTATAATGAATTACCGACAAAAAAACCCAAACCATACCGAAAAGAAAAATGATATTTAACAAACAAATAAGAGCACGTTAATATTACATATCTCCTAAAATAAAATTGAACTTCAAACTACAAAACTAAACTTCTGAATAAAATACTGAACCTCCGACAAAATTACTAAGTTACCGACAACAGAGCTTTAGTCAAAATATTCACATTTTTACGACTTGCATTAACTATTTTAATTTCTATTGTTGGTTATAAAATATATTTTTTACCTCTCAGTATTTATGAAAATACCTAAACTGTTCGGCCCGCGCGATCGATTCGATCGATTTCGATGCTCTCAATTTCCTGAATTATTACTAAACTACTCTTGTAAGTAAAATTTTTTATAATTGGAATATCGGAAACGGTTGAAACGATTTTTATGAAATTTGGTATACCCACAGGGGTTTTCGGGTCGATATAATTTTGTCCTACTTGCCCATTGCAGATAGGTTTAAGTGTCAAATTCGACTCAGTAGGTTAGGTTAGGTTAGAACTGCGACCCCCCCGCACGAGCCGAGCGAGCGAAGCGAGCGTGCCGCGGCAGCGGCCGGCGAGTGCCAGAAGCGACTCGCTATGTTTTTACTTTTCCATTACAGATAGGTTAGGGGGTTTACAATCATTCATCTTTACTTCAACTATTTGGTTTTATACCATAAAAATGTATTATTACAAGTACATTTTAATATTTTTTATTAGTTTCTGTATAACCACTCCGAATAGTATTTTCATTATAACGTTGTAGTTAAATTAGCACCAAGTCTATGAAATGTGAAAGGTAATTTATGAATTAATAGTAGGCAAGTAAAGATAAAAATGTCAAAACATAATTTTCAGTAGAACGTAATGTAAGTTGGTAGAAAAGTTTTATAGCAATAAACAGTTATGTTTATTTTTCGAAGATTTTAGTATCTGATTCGGTCGTTTCGTCATTTTTATTCGGATGAAAGTAGTCGGAAAGTAAGTATTTTAGGCAGTAAGATTTCTGATTTTTTTGTTCGAGCTTTTATTACTACCCTTTTTGTAGAAAATTATCCCCTAGCCATTAAAACGTATCTAATTCTGCCTCAAATTACAATTAAATTACATAATCTCGATTACATGAAATTGAGTAATGTTGCAGAGAATATTAACCACACATAAAAAAACCCTTCTGTAATTGTGTGTTGTGCCTTAATAATGTTTGAGTGCTGTAAAAATGTTAGATAAATAAATAAATAAAAAACATAAAATCCTTCCAATGCAAACTCTTTTATTAATTTATTTGTTTTGAAAATTTCAATTATTGCATGAATCACCATCTTTGTGCACATTCCTATCTTCTTAAGATATCGAAATATGCCAATCGAGATAATCAGTTTTATCTTGTACACGATGCAGTTTGTAGTCCGTCGAAATAAGCTGATAGAGCTGTAAAAATGTAATGCATAAATAAATTAAGTATATTCATTGATTGCGTATCTATATCACAGAGAATTAAACTTTCCTTTCAATTAATTACATATTATTATAAAAATTTCTTCTGGCAAACGTAAAATGCCTTAATGCTGCCACAAGTTAAATACTTGAATCATTAACGCCAGGGTTGCCAAAAGTATGATAAAAAATAATTAATCATTTTTAATACAGAGTATTTTAACAGTCATTGGGTACACTTTAGTATGACCATGTAAGTAAAAAAGGAAGAACTTGACACTTGCTTTCCATATTGAGTTTTTTAGTATCAAGATTTTATAGACAAGCTAATACAATCTAAAAGATAACAAAAGTAATTAATATAATACATGTTTAATACTTTTCCTGTTCGACCAAAAAAAATCTAACCAGTTTGTATCCACGCATGACCGCAAGTTTCCGATTTATTAGTAAGCTTGACACGAGCGAGTATAGTTTTATACGACGCATTAGAAACCGCAAAGACGTCACTGTATGCACTGTCCATTTTAATTCAGTTGAATTATGCGTTTTTTTTAGCGAATAGGTACATTATCCTGCTTCGAATACGCTGATAATAACTCGCGTTTGAACAGTAGTCGCGGGTTCGAATCCTGCTTCAGGTTCAACTTTTCCTCCCTACTATTTGTATTTTATTACAAATATTCGCTCTATGGAATAATGACTCCCGCACGCTTGAATTCAATCCTCGTGTCGCGGGATGTTCAATAAACATATGTTTTACTACCTTCTGCCAGCGACTTCGTCCAAAAAAAAAATGAAAAATGTGAAAGAAATGAAAAATTGAATAAAATTTTCGCCCGTATTATCGCTTGCGCTGTAATAGAGAAAAATACCAAGTTTGTACCTGTCTGCCTACGGCTTAGCTCGTAAACAATTTTCAATTTTCCCTCAGGAACTACTTAAGGAATCGGGATAAAAGGATAAAGCCTATGTTCTTTTCCATGTCAAACGCTACATACATGCCAAATTTCATCCAAATCCGTTCAACCGTTTTTGCGTGATTGAGTAACAAACATCCAAACATCCACACTTTCACATTGATAATATTAGTAGGATGTTATTCATTTTACAACCGAACTGTGCTTTTACATCAGCAATACAAAATAAACATGGCATTTTTAGGAAAATTTTGTTTTATCTTTTATTTAATAATTTTAATTATTAAATTAAAATTTTATTTTTTAATTATTTTGTTCTTAATGCACACAATTAAACTGTACAATGGCGGACTTAATGCCTCAGTCAGCCATTCTCTACCTGTCAACCAGGGGTGGTTTAGTAGTTTGGCAGGTGCGGTAGCATTGAGTGTGGTTGTCAGAGTAGTTATTATCATTTTAGCATTATATCATATACTCTTTTTTAATTAAATCATAATGATAATACCTATTGCCATCTTGAGGGGCTCGTGGTAAAGTGATCTAAGCCGGCTTGACCGATGATATGGGTGATCATTTTTAAATTTACCATTATTCCTCTGTGCCTTGGAAAGCATGTTACGGACCAACTGCTCTCCCGACTGTCGTACGGTGATCTATGACAGTGGTTGATTCATTATAATTTATTATGACAACCAGTCTTACTTGGGGTACTGTGTTACCCAGTAAAATGGGTTTTGGAGGTCAGATAGACAATCGTTCCATGTAAAAAAGATATTCAGCTAAATCTGGAAGCTGACCCCAACAGATGATGAGTCGTTCGTCAATGAAACGTATTTTCATAAATACTCGCTTGAAATCAGATTCTATTTTAATTCCGAGCCGAGACGGATTAACGGCTACCACTCAAAATTAAAACAGTTTTGTTTACTCAACGTACAATACTCATAAACGAAAAGCTTCATCATCCAACATGTGGAAAATATGGCAGATTCCAAGTTAATTGTAGTTCGGTCACATACCTACGCGTGATTTATTTGCGTTGTAATTTTGTGCTGTGGCACATGTAATTTGTCCTGTAAAATGATGCGGCTACAATTATACGTGTAATTTTCTGTTAAACATCGTCATTTAAATATACATTACTGTATTTACGTGTAATTTGAAATGTGAATAAATATTATAATACCTACCGGCTGACAAGCAGCCCACTGCTGGACACAACTAATCCTGAAATTTCGGAAATTCGAATACCTACCTTTCATTATGAGGTTTAATGTACCTTTCAGTTAGTATAATTTTGTAATGAAACAAATGAATGTGAAATCTAGAATAAAATTTTCATTTTTAAATATCGGAGAATAGAAACACCAAATACTACCAAAATAGGTTTCAAATTTGTTTGTGAAACCTCTTTGGTTATAAGATCTATTTTAATAATGGTAAATTGGTAAAATTGATGGTGAATAGATGCTGGTTTTCTTGTAATACGAATAACAATAGCTGAGAACTACGATGGAAGTTTAAAGTTAAATTCCTTTAGAATATTTGGCAGTAATTGAGGATCCAAATTTTTTCACTAAACTGATAACGGTGTCCCCTATTTCAGTCCCTGAATCGGAGTCGGATCACCCCAAGATGCCGAGCCCTAAAAACATGGATGAGCTGTCCACGGAGCTGTCCTACATGAAGGCTTTAGACGGCTTCGTTCTGGTGCTGTCACAGCAAGGAGACATCGTTTACTGCAGCGAGAACATTGCTGATCACCTTGGAGTCTCACAGGTAAGGTTAAGTTGTAGCTTTGAAACTATATACAGCTGTAATAGCTGCTCTTCACCACACCTGGAACTGATAGCACGCCAAAGAGACTAATATGAACGATGTGGTAAATTTTGAATACAAAATAATGTTCATTAAAAAGAAAGTTAATAAGTATTGTAAAAAAGCGCGAGTAATATCGTTAGAACGGGCTATCCAAGATTTTTTTTACGCACACGAAAAGATAAACGTTTGCTACACCGTTGGATAGGTCTTTCGACGACCTTCGATATGAAACTAATATCTAAACTAATAGGTTTTAAGACTGATATCAGTCGGAATTCATTTTCTGAGGCTGTGTTCAGAAAAACAATCGAACAACTATTAACGCAGCTAGGCGTGTCAAAAAACAATACCGTCGTAGTAACAAATATATTACTCAAGTTAAATTTATAGCTGTCGTATCAGCAGTAAATAGAAATACTTAAGGAAATCAAAACCAATAAACATTTATACCATGTCAGGGTAACGAGGTGTTATCACTTATGGAACATGCGTTTATTTCTGCATGTGCATTCGGGTGTGGCATTGGTCAGGGTACTTACAGTGAGTAATAAGATACGATTGACGTATGTGGCGTAATTTTTGTGAGAATAAGTCACATAAGACTTGAAAATCAAGCACCATCTTATTTAACAACTAGCTTTTGCCCGCGGCTCCGCCCGCGGTCCCTCAATTTATTATAGTAAGAAATATTGCTCAGGGAAAATGTAGCATTTTAAGGGTGAAACATTTTGTAATTTTTCTCATTTAGATTTCCTGCGCCCCTGTCATTCTACTTTTATTTTCTCATCGGTCTAGAGACTGATGAGAAAGTCTTTTTTAAAATTAGTAGGATTTAAAGATTGCTTTCTATGTATGAATCTATAAAATCTACTTTGGCTACTTCTCTATTGGATATTGTTATGCTTTATTAAAAGAGGAATTATTTAAGAAAATAAAATGCGTAATTGTTTTTTATGTCCAGAGTAATACCTATTTAATGATTTCCCCCTGGTACATATTGTAATATGAATTACATAGATAGCAATAGTTTTGACCGTAAATAACAAAGGGCAATAACCCTTAAGTATAGTTGCAGTTCCTATTTTAATATGTATGGCAACAGGATGAAATTATTCAATGACATATATTATAATGATAAAACAGATATTTTTGTCACAGTCATAAGCATCAATATTTTAATCATTTATAACGCGAAGTGTATTTTAATTGAGGTTAATAAATTCTATACGAGACTGACAACCATTTGATCTTAACTATTATAATTTTGTTTTGGTGGTAAGGCAAGTTCACTATATTTTATTTGTAATATAGTGAACTTTATATATATAAACAAATACGTTGTGATATATCTGAAATTTAAGAGTTGTATCGCGCGCACGCAAAACGTTTCAAGTATAAAAACCATAATCTCATTTCTAATCTGAAACGACGCCCATATTACATCAACATAAATACTTATATCTTATCATTCAATACTTATCAAAAACATTCTTCAATTACTTCTAATAATTATTATTGGCTTTTAGGACACCCTCTAGTAACCACTTCAGCCTTACGTATGTGTAATCAAAACTGATTTGTTATTAGGACAAGTTGTGTCATATACATAAGGGCCATTCTTATCTGCTGGTAGCTTTAAATATTGGTAGACAATCAGTCTCAATAATGTCGATAAGTTTATATTTATTTCCCGGGATAGCATGCGCGCCACTATAAAATTGACATGGTAGGTATTTTATCGAGTCGTCTAAATATCGTTTTGTCTACAGCCCTAACATGGCTAGCTTAGGCAGTTGTCTCACCGACAACGATGAACGAGTAACGAGTAGAGCTAGAATTGGAAACGAGTTGGCGAGCCGCGGGGAGCGAGTGCGTAGTTGCGATAGTTGTGTAGCTCGGCTACAAGCGAGTGTACGAGTGAGGCGAGCGATTACTCGCGCACCGTAGAGAAATGACCGCTGGTTGCTCTCTCGGCGTGTGTTCTAATCGCTTAGCGAGTATCGCTGAGCGAGTGTTATCTTTCATAGCTCTTGTCGCTCAGCGACAAACTAGTGAAGCGAGTGCTCGCCGGCAGTGTGAACAGTCAGCGATCAACTGTTTTTATATGTGTCTCTTTTGTTTACACGGAATGTATATACGTTTATACGTTTCTTGAACGAGAAAATAGCCGATAGTTAGTCGTTTTCTCGTCGGCGGTGGGACAAGTGCCTTACGCGCGTCGTTAGAACCAGCCATTGCCATAAGCTGCTATGTTATAACCGAAGACAAAACGTTAGAACGAAGATATTTTGACGAGTTGATTCGATAAAATGTCACGACAATATTTTATCGTTACTTTTTTTAGAACTTTTGATTAGACGTTTCGCAAAGTACGGCTATACAACTGTTATAACCGCGATGGTTTGTGTTGGTATACAAATCTTTGGGATAATGTTATTTAATTGTCATAGGTGAACTTGAATGCCAGTGTTTTACATGATGTGAATTTTAATATAATTATTTAATGCTTTTAATTTTCTTGCCATAAAATTGTCTTTGAGAAATAAACAGTAGATCATAACATAAATCCAAAGAAATTCCCACATATACACATTTAAACATGTTCAAAATAAGCTTAGCAATTCGATAGACTTTTTGTGACAGATTTTTTTATGGACTAGTTCTCTCAACCACTCATTAGCATGTATTCAGTGTAATATACTGCGTGGAAGAGTTGTTTTAAATGTTTATATTCTTTAGGCATATTAATAGAATATTATGATAAAACGTAGATATTTAAATAACTAAATTCAGAATAGAATAGTATACGTAGTTGGTTTTATTCAGCGCTGTTATGTGCTTTTTGTGTGTTGGTTTAACTATAAATAAATCGCCATCATTTTGATTGAAGCGCTTAAAATCAATAGACATGGCATTAGACTAAAAGCTCCGCTGATTAAAGTCTTTTCAAATATACTGACGGAAAGTCATTTGAAGTTTACTTCTGCTATCTAAAATAGAAATTATATAATATGGGTATTTAAAAAGATAGTTTTATTTTGGCGGTATATATTTGATTAAGTTACTATTGCCCTCGAAAAAATTTGTCACTTACCTATCAGAATGTTTTGTATTCCTTCAGATTCCAGATTCCAATATTTTGGAATCCAGGTTTCCAAACGATGTTTTTCTTCACCGTTTGTCAATGATGTCTTAGAATGATTAAGAAAGTACATTTAACTTTGAAAAAGTCACATTGGTACTTGCCTGGGTTCGAACCTGCAACCATGTATGTGCTTGCGAATCCGGTCATAGAACCGTTAGGCCACCATTATGATAAAATTAATAAAACTTAAATACAAACATCAGGAAGTTCTGAATTTTCAAATAATCTATTTTAAACATAAAAGTTAATGTGTAAGACTTATTACCTTCTGTAATAATAAGTAGCAGAAATAAAAAAAAACTCCTGTGTACGCACAGATTTACTATACCTACCTACATAATATGTGATGACTAAATCCCTTAATATGCAGCATCGCCTACAAATAGAGAGTAAAAATTCCTAATCGAATAACTCATAAAGACCAAAACAAAAGCACAACAACCCAATGTCATGGTACAATAGTGTTATTTAAACTCGATAAACCTGTTTGTCGATAAAACCTTCATTTGTACGTGTCTTAGAAGCATTTAATATTTAATCCGAACGTCCATGACTAAATTAAATGACGTTTTTGTTGCGTTTCTCTCGCTGCTGTGCTTATTGGTCCCAACCCAACAAAAAACACGACCAGATTCAGGTTGAATGAATCGTATTGAAATTCTGATACATTGGACGAGGTGCGGCTGAATTTCTCAAGTTTACAATGTTTTAGTAAAAAACCATTAATGGAACAATAAATGTTGTAATAGATTATAAATATGTACATGTACTCATCACAATTTTTATTCGGATTAGCTATCTATACAAAAGTTCTTACGCCATTGAGCGATTGGCGTATCAACGTTATCACTTGTGATGCAATTGTTACCGTCTAGTTTTCAATCACCCTAGTCTTTAATTTCTGAGTAATAGAGGTTATTTTTGAAGTAGTTTGATATGTAATAACACATGGTGGAACACGCGTTCGGTAGAACGCGCGGGCGCATTTAGGTCGTCGCCACGTCCTACGTCACAAGAATGGAAACTTCTTTGCTTTACAAACCTTGGGTTACACGGGTTACGTTCTATACATAGAAATAAAATGTATCAAAATACTTTTATTTATAAATTTAATCTGCCTGTAGCTATAAATAAGAAATTGAAGAATACTTTTCAATGTTAAAATTGTTCGTAACATTTATCCTCGACCTACATGATAATGTATGAAGCTAAATACAGGCGAGGTGTTGCTTCAAACAGTAAAGTCGTTTACGTTCTTTATGAGTTTATAACCCGTATTTACCCCCCTCTTTCTGAGAGGCGGAATTTATTTCGTCCACATTAAGGCGTAAAACAAATCCTCTATTTTCATCCGCAGACTCAATATAAATCGAAATACCAATACGATTCTGATTCTAATAATTAATGAAGATGTTTTACTTAACAACGCTGAAAATTTCTAAACAGGACCTGAGAATCTAATTCAGACTCTACACGTGGCATTCTGGGTTCCAACTACTACATCAATGATTCAGTACTAACTATTTATATTTCAATTACAGTCACGAGCATAAATATGTATACACAAAGCGAAAATGTAAATGTATTTAGCGAGAAGTTTTTGTTGAAACTCAAAAATATATACATGGTTTGAGAACTGTTATAATTTTATGTGGTTAAATGATTATAAAAGTTGAATTGATGGTGAGTTCCTGTTAAATTATTGTTTTACAATTTCGCTATGTGTATACATATTTATGCTCGTGACTGTACATACTTATTCTATGTACACACATAATTAATGTAATAATACATTTGCATACAATATAAATCGATGACACAGAGGCGCCTAGATTTGTACGCATGGTGACTACTTAGTGCATTCATTCTAAGAATTGTTTTTGTGAGGAAATCAGCACTTAAATGGTTCGATGTTTTAGGTTAGAAAAACAAGTTATTTCTTGGTATTATGCTTCAGTACATTGCTAATCAAATTATCACATTATTTTGAATTTATCACGTATACGAAGGCGGTAAATCAGAATCAGATATATATTTGAAATCTCAGGCAATTTCTTTATTCTTCTGTACCGTAAAATGGGGTGAATAGAAATTATTTTGGGGGTGATAAAGACAAATTTAGGGAAGAATTCTAATTCTTATTGAGTCACATATTATTTTACATCAAAACAGCTTTCTTATAGTTCTTATAATTATAGGGTCATCATGATCATTGTTTTTAATCAGTAAAATGTAAAAGAAAAACAATTCTCCATTTAATTTTCTATTCACCCCATTTAGGTACTCGGAAGCTTAGTTGGTAGGTAATCGGATAGTAAAAATGGATATGTTGATGCTAGTAGGTAATAAGATTTCATCTCCACTAAGTGTATTTGACTATAACTCTACGATTCATTGGCAGTTGATTAAAATAGTTGTTTACTTGCCTCGTTAGGTCCTTTAATTGCAAGAAAGCTAAGGAATGTCTCTTCTACGGATAATCAGTTTACTTCGTGACTCTACTTGTTCTTAGAAGCTCGACTCATCTTCACTTTAACCTCTTCATCCGTGTGTTTTTAGTTTCATTCGTTTTTCATGATTTGCGCTGTACTCAATTATTTTTCTCATGAATCAAGCTTACATATAAACACAGATATTGTTAATCCCTCCTGCTATGCTAAAATGGTTGGATTAATTGTGGGTTCACGACGGTACCGCAATGGATGGGATATGAACACGCAATTCTATGATCGCAAGTCCGACGTACTAACCATAAGGTTACCGCCGCTTCAAAACTTTAAAAGTTAATCATGTCTTACTTTAATTTCAGATGGAGATAATGGGGCAGAGCGTGTTCGAGTTCAGCCACCCGTGCGATCACGATGAGATCCGCGATGCTTTGCGCTCGAGTAGTGCTGGGCGCCGAGATCTGCTGCTGCGCTTAAAATGTACCCTCACCAGTAAGGGTAGGAACGTGCATCTCAAATCTGCCTCCTACAAGGTGAGATATGCTCAGGGTAACAATACGTAAAGCAGATCTACTCGTAAAAAATGTACCTACGGTTTAGCCAATGGCACCAACACATTACGTCTGGATGATATTTAGGTATGCAGCACAAAAAAAACGTGATAAAACTGAAGTCAAAACAAGAATGCTAACATAGCAAATATATTTCTTCATTATAATAAAAATAATACCGGCCTATATACCTACGTCCCACTGCTGGATACAGGCGTCTTCCCATATAGAGAAGGGATGATATTAAATTTCTTCATTAAGTTACTAAAATTATTTCCCCCCCAAATAAATTCTATTCCTAATAAGTACCAGCAATCAGGACTCCATAAATATAATAATTTATTAATAACTTCTGCTTCATCAAACTTTGGCCCACCAACCAACATCAAAAAGATTCGCTAAATATCGGGCATCAAATCAATTATCACGTGTAAATCAGTTTTAAAAACCGACAAATCTGATAATATATATATAAATGATAATTATATTCTTACCGTATCACGCTGACTTTTAATTTTATTATTATCTCTAGTAAGAAAAAGTAAATACTTACAAGGAAAACACAATATAACTTATCTTAGTGCTTTTATATTACACGTGGACAATCACATATATATGTAAAACAGAAGTTTGTTTACCGTTTGTAAAAATCGCACTTCCGCAAATATATTTAATGGCGCATAACTCATGTTATAAAAACGTTGTAAACAAGTCTAGTCGCCAGTCTCTGACTAGGGTGACTTGTTTACCCAATGTAGCTTTGTAATATTAGATAAACTACGGGACCCGCCACGGCATCGCACGTGTATAATCAACCGAATCAAAATCCGCTGCGTAGTTTTAAAGATCTAAGCAGACGGGGACAGACAGCGGGAAGCGATTGTTTATATTATGTAGTGGTGTGTTGGAAAGATCTTATGAAGTTTGATTTGAAAGGTTTTGGGTTGCCATTGATCGTGGTGAAAGGATCAGCCAATCTGTGTTACCGACTAAGCTGTTCTCACAGATTGCCCAAGGTGCGCCGGGTGCGTAAAATGAGATAGTAGGTACACGCTCGGGGAGGCTCCTTTCTTGCAACCCATTTGAACGGTTATATGCGTATGCGTATTTGAACGGTTGTACACATAATGGAATATGATTTTCAACAAGCTACATTAATTACAAGCATTAAAACACGACTGATCTGCGATTTTTTTTTATTTTACAGATTTCTCATTCTTGTATGTCATAACTAGGGATGTTATGGATATATAATTTCGGATCCGGATATGGATATGGATATTGGTAAAAAATAATATCGGTTTCGGTTACGGTTATGGATATTAGATTATTTCGGATTATCCGATAGTTTCGGTTACAGATATAATTTTTTTAAGGAACTGTAAAATGAAATACAAATTAGGGATATAATTTCGGATCCGGATATGGATATGGATATTGGTAAAAAATAATATCGGTTTCGGTTACGGTTATGGATATTAAATTATTTCGGATATCCGATAGTTTCGGTTACGGATATGGATATCCATAACAACACTAGTCATAACATACAAAAGTATTTTTGTAAGTCATTTGTAAAACCAATTAGGTACGCCCAGTTAGGTACGTAGGTGATACCCAATGCGATGGGTTTTTTTTATCTTAAAAAAAAAAACGACGCCCGCACTAAGGAATTTAATCCTTGTGTAGCGGGGTTTCACAAACATTCAAATCACATGCACAAAGAACACCCATCCAGGGATCGAACCCGCAGGCGGTTTTTATGTTACTTTAATGTAGAACACCGAAATTCATCCATTTTTTATTTTAATTACTCAGTGTTACTTTTTGTCGTTATGTATTGATCTCATCTAAGGCCCAGTTTTTTTATCCCTGGTTAATTCAACCAATGGTTAAATATGCTAACTAATGGCTTCAAACTTGGGTAGAACGCGTTTATTCATCAATTTTTATTCTAACAAATGGTTAATTAATTAACACTCCAACTTATTTGACCATTTGATAGATAAATAATTGATGAAAAAACGCGTTTGGAAACCATTAGTAGTTATCATATTTAATCATTGGTTGAGATAACTCGGGATCAAAAAACTGGGCCTAAGGAACACACATACCTAAAAAGATATACACAAAAGCCTCGTCCGCAGTAGAATAAAAAACTTATTCAATTATTTACTTATAATTACAGAATATACAAATTATTTTTAGTGAACTCACTTGGGCAATAAAACAATCATTAATATGTTTTGCAGAATGTTGTGTAATATAACTTAATAGGTTCCTCAGAACTAGTTAATGCGGGATATTCAATAATAGACCTTGGACTATGGACTGTATAACGTTTACATTAGTTATTATTATTACATCTAGTTTGCTGTCCCGCTGCATTGTTAAACCCAACCTCTTGTTCCTTCTTCGATCCCGGTCCCTCACTTCTTCTTGCCATATTCCCTAAGAATGCATCTAGTTCGTCCCACCGTCTCTCGTGGGCCGCGGGCCTGTTTAGGTTTAGCACGCACTACGGACTTTATTTGTTGCGATTTTTATTTATCCGCAATGCGTGGAGTTCGATACCGCTTCTAGTTTTCTCTTAGTCTTTAGTTATACAGCCACACGTGTCTACGTCATCTCGTCAACGCAGCCATCGCTGAAACCCAACGCTGGGGTCCCGAATCTCAGCATATGCTGAGCGATGACCGTTTCGCACAGATGTGACGCTTTTTTTTCAACATTTTTTTAAAGGACTTGTTATTTAATCCCTTTTTATTTTATTTGCGTCGCAAGTGACGCGAATAAATGCTTTTTCTTTCTTTCCTTTCTTTCTATCATTATGATTTTCACGGAAAGGGAAGTGATACAGAAATTAACGCAAACTTTGACCTTTTTAAGGCTTGTAGACCGTTTTGACCGATAGTTTAAAAGTTATAATAATTATTTATTTAAAACCACTAGTCGTAATGTAACTTGTTAATTATGTTACTTTTCCGGTAAACTAAGATTAACATTCAAGGTCGGATAAAAAATAAGTAACAATACTCTCCCAAGACAACAATTTTTTATTGGTTTCCTCGAATGATAAGTATTGACAACTGAAAGTTATTGATAGTAATATCTGTCACCTGATCTGATAATGTGAAACGAGTTCTTAAATCATTAATCCTGATTCTGTGGGAAAGAAAATTATAGGAAAAGTGAACCAAAGCGCTCATTAGACCACGTGATATTGAAGATTGTTTGAGATGAAACATAAACGAACAGAAGGGCCACCAGGAGGTGACCCTGCAGCTTAAATTATGTCTACACATGCCTACGCGTGGAGTAATCAGAGTAAAACGGTGATTGAGTTCGACGACAATAACTGTTCGTCAGATTCTTATTTTTTTTTATATAAATGTGGACAACACCACATACATTGCTCCGAATCCAAAGTAGCTAAATCACTTGTGTTATGGAATCAGAGACAACGAAGGTACCACAAACACCCAGTCCCGAGACAATGTAGAAAAGTGTTTTTCTACATACCCGTCAGGGGATCGAACCCGGGACCTCAGAGCTGGCGACACCTTGAAAACCGGTGTGTAAGCCACTCGACAACGGAGGTCGTCAAACAACAACGATATGTTTGCGTGCGACATTCAGCACGGTGTGATAGCGCGAAGAACTAGTCAAAATTGTAAATAAGCCAATTAGAACTCTTTCAAAAGGTAGGGGAAATATATTTCATCATCAATTGAAAAAACAAGCATCAGTGTCTCACATGTTATATGCACGACGCACGTATACACTGGAAACGAAAGCACATATTTTATAAAAAAAAACTGCGTATTTAGTACGTAAATTCCTATGAATACACAATAATTTATAATTAAAGATGTGGCATAGTATGTTATTTATTTATTACGCAGCAAAATACTTCTAATAGTACAGGATTTGGCATATTTTATTACAATTCATGAACAATGAATCAGCGTTGAAAGTTCAATGTACGAAAAACTATTTACGTATTTGTTATTAGACCGACGATGCGTAATCAGGCAAATCGCTGGGTCTTAGAACTCTAGAAATACTGAGTATTCGTGTAATAAACCTAAATAATTAATCCTTACTATACATACGAAAATAATTCCGTCTGTCCGTGTGTTTCGCAGTCACGCCTAAACTACTGAAACGATTAGAATGAAATTTGGTACAGAGATAGTTTAGACTCGGAAAGAACATAGGCTACTGTTTGCCGCGATAACCGAAACCGACACGGGCGGAGTCGCCGGCTACAGCTAGTTACACATAAATGTCAAAGAGAACCGACTCCAAACTAGGTACTCAATTTCAATTAACAATGAATGTCGTTGGTCAAAAATTCAAATTATATAATATAAATCGGTTTTGATGATATTATGTGGGACCAGCTCTGAGGTATCCCATCGATGACATTTTTTTAAATCGAACATAATCGTAACAAACTTAATACACAATAAACATAATCGAATTGAGAAACTATTCCTTTTGAAGAAATAAGCAGAGCCTTTGTACAATAATTGTACAAAGGCTCTGACAACAATTATTGTTGTCTTATATATTGTTTAACTATTATGTACAAAAATTCTTAAATTTTTATAAATAAAAATAAGTCATAACTGCCTCCAGTGTTATTTAATGAAATGAACACATTTTAGTAAAATTGTTGTAACAGTATTAGGAGATGTCTCAGATGTCTAGTTAAACATATTTGTCTATGTGTCTACGGCTTAACAATATTATTCTTTCGTTCTGCCATGCTACCAGAGTTATAATAAACAAGTACATAATATTGTAATGTAATCATAATAATCTAATGTGTAAACTAGTTTTGGTACTTTCTGCAATATTTAAGGTTTTCCTGTCTTTACTTTTTATTTTGAATTGTGTACTTAATGCGGAAAAAGAAACTGTATATACCACGGTATTTTTGTATGTATTACTTAAGTAAATACCTTAAATTCCGCCATGTTTAATCCTAATATTGTGAGAACTTATTAATTAACAAATGCAACTCCCAAGCGAGTTAGAAACGGTTTTAAAGAATATTTTTATTATTAAAAATTAAAGTGAAATGTGTTCACCTTATTGCCCAAGATTTACGGATTAACTTTCTATCGATCACAGAATTATAAAATAAACCATCTATTTACAAAATATCTTTGACATCAACTATACTTCTAGTCTAAACTTTTTTTTTAAGAATACGACGCCCGCACTAAGGAATTTAATCCTTGTGTCGCGGGGTTTTCACAAACATTCAAATCACATGCACAAAGAACACCCAGACTTGGAACAAGCATTTGTGGATCACACAAATACTTGTCCCATGCGGGGATCGAACCCGCAGCACGTCGCGCACAGTAGTAATTAACATGGTGACCTATACCACTTGGCTATCACTCAATGTTACTGAATGTTAGTTAGTGTTCACTGAATGTTACTTATCAGCAACCTCGAGCCGTATACTTATTACAGAATCAAATACTTAGGGCCTATTTCACCAACGTAGGATAACTTTTATTCGACGAATAAAATTGACGTTTGACAGTTTTTGTATGCAATAACTGTCAAAATTTCAAAATTATTCCTCGAATAAAGATATCTGACGATGGTGAAATAGGCCCTTAGTATTTGATTCTGTAATAAGTAAGGTATTAAATTAATAAATTTCATTAAAACAAAGAAATACTCCGGTTTTGTAGTAGCAAGGTTAACATTACAGGTCTTTCTTTAAAATGTAAACTGTCATTAAGAGAATGTTTTAATTTGTTCATAGTGTAATGCTGGGCTCGGTGGTATGGAAATGAAAGATGATTACACAAGTCGTATTATGTATATTATAAAAGTAATCCGCTACATTATTTACTACGCCAAGCGCGTTACTCGCTACAATAGTAAAAAATATTTAAGTTAAAGTTCTAAATTTAAGGTTGTATACTTCATAAACCAAGGTGTTATTCACAAATGGTCGCCCATCCATGGGCCAACTGATGGTGACATAACCAATATTATCCGTAACCATCTAACCATATACTCAGCCAGACCAATGACAATGACCAATGATAAAGTCGGCCAAGTTCGAGTCGGACTGGCGCACGAAGGGTTCCGTGCACCATTATCTAACTAACACAGTCATAAAAAAAACACGTTTGTTGTATGGGAGTCCCTCTTAAATATTTATCTTTTTATTAAATAGCGTCTAATTGTTGCCGTTATCAATATCAAGCAAAATAAAATTACGTTTATTGTATGAGCCTCATTAAATATTTATTTATTCTGTTTTTTAGTATAATGATACATTGTCAAATAGTGCAACAGAAATAAATCATAATTATATGAAAATTTCAACTAACTATCACGGTGCCTGGGGAAAGACGGACGGAAAGTGGAGTCTTAGTTAAAGGGTCCCGTTTTACCCTTAGAGTACGGAACCTTAAAAAATAACCCCTTCCTCTGGCGCAGTCTAATAACAACAAAAACATTTTTATGTACAGGTGATTCACATTACCGGCCACATGCTGATGCCTCAAGAGAACACTGAGCGCAACAACAATGATGAGAAGAAACAAGATCCGGACGACAAGAAGTTGCCCACTAAGAACGGGACCCTTGTAGCCGTGGGCAGACCAATCCCCCACCCGTCCAACATCGAGATACCCCTCGACAGCAAGACTTTCCTGTCAAAGCATAGTCTCGATATGAAGTTTACCTATGTCGATGAAGCGTAAGTACTTTTATCTATATAAATAAAAATCTCGTGTCACAGTGTTTGTTATCGAACTCATTTAAGACGACTTCACAGATTTCTGTCTGAGCGTAGCTATTTTTTATACCCCTAGGTGATTAGGGTTTTGGCCCTCTCCAGATTTGTTTTTTAATATGAAAAATAAAATAAATATTTTCAAATAACTCTTAAGTCCCCTATATTTTAGATAACAAAAACCCTGGGGTTATAGTTGAGTACCTAAGTATAAATTGCAATAGATATTGGTTTTATGATGGACCTGTTGGTCTAGTGGTTAGTGACCATGAGTGCTAAGACGGAGGTCGTGGGTTCGATTCCCACTCAAGTATGTTTATCAGTTGTCTGGTTGCCATAGTACAGGAGATGATAATAAAATATGTCATGATAGAACTAGCTGACCCGTCAAACGCTTTTTTGCCATATACTGGAGAGAGCAGCCCTTATCACGATGGGTATAAAATAGCCTACGACTTATTCTCATACCTACCAAATAAACACAACAAAAAAAACGGTGTACCTACCTAGTCGATTTCCGAGGAGATCTATAGCAAACAGTGTGACAAGAGGTTTTTATATACCTTAAAAATGAAATGAAAAACTGAATAACAACCATATAAATAGCTGGAAATTGCTAAGAAATATAATTAAAATATTAACAACTGTAATATCCGTACAAAGAAAGATACAGTGTTGATCTTTCTTTAAAAACACTGTTAGTATTCCCGTTCAGTGAGACATCACACTTATAAAATAAAACCGCAAGGACTTTAACTGGTCAAGTTTAAATAAAATTAGATTAGTTCTAGTACAAACACACTAGTCAGGCTCAAATAGGATCAATCTAGAAAAGTGCAGGACTTGTTGACGTTGTGCTTCTCGGTTCTCCCAAGAGATGGCGCTCACACCAAACTGTTCGCCCGTATTACTTGACCGAATTTAGGTTGTGCGCTACCTTTTGTGTTGTAGTGTTTACAGCTCCGTACTGTATTCAGCCGTGTAATATCAACAAAAATATCACCTTCAAATGTATTTTGTAGGTTAAACATGATGCGATTTCGCGGTTTTGTACACAGTTCGCGATAAACTTACGTGGAATTGTTCAGTATTCGATGTTTTAAGTGAAAGTGGTGTGTGTGTGTTTTATGTGAAACCGTATGCAGTGTTTGTGTTTTAAAATAGTTTATAATTAAGGGAATTTCTGTTCTGGAATGGCGGGATTTTTGAATTTCTCACCTGTAAGTTTTTTTTTTAATAAAAGCCGACGTTTTAGATGATGATTTGTGATGTTTTTATCATGGCTTTGTCGTATGATAATGAGTTTTAATAAAGTATATCAATGGGAGTGGCGGTAGGTCATTCAAGGTTAACTATGTAGGTGTACCGGCAAGCATGACCTAAGCATGGGAATTACAGGTCATATTAGAGGTGACCTTTGAAATACAAAAAAAACATTGCTCTTATTACGCCATACAATAAAGTTAAAAGAAAAACCTATCAAACTAAATATTGGATAAAATAATAGGTATAAACAACAAACTACAAGTTAGGTATGGGTTAAATAAAATATGAAGAAAAAACTTTTTGAATCATCAAAATTATAGGAATACAAACTTTAAAACACTTGATAATTGATTTATCAGATTTCTACTCCCTTTAAGATATAACTGAACTGAGATGATAAATAATAGCATGAATTATTATTTACAGATTAATGAACACGCTCGGATTCGAAACAGACGAGCTTGTCGGCCGTTCCGTATACGAGTATCATCACGCAGCCGACACCGGCTCTTTGGTACAGCAATTCAAATCATGTAAGTAATAATTTTTAAGCATCATTAAGTAACAGCTTTAGTTTTAAAAAAAATACAATTCTTAAAACAGCGCCATCTCTCGTCACTTACAAGAAACTGATCGTCGTTGCCGTTTTGAATTGGTTTCAAGTACTGGACATAGATAGCAGCACGATGACAAAGACCATAAACACTGATGAATTTAAACAGGGATGTATTTAGGAGTTAAATTTAAGTTTATTTAGTTAATAAATTAAGTACAGGAGAAATAATAGCACACAACATATGGATAAAGTTCTACAAAGGTACGCTTATTTTTTAAATACATTCATAGTGTAGTGAAATGTACATGATACAATTAGCAATCATAAATATATAATACAAATAAATTATGAGAACTGGTAGTGCTCCTTCACACTTTTCATAAATAAAGAAATAAATAATAAGTCACGTGTGTTATGAGGCAGAGAGTTTTACAGTCTGCGTGCACAGAACGGATAGGAATAGAATCTGAAGTCGGTGCTATGAAGTTGGAATTTTAGGCTAAGCTCGCACTGTGAAAATAGACATTTCAAACGATTTATTTTTGCAGAGCGCAGTTTTAGCATATTTCTGTTGTTCACAGATTTGCGATATTTATTTCGCAACGAATTTTTATCGTTTTGCGCGCTTAGCCTTAAATAGGGTTACGAGGTCGGATGATATTTCAAGTTTAAGGTTAGAAACCTATTTAGGTATATGCTGTTTTCTGAAGTTTACGCGAATGTTGGACATTGAAATAAAACTACTTTTAAACGGGTTCTATCGCGCTTTATTTTGAGTTTAGTTCCCGACGTTTCGACGCCTTTGCAGGTGTCATGGTCACGGGCAAATAATATATGTAACGCCTTTAATTTTACTCAACTTGTTTACATAGTTTGTATAGAAATGTTAAGAAGCATCATCATATGAAATCTTTCAAAGATAACGCTTAACTAATAATACCTGTGATTTCCAAAAAATTGGTCCGGTAAGGTAGTAAGAATTAAAAACAACAAGGCACGGGTCACAAACTGATAAATTATAAGTAAAAAGCAGTTGTAAATTACGTCTTTTTACTTATTTTACAACAGGTTAAACAATATTATTTAGTAACAAAACATTACTACGTGCGTATAACAATCAAGATAATCTTAGGTCTTAGTCTGGGTTATTCAAGAGCCTTTTTAAGACCAGCAATTTTCTGCAATAACAATGTATTTTGAAGACGCAATGATCTGATCACTTGCAGCCTTTTATTACATAATAATTTAAGTCTTTTCACTTCATTTTGTAAATCATTCTCCTGCGGTCTTTCTACATTTTCTTGTGGTTTGACAGGAATATGTGATAAATCCGGTTTTTCTTCTATGTCCTCATGGCTAAATACTTGGAACGTAGACTCGTCAGTTTTCTCATCGCTTGGTTCTATATCCATACTTTTATCTGTAGTCTAGAAATTAAATTTAATAAATATTAATAATTTTTAAAATAAATGTTTCATCGTCATCACCCGTGCCTTTTCCCAAGCTATTTTGGGGTTGGCTTCCAATTTCACCGGTGTTTAGCTGAACACCGTGCTTTACAGGGAGCCACTGTCTATCTGACCTCTACAATCTATTTTACTGCGTTATACCCTAAAACCAACCTAACCACACTACACGAATTGCACCTAAGAATAAATAATGAATTAACTTATATCATTTATTGTTGGTACTACTGTTTGGATGACTCTTACCTTCACAATAGTATCCCATGGTAAGACTGGATGTCAGAATCGTAATGACCTAACAGCTGTCAAAGATCACTGTATGACAATCGGGACCAACGGTTTTACGTGCTTTCCATGGCACAGACGTGGCTTAAACATTATTATTGGTCAAACGGATACGGCTTACACTTAGCCACGAGCTACTAGTAGACATTACTGCAAAATTTAAGTTAATTGGTACTATAATCGTAATCGTAAATAATATAGTACATAAAAATATTTGATCATACTCAGTCTTAGTTTCTGAGTTACTTAGAACTCAAGTACCAGAAAGATCAAACCCAAAAAGCTTTTCTACCGTCTCAAAAAAGCTTAGTATTTTTCTTACCAAATTTGCGTGAGGTACAGGGTTCCTTTTAAGCCTTCTGTCGTTATGTGATACATTGCCAGTACTACCGGTATCAATATCCGGAACAGCATCACATCTAAGCCTTTTTTGACCTTTTTTACTAATATAAAAATTTCCATCTGAAAAATGTCTTGAACATATTCTTGTGGATTGGTTAACTTTTGTCTTCAGAATTGCTGACAACCTTGCATTATTCACAAGTTCTTTCGGCAATCTGAAAAACAAGAATTGGTTACTCACTGTATTCAAAAACTGACATCAATCGTTATTTGGAAAAGGGTTGGTACGATAAGTGAAAAATCTATCTAGACCGTAAATTAAATACTTACCTAACGAAAAGAATATACTATGACACGTACCTATACTAATATTTTATTTTTTCTCTATACGAAATAATACAAAACTACTTCTATAAAGACATCATCATTTTATTTTAAAGCTCCTGATCCTAACTAACATGGCGAAGGATTGATACGCAGTTCCTTACTTTTTAAATTAGCTTTAATTTTTGCTTCTAGCTTCTACTTTCACTCTTACATTATTCTTATTCATAAAATCTTGCGAACAGGAAAACGAACCTTTTTATTTTTAAGTTCGGCCCAGTAAACATGGCGGAGAAATGATGCCGAGTTCCTTTAGTTTGTAACTTATCGTCCAATTACCTTTAAAGTTGTTCTAACTTACCTGTGTAAGTATAGTAAACCTTTGGTCTAGGCTGGTATAGACGTCAGATCGGGTGTTGCAACCCTTAACTCCACACTGAACCATTATAGAACATAGAACATAGAAATAAATATACGTTAATAAAAGTCGTCGTATACGCCGATCGCATGACTGGATTGCCGCGGCTCGGTAGTCGGCTCGCACTCGATTCGTCGTGCCGAGCGCGCCCGAATGAAACGGCGCGGCGCGGCGCCACGCCATGTTCCTATACTGCTCACTCGAACGTTGTGATCTGCATCCGTATTCTTCTATTGATATTGTTGGTTGGTACTGTTGTCGTGTGTGATAGATTGGTTCAATTCGATTGTGAGGTGATTGTTGTCATTTTGTATGTAAAGCGCTGTTTGCAATTTCTCCCACCCCCGTTATCTGTACCTACTTAATATTATAAAACTGAAGAGTTTGTTTGTTTGTTTGGTTGAACAGGGTAATCTCAGGAGCTACTGGGCCGATTTGATAAATTATGTCAGTGTTAGATAGTCCATTTATTGAGGAAGGCTATAGGCTACTTATTGTCGCGATAAATGCTCCCACGCGGGCAAAGCCGCGAGGAAAAGCTAGAACACTAACATACTTACCTAACTATTTTTTTTATAGGAATTCAATAGTACATTTCATTGTGCGTTCGCATTTTGTTTATGAACCAATAACAATACTATAGTGCGATTCAAAGTTAATGGCGGCTGTGAAGTGACTAATGCTGCGCAGTACCTCACCCGGCGCCCCCGCTGGTACCTGAGTTTGTTACTGCGCAGCGACTCGCCTCATCTTCACATCCGCCATTAAGTTTGAATCGTACCAGACCTAGTGGAAGGAAACCGGTTGAATACGGTCGTTTAGAATTCGCTTCATACATTTCACACAGGTACCTATTTATATTGGAACAGTACGCATTTCCATTATGCTCTTGCCTCTTGAATTATTTGGCATTTTACCTGTGTCGGTCACGTGTAAATTCATGAATAAGCAAACTGTCAAACGTCCCACGTAATGTTTTCATTGATTTAAACAACCGAAACGAAAATCTTAAGCTACAGTACCTAGGTATCTATTGGTATTGTGAAATTAATGTACCACAATTAAAGATATAGTCCAGTTTAAATTCCCATCGGGACCAGTTTGACGAGATGCTTGCCCTTTTGATTGATTGTAACATTTATAACTGTTAAACCAGTTTTAAGATTGAAGTCCGATCGTATGACGAAGACTAAGTAGGTACCGAGGTACTTACTTTTATGTTGCAACAGACTGTCATTGCGGTAAATACATACGTTTATATTTGAAGCACGTGTTAGACGTAGAAGAGGAAAATGGCAGTGATGGATTGTAGAGCTACGGTTAAAATTTAGTTAGTCAACAGAACCAACATACAAAGCTCATATAAAAAGCCAGGATTCACCACCTGGTCCACAGTTATTAAAGGTGACGTCGATTTTAGACTTATTATTACCTATGTACCTAGGTGATTTTATCTAATTTTACTTCAGTTAGTATTTTCCTAAAATAATTAAGAAAGTGCCTTGGTTGATAAATTTGAAAAAATCATGCTGGTGTCTAGGTTTGAACCTTGAACAAACAAACCTCATACCTACAATCTTTAATCCACTAGTGACATACTTCATTTGTTGAGTTACTCGGGCTAAAAAAACTGGACCTTAAGTATTTTACAATGGATTATATTAATTAAAGTAGTTTTATAAACATTTAAAATTCAAGGCTAGAAGGTTATCTTATTACCGATACTATAATGATTCATTGGTTGTTACTACCTACCACATTTAATCCAAGATCCAAGAAATTTCTTGTAACATACCTACAGAAACAGCTATTTTCCCTCGCTAGCAATGACAATGACATAGATACATATAATCTATTTATAAACACCTTATTAATATATATAAACTACGTATGTATATGCTTACATCATGTTACATATTTATATCCGGCGCTTGTAAATTTTATGCGTTACGTAAATAACGCGATGTAATATATTTTTTAAGTAAATATGCGATGTTTTTAGCATGTGTTCGGCTAATATAAAAGTTATTTAGGTTGGTTCATCATGCTCGTTGACACTGAAAAAGGTCGAATTTAAATTATTTATACTTAGGCATAGTTTTATTTTCTTTTTCGCCCGCACTAAGGAATTTAATCCTTGTGTCGCGGGGGTTTCACAAACATTCAAATCAGATGCACAAATAACGCCCGGACTTGGAACAAGTAACTGTGGATCACACAAATGCTTGTCCCATGCGGGGATCGAGCCCGCAGCATGTCGCGCACATTGGTAATTAGCGTGGTGACCTATACCACTCGACTATCAGCGCAGTCAAATATGAAACATAAGTATAAGATTTGTATTTCTTTGGTAGATAAGCCAGCAACAATAGTTGACCAAGTCAATCAGATGGTCCATATACCAGAACACGCTAAAATATCACAAGTTTTGGTTGCTATTAAAAAACAAATCAGCATTTTTACGAATGGTTAAAGCTATGATATCACTATAATAGCCAACTTCTAACGTGTTGTTTTTCAGGTATCTGCTGAATCTATTTGTGTTCATCAACTTTTGTTGCTGACTGGACAAATTTCGCTTTATATAAATACCACCAGATAGTGTTAATTATTACACATAATTTACATATTCTAAAGGTCCCAATACTCGTATCCGACAGTCTAAACTTCTAAAGCAAACAAGCTAGGTGAAATAAGCTTTTGCTAACCTATGTACATTTACTTTTATTTATTACATCGAGATAACACTGAGTAGCAGTATTTTATAGGCTATAGTCTAGTGTTTGTAACAAACTAAAATACTTGTCTAGACATTCTTATTGGTACAATGTAATAAAAAATATTTAAGTCCAGAAAAACAAGTAAGATGCGATATGCAACGTTGATACTATTAATTGGTTAGAAGTAGTACCTATTCAACCTGATCCTAATCAACTTTTTGAAGCACCTATTGACCTTATTTTTTTCGCGATAAGTACTTGATTTCTAGAACAATCAGGTCTCAAAAGACAATTAACACAGCCGGTGTTTTCAGCGCCACCAACGGGTCACGGCCGTTCGTCAGTATTTGCACGGTAACAGCTGATCAATATCAATGATTAAAACGCGGCAAACACGTACCCGACATGTGAACACTGCGTGATAGATAATATACCTACCTACACCCACGTGATTAGCAAACACTTGGTCAGCAAAAAGAAGGAAATAAAAAAACAGCCCAAATAAATTCTAAAGTTTATCCAATTGAAGACTTATAAATCTTATTTCCTCCTTCAAGTGGACAATAACAAAATGAGCCTAGATAACTCCCCCTGTTAAAGACCCAGTCACATGATGTAGTTGAAATAAACGCGGTATGACGACTCGCATAACTGGATCGCTCGCCAACGTTCGTTTGTTACAAGAAGCAAAAAGATGAGCCGAAATTATCACATCACATTCTAAAAATGTATTAATTTTGAACATCGTAAATCATGATAAATTCTAGTTTTATCTGGAGTAAAATTATTACTCTTATGCAATATTATAATTAATTAACAACAACGCTGATAATAATGTTCTTAATAGAGATTTTTCGTGTTGATCACGAACCGAATGATGTCGACCTTGAACTTGCACGAGAATTGAGAAACATTTTTATATATTTTGGCGCACCGGCCAACTTTCGCGTTTTAACTTTAATGTAACACATCTAACGATAAACCTCTCACGAATACACGTGATAATTTCCAGTTGTATTTAGAATAGTTCTTAATATTTTTTTTGTAATAAACTAGATAGTCTGCTCGAAGGTGCCTGATATCGGTAACGATTTAACGAACTAAAATTAATACCGCCTTGGCTCAATTACCTACTATTGAACACGTAACCGTTTGTTAAACAATCTATTAAAACTGCAGTTACTCTGTACATGAAACATAATGACACGAACAGTGAGTAGTAGATAGAAAAACATTCGTTAAAACTGCTTCTCACACTTATGAATCCGCAAACTAATTTTAGCTACTTTTCGGCAACAACAAGCAAAAAATAATCCTGAAAATGTGTTCATACACTTCATACCGCTTCTTATTCTATTCTTTTTTGTTGCTCTTGTTGCTCACACGAGTTGGCATTCAGTGTTTTGTTAGTCAAAAACATCTCTAGAATGAAACCACCAGACCTTCGGGCATCTATGTGAGGTCGAGGCGGCGATAAAAATACCGTTTAGACGTAACGTATACGTCATGAAAACGTGCCACCGCACAATAGCGTGATAAGCAAAGAATTCGCAAACAAACGGGAATAGATTAACTTACCTTCTAAAGTTAGGTTATGTTCGTATTGCTTATGATCGAATACTGGAACGTCAATCAACTCAAGCCACCGTTAAGTCTCATGCTGTCTCTGTCACTTTAATTCAGTATTCTGGGGTTAAACTATCAAATCAATTAAAAAAGTTATTTCTTATAAAACTGAAGAAGGCACTTTTGGAACATGAATAAAAAAGCGTAGGTGCGGACGCGGTACCAAGGTGTCTTTCCTATGGAGAAGAACCGTTCATTTGTTATATATATTTATAAAAAATAAAAATCCATTATTAGTTAAATATTCACAAACTATATAACAATATTTCTAAAACAGATCTTTTTAATGGTTCAGTAAGTGACTTACTGTAAGTCCGAATTGTACTAATAAGGTTTTAGGAGGATGCTATCGGTCTTTGACTTTTCCATTATTCTTGTTAAGTATAGAATAACACAAGAGCTAAGGTTTTGCGGGAAATTCAATACAGTACTTATTTAAATTCCACAATCTATCGTTAATTTGTTTGTCATCGTTTTTAAACGTGTAACTTTTATATAAATACTTGAACCAGAATCAAACTAGATTATTTAATCGTTTTGTAAACGTCCATTCTATTACCATTTGTCCCTATCATGTTTGACATGGAGTTTTTAATATTACTGATACGTGCCTCGACCTACAAATGACGCATTATCTTAGTTGCTGTTACATCAGGGTTATTCAAATCACTGGATTCTTGCTTGACCCTTTCTACAAACACATTTCGGGTACCAATTAAAATATAGCTACATTCTAGGTATAATATAAAATATAAAGCTTGGAATCTATTTATTATTACTATATTATACTTACTTTATATTTATTATACTATAGTTGTATAATTAAATTATACAACTAGTATAAACTAACTTTATATCATATTAGTGATTAGATATACTTAATATTAAACTTGTTGTTGTAATGTTGTCAAGTAAAACAAAATTTCAAAATATTCCATCTAAAAGTTTTATTGAAGTCTGAAAAACAACGTTATCGTTCCATATGCAGATTGGTGGGATAATATTACACGAATTGAAATCACGTACCTACTGGGTACAGTGGGTATCGCCTTAGTAGTACGTAATCCAAAAAATATCAAATTGTAATCAACAGTATAGCCGCAGGATTTTTTACTTTAACAATTACGATTACGATAACACAACGATTTTGCCACGCAAGTTCATTAGGTCATTCACCTCAAAATAATTTAATTTACCTACATGCGTCAAACACAACCAAATGCTATGACGACTATAAAGGTGATGTCGATAACTAAAAATCGTTTGCCAGTGAATATGGCAATGACAATGTAAATTGCAGTCCTACAAGCTTCACAATTGAATCATCGACCCGTGAAATTGTCTCGGCATACTGAAAAGGTTTTGATGGAATTGGGTGTATTCAATTACACGACATGCACTGTAAGTTCATACGGATACCAGAATATCGTATCATAGTTTCTGATACAGGGTTCACAATCAGTAGAGTTAAAATGTTATCAAGATCCAATTCACGCCGAGCCAAATCTGCAGAATATATTTTCATTTTATTCTTATCCAGCGCTTCAACTATCCAGCCGTCGACTGCTTGTTTGGTAGTTTCTCATTTTACTTCAGCACGAGATAACAAGCAGCAACAAATTTTACGAGTGTCCAGAACTGTAGTATGTCGCCCCGGGTATATTTATGTTTGACTGGATTTTGTGTCTGTCGAATTTTACGACTGATTTCAGCTAGTTTTAGTTAGTATCTATCTCCACCAGATGAAAGCGTCGTTGTAAAATCTACTTTTCTTTTTATGTGGTCAATAACGTCCTTTGCGGTTTATTGCCAGAGGGCAGAGATCTTCCATATTTCACGCTTTAAATATAACCAAGATTTAATCAGTCAGTACTTTTTGTTATTGTTATTTCTAACCTCGTTGGTTGATGTTAAAGAAACTGTAATCTCGGCCAGTATTGTTTCTGAAACCGTTTATAGTTACGATTATTGCGGTCGGCCATTACATGGCGACAATTACAGTTCTGGAACCTTTTGCAGTTTATGCTCTGACTTCAATTACTAATATTGCTTGGATCTTGTTAGGGAGAGTATTGTGTACTGCTTTCTCCATCTAAAGTATGTTTATTAACTTTCCCGTAATTTTTCCCTTTAAAAGTTATTACATTGACCTTAATTCACTCATTTTCGTTTTCTCTCTCACCGACGCGACGTTTGAATTATCAAATTAACTCATAAACAAGTTATTTAATTGGACCATATGAAAATGTGACAGAGCTCCTAATTTTAGTAACCTAATTCTTGAAACCATAATATAATTTTTGAGGGCTAACATTGCTTTATAATATCTAGAAGCAGGTGTGGAATAGATAAACTGGTTGAATTTACTAATTTACTCTTCATCTTGTTAAGCTGTCACTTCGGGTCGGGAATTTCTAACAGTAAATGTCAGTATTAAACTTACTGTAACGCGATTTATAAGTAATGTAGTTCAGGAGTAGACCTGTATACTCTTAAAACTTAGTAACTCGTAATACAATATTGTATACTGTAATTAAAGTTCGAATTTCTGACGACTAAGCTGAGTAATGTATGTGTCTACATAGTCGTCAGACTCCTGAGGTCGTAAAGGTTGCATGGAGTTATAGCTTGGCACCGCGTCGCACAGTAAACATTGTTTATTTACGCCTGTCGTAATACTCCTGTTTTCAACGCTGAGATTCGTCGCAAACATGCCTCTTTCGTCTCAAGTTCTAATGCTGAGAATACAATAAGTATATACTTACTTTATAACTTGTTACATAATGTTACCTTTGTCACATGTTTTGCTGATTCTGTTTTAAGAGCGTCAATCATATTACTGACATTAAACAAAATTTGTTACACCGCACAAATTCTAAAAGGGCTCAGTTTGGAACCCCCGGTAAAGCACCCACATAACAATTATTATGCCATCTTAAAATTCCACTCCATGATTCATGCAAATTCAGCGCTATCATCTAAACTGTCTACGTACATCGTAGTTAAGTCGAAATAAAACGAATCAGATATGGACTAGCGGAGTTTCATGAATAATATAGAACAGAGGTACTCACTGAAATTTTCATTATTTCACTCATTCCCAGAACGTTGACTCCTGTCTCAGCTTTATTTTCCTGTTCCACTTAATGAAATGAAAGTGCTCAATGTGCTCATATTATAATTCACTGCGGGGCAAAAACATTTTAATAGCGTGAACCTCATTTATGTATACTTTTTAGTGCTTTTTAATGAGGGACTTAATCATGGACTTAGCGTGCGCTGTATTGTCCTTTATGTTGTTTTTCATTACACTTAATTGGGCAATGAAATGTTCACGTGCCTGTTTTAACACCAGCTAATAATATTACAAGAAAGTTGGTGCTAACAAATATTAAGTGTACTCATGAAAAGTATTTTTAGTTATTCTATTTCAGCAGGGGCCTTGATTTAAATTTTCAGAATGTTTAAATTTTCAGAATGGGAATAATAAGAACTGAGTGGCTTATGCCACTTAGTTTTGGTTAGCCTTTAGGTTTGGTATCCAAAGGCTTCTCAAAGCTGAAGATGATAATGATGAAATATAAAACAATATGGCATTCTGACCTATACATACTAAGCTAAATAGGACTTAACTTTATCACTGCACACTATCTTGTTTAGAGAATCTATGAGGTTTTCTAAACATTCTTACTTGCTTGCTAACAAGTTATGAGTTATCTCTCACGGAAGCAATGTATCCGACCACGCACAGGTCATGCACAATCGATAAATTTCTGTAATTAATTCATAAATATTTTTGTTTTCTCATAGATATAATATGTACATAAAGATAATGAACACGATGATAACACGCCATCAAAGTTGCCATCTGTTCGCATCACCATGCTCCTCACGTGTGAAGTCTTAAATTAGTTTCTTTGATATCGGAGGGAATAGCTGTCAGTGTTTATTGTGGTCTGCTGTAAGCAGGTAAATTATCTAGAAATAATCTAGTCTTCAAGTACGTCGTTGTAATGTTACTTCTTTTGGAGGTATGTAGTGTATTGAGCAAGAATCTTTTCTTTTCTGAGGTATCTGCGAATGTTTTAACATTGAAATAAAACTACTTTTTAAACGGATTCTATCGTGGTTTAATTTAGTTGGTTACGCGTTGAAACGTCAGAAACTAACGTCAAAATAGGCTGCGATAGAATCCGTTTAAAAATTAGTATTCTTTTCAAAGCTATATATTCATTTACTTGAGTGTTATGTTTTACGATGTTGGAGGTTATTTATTTATTTATTATTAAAAACTTTACAGGTTCTCCTTAGCTAGTAAACCTATGGTCCACAAAACTGTATTTAACAGTTTGTCCGTGTCTGTGGATTCCTATGACTTGCTTAATATTTGAACGACTTTATAAAATGTGTTATTTTGCTTGTCATTAGTACGAGTAGGGATATCAAGTATATTTTTAGTATTACTTAATTTTTATTCTTATATTTTTCCTTTCTGATGTCCACAAACAAGCTTTTTAATACATTCGGTAAACCCTGTGTCCCGTCTCCATAATAGTCACTAATCCTATGTAGGTACATCAAACTTACTATTAGCAATTTAATAACAGTGGCTATTTAATTTTGAAAGCTTTTAATCTTCGCTTCGCAGCATACAATCATTCATTTGTTTTGGCAGTAGGTCGCTAATTTTGTTTATCGGAAACCCATATTAGGATTGTTATCACCAAATGTAAGTGTTAATTGATGTCTTGTTTTAAAAATACATGGATATGATTGATGTTAAATGTCTGGTTATTTAAAAATAAGTATGCAAGCATACATCACTTGTCGATCAAATGTATTGTTGTTATTAAAGTTTCTTACTCTTTTCGTTCATCGGATATAAAGCAGTGATTTTTTTCTTTTATTCATCATTTCTCTAGTAACCTAATACTGAAAATCCCCTTTATTTTTCATTCCCTCCTCTCATTCAATTTCTTTATCTCTTTCTGTTTAAGATACTTAAGTATATTTACAATTTAAACCTATCTTCTTGTCTACAAAAAAAAAGAAAACCACAAAGTCGTATGTAAAGTACATTCAGAAGCAATTTCAGAATATAATATATTGATTACAGTACATAATTATATCAAAAGCTCTACAACCTGAAATCTATTTTAATAATCACAATCTTATCGCACATTGAACAAACGGCCACGAGATTACCACATAGCAAACCCCTGTAAATCACAGCACCATCTCATTATGCTAATAGATCTCTAAAATATCCTTGCTCATATCTACGTTAAAACTGATTCAGATAGGCAAGCGATTAGTCACATTAAGCTTCAATTTGAACCTCAAGAATATTAAAATCACGGTATGGACGACTAAGCTGTCATGTAGAGGAAAAAGTAATTAAAATATTGTTGATCCGGTTCTCCTATTGGCGACTAGGCTCAGATAGCGATCTGTTGACGAATTAAATAATGTTTCAGATTATGTTGGTAAAAACTACCTTTAATAAGTTAGGCTTTATACCTAAATTGAGTCAATAATCTGCTTCGTCGTCGCGAAGAAGAAATTTAAGGATGCAATGCAAAATATCAGAAAATAGTAACATGAAAAATAAATGAATGAAGCGTGCTTCAGGAAAATAGGTCTGTTTCATAGTTAGTCCTGTGCTGATAATAAAACCCATAATACTAACTGTGTAACTACACTAAATGTGTTTTCATAGTTAAACAAATTGAAAGCTGAAGCGATAGACAGCTATGATAGGAATTAGGATTTTAGAAGATGGAATTCCGAAGTCGCTTTGGAAAGAAACCAAAAAATTCGGTGTCTAGTGTTTTCATTACCAATAAAAAAGTATATAATATTATTTTAACTGATAATTAAATTCCCACGCAGTAAAGTGATTTTATACCGCTAAACCGAACCTTTATCCCAAATCAAGATCATCGTAAAATAACAGTGCCACTTAAGCGAATCTGCGGGTAACTGCTACTTGTACATAAAACTTTAGTATCAACACTAGGGTTACTATATCCATATAGTTAAAGCCTCTAGTCAACGGGAGTCAGTATCAGGCGAGTTCGCATTACAAGCTTCGAGTTCACTGACCACGGTCTGGTATTCGCAATTTATGGCTCCAATATGACTTTGCCTGTTCTATCCCTTTGTAACAACTTTTCCTTTTATCTTTATAAACTTATAATAAAACATTGATTGATCATTCTAGTTAAAATTTTCAGTAATTTATAGCTTATTTGGTTCGAGTATTTCAACTACTGAGAAGTTAAAAGGCCAGTTTTTACATAATAATTAGCGCCGAACTTTCTAGAAACTGTTACACGTTAAGTTATCCTTATGAATCTAACAGAAATACTTCAGGAGCTTGTTTATTGTTAATACTAGTATCAGAAGGTATTCACGGTTGTGACTAACTTCATTAGGTACATAATTGTTGCCCTAGTATACATTTGAACACGTTTTAAGTATATTTTTTATTGTTTGTTAGCTTTGAACTTGTCGCGTGACGCTAGTATTAGCAGTTCACCTCTTGATACTAACTGGGCTAAGTAAGGGTTGTTCCCCTCCAGAGTGCATTGCCATGTTTATTACAATCCCTGAACTGCTTTGTCGATTGTGATATTTAATTTTCATGTTCAATTGAACAAAATGTTTCATTTAATAATAGAATTGTTTGTGACTTTATCGCAGAACATTATAGATTCTGACAACTTATTTTACTTTCTTGTATTTAGATTCAATATGCAAAATAAGTGGTGTTTAATAGAAGAACACTTGCAACAATTTTGTCGTTAATTATATAATGCACTTACACACACTAAATGCAATAAAATTTATTCCTTTGTTTTTAAGAGCTGTTGCTAGCTGCGAACTGGCTAGTTTCCAACTATTTCGTACGTAGTTTTACATTTTAGATTTCGATTTAAGTTCTTAGTTACTTGTATTAAGTTCGTTCATAGCGTTTCTAGAGACTCTAAGATTCTGATTTAATTTACCTTTTCCAGTCATGGTTTCTTGTTAGGAATAGTTTTTGTAGTCTTGTTGTATAAAGTTTTCAATAAGAAGTCGTTATTAGGGCTTTCTTTATTTATCTTTTTTCTTGAAACAGAATTTATTACAACTAGATTTTTTCATAATCTATTATTATATATAAATCTAGTGTCACGATTTTTGTCCAGGATAAACTCCGAAACTACTGAACCGGAACTATCCGGAACTAAATTTTAATCAAATTTGCACACCGTGTGCAGTTTGATACAACTTGAAAGATAGGATAGCTTACATCACAAATATAAAAAACAAAATTGAGACCGCGGGCGGAGCAGCAAGAAACAGCTAGTAGATTTATAAATTAAAAAGTTTTCTAACGATAGTATTACACAAACGTAAGCAATACAAACATAATAAGCCTTTACAACAATCGGTGCGTCACACATGTTATAACCCATATTATCGATATATTAATCTTATCAGTGCAATAAAAACGTACGTTCAAACTGTGCAAGTAGATTAAGTATTACAAAATTTCGTTCTCGATAAGGCAATCAGCCGTTGATCTCTTGTCTGTCTGTATAAATACTATTTGTATCGCGTGACTTCTTTTGGGGTTACGTCGGCAGCTCACGCCATCCGTTTCAAGGAGCACATTCCTGACCAAATCGTTTTTGTTAACCCTCTGATGGAGTCCACTCAATATTGAAATTGGGGAATTCTCTGCCCAATAGCTTTCATTTACTGGATTGTGTTTTCTATCGCCCCAATGTTTTTATTTAAGTTGGTTGGTGGCTCGGTAAATATTCCATTTCGTTTATATGATAATTGAATTAAAATTAATTAGGAAATATTGTTTGCTTGTTTCCACAGCAGTAAAAGGTCATTTTTTTCCGTTAGGTAGATTCATTTTTTTTTCTTAGTTTTACAAACTAGAATATTTAGAATAGTTTTAGGAGTTGCCTTGTACAGATTTTTGAATTCGTTCAGAAATCCGTAATTATTAATTCTAAATTATTTATAACTTTGCAGTCTAATTAAGTTTTAATCGTTTACGCCGATATAAATAAAAGCACTTTTACCGAAAAAACTCCATTTTATGTTCTACTCTAAAGATCTGAAACAATTTTCTCTATAATATCGAATGGAATAATCGACGATAACAACTAACAAAATATAATCGCGTAAATTGATAACAAATATATCATAATCGTTTTGTATCGTCCACTTCACATTATCATTTATTTTGGCATCATGTCAGTCTTCTGCCTAGGAACCAACAGTGCCTCCAAGATTTGTTATGTTGCATACATTGATGGACAAGTATACACATACTATTAAGTTGACAGCATGTCATAAGTGCAAAAAATCGGTTCTATATTTTTTCTGCTAAAATTGTAGAAACATTCCACTGACAAACAAACCTATTTCGCAGGCACGTCACTAAAAAACGTGCGGAATCTATAAAACTATTTCGGTAGCAAATATTTTGATATAAGTGAATCGATTTTTTCTGTGCGATATGTACATTCGTTCTCTTACAGTTGCATAAATAAAATTGTTTTGTCTAGATACTCGATATAAATAGGACGTCATTGCAGAAGGTGGCGATTACAATTGGGTTAGGAGAATTATAGGTATAATCTGCTTTATCAAAAACGTAATACAATTTTTTTTTATCTATTGTCACTTGTCGATAAATATCTAATTGCGTACCTATAAATTGTTAAGTGTCATATCATATTTCATGTTATCCAAGTCACTGTAACTATGCCTTAATTTCAAAGGTATCCTTTTTTTAAAGCTACTTAATAAAATTGTAATTATAAGTATATACAATAATGTACTTTTTGACGAAAAAAATTATTCATTGTCATTATTTTATTTAAGTATAAGTTTCTCCAATCCATAGAACTCTGTACCACTCTCACTTTTACTAAGAATTGTTCGCGTGATCTGAGTTGGTCCCTTGATTAAAGCCTACTAGAGACGACCGTAGTAATTGCAGTCTATCAAATTTGAATGCCACAATCAACTAATTCCCCGGCCTCCGTCGTAAGTTATTTTAACTCAAACGTAGATTTAAATAAAATTAAGTTAAATCATGGCTCCGATGATATATTATATTGTATTATAACTAAGGAATTTGAATAATTATTATTTATAGGTCAAGTTATTTCCTGTGCCTAGAAAGCATACGATCCATAATTAAAATATTTTAATGCGCGCAGTAGGATATTAAGTGAACTATTAATCTGTAGATACTCCCATAACAGCTTCATCGAATAATATGTTTAGTTTAATATCACAAAGAGGGAATTAACGTCCCTTCAGAATAATCTTATTACGATCCTTGCCGAGTGTTGAGACTATTCATCTTTATTACGAACAGTGTATGGGAACCAAGAGTATTGAATATCGGTAGAAGTACCGTCTTTGTAGTATTGATTTGGTATGCGCCATGACATTTCGCTGACATAAATTGCAGGTGAAAAGGCCTTGCAGGCTTCGTGCCGTATTTCGTTGCTAGACCTACTTATAAAGAAGTTTATGGTTGTCATCTTATCGTAATTTTGTCACTTCGACATGTAGCCATCGAATGCTCGTATTTTGGTTAGCATTATTTATTTGGGTACGCGAATTGAATTGTATTCTCGAGATTAATTTATTTCTGCTTCAACTGTAAACAATTTCCTGTTTCGAAGTATTTTGATCAAATAAAATGCTCATAGAACCAGAAGATGTAGGTACTTAAGTACCTAAAAAAAGCAATTTTATTTTTGCTGCTTCATTCGATCTTATGTATAAACTATAAAGAAAAAGTATTTTTTCGATAACGATCTCTTCGCGCGCCCATCTGGGGCCTTATAAATCTGATTTATTGAATTACGGTTTTGGCTTCCTATTATTGGGTTCTTCTAACTTTGATAAATAGACAGGTTATTTATTATTGTCCAACTGCTGCTTGAAGGCTGATTTCACTCAATTTTAAACGCGATTGAATCAATCAGAATATATAGAAAGAAGCGTATTCCCATTGCGCCTATTATGTCTGTGATAGCATTACTTATGCCATTTACTTTGGTGCACAGTCCAAATGCTTATCAACAAATAAAGTTTTTATGGGAACCTGCGGTTTAGTACCGATTCCTAATTCTTCAGAGGGCACTCTGATTAGTAGTTAACCCTAAATTAACTTTTACTAATGCCCAAAAAGATATAAAACCTAATGCTATCATAATATACCAAGAAAATAAATATTATTTAAATAATCAAACTATTTAATCCTTATTCCTGCGTCGAACATATTCCATTACATTTTGTTTTACAAGATAAATACCATCTAAGAGTTTTTTATCTGTCTAGCTTACGCTTATATCGTATTTCCAAGAGCGATATGTATTTACTTATATAGTACATAATTGATGATAATATTAATGTTTTACGGATGCCAGGTGTTTGTTGCTTTGAAATATACACTTACATTTTATTGACCGCCAATAAAATCGTTTGATATATTAATTTCTCTTGTTATTGGCATAAATTCATTAGTTTCTCAATTAAACAGCGACGATCTAAAATTCTAATGTTTGATGGCTATGTTGCGAACTTAATTGTTACTTTATCACTATTAAAATTCGTTCGAGTACCTTTGAAGAACGCTGAGTCGCTGACAACGAAGCAAATTGTTTTCCCTTTCGATTCTCAATATCCGACGATCACGCACAATGGCCCAATCAAGAGGCTAAATGCGGAAACAGCCCCGAAAAACCAAACCATCCGACGATTAAGATCGCAACAATTTTTTCTATCCCAATATTTTTTCTTTTGCATTTGAATTTTGCTATACATTAATGAACTTATCTAGTTAGTTTCGTTTTCTACATGAGTATTGTCTTTCCAGTATTCTCAAAGGGGCAATGCGAGACCGGGCGCTACCGCTTCCTCGCCAAGACCGGCGGCTACGCCTGGGTCCAAACCCAGGCCACTGTCATCACAGACAAGCAACAGAAGCCAATCAGCGTCGTCTGCGTCAATTACGTCATCAGGTAGGTCTAGATGTAAGAAAAACGCGCCCGTTTTGATATATTTTTGTATTTTTCCATGTATATGACCTATTACAGGATATTTTGTTTTTTAAACGTTAATATGATACTGAATTTTCTCGAAAAGTTTTTTGAAATATTCAAGGTAAGTTGTTTTCTATTATTACTGTTTTATATAATAATATTATTTTATAAGCCATATTCTACGGTCTACCGCCATAAAGTTAAAACTGCGTATAGTGGACGTAATATTTGTGTGGGCAAGCAATAATTTATTCTGCGTAAACGTAGGTATATTCCTCGCAATTTCCTCATCAAAGCACTTCATTTGATTGTGTTTCCAAGTAAATTAGTTGGTTCTATTAACAAAATAGAGGTAGAGGAATGGTAGAAAATCCTATCATCCTAGAAATTCTTCTTAGAAATTCGTACAAGCTGTGTCAGGAAAAAACGTGAATGGCTATGTAAAGAGTATCTATCAATTACCTTAATGACGTTAAATAACTCATGTTTCTCATCAAGAATTTGTTCTATTACAATGAGGCTGAATTTAATAACTTATAATAATACAGTACCTTTTGTTTACGTCTTAGCTTTCTCATACATAGCTCCAATTTCCGCCACAACAATATCCTTGTCAGATAAACCGGAATCTTCACGATAAGAACGAGAGCCGATAACATAAGGAACAAAGCCTTTGATCATGCGCTTAGTATTTTCTATTTCATTACTCTGACCCACATGAAAGCTATTTCTTCCATTGTGAAGAATCCCACATTTCGATATTGGCTTATCAACCAGACCCAGCCGATCCTATTCTTATTGCGTTACGTTTCTAACAAATACTATTATTGAAAAATGTATTTTGTGTACGCGTTTATATTATGCGTGGAGTTTTGGTTTGTAGGCATTTTGCGTATTCGATGAAACGTCAAGCATTTCTTTCAAATCACAAACCGTTTGTAATACGATATAAAATCATTATAATCCACCGTTTTTGTAGTATTTTTATTTGGTATCTGATTGACTTCTTCTTGAAAAAACTATATCATTGGAATTAGATATCGGAAATACAATATCCAAACTCATAATTTTTAGATCACTAATCAATTCTAATTCTAATTGAGAATGATTTATCTATATGTTCACGCATTAGTTTCAATATTGATGCGGTATTCTGTTCATCGACGATACAAATTACGAGGTAATTTGTCAGCAAAACAAAATTGTTGTTTCATGGAAATTCCATGTTGTTTACATTCTATATTAGAAACGGAGTTCAAAGCATTTGCTCCATGTAAATTTCCTTCTTTGTAAGATGTAACATTACAGTTGGTAGAAAAAGCAATATGTTTTTAATTTGTATTGTTGTAACTAACAAACACCTGTGTTATTAGCCGCGTGTCAGGGACAACTGTTTGGCATCCATATCACATATACAATACTTGGCACACCTCTGAAACATTACATCTCCACTACTGAATTGGACAACATCTGTAAATAAATACGGAAATATAAAATTACTACGAACATTTTGCTAGTATTTACTCTCAAGTGTTCTATTGTTAATTGCTATACAAATAGATAATTCATCAAACAGTTATCAACGCTTTACAATGTACCGTCTCCTTGATCTGTGACTCGTGAAGATTGTCAATAGACGTTTATTTATATTCCCATTAAGTTGTTGTTTGAATCTTATAATTGTTTTGTTCCGAAATCAAAGTTTGATTGAACTTGAGATAACTTAGATCGGTTTGTTTTCAGCCTACTAACCACTAAGTACACAAACTTCCTTGATGGCCCAATCCACTCCGTTCTAACATTATCGAACTCATTATAAATTACGTAACACACTGCGGTAAAAATATGGTGGTGCTATTTATTCCAGGCCTTGTTATATGCCTTCTGTCGTGAAATTTACTTGTGTATATTTTATATGTGTATTTTACATGGTTTTACAACTAAAGTAGGTACAAAGCAAGTGCTTTCAACCATGTAGAAAAACCAAAAGAGAAATCACTAATAGCGAAGTCGCTATTAGTGATTTCTCTTTGCAAAGTTATTCGCTTCAAGCGACATGCGACATTGTATTAGGAATCAAAGTGTTTTATATTATCATCAAGTTTATTACCTTTCGAAAGAGATTTAATACATTCTTCAAACAGGAACAAATGTTCCTAATTTTTCAACCGATGTTAAATCTTTAATCTTGTAAAGCCGTCTAGAGAATTTCAGCGATGTGCAATTGTCCGTAAAGAAGATTTTTCCGATAGCTACCCCAGCGAGTGACTGATATTTAACTTGCGGGATTAAATCGCGACGTTTTAAATCAACATTTCCCTAAATATCTTCTTCAGATTGAAACGCTTGATCCAAGATAGTAGAAATCCAATTATTTTTACGAACGTCCACTATATCTGACAGAACATTTCATTTTGTTTTATGATCTCGTCTCTGTGTGCTATAAATTTATTTCTCGACTCAGTTCTATTTCAAACATGACAATATTCTCACCAAATGTCACCACCATTGCTAATGGCTTTCGTCCGAATATTGCGAACCTTTCCTTTTTGTTTGAGGGTCCTAAAATTCTCGACTTGCTAGCTGAATCTTACTTGGTTGGTTTCTTTTAAGTGAAATTCACGTTATGAACCTCAACCCTATAGGTACTTGAGTGCGATATTTAGATCACTATTGGAGTTACTGTCGTGCTGGCCTAGCGGTTTAAGACCGGATTCGTATAATGTAGGATGGTTGCAGGTTCGAACCCAGGCAAGTACCAAAGTGACTTTTCAAAGTTACATGAACTTTTAAAAATCTAAGACATAATTGACAAACTGTGAAGTAAAACATCATAACATTCAAAACATGAAATCTGGATTACAAAAATTGGAACCTAAAATTTCCAATCCCCAATTGTCAGCAAGCGTGGTGATCCATGCTCATTCTCTCTATTTGGAATGAGGCCTGAGCCCAGCAGTGGCAGATTTATAAAAATTACAATTTCATAGCATTTGTTTCGTGTACATCATTACATGTACATCTTTCATCAGAAATATTGTGATTGTTAGGTAAAAGCATTTGAGTATAGAAGATAAAGGCGAAGCATATCGCAATGCCATCGCTAGGCTATCTTTAAGTGCAAAAGTTCAAGGTAGAGCTGTCTTCCGACATGTTTGCAGAACTCTTGTTAGCTTTCCATTCAAACGTGATAAATAATTTGACAAAACAAACATATTATCTAATTGTATTGGTCTCAATAATATCACCATTACTTGATATGCATTCATTGCTATCATTTATTGATATAGTTTCTTCACATGTTATTTTGATCCAGTCGACCGAAACCTACATTTGATCTATTAATTATTAAGCTTCCTTAAGTAGGTATATAATGGAGGTAGCTACTTCTTCTAAATACAAAATATAGTTTGTTTTACGTTTGTATACGGTGAACGTAAACGTTGAGAGGAAAATTTAAAGAAATTAACATATTAACCTTGCCATCTCTCTACATTTTTGAAAATATTATGTATGTGCGTAAAAATCTTTCTAGTTTCAAAGTAAATAGTGATTGTCTTAATATAAATACCAGAAATAAAAATAAATTGGTAGTTCCAAAGTTTAGACTAACTAAAACGAACACCAAATCTTTTCTAGGGAATTCAATACGATTTTATAATAAACTGCCAGAAGCTATTACTAATCTGCCTGGTAACAAATTCAAAACGTGTATTAAATCAATTCTCTTGAAAAAAGCTTATTATAAAATTGGGGACTATGTTGAAGACAAAAGCGCGTGGATATTGTAACTTCTGCACATGTGGCTTCCCTGGTGGTCTTTAAATTCAGCTTGTTTATTTACACAGTTCCATCTAAGCCTGTATTTCTAGGACATGCCTTGACATTCCTGTTAGGGTTGATTTATTGACTAGGTACATATTATGGTATGTAACAATTTATTTTTTCCGTATTGTTTTTTTTACGTTATAGTTTTAATAATTTTATATAAAATTAATACTTGTGAATGCGTCAACAGCGTAAGGAACATATTGAATAGAATTGCTTTTGCTTTCTTCCGTTACTAGGATTTCATTGTTATAATTAATAAGTATCTTTTTTCATGTTCCTAGCGTTATTGATGCACATATTTCATGATCTATTGTAAACAATTTTTTTTTTTTAAAAGAGTAACTTATGGAGTTTCTTGCCGGTTCTTTTCCATAGGAATGACACTTTGGAACCGCGCACCTAGAGTCAGTAGTTTTTAAAGTTAACGTTTCTAAAGCGCCTATTTTAGGTTTACTAGAAATAAAAACATTTTGATTTTGATTTTTGAAGCTCTTAAATCCTTGATCAAGCCTAACTGAGGCAAAAAGTCTTATAAATTACCTTACTTTTTACCAAACTGTAGACGATTCTCGCTCCTTTGCGATTTTGTATATTGTTTATTTTTATAAAAATCTGTTTTCAATTAAGTATGCATGAATCCTGTTCACCTTCCTCAACACATGATATGGACATATTGTGAATAGGTCAGCCAGCATTTCTATTTATAAATAAGTCACATAATCTGTTATTTGTAGTCAACAGAGCATCTAATTACAATAATATATTCCTATCAGTTCCGAACCTGCGTATTACGTTTGTTTACATAAGTATGGCTTCATACGTGTAAGTTCCTAATTAAATTTATTATTCAAAAATTAAAACAGGATTCTTTCACATTTTCTTTTGTTCATGACTATTATAGTATCTATACTAACCTTAACTCCGTTAACATCATCTATATATTAATACGTGATGCCAAAACTTTGGACCCCTTTTTACGAAAATTGCGCGGACGTAGAAGCATAAAATTTGGCACACTTATAGTTTATGTGTAGAAGAAGTGTAGAACGCTAATATTTTTCAATAATAATGCTTATAAAGTACATTAAATCAATAAATAAAACATTACCCACACTACCATGGATTTCACACACACATGTTTGTTTTGTTTTTCATTTACTGTACTGACATTGACATAAATAAGTGGTTTAAGTTTTTATATATCCAAATACCTATAACGGCCAAGGACATTTAGCAAACGATGAAAGAGTTTTTACAAAAAACATTGTTTTCAGAGAAGTTTGCAATATGCGATAAAATATGCTCTAAATGGATAGTATTTTCCTCTTATAGCATGTTTTTTTTTTCAATAAACAGTTTTTAAATAGATATTCTTTATTAAGAAATTGGCAAATAACAGTCTTGGTTAAATTTGTGGTTATAGTAGTTTAGTTTTCTACAGTAGAACCTTAATAATGTTTGAATATTATATTTTCATAATGTATATTAAGTCGCTCACAATTTAAATTTATTATAAGGTCGAATTTCGACCATTGGGCGACCACTAGTATATATAAAGATTTAATAAATAGAATAAGCTTTACACAAAAAAGTCGATGTAAAATTTTTCTTAATTGTAACCTGTTGCGAAAGTTATTTTTTAATTTACTCGACACTATAAAATGTAAGAAAGTCTTCCAAAGAATGCAATTAACAGTGTAATTAACAATATATCTTCGTTACATCACCACCGTCCAGAATTCAGAATTTGTATTTCGTCTTTTGAAGACATTTTTACGTAGTTGAACTTCGATCGTAATTCCAATTAGTAATACAAAAAAAAAGAATAGTCAATCGTATTTATTGAGACTGGTATCCCCTAAGTTCATAAAGGCGAGGTTATAAGTGACGCGTTACATCATAATAATCCACATGTTTTTGTTAAATGAGCTAATTAAGCTATGATTTAGCAAAAATCTGTTAATATTTTTTGTCAGTTCTTTATGTGTCCATATATTATGTGTCTATTAAAATCTGACACATATTTTGTACCTTCTACGTAATCTGCTTGATCTTTGCAGTATAAACATGCGATCACAGATCAACTTACGCGTGACGGCGTGATCGATGTAAGTCTACTCCTTACTACAAATTAGTAACAACGGGTAGATAATTAATCAATGCTTCTAAAACATACTTAACCTACCTTTTAGATTAGAAATTGCGATCTAATATTTTCTGCCTCTTGCACTTAACATCCATTAATTATATATATAAAACCTAAACATACCGTTAATTAATATTATTATGTTCTCATTAATTGACTGTATTTATCACCTATATAATTAAATTGGTAAGCACTAATTAAAATTGACTTATTATTAGATATGTTTAACGAGTCCGATGGAAAATTTATCTTATCGCTGTTGAGTGCAGATGATATGAAATGTGGCATCAGCATCAGATGCGTTTGGGGTTATCGCGAACGTGGTTGCTATGCTATTATCCATGTACTATTTTCTATTCACTTATCTACTACTGATAATATAATTGTAGTGTCACAACAACAACCGTATACCTCCTACCCGTCATTTTAAGCTTTCCAATTCGAACCACTATGCTAAGCAATATTTCGTCTTTTGTTTGTTTAGGATATACTTCATCACTAAACTTACCTTTGTCAATATTATAATCTTGTTACACATGTAGAGGGATTATTTAATGTGTTTAATTATGTCAAGTTGGTTTTAGAGGTGAAGTGAAGGGTCCACCTGTTAGTACGACGTGACTTGTATGTTATGCTAAGTCATGCGAGCTTAAAGGGTAGATGCTAGATCATTGTCAATGTGAACTAGTGCTTAATGATCTGAAATTATGTCAGTTTGTCTGTTAACATTAAATTGTGGCTTGTCTGTCTTCAATGTCAATCTTCCTATTTTGATTCTTTTTGAAGTATTCTACTGCCTTGCCTTTTCCGAAGCTTTCTTGAGTTCGGGTTTTTATCTCATTAGATTCTACTGCTGTAATCATACTATAGGAACCGCAGCTATAAAGAGATATATTATTGTTTCCGTTAACGAGTACATCATTAAATCGGCAAATTACAAATCAGAGACAAGACGTCGCCATTTCTTTTCTCAGAATCCATCTCATAAAGCAGAAGGGTATTAAAACTAAACCTGTCAGTTAAATGAGATTTACAATTTAATGTTAATTCGATCGAGTAAAGTGCCTTAACGGCCCTTATCGTCGAGATCGGGTACATGGCAACACCTGGACATTCACATGACTTAATATCTTTGTGTTGCACCGCAATTTATTTTCACACCACATGTGGGTCAATGCGACAACGTAACTATATCCATTGCATACGAGACACGCCTACATTTTTTCTATAATTAGAATATAATCGTGTCTTGGTCGACGGTTAGGTCCAAGACCTAAAAGGAAAAAATACCATATTATTTTTAAGACAAGTCTGCGATCTGCGTACGCAAAACTTAATACTCAAACAAAATATAATTTGAATCTTTTAATTTTAATTTAGTTTACCTGTTCTGCCATAATAGAGAATCAACTACATCATTCCTTATTCAACCTTTATAACAAATTGTTATATTCATTTTTTTATATTTCATTGGTTGGTTGTTGGCAAACAGAGGTAAATGTTTTTTAAAAGCTACATGTTAGACGTAGCTAGTTTTGGAAATATGCCGTGATATAATAAATACAGTAAGCATATATATAGATGAATAATGAATTATGTATAAATGTATTGCTTCTCCTCAATCATTCTGATAAAAAAAAAAAGTTTACCATGGTCTTCGATCTTTGCACACTAATAGTTTATATACATACGGTATCCACTTAAATCTGTGTATTTAATACACAACACTTATCAAATATTACATCATTCTGTAATCAGAATCACTTTTGAATCACGATAGAATTTTATCGTTGGCGCCTAGATTTTATGGTCATTATATTCATGTCTAAGACAAAAAATAATTTGTGTAGGTACAGTCTATTTTAAGGACACCTATTTGTTTCAAAGAAGAAAAAGTAAAAAGTACGGGAAGGTTGTTTTCGGTGTTCATGTGAAATTTACATCGTAATACTGGTAGTATGCGGAGCTCTGCGGTCGTCGGTCGGTTTATGCAACTCGGGCGAATGCAACGCCACCTCCCACAGTCCCACCCCAGGTCATTCACCCCACCTTCCTACTACCGACTTCGTACATAGATAGGTACTGCAATTTTAGTTTCAGTTCAGCTTGAATGGGGAGCGTGGGTGTCCCGCTCTCGCCGTTTGTTCAAGCTCTTGACTGTAACTTCTCGAAATACTTTCTTTAGGCTTTTTATTTTTAGTATCTCACAAATTTTCAGTTTTACTAACTTTTCTCGATGTTTTTTATTTTGCATGAATTTTTATTTCTTTACGTAAACCCAGTAAATGTTAACTAATGTAAGACGAATGAATTGTAAATCTGTAACATGAATGAATGTGTGTGACGCCAATCACACCCTTTGTAGACCTAACGGTAATTTATTTAAGATAGATATTTAAAGGGTGCTAGATTTCGTACCTTAAACATCTCAATACTCCTTGCTTTTTATTTTGTTGCAGCGAAATCAGCTAATCGTTTTATGGTATCATTTAATTAAAGTATTGCCTCGTTGCAATTCCAATCTTCTGCTTGTATTAATAAAAGTAAATTTGAACCAGCACAAACACCCGTACAATATGCAGACCCGTATCCTGGTCGATTGGCCTAATTCAAAAATACTTTATATTGATTTTATGACAAGCATGTGTGCTTACATGCCTGTAATTTAAAATTATGTTTCAATCTTAATAATACGTTCTGACTTCTGACATAATGTAACCGGTTTTTGTTTCTATGAATCTGCGTCGCCTCATAGGTAGTACATTATTGTAGTATACAATGTATACCTATTAAATAGGAAAACACGTTTATTTTTCACACAGTCAAAGTTTATATAGGTGAAAAACACTGGCCTTTATAGATGGTTTCAGCATAAAATGGATGCACACGACACTAGATGTTTTATTAATCAGGACCGTTCGTACGCGATGCACGTGTCATTTAACCTAATATTTATTTATATTTCGATTTCCAATAAACCTCTTAACACCTGGCCACAATAAAGATATCAATATTAATAAGAAAGGTCATTGACTTTGTCGTGCGTTATACTTTCAAGACTTGTTACATAATTCGACGTAGACTGGTTTATTATTTTCAACGCGCTGAAAACTAAATGTGCTCATATGAACAAAAAATTGTCGTGGTCCTTTATAAAATTACTTAGGTTTTGTTTGTACTTAAATATTCGACTTTTTGCTCTACAAAAAATGAAGAAAACTATTTTTGTAGCAGTTCTTATCGTGATAACAGGCCACACACCTTAACCAGTTGCAACTACAGTTCCAATATTTATGACCATGACTCATATAAATGATACCGTTGTCTAGAAACGTTTGTATTGGACTCCTAACATTCTCCATCAACGTCTAGTAACGTTTTATTTTGTTTTTCCATATCGATCTATCATAAAACCTTCATAAATCTCGTCATATGAATAAATTGCCTAGTTTTTTTTGAATCATTTGATATATTTTTGACAGATTTGTGGACTGTGCTTTTGAGAGATTATTTTTTTCTCCGTTGTCAGTTTCTAGAAACCGATATCTGACGCTTCCTGTTCAGTTGGTGCATGTGATAGTAATTTATTTTTAAAGCGGACGGGGGATTACACTGGTTGATGTATCAATAATACATTAAAGAATGCAATGTTATACGTCTCTGAGTAGAATGGACGGTGCCCTCGTTGTGTCATTTTAAAATTCGAGTTGACATTCGAAATGGGAGTGGACCATTGTTCAATTAAAAAAGTTGCCGTTAGTCAATTATTTTCTCGATATCTATAGTGCAAAAAGTCAGTTCCGGTTAATTATAACTGAGCAAAAGATGAATATACAGATTAAATGTACATAATTATAATATAAGAATACCGTAGTATAGTAGCAAGGATAGTCTATCTTAATGTCTTGTTGCTATAACATTATAAGTATGTGTATTGTGCGTTTTGCATTCGCTCCGTGATGATTACAAATTACATAAGTTACAAGTACTTATGCAAATGTAAATCATTATGCATGCAGACACTTGTTCAAAGGTCTTAAACATTTTATATAATAATAAGTAGTTGTAATAGCAATTCAAGTTATGTTACTTACTTACACTTTCGTCGTAATATTCTGAACGTCAGATATCTTGGAAAGATGTAATACAAGGTGTGCAACGGCATCCGAGTCACGTAGCCCGGAGCCGTCAGAACTTGCCGAAGTAGGGGGGGAGGGGTCGACGGCCAACGTACTCCTTTGGCCCTAATTACACAATAGCTTGCAGCTCGCGAAACTTACGGCAAATATCACGAAATGCAACTAACTTATTACTCACCGACCAATTAACCACGCCATCTTAATTTCTTATGCAAAATACGCTAATCCTCCCCATTGCAGGCAAATTGTCTCCATATTCAGAAAATTGCGTCACATCGGATATTGCATAAGTTTTTGATATGAGTAAACTTGAACACAAGTTCAACTTGAACCCCGATCGCTTACCATCACGTACTTATCACTAATTTTCGAAAGTTGACTAGTCTCAAGTTGGGAACTGTAGCAAAGTGAAAACGTTTCTGGTATCACGTAGGCACATGGATTCCGAAAAATCTTATGACGAATGTAATATGGTGGACGTAAAGCTATTAGGTACTTTTATAGGCGGTGCTAACTATCAGGAAAATACAAGTTTAGTTAGTAATCTAAGTTATTTATACATCGCTGAGTTAATTTTAAATCACATAACGCAATACTGTTTCAATATGCAGTGGATAGGATAATGCACATATAAATAATTATACTACGAATATCGAACATTTTAGTTGTCAGTGCTAATAAAAAAAAATGTCAGATAATTTTTTTTTAATCTTAATTTCCGCATATTACATCAGTTGATTGCGATAGTTGTAAAATGGTGTAGTCATCGTGTTCGCGCATGCTCGTTCATTCAAATTCAGGTCCCTCGGACAGGGGACTCATAACTAAGAAATACTTGATAGAGTGCAGTGCTTGGTACTTGGATCTTTGCTAGCGCTGTGTGTTACATAGAATAAAAAGTTCCATAGTGATCGACTACGAAATCATTTAAAGTTTGGCTATAAAAACAATTACGTTTACTACCATCTGGACCCACAGTATTCATAAGGCAATAAATTATTTGCTAGCTTATAGTGTCATCGGTTCTCAGTGGTTGGCAATGTTGGCATCGTCAGGCTCCATTAGAGCCCGGTGTTGAGTTACACGTCTAAATTGTGGAACAACGCGGCTTCATCGCCCAAACGTATCAAGTGTCGCGTCTGCACCACCGCTTGATGAATTGGCAAACTGAACCTACTCATTATCAACGAATATCTTAATTAAGGCAAGTGCTCCACGTGCTTAAATATCAATCCTATTGTTCGCCGTTAGTGTCTCAGATTGTCGAAAACTAATTGAAATAGCGTATCGCGTGCTACAATTGCAATTTCTTCTATTTGATCATGTTTATGTAAGTAGTTTGTGGAGAACGTTTCTATTCAAGTTGTTCAGCTATTTAGCTTGTCTATGATTAAATAACGTGATAACATTCAGACACACGAATAGATGAGAATATTATAGTTCCATTCAGGCAATCTGTATATGTATAAGATTGAATAAAACATTACAATACCTCGAATTTTTATTCACATAACTTGAAAGACTTTTAGGACTCGTGGTTTTAATGACTATAGCGAAGATGGCCGCGAAGTCATTGTTAAATCAGAACTTACGGTCCAATCCTTATAAATGTCATATCTTATTTTATATTAACATTTGTTGGTTTTGATTTGATTGATTTTTAAAGTAATATTTGTAACTCGTTAAAATATCAGTAGTATTGAATATATTGGTCTACTACAATAGTTTTATTACAATAGCTGTGTACTATCTTAACTGCATTGTAAGGATAAGAAAGATGAAGTAGAGGAAGATAATGATGTATTATTACGACTAACTGACACAATGATCATTTGTAATGATGAGGATTAAGTCATTGAAAATTCTAGTTTTCTGTCAAAACAGGAAATTATGGTCGTCTAAATGTGTCATGCCACGTACTGTCTGGGTGCCATTGTTTCTAAAATAAAACCCACTGGACTAATTCAACACATAGCATGTACCGTACCCGATATCATATTTCTAAGCTTTCAGTGAGCATTAAACAATTACAACTTCTCACCAAAATAACGTGACAATCAAGGTAACTAAAACATGCATTTGATGTTAAGATTTTTAAGTTATGTTACATTTTTATTTTCTTATCAGTTGTGCTATTACAATTTATTAAATAATTATCAGAGTCCTAAAGATCCCGTGTACGTGAATATCACACTTTAATAAGTGATATCACGTAAACCTGTTCGTGATCGGCACCACGCTAGATTCACCGGTGGTTCGTGAACTCGATTACTAGTCGCGTGGCTACCGACTGAACGCACCGGCTATCCTCAAAAATTTATCATCAGTTAGTATCGCGCGACTGTGTAATGTATGTGTTTAGGTGGGCCGCGTCACGAGTGCGCCGCCGCCGCCGCCGCGCGTATCATTCGTGCTACAGACTTCGACGCAAACGTACACCCCACGCGGCCACCCTACCGCCCCCGACAAACTCGCGCTCCCGATCAGCTGTTCAGTGTATATTGAATAATACTCACTCCGTCGTAGCCCAACATAGACTAACTTGTTTGACAACACATCCAACAACGTATCGCATCATGGTAAGGATCAGTGCGATATTTAGTGTCTGTGAATTGTGTATAAAATAGTGGATGTGCATACATACTAGTGCCTGTTTACTTTTTTGTGAACCAATTTGAAACGGCTTTTATAGCAGAAATGTTGAGCGGTCGCCATGATTGTGCTATAAAATTGTGTTAGTACGATAAATAAATAGTATCAGAATCTTCAATCAATTGCATTTAAAGCGAAACTTTTCCATTAAGTACAGTGACGTCTATATTCTCGCATTCAATACTCACTAAACATACTACTTACATAATATTGATTCCTACTATTTTCTACCTTCATTTTGTGACAATCGATTCTTTCGGAGAAACACATGTGGGTCGGCATGTAGTCAGTGTTTATTTATTTGTCTTTTTTACGATAAGTGAAACTTGGATTGCATATCGCTCTGTATTTTTATACGATGCATTCTTGGAGCGTCTGCTTGAGTGCGTTCGCGTGTGATGCGCCGTGTCAGTGAGTTGTTTGTGTGAGACCCGCTAAAATTAGCGACCCCGTCCCCCGCAGCCCGCGGCTCTTACATAACCACGCCACCGAGCCGGCCTTGACTCCCGCGCAACACTCGCCTCTCGATTGGCAAAGCGATCTGCTGATTCTCCTACTTGATTTGAACGACTGAGATCTATAAATTACAAAATTGATAACTTGCATTGTTAAATCATGAACCGCTTGCTGCAATCCGCTCATTTTCGTATCATAGAGCACGTTCTGCTATTCAATATCTATTTAAACTGAACCTGTGACTGGTTGGAATTCTATTTGGTTTCTTAAGTGGAGTTTACACAGTCAAGTGTACTACTGCCTGATGACTTGCAGTTTTAGTGCTCATTGTTCGAAGCCCGCATGTTTAGTTAACCGTGTGTATGGTGCTACTTGCCATAGTCATTTTATTACCCTCTCACGACGCTTTCTTTCGATACGAAATCGTATGATTGCGCACCTATCAATACTGCGTTCATTATAAAGTTTCCGTCGTCTTATCCATCAAGTTCATGTCGTTTAGAAAGCCAAAATAACAAAATTGAAAAAATATCTAATCTTATCTCTATCGACCTTCGAATAATAACCACATGTTTATGGAATGTCGTGTATCGTCTACTTGAGATATGGGTAATTAGCCTTGAAAATTATAAAACTCCCGTTAACTCGTAGGCCTTACAAATAATTAATTTGCAATTACATGTTCCACATGAATGGGTAAAATGTTTGCGTCTTCATACTATTTGTTTACTAAGAATTTTCCATTGTGTCATGCTGTACCTATATAATACAGTAACGCCGTATTTAAGACAATTGATGACCAATGAGACTGATGTGTGACGTCATGGCCTCGACCGTGGAAGATGTAATTGTTGAATTGCGATGCCCATTGAGCGGTATCACGGCCAAGGTCGGTTTACAGCTGTTCTCTATTTCTTTCGTATCCAATTCTTTTAGAAGCGCATCTACGCCTGAGTTATCGCTATCTGGCTTATCTATGGTGGTTTCGTTTTTGTACATGCCAAAGCGTCTACGTGTTACTACGCTATCAGCTGATGGATTTATATAGAAATACTGCCTTGTTTTTGCTAGTCGGGATTGTTTTGGTCAGGTCTGTGTTAATCCAATTAAGAAAATGTTGGCCTAGGCGCTTTCTTATATTTTCGTTATTGTACCTAATTAGAGTAAGTGGAGCTTTTTCTCTTGACTGCCGAAAAATATTAGTTTAGCTATAAATTAAATTTTATTCTAGAAGCAATCTTATGTTTAATTATTTACGTCTTAATATTTGTAACCTCATGACCTACAGGTAATTCAAAATTAAATATAATTAGTATGTGTAATATTTGCTTGTGTTATTCTTGTTATCATCTCGATTATTAGTATTTTTTTTACAATCATACTTAAATGTATCATAGCCGAAAAATCTATTCCCTCTAGGGTTTGAGGTCATTAGATTTCACCAAATATCAAGGTGCGTTTTCGAAAAGTGCTGGAAATTCGGCGACATTTCATTGCTAAAAGACGATGGATCAGAATCCAAAGCCCTAAATCGATAGGGATACCTCGTGGCTCGACTGCGCGCGCATCTTTCCCTTCTCGCGCTCCTGGTGAATGGCCAGTGTGGAGAAAACAAGGGGGATAGCAGAGGGGTGCGACGTACAAGGTCGTAGGCAAGGCCGCACTTACTACCATCATATATCTCTTTCTTCTGTTCATATTGCCCATCTACACGTCTCACTCAAACAATTTCACTTTCAAAAACATTGCGTAAATGCAGCCTCGACCAAATCACACCCTTCGAATGCTTGGTCTGGCCTGCTATGAATAGCCTGCTTCAAGTGTTCTTAATATTGTTACGATAATATCTATACGTAACTGTGCGATAGAGATAAGTTAGTTACGTCATGATAAACGTCCAAATGTAGCGTTACTGAAATAAACAAACATCGTAAAAAGACGCGTTGTTTGTGTCTATCCGTCTCGTAAATGTTCATGTTCAGCTTAGACTTGGATGTTTTATTTTCGTTTTAATAATTATCGCTAATTAGTATTTTATATGTAATTTTCCATAGCAGGCGTTTAATATAGTGTCAATGAAAACTTGAACCGTAACTATTGTCAACAATATTTTATCTTTAGTATATGTTTATCAGTTATCAATGTTGATTTTGATATTATTGACGCAAATGTCTCCCACAGGGCCAATCCTTAGGTTATCTGATGATGGGATGTTCATTAATTAATCCTAATATGTTGAATATAGTAATGAGAGCTGCAATAAAGTTCTAGTTATCTCGTTATCAGGTATTGGTTTAGTTTGGTCAAATGGGAGCTAACTGCGATACAGTGCACACGCGTTTGTCGACTTCTGTCTACTTACTTTTTAATTACTTGAGTGTATTTTGTTGTGTTAACGAAAACTTGGCATTTTTTAATTAGTATATTTCGTCCCTTATGGTACTTCGAATTATTTGCATGGTTTCCTATTTACTTTGAAGTAAGGTACGGACAAAATATTCCAACTTATTTGAACATTCAATTATAATTTTAATTAACTCGGATTTTTCCTTATATTTTCTTTTCTAATATTTAACGGCTTCTTTTCGTTTTTAATTAAGCTAGTTCCTTGGCAACTAAATAGCATGTCTACAAAATATTACGTGATGAATTTTCCTCGCCTTAGTCTTCGACATGCAGTATATTATTGTGATTTTTTCCTACCGACTCTTTCCTTATTTGCGGTTCCGTCTAATTTGTGCATGCATAAATTCCTCATCATAAGTACTATTGCTAATTAGCATAGACCGGACTGATGTAAAACATTTTCGATTGCGGCATCCGTTCCTTAACTTGCAGTAGCACTTGTTTATAATGTAGCCTTGAGTGTTGTTGATTGGCGACTGATTACTCGCTATTGTATATCTTACACTGCGACGACAATGTGGTCTAACTAGTGTTCCTATGTAGACGCTATTCACACTCTCCGCTTGTTCACACTTAAGTATACAAAACCGATTAACACTGGAATGTTTGATTCTCTCTTGACTAATGAGCGTGCAGTTTACATTATAGTCCATTATACGAAGGCACTTGTATGACGTACATCTGATTTATGTGTACGGGTTGGCGGTAGACCACGACAGTTAATGCATTACAGCATAAGTCGATCTGCCCTGTAGGGGCTTCGTTGTGTTATCATGTGTTTGTCGTGTTCACAGTGGCATCGAGTGCAAAGATGAGGTGTTTGCCGCACACCAGGTGCAACACGCCGATTTGAAGCCCTTGCTGGCCAAGGTCACTCCTGAACCCGCTGCAAACGGCGCCATCGTCGCCATTATACCGCCCGAAGAGGAACGCCCTATACCCGTCACTGAGCTTATATTCGCTCCGCGAAAGAAAGAAATGAACAAAGGCTTTCTCATGTTCTCCCAAGACGAGGGACTTACAAGTGAGTGGCACTCGAACTTCCACAGCTTAGGTATCCGTTGTTGCTTTATTGAATTTCTATCATATTGCAAGGATTCCCTTACTATAATGTTGGTGTTCTTTACAGTGCTTAAAGACGAGCCGGAAGATCTGACACATTTGGCTCCTACTGCTGGCGATGCTTGTATCCCTCTAGAGAATAGTCCTTTCGACATGTTTGACGAATTCATTCTGAGCGATAATTACTGCAGTCTTCTGGGAGATGATTTGGCTAACGGATCACCAGTAGATTCCTTAACGCCAGATTCTTTGTTGTTGTCTTCGCCGGAACCTCAGGTAAATATCTAAAATTCTAATTTTTAAAAATAATTACTGCTATTATTTATCTCTTTGAAGATCAACACCAACTTAAATTAAATGGTTTTGTTTTATTTCAGGAAAATGAATCGTCATGCGAACAGTCCTCATTATTAACAGAACTGTCACTTGACGCCTTCGACAGCAATAGGTCTGATAATGACATTGATGACGGAAACTCGCCGTTCATCCCCACTAGTGATGAACTGCCGGTGCTGGAGCCGGCGGTGATGTGGGGGGCTTTGCCCGATAGTGTCAGTATGGCGAGGCCACAGCCCACGGAGATGCAAACCACGTCGCCAGCACCAGCGTTACAGCGTTTGTTAACGGCGACCACCACGGGACCCCCACCACAAGATCTCATAACCAATATATACTCCGACCAAGGTACATATAGTTCTACTTGCTGACATATAGTGTGATGCTTCTTTGCAATTTTCGTTCATAATTATTACCCTAAGACTATTTGGCCAACAGGTCTAATACCAAGCAGAAGCGTAGCATCGTGGGACACGGGCGTTAAGAGAGTAATGAAGCAAGAGCAGGAGCCTTGTGCGAAGCGTGTGAAGCGCAGCCCGTCCCCGGCGCAGGCGGCGAAGCCCGCGCCCTCCTCCAGCGTCCTCATGAACCTCCTGGTGAGCGGCTGTGACGTCGACGCCGGCTACATCTGCATGGTGCAGTGCCGGCCAAGACACAAAGCAAAAGCCTGAGGCCACAGCCTCCACCACTCTAAATAAACTGTGATAATGCGCGTCCAGTGTTCAAACTATATCGCCTACAAACCAGTGCTATCTCAAACTTTACTCTGGTCGGATTATACGAATTAATATTATATACAGTGCCGTCGATACTTGTGATATTACCGTATACATATTGTACTGTACCAGTATCTGACTTAAAGTCGCATTGTAATCGGAGCCCTATGAGACAATAAGCGTCGGTACGAGCCAGATTAAAGTATAGTAAGGCGAGGCAATTTAACTGTCAGACGACCGGTCGAGGGGACTTAGTGCTAGGGCTGGTTAGTTTAGTTAATGTTCCACAATCAGCATCTCGCTTGCGCCGCGCCGCGAGGCGAACAGGATTAGTCTAGATTTAGCTGTAACATACCTACTCTTTATTTGTAATGGTGTATATTTGGATGCAATCGATCGTTATGTTAGTGGTTAAGTTGAACGTGCATATCGTGTTGGTTATGTGAAGTATCGGTATCGTTCCTAGGTTACTTAGTTACCGAGTGCCCCGCCGCGCGCCGGCGTCGTCGCCCGGTGTGCGGGCCGCCGCGCACTGCGTCTTATGTTCGTAGCTGAACCGAGTCAATATTAATAGTTATAATACCAACCTTGTACGCAAAGGTTATCGCTATTTATTCGTTACTGTAAGTTACATTTAGTCGACAGCATCTAATGTTGTTTCACATCGACATAGAGGTAGTCTTCGACTATAGTCAAAGCATATTTTCGAAGTATTGTTCAGATCGTTATGTATATTGTTCAGAGTTTATTGTAGAGCGCGTTGTAGTCCCGGGAAGTTGTTGGACGACGGTTGTCCAAACAGTTTCCACTGCCATATGATACAAAGTACAAGTTAGCAGAGTATACTTGTGTTGTTACGGTTTATGTTCGTTTCTTATGGACAATTTGGATGTCTTTACATTTACAGTGAGCATGCATGTGTGACCATCGGTAACGAGTCTACAACGATGAAATAATTATTCTAAGCAATCACGAGATACTCGAAATCTAGATAATAAAACGCTTGGCGATTGTTATCGCAGTATGAATATTAATCAAAATTTAAAAGACGTAAACATATAGATATCATAGTATCGTCGTTGTTATTTTAATAAATTTATAGTGTGTATGATGATGTGTAACTAGAGAATATTTATAACTATTTATTTTTCTGGAGAGAAATAAATATTGTGAAGTTGACAGAAAATATCTGATAATAAAAGAGACAAAAAATAGTTCTGGTAAAATGGTGCACGTTGATTATTTTATTGCCCACTGTCCTATCCTTGACTTCCCATCTGAGTATCGGCTTTAATTGACTATGTAACAAGACCTCAAAGAATGCATTATTATCGAATCAACAAAGGTCGTAAATAGAAACTGTATGATTTACATTTGAACGCTATGCTTGGAAAGATTCTTCTCGACCAATATTTTAGTTCAAATTCATTGGTTATAATTCCAAGTTATAAGCTTTTCAAGTGCAAACACATTTCAACAATTATTTAATAAATGCATAATCAGATTCTTGAGTGATAGCGACTATCCGGTTAGCTATTACCTATAAGTACTAGATTTTAAACAACAAACTTCAACTTGACTAGACAACTCTAATGAACGTAATAAGCGAAAAATGTAAAACATTAAACAAAGCTATGTTCATACAGACTTGAATAATAAACAGAACCAGTGAGTTCTAGTTAGACCTAATTAACATTTAAAAGAAATTCGTATATATAGGTAGGTACACCACAGACCAAATTCAAGGTCAAAACGACCACTTTTTGAGACCCGAGCAACCGGTCTTTAGAATAAAATGTTATACAAATTAGGCGAAATAAGGAATTTTATTCCTATAGTTAATTATATTTTTATTCTGTGCCTTAGGGTGGATTTTACAAATTTTCAATCCGCAGGCTTTTACTTCAGACAATTTTTTTTTTTTTTTTTTGAAAACAAACTGTCGGACGCCATCCTACCTATTTCACTAATAAAAGTAATCTGACTTTGTTCAAATCTGCCCTTAGAAGGATTGTTATTGTTATAGTCCTATTATACCTAAGTTTTTATTTACATTTGATTGATTGATATTTCTAGACCAACCACCCAATAATTCCTGTAATTGCGATGTAAGTATTTGTCGATAAATCACCTGTTTTCTTAGGCTAGTTAGCATAAAAAGGGTTTTTTTTTAATTAATTTATTCTACCGCGAAAAATTCCATTATAATTATGACCATGAAATTATATGAGATAATATAATTTAGTTAACACAGAATTAAAAATAAACTGTTATTTATTCTTGTATCATTGATAATTATAATTTGAGTACTTACTTAGTACACATATACCTGGATACCTATATAAAAAAAATTGATAGCCCTGCAGACCAATAATCCTTAGTATTAATTATACCTGTTATGACTAAACAAATACTTGTCTAGATAGTCACAGATAAGAAACTTATTTAATTATCAATTTTGAGGTAACCATGACGAATCACTTTAAAAGATAATCAGTACAGTATCAAAAATATTGACGTAATCAATACGAGCTGTCACACCCACTTCCAAGGCTATCAATCTGATCAGCGCAGTCATGGTAACTATGGTACTATACCATGGTACATAGTAATGTAATATCAGCCTATAAATGTCCCTCGCTGGGCACATACGGATACCTCTTCCCATATAGAGAAGGAACGAGCATTGATCTCCACGCTTGCTCATTGCGGGTTAGAGATTTCTGATTCCAATTTTTGAAATCATGGTACCTATAAAATAATGTTATATCATTGTTCTTTAAATAAAGATTATTAAAGATAAATAGGTACTCAATTTAAAAATATTTCGTATAAATTTCAAGTCTTTGAAGAGTTCTTCTGCAATCTAAAGGGTCTTTGTGAAATCTGATATTACATAACTTTTACAAGTTAAAAATAATCTCACAATGTCAAGAAAGGCGGTGGTTGTCAAGTGATTTTAAAATAACGTTTACACGCGCTCAATAAACCTCAAGCAAATACTCTTAAAATAATAACATTTTTTTATACGACCCATATTTAGTAATTTTGTTCCATGCTTAATGTTTTTAGACGATAACTCCTTTGATGATTACATTTTATTAAAAATAATATCTTCCGATAATACTATTCTTTAGATCAATGTAAACATACTTGTTGACTTCTATTTCGTATAGTTTGTAATCAGAAAATACATGGAAAAATTCATTCCATACATCAGTGCCAAAAACAAGCTACACAAAAATCAGTCAAGCAGTTTTATTATAAGCCTTATTTCCCTGAAGGTCCACAAAATTCTCGCAAATCCAAGCTCTCGAGTTAAATTGTTACTGAAGAAGTTTCAACGATGGAATGAAAGAAATTTTGCGAAGGCAATAAGAAAAGTAGAAATCTCTCTTAAGCCGTGCCCCGAAGCATTATTGTAGTCCGCAGATAGCGTACAGTCAAAATGGTGTTAGGGTCCCATTTTTGGGTCTCCTCTCTCTGGTAATTTTGTATCACACACGCTTCGTATTGAAACTTAAGGTCAAGGACGTCCGTACTCTAGAGGGCCATAGTATAATATCGTTGTAACTTTTTACCTGAACGTAGTCTTATTCCCTGAAGGTTTTGGCTACCGTATTGCGTACTAACACATCGACAAAGACGGTACAGACAACCACACCTGAACGGCTTAAACTAAGTCTATAACGTCTGTATCTTAAACCAATTAGGTTGATATTCGTAAGTTGTTACCTAACATATGTGGTAGTGTGTAGTTTGTGGACTACGTAATCGGGGGTGTGCCTATTGTTATTTATTGGGTACAATTCCAACCCCTGCGACTACCGAGAATTATCTAACACTAGGTAGATATGAATAACGTTTTGTCCGAACTGCAAATCGGTCGCGGCAATCGAGATCATTAGATTAATGAGGTTATAACTCATTTAATAGTTTACCGAGGCCGTATTATGTAAGGTTAAAGCTCAGATTATTAATATGAGGGTTAGGTTTATAATTTTGTTGTGAGAACAAGTTTTTACTAAATACAAAATAAAAACTAGGTTTTACTTGCGGCTCCGCTCGCGTGGACTACGGTTATCGTGGCAAAGCGTAGTCTTCCTCGATAGATAGACCATCTAACACTTAAAGAACATTCCAAACGGATCAATAGTACTTAGTTACCTGAGATCAGCGCGTACCATCAACAAAAAAAATATCTTCATTGAAATAAAACTACTTTTTAAATGGATTCTATCGCGGTTTATTTTGATTTTGCTTCCCGACCGACGTTTCCAACGCCTTTGCTCGTGTCATGGTCAGATCTGTCCGTGACCATGACACCTGCGAAGGCGTTAAAACTTAAATTGAAAATAAATCGCGATAGAATCCGTTTTAAAAGTAGTTTTATTCCAATATCTATTCGGGTGAACTTCAGAAAACATTATAAAAACTCTTCTGCTTTATAATATTAGTATCTCGTAGTAATATTAGTATAATATCAGATCTATAGTTTTTATAGAAAATAACTGCTATTCCATATTTTCATCAGAACTAAGGGAGTTTGTAAAATTTCTTAGTAGTAGTTACCTACTTACTCAGTTCGACTGTATTTTTTTTTTTTTTTCAGAATCATAACTGAGTCGTGCCGTGAACATGTGTTTTCGCGAACAACATAGCGAGACCTCAATCAAACATTTTGTATAGGCTTTCTTTACATGAAAATATTTGATATCTACTAAAAATCAGGTTGTTTACGTAACATATTGCTTAACATACCTACCTATATGAAATATTTAATCATGATCTCAAGCTTGATACGACTCGATCTCAGAAGTTCTCAAAGGAATGATAGGATAAGACCATCGTTAACCCGACAAAGCAACGGAAGCTTCAATTATGAGTAGTGAGGGTTAATCTCTACTTAACCAAGTGTTGTCTACTTGATTGTTATAAATGATGCAAGTTACTTGTTAAATAAATAAGTAAACGTCGGTATGTAATGTTGTCTGAGGTAACGCGAATGACAGACTTTGAAACAAAACTAATTTTTAAACGGCTTTAAAACTTCGGAAACTAAAATAAAAACAAACCGCGATAGAATCCGTTTAAAAAGTAGTTTTATTTCAATGTCGTTAAGTAAATTTTTTAAACTAGTCATGCTTTTTCATATCTTCATAAAAACACGTAAACAAATAGATAATATCTGTTTTTTGCAACTATATTAGGTATCGATTACTTTATTTATTTTTCACATACATCGACTTTGTTTGTTATTGATATAATCAATCAAAACAACCCCTATCTAACACTTTAGTCTTGGTTAAAAATGGTTGATAAAAAAATTACGTGGTAAATAAAATTATCAGATGGAAAAGTTTTTATCCTAAACATTGTTAGGAAAAATTTATGATGACAGCAGAGTAGAATCGAGTACTAGACAGACAATTTCAAACATTAAATACTTTATGATGTCACAAAGAATGTGACATAGCTAAACCATCGTATGAGATACTATGTTAAAGTTTAAATATGTTTCTATAGAAAAATTATAACAAGGAGTCCTGTTAAATTTATAACAAGAATTACGATGGAGCTTGATGCTGAAATTTCTTATGAACTTTATGTAAAAGGCGTACACAACGACTTTATGCCACTAGGCATTTACTGACAATCAACTTTTCGGTATAAAGATTGATATTAATATTAAATAAATAAAAGATTAAAAATGAAAAGAACAAAAATGATACCGGTTCAGATCTACAGGATTAATTTAAAAGAAGTGTGTATATTCAACTTGAAATCATACAAAGTGGTGACAGGTCACGTGACTTATGGTTGTATGAAAAATTGATTTTCAATTTTAAGATTTCGACCTATGTTCCTTGGGAAAAGTTTTTCAGTTTTATGCACCTAATTAGCTCGTTGAATATACGCACTCCATTGTAAATCCTGACTGCTGAATCCTACTGATTGAAAATCTTATCTATAGTACAGCAGATTTCACCTCTGTAAATGAACGTTCGACAGAATGGTGCTTGATTCAACATGTACCTAATATTAAAATCACAAAACAGTTAACAAGACTGCAGTCCCCATGTTTGTGGGTTAATATTAATATTTATCGATCAATATTCCACGCTATACAAACTGCATTGCACCATAAAGGCTAACATCAAATTATACTGAACACTTTAAATTATACGCTGACATGAAATATGAAATCGGACAGTTTTTTTTCTTCTTGTTCCGTGGTTTTTGACCTAATTTATGTTTTGTTGGTTGAGAACCTAGATTTTATTAGTTAAAACTTTTTAAATGGTTAATTCTTCATTTTGTCCCAGTATACTCATATACCTTTATCGATTGACAAAGTTAAATTGACAATCAGTAAGATAAGTATAGAATAAATTAAATAATAAATTACTTACTCATATAATAAAATGCCTATACTCATGTGACAAAAACAAACTACAAAATACAGAATTATTCAGAGCAAAATTATCGGTCGATCGAAGATCAAATAACTTAGAACTTCGTTCGTATTTGATTGTAATTGCAGAGTGCAGACCTTATTTAGTTTCTACCTTCTAACTATACTTGAAGTCAACATGACTGATTCCTTGAATTACGCATACTACACACCATACGGTCGCTTGTGAAGACAATGTAGAAAAAACATGTCTATTAAAGGAGGTAATACGATCTTAGGGATTCTGTATCTTCTTTAAGTTTAACATAAAGGCGTTCCCGCTGTCTGTACGCTTAGATCTTTTAGATTATGCATAGGATATCAATGCAAAATTTTAATAATGGTTTTTTGCGCTTTAAATAACCACAATGTAATCGTCCTGGCGGAAATGTCGGAATTAAACTTATTTACTGGCTGGATTATGTAAATGTCGTGAGGCATTTGTTTCGGCTAACGGTTTCAAAGTCAAGGCTAAAGCTGATACTCTATCCTCCTTAATAATAGCTACTATTTCTACAACGTGCACCTTTTTACTTGAACTTTACTGTTGTCATTTCTAGTCCTATTGCGTTGTACTAATATGTTCTTCTGTGTTTACAGGACTTGGAGCAACAACTACCACGAGCAAATCCCCAAATCCAACCCAACATTCAACTCGTTAGGAACCAACAACCAATCATGCAAAACACGAACATGAATACCATCCCCATCCCTGTAATAAACTTGTTACAAGGTATGCCCAAGCAAATGCTGCACTCGAACACGCCAATGAACGTGATTCGCAGCAGCATGAGCAGCCCCATGTCCCCATTAAGTCTCAACGTCAGCCCTATGTGCTCCTTACCATCAAGTCCAAATAGCTTCAGTCCAGCGATGAGCCCCGCCCAACGCGAGCGCGTCATGAGTCCTTACTCCATCCCATCCCTATCGCCAGTTGGAAAGTTCCAACAGTACAGTCCCGGCAGGCTCATGTCGCCGGTCGCCGCGCTAAAGGGCTGCGACCCATACCTCACGAACAAGATGCAACCGAGCCCAAGCTTCCCTCTGCAGACCCCGGACATCATGCTCGAGTCCAGCGTGCCTCTCGCCACGGACTTCTGGACCGAGTCCGACATGCTGCAAGGTACGAGCGACCTGCTCACAGCCTTAGATGACGTTAAATTAGTTTAGTGTATACGAAACCTGTCGTGAGTGAATGGTGATTGTAGAGTGATTTCTCTCTTATGAAACTGTTGATAGTATTTAATACTGATGTTGAAGCATTTCTGTTTTTAACCACCGTTAGAAATATGCTCGAGTATTCAGACTTTCACCCTTAGAATCAAAATATTTAAATTGTTGCTTCAGTCGAAGTTTTGTTCTATTGAAATCACTCGAATGAATGCAGGGTCGCAAAGGGTAGAAAACAATAAAAGCCAAAGGGATTCCATGCGATTTTTTCGTTGTGTCCCGACATACAACCGTGTCGGTGTTATGTAAAACTTTTTATTCATATATTGTCAACGACTCAGCTCATTTCAAAACTATGTTTACATGAAAATTATTATTCGCTGTATTTCAAGTTACCTCTTTGCCAAATAAAACAGTCAAGTCTTAAAGGAAGGATTTTTATAAGGTTCTTGAAGTGCGGGTTTAGCTTGGAATCCTTGGTAATTCAACAATGTGACTTAGATGAACTATATTTTATATTGTGTACGACATTTTGATATGCCTACCATGTATTTTGTATGTCTGATAGTACCTCTATGTATGATTGGATATGTATTGTTGATCATAGTTTGTGTATTTCTATGAATACGCGTAATGGAGCAAGACAGAATTTAATGGGATTTTGTGAACATAGTTATATCTATTTTAACGTTAAAGTATACGAAAAATAAGTCGACATGTTAGATTTTAAAACATAATTATTAGATTGATTATTTTCATTTGTTCCGTCACAATTTTTCTGCCTTGTTTCGTTTCGTCTTAGATACTAAATAGGTGCAGCCTATCTATACAATTGGATTACGGTATTTGATTAGGTATCATTTAGTTTTTGTATTAATCGGCATTTTATTCATTAAAATTACTATTCAAAACAATTATTCTCAAAGGAGTTACTTTGGTGTAAGTAAAGATTCGATTTAAGTTTTATTGACTATTGTATGATCAAATCGTATACTCATTATTAATTAAGTGATCATAATGTTTTATAATTCTGTCCCTCATTTAACAAATATATTTATTTATTCGCTAACACTGCCTTTGCGTCACACTTAAGGCATGTTTGACATCTTATTATTAGTAATAATGGATGTCATATAGAAACGCACACTCGAATAACTATATCTATATGTTTGTTTTATGACAAGTAAAGTAAGTGAGACACGTTGGCTTGGCTTTATTTTTGACATCGAATGTCTTCCATTAAGGATGGGAATTAGTTTTCTGAGAAAACTTTTTGGTGCTTATTTTTTCCATTCTTTTGTATCATCAAGAAACAATGATGAAAATGCAATGAAAATGATGGCTTGTCTTGTTAACTTTAGGTTTAAAATGTACAATTATTATTAACTATACATTGAAGTTACTCAATTGGCAATATCACCTTGGTTAAGTTAATAATTTAGACATTTTTATAAACTTAAAACTTTTTGATGTTTGGTTTTGTGTTGTGTTACAGAGAATATGAATGAATTGTCACAATATACCACATTCTCTCTCACAAAGTATAGTAATTTTCGTCAGTAAATAAAGCAAAGCCAACAATTAGTTTCCCATAGACAGTTAATTGAAGTAAAATTTACCTTGTTTTAGGTAAAATAGTGGTTTAAAACGTTTGTAGCAAACGTTACGTTTGCATCACATGCCGTACAGTTTAAGTACAATCAGTAAACCCTCTATCATTATATCGATAATGCAATTATTTTCTTATAATTTAAATCTCGATAGATTATTTACACATTTAGTTATAGAGATGGGATTGTTAAAGATCGAGGCTAGGTAAGTATAGATTTTTAGAAATATATTTAACAAAACGACGATTTAAATTCGAAAGATACAAGATTTATACAATTTGTTAACACTATAATAAATATTATTTCGACAAGCTTGGTTATTATTAATTTTAGTTTTTAACTAAGTGTTATGTTAAGTAAACTTACTGCCAATTTTCATGTTTGTTTCTGTAAAAAAATCTTGTTTAAATAATGTGCCATAGAATTTGTAAATTATTTATAAATTCTTAGCTGTCTTTAATACATAATACGCTGTAATACATCTCGTGAACATTACACACCAATTATATTGTAATAAGAAATTTAAATTGTAAATATAAATCAAATTGTTTTATATATTTAGAGAATAAATTTCTGTCATTGAATGCATTCTTGTTTTACTTGAAGCATATCTATTAGCGTACTAACTTCCTTCTGGAACAAATTGGAGAGCAAAGTATGTGTATTGATTTTAAATGGTATAAGCTACTAATATAAAGTAAAATCATAAATCTATACTTAAGTACCTACTTCTACTTTTGAATAGGCATGCGGAATTTTTGATCTATAATGAAAAAGTACTAGACAGGCATTTTTGCTTTTTTCGTAATTTAATAACGAATATCTACGTAGATACAGCGAATTTAAGCGGAGTAGGGGCTTGCCTCTTCAGTTGTGGCTACTACTTTCCTCTACTTATGACGTCACAAAACCTTCACTCTTGAAGTTTAACGCGCCTTATCTTCAAATTGTAGGTACCTATTGTTATAAAAAATTAAAAAGCATCCAATATTTTTTTTTCATTATATCTAACTTAGGGACTAAATAGCATTTTCCTTTTTACAGTCCGCACCCGTTAGCTGTCGCAATGCTCTGTTTGGATCTTTTTGAACGCAAAAAATTTACAGTTGACTAGCATGACAGGAAAATTAAGAGAAGTTGATGTTGGTAAATGCCATGCCATTGACACAGCGAATATAAAACTTGTGGCGCTGATGCACTTATGTCTATCTGTAGTAATCTGTACCTACACTGTACTTAGGTACCTACTTTATGCAGATTTGAATATAATTCTTATGTACCGTCATACCGACGGCGACTGACTTTATGGCGATGGCGACTACAAATATTGATATTGTTTGTAGGTCAAGCCCGATAAATAAAAAGGTAGATGTATGAAATCATTTTTATAAGACCTATTTTCTAATTTATTGTTGAAACGCTGGTGAAACAACTCTATACTAATATTATAAAGCTGAAGAGTTTGTTTGATTGAGTTTGTTTGTTTGTTTGAACGCGCTAATCTCAGGAACTACTGGTCCAATTTGAAAAATTCTTTCACTGTTAGATAGGCCACTTATTGAAGAAGGCTATAGGCTATCATTTGTTACGATAACCGACGCCCACGCGGGCGGAGCCGCGAGCAAAAGCTAGTATACAATTTTTCGTAGTAAATAGAAGCGATTATGTCAGGTGCTTAGGTTTTACTATTGTCTAAAAACGTAATATTGATTGAGCACTTGTATTATTGATACAAATTTAGATATGGGTCTCATTGTCTATGGCGTGGGCCTATCATTAACCTTGAAACGAATCATGTCCAATTTGCTTTATTGTATAGAAGTCAAAACAAGACTGCTCTACAAGTTTCGAGCAGGCAGCAATTGATTCTAGAAGACGTAGGTACTTTTAGTATTTTTCCGATTTGTACTGACCTGATGCGAAGTGCTAAGAGTGCAGAAGTGCAGAAGAGAAAGATGATAAAGTCGACATTGCGGAAGATTGATATGATTACAAGAGTGCATGGATCGTAAGTATTAATGGTCACTAGCCAACTGTCACAATATCCTAAGATGGGTTCGATCCCCGCTTGAGACGATACAGTAATTTATCGCTAGGATTTAATTTATTAACTTGCTTAAAACTCGAACGCTATCTTTCTTAGAACAAAACGACCTAATTTGCATAGAGTATGGGAGAAAGTAGGTAAAAAAATATTGATTGTAAGTAGGTAAGTTAGGTACTTTTTTCAGTTCTATTGGACACCAGGAGGAAGATGTATTAAAGTAATAATGGTGGGTACCTATTTCTCATGTTAAATAATGACTATATAGATTCCATGTCAGTAAGTGGAAAAAAAACTGAATATCTTGATTTTTAAAGTGGAAAAAAAACTGAATATCTTGATTTTTAACATAAAAGTAAACGCTTAAGCTACGATCCTGCGTAGGTAGGTACTACAATTAAGTATTTCTGTTAGTAAACATGCAATTTTAGACCCTAATTGGCAACGAGTCACGAAAACGTTATCACTAGTTACTGAAAAATACATGCCTAAGCACTGCCTAAGTATATGTACTAAAATACTATAGTAGAAGGTTGCCCTCATTTCTCGAAGATTACGATACAAAAGGTTTGGAAAGAAAAAGGTTAAATAATCCCTAACATCCCACAAGTTATGCGATGGATGATGAGTTTGATGAACTATATCAGCATTAATTCATTTTTCCTTGAGATGAAAAATAGAGATTACGATTCATAACAATAAAATCGATGTGTAATGATAACAATGAAACAGATAACTTTGACGTATAGTGCCATCTAGTTATGTCACGACAAATCAACTAAAGTAACCCTTTTGTATTAGTCTTAATAAAAGCCGACAGATGGTGCTGCACTGCTAACAGATTTTAAGTAATTATTTTTTAAACACTGTTGATTATTTAGCGCTACTTGCATATTTTTTCCAAAATATTATTACAAATGTTAAAAGAAAAACATTGAATTTAAATATAGATGAATTAATGCTGAGTGAAGTGAAACGTAGCATTAGAAATTACAAAAACAAAATGACAGCAAACGTCATTCATAATTCATTGCCCAAGTCGGTCGAATTGAATTAAGTTATTTTTGTGCGCGTAATTAATAATTCAGCGTAAATGGAAAACAATAGTATCTTGATGTTGGGAAGTATAAGCTGAAGTGATTTTCTAACTTGTGATCGAGTGCAATAAAGTGACATTCATGGCTTCTACACCAAAACAAGTGAACGGCAAACCGTCGAATAGTAACGGCTCCTTGGGAAAGCGGAAGAAATCTCGTGGGAGCAGAGGCTCATACCTGTCGAAATGGTTGGACAAGACAATGCACCACATCCAAGAAGCGACGCCCAGCATGGATACGTATGATACTTTCGTCAACCCCAATATGAATTATCCAATGGGTAGTTCTCAGTTTGCACCCGGTTTCGATCCTTACCGACACATGTATGGTATTGCACCTGAGCCGATGTCACTGCCCACGCTGCCTACGTACTGCAACCCACCGATGATGCAGTTATACGGGCCCGAGTACCGGTACGTGCAGAGTGTAAACAAAAGCATCCAAGTGCAAAGGCCGCGAATGCGGCGCCGCAGCGACAACAAGGTTGAGGAGTCGAACAACACCTCAAGGAACGCGACGCCGACGCATACCCACCAAAACAACTATTTACAACCAAAGAACTTATCAGACAGCCAGGACTTTGCCAGTTTACCTCCCATAGTGACCTCTGTAGTTGATACTAATTCAAATAGTGACATGAATGGGAATGACAAGGATGAAGGTGGTAATGCTAGAAGGTACAGTGACCCCTGTGTGAGAGGCCTGCCTGATGTGGCCAGGCCTGCTAATGGGGATGTTGACTCGGGCTCTGAGGCCAGTTCAGACATGTCTGGCAGCCAAGTGGGTAGCCGACTTTTAACATGTCTGCTGGACCAGATATCATCACTGAAAATGGCAAATGAAAGACTGACCAAAGACTTAATGGATAGTAAAGGTAAGTCATTAATTAGAACTCTAAACTTTACTAGATTATGAGGAAGATATTTTGTGTGTATGATATTTTTTTTATTCTCTGCATTCACAAGGGACCTTGGACATTGCATGGAGTATGCAACCTTCCAAAGATTTTGGTAAAACCTTTCAAACAAGTACACCTACATGAGTAGCCCACACTCTGATGTGTCAAGGATTCAGTTGAGATTGAGAGCATGCATTCAATATTAATATACATAATTTATGTTTATATAAGATGTAGTATGTAATCTATCAGTTTGTTATTTCAATAGAAATATATTATATAAAGAAAAATAAATAGTTTCACAGGTAAAAAAGTTTAAGTAAAATAATTGTTTATAATAAAAATAGGTAACTTTACATTTTTATAGTAATTTATATTGAGATATAATATATAAATTTGATATAGACTGAATGTAGATGAATTTAAAATAAAATCTCAAAGAAATCAAAGCTCATTATGTTATATGAATTTCTCAGTGTTTTATATATTGACTGGCCTGTTAGGTGTAGTGGTTAGTGACCCTGAATGCTAAGTCGGAGGTTGTGGGTTTGATTCCCACCCAGGACAAATGTTTTTGTGATGAGCACGATCATTTGCTCTGTGTCTGGGTGTTATTTATCTTATTTTTTATGTATGTATTTAGAAATATATAAGTATGTTTATCAGTTGTGTGGTTACCATAGTACAGGCTCTATATTTTGGGATCAGATGGCCATGTGTAAGATGTCCCACGATAATTATAACCAAACATTCCATGAAAATAATGCAGACAACAACAGTAGACTCAAATATTATTAGATAAATGAAACATGCTGCTGTGATATGCTTTGAATCTCATAAATAATAAGTATGATTTCACAAATACATTATTCATAATTGCCCATATACAAACATGATGTATGCCAGATCTACCCTTATTTGTATTTATAGGTTTTATTATTGAAAGTTTCTATTTAAGTTTCTTTAAAAAAATATGGTTGAACATAAACCAAGTGTACTTGTGAAATATCAGTCACTTTAAAAACAAACGCTTGAGTAATTGACAAAATGATTCCAGTAAGAACAATTACTATTAGCAATTCGCAACTAATATCCATAATGTTTTCAACCACTTATCAAGAACAGTTAGTTTGTTTTTGCAGTAATTAGTGATTACAATATGTACATTCATTATTCATAGCGATTTTCCTATAGCATTCATGACTTGTTTGCAGTGGAATTGGAGAACTTACGGCAGCACAATGCCATATTGAAGGGTTCCAGCTCAAGTATTGGTCCAACACCTAATCACTCCCTTAATGATAACGGTAAGTCACCTTTATTGTTCAGTAAGACATTGGAAAGTTGACAATCAGAAATAAAATATTTATAAACTGCAAATACTGTATTACTTCATCTCAAATTAAAGGTTTCAGTTTTAATATAAAAATAAATTAAATTTTCATCTAATTCAGTTCACTCGTTTCGGCGTGATTGCGTAACATACAGACAGACAGACTTACTTTTGCATTTATAATATTAGGCAAGGATAACGCACAATGGCCCAATCAAGAGGCTAAGTGCGGAAACGGCCCCGGAAAAGCAAGCAAGGATAATCGATTTTAAAGTGACTGATAAAATTGACATTGATTTTCAGTCATATGATGATTTATTTCTATCACTTCACAAATATCCATCACTCAATGGAAATTCCCATAAATTTAGCTTAAACATGTAGCAAATAGATTTATGTTGATAAGATGATATTTGAATTATATCCTCCATTGTATTACTATGAAACAGACAAAAAAATATAGTACAATGGGCTCATTACAAAATCTGTTGTTCTCAAATTAGAATCAGATATTGCTTCTGCCAGTATTTTAGTAAAACTGTTAGTACTTTACTTTGCTGTTTACTGATTGAATAACAAAACTGCGTTTCATAAAATAAGAGCAGTGATGTTCTTAGTTCATGTAATTAAATTAACATGACGTTTAAATTTTCTATAACTAATTATTTCGCATTCAAAGAGATTTATTTATTCAAATTCCATCTATATTACGATTGAGTAGCATTATACCTAAGAACGCTCGTTTATTTAAAAAGGTGGTTTTGTTTGTCCCAAGATATACCTCCCTGTGGAAGCACACTAAAAAAATATTCGTATGTTCAAAAATATATAGATAAAAATTGTCATCGCGACAAGTAAGCGCAGTAAACAATTGATCATTATATATTAGGCACAGTTTTTCATCAGATGCCCTTGCGTTTCTATATTAGGATGATTTTTTTATACTGATAACGTGTTGAACGCTTCACTTATCCGTATACCATCCATAATCTCGAATGTTAGTATTATATGATGCATGTTAGTCGCAGATAAAACTGTGTACGTCACGACGACCTTGTTGGACCAAGGGGACGGGTAACTCGGTAAATAATAATGCATTAGCTACTTAATATAACAGTTTCTGTTTGAAATTGTAACATTGTTATTTTCAATAGTTGTGTATTCGTAAAGATTATGGTATTCTTGTTCTTGTCGTTTTAAGTTGTAAATTAAAGCAACCGATTATAATACGAGATATTTTGTATTGCGACTAATTGGTAGCGTTTTGAAATAAGCCGAATATTTCGCATCACGAAGTGTTTTATCACGCAAAACTATGTCAAATACTTTTCTCTATCATATCTTATCAGAAGCAATTTGCATAGCTACAATTTTTATATTAGTTTAGAGAAGTTAATAAGTATAACAAAATCATTAATGTCATTTTTAATTAAATACAAATTTTATACTAAATTATATTATGTATATTGAGAGCAGTTAAAAACTTTTTCCTGTTTATGTAACAGGACATTACCAGTAATAAGACTCACATAATGGAATAATCTAGAATTCGTCAAACTTCATTGTTAGCAGAATACCTACATAACCACGAAGTTAAAGAACAATGAATTTACTTATCTAAATAAATAAGTTGTGTATAAGTCTATTGTTTTGATAAACTATGCCCTGTTGTAAAAACTTATATTTTATCAAATATTCGCTTGGAGCAGACTTGTTTGTCAACCAAAGTAGATTTCGTCATTTGAAATGTTAATGAATCCACGACACGAGATATCACGTATTTCAAAGAAAACAGCGTAATTTTTCAATATTTATTGTTAATTACTATGTTGATTACTATTAATGCTAATACTTATTTTCCCATTACCTACAATTAATACTCACTAAATCAAATTCAAAGACCGATTGAAATTAAATTTTCGGTACACTCTTTCTTTGGCCAAATAAACGACTTGCGTTGTCACTCGGCCAAAATCGTAAAGTTATAAATGTTCTAGTCTTTATTTGGCATTGTAGTTATAAAAAGAGTAAGACTGGTAAGAGGCAACCTTTTTATCCATAAAGATAATAATTATAGTATGAATTATTGCTATTTAATGGGCACAAGTCCGATGTCAATTTTATTCGAAGAGGTTACATTTGAATATCCAGTTTGATAAATTTCTATCCGCCTCACCAAGGTTACCAAATTATTACACGTCAAGTCTAAAAATCGACATCAATATACACACAATACAAAAGAACTACTTAGTAAGTCATATTCGCATGAAAACCAGGACACATTGTTAAAACGGCGCGTTAGCTATATTATTTCGTAGTTTGACTGGTTTGAACAAAGCAGGACAAAACAGACGTCGCTATGCTCACACACAAATAGTATGAAAATTTTACATTTGAAATAGTTTTTGTTTAATACTTTCACAGTACCAAGTTGCGGATTATTCAACCGCATCTGCTCGTTGGTATCTCGATGGAATTCTCAGGTGGAATTATTATCTAGGTTTTGTTTTCCTGTTTGGAATTCATAGATACTCTCCAGAGTTTGGAATCGTGCCCAAGAAATTTTAGTAGGCTCGATTAAGCACGACACATCAGTTCACATGACCAACGCTGAGCGTACAAGATCGTAATGTCTCTCTCCGTCTATACCTACTTGAATTGTCGATATTAGAAATGCCGTCGTAAATATCTTATCAAGTCATGATTACAAGCAAAATTAATATCAGATCTCTCCCAAAATTGAAAATTGCGGATCCATTATTTACATAAATAATTCACTCGATAAAAAGTCTTGACAAAAACTGGTTTGATTTACTTTCATCGTGAAAGTGAGAAACATTACTTAATTATTACCAAATTCGATCGCGGACTATCCAATGCGAATGTTAAACGTTGTGGACTTATCAATTATTATTTTGTACACGTTCTTTTTACACTAAGTGAAGAGAAATCCATTATTTTGAATGGTTTACACGTGTCCCTTACAGAAGCCACTAAATATTTTAAATCTACATTGTAATTGTACACTAATAGATTCTATGGCTGCACTATTGAAGTACAGTTAGTGATCGGCTACGGGCCTTTTAACTGTAATGAAAGCTTTAACCACCAGTTAGATTTCTGAATAAATAACCTTACAACTGGCGATTTTAAATGTTAATCATTTAGCTGTCCCGTATCTTGGCGTTACAAGTTTCTCCGTAATTATAATAGACCATTGACTTCCTTAAGCAGTCCTGATATTCCTGTTATACCACTTTCGCTTTTAAGTACTTCTCTTTTAAGGTATAATGTTATTCTCTCTAATTTCACCGTCTGGTATCATAATATTAGAAGGATTTTAAAAATAAATACTAAAGTTCATATTTAATAACGCAATCCCCTAAAGGGTAAGTTAGTTTAATATTTTGTTTATCTCGTTATACTTCTTACGTTCTATCACGGTAAGCTATACCTCTGTAGGATTCAAGAGTGTTTCTTTCTCATCAAATAGCAGGTCATCTAATATTGTTTGTCCTACAACGGGGCTGAACGGGGTGATCGTTTGAAAATTGCCTAATACACGTTCGTGTTGAAAGTAGATCAGACTAACATTAGTAGAAATGAAACGGGCGTAGCATAGACCAGGCGAAATCGCGTGAGTTACGTGACCTACAGCTGAACTGTTTTGTAACTTCTTACATTTGTAGGATACACCTCACGAATCCAAGGGTTCAATGAAATGGATTCTAGTTCTTTTCTGTTCAAATCAAAACGATCAAATTATACATAAACTCATCTCAGTTTCAAACAGATTCCTTTCACCTTCTACAACTACTTTAATAATAAAAATCTATAGTTTATAAAAAACCTACCCAAGACTGACTTGGAAATGCTTGGAATTATTTACACTATTCCGACGATACGTGGATAAGCCTTATCTCATACTAATCGTATTATGCAGGTCAACACTGCGTTACCGCACTGAAATAACTTGAATTCATTTGAGCTCTAAGTAAAATCATGTGATAATGTGTAAATATTTATTGGAACTGCATAAAGCGTTTTCTTTTTAAAAGTTTCTAAAAAACCTAATGATGAATCTGTTGTTCTGTGTGCAGAAATTCTAATACTACGTTAATCTTGATTTCTGTGTATGATAACAAACAATCATTACATAATCTTGACTATGCAACCAAAATTATTAATTATGCAAATAAAAAAACCAAAAACATCCAAAAAAAAAAATAAAAAACACCTGCACGCTGGGCGATTTAATGAAGGCTATTGATATTGCAGTTCTCTTAGCAAAATTCTGGGCTGACACAATATGATTGCCATCGACACGATAAGAAGAAGAACCAAAATTTCTGAAGTCTGCATAAGACGTTGAATTCCGGTAATATTTGCTCTGAATTCGTTGTTTTTTTTAGAGATAGGGGCATGGGAAATTTTGATAGCAGTATTTTACCATATCGCGTGTTAAACTAACATTGACATGAGGCAACTTGGTCTGCGAGCTAACTCTACCCAGTTGTTAACGTCCTTGCGGCAGATGTACTAACTACAAAGCTATTTAACTGAAATAATTTTACAGTCAATACTTAAGGAGTTTCTTTCTTTTTTGTTTCTGTTTCTTATAAAAACGACGCCTGCACTAAGGAATTTACTCCTTGTGTCGCGGGGGTTTCACAAACATTCAAATCACATGCACAAAGAACACCCAGACTTGGAACAAGCATTTGTGGATCACACAAATGCTTGTCTCATGCGGGGATCGAACCCGCAGCACGTCGCGCACAGTGGTAATCAGCGTGGTGACCTATACCACTCGGCTATCCGTGCAGTCAAAAGAGGGACGTGAAGGAGACTTGCTTCTGCTCGAAATATTTTAGAATTTTCATGTACACTTTTTTGTGATCATATTCTTAATTGAACAAATGATTTACTTCGGCAAAAAAGTAAAAGCGTCAAAAAAAGACGCACGAACGTGTAAAGAAATACAGAAAAAGAAGCAACAGTTGGGAATGCTAAAATAATGGCGATGATCTGATTCTGTTTTTGAGTTTTTGATATGATTGGCGATGGAATGAGGCAGTTTGTTTATTGGATACCAAAATCGGAAATGTTAATAACCTTATGATTGCAAGCAAAATAAACTAAAGCTGGATTGGAGAAACAATTGAAATGCTATAACAGTTATTGTATAACATGATTACACTAACAACTTCCACGTCATTTTTTTACATTAGATATAATTTTGAATGATGGCTATTAGAAGTAGTTTGCGTGTAATACGAGCAGAAATAAGCGATCAATCATAAAAGAAAATGAATTACAGTGCTATGAATTATGCGTTACTGTAATGCTAGTATCTAACATCTCGATTGTTAAGTTATATTTGAATGTTTTTTTACAGTTTAGCAATTATTTGCACCGATTTATTGTTCGAAATGAGGTGGCTCCAAGAATGTAAATTATATCCCCCAATATGTTCATAATTTCTTTTTGACAACTCATTTGAAAACGATGAAGTACCTAGGTTACCTACCAAATAGGATGGTTTAGTATTAAGAATTGATGATAGAAACAGTACTTTTTTTAAATAAAATTACGTCACGGGAATTAACGCGAACTCATGCATTTACCTTTTAAGGCTTGACGTTTCGGCCGGGTTAGGGTGATAGGTGATAGGTGAACGCGGGCTTGCTTTCCGCAAATCGACGTCTATTCCTTGCGCCTGTTTTGCGTTGAGAGGGGGTGTCGGCACTACGCCAGCCACCCCAACTCCTCCACGAAGCCTAGCAGACCCTTCACGTTGCCGACGGCTTCGGAGAGAGACCTCGGAACCCCGAGGTGCAGTGCCCTGTAGTTTGCCACCTCCGTGCAGTCCAGGATGACGTGGGCGGCTGTTTCCTCCGCTGCCATGCATGCCCTGCACAGGGGGCTGTCCGTGACACCTAGAGTATATAAGTGTTTGTTTAATAGCGTGTGACCAGTTATCATCCCTGTCGCAAGTCGGAGCTGGGGCCTTTTTAGTTGCCTCAGCTTGCGTGACAATCTGGCGGAGATTGTCGGGAGTGCGTCTCTGGTCTGCCTGCAGGTTACTAGGTTGGCCCAGTAGTGCTGTTGTTGGTACCTAGTGTACTTACGGATTGTGCTGCGTATCCAATTGAACGGCAGGGGAATAATGGGTTCGGGTCCTTCCACTTCCAACTCCGAGCCTTCCCTAGCCAGTTCATCGGCCGCATCGTTACCCCGTGAATTGCTGTGCCCCTTGATCCACTGCAGGGTTATGCTGGTTTTAGTACATACCTCTGTCAGGATCTGGTGACATTCATATATGAGTCCTGAGGTTACTGAGTAGCTCTGCAGGGCTTGTAGTACCGATCTGCTGTCTGAGAGTATACGGATGGGGAAGTCCGTTACTTTCCTTGAGATGATTGCTTGTGCAGCCATTATGATGCCCATACACTCTGCCTGGAAGACTGTGTTGTGTGCTCCTAATGGTGTAGAGATTTTTATATTTAGGTCCTCTGAGAAAACTCCCGAGCCAGTGCCTGACCTTGTTTTGGAGCCGTCGGTGAAGATTCTCAACTCCTTTTGGTTAAGACCTTCTTTGGGTTCCTCGGACAGCTGTATTTTGTACTTTTTGTCGAACACGAATTGCTTGGGTATCCTATCTGTCACCGCTTCAATGAGTGGCTCCCTACAGGTTACCTCCCTCATAATCTCGGTGTGTGGAACCCTTGCTGTTCTCCAGAGTTTTAGTTTTTTAAGGCGCACCGCCGCCGATGCCGCCTCCTGTTTTATAAAGAGATGCAGGGGCGGTACGTCCAGTAGGGCTTCCAAGGCTGCGGTGGGTGTTGTCCTCATGCAACCTGTGGCCGCCATACATGCTAACCTCTGGAGTCGTTGTAGTTTAGCTTCGACGGTCGATAGTTTGGTCCGTGGCCACCATACTACTGCACCATAGCTTACCATTGGTCTAATAACAGTCTGGTAGAGCCATAGAGTGATCTTGGGGGTCAGCCCCCAAGTCCTACCGATCATTCTGCGGCACTGCCAGAAGGCGATTGTAGCTTTTTCGATTTTGTTGTTCAGGTGATTACTCCAGTTCAACTTGCTGTCCAGTATTATCCCCAAATACTTAACCTCAGCTGACAGTTGGAGCTCTGTACCAAACAAAGTAGGCAGTCGGTAGTTACCTAAATTGCGTTTGTTCGTGAACAATACCAGTTCCGTCTTCTTAGGGTTCACGGTCAGTTCGTTGTTGTTGCACCAGCGTTCCACGATGGCTAGGGCTGAGCGGGTAACGTCACATACTGTACCTGTATGATTTCCGCTTGTCAGTAACACTATATCGTCTGCATACCCGACCGTGTAATAGTGTTTGTTGTTTAGTGTGGAAATGAGGTCATTTACCACTAAGTTCCATAGTAGTGGCGACAGGACGCCTCCCTGGGGGCATCCTTTCGCCACTAGAGCATGTTGTATGTCACCTGTTTCGAGTCTGATGACTCTCTTACTCAGCATGTTGTTTATCCACTGGATCATAACTGCGTTCGCCCCGTGTCTTGTTAGTGCTGCAGTTATGCTGTTGAATTGTGTCTTGTCAAAGGCTCCCTCTATGTCTATGAAGGTGCCGAGGCACATTGCTTTGTTTTGGAGAGCCTCTTCTATTTTACTTACCACTGCGTGTAGGGCTGACTCTGTCGATTTGCCTTGGCTAAATGCATGTTGATTGGGGTGGAGTGGTATACCTGCTAGTGTCTTTTCCCTTAGGTCCCTGTCGCATAACCTTTCAAGCGCCTTAAGCAGGAAGGAGGTGAGGCTTATGGGCCTGAAGGATTTAGGGTCGGAATAGTCGCTTTTCCCCGGTTTGGGAATAAAGATAACTTTGACTTCTCTCCACCGTTTCGGTACATACCTGTGTGCCAGACAGGCAGCCAATACGGTGGTTAGTAGTGGGATGAGTACTTCCCCACCCCATTTTAACAGGGCAGGGAAGATTCCATCCAGGCCTGGTGACTTAAAGGAGTCAAAGCTGTTAATGGCCCATTGTACTTTCTGTCGGCTTATTACCTCATGTACTTGCAGCCATTCCTCCTCCGTAGGAATGGTCTCCTCTTCCCACCAATTTGTTTGCCGCGTTATCACGCAGCCCGGGAAGTGCGTCTGTACTAATGTAATTTCGGCTTCCCCAGGTGAGGTGGTGAGGGTGTTGTCTGGCTTACGTAGTGAGCCTAGTGTCGTTGTCGGCTGATTGGAAAGAACTTTTCTTACCCGATTAGCCTGTGCATTCGTTTCCACGCTGGTACAGAAGTTCCGCCAGGAGGCTGACTTTCGATACCTAATACGCTTTTTGTACTTAGCCTTGGTTGCTCTGTAGTTGTCCCAGTCCTGGTCTGATCTGGTGTTCATTGCTCTGTTGTGTTGCCGCCTCAGCTTTGTCCTCAGCCTCTCCAGCTCAGGGCCCCACCAGCCGGTTTTATTACCGCTGCTATTCGGTGGGACGGGTAAGGGGCATGCCTGGTGGTAGCATTCTATAATGTTGTCCGTTATTATGCTCACCTGTTTCTCTATCTCATCTGTACCCTTAACTCTGTCGGGAATAGGTGTGATCGCTAAGGCGGAGCTTAGTCGTTCCACGTAGTCCACGCGGTTGGTTTTGCGTGGATTCCTTTTAGGAGTACAAATGACTGTATTTACCTGAATGTCGTACCTGATCCACCTGTGGTCTGAGCACGAAAGTTGTTTGGAGACGTGCCAGTTGGTGATGGATTTGGTTGCCTTATCGGTTGCCAGTGTCAGATCAATAATAGTCTGGCTCCGCCTGTTTACAAATGTCGGTTCTGATCCATTATTTAATATGTTAAGATCTGTTGAAAAAAGGTACTCAACTAGTTTTTTACCTCTGTCATTGCTTGTCTTCATACCCCACAGTGGGTGGTGGGCGTTCGAATCTGTGGCCACGATGAGTTCGAGCCCTTCACTTTCGCAATGGTCCACCAGCCTAGTGAGGTCGTGCGGCGGCGGGTCATCCGCTTCAGGCATGTATACCGAGACGATGACGACCCCCCACAGACTTGTATTTTGCGCCCCTTGCACCTTTACGGCACATACGTCTCTAGAAACAAAGTTCGTTAGGGGTTGCACAAGAATGTTCTTAGTGGTGTAGATACAGGCCCGAGGATTGTCCGGTCCTGTATAAACAGTAAGCTTACCTCCTAAATTTCGGAGCCCGCAGACGGTTCCTTTCCTGACCCACGGCTCCTGGATCAGTACTATGGATGTACAGTTGTCCTCCAGCCACTTCCGTATCTGAGCCGTCGCGGTTTCACTGTGGTGGAGGTTGGCTTGTAGGATCTTACAGTTGGGAGAATGGGATACCGCCATCGGAGTCGTGCTCCTCCGTCGACATTCCCTCTCCCCCTTCCTCGCCGATGGCCAGCTTGCCTAGTTCCGCAGTGCAGTCCTCCCCAGCGTCGGAGGGCTGGGAAAGAAGGAGTTCTTCCTCCAGCCCCACGGCGGCGGGATCAGCCTGCACCGGAGACTGGGGCTCGGGCGTTCCGGCGACTGCGTCGGCGGATGCCTCGGTCCCCACGGCTGTGTCCATCAGCTCGGGTTCTGTAACGTTGGCGCCGTCCGCTTGGACGGCGTTGTTTGTAGGCGGGTTCTCCACAAACCTGCCGCCAGGACCCTGGAACTTCACGTACACCGAGCCTAACATAAAGTTAAGCCGGCGCTCGCGTTGCACCAGGGTCTGTATCATCGTCTCGGGGACGCTGACCACCACAAAGGTCTCCGATTCCTGTTCTTTGACACTGTGTAGCAGCCATGTCTCAATCTCTGCCCACTCGTTCTGGAAGCAGAGTGTCCGTGCTAATGCACGGGTGTCCCTCCAGATACCGGGGAGCAGGATGCCGCAACGTACTCTACGCACCAACTCACTTTGCCGCTTCACGACAACCGCTTCCCCCGTCGATAGGGAGATGGCTGCCATGCTGCTCTTGAGCCATGCCAGAGTTGCTTGATCCTCACACCATAGCTTCAGGACACCGTTCGATACGAGCGGCTTCCCTCGGAACTTTGGACGTGGGGATTGATTTGTTTTAGGGGCCATAACTTCCTTCAGGAGCAACTCTTGAAGTTGGCTTGTGACCTCCTCTGCCAGATGCGGGCTGAGGTGACCCGTGGTTGCTGTCGTAACAGCGGCCAGTAGGTCAGCCTTGAGCGCCTCCGCGTATGCCAACCGACTTGCAGCAGCCGTTGGTTCGAGTCGCGGCCTCTTGGGTTGGCCTCTAGGAGATATGGTCTCGTCGAGGCGCGCCCTTTTGGCCGCAGCTCTCACCGTCGTGCTGCCGGCGGTCTTGTCTTTGGCCCCTTTCCCTGATGTGGTCGGGCCTGCAGCTGGAACACCAGTCGCTGCCTGCGCACGGGGGGGGGCACCTGCATTTGCAGTTGCCGGGGCCTGTTCTTTGAGAAGCGCCGCTCGTCTCTCCCTGGACTTCCGGCGCTGCTTCTTATTGCGGCGCTTCGGCTTGTCAGGTTGCTGGCTCTCGGGTTTGGGCTTTGCCTTCCCCCGATGGCCCCTCTCAACGAGGGTCCAGCCAGCCTCAAGCTGCGCAGTTGTAGGGTCGACGGTGGGGATCACCGTCGGAGTCTGTTCTGTGGCATCCGATTTCTCTTCTGCCGGAGTTGTAGGTAGGGCCCTTTCCTGAGCCTGGTTGCAGCCTAACAGCTGCGATCCATCCCCAGGTGCGTTGGGTTTCGGGGCCCCCAATTTCTTGGCAGCCTTTCTACCCCGCGCGGGTTGTATAGCTCCCCTTGAGGGTACTGCCGGAGCAGCGCCGCCACGGGAGGTAAGCTGCGAGGGTACTACCGAAGTAGCGCCGTCGCGCGATGTATACGGTGAGGGCACTACCGAGGTAGCACCGCCACGCGTTGGTTGTGGTGTAGGCGCCATCAAGATGGCGCCGCCACGGTGTGTTGGTGGAGGGGGTACTATCGTAACAGCGCCCCCTCGATGCGTGTGAGGTGGGGGCACTGCCGAAGCAGCACCGCCACGGTGTGTGCGTTGTGGGGCCGCTGTCGGAACAGGGCCGCCACGGTGTGTGGTGGGGGGCACTACCGGAGTAGCACCGCCCTGGGGTGATGCGCCCACACGGGCCGCTTGCGCGGCCTGTGCGGCGCGTGATGTAGTGGGCAGCACTACGGGAGCAGCGCCACCCACCGGTGGAGTGTGTGGTGTGGATGTGTTGGCATCGGGTGCGGTTTTGGCCGCACCGTCTACCCGTCGGTTTTTGGATCCTTGGGTATCCATTGTTTTTTAGAAATGTTCTTCGTCTCCCGAGCTTCCCACCCACCGTGGAGCCCGCACCTTTGGGGATGTCCGCTTGGACACCAGGACTACCCGGGAGATATAGACGCGGCTGGTTGGTTCTCATGCGCGACATCGGAGGCTGCAGACATTGTGGCTGGGGGAAACGATCCAATCCCCCCCAGTTGGTCCACCTGCCCTTGCCCCGTCAGCATGGCCGAGCCCCAGTGCTCTCCCAGAGAGCCCAACCGCGTCTCGCCAGCGACTCGTGACACCTCACCCTCACGATCGTCGCCAAGCCGATTGACCGAAACTGGCTAGGTCCCGGCCGCCCGTGTTCAGGAGAAATCCAGGCCAAAGTGGAGTGTTGCCCTCCGGGAGTATAACCGCCAACTCCCTTCGGCTCAGCCACCAGGATCCCTTCATCCCCCCTTACGGGTCCCCTCGCACGGCAAACACGAGGGTGGCCGGAGTTGCAGCCTGTGTCCGGCCACTTGACCCAGGTAGCGGATAGGGTAGGGTGTGAATGGAGTAGGACAGTGGGGTATAATGGAAAGGATAGTGGGATGGGTATGATTGGGATGTGGGAGAGGTGGGTTGGGTAGTGTTTGGATGGGATGTGAGGGAGAGATATGGATAGGGGGGAGGCGACCAACCGTTTCAGCTACGTCCGATTCTGAGAGAATCGGACCAAGACAGGCGACAACCACGGGAAGGATGACGATGTGGTCTTGCCCCTGGGGTAATAACGCAACCTGTGCTCGCCCAGAGGCCTTTAGTCAGACCACTCTCCGGACAGGAGGGTGGAATGAGTGTGCATCCACCTCAAACCGCAAGTGGTTTAATATATGAAATGGACCCACCCTCGCCCTTCGGCCGGGTTATACTGAACGTGTTCGCAAGCAGACTCGCTACTTTTATACCTAATCGGAATCGAGTACTTTTTTACCTAAGGTTAACATAATTTCTTTCGCAAAACCGATTAAATAGAACGGAAGTGATACCCTTAAATAGAAAGCCAGTTATTTATATAATGACGGATTGTTTCGTTTACCAACTTTCCGAACCAAATTAGGCATTCTTGGTGTTGTTTGAGGCTACAAAAAGTTACACTGAAGCGTTTCGTTTAAAAATAAACGTCCATACTTGCGCAAGTGACTCCGATTGTCATAGCTCAACAATTACTAGCACCGTAGACAAGTGTGATTTCTCCAAGCGTTATAAAATCGCCTAAGGGCTGACTTGAAATCAGATAACATTGATTCGAGGCTGAAAAGCCTGTCTTGCACTAGACCGAGATATCTTGAATGTACTGACCAACATTTTATGTCATGAAATTCTACTACTATAATATAGGATTAATGTAAAAGGAATGCGTATATTCAACGAGGTAATGAGGTGCATAAAACTGGACCACTTTCCTCAAGGAACATAAGTCGAAATCTTAAAATGGAAAATGAAATTTCCTTCCAAAGTGACAGGTCACGTGACTTATGTTTGTATGAGGAGATGATTATAAACGCACTCCTTTTAAATTAATCCTGTATAGCATGTTACTTTTTAAATGAAATTGATATCAAAAATAATTCTCATACTTTCTACGTAACTCATGTTATTTAATTATTTGCAGTGTACGTAACAGGGCAATACGCGCCGGGCTTCCTGACTGACTTGGTGCGAGAGATCCGGGACGCGGCGCGCATGCGCGAGGATGCGCTGTACTCGCGCGTCCGCGCTATGGTCGTGGAGAGAAACGATGTGAGTATAGAAAATAATATGATTTTCACTTGCTGAGTGACAAGATAACCTGACGCCTATTAATGCATTTTGCATTAACAGGCGTCAGGTGAGACGTGAAAGCACCTCATTAATTTTGGATGAATAGGCGTCAGGTTTTCTACAATTAACGTGGTGACTAATACATATTATCATTCTACATTTATTAAAATACTAGCTTGTTATTTTATCTACCTCTATTTGCCTTATTGCTGCGAAGCAGTCCAGGACAGAAGGGCTTTGAGTAAATTGAGAGTGATCCTGACATCAATCCCAATTTACTCAAAGCTCTTCTGGTTCTCTCTTTTTCTAAGATAGTAAGCTTCGGACAGCTTACTAACTTACATCGAAGACACGCTTACACTAGCATAAAAACAAAATTTATGGTGACCTACCTATGTCACCTCTGCCTTATAGCTTCCTATTCAGGCAGCCATTACTAGTCTACAAAGTTTCATGGTCATCTATTTACCTAACTGTTTTGGCAATATGCCCGTTCAGTCTAAGCAAAACTAATTTTCATTTAAAGCTTTACGATAGGTGTTTACTGATTGGAAACTGGTTTCTTACTCAAAAGTACTGCCATAAGTACCCAACAAGTTGATCAACCATGCTTAAGGGTATGCTTCTTACCTCAGCTTTCTCACTTCTATATATGTTTTTATTGACGTGATCAATATTGCCCTTAAGCGTACACAATTAGCATTAGGTACTTTTTCTTTCAATTATTCATCGTAATCGATAATACCCGGCACTGGATGGCACGAGACGGTCAACGTTAAGCGTGTACCCCTAGAGACCTTGAATAAAGCAGTCATTATTATAACCTAAATCAATTTTATAAGAACTAAAATTGTTCATTTGTTGTTAAAAGAGTAAACTTGAGGGCTACGATAAAGATGGTTAAAATTATTGAATCTTCAGAACGCAATTTTCCATAAGTATTGCGACCATGATACGAATCGATGGAAAATTTTCATGGCCTTTGGTCTCTGATGGTTTCCGAAGGTACTACATAATGCGTAACCCCCGGATACCAGGTGTTTGAATTTGAACTGTTTTCATAACATGTGTTAAATTTAACAACACACTTGCAGAATAATAGTCAGTATAATATCAACTTCACTATTGTTTAACTTGGCTATCTTTCCACTGATATCTACCGTCACTCGTTAGTAGGCGCCAAAGTAAAAATATCTTGCATATGTATAATTATAGGCATATTTTAGTTAAACTTCATCACACACTTTGAGGATAATAAAGTAGGCATGGAATATAAAATGGAGCTGGTATACACCATGACAACACTAAAACAATCTCCTACTGAAAAGACCGGCTATCATCATCATAGTCACATCAGCCTATCGCCGTCTACCGGCGAACGTAGGCCCAAAGATCGCCAACCAGCCCTGTCTTGGGCACCCCTCATCCTTCCTCTGAGTATATTTAAATAAAATACTGGTTCAACCCATTAAATTGAACAACTTTCTCTGAGAAATTAATAATCTCATTCCGGAAAAATGGTTTCGTAAAAATAATCTGTCCAAATGGGGTATTCTTCACCCAAACCAATAGCAGTGCCGGTGTGGAGCACCTGTACAGGACATGCAACACCTCCTTAATTTGGCCTCATGCACAACCACCTAAACGAGGCCAATGATAGAGCTGTACTGGTTGCTCAGTACGTGTCGAATAGTATTTGAATCGAGTCAAGCGACACGAAAAGAAGAAGAAATGGGTTTGGACCTAAAGTGTGAATTTGATTAGCTGATATTAATTTTATATGGCAGGGAATTTTATTTTGTGATTAACTTGGTTTTCACAGTTATATATAGACCAGTATATCAAATGTGACCGTACGTTTTAGTAGCATCCTATAGGATCCCATTAACTCCCCGATTTTCAAGGTTTTTGTAATTGGCCTTTGGCACCCATTATCATAACTATAGATGTTATTCGACTTCCTCGAGCTTCGCAAAAAAGTGCTTCTCATTGTTCTAACGGTGTCCTTTCGATTTGGATCTAAGACTACCGGATTTACAAAATTAGGTTGCTTAAAAACAGTATGAGTCAACTATGAAATATTGGATTAGATACGGAATCACTAAATCGGCGATTTTATAATCGAAGCGTGACGGATTTTATTTCACACTGCATTAAAACAAGCAACCCTTCCTACTTAAAGATTATAGAAATTTAAAACTAAGAAACCGCGAACGAAATCGATAACATCATCTGCCTAGCCTTTTCCCAAGCTATGTTGGGTCGTCTTCCAGTCTTACCGTATTTAGCTGAATACCGTATTTTACATGGATCGACTGCCTATACTGCCACAACCTAAACAGGAAAATACAGTATCCCTTACTAAGACTAGTGGTCAAAATTGTAATGAATAACGTGCTTTCCGAGGCAAGGGTAATTCGATTTTTTCAGAAAATTTTCAGCATTTTGTATTAAACGGCGCGATGTCTTCTCTAGTATGGTTAATTACAAGCAAATTACCTGATTAAAAAAATTCATTACAGTTACACGTATTAGTAGATCGAAACTTGGTAATTTTGTGAGTCATTTTAATTTCATAGCTTTTATTCACTTTCTATGGTTCTTCACACTGAAAACCAAACTTTTCCGTAATAAATCGAAATTGATGATAATCTACCAAAAGAACTCAAAATACATCAAGGTTATAGAAGATCATTCAGTTTAAAAATGTTATTCGTAAATACAAGTTTGTTAAAAGCGTTCAGTTTGCCAACAATTTCTTTTAGCTATTCATTCACGTCATTCAAAATAAATGTACTTTTAGACGGACCTTCGTTATCTCCGATTCCACTTGCGTCTTCATTGCAAATTATAGAATAAGTCGCTCTTTTGTTTGCAATAATCTAATAACGTTCATTCGGGTATGAATTTATTGTAAGTTCACGTAACTCCAAAGATATTGATAATAGAGTAGATAAGAGTAGAGTAAATTAAGATAAAAGTGTTTTGCGGTAAAACAAAAAAAAACACTAGGAAGATAAACCGAATCGAAGTACAGGAGTGGGGGCTGATTACAAATCATGAACTAATGAAAAGATACGTATCTTAAATCCTTTATTACTCTATCTGCCGGAGATAAACACAAAATTTATTTACCCTGATTTCGCCAACCCTTGTGTGCCAAGTGTACCAAGCTTGTATGGTGATCGTTGCTTGTTCCTATTTAGTAAAAGAAGATGCCTCTTCATCTTGAAAGATTCGTCTAGATTCGTCTGCACTTTACGTAACATATTTCTTAAAGAACTTGGAAAATTAGTCACTATTAACGTTTGTTTTAGAGTTAAGTGCCACATTATGAAACTCAGTCTTATTAGGGATAATGCCATTGCATCATTCTGTGATTGCATACAAAGATTTTGCTTGTTTTAATAGTCCGGTCAATTTAGACCAAAAAATGAGAGTGAAGTTACATAAAGTCCCAACAAGCTGAATTTCAGTGAAATTGTTCAAAATATTATTATAAACAATGTCTAGAAGTTCCCCATCATTCCCCTGTAAGGAAAAAAAAATATTCAAGGTCAAAGGTCAAATAAATTAGTTTTTCGCGATTTTCAGCAAAACGGTAAGTTTTATCACAAAAGTACCTCAGACAAAAATTGTAGATCATAAAATTATCTATAAAAATGTTTCAATACTTTTTTTCTTACGAGCCACCGTTTCTGAGATATAACGATTCAAAAAGTTATAAAAGTTGTTATCGTCATAATATGCATGAGTACGCCACGTATATACATCTAGAGTTGTTATATTTTATATAATATATATATATTTATATATATATATATATAATATATTAAATGTTTAAATATTTTTCTATCGGTCATTGTAACTTATATTACAACTAGCTGACCCGGCGAACTTTGTACCGCCCTAACAGTCAATGAATGTCGGGTTACCTTTTAGCTGAACTAATTTAGGCTTTGATGAACGTAATACAATGATACAAAATAAAAATACAGATACTTAGATATCAAAAAGTATTTTATTTTGATAAAATATAATACAGACAGAAAGAGAAGTAAAAAAAAAAAATAAGTACTTCAAACACGTGTCAGCAAAAAATGACTGAATTGCTTAGAGAAATCATCAGCAGATAGATCGTTCAACAATGCAACTATTTAACTCTCATATTTACTGAGAGTTGAAGTTTCTTCACATATCGCCACAGATTTGACTGTTGATCTGTACAATAAGCTCGACGATTTCTCGTTTCTAACCTAGCCGTTTCACGGGCTGCCTCTCTTTCCTCTTGTGTTTGAGAGGCACGAATTAAAGCCCTTCTTCGCTCCATACTAACGCGGCGCTCTTCTCGTGCAATGTCTCGTTCTTCATCAGATAATTGACTCGCGATGTTCCGTTGCTTATTGCAGTACAGCTTCGCGAAAGAAAGAGGAAAGATTAGATCTTCTAGGACGTGGCATTGTTACTAATACTAATACTGAATATGTACTCGCAGAAACCCACACAAAACAAAAAAAAATATAACAGTAGCTGAACTTTCGTGACATAGACATTGATTGACAATAGTTTAGATCATAGACTACTACTTAAGATACTGCCCTTTTTATTCAAATCTGCTTAATACACCTTTCAACCTTTTTAATTGATCAAAAAAAATACAGACAAAAGTTTATGCACCCTTTTTAAATAATTACACAAAATACATTTCTGAACGCATGCTTATATGTCAATCACAGTATTTGACAGGATGACAGGAGGAAAACATTATTATATGAGGAAAACAAATGTTTGACAGGTACGCAACAAAGGAACATATTTAAATGGAAAATGATTCATTTTCATAAATATGTATTCGTCAAGTTTTCATTGTTTTTAAAATGTATTCTGCTATTCAGGGCAGAGACAAATCCAACGAAACAAAAACCATGAAAATTGATCCAGCCGATCTCGAGTTATAAGTGTTGTAACAAACCCGTCTTTGTTTTATATATATAGATATAAAATATATATAAGTTTTAACTATAAGAATATCAGGTAAAATGAAACCCAGTCCCTTAATCTTTTTCGAGTATATTACCAAGTTCAAGTGTGGCTTGCTTATCAGCTAGATCTTACAGACTGGGGTTGGAAGTTGGTCAACAATATATTAGAGCCAGTTCAAACTTTACTTCCACCTGCGCCGGAAAAACTGCTGAACACTATTTTTTGCAACTGCAAAAAGGGATGCAGTGCTAAACGTGGTTTCAAAAAAGTCGGACTGTCTTGTTCTTTGGCATGCACAAATTGTCAAGGCTGGTCGTGCTCTTATCATATTGATTACAAACAATGGAGGATTCGTTATTAATATATTGAATCACAAACAATGGAGGATTCGTTTGACTCCGACGAAGTAATCATGCGATACATCGCTATTGACGCAATTTACTTGCATCCAAAATGAAGATGAAGAAGAAGCAGGAGAAGAAGAACAAGAAGAAGATCAAGAAGAAGAACAAGAAGAAGATCAAGAATTTGAAACTTACGAATAAGACGAATAAACTTCAACACCTTTTTGAAGTGAAACTTCTTTTGGCGCATGAGGGTAAAATTTTTACAGATGAAACGTCACGCCGGTATGCAACGGAAGTAGTAGAATACATTACAATGTCTTTGAACGGAAGTGTCAAAAAAGAAAGAGAGAGTGATCGAGACCATGAAGGTTTTCATCTATACCTTCATGATCGAGACCGATTGAGAGAGAGTAAGACAGGGCGAACGTAGCATGAGCAACTAGCCGTGGAGTGAGAGTATAGCAAGCGAGTGAGAAAGATTGAGAGAAAAAGTGAGACAGAGCGAACGTCGTATCACGCATAGTGCTATCACAGTCTTAACATCATACAGTCGTTCGACGAAGACGTCTAGACAGGGCAATCGTGCGGGGTGCGAGGGGTGAGACGGGGGAAGGGCGCTCCCGAGCTGCATACATTACCATGTTAGTAGCTCGGGAGCTAACTTTCAGGGCTATCTGGTGTTAGTTTAGTTCTATTAGTTTTAATAAATATAATAATTTTATTAAAATGGGTGCCAAGAAACCAAGATGGCGTCGACGACAATTTGCAAATTTTTCGTCATGGGTGTCATTTTCATGATTCCCGAGGTCGCTTAAACGATTATGGGGTCGAAATTAAAACCCAAGATGGCGCCGAGGAAATTTTGCAAATTTTTCGTCATCGGTGTCATTTTCATGGTTCCCAAGGTCGCTAAAAACGATTATGGGTTCGAAATTAAAACCCAAGATGGCGCCGACGACAATTTGTAAATTTTTCATCATGTGTGTCATTTTCATGGTACCCGAAGTCGCTAAAAACGATTATGGGGTCGAAATTAGAATTCAAGATGGCGCCGAGAAAAATATGCATTTTTTTCATCATGGGTGTCATTTTCATGGTACCCGAGGTCGCTAAAAACGATTATGGGGTCGAAATTAGAATCCAAGATGGCGCCGAGAAAAATATGCATTTTTTTCATCATGGGTGTCATTTTCATGGTACCCGAGGTCGCTAAAAACGATTATGGGGTCGAAATTAGAATCCAAGATGGCGCCGAGAAAAATATGCATTTTTTTCATCATGGGTGTCATTTTCATGGTACCCGAGGTCGCTAAAAACGATTATGGGGTCGAAATTAGAATCCAAGATGGCGCCGAGAAAAATATGCATTTTTTTCATCATGGGTGTCATTTTCATGGTACCCGAGGTCGCTAAAAACGATTATGGGGTCGAAATTAGATTCCAAGATGGCACCGAGAAAAATATGCATTTTTATGTGATAAGTCATTTTTAAGATTTGCGAGGTCACTAAAAATAAAAATGAGGTCAAGCTTTCGCGGAAATGTCTATCGCGCAAAAGTTCCTGATCCAAGATGGAGGACATTTCTCTATATGAAATTACATGTATTCGTCTCAATCTCAATCTAGAATTTTTCATGTGCGACCATAGACGAAGCGCATTTGCATAATAGTTACTGTACTGTTTTACAAATTGTGTATCTCGCTATTGTTAATTATTGTAACAATACTTATTTTTATTTATTTTAGATAAACGTTATGTCAAACAATGTAAATATTGAAGAAATAAATTGAAAAAATTAAATTTATAATTTACATTAATTTTCAACACTTTTTTTATTTTAATGACAATTAAATTCCTAACCTATCTTCCTTTTTCCCTTCCTCTTAATCTTGGAAATTTAAAGTTTTAGATTTGTATAAATATAAACAAGATTTATAAATTAGTTCGCCAAAGAAGTTTCACTTCTGACATGTGTACTTTGTACGCACGCATGTTTTTTTTTTTTTAATTTACATCGCTTTTATCTTTCCCAATCTTTGAAAATTTCCGTTATTATGCAATAGTTTTACATTAAACAGGATCACAACTGACCCGTGGAGTAGGCCTACCGGGGAAACCACGTTAAAAAAACGCGCTAAGTACACTACCTCATAGGTGGCGTGGAAACATGTGCATAATAAAAATAACTTTATGAATCGTTATATCTCAGAAACGGTGGCTCGTAAGAAAAAAAGTATTGATACATTTTTTATAGATAATTTTATGATCTACAATTTTTGTCTGAGCTACTTTTATGATAAAACATACCGTTTTGCTGAAAATCGCGAAAAACTCATTTTTTTTACCTTTGACCTTGAATATTTTTTATTCCTTACAGGGGAATGATGGGGAACTTCTAGACATTGTTTATAATTATGTTTTGAACAATTTCACAAAAATTCAGCTTGTTGGGACTTTATGTAACTTCAAATGTCTAAATTGACCGGACTATAAATACCTGATTTAATATAAAGAAGCTAAACTCGATCTTTTCAGAATACAGAACTGAGAACTGTTAATATTTTACTTCGGGAATGGAATGACCATAAGTGTTAAATTCCACTTTCATATTGATGAAGTTTTCCACAGAAAATTTTATATGACTTGTATGTATGTATGATGCGGAAGACAATTTTCTCAGGTGTTCGCTACGTAGTTAAATAAGTATTTTAGTCTACGATTGATGTGTGTTTGTCCAGACTGGACTTGACATTTCCAAATCGTCTTGGCTCCCCTCCAAATATGCTCAAATCAGCGCGGTGTCGGCTTCCAGTTCAATGACCTTAGATAATAGTGGAAGAGTGTTCAATATGGAATTTGGAGTAGACTGTTATATAAAATAGTAATATACTTAAGATAAAAACGGTTGTGTAAAATTTATCGACAAACAATATTTTTAGAAGGAATTGAGTGCTTCTTGATTCATCAATCGTCATTTTAAATTTGTAGCATGTGAAGAATAAAACAATGATTTATTTATGTTGTTGTTTTTTAATAACACTAAGTGATATTTTAACAAAAATTTACTGACAAGTAACAATAGCCTAATGGCTAGGGCGTTGGAATTGCGATCATGTGGTTATCGGTACGAATCCCACACATACCACTAACGACGTGAACACTAAACAAGAGTACTAGTATAATGCAACAGACAACAAAAATTGCGCGAAACCTTTTTCCATAAAATAAATACGGTCTTCAAAATGATACGCTGAAATTGAAGGGTCGTCTTGATATTATATTGTCTATTTTTATAGACCCTTAATTCTTCGGCTATTTCCACTTTGTATGTGTTGAGTTTTATTATTTAGGTACTTGTGGATAAACCTAACGTATTTTGACACGTGTGATTTCACCGTTAATCTGATGCATAATTAAGTATCGAAGGTCAATTGAATTCCCTGATTTCTGTTTTTTTTTTAATGCTTGTAATGTCCTTGTGTACGTCCTCAAAGCAATGCGTTCAAAAATACAAATGATGAACATTCTGTTAAGTCCGTCGCTAAACACGATAGCTTCTCCTCTCCTGATAATACTTATTGTAGGCGAAATATGCGATTTTATTTTCTCTTCAGAAAATGAAGCAGCTTATTATTTCATAAAAGAGTAAAAGCGTCTAATAATGGCTTACCTTTATATCTTTTCGTGGGAACAAATGTATTATCTCAGTTAATTAAGTTGTGAACACATTTTACTTTTACTGGGAGTTATGAATTCTATTCATTATTAAAATTTTACGTTTCTGGGACAGGTTTAACTGTCGCCGCGTCGTTAATTTTTGTTATTTAAATATACAGTAGGCCTTGACCAGAGTTGGGCAAAATGTAATGTGATTAATGATTACAGATTACGATTAAAATGTGTAATCTTTAATCATGATTACAGATTACAGAAGTTAATCAAAAATGTAATCATATTGGTGATTAATGATTATTAATTTGTAATCGTAATCTTGATTACTTGATTTGATTGATAAAAACCAACAGTTAGAATGTTAACAAAAAAAAACAAATTATATCATCTTTATTTTTTTATCAGTCTCATAAATTTTACTTTTAGGATAATTATTTTACGCAAAAATCTACTGGATTGTCTCTATCGGAATGTTATTTATGATGTCGGCTCAAATTAGATTTCAATAGCACGCTCTTTTCAAACATTTCATCTGTAAGTCTATGTGATTTTGGTGAATTGGTCATAGTTGCATATTATGAGAAAAGCCTTTCCACTGGACCCGATGACGATAGAGGCACAGTCTTTAAACCATACAGTCGTTCGACAAGGACGTCTAGACAGGGCAATCGTGCGGGGCGAGACGGGGGTAGGGCGCTCCCGAATTGCATACATTACCGTGTTATTAGTTCGGGAGCACTCTTCCAGGGCTATCTTGTGTTAGTTTATTTCTTTTTGTTTTAATAAATATAAAATAATTTTATTAAAATGTGTGCCAAGAAACCAAGATGGCGGTGACGACAATTTGCAATTTTTTCGTCATGTGTGTCATTTTCAACCAGTAACCAACAATTTCTAGTTACATAAATACAAATTGTGATTATAATTAATGGCAACTCAATAGAATTATAAAATTCATTAATTCCTAAATCATAATTCATATAAACTTAGTTAAAATAATCATGTAATTTTGATTACTGACTACTGTAATCAAAATTAAAGATTACATGTGTAATCTTGATTAAAAGTAATCATGATTAATTCAATCTGATTAAAAGTAATCATAATTACTTTCAATCAGATTATTAATCTGATTACAAAAATAATCTGATTACGCCCAACTCTGGCCTTGACACACACTGTATGTTTTAGTGGGCACGTTATTATTTTAATAGAACTTGTGTCATAATATATGTTACCATGTTATATTTTCCGCAACTTATAAATATCAATGTTGACCGACTTACTATTATTCATTCAATCCACAATCAACTCAGCCTAATTCAGATATCAGTCTCTTTATCCTCTCTCTCCACTCGACCACGGGGGGGGGGGGGGGGTCGTCTAAGTAAAACTTAAGTCATAGTAAAACTGTCTTAAATGACACTTAAGTGGTGACATTTTCTAAACGAACATATTTTTTCGCAGTTTCATCCATGCCATAAAGTTGTTTTTGCTATGCGAGACTTTTGGATTTGACTGCATTTCTGTGGTCATTTGTGAGGACGGATTGAGACACTGGATGTGCATTTTTGGGTTTTATCTAAGGATATCAATGCTATTATTGAAGTTTATTTTTTCAACCTTTTGATCATACAAAACATTTTATGATGATAATTAATTTTATTTTTCATTAAATAGATATTCGTAGATTTTCATTTTTCACCCTAAATTGTGCATTACGCAATTGTGACTAAAATTTCGTAAATATATAACAGAATTTAAAAAAAACCTATTAAGTAGGTATCATAGCCAAAAAGTTCAGCAACAGACCATTTTGCTGAACTTCCACTGAAACTTCATGGTTAAAAAACGCCTTAATTCCTAAAGCATACAACAATATGGTCTAAAAACTTAGTACAATTGCTCAAATAATAACCGTTATTAAGTTCCTATCATACTTTTCAAATAAGGAACGTCACAGCCCATTTCAACCAAATACGGGACTTGGCAAGCACGTCATTATCAAGAGCGTGACGCGTTTAATAAAATCTAGGACTTGTGAAATCATTGACGCAGATGCACTTCTTTAAACATATTATCAATGTAACAGCACTTAATCGATCAATGAATCTAGGTCGATAGTAACGGCCTCAGTGCATATAAGGAATTCAGAACATGAACGATACTAATTGCTATATAATTAACACTTTTTTATTTCCTTACAGAACGGGTTGACTTCTTCGGAAAATAAGTTTACGGAGAAAGCTCTTGAAGAGATCAAGGTATACTTTCTTATCTATTTTTGAGTTGAGTTTGATAACGATTGTAGATTGTTTATGTGTAGACAACGCCATCTATGTTTTGTAACGTTAATCATAAGCGCGGTGAAATGACTAAATGGTTCTCGAATGAATCATTTGTCTGCCTTGTTGTAGTTCACTGGGTGGCGTAGAGATGGCGCTGAGCCTAAAAAATCTTATTTGTCGATATTCACTTAAAAATTATTAAAAGTTGTAATTATACCTAAGTTCTAATTTCCAATATTTTTTTTATTAAATAAAATTGTACACACATAATAACTAAGTACGTTAAACATTTATCGATATATTTGGTTGTAAAGACCTATCTCAATAAAGCCAAATAAAAATACATGGCTGCATGATGTTGGTACAAACCTAACATTATTTACTCACTCAAACTCCTTTGCATAAAACCTCAAGGAATTATAAAACCAACATACATTTTTTTCATATTTCACAAGATTTTTTCCTTGAGTTTGTATTTTTTCGTTTTCACCTCAATTCGGTGCTATTAAGCGTTATTTGCTGTGCGAGTTGGGTGGTCCCGTGGAGTGCTCTTCACGCCTTCACGGAGCACTAACGTTGTGCCACCAAACAGATAAACACAGAAGTGTAACCATACCACGCTTAAGCAGGCTCTTAAATGAACATAGCAGTCCATTGACATTGATAATAATAATTTCCCATGACAATACAAGAAATTTATATGTATTCTCAGTGGCAAAATTTTCCCAAGAAGTATTCAAAAATTAACTCTAACCCTTAAAATAGAACTAAGTTAACACGCTACTATTGCGCAAACCATGTTTGTCTATAATTAGTTGTGCATTTAGCTATAAGCCTTTTTGTACTTATTTATAAGATTACTAGCTGACCCGGCAAAAGTTGACAGCCATATTCAAAAAATCTGGAGAGGGCCACCCCTATCACTAGAGGAATGGAACATGGATTTCGGACGAGTCTTAGACCTATCCGCTATGCACACAAAATTTCATACAAATAGGTCCAGCCGTTTCGGAGAAGCTTGGTAACAAACATTGCGACAACATTACAACACGAGAATTTTATATATTAGATGAATCAATTTTATAACTGTTGTTAGCTAAATAAATAAATAAAGTGGTACATATAAAATAAATTAAAGAATTGTATCGGAATAAGCCAGCAATTAAATACTGCAACTCTGTCAAATCTTCAGGAACTGAGTTGATCAAAATTATGATTTCAATCAGCTTTCAAATACATTTGTCTCCATCTTCAATTGTTTTTCGAATCATAATTTGTTTATTCAAAGTAGGACTTCTTTTATATCTGTACAATGGTGTTACTATTACTGTCTAACACTTGTCTCTTCAATCGTTATTGTTGATGCGAAACGCCTACGATGCAAGGTGACTTCGCAAATAACACTGTTAGTTTTACATAACTATTCTATGGCTGTTTTGATAAGATGTGATAAGGATATATGAGGTTTTTTCAAAGATATTAAATTTGTATTCTCTACTGAACTTTCGAACTACTAAAATTGTCCTTTGACCCAAATCCATATCAAATAAGCCAGTAAGTAAGGTATAATATATAGCCTATAAAATGTGTCCCACTGCTTGGCACAGGCCTACCTATAGAGGAGGAATGAGCATTGATTAACAAGCTTGCTCATAGCGGGTTAGTTTTATTAACTTGATATAACTCCATATCTGCAAAGATGAATTTTAACATCATCATATTTTTTTATGAGGGCTTGTATTAAGCTGAGCCATAAAAACGAAACAACGAATTAAAAGACAGTGAAAAAACGTCATGTTATCCATCTCGTCTTATTTAAAAGTTCAAATTCGTAACATATTAACAAACACCGACTAGCAAACGAAAAAGGGAGTTTATCCAGAACCGTTTGATTTTCATACCCATATGCACACGTGGGGATTATAAAATCAGCGCCGGCGAATAAAACGGAACGCATCGATTTAACTGAACGCGGCGACTTCGCACATTCAACGGTTTAATGTGACTGCGTGTCACACCGACACGTAACAAAATTGTCGCCGTTGAATATTCAGGGATGTTTTGCGAAGGGCTGGCTATATCTTGTTAGGTGTAAATTTATAATTTATGCAAGCTACAAGCTAGCTTAGTCAGCTAACAAGAGCTAAACTACATTATTGTTGATACCTTACAAAAAGTCGTGTTCTCTGTTCGTCTTTTCGCTGCCTCAGTTCTTCCAAAATTTCCGCACCACCTCAGCCGCGCCAGCTCTTGTAAAACGTCCCTCTGGAGCTTCTTCGATTTAGGCACCAATTTTAGGTTGTTTTTTTTGGTTTTGGGAAAAAAAAGACACGTGAATGCGAACGGTCGAGAGTCAGTTCTTCCTCTAAGGGTAGGTCCCTTAGAGAAAGAAGTTATATTACAAATGCAATGTTTGTTGTAATTGAATACAAAAAAAAACTACTTAAAATTACATAACGGTGTAAACTGAACCCCAGTAACTTTGTATTTTGTAGTGTTTAGTGTCACCCCACATCATAGCATTTGAAATATGAACGGGTGGTGCGTGCGAGGGGTTGCTGAGCGGGTAGGAAGGGGGGGAGGGAGGGGGGCGTGAGCAAATATTGGCAGATGTAAGTGGATGGCGGTGCAGCGAGGCGCCGCCGCCCTTGCGCTGCGTCACGTGACAGCGTGACGTCACTGTACACGACCGCCGTACATATTTAATAGCAATCATAATTATGCTGTTATTGGCTCATTGTTGTTTTATGGAGTGCAATTGTTGGGTTATTGGGAATTTTAATTATTTATTTAAATAATAATATGTTACTTATTTGATCGATAATTTAATGCTGTCATATTTTAAACTACTGTAAACTGAAGTTATTAAATGAAAACGTCCTTTATTACGTTTTATTACGTTAAAACAAAACGTTGTGAGAAACATGGAGCGATAAAAATAATTCATTGAAATTATTTCTAAATTTGATAATTTATGATTAGATGCTGTCAAAAAATGGCCTAAACTCAGATATTCTCAACTCATATTTTAAACAGCTAACTTCTACACCCTACTGACCATCATCATCTCAACATACACCTATGTAGTAAAGTACGTAGGTTGTGCGCACGGGTTTCGCCAGGTTTGTCCGGCTCATTAGCAGCACTCGCCTCTTAATAAGTTAATTGAAGTGCAAAAAAGGTACGGCAACTCGCGATTTACATGGATGAGCTAATGCGTCACCGATGTCTGCTAAATACTTGCGAGGATTGCTTGAATACGTCTTATGCTAAGTGGGTAAGAAAGGGGTTGAAAATTGAAGCTTGCTGCTGTAATAATCTTAAAGAGTGAAGGGTAAAGAAAGTAAAAAAAAACAGATGCATAGTGTTGTTCCTCCCAAGTTATCTAAACTTAACACTAGCTGTAGCCCGCGACTACACCCGCGTACCGGTTATCGCGGCAAAAAGCCTATGTCCTTTCTCGTTCTAGACTATCTCTGTGCCAAGTTTCATTTAAATCGATTCAGTTGTTTAGGCGGGATTTCGTAACATACAGACAGGCAGAGTTATTTTCGTATTTAAATGTTATATATTTTCTTAAAAAGAAAAAAGAACTAATATTATAACGCTGAAGAGTTTGTTTGGTTGAAAGCGTTAATCTACTCCTGGACTACTGGTCCGATTTGAAAAATTCTTTCAGTGTTAGACAGCCCATATATTGGGGAAGGCTGTAGGCTACTCTTTGCCGAATAACCGACGCCCACGCGGGCGGAGCTGCGAGCAAAAGCTAGAGCGTAAATAATACCTAATAGATGATTAAAGAAAGAATTTATCGCCACCAACCACACCTTTCCCCGTACTATTGAAATTTATTAATGAACCAGAATGTATTTGATTGAACTTCAGACCAAATTCGTATTCTTGCAACTCAACATCAAAGGCATAAGTGAAGATGCGATATTGATGTTATCCCAGCCCATATCGGCCATGTTGTGTACTTTAAATCCTGAATTCTCCGTACGGTACATACATACTAAACGGTTATTTGATTTAAGCTCCTACATAAATTCTCTGAAACGCTTGTGAGTTTGCAAGCTCTTATAATTCATGACCTGCTACGCAGGGAATCCGAAATCCTAGAAACTGCATTTGTGGGATATCATGTACTTACATGGAACAAAAAAAAAGCGTTAATTCTCAAAATCTTGCCAATTCATGTTATAGTTTTGTTTCGTAAGTTTAAGTTAGTATTTCAAGTAGGTTAAAGGGAATGCAAAGAAGCCCATAGTGACCTGATCATCTGCCTAGCCTTTTCCCAAGCTAAATATGAATACGTATTGTACATGAAGCGACTGCCTATCTGACTTCAACAACACATTGCTAGGTAAATACAGCATGCCGTATGAAGACTGGTTGTCAGAATTGTAATCACTTTACGATTGTATAAAAGTCGGGACCAACGGCTCAAGATGCTTTCCGGGGCACGGATTGGTCTCAAACTTTACAAATGGTCACCCATCCCTGGATCAACCGCGACGAGCGCGGCTTAACCTATTTTATTGGTCAAACCGTACGGCTTACACTTAGCCACGAGCCCCTATATTGGATCCTGTATTAAATATCAGTTGTTGAATGTCAGACAGCTCAGTCCCAGCCGTCACCGTATCTCATATCAATGTAACAGCTCTGGGGAACGGACGGAACAAACAAAATTAGCTGGTCCGCCGCCTGTCCGTCTGTTTGTCTGGGCGTATAGACTGAGCAGTGTAATCTTACTTAGCGCCATCATCGCCGACAGGCAAGTCACAGGCCGACAGTATGAAGAGATTCAGACGAAACCTGCATGATAAGATACAAATGAGTTAGAGCATGGTATTATTCAGATGAAATCACACGAGGTATGCGTAATCTGGACGCATTTTTTTATACATTTCAAGTCATCCAATCAACTTTACAGAGCTCTTATACCTTATTCAATCAACTGGAAGCCTTCTTCATGTGCCCAGTATTTTTCGCTGCTAATTTATTCTGCATACTTGCCAAAGATAGCCTGGTCCTGTTTTGATAATTGAACAGACGTTGAACAATCAATAAATACAGACCTCTGTATCTTTACATTAATCAGCTGTTTTACTTTACATACATCAAGAGATCAGATTACCCCATTTGTAGAAGAAAAACTCTTTTAGGAAATATTTTCGTGTAATAAACTGAAGGGATATTATTTCCACGTTAGCCATTATACACTTAGTAGATGGCTGGTTCCGGTGTAAGAGATAGAGGCAATTTCGGCGTTAACGGCTCCCACGGAACACGGCGTGGGGCGAGAAAGTTGCGGCACTAAAATGTTACTGGACAGATATTTTTGAAATGGGACACTGTATTACCAGTAAAATGGGTTGTGGAGGTCAGATAGGCAGTCGCTCCATAGCTTGAGAAAAGGCTAGGCAGAAGAAGAGACTTGTGTATTTTATTTTATTTTGCTTTACTTTTTTGTTGTGTGAATAATTGTGATGGATCAGTGAGTTAATTAAAGATTCGAGTTTTATATGGATGCGAATGGTTCAGGGTCAGAGAGCTTGGCATAAGGGACACATTCGATATTGTTGGACATTGTAGCTATATTAATCGCATTCAGGCGATAAGACATTATCGATCGAACGATCGCGATAGAGTAACTCTCCAATATAAAAAATAAATTATATTCATTTGGAAATAATTTAAAACACCTTCCATCCAAACTAATAGCCAAAGATTAAATCATAAACCTGTGATGTCCGCTTTTTTTTAACCGCTTAATTTATGGACCATCAGAAAATAGAAATAGGTATATGATATCTATAGTACGTGTGTCCGGAAGTTATAGTTTCTTTTATGTCATAAATTATGAAATAAAAAGCATTAAAAAAAATCTTACGTTCTATAATCCCCTATTGCAGCATTTTATCGCTGCCCCAGAAGCCGCGTGGTCAGCGCCTCGTGTCCAGGAATACATTACCCCGAGCTAAACGCGGCTGCACTCCTACGTGAAATATACCCCCGGAATCCCCGGATACAACAAGCCTTTGTGATCGCCTCTGTATCCGAATGATTATTTCGGAAGATTTGTGTTTAGGATTTCCTACATCACTCTTGGAAATAATTGGGGATGCTTTAGCATACTCCTTTTAGTTTTTTTTTTTACTTGGTTTTTGTCTTCAATTATTAATTAGGTTATTGTTAAATGGTTTCTTGACATAAGGGAATCCCCAAGCAAAACTCTCAGCACTGCAATCGTACTTACGTGAAATATACTCCTGAATTTCGATAGTGTCCGAAAGACCGAAATTAGTAAGAATACTGTTTTCGGTAGTTTTGCTTATGTTGGTGTTCAAAGATGTTTTCACAGCATTCTTTTGTCTGGAGGTTGGAGAAAAATGAAGATGCTTAGACAGTTTAAAAACGTAGGTGTTGTTTACTGCTAAATATTTAATTGTTTATGAAGCCAAATAATTACTCAACTCTTATTTTAGTATTGTGTTTTAAAATACGAAAGCTTCAACACTACATTTTAAAGTGAAAAGTTTTAAACTGCAGTCCCCTTCAACATTGCCTGACATTTAGTCCTAAGATGGATCTGTCACTGACATAATATTATCTTGTTGCAGAGTTCTCTGCGAGCTTCGGAAGCCGACAAGCGTCGTATGATGGATCGTATAGTTAAACTGGAAGACGAATTGCGAGTGCTAAGACTGACCAATGGGTTAGTCGATGTCTATATTTAATTAATTGTAGAACATTGATAATATGTATTGAAATAGAAAAAAAAAGTTATCTTTTTAATTATTTTTTACTTAGAAATTGTCCCTTTCCATTGTCATTGCACATCATGCACATTTTCATTGTTAACTATTTCACTAGGATTGCAAGTAATAATCATAATTCTTAAATCTGATAGTAGGAGAGCTCATATTTTTTTTTTTATTAATCAATTTGTTATTAATTGGGATTGTTTAAAGGTAATATTGTGTTAGTAATGTAATCATTTAAGGTTTTGATTAAGAAGATAATTCCAGTATTCTGTTAGGCAGGTGTCAAACTATAAAATGCAAGATAAATGGGAATAATAATTATGTTAAAGTACGTACTAACATTATAAAAGTTTAATTGCTTATCCTAGGAAGAAAAATAACATTCTCTTCCTTAAGACTAGTTAAACTTTATTTGTGCTCCAACCTCAAATCATAGAGTTAAGAATCATACATAATTTTTTCTCGATCCTTAGGATTTTTCTGCCCTATTAGCTCCATCCCCATTTCATACATTTTAAAAGCGAGTCTTTCAAAACAGTATGGAGTCCAACGAACATAAAATATCGAACGGCAACGTCGAAGACGCCGAAGCTGAGCGCATGCGCCTGCGCAAGGAGCTCGCCGATATGCGCAAAGCGAAACAAAACGCCGAGGATCATTCGCTTAAGTAAGTTTGTAATGTTACTACGAGAGTAGAATAGTAGTTTTGCAAATGTAGTTTTTTTTTTATTTTGCGGATTTTTTTACACCGGTATGGTTTTTTTAACTTTAAATATACCCTATGTCTATCACCTTTCAATTAGATGTTTCAAATCTTTTCCCCTGTGTCCCTGTTTTTTGGATACTATAAAATCCTGTGTAATGTAGATCAGTTTAAAAGAATAGGCTAATTGTATATAAATCAGATAAATGTAGAAAGGTGACAGCAACAGATTCGGGACACCGGTTCCAGCAGCAATAATAGTTTATGAGTAGTAATACTATACTATACTAATTCATTTTGTTTTTTAAGCTTTTTATCTTGCTAGTAAAGCAATCGTATATTATTGTATTTTCGATTCGAAGGCTTATGTAAATTTTTGGTGTCGGTAACTTTGTACATAGTATAAATATTAATGTTTTGGGCTGCCGGTTTGTTTTATATATTTATTTGAATGCTTATTCACTTAATTATGTATTATATTTTAGTAGGCGTTACAGCACTACGGGTATTAGTAAATTGACTCAGCACCTTCACATAGTGTAAAGTGAAATCGTGTTCCAGACTCGAACGTCTTGTAACACAGCTACGTTCGAAATTCAACGGGCTCCAATTGACGAACGGGCCCGATTCGTTGCCGAGCGATGCCGAACACGACACGAGCGTGCGAGCGCGCCGAACGAGCATCAATTCGGCGAACAATTCCACTGTGGTGTTCGGCCCAGTTACTGATTTGTAGCGAATGGCAATCGCTAATGCGGCAATTGGACTTGCCGCAGATCTATTCTGGTCTATATTGTATAAGTTTTCTTGAACAGACTTTGACGTAGTTTGTGATTTCGTCTCGATATAAAATTGATATAGTCATTGTAGTGTTCGATTTGCCTAAGAATAAGTGTGTCCTTGGTGCACGTTCGTTTTCGTCGTTGAATCTCATTCATGGAATTGATAAATTAAGTTACATTTTATACCTTGCATCCTAAATAAAAAAAAGCCGAGAAAATTGTCACTACCTGTTCGCCTATATAAACTTTTTTTTTTACTAGAAGTCCATTAAAACTATGCTAAATGTGTTTTTTCCCTGTATGCTGTGCGTAACAAACCATTTGTGATCAAATTAATTGACTAAACAAATATGTACCTATATAAAATTATTTCAAAAATTTAAACTCGTCACGATCGTGGAGTCGTGTAATACTTATTATATTAGTTTTACTTTTATTGTCAAATATCTTTCGGGTTTCCTCGGCTAATTTCGGGTTCAATTGTATCATAAAGCGCTCCCAATCGTCCAATAGAAAGGTTAACATGATTCCGACTGTAGACGGAATTACTCGAATCTACCCGAACACAAACGTTCAACTCAAGAATATTATCCAAATGATTGGTGCTCATATTATCATTTAATGTAATTATTTCTGTACATCACATTTTCCTAATTACATTGAAGCGTTGTCTAACTTGTACTTAAAAATTATAAATATTTGCTCAGTTTGGTAACAATTGTGATTGTTTTGACTCAAAATTTACATTATTTAGTATATTTATATTTCGTGGTTCTATGTTCATTTAAGTATTATTAATGTGATAGAGCCAGCGCACATCAAGAGAAGCGCAGAGGAGTGTATATTTTCATGGCACTCGAAAATAAGCTTTAAAACAGACTATCAATATACTTTAATGTGCGCTGGGTCATAGTCGTTGAACAAATTCATGAAAAAGTACGTACAGTCGGTAGCAAAATGTATTTACTGGAAAAAAATCCGTCTAACTAAATTATTCTAAAACAAAAAATATTAAATTAGCACTAAATTGCCACTGCTACAACAATTCTATTGTGAATCTAATAACTAGATAACCGAAACTATTTTGTCAGTTTGTTCAACAGATTACCAAACTATTGTCACAATCATATTGTTATCGTTATTACATACAATAACATTATTACAAATCATTTACATGGCTATTGACTAACGTGATGCACGGTTGTATGTGTTTAATGTTTTCGACCAATTGGCTCTTCACACCTTTACATTAAAGTGTTTTAATGTTTGCTGTAAGTCAGCATTATTGTTTGTGCTAACGTTTTTCTCAGTTTTACGTCATTTGTGTGCTTGTATGCCATTTTATGTACACTTTGTCATGTTATACTAAAGTCTTCAAATAATTCTGATACAGGGATATTTTTAAAACAATAAAAAACATGCATTGATCATTACAAAATACAGATCTGAAAAGTGTTAGAGAAAAAAAAATATACCTACATAGTTTGTTTAGTAAATTTATCAGTTTTACAAATATCCCTGTGCAGTTGGAATCCATAATATATTATCTAAGCGTTGTCATCACAATTAACAGACATTTTAACATTTAACTTGTGAGTATTGCGTTATTATTTTTGTCAAAGAACTTTCTTGTGATTTGAAATTCTAATTGTGACATACGTTATTTTGTTTGTTTTTAATGTGATAATTAATTGATTGATTAGAACCTTCTGTAAATGTTTGTGTCTGTATCACACAATATTGTTTTGTTTGTATGACATTAATTATTATGCTCTTTAAGTTAGCTAAAAGTCCGTTTATACTAGCTAAGACACTGTCAAATAAAATTGAATAAAAAAAGTGTTTACATAATCGATAGCTTTGCTCAATGAGGAAATCTACGTATTATATTATGCTCATTTAATATATTATTATACTGATATTGAAGTGTCAAAAGACTAATTTCAGTTTATTACTCAGATGAGGAAAATGTCTAACCAATATTTTTTAAATTATATATTATTAATAATAATTTTTGAATTACAAGGTAAGTGTCGTGTGATTGTAATAATTGTGTTATTATTTTTATTTAACGAATTTAATTCTTTAGCTAAGAGTTTTGTGTGTGATTGTACTTTGCTCTCTAAAATCATGTTTCGAGATAATTATAATTAATACATTAATTAGAAACTAATTTACCTATACAGGGTTATTTGTAAAACACCTGCAACCTCGCAGGAGTACCTAGATAACTAACATCGTAAGCAATTACATTGGTTCTACGACTTTTGATAATTCCATAGCTTTTTTATTTCATACTCCTATTATAAAAATGAATCGAAAAATGTGTTGCTAAGCGCATAACTTTCGAACGACTGCACCGAATTGGATAATTCTTTTTTTATTATGTTCGTCATTGTCAGAACAAGGTTTTTATAGATTTTTTTTTAATTGCATAGTTCGAAAATTGCGTGAGTGAATGGAAATCGTGAACGGGAATTCCTTACGCGGGTCACAGCTAGTGATTCATAAATAATTCATAAATATCAAATTTAGCGCTCTAACTTAGTATGAAAAAAAAAAACTAACGAATAATCTAAAGTCGAAGAACAAAAATGTTGTTGCTTATGATGTGAGTTATCTACCCATGTGAGATTGCAGGGGTTCTAGACATATCCCTGTATATTTGAGTCCGCCAACTAACTTTTTTGTAGTTAAATTGTATAATGATAGTCTAATCATAGTTTTAGAACTCTACTTGTATTGTTAAAGTAGAAATTAATACAGTCATGTAACACGTAACTAGATTCAAAATCATTGTACCTACTATGACATGATAGAAAAAACATCTTCAATGTAGGTAAGTACAGAAAAGTTTTTATAGCAAAACAATATTTCATATCTCTCCAACTCTAAAAATACTCCTTAAACATTTAAAATAGGTTCATTCAATCGTTTTTTTGTTTGTTTATAGTTGATACCTTCTTTTTGATCCCACTAACCACCGATTTCATCCCATTAGACTGATATAACTATGTAATTTATTATTTTATTAACTCTTAAGACCCATACCAAATTCGAGATTAATTAGAATCGGTAATATTTTAGCAGTTAATATATTTAAAACTTAGCTTTATTATTGACGGTAACAAGACTCTGTATGCATCTAATATGGTACATCTAAAATTAGGTAACAAACAAGTTGGTAGTGTCAGCAACAAAAAAAGATTTACTAAATATCTTAACTTGTCAAATTTCATAGATTAACCAATGAAGATGCCGAAGCTTTAAGCGTTCTCGATAAAGTTATTTTTTTCCTAGTTCTTATTCAATGTATATTTAAATAGCTATATAAATAATTGAGTTTATCAAATTTTGTCGCTGACTGTACCCTACTCAACGACCATTTAGCCCAACCCTACTGTACCCTAGAGGTGATAACACTAAAACTGGGAATTCGATTCAAAGTTTTTTAATTCAAATTCGTTTTAAAAGATAACGTTGTATTTTGACATTATTATTATGTTAGATGCATGCAAACACCTTAAGGTACCAATATTTATGCGAACAATAATACATAGAATTTACTAAATAAATAAGCAATGTTTCGGGCAAATAAGTGTTTAATAATCGTGTAAAATTGTATCAACCTGTAGGTCAGTGTTTAAAGGCCTTGTACATTTCAATGTTAGCTAAATTGTTATGTCATATAAAATATTCATACTATGTAAATAACACTAGGATAAAAATGGCTCGTTTTGAAGAATTAATTTAATTAATAAAGGTTAATTTATCACCCTGCAAATATTGTTGAATTTTTATTTGGTTCGTTTACAAAATACCCGGTGATCCAGTTATATGATTTTCATTCCAATATAAGAATTAACACTTATTCATTTATTTATTTTAAAACAATTATAAATACTAGATAACTTCAAAACTAGCCATACTAAAATGGTGCCTTATACGTAACATAATCCGCCCATAGCATATTATTGTGTTGTATTACTGTTGTACTGTGCCATCATACTGGCAACACTGCTTCTCATATCTCTTTAGTGTTGTGAATATTCAGAATTATTATATATTTCGCTATTTTTAACTGTATGTTCCGCTAATAGTAACTATTTCACCCCTTATTATAAATTTTACTTACAAATATAATGCTAACAGTAAAAACTGTAAAAGTTTGAAAATTATGAATTCTGATGACAGATGTCAAGAAACTGGTATCGAATATTTTCAGTAAAATTTATGAATAAGGAGTTGTATTAAGATTATATCGTGCTATTAAATAATATGAGACTTGTATCGTCTCCAAGTAAGTATAAAATAACATCAAGTAGGTATCTAGAAGTAAATTTACAATAAAAATATGCCTACAATAATTAATTATCAATAAACAGTTCGATTGACCAAAAACTAGTTGACATGATAACAGAAAATTGTTTATTTGTTTAAGAAATTGTATTTCCACTTGCAATGAGGGCGACAGGGATTAAAAAATCTGCTAGGTTCGCCAATCTCGTAGCAGCCGGGCTAACATGTGCGCTACGATAAAATTGTCGTGTATTTTATCGAGTCTTACACGACAAAATATCGTTTCTTCTTCGACCTAACATGGCTTGCTTACGCTTAACGTTAGAACCAGCCATTGCCATAGGCGGCCAGGTAAAAACCGAAAACAATACGTTAGAACGAATATATGTTGACGAGTAAATTCGATAAAATGCCACGACAAAATTTTACCGTATTGTGCATGCTAGCCCTGCAGGTCGCTGTCAATTTCCACCAATCAGAGGCCAGTAGCTTGCCTCTCATTGGTAGTAAGCGGCTCTAGCCCTAGCTGATTTTTTATTCGGGATTCCCCCATTGATTCCTACTGCCCAATTGTGATATACAGTAATACTCGTCTCAGTGCTGCTAAACTCATTTTCTTATACACAAATATTGACTACATCTAAATAGTTATTGATTGTATGGGGTTTCAATAAATTATATAATATTACCGAATTTTGGTGTTTCAATTATGACTCCTGTTTCTAGGGCAATTGGCATTTTTTTTGTTGAAGTCTACCGCAGTTAGCCTGAGTGCAGGCTTTGACTGCTTCACCGGACTTTTTGGCGAAACCTTAAGGGCCTCCAGCCAGCGCAATAGAGAAACTACGTTAGCCACGTTCACTAAGGGCACCCACTGCGGGGTTCGAACCTCGACTTAGTACGTTGGTAACAATCTTAATATGGCAAACAGCAAGATAGGGCTGGATCTAAGTTTTTAATATAAGGAACATATTTTTATTGCTAGTTTGGCCAGCTCAGACCCACCTGATCTAGGTACGGGGGGAAGGGCAATTGGCAGATCTTCATAAAAATTTCCTGACTTACATCCAGATAACTCTTTAAGTAATTAATATCCTTGGCATCTTTGTGTTAATTAGTGTCACGCACAGAAGTCTTAAAATAATTACCTACCTGCCATGTATTTTTTTTTGTTATCCTGAAATCAACTCGACTTTTCTATCACACATTGTAAGTGTCGAACCAGTAATCAATCTCATTCATGTCTTTATGCGTTAATAATGAGTTCAATTGCGTTTTAACCTCACCCTTCCGGAACTAATTTATTCGAGAGCGAACCAACACAGTATTGTTTCTATTATTTTTGATCGTTTCCAATGAAAATATTGGAGCGTGCGGGGCGCGGCGCACACGCAGTGCGCGTGGCTGCCACGTGCCAGCGCCATCTTGCGCGATGGGTGGGAACTTCCGGAGAATACGTCATCAATGTTGTACCATTGTGGGAAAAGTTATTGAAGGTGCGATGCTCGTTACAAGTAATTATATGGTTGAAGGTATACTCGTACTGAAGTGCTCGTTTGTATCTATAATTTTGATCGAATGGACGAGCTATCATTCGTTATGACCTGTGGGAAATTCCGTATAATATTAATAGGTAGGTACTTTAAATATCGCATAATTAATAATACGAGCCAATAAATGTCCCAACGCTGGACAAATACCTCTTCCCATATAAAGAAGGAACGAGCATTGACCACACTTGCTCATTGCGGGTTTGCGATTTCAGATTATTTTTTTTGGAAACCTGGTTTCTTCAATCTTTTCTTTCACCGTTTATCAATGGTGTCTTAGAATAATAAAGAAAGTACAGATAAATTCGAAAAATTCACATTGGTACTTGCCTGGGTTCGAATCCAGTCTTTGAACCGCTAGAACACCACGACTTTTAAATTAAGAAAGAATAGGTACAGCATGCAAATTGCAAAATACATCATGGTAATCAAATCAATTATCTTTATTTGCCAAAAAGATGTGATACAATAGAATATGGAATATTAGTTACAAAGCGAAACACATTTTGCACGTAAATTGTATAACTTACAGAAGATTTACTAAATCTGCCTTTATAATGTGTAGGATCTATGGTCGGTAGGTATACTTAGAGGTACTTGCCCACCAGCCTTGTACACATTATGGTATGCAATAAAGTTATTGAGTATTAACAGGCAACTCACAGTAAAACCTATAGTTAATTGACCAAACGAACTGATTAGGTACCTACCCGCTGAATAAATAACAACTAACTACGTTCCTTTTTCATGTAATATTGTAATGATTATTTAATATATTTACGCATGATTGCCCGCTATTATGACAATGAATATTTGAGTTGCGGTATGGCCAGGAATGGCGGTCAAATAGCACCGCATCGACAAATTGGGCACAATCAATCGCTCGCCTGCCACCGAACCGCACCGACGAAACCTCCACATCATTATTGAACATGAATTAATCACACTTGTCGATTGTTTTAAGGGAAGGGAAGAGTATCGATAAATTTTTGAAATTTTGGATCAATATCAGAAATATTTGTTGATGACTGAGCGTGTGAAAACAACTGAATACGTTTTGAATCATAACTGACTGGACCGAGCAATTTATTGGATTATTTGCGTTATTTAAGAAAGCTCTAACACGTCTTATCTTAATAAAAAAAGCATTTTACTGATTCTCAAAAAAAAAAAATATTTTTTTTGCATCATATAGAATTATAATAGCAAAGAATAAATCAATAAAAATATATTATATACCTACATAAAGGTAGCATACAAATTTATTCAAACTACCCCAGCGTTTAACAGAAACTCAAATTGTGAGAGCTCGTCGCGTCCCTATCGCAATGAATATTGTATGTTGCAATTTGTATAATTTGATTAAGCCCCACCTGTCGTGCTGGGGAGCTTCAACGTTTCTACCATCTCTCTTGCTAGCTAAAGCTATGTTGGGAACGTAATTTAACTTAACTATGAATATATTTTTGTTTCTCCAATTTCTTTATTTCAGTGGGTTTTCATAGAAATCAAAATTTTAATTTAGTTTATTCTTGTTGCTTCGCTATGAATGTATGAGAAAATTAAGGAAGAGAAGACGAATAGTTCCCTACATGTCTTTGAAACACTTTTCATTGAAAATTTATATGCAAGTACATAACTTCACACCGAAGCTTTCATATTAAGGCCTCGTTGCTCCAATTGTTGTTTGTCCGATAATATATAACATTTATGTATGTATACATGTTACTAACTTGTATTTTGCTCTCAGCTTGCGGAAACGCTGTTATGTTGCGAAAAATAGAAAAAATGCATAGCGATTCGATGACACGTAGGGAACCTTAACGACAACGGTCGGGCAACTTATACTCATTATATAATCAGTTGTAAGTAACATGGAAAATTAAAAGTTGATGATAGTTAAAACCATAATCTTAAGTTAAAAAGTTTTGTATTTCATTACTTTGTAACAAAAATATGATGAAATAAATAATACATATTATTATATCCTGCTTAGGTATAGGTACATATAGGTACTGTAATACTTTACAAGCGTAGATCTTAGAATGATTGCATTTCCTAATGCTACAACGCAATAGTCGAATTAATGAAGGTATCAAAAATAATTTGTACCTTTCATAGATGTGCAATAGTTATTTGATTCGTGTATAATTAAATTATCGGTGTGTCGGAAATGAGAATGCGTTTTGTGCGACACGGCACGCGACTGGGGCACACCTGCCGATACCATAACCTGCCCTACTATACCTATATTATGATTTAGAAATATGAACTAGAGGCTTTCAGTAGGTCTCCTCTATAATCCTTGGTGCCTACCAAAGTCAGCACGATGTCATTGGTTGTTGATTTGGAAATTTTGCAGTTTCAACTGAATGCATAATTAGCAAAAGCAGTTATAGAAACCATTTCAAAGCGATACAAGAATGGCTTTCATGAATCAAAGGGCCTAAGGGCTAATTTTTCAAACTTCATGTAACTTTATTTGATTTTCAAATTTTGAAAGTTTTTTCGTTTGACTCAAAAACTTCCAAACGTCAATTTTATTTCTAGAATATAAAGTATCTGACTAAAGAGTTTAAAAGACATAAACGTGCTCTATATTTAATTGTACACTTTACCGTCTAATCAGTACTAATCACACACCTACTTATTCTAGTTTAGTAGTCTGATATCATCTTATTCGTCAACACGCATAATTTCCCTCCATGTCATTTGAACACGTTTAACTGGCAGTTATCTGACCGGCGCACGCGTATTTAATCAATCAGGCACCCCTTATGCTTATCGCGGGTCCCATCCCTACAAATTACATAATAAGTACGCAACATGCAATGGCAATACCTACTAAAAAAGCGCGCGCTGTCAAACTGACAGTCCCTGTTCTTTATTGTTTATGATCAATAAAAAAGTATATTGAGTTTGGATCTCATTTGAGCTGAATCATTTAATGAAAAAGAAAGGTATTCCCCAGTTTAAACAGGTATACCTAATATCTTATTTAATCACAAATAAATAAAAATAAAATCTTTTTAAAAAGACATACTTGTCCCAATAATATAGTTAGTGGTGTCTACAACTTACAAAACTACGTTAGAAAAATATATCAAAGCCTTAGTTCTCAAAATTGAATATTGAAATTAGGTATTAGCCTGTGCTGTCCAATTTTTATTGCTAGGAGTTCCTCCATTCCTTCTATCAGTCTCTGTTCTGCGCCACTTCTTTCCAATTCTCAAGGAACTCACCCCGCTACCTTCGTGGTCTGTCTTCTGACTGATAGGTACATTGAAATTATTTATTTGTATACTTTCAACTATTTGTGTAGATACCTAGGTGTATCTACAAATACTTGGTGCCTAATACTTTGTGTGTAAGATCCATAGAAAATGGCCAAAATTTAATTAAATCTCAATGAACCCAAAACTAGCCGAAGTCTAAAATCAAATGACGTCCCCATCATAAAGCGGAAGCCCTGACATGCATATGATTATAATTATATTTTCACAACTTTTATTGTATAGGGAGGGTTCCGTACGCCGTGGGACCACAGTGAAGAGGGTCCCAGGTATGGGGTGTTTAAAGGGATGAGTTTAATGTGCTTAGCGTTAGTTTGATGCGTGAAAACCAGGTGCCCCATTGACGTGAGGGATGCACACGACACGGCAAATGGAACCAAGTGACGTTCCTGATTGTGAGGTTATGAAGTCAGAGATTAGGATTTAGTTTCGCAGCTAGGTATAATGTTCCTGTTTTTACTGAATGATAAATTAATACTTAATCGGTGTTTTGATGTTTTGTAAACATAGTTTTTATTAGTAGCTCTTTAGAAAAAAAGTAGGAATGGTTATAAAAAATATAATAATTGGAAAATCCAAAAGTGCACGCCTCATAATCTCATTCATTACAATAAAATTGAGATTATTTGTAAATAATAATTAAACTACATCGAATTATACCGTGAAAAGAAATAGGCTTCTATTTCTCAAAATACTGAAGCCTATTAAAAAAACCCAACTCGATACGTGAAGTATTTCGCTCGTTATCGTGACCACAAGATACGGGATCCGTACATACAGACACACGGACGTCCAAGACAGAACTTTTTTAAACATTTCTTTTATTAGTTTAAATAATAAAAAGAGATTTAAAAATATCATGAGTGTTAAAAATAGTGTTTTTTCTCAACATTTGTCTATTTATCTTTATATATATAATTCTTCTGTGAGTGTGTATGTGACTGAACTCCTCCTAGACGGCTGGACTGATTATAATGAAATTTGCTGTGTGTCTTCAGGTGGATTCGAGTATGGTTTAGATTCACAATTTGGTCCAATTTGAAATGTTTTTTTTTGTTTAATTTTTATCATATTAACATCGCGATTATTGACATTAAAAACGTAAGTAGGCAGTTGCCATGACGACCAAATTTTGTTGTTTTAGTACGATTTACTATCCTCCAGATCCTCCTCCATAGAGGTTATTTAACAATTAAATAAACAAGGTTGTCAAAACTCCTTGCAATGATATTAAAACTGTTTTCTTCTTTAAATATCAGGCTCGCAGACTTTTATGTTTTTTTTCCGTTTGTCTATTTGTAGGTCTGAGAGTAGGTCGTAGGGTATATTATGATAAACAGGATGGATTTTTTATTGCCACCAGAAAGAAAGAGAGAAAGTACTCTCAATACTGAAGAATAGCAAATTAGACTCAAAGAAAACATTCTTTTATTTTTTAAAAGAAATAAATCTGCATTAAATTGATGTTTGAAAATACGCTTTGCGGACCGGGAATCGAATGGGCTAAAATGCGAAAAACTAGCACCGTGTAATTTTTGGGCATCAATCGATATTACTTATATATAATTCCAGTGTCATGATGTTTGTCGGGGATGAACTCCGAAACTACTGAACCGATTTTAATCAAATTTGCACACCGTGTGCAGTTTGATCCAACTTGAAATATAGGATAGCTTACATCACAAATATAAAAAAAAATTGAGACCGCGGGCGGAGCAGCGGGAAACAGCTAGTATTCACATAAAAATCAATAAAGAATAAAAAAAGTGACATTTTAAGTTGGAGAATCACTCGGAGTGCGTAAACTGACAGTAATACCACCTCTACGCTTCGCTTATGAAGCGTGGAATATGTTTTTTTATTAACAGTTTTTTTTTTTGAGATCTGCCGATTTGTTTCGAGGTAAGTTTTTACCTATTGACTCGACAGACTAAACGAATACTGAAACGCTAATTAACTTCAACACGTTCTTAAATGCCTACTTTACATGTTAATGTGACAGAGACAGCGTGCGACTTAACGGCAGCCTTAATGATTGACGTTTCAGTATTCTGCCAATAAGCTTTATCCTTCGTGTTACTGTAGTGGCTATTATTATGGATGTTCACAAATGCTATAGTGATTGGGAGACCAGTAGAATAGCTGCCAGGTTCCTTAACTTGTGTCGTATATCTCCGTAAGTGCTTATCGTTCCTCGATTTAACTCTCTCATACAATATGGTGTGTATGGTGCCCTAGACCATAAGGTTTTTAAAGATCTATCCAGGTTGTAAGTCTGGACAAGATTTCCTGTGAAAGGTTTATGAAAAGCTGCACACAGGACCGATGGGAAGTATGAATAGGAAGGTTACCTCTCTACTCTTGTTTCCTCTAGTTCTGGACAAATTTTGACTTAAGCACTTGTTTTTAAAACTGTTTTATTTAATCTCAGCCATAGAGCACATTGTTCAAACGATCATTATCTATAGCGGACCCTAAAATAAACAAAATTGTTCTTCAATTACACAAAGTGTGTGACCCTTTTGAGGTTATTTTTTAAGTGCATCGTTCATTCTGACCACAATTACTTTATGCGTGTGAATAGATACCAAAACACGAATTCAAATCTTATAGTTTACACCATAGGGCTTATAATCGTTTGGCAGTAATTTAAAATAGTGTTGTTATAAAAATATTTTTGCGCGGGAACTTTACGCGCGCCTTTCGTTTAGGAATCAGTCATCCGCGTCATTTAAAGTGGGTGCACACTGTCTGACACGCGTTATATTTTTTTATTATTTATATTTAATTAATTTGATTATACTTGTGCAGAATCTTTGGGGATATTGATATGAGAAAATATTGTTTTTGCATGGATTTATTTTGACTGAAGAGCGGTTCTTAATTTAGATTGTTTATGGGAATGATTAGAGCTTTGAATTCGTCTTCGATGTTTATTATGTACCCACGTTGTTCGTTGATATTCTAAAGTATTTATGTAAATATTCAGCTTTCAGATTGACTGAATAAATAATAGTTTCAGAGTATTTACCTTTGCCAACTCTACACGTAGAACACTTATCACTTATACCTACTGCACGTAAATAAAAAACAGCAAAATATCTAATAAATCTTTAAACTTTTCAACAAACGTGTATTGACATAACTCACATTTTTCAACAACTAGAAAAAAATATAACACGCTTATAAGAAAACGCGAAGTCATTTGATTTGAGCGTCCGAGGCCACCCACGTTATGTTTGTCTATGCCCCCGTTTAATTGTCTCGACAAACATTTATTTAGATCCCCTGGTCAACTCTCGCATTTGACTTGCAGACTAGAATAAGTTCTGTTCTAGATTTAGAAGAAGGAAAGATTTTTGTAAGGTTTTGACAACCTTGCAACCTTGGTGAGAAATTTTATTATACGTTAATTAATAACCACTGGAGTTCATAATTCTTGATGGAACTTATGCCTATGTTACATACAAATGAATAACATATTTGTCGCCATGATAATTATAAAAAACAAATCGTGATAGTCGCGAATCGAACTCAGTTCGATTCGCGACACCGCTGCCGCGCCCCGCCGCGTCAGCTCATGATTAAGGGCTCCTATTGAGTCTGAAACTAGTCGGGCGATCCCGAGAATGCGCGTGAGTAAACCGTTGAATCCTTAAATAATTATGAATTCGTCTCACGGAAGTTATTATAATAATAAAAGTATGGGGTAGGTATCCTAAATTTAAAAAAGTTCCCTAAAAATGTTATTGACACCTCAAGTTATCATGTAAAACAATATTTCGATCTACGAAACTAGCCAATAGATATGACAGAATGCCATCAGACAGGACGTGATGAAGCCTGTCGGCAAGTGGTCTGTCTGCGGAGGTCGACTCCACACGCAGGCGAATCCCCAGGACACAACTAGTCGCTCAAGAGTGCTTGAACACGGGTGGTCCTGTACACATACACGACATACTGAATATATGTGCCGATGTTTTAAGTTAAGATCAATTTTATTTAATGAAATCGTTTTTTGCTTTAAATTTGAGATTATTTTGTAGAGTTATAATTGGTTCGATTTAATAAAATTTTAAAGATTTTCTCTATCTAAGTAAATCAGTATCTAGGGTACGATGGGACTGACATACGCTATGCGTAAAAGTTCCTTTAAAAATAAAGATAAAAAAAAAACAGTAACAGCTGAATTAGGTACTTCAGCCTTTTTAATTCATACATTTTCGAGATCATTGATTTATTGGATTCGTCTCCATCCCGAACAACAGAATAAATGATAAAAACAATGAAAAATTCACAAAAAAATAGGTTAACGAGAACGGGGACAACTTACGCGGGTGAAAGCACGGGACACAGCTTGTATTATTTATATAACTACAAGTTTTTTTCTATTCATCATTGTTGTAGATTTTATAGGTAAGGCTCCTGTGGCACAATGATCTTTTCATTAGTTCAGGTGCCGTTTGTGTTTTTCTGTGATGTTTAATTTATCTGAATAAACTTATTATTATTATTATTATAACTAACAAAATAATTGCTTTAGATATACCCTTTTAAAGACGGAGACTTATGTGAACTTCAGCTAATCATCATTCTGTTAAAAAGTAGACCTGTAAGCTATCAATACATTTTTTAAGTTTTTTACGAACTCAAAACGCTTGTATGTCGTTTCCCTGTACCAGTTATGGCGAAGACACAAGTTTATGATGGTTTTACTGCGAGAGCCACTTAACGCCCGCCATAGCTACCGTGTACCCCCCCCCAGCCTCTTGTACTAACCCCCCACCCCTCACACCCTCCCTTTAATTAGATGCACCACCTAGAAGATGTTTTTATTTCAGTGCGTGCTAACGAGGTGTTCAACGCGTGGGATAGTGGGGCTTTTAACTAATTGTTTTAGGATGGTTATAAAGTTGTTTATATTTATCATGGGTTAATTACAACATAATCAATTCAACTAACGCCTATTTTCACTCATTTTAACGACACATGGATTTGATAGAGTATACTACTTATTAGCCTGATGGTAAGCAGTTACCCTAGGTCATGAGAGATTATATTAATAATAAATAATATAATCCTTTATTCTCAGGCAACTAAGGCCTATAGGTACCTTTTATATATAAATATATACATACAATATATTACAAAAGTTGTTAGTACATAAGCTTAAAATTAGGACACTAGGTGAGCTACAAACACGTTACCGACCTGGGGCCTTAGGTATTCACTAGTCAAAGCGGTTAACGCCGTGACGTTTAGGGTTAAGAGTGGCTTATCTCTTTCGACGTTCTATATTTTTAATTAAAAAAATATGTTAAATAACCTAAATCGTATTTACTAACACTCCCCGGTGAGTCTCAGAATACAAAAAAGATTTGGCAACCCGAGATTCATTCAGATATTTCATCAACACTATTCTGAAGAAGCATAAATCAATAACGTTTGATGCAAACAATGTCTCTGTAAATAAACTACCTTAAATATTAAATGTAAGCTTTGTCTTTTTTATATTAGTTTTAGTTTACAATGTTTTTGTTTTTTTTTCTGGTGTAGATACGTATCTTTGCTGTTAATAAATACTTTTTCTTTCGTTCTTTGTACGAAGATATCATCAGCTATAGTCCAACACCATGTCATTGATTATTCACAATAACAGGTGTTCTACTCAGCTTTGGTCCCAGCCTATTACCGGCATTTACGTATAATATAATTAGCGATTTGCGGTTTACCACAAGTAGCTTACCTACAACTCACTATGCTTCCACAAATATATTTGTTTCGCTTTCCACAAAAGTAATTTTTAGATTTCCAAGTACACTATTAGTAGTGATCTGCATCATGAAACCTTAAAAAAATAGGAATCTATTTACGAACCCAAATGTGATTCTTGTAGAGTTCATTAAATCAAATTCATTAACTAAATACTCTCACAAATTCCCACATTAACAACAAACCCAAAACAATAAAGGGTCTTTTCCGAATACTAGAAGTTTAATATTCAGTAAGACGGGGGATGTTAAATTAATTCCTTATTACGACTGTTAAATAATCGAGTGCCCCTTGCGAGGCTAAACCACGGGTACATGCGTAATCAGGACCGTAATAAATTTTCCCGGCGGTCCCCTGAGGCGGCCACTTGTCCGGGATTACGCCCGGGATTACCGGCCGCGACGGCCGCGAGCGATGCCCGGGAATCGCGATATCGAGGCCTATCGAGAGGTGGTTGGTTTACATGCAGTTACATTATCAGACCTTGTCTTGTGTTGAAGATTAGTCACAGTTGTGACTATAATAATCATTCTTGGCATGTAATTTAAAAAGTATCGTCTTTTTGTCCATCGTAAGGTTGTCTGGTAGATCGCTATTAGTGATAAGACCGCCGTTGTACCCTTTAATGAGATTTGTTTTTTTCTTTGTGTAATTAATTTGTCTAAAATGTTGGTGTAGAATAAAGTATATTCTATTCTATTTTAAAGGACCTTGTATTGGCAAATATGTATATTTGTATAATTGATCTTTTTACGTAGGCAGAAGCTCGCACAGAATTTTATTCCGGAAACCTCAAAACAACTACTTAACCAATACTTTTAGACAAATCTCTTTATTTTACAGACTTATAAACTCGTAAAAACCAACTCCCGATAAACTCAACTCGACCAAACTTTCTAGATACGTTAATAAAATTATTAAATAAATATCAGCTAACCCCCTTTTTTCGCCACCATGTAAAACCCTCTGAACGTATAGTTTGTGGCATAACTTTAATTGTTTTTTAAGCGCGACTAGGGGAGCGTGGGACGGCATGAGAACCTAAGACTCTATGGTCCTCTGATAAACGGCATTTAAGAGTGCTTCACATGTTGTGAATATCAAGTGAAAACTTCAACCTCTCTGTGCGATGGGAATATTGGGTATTGTGGTGGAGTATAGAGGTGTAGGAATGTTGGTATTAATAAACCTCATAGTGGAACATGTGTAGATAAGTAGTAAGCAATATTTAATGAAATATCAATCGATCTGGTTATATTTGGGTTGTTCAGTACTACAAAAATAAACTGTCCCAAGGTCTTCCCATTTGGCTCCAGACTCTTTTGTAGTGATAGTAAATTTCTTAGGAATAAATAAATGACAGTACTTCTTGAACCTTTTAGGCATAAAATAATACAATAACTAATCTAAAATTAACTTAAATGAAACGAGTAAAGCTCTATAAAATAAAGATTTTATAGAGCTTTACTCGATTTCGTAATTGCTTTGCATAACATACAACCACAACTTGGCAATGTTGAACAAATGTCACCAGTAAGTCACAGGAGAGGAATTTATGTATGAATAGTTGAATACATTCGGAATTTCTATTCAGCGGTTTTTATTGATTACTGGATTGTCCTCAGGTACATATATTCAAGTTAATTAGATCAAGTGCACTATGTGTGTCATGTATATTTCGATATTTCCCAACAATGGGACAGTTATCGTGTGTTATGTTTTTTTTTTATTGTTTTTATTTTGTTGATAATAGACTTCACTGGTGTACAGCAAACTGAGCGGTTAAATTAAATCGGGATTATTAAGTCAGCACTGACGCGACCAATTAATCTAACCTGACCAGAAAGTCAGTAGTTCAGTAACAGTGCTGCTGATTAAAATTTACGATTAGAGTTTTTTGGAGTCAGATTGTTTCCTTGATACCATGTGACAAGAAATGTTAGTTAAATAAAATACAAAAAAACTCTAAGTAAAATAATCTTTGCAAACTGGACATTTACAAATCGGTTTAGTACACACCTGAAGTATTTATTTATTTAAGAATCCCGTATCTAATCACAACACGTAGCTGTCTGTTTCGTTCATCTTCGAGTATTAGTCTTAAGGCACGTTTTAGCCAAGTTTCGGAATAGTTGTTATTTCATTATCGTGTGAAAAGGGAGAGGAAACAAGCTCTTGAGCGGATGGGCCATACCTGTGCGCCCGCGCATCCTACCTGACCTAGGAAAACAAACATGGCGGCGACGGGAATTTGTGTGGATATTCCTCGCTCAAAATGTATGATGAACTATAAAAGTAGATACATAATAATATCTAAGTGTAAAGTAATAATAAGTTATCAAATAATATAGTCTTTTAGTTTTTTTTTCGTTGTGGTCCAGTCTAGAGACTTGAATAGGACGTAGGTTGAACCCCTGATATACCTATGCACAAAATAAATACCCCTGATATATCCTCGTACCTAAACCTTTTATTTAAGGTTTTTTACAAGTAAGTTAATTTTACCTGCATATTAAATATTTTATTTGTTTACTTAAATACTTTATTAAATTAGACCGAATCCCTTCTATTCCTTACCTGTTATGAGTGTGATATTTTCATATTTTTTCGCTGTGATTTTTTGAGTGATGCGCTAAGTGGCATGATACGGACCACCCACGGAGATCAGGACGAGGTACCTTCACTTCAGCGACATAAAATGATTAGTAGCTTTTAGTCTTCACTGCATAAGAGAACACTATTAACACAATTCCCTAATTAAAGTGGGCGAACTCATTTTCTTATCAAAGTTATTGAAGTCTGCGGATTTTGAGGTTGTCATTGTGGATTATGATTTTGTTCAGTGTTTTATATAATGTAGAGGCCCGATAGTGGTCGAAAATCGACTATAATTCGTTTTAAGAAGTATAATAGCATCAGATAGACATAATTGCAACCTCTGGTTTTCTGACGGGTCAATGTAGAAAACTGCTTTTCTACATTGACCCGTCGGGGGATCGAACCCGGGACCTCAGAGCTGGGGACACCTTGAAAACCAGTGTGAATGCCACTAGACCACGGAACGTTTTGCCGACATTCACTTACTCGTATGTAATACATATTAATCTCCAACAAATATACTTAAAATTATCCATTTTTGTTAGTATCAAAATCTAAATACTCAAATATCATAAACATGTATTAAATAAAACGTATATATTTGAGTAAGCATGAATATTGTAGTCACAAAAAAACCTATCGTAACAAGTTCTTGTAACACATACGTTGGGATCTATTATACGAAAAAAAAGATAGATACATACAGAAGATCGTCTAGACTATTCAGAAAGTATTCAAAAACTGTTATGAAGGTTTTATTAGTAATTTACTAATTTAAATAAACATAATATGTTTTTACAGCTAAATATCTTCAATTCATTCTGTGATGACCTAACTACGCCCGAGGCTGCGTCCATGAAGTCAAGTGGTTTTTTTCCATTTATTTACGCAGTAGTAATTTTTTGTCTAATCAATTTACAAATTCTAAGACCTCTTCAAAATTCTTAACGCTTTTGAGGAAGTTTAATTCTAGTTCAAGATACTTTTTTATTTTTGTTTTTGATTCGTCAAAACTTGGTCATAGAAATAGTACCTTGGTTTAATTACCCACGTAACTATTAGAATACCAAAAAATCCATTCAAAATTATGAATTTACAAAACAATACTTGAACCAATGTTACGAAGCGGCGGTAGCTTAATGGCTAGGGCATCGGACTTGCGATCATGCGTTTGTGGGTTCGAATCCCACCCATAACACTACCGACGTGAACCCACTCGTAACAAAAACATCTTAGCTTAGCACACCCACATTGCTAGGAATGTTTAAAAAAAAAATACTAGTTGTCACCCGCGGCTCCGCCAGCGTGGATCTTAATTATCGCGGGAAAAAGTAGGTAGCCTAGGTCCCCAGAGTAAAGTCTTAGGATTCAATCATACACCATACCAAGTTTTATTGCAGGTCTTAGCGTAATAGTAACAGAGGGACTACAATACAAAGCTGATGAGTTTGTTTGGTTGAATGCGCGCTTATCTAGAAAACTACTGGTCCGATTGGAAAAAAACTTTCAGTGTTAGATAGCCCATTTATCGAGGAAGGCTATAAGGTACCTTTTGTCGTGATAACCAACGCCCATGCGGACGGATCAACGCGAGCAGGAGCTAGTAAGTATATAATAGTAGAATGGAAATGCATAGGTATTATGGATACAATTATTTTTTAAAAAGCTTGTTAGCAGTGTGGCAAGTGGCTTGTAGCAAGTATCACGTCAGAAGTTCAATGGATGGGATTCGAACTCGCAACCACATGATTGCAATTCCGATGCCCTAGCCATAAAGCTACCGCCGCTTACTGTGATTAGCTGAAATCGAGTAATAATAAACTCAAACCAGTGCAAAACTGAATTACTATTTACTCCATGTCCAAAACATGTTGAATACTTGAAATAACAAACATATTTTTTGTGAATTACCTCATTGATATCGCAACGATGTGTGTTGTATGTATGATTTTTATTATTCAGATGCGAGTGGTCCTTGTATGAAGTATGTACAGAGTACGAGTGGGCCACTGGTGGAGACCGGTATGTAAATGTTGAGATAGCTACCGGGCAAGGCTGAGGAATGGCTGGCTTGAACGTCTGTGAGACCCTCATTTGTTTTTATTATGTTCAATATGTACGGCATGATGGACCGTAACGGTCATTTGAAGGCAGCTCTGCTCAATGTTCAAAGTCATGGTTGAATTTTAAATCCGTAGATAATATTTTTTTTTTTTTTATAAAAAAAACTATCTATTCATTAATGCAAAATACGATTAAATTAAATAATGTACCTACACCCATTCTTAGAACAAACTCTAAGAATGGGTGTACATTAGCATTAATGCAGATTTTTAGAAATAGCAGTCTCTATAATTCACAGTATAAAAAGATAAACAAGCTAGAAAAAATAATTCGGTTTCTCGTTAAGACGATGACTGTAGCTTATAAGTCAAATTGTTACTAATAAAGTAGTCTGAAATAAAAAATATATTATCTTAATCTCAAACAAACATTAAAACATACATTTCAGGATTAGCCTACCTCTACCAACCCCACGTTAAGTGGTTATAAATAAGGTGAAATTTCCCAAAAGTTCCATAGGCAGCGAATTGTATTAACACCAAACCCGGGAGATTATTAGAGCCCCCGTGTCAAGGGTATACGAGAAAATGTCGTAGGAATTGTAACGAAATGTTTTGTCCAACAGATTTGAACATCATTATTAATTTATTTACGTCATTAGTAATCTACGTATACGGCATTTAGTGTTTTTGCCTTCGATACATATATTGCAATGCTTGAAATATCCTAGGATTTTAAATTCATCTTCTTTTTATAGTCAACATTGAGATTATACCCTGATTCACCCACCCACATCCCAAGTGCTCTGGTGTTGGAGAAACTTTTATAGATTAATTTTTCAGAAAAATAAATGAATTTGTTGAAGATTCCTCGTTATAATCTCTTCTTTAGCTTGACATACTCTTCATCACATTCATAAACTAACAAAGCGCTACCGAAGGTTAGAGTACTCTCCTATTATTGGAAGGGTCTAGATAGCGTTCTATAAAAAGTATCTACATATTTAATTGTGTCATCCAAACAGCAATAAAATTCCATGTAAGTATAGAATAACAATATCGCAGTACATCTTGCTCGATCATATTATTGTTCTATCATTCTCCAAGAGATGGCGTTAGCAGTACATTGCAACCATCAAATGATATTCAAATAATGAATTCCTTTCTATTGTCGTCTTTATTATGTTAATGTCCTAAATTGCTGGGCCCAACAGGTTCCAGGATGACCGATTTTTATGTGATATGTTTCTGGATTTGATCAGCTAATTATGGAAAGCAATAAACTTTGAGTATACCTATGCGTTAACATCTTATCACTCAGGAAGTTGGAAAATTTCGACTCCAGCAAGTTCAAAAAAGTAACATTTAAATTGGTTGTAAAAATCCTAATGGAATAATAAAGTATTTAATTATAGATTAATTATATAAAACAACACATTCAAAATATAATCCTCACAGCCTCCACAGGGGGTCTGCAAATCATTATCAAGAAAAGGTTGTCTCTCAAATACCTCTTTTAACTCAAAATTCTCACGTCAATTTCAACTCGATCATACCACAAAAGAGTATAGTTTAGTGACATTTATGACACATTAGAAAAAGAAAGGGATTCTGTAGTAATACGTGATAATATTGTGTGGGTCTGGCTTTACCTTACCTGCAGTTATCTGAGGTAATGCAATCAGATCTATTGTCTTGTATCCCTTTGTGGGATTATCTATGTTTTTCTTTAGCTATGGTTTGACTCTAGTTAGCTTTGTGATAAGTGTGACAATGAAGAACTACTTTTTATTGCGTATATTTTGATTGTGAATTTGTGAATGAAATGGTAACGGCCATTATGAATAACGGAATGAATATGCGGTTTAAAGTATCTAATTAAAGCTGCCCTGATAATTGTAAATGCAGTACTTGCAAATTGTCGGTTTCGAGATAAACGCGGTAAACGTGTTTTGTGATATCTACACAACAAGTCTGAATTAAATAATGTTTTAAATATACCAGAAAAATAAGAAAAAAATCAAACTTTGTATTGATGTAATTTTTTCTTTATTTTATTATTTCCTTTGGATAAAATGCGCATTACTGCATTTTGTTCTACCATCTAGACTTGTGAACATGAAAGTATCACTAAGCCCAAAGGCAGTATTTGTGTTCATTACTGCAAAATCACCTAGCACGTGTTCAATACTGCGTTTCTATTTATTAATCGTGTCCTATTATCATGCCTGGTACTAGTTGAAAGATTTATTAACCTTTTACTTCAGCTATCAGATACTATTATGAGAGGATATGTGACGAAATAAAACAGACCTTAATAGGTACTAGAAAAGTGGTTAAAAAAAATAATCAGTCTTTAAAATACACTTTAGGAACATGTAGAATACTGCGTTCAGTGTTAGTGGTGCAATAGAAGCTATTGATTATACTTGCTACGCTCAAACGCGGCATTGTCGAATACTGCGTGTAGTTTTAGTGGCGCAAGAAAATCTCTATAATATACTTGCTACTCTCACACGCAGCAATGTTGAATACTGCGTTAAGCTTTAGTTAGTATTCGTTGCAAAGTACTAGAACGTTAAATAAAGTTGCAATAACCATAGCAAGTACTGCACATCCTTCTAGCACATGCTGAGTACTGTATATCCTGTTAGCAAAAGTAATAATTTGGTGCAAGTACTGCGAATCTAGTTATATAAACACCATGTTTATAATAAAAAAAACATGAACATTATTTTTTTATGTATAGATCCCCTTGAGGTGTCATTTTTGCAAAAAAGTGAAAATTGCAAAAATGACGATTACTGTACTTACAATTATGACGGCAGAAAGGTAGATGTTAAAATAAAGTGTTTCAAAATAAAAAAGTATTTGTAAAAAAAATTTCACATACTTATCCCTTCGGCTGTCAAACGACTCGTTTAGTCAATAAGATTGAAGATTATTTATTTATTTAAAACATTAATAATTTAAGCAATAGGTACAAAATAATCTATTTTAGAAGACTCTGTCAACTGATTGAAGCCGTAAATCACAGTACAGTGAAAACAATATTACAAAAATGAACCTTACAGCTTTGAAAATAAAGGTGCCATAGTGTAACCACTAATAAGGTCTTACAACCAATCGTGATACATTATAATAATGATAAACAAAACATTAATTGAGTACACAGGCGTCGGCATTAAGGAACAAACAACACTAATTAGCTCGCCATAATCGTAAACAAACAACAAAGTTCAGACAAAGCTTTAATGAGTTACTGATATCTAGACAGACTGCTCGTTGTTCTTTATCACAGCAAGCTAGCTAAAAATAATTTAATACGAAATACATTAATTTTGGATTATGAAAGTAAAGTTTTATTTCGTGTAGGTCGGTATTAGGACTTATATCAAATTCGGAAATAACTGTCTACTCTATAGTTATATTATCTTAGCAACAGTCATATCACAGTCACATGCGGTTCCAATTTTGTTTTGGTAAGAAGTAATGACTATGATACCAAGGGACAATGTATGAAAGGTGGTGAAAGAATTTTTGAAGTGGGTCCAGTAGGTTTTGAGTTTATTAGTTTCAAACATACAAAATTAAAAAATAAAACTTTTTTTTATATTAAGCGTAAAAGTATCCTTTCTCAATTCTAATAGCTCCTAGAATATGTGTACAAAGTTTCATGATGATCGGTGAAGTAGTTTTCGCGTGAAAGCATAACAAACAAACATACATTCAAATTCATAATATTAGTAGGGATAGATAGATTGATCACTCCAAACAATGTATGTACTTAAGTACTTTTATAAAGATATTTTGGCTCTTTATTTAGACACAGACAAAATTATTAGTTAATATGTAAAAAAACTATACGATGTATCTCTATCCAGGAGCGAAGATCAAATAATCAGATATTGATCTTTATTAATTTAAATTTTTGTTTTTAAGTTTTAGGATCAATACATTATTTTATTTCTTTTAAAACAAAATATCTCTTATAAATACTTTTGTATACTGCTTTTTCAATGAATATTACTACATTATTGCAAGTTGAAAGCAACGGAGTAGTGTGTGTCGTCTCAAGAAGCGAACGGTAGTGTCCAATTAGCACGACATGTTAATGGTGAAACTACAGCTTAACGTAATTATGTACCTATAGGGCTTCACCGCGCACTATGTACCTAATATAATAATACAACCTGGAACGACATTCATTGATTTTCCATTAAAAAAAACTTGAGAGATTTCTCCCCAGATTTTTTTACCCTTATAATCTAGGGAAATACAACAAGGCTAAGAGCTTTTGTCATTCCTATACATAAATTTCATAAAAACTGGTGAAGCCGTTTCGGAGGAATTCGATGACAAACTGTAAAACGAGATTTTTTATCATTATTGTCTGATACTGGGATTTGCTCTTACTTGTTTTGAAACAATAGAATAGGTTTGTACAGTGTCCGTGGCGATTAAAATTTGTACTACATAATATTATAGATAAAAATATAGGTACCTACATAAAGTTTGTACTTACAAGTGGAAAATAATTCATGTGTAGCAAAAATGATCATCAGTAGACTTAACTTCAACTCTACCCGTACCTACTTTAAAAAAATAACTACTAACATGTTTATTACTTAAAAGTACACGACATATATTTTTTTATTATATAATCATCATATTATGCTCGTTTTCTTTTTATGCAAGTTTCTTTTTTATATTTTTTTATTAATTAACTCTAAACAATTTATTTAAGAGAAGAAGCGTTTATATAAATATTCATATAAAAATATAATTGTGTACCTCTGTCTGTCGCGCCGAGTAACAAAGCGCTTTTATAGTTTTCCATGATAAAAATATAAATAAGCGGATACATACAAAAAACAATAGACTATTTTATATAAAACTCGATAAATATCCATGGTAGGTATGTGGTACACGTAAGACCCGCGGAGGGCGACACGCATCCACCATTAACCGGGATCCGGTGTCGAGTTCCACACATCAGGCATGTTCCCCTTCTCACCAAAGTGTACGTCCTTTATTCGTTTGGCGAGAAAGTTGGCTTCAAGGTACAAATTCGAAAAAAAAAATTACGCCGCAATAATAATAATAATAAAAACTCTTCGTTGTACAAACAAAAACAATATCAATAGCGGGTACAATAGACAGTCTTATCACAAATTGTGATTTTTTCCAGAGAGCCTTTACAGGATTTGGAGGCAAATGTAATTAGTGCTAGAGATTGCCAGATAACGCTGTTTATAGCCAGTGTTTCCTACCATGTTAAGATTATTCCTCAGTAAATAAATAAAAAGGTTGTGGACAGTGAATCAGAATAAGGTAAAAAAAAACAATTCAGGGTTTGTTTAGTTTTTTTAATATACAGAATAATGCATGATAACAATTAATCAATAATTTCCAAACACGTTGATACTATGTTTTATCTTTTCCATAATAAAGTCAATCCTTGCAAAATTTATATGCAAAGTTAATTACCTAAATTACTTATAATCTAGCAGACACGTCTTCGTATGGTTTTTATACACTTATAAACTCTTTCCATTGATGAAAAAGATGAAAATTCGTTCAGTAATTTTTAACTGGGACTCAATTTTATAATGTGTATTATTGTGTATATATAGATATTATTAAATATTAGTGATAAAAATTTGTAGAGATGATTTTTCTTCATCCATTCGCTCTAATAAAACAAAAAAAAACAACTTCTACACAAAAGTGCAATGTGGAACAGACCCATATATTGCCTTCATGGGCCGCCCGCGCGGTCGGCGTAACATTATCTCTTTTCCATTCCATTTACTTTACATTATTGCTCATACGATACAGCTCTCCCTTATATCCAACGATGAATATTTCACTACTGTATACAGGAGGTAGGTAAAAACGTAAAACAGTTAACAGTATTGAAAACTAATTAGATTTAAGACGTTTATTTCTACTTTTCAATTATCCATGTACATTTGTATAAATCTAACAGACTCGCTAAAATATTTTATTAATAGCGGCCTATAAGTCCCACTGCTGGGACTCCCACTGCTGGGACTCCCACTCCCACTCTTCCAATATAGAGAAGGAACAAGCATATTCACCATGCACGCTTACTCATTGCGGGTTGGCGATTTCAGATTCCAATTTTCGGAATCCAGGTTTCGGCTTGTCAATGTGTCCCTTCATCGTTTGTCAATGGTATTTTAGAAAAAAATACATTGTTACTTGCCTGGGTTTGAACCTCTTATCAAACCTTGGTGTCCATACGAGTCCGGTGAAATCATTTTCCAATAACTTCCTATTACTCGGTAACAATGATTGGGACATTTGTGGGACGTATAAATGCTGGTGCTGGTTGGAAGAATAAATTATTTTGACCCTATCAGCTGCCTGTAACATTATCTCTCCCGTGTGTTACTTTGTACTGTCACTTAATATATTTATTTATAAATATGAGAGGGGAACGTTTCGGGGGTTAGAGTTATTTTACATAGTATTTTCAAAATGTTGATTGTAAGGTTTTATACATAATACACAATAACTTAAAACCTTGGTAACTATTGGAAGTCGTTTGATTAGTTCCTACATACAAAACTGCTTCTTATATTTATAAAAAGGATTTGATTTGGTTTGGTTAAGACTATAGATTCATGATTAGTGCAGAAATTCTTTGTTCTTGTAAATTTCGTACCTTATGGGATCGCCAAGTGCAGATATAGGTACTTAGATCTGAAGCAACTAACGACAAACGAATAAAAAATAAGAATTTAAAGTATGTATTGACAAGTATTTAAACATTTATTCATAAGCGATAAAACGGTTAACTATACTAATCTAATAATACAAAGCTATTTAACTTAATAAAAATAAGAATATTTTTAATAATGGTTTTTTGATGCATTTTGCATGAAAAATAATTCATTGTTATCATTGTCAATGATGCAAGCCCAGAAAGGAAGCCGATACAAATAAAATTTATTTTACGAAACAAAATAAACAATTACCTACTACTATTCTCTGTAATACATACAGGGTCTATAAAGTTATGTAAACTGTCAACACCACGCTATAATGGCGGCCGTAAAACAAAAAACTCGCTTCGAAACACATACTCATTCCCTAGTTTACGACTAGCAGTGAGCAGTAAAATCCACACCAACACATGTGTGAGCGGACTTCATGGACTTAAGACTTGTTGTAAAGTATTGGAACTCAAATTTTTTCATCAATTATATACTAGTAAGAGTTTTGTATTCGTAATGGGCGTCAAAATACTTATCATCAATTGACTACTCATGGCCGTGAATATTATTATCGTACTAATATTATAAATGTCAAAGTGTGGATGTTTGGATGTTTGTTACTCAATCACGCAAAAACGGCTGAACAGATTTGGATGAGATTTGGCATGCATGTAGCCTTTGACATGGAAAAGAATATAGGCTAACTTTTATCCCAATTCCTCAAGTAGTTACCGAGGGAAAATTGAAAACTGTTTCCGAGCTAGTAATTAATATTCTTTATTGTACACTACAAATGATACCAAAATATGATACAAAATTTTAAGACACTTGTTGAATAAGGGTACCTACAATGGCGGTCTTATCGCTAATAGCGATATCTTCCAGACTAGCCTAGACAATCCCCGCCCGGCTTCGGTCAGGATGACCGAAACCGGGCGTGTCTGCTAGTCTATAATAATATTGTAAACAGGAAAGATTTTATTGTGTGTTTGCATTGAATAGGCTCCGAAACTACTAAACTGATTTGAAAAAAAAATTTCACCGTTGGCAAGCTGCACTATCCCCAGGTAATAGAGACAATTTTTAATTTCTTATAAATGATACGCAGGCGTAGCTGCGGGGAACAGCTAGTTATTTATAAATATATTAAAACTTCTACACATACGTTTAAATATAATTACAGTCATAGTTAAGTCTGTTAATTAAGAAATAACAACAACAGCTCATCAAGCGCACTTAGCTAATAACGTATCGTTTGCTAATATGTTTGTTTGTTTGTTCGTCGCGCATTCAGATAAACATTGTGGTCTTGGGATCATACATTAACGATTGTGTTTACTTGTCGGTTTTTGTATGGTATGTATGATAGGTGTATTTCAGTGGTGAAATTAATCTATGTCATGAGTTAGTACCTAGATTTATTGTTACAACAATCAAATTCGCAATAATACTTGATTATGGAAACATAGAGGCTCTAGGCTAAGTGTACGCCTTGATGAAATGAAGGTTAAGCTGCGCTTGCCACGGTTGGTCCGTGGATGGGTCGCCACCTAAGAAAAAAATACCGAGACCAATCCGTGCCTCTGAAAGCACGTTGAGCCGTTGGTCCTGACCGTCATACGTTGATCTTTAGCTGTCGTTAAGTCATTACAATTCTGACAACTAGTCCAAACCCTTTTTTTTTTGCCCGGTGGAAATCCTCATAGACTACCTCCGCCCTGGGGAAGACGGAGGGGCGTGCCGGACTCCTACCGGCTAAAACCACCGGAGTGCTTCTCCATTCCCTTTTGCCGGGATCACACGGGAACGCATTTCGCAATACTACCGCGATAACTAGTCCAAACCCTGGATTCTAGAAAGTGTATTACACAGTAAAATGGGTTATGGAGGTTAGATAGGCACCATTTAGAGTACCCGGCACGTAACTTGGCAAGAGTCGTTAAGAGTTCATCTCATATTTTAACGTTCTATGTACAAAAATGTTTGAAAAAAAAAAGGTTTTTTTTTAAAGATTACTAGCAGTGATACAGTCGAGCAATAAAACTGTGCTTTTGTTGCACATAGAATATGAAAATACGCTCTCACTACTCCAAAACATTGCCAAGTTACTTGCCGGCAACTATACCAACGATTACAATGTAACAATAATATTCAATTAAATCCGGTTGGACTCAACATAGCTTGAGAGAAGACTGAGCTGAAAAGATTTCATTATGTAGGCATTTTATTTATTTTGTTATTTTTACTTAAAGATAAATGAAGAAAAACACATTAGTGCCTAAGATTATAAAGGTTCAATCAACGTGACTCACTTTTCTTTAGATGTTCGTAATGAGCCTAGTTGGCCGTTAATATTTGTCATTAGCTTAGTACCCGTCTACCTAACTTTATATTCAATGAATGATGAAAAATGTATTTGGTTGAAGCACTGTGAAGAAGATTAATGATGTAGTAATGTTAGATTTAGTTTGTAAATAAATAACTTAATTTTATAGGTTCAAACACAAAGTATTATAAAATTACCTTTTTAAAGTTACATGATTTCATAGTTACTCAAGGTCTGATTTTTCCATCATAAGATAACTTTATTCCAGTACTTAGCTTATAATCGCGGCTCCGCCCGTGTGTACGCGTCGGTTATCGCGGCAAATTAGCCTATAGCTTTTCTTATTAAGAGGCCACCTAACAGCGCGAAATACTTTTTCAAATCGGGTCAGTAGTACTTGAGATTAGCGCGTTCAACCAAACAAACAAGAAAACTCTTCAAATTAGAGTATATTTCCGTTGTTAAATAACCCCAGGACCAAAGAAGTTTTTAGAATAGTTGCCGCCGGCGCGTCTCAACACTGTCGTTTAACTTATGCATCTGAAAATCTGTTAAAACATTATTGGAGACAACATCTTATAATAAAAATAGTACCATTGGTACAGAAATTTTCTTAAATTGCCTTAAAGTTTGAAGTCGATTTCGAATTAATACACCTTTGATTTCATGCTTTGTTGTTGAATTTGTTTAAATACTTTCATAAGATTGCTGTTATTATTCCTATGCCTATAATAAAATTTAAAAAAAGAAGTAATTAATTCTGAAACGCTGTATCAAGCAACTTATACAACTTTAAAAAAATTATAACTTATAAAAAGATTATTATTTTATACAAAGACCGACACGTCAAAAATTATTCCTTCTTAGAGTTCTGAGGAACACCTAATATATTGCTGAATCTTTAAAGAGCTAGTATAATTGACTAAAACTTGTAGTTGTTTTTAGATTTAGAGTAGGTATGTAACGAATTTCAAAGGTATGATAATGGTGTCTACATGAAATATTAATACAAGTATTTTTTGAAAGGTTTGACCGATAATCAAGATAACTAAGGTAAGGTATATAAGTATGGTAAGGTACCTACGGTATTCAACTAAATCCGGTAAGATTGGAAGCCGACCCCAACATAGCTTGGGAAAAAGGCTAGGCAGAAAACAAATATTTTTTTTTTAGAGTGGATTCAAATCTTATATAAGTAACAAAAACGTTATAGTTTACTACTAAAATCATTTGAAATAATGCCCTATAAATACCTAAATTCGTTTTTATTCTGAAAAACATAAAACTCCAATAAGTTGCTCCACACATTTCCTAACATATAAAATAATTTATAATATTAAACAATTAAAATTTCACATGCTTGTCTGTACATACCTATCTGAATAATACACCTTCAGAATATAATTTATTGCGCACATATAATTATAATAATTTTATTTTATTATAATTACTTACTTGTAATTTATTTAAATGATACATTATACCTACATTATTTTATCAACTCGTAGCGTTTCGTAGCCGCGTAGCTCTACGTTACATTGTAGAATAATAATATATTAGGTTATCTATACAGATAACTACGATTTTTTACTATCTATGATTCGATACGACTTTGAAAGTATATCTTTTGACGGTTATTTTAAACTAATTTTTCAACCAAAATGGTACGACTGTGTTAGAACATATACTTTGAGAATAGATTTAAGAACAATTCAACTTTGTTTAAATTGTACACTTTGATATTTAAATGGAGTCTTAATATTACAAGTATTACAACAGTGAATGTCACTCATGTGCCCTATCAACACGTTAAGACAATTTACGTTGTAATTCACGGCTGCTACATACCTAACTCTGAAATAGTTTTCTAAGAAAGCGTATAACACCAAACCGTATGTGAATACTTGTAGAGCCTTATATGGTGTGTTACAACGGTCGTCACAAGCACACATTCCTGCCCAAACACTTATGATAATTCCATGGTTTTATCGTTTGGAGCTGCGGTATTATTAGCGGCGGGTCGCGCTCGGCGGCGGCGCAATGCGGAGAGCGCGGCCGGGCGGGGCGCGGGGCGCGGACACGGGCGCGGGGCACGGGGGCGCGGGTATGGGGCTCGCGGGGGCGCGCGGCGCGGGGCGCAGGGGCGGGCCGGCCTGACCCCGCCCCGCGGCGCGCCAATCGCCGGCACAGTGGAGGGGAGCGCGGGCCCCCGGCCTCTATTTACTCTTTCAATCAGTGCGAGTGTTTGCCCCTGGCCGGCGTGCACGCGCGGGTGATGCGCTAGCCATGATCTCGCAGAAGCTGTCGTACGGCGACGTGCCGACGTCCGCGTCGCTGTCCTCGTTGTCGCCGGGCCTCGCGCCCCCCTACGTGAACGGCATGGGCTGCATGCCTGCCCAGCCGTACCCGAACCTGTACTCCAACAACATGGTGGCGGGCAGCTCGTGTATGGGCTCCCCGGGCGTGGGCTACTCGCCGCCCAGCACCATGGCGTCCTGCATGGGCGGCGGCGGCGCCGTGCCCTACGGCTCGCTGCCGCGCGAGCAGGAGGCCGCCTCGCCCACCTCCGCGCTGCAGCGCGCGCGCAACGACAAGACCTACCGCCGCTCCTATACACACGCCAAGCCGCCCTACTCGTACATCTCGCTCATCACCATGGCCATCCAGAACAACCCCTCGCGCATGCTCACGCTCTCCGAGATCTATCAGTTCATCATGGATCTGTTCCCGTTCTACAGACAGAACCAGCAGCGCTGGCAGAACTCCATACGACACTCGCTGTCGTTCAACGATTGCTTCGTGAAAGTGCCTCGGACGCCCGACAAGCCAGGCAAGGGCTCGTTCTGGACACTGCACCCAGACAGCGGGAACATGTTCGAGAACGGCTGCTTCTTGCGGCGGCAGAAGAGGTTCAAAGACGAGAAGAAAGAGTCGATACGACAAGCACAGAAGGCGCACACAGGCCACGGGCACCACGGAGGGTCGCACGAGAAGCGCAGCGAGCACTCGCTCGAGAAAGGTGGCGTGGCGGGCGCTGCGCCTGGTGAGGACAAGGAGATGCGTGACGAACTGCTGGCGCAGCTGCACGCGGCGCCCGAGTTGTGCCTGCCCGAGCACACGCCGCTGGCGCTCGAGCACTACGCGCAGCTGAAGCAGGAGCCTACCGGGTATGCGCCGGCACAGCATCCCTTCAGCATCACGCGGCTCCTGCCGGGCGCCGACACCAAGGCCGACCTGAAGATGTACGATGTGAACTACGGCTATGGACACTCGCCTGCGGACAACTACTACCAGTCGCCGCTGTACCACCACCACCACGCGCACGCGCAGCCGCCCTTGTGACAGTACCCGTTGGCGTAGGCAGGCAGGCGCGCGCCCGCCTGGTGCGTGCCGCAGGACCCCGCCGCGCCCTAGCGCCCCGCGCCGCCTCACGCCGCCTAACGCCGCCGGTACCACCTGTATCGGCACCTCTCAACCTTGATATTGGACTCCAAGTGAGCGTTTCGTGTTCTGGTGATATTACCGCGCCTGCCGCGCCCGCCCCACATTACGGTTGTAAATTTGTGTAAATATTTGCGATTATTTTAAACGAGTCCATTTTGTGTGCGTTTTATTAGTAGGGTATAGATGTTTAGTGCACTGTGGACGATGTGGGATGTGTCGGGGCGGGCGGCGGCTGCGCGAAGTTAGGCCTAAAATTGTTTATGTGGAACTTCTGAGAAAGTGTCCTTTATAGTCATTATAATCGTCTCCCCCTTGTATACCAACTCCTAATTCAAGTATTTTGTATCACATTGAAAGTTTATTAGGCAAAAGCTTTGCCCGCCTAAGTCAGCGCACTCTAGTTAGATAAAATCGAAAAATGCGCGATCAATACGGTGTTATCGCTTTGTTTATCTATACTTGTTTAGATAAATAAATGTTTGTGTAACGCGTTGATGTCTTTTGCTTGCCGTGGATTAAGTTTTAATGTAATTACAATCAAATTGATCGGAAAATCATTAATTCTAAACTATTACTTGTTACTCAAAATAAATCATGCTTCAAACTAAAAAAGATGAAGCCCAGTGACAACTGTAAGACAAAATCGTATATATATCTATTTCGCATAAAAAACAAATTGGCTTAACAAAGAAAGGTCGTATCAATAAACCTAAACAATTTAAGAGTTGGTGTACGACGGAACGAGAAGTGACGTCATATCGTGGACGGTTGAACTGTGCAATGTCTGTGTAACAAATTGTGTATAAAATTATCATACAATATATATTAAAACGAAAAGAAATTTAGCTAGGCGAAATGGAATCAGTTCTATAATAGGAGTGTAGATAAGTTTTGTATATATACTCATAAGTTAATTATAACTAAATAACGGTGTTTGGTGTAAGATAGGTACCTATCTCGGCTTCTGCACATTCCATTCGAATATATATTTATATGCAAGCGTCAATTTAGCATTTATGTCAACGGGAACTATTGGCAAGCGTGTGGGTGAGTTATATCACGTTTTTCTAATTTAATACTTCAATATCAGATTTATTTTAACATATAAAAAAGTAGGTATATTTTCTTTGTTTAATCGCGATTTTATAAAATATCTTTTTTCCATTGCGGACACAGGGTTAAGTAGAATTTTCCGTATTTTACAAAATATTCTTTTGTTATTTCAAATTGCTCACTCATTTAAAATAATATTTGATATTATAAAACTCAAATTCAAAGAGTACTTATTCTTTATATATATGTTACGCAAATGTATTTAAATAATTAAAATATTGTGCATAAGGTCATAGTTTTTGTCCAATTTCTTGCTTCTAAAGCATTTACGTAAGTCTTTTTGAATTCATACGATTTGTATCTATACTCAAAGACTAATGCAACTAATAATTGCTGAGTACGTAAAAAAAATCTTAAAGAATTCGATAACCTATAAATAAAAAAATAAAAAATTAAAAAAAAATCTCGTCACACATTTATACAGAACGCAATAATTAATAAATAATAACGTTCTAATTGTTACCTACATTTGAATACAGCCCCTTTGACACTTGACAAGGATTTTCTCAATATGACATAGTGATCGGAGGCTGTTAAAATTGACATAATCATGTTTGCCTTGGCCGCTCCGATTTAGATCGAAAACCTTGGACATAACCTTAGTATGATCTGTCATACTACGCCTTGACTGCGTAGTGTATACGCAATTAATACGCGAGAAAGGCAATTGCACTATTTGCGTTTTATTTGTTTGAATACCTATATACACAAATACGCACAAAAAAATAGCAAATACTTTTTGGAATTAAAATGTTTAAATTTGGATTGCTCCGAAGCAGATTTATTTCTATTGCGTGAATAAGTACTCAAGTTGTTGAGTCTCCAAAAAAGGCCTATAGAATTAATAGGTCTACAATTTATCAATTGAATGTACAAAATCATTTTTTTTTTGTAAAAATGTATTTGTAGCAGAATATTTATTTATAATCTTTTTCTATTGTATAAAACTATATTTTATTTTAAATATTTTGAATTATATTACTTTAATAATTATGCATTGCTCAATAAGTTTATATCATTAGGTTTATTAGTTTTTTAAGGGTATTTTGAGCGTAAACTCACACGCTTACCAATAATTTGACTTATACGTATTTGATAGTAAACTCTTGCTAAATTAATTCTTGTTTTTATAAATAAATATTTACGTTGTATTACTCGAATCTAGATAGGATACTTATATATCATCTGTTAGTTTCAGAATTAATAAAATTAAGTATTTACAATTCTCATTTGTTTTTTTTATTTGCTCATACAATAGCGATCCAAACATCTTATTGGGTGAGTGTGTTGTCAATCGTATCATTTGAGAGCCTTCAGATATTCTAAACAATTTCTGTTACTAATGTCGTCCAGTTAATTTATCTAAAATTATTGTTTTCTAAACAATATTACGTGAGTGATTTGATCTTAAAATTGGTTTTGAAGCTGTTAAGGCTGTTAAAACTACGTCAGTCTTGTCAAAAAAACTTATATTAACGTAGCTTTCCTTACTTATTGAAACAAGACTATCTGAGACACTCCACTAAAACCCTAACCCTTTCTTTGCAAACAAAGAACCTTGCAATAAAATTGTTAAAAACGCATACTTATCGCAACTTTTACTGCCGGATATTTTCACTTTTGTCGGCTTGCGCAAGCGTTTGGCTCTGCAGCCAACGGGTTATCTCTTACGACAAAGACCCACAATAAAGTCATAAAAGTACACAAAAGGGTTAACACGTGGATGCCGGTGTTAATTTGTTTGAGAAATCGGCAAAACAAAAATGAATCGAGAAAAATAGTGTTGAATGAAATTGTCAATGGGACAAAGTTTCACAATGTTCGTACAAAGTTTGCATTTGCAATATACACTGGAGTTGCCAACTATATTTCATTTTTCTTATTATATACCTACTTTTGTAGAAGACATTGTAATGTTCAGTGTTCAAGAATAGCTTAGACTATGTTTGTAGGTAAGTGAACAGTTTGAAGCGACTTTTAAAATTTTATTTTTTGTCCAATATTTCGTTTTCGCACATTAGTGACAAAATCCTTTGTTAGGTATATTATCTAAATTAATTTTATCTTGCATCTAATTTCTAAAATATAAACTTCAGATAAAAATGTACAGCCATAGTAGGTATATATTCGCTTTCTCTAAAACATACATTCGTAAAACTAAAAATAACCATTTAATACTTAATAATGGTGAATCGTTTCTTTCATTACAATTATTTAGCGCCCGAGACTCAAAGGCGGGACGCTGCGGGTGGTATATTGCTGCCATAAAACTAACCACAGCACTGCTGACCCACTGATGGGGACAAAGACGTGAATGGTATCCACTGTCATACGATACGGCTGTTTTGCTTTGTTTTACAAAAAAATGATTTTTTTTCGACGTGACAAACGAAACTTTTTTGACGTACCTATATGTAAAAAAACAGTTTATAATTGGAACTAGTTTAGGATCTTTTCTGGGTCTAGAGTCTTGTATACCTACGCTTTTGTTTTTATTTTGATTGAGGATCTAGAAAACGTAATAATGATCTCCGCTGTCATCCTTCGCTACATAGTTAGAGCCCAAAGAAATATTTTTTTGTTCCGTATTAGAGCCTTTTTTTCAGTGGGATTTGTAACACGAATCCATTATTTTATTCATATATAGGACACTAGCAAACTTATTTTTAGTAATGAACTTTCTTTAGTTGTATATGTATAAAACACACCTTAGGTACAGGTTGACAAAGCAGTACTTTTTAAATATGCCTCGAATAATTGAGTTACTTTAGATGTTTATTACGAGTTAAATTTGCAAGTATTTAATTAAAGAGCTCTGGTCCACTTTATTCATTTTCCTACCTTTTTCGTGGTGAATATATAAGTCATTAGGTATTCATAGGTTTTTACAGTACTGGTGCTTGCAGACACAGAGCGCGTAATATAGGACTAAGCCAAACAACGATACGACCATTCAAAAATTATAAAAACCAACAAATTGTATTATATGTTTTCTTAAATTAAAATATGATTGTACAATATTTGTGTTACATTATAACATAAGTGGCACTTATACTTTGCGACCTTTTTACATGTTGTAACATTGACTACTACACATTGCTGTATGTTGATTTTATTTTAAGTACGTCTTGATTGATGGGTGTATTACTAATGTGGTTTTTAGCAGTTTGGAATGTTCATAATAGAGAGTCTTAGCTTTTGATGTCGAAAGATTCAATTAAGATTTAATGAGAAATTCGTTACGGATTGTATTTATTTATACTGACAAAAAGCAGACTATTTTACTTTCAATTATAGTCTTTATGATCAGGTTATTTCAATGCATTTTTGGATAAGATGTGATCGATGGTTCAACCGTGATAACACAACACATACAAAGAGACAAACACAAAATGTCTCAAAATTAGTTCAATAGTTTTTTTAATTCATTATTATACTCACAATAGTCCAACACAAAATCCAAACGCTCGGGTAATGAATTCTGTAGCTTAGTTGGGAAAGCGACTGGTGTGTGGAACCAGGAGTCGAAGGTTCGAGTCCTGTCGGAGTTTCAAATTTTTCCTTCTTTCTATTTGTCTTTAATTTACTCTCAATAGTCATTAGAGACAAAGCATAGACACCAGTTATTTTTAAGAAACTTCATGAACACTTAGAGTTGCATAATAACTTAGAGTTGAGTTCTTTTACACCTCTATTCTCTAAATCCTTACTTTTTAAATTGTATTAAATAAATTATCCTGACATTATCAGTAATAAATCCCGATGATCTCCAAAATGGACACGCGTCTCACAATGTGTGGGATTTATTTATTCATCTTTTGATTCCGTTTGTCATTCCATTCATCTTGTTACTCGCAGGCTACTGCGCTACCCACCTCCAATGCTTTGATAACCATTCAACAGCTTTACAAGTCATCACGAGAACACAAAATATATTTGTTAACTACATTTTTACTTAATTAGGAATCACAACTTTATGTAACAAGTTATAAGCTCTATTTTTTAATGATTGGTTTTGGGTATCGGTATATGGATGTTTGTATGTTTGAGAGTTCTATAGTGAATCACTTGAGGTCCAAAGGTTTTTTGCTTGGACGTGAATGTTTTGGTTTTGTTGTAACATTTTTATTTGAATACGTTCGGTATTATGTCAGTGGGTCCGTTTGTGATAATAAACACTTTCTTTGGACTGCTAACGGTGTTTGTTTAGGAGACGGTTTTAATTTCATTTTTTATGTCAAATGACGTTGATTGAATATAAATTGTAGTCTTGTATTATGTGGGACTTATACCTAATTATGTTCTGAATTTAATATAAGAAGACGAATCATCTTATGACGAAATTCAGAGCACAATCATTATTGAGTTTTTTTTTTTTGCAGAATGAAAATCATACCAAAAACACTTCATGTGAAAGAGGTTGGTAAGCCTCTAAGCCTCAAATAGTTTTCAGTATGAAATAGTTATTTGCCCAAAAGAGCCCGTACTGTACAAATTGTACATCTTGGTATCAAAATCAAAATCAAAAATCAAAATCAAAAAGTTTTTATTTCTTATAAACCTCAAGAAGGCGCTCAAGAAACGTTATATACTACTCTAATGATTCTAGGTGCTATAAAATGATGACTAGGCCATCTTGTGACAGTCGTACAGATTCTAAACAGAATTTGTGACAAACAATTTGATGCCTTATACATACTTACTACAGGACACAATATCCTAATTAGATATTAGATTTCCTGTGTATTACTGACTATATGTCTATAGGAGAGCTATACTTTTGTGTCCATAATGTAGAATTTATAGAGTTTTGGCTTGTAGAAATTTTTATCATCAATTTTTTTTATATTTATTTGAATTTCCTTAACGAATAACGAAACATCACATTATTTTACATTTTATATAATTAGGAATTAAATTGGTATGTTAAGTAGGTTGAATGTGCCATTCACTTCTTCCAAGAATTCTGAAGTGGCGATACGCTGACGTAAGATATTTCCTTATCTTTTGAAAATGTAAAAGGCAAAGGCTTCACATGAATGAGCCTATCCAAAACAAAAATTACATCATTTGTGACCTATGTAGTAAAATGACATTGTAAATTTTTTGAATTAATAGGTACGGTTATTATTGTACCACATCAGTGTTTACCATACATGTAATATGAAATGGCAATTCACGTGTAAAATTGTCTGGGTTTTCCTGGTGTTAAAAAGTGGCTTCTTTTATATGCAAATTTGAGAGTACAGTGGTTTGACTGTGATGATACCTACAGAAATGCAGTTATTATAGGTACATGGCACCACAAATTAATTGCAACATTGAATGTTATTTTTGTCATACTTTTTACCATTAAATATTGATCGAGTGTACTAGTCTTTTAAAATTTCACAAGTGTATTTGGACCTACGCGGATAGTTAAAAAGGAATGTTAGCAACAAATTCCGACGATCAACGACCTCCGTGGTCGAGTGGCGTTCACACCGGTTGTCAAGGTGTCTCCAGATCTGAGGTCCCGGGTTCGATCCCCGGACGGGTCAATGTAGAAAATCATTTCTGTACATTGTCTCAGGTCTGGGTGTTTGTGGTACCTGCGTTGTCTCTGATTCCATAACACAAGTGCTTTAGCTACTTTGTATTCGGAGCAATGTATGTGATGCTCTCCACATTTATTTTAATTTAAATTCGATTTTACATGTCTTCTACACTAAAATAATCGAAAAATAATCGATAATTTTAAGTACCTACCATACATCATAGGCATAAGCTATTCAATTTCTGAACACTGATTCGTAAGGTCATATAACAGCCGACGGATTATCAACCATAAGCCTATTACTTCAAGGTAAATTTTAAAATACCATTGACTCATAACCTCTACTCCGTGGAGTTTTTATGTTATCACGCGTTGTGACGTCACACAATTAGTTGTGTTTGATAAAAAGCTTGTCTCTTTGTCTCCGTGGAAAGTCACATGACGGGTTTTGATGTTCTCATAAATGTTGTATAATAACCAAGTGACAATAATTCAACTGTCATCTTAAACCGATGCGGTCAGTTTGTAAGTATACTATGAGAATTACATAACCACTCCACCACTTTTGACGTATTCATGATGTTATAACACCTGTGATTTCAAGCCATCATGATACAACGTCATCTCTAATTCAAATGTGTTAGCTTTTATACATAAGTCATTATTAGGAGATTAACAAAATCAGGTTTATTTCAATGCTTTGTTTCACAAGTCTTAGATCTTATTTGACGAGTGGTCGAGGGGCTTACACACTGGTTTTTAAGGTGTCGCTAGCTCTGAGGTCCTGGGTTCGATCCCCGGGCGGGTCAATGTAGAAAATAAAACCGGTGTGTATGCCACTCGACCAAGGAGGTCATCATAAGTGCCAATGTGATCTTGCCTTTAGATATCAATGTGAATTAATCCTAAGATTATTTGTACGCGCCTTACTTATTTATAGCATACTTTGATACCGCCTAAAACTGAAGGAGTTAAAACGACCCCTATATTATAATCCTAGTTTGATCTTTGATTAACTTATCTTCGCTCAAATTAGACTATAATACATAGTGTAATAGGCCCACTACTAGGCAAAGACCTTTTATATAGAGAAGGAACGAGCATTGACCGCCACACTTGGTTAGTAAGTATTTTTATTTATGTAAATTTATTACATAATGTAATGTGACATAATAATATTATTTATCGATATCGATAAACAGTTGGACGCATTAGAATAGATATCTGCACTTGTGTAAATACTGTGGCAGTCGTTCACGGCATTAGAAAGTTTCGTAATAGCATCAAAGTTTGCTTAGTTGTAATCAGCTGATTCTCTGTGAATTAACGTAGGAGTAGTATTTAGCTTGTTCTTTTAAGGGGATAGACAGATCCTACATTCCTAAACGCCCATTTCTTGATATTAAGCTCAATCAACTTAATTAAGTACACAAAAATATGACGTGAAATAAAATTACAACATTTGATTGAAACATAATGAACAGTTCCCGTGTAGCAAGCTCCATTTTTGAAACAAGTTTTCTTCTTTAAATACACATTCTTATTTTTATTTAAATTGGAAAAAAGAACATGGCCAGCATCTTAAAACCTCAACTAGCTAAATGAAAAATAAATTACAACTTTTTTTTTGCCATTGTTACTGCAACACTCAGCCAACACAAATAAATATACCTATGAATAAATGTGGACAACATCACATACATTGCTCCGAATCCAAAGTAAGTAGCTAAAGCACTTGTGTAATGGAATCAGAGACAACGAAGGTACTACAAACAGAAGAAAAAGAAAAACACTTTTCTACACTGACCCTTCCGGGGATCGAACCCCGGACCTCAGAGCTGGCGACACCTTGATAACCGGTGTGTAGGCCACTCGACCACGGAGGTCGTCAGTTTTTTAGTTTGTTCAGTTCACAACTCGGTAATACGAATACTTTACGATAATTACGAAAACAAGCGAATATCTCCAATACAGTTCGGGAGCGGTACGGGTGCGGCACGACCACGTAAAGTTAAAAACTATTTGCCGAACAAACGCCATCCATCATTGGATGTCACAGCCCATTGCCGGAATAACGGCTTGGGCTAAGAAAGTGGCCAGCTTCACAAGTTTTAGTCATTTCGGTAATGGAATTACTGAGGTATGGTTTTTATTTTTGTTAGGGTGTGTCCTCTACCTTTTACTTTATGCTAGATTAATATTATGTTGTAGATGCAATTTTAAGACATGCTTTATTTTTTTATACAAGTATTCTTGTTAACCCCTCGTGCGCTATATGCTTGTGTTAAAAGTAGGTTCACGTCTATTACAATGGGTGGCATTCGAACCGGCGACCACATCATCGTAAGTCTAACGCTCTAGCCATTAGGTTATACTATTGATTTTTATACGGTCTTGCCATAATGAAAATAGTAACTGTAACACATTATTTTTTCTTAGAATTGGAATAATAATTACATACATTTTAAATAGTCATTTTCATTTTAGCTGTAGTACTCCAACCAAAATCACGCTTTATTCTTGGTGGCCTAATTGGTGAAAAGGACCTAAATTATATTTATTAATTTGTAGAGTAAAGTCGAGCATTCTAAATTGAAAACAATATAAAAATTTAATAAAAGAAGTAGGATGCTATTTAATTTTTTTTTTATTCGTGTCTTTGTATTTGTTCAATAATCTATAGTCAAATTGATAAAAAAACGCATTTCAAACTTATTTTCTTTAAAATTCAATCCTTATTTAATAACTTTGTCTGTCAGTGTGTTACGCAATCACGCCTAAAATACTGAACCGATTTAAATGAAATTAGGTACAGAGATAGTCTAGAGCCTGGGAAAGGACATACGCTACATTTTGCCGCGATAAGCGACAACCAAGTCGGCAGAGTCGCGGGATACAGCTAGTAGTATATAATATAAATCAAGTATTCTCAGATAGAATCTCTGAAGCTGCATGTTCCAATCATAGCGAGTTGGCCACTCATGATTTATGAGAAAACCAGATCTCGGCGACAATCTGTCTACACGTAAGATGAATTGCTCACAAACTTTGGATCTATAATGGGGTGAAATCCTTTTTGTTCTCGAACTTATAAGGTTAGGACGAGTAGATTGATTTTCTTATTGTATTATAGGTGGACTATATGAGGGTTAAGACCTGTTAAGACTTATTGCTTTTATAAGCTTGCTGTCATCGTAAAAGTGTTGACACTGATTTAATTTTGGTCTGTATCATAGTCACAAGAAATTATTCTTCAATAGGTATACATACACATGCAGATAAATAATATTGGAGTGTCTGTTAAAATAACCACTGCATATGGATGTATACATGGTACAAATACAAAATATATTTTTTACCATTTTTGTTTGTCTGTCTATCTGTTTGAAATCTCTGAAACGGCTGAACCGATTTTGACGGGACTTTCACTGGCATATAGCTGATGTTATAAGGGGTAACTTATGCTACTTTTATTTAAGAAAATTTGTTTATTTTAGGTTTTATAAAACGTGAACAACTTACGCGGGTAAAACAGCTAGTTTCAAATAAACCTGATGGTAAGTCGTTAACCCACGAACACTGGGGAGCGCAAACGCGTTGCCAACCTGACCCCAAAGGAGCCGTATTCACCGCAAGATTGCTTGAGTGAAAGCTTCTGCAGGTAGGAGGTACTGCGGACTTCGTCAATTCGAGAGAATATTCCACACATGACTGATAAGTCAAAGTTCCTGATCAATGATACTATTATCATGGTTACACCTGTAGCACAGGGCTATTTAGAACCAGTTGTTACATATATTAAAATACTTGGTTTCTACCACTATATCAATATCCCACTGCAATCCTGCAATTATAGGTATATACCTACGTATATAGGTACCAAATATGTTTTGCTGCAATTACCTTTTTGTTACTAACTTCTGTAGTATAGTTTGCTTCACAGGACTTTGGGTTCGATACCCCGCACAGGACAAAAATCTAAACGATCGGTGGATTTCAGGTTGCATATCTGAAATTCGTATTTCATTTTCGGAATGTTTTATAATACAACGCAACTAAACCGATGATACCGAAAAATATTTTAAAAGAGGATAAAAAAACCCGTCGTCATAAATAGTATTGTTCTTAGAAGCAGTTTATGGTTCATTACAAATGGCGCGGGTGCAGTGACCGCCGCAGCCATTTTGAGATGTCTCTAATTATTGCATCATGGCGCTCAAGCTAAACGTTTTAATGGATGCCTACTAATAAACGCTCATTATTACCCGCCATTAATGTTCACTACATTACAAACTATCTTCGCCAAAGCCTTTGATTTGAAATTAGAAAAATTTAATTAGTCTCTCTCAGTCAGACAAGCATTTGTGTGATCCACAAATGCTTGTTTCAAGTCTGGGTGTTCTTTGTGCATGTGATTTGAATGTTTGTGAAACCCCCGCGACACAAGGATTAAATTCCTTAGTGCGGGCGTCGTTTTTCTTAAAAGAAAAAAAAAGTCTTTGAAACATTAAATTGAGAATTGTTTTAGTTAGTTGCCTTGAATCTTGAATTGATCAGAATACATCCCTGGAATCCATGAACTTAAACCATGACATGGGCCATCATCCAAACAAAATGCAATGATTTCTTCGAGACCTATGTTTTCTGGAGATTATAATATCGCCTCGTCGCCTCGTATTGTCTGATAGTGACACAATACGTGTTTATGTTTCCTGCAAAGATTTTCCGCTTTAGTTACTTATATACAGGACGTGGAAGTTATCATGATACGGTAGTTTTTGCATCGTTTAATACCTTATAATTACTCCGAAGTGACTACAACTAGCCAGGTAACTTTTTAATTCACTCTCAAATTTTTTTTGGGGGGTATTTACTAAAATCAATTCCTTCTATTTATCCTGACATACTAGTAAATTATATTTTTTGCTGTTCCAATACTCAAACATTTTCTGCGCTAAGTATTGCGACATCGAATTCAGAAATTGAAACCTTATGTACTTATGATTCTTGACTATACCTAAGGAGGATCGTCTAAGAAAAGGAAAGAAACCAAGGATAAAAATACATTCTTCAAACTACAAGGTGTGTTACGAATCCGTTGAAGGCTAAAAGTAACGAAGTTAAAGTTGTCTGTTTGTTGATTCTAGATTAGATTAGAGAGATATTTCAAGGGTGTTCATTTTACAACAACTTTGACGACTGCGTTACATTCTCATATATCTTGTTTATGTGCAAACCTATCTTTGATTCAGAAAAAGTTTACCGCAAATAGCATGAGAGCCAACAATAATCTTTAACAAATAATAAAATAAATGTGGCCAGTGATAAACAACTAGGTTTTTTTTATTTATTTGAATATGGAATACGCTTAACTGGCAGTTTAGGATTGGAGTTATTTGAAATTGAAAATGTAGTTTTATGTTGTGTTCAAATAAACATTATTATAGTAGCAAATAAATCTGAAGTATAAAAAATAACAGTCATAAACGTCGCTTTTAAGAGAACAAGTTATGCTGTAACTGTTATTTGTGGTGCTGATTAGAATCAATTAGACAGGCATACGAAACTTAGAATCATCGAACTAATGTCAGCAGCGAAGGTTAAATACAAGAATTTGAATCGATAACATAAACAAACAAAGTCGATAAAGTTATGTAAGTGCGTATCAATTTGACATTCATTCAGTACGTTTCGCGCCTTTTGTATAAAAGTGGCGGCAAAGTACATCATGGTACGATTAAGTGTGTTTTTTTTTTGTATATCTATTGATATATGGGATGTATGTTTCCTCGTTGCCTCGTGGTAATCTGCGAAAAATAACCTTGGAAATTTTGTTTCAGCTGAATAATTATGATGTCAAGATGAATACAAAGAATATACCTAGGTATATGTAGTTAATAAACACTGTAACATATACTTGCATATTATTTATACTTACACCTGCCAACAGTTTTTTCAACTATTTTATCAATTTATCTTGAATTGCCATCGGTAAATTTAGTTCTTCCCAACCTGTATTTTACTCAATTTTGTTCTAGGTTGCAATATAATACCTAGCAGAAAAAAACCTGTCCCATAGATTGTAGAGGGCATTTATTATTATTACAAATTCAATACACAACGTCCTCAACGACCCTAATGTCATTGAAATTTCAAAATAAGAATATGCAGGCGTCTTCGTCACGGGCACAAGGTGCGTTCAAATTTTATCATGTACAGTCTACCACTCAGTGATGGATATATCTATAGCGCCTTTATTTCGTAGTAGTAAGGTTGATTATAGTAATTTGTTGTTACTTCTAACTCGTGGTAGACCGTACTTTATTTGCTGATCGTCGCGGTATCGGGTCAGTATCGATTCGCGCGTCGTTCCCCGTTATCGAATAGTCGATATATTTGTTTGCACAGGCCCATCAATGAGAGAGGCTCGAGTGTATCTTGCGTATTTGAGCAATAACTTGTTTGATAACGCTTTACAGTGCTTGCACTGTGATTAGTCTCGGCCCTCTAGATTGCGTTCATGAGTTTTTTGTTCTATCTATTAGAGCTTGATTGCCGCGATTTGTAATATTTACTTTTACATTATCGATGATGAATTAATCTTTTACACTCACTTCTGTTACGTTTATGGCTTCAACTTTACATATGTTAATTTATTCCGGTATTAATATGTGTTTTATAGATTAGAAGACACGAATTTCGCAGTCAACTAACCGGATTACCACAATCCATAGGCAAGCAATAAAACATCAAGGAAACTTGTTAACATTAACGAAATGATTTAGTTACCAAATTATCCAGAGCTTAAAACAAATCAAACAATAAAACGAGGCCCAAATCTCCACACACGCAGGGTAATCGCGCCGCAACAAGACTGCCGGCCGGCCCCCTTTCCCACGAAGCGGCCACTCAAGACCACATTTTGGTAATAAAATACCTCCATGTAATATAAAAGCCGATCGCATTATCCAAAGGAGCCATTATTAAAAAGTATCGAGTTTCGGAACGCACCGCGTCTGCGCGCAGCCAATCACATTCTCCCGCCAAACGGGCGGCCAATCACAACTCGAGCTGTTTTCTTTTTTTATTGTAGATCGAGTTAATGGATTGTTCTTCATTTTGATATATGTATTGTTTTGTTTCTTTTTTTGGTGCGCCGTTGTTTTTAACTGCCGTTGTTACTGTTTGTGTTTGTTCTATAATACCGTAGATTATATCTGTGTGATAAATAAACGCTGCATAGTTTTCTATGTCCATAGACAATGTTGTTATGATATAGCCGTGTTCTAATTTCAATCTGCGATGTGTAATTTTGTAGTGCTGTTCTTGATCACTGCGCCGTACGACAGCTCTATATAATTGGAGTTAACGAGCATCGTAATGCAATCTGGATAAGTACCTATATTCATAGTTCTAGATTCTATTTCTACAAATATAAGGTACTACCTATTTAGAATTGCTTGTGAAATAAACCTCTGCTTCAAATAAAAGTAACATTAATTTTACTTAGCTGGGATAAAATATTGCTTACAACTAATAATGGCTGAGCTTAATATCTATCAAATAAAAATATTAGTTCTTTGTCATTATTTGATCAATGTTTGTCATACTACAAGTCCATAACACCTTATCCTTTCTATTACTGACTAGCTGTTCCCCGAGACTCCGCCCGCGGTATCTAATTTTTTAGCAAAAAATATAGCCTATGTTACTCAGGGTGAATGTAGCTTTCATCGGCTCATTAGTTTTTGAGTTTATTCATTACAAACATACACAAACACAAAAATACAAATCTTTCATCTTTATAATAATTATTAGTAAGTATAGATAATATCACCCCTTTTTTTTGTTACAAATTTCTATCTACAAATACCTAGAAAGCTACATTGTATTATTTTGTAGTGCAATTAAATTGAGCTGAAGGGTGACGATTATGTACTTATTTTATATCATATATTTCAAGCTAACCTGTATTTTTATACCAGTTAAATCCTGTTTCGTGTAATACTGTCGACCGTGGAGTTTAGACAGAAATCTATAGTATCCAGAAGTGGCCCTTGAAACCTACTTTCGCAGTAAGATTTATAAGCAAGCCGTATTTTAGATGGAGCGACTGCCTATCTGACCTCCACAACCCATTGCTAGGTAATACAGCATTCCATATTAAGACTGATTGTCAGAAATATAATGACTTAACGACTGTCAAAGATTACCGTATGACAGTCGGGACCAATAGCTTAACGTGCTTTCCGAGGCACGGAGGGGTCTTGATATATTTACAAATGGTCACCTATCCACGGACCATAAGCGGAAAGCGCGGCTTAACCTTTATTATCATTACACAGCTTACACTTAGTCACCAGTTCCTCCACCACACAAATACTACCACATCATTTAGCTCTTTATATAGTTCTGTTTATTAGCTACGTCCTAACCACATCTAGTAATCTGTTTGCCGTTTCTAAACCCGTTGGGTGTAGGCATGCGCAATCGGCACAGTCAATACTACGGGTGCGTGTTCCTACCTCGAGGCTCGGCCCCGCGCTATGTCGGCTATGTTTGGTTCCGCACGTGGAATAATGAAACACCTTTGGGAGTTTAGTGGCTGAAAACTAGCTGTTGATGTAAGGGATATGGTGTATTTGGTATTACTAACATCTTTTAGCCTGTAATTGTTGTCCTGCTGTGATTTATTTATACTGCCGAAGAATAAAAAAAAATGCTTTCTACTTGTAATCAATGTAATAACCTACTAAAGGGAAAATTGGCTTGTCCAGAGTCCAGACGGCTTGGCTTTTGTTGTACAGTACCTTGGGCAGGATTTTACTGATAATTATAGACGTAAAGGACCACCTGAAAGTTGGGTTAGCAATAACCACTTAAATAGACTTGCAAGATGCCCGGAAAACGGCACACGACAAAGTTAGGGCTTTATTTTAGCACTATCAGCACTCAGCAGCAGTATATAGGCCTCCCTTTCTTTTAAATTTTTCACTCATTGTGGCATTCTAATTGTTCACTTACTCTGGCCTATTCTACATACATATGCATCATTTCGTCCCTCCATCTAATTACAGGCAAGCATAACAATAGAAAAATATTGAAGACCACAAGATTCGATTGTTTTTTCTACAAATAATAAAAATAATACTATTATTATATCCTAAGCAATAGGTATATCGTACTAAATATAAGAGTGTATTTGTATTATCGTATTAGCGCCCCGTATAAGTGTCGGTTTATTTTTTCATATCGTGAAACGTGACGGTAACGCCATCTGGCGGCGCGCCGCGATATCTCCTGTTTATTTGCTCACACGATCCGTAGGATGATGTCCGCTATGCCGTTCATTACTCTCCTATATTATCATTCATAGAGAATTAGAGATATTGTCATCTACGGAAATAAATATGAAATTAATTCTTTAATAATAAATTATTAATTGAGCCAAACTTTGAAATGAATCTCGGTTGTTGTCAACACTGTGTTGAATTTTACGACGTTTCCAATCTTTTGATAAGAGTAGTCAAAGATATGGTAATAAAACACTCATTAAACCTAACTAATTCAACAGACATGGAAAAAAGTCTGGAAAACCTAGCTCTTAACTGGTACACTTAAGAATGATAATAATGTCGATGAATATAATTAATAAGCATGACAAAAGAATGATTCATTGGAATGATTCAAGAGGATTCTGGTGACCTGTATTCAGGTTTTGCTTAAAACCTCGATTGACTTGGAGCTAGCTGTCAAAATGTTCTAATTAAGACCCAGAATTAGAAATTTATATATATATGTATAAATAATGTACGCCATTGTTAGAAAAATAAATAAATAAATGATTATTATTAATATTTTTTTTTATAGAGAAGTTAAAGGATCAGCGAACAAGCCAAAATGAGGAATGAAGAGAACCGAAACCGATACTTTCTGTTTAGTGGGTTCACTGAGCTACATGTGTGCTTAGTGCGTACTGTACAGGCAAAATTATAATTACTAACAATAGTTTTAAGCAATATTATTGTGTCTAACAATCTTCCCTGACTATGTTTTTTTTTAAATAATGTAGGTATATATTTTTTTCGAATCATTAAATTCATTTTTTACATTCCGATATCAGGCTAAACCTGCAACATTGTACACCAATGAAAATGTATGGTCTATATAATTTCTCACTTTAATTACCCATACAGAGAGGTATAAATAATGCTGAGTTTACATGGATACGTTTTTCTGGGTTAGAATTTACTTTATGCGTGAGATCAAGCTTCCAGTCTTACACTACAAAGTCGTTATTGAATTCCTAATCTCTACCACTAAGAACAGATATGTTATCATATAATTTATTAGTTTTACTTCTGAAAATAATTTGCAAGAAAACTAAGTCTAAGATCATGACGGTATCCGCCGTGTCATCTAATTCAAATAACACATTTTTGAATAAAATTCATAATCTGATTGGATTTTTTCGTAACATTCTGATAAGAAATTACAAAATGCGTAGCCGTATCTCAATCAAAATTATAATGCTTTTAAAGACTAATAGCAAAAATCATTTGTCAAAAATACCAATTATAAATACACCAAATATATAATACTTATTCCGACTTATCGTTTAGATTTTTCTCGACATGTAAACCCTCCTTAAGCGTAGACGTCGCAAAGCTAACAGGGTTTGTTGGCTCATTATTGTTTAAGACCGTCCGAGCTTAACTCAGATTTAATATTAGCTGTTTTTTGCAGAGTATCGTATTTTTTTCATTTCTAATTCGTTTTACTTACATTTTAATATTTAATCCGGTTTACTTTTTTTATACACTATAAGGTACTTCAGAGATATGAAGTAAGTGTAAAACGATTGTGATACTGGAAACACATAACCTCAAATTGTCAACCAGCACAACAGTTTTATCAAATTACCATCGTAACCGAGAACAACTACAAAAAATAATTTATATAATTTAAAAAAAAAATTATTTAGGTTCGGATTTTCCTTGAATATTGTCGTGACACATACGGCTTTACGTTATAAATTATATATTGTAATACTGAATTTCATTATCTGTTTCATTATACCACTGACCTAAATCCAGACACAGTAAAAAAATAAACAAAGAAATGAAGTCAAAAATCATTTCAATACATAGTCCACTTGATTAGGAGTAGAGAGTACAGTAGGACGAGAAATTTTTCGCAGTAATGAGATCAAACAATGATTAGACGACGGCCGGCGCCCGGTACTATCCGGTGCCGCCCGACACTTCATAAGTTCAATTGAACGGAAAAAATCGCTGGAGACTAATCACAACGGTACTTTGACGGTGCTATGTAGAAGGGAAACAGGATGGAAATCAATTTTTAAACGGGAAAATCAGATAGAATAATTTTCCAATCTAATATATAAAATTCTCGTGTCACAGTGTTTTCGTTGCCATACTCCTCCGAAACGGTTCGACCGATTTGTATGAAATTTTGTGTGCATATCGGGTAGGTCTGAGAATCGGCAAACATCAATTTTTCACACCCCTAAGTGATAGGGGTGGCCCTCTCCAGATTTTTTTAATATGGCAGAACAAAGTTTACCGGGACAGCTAGTATTGTATAGATTTTGCTCTGGCCTCAGGCACTCTTAAAGGCATATTTAAGACAAAATCTCATCTTATTTTAAATATAATTTTATTTGTTATAAAATTTTCTGTCAAGCATTTTTTTTATTGGCATTTTAAACAGCTTCATTTAAATAGACGTCATCGTTTTTCCGTTGTTCATTATATTTTTATAAGAAAACTGAATTCAATGTAGAGTTTTCTCAGAATAAAAATCTTGTTATCCTTATTTGTAGAGCTTATTCTCAATGCGTCAGCATCTTTACTGCGTAGTGACGTATAAGTTAGGCGTAGATAAATGATCTCACCTTTGCGTGTCGCTTTAAAAACTGTTGATACTGAGTGAAAATGCTGAAAAATGATGTCCTGATGAATTTTTTTTTTCATCCATTTGATTGAGAATTGAAAACTTCTGTCCAAAGCTTCTATTAGAAATAACGTTATTAACAATAGAAGTGGCATTACTTTTCGTAATGCTATCTTGGGTATGGTGATCTTCAATCTTAACATTTTTTTTTTTTATTACTTTATGTGGCATTTATAGAATATAACATTTCAGTTAACCCCATTTTATATTTAATTCATAAAAGCATATAAATTGAATGGATATTTTATTTCTTGCTTCCCTTTCGTTGAAAGATTTTCACGTAACAATTAAGATTGAATTTAAAAAATTCTCCTTTATTTAAGAGTTCCGAAGAACGGTAATTTTGTTGAATTTTTTTCTTTAAATTTTAACCCCGATGTCAGTTTAATGAAGTGCTATGGAGCTTTATGTTTATTTTAACTTTAGGATTCAATCGAATTGTTAAAGTTACATTATTAGATTATGCTTTAATTTTGTTTTCTTTATTACTTTCCGAGATGGTGAAAAATTCAGTAGATTTTGTTAAAATCTTAAGATTATGCATTGATTTAATTGATAGGATTTTAGGTATTTGCTTTTGGACAAGATTTTTGGAAAACGGTTCTTGTAAGTCATAATAGATAGTATGGTTATTTCAACATAATTTATTTACTATCAAAGGAGTTTTTTTTGTGATAGTAGATAAATTATGTAGAAATAATTTATTATCACCATAAATGTAATATTTTATTAAAATAAATATCCTAATACGATATTTCTATTGTTTACCATATATCCTAAAACACCTCAATTGTTCTTTAAGATTTAGTTGTTTTTTATCAAGAACATCCTAGGTATTTACTTCACAATTTAGTCTGTTTATAAGCCGGGCTGCCAAATGCTAAATAGCCTTAGATATATTTACATACTGTGCCTTGCCGAAAATCTATTTCACACGTTTTAGGTAAAATCCCTCATCCCACAATTAAGACGTTCAAGAAAACCTGCGTTATACCACGTTAGAGGTAGAGTCATGTTATCAGTTCTCATTAGATAAGGCCGGCGACATCCCGGAACCGAAGAGCAAACACGCTTATCTCGGCGAAAGGGACGCACGCGCAGCCGACTCTAATAGGGGGATTATTACTTCAAGGAATAATGTGATATTCATGGAATATTTTATTAAAACTAGATTGTTGTGATTGGTTTTTACTTTTTATTTTGTTACAAAATTGTCAGTAATCAAATTTTTTTTTCAATTAAAGCAATTGGAACCACGTTTATGTTCTGTAATTATTTTAAAAATTTAGTTTGTTGTTACCTAATTCGTGTATGCAAATGTTTTATTTTGCTTTCGTATTTTCTAGCTAGGTTGCACTATTCTATTACCACGAGACTCAGATAGAACTCAAGCAGATAGCTTGTAACTTGTACTAATGTTCAAAGTTTTTTTACGCAACCTCTTCAAGGGTTTTCTTCGCCCTGAGTAAGACAAACGGGAGTACCGGACACCGTGACTGTGAACTAAACGGAAACTTCGTTGCATTTACTAAGTTCATCTATAATCTAAATTTTAAACACATTGGTGGAACTCATCAGCTTCATCTAGTATGTTTTATGGATTGAAGTCTTCGAACGCAAGCTTCATGTTTTTAACCATATAGAGCATTCGCATAACTTAGTATTACTTAAATGGAGATATTTACTACATAACTATATGTTATTCTTGAGTATATAACAAATGGGAATGTCTGTAACCAGTCGTCGGCGAGGTTCCGCACCAACGCATCGCCGCCATCTTGCACGAGTACAGATAGCAGCAGAAATGTGTGGTACAAAATAAAATTATTATTTTGCCTGATACATATTCATTACCTTTACATATTTTAAAATAATAGAACGTTACAGCAAACAGTAATGGATTATCATTTTATTAAATATTTTATTGTATTATGTAACATAGGTTTAAGACAAATAAATAATGGTATGGGATTATTTGGTGGCCAGCATTACAAATTTAACTCCTTATCAGGTTATATTAGTCTAAAATATTGATAAAACTTTTGATGGCATAATTAATCAACTAATTATTTGCAAGTTGAAATAAGAAACATACTTTACATGAGAAATCACAGTTGGAAAATAAATAATACAATAATATCGAATTCTAAGAACGCGTGTAATAGTAAAGTAGTTGTGTGTAGTAGTAACGCCCATCACTAAATATCCAAGGACGAAGTCGACATATTAACTAACGTTAAAACCAGAACTTAAATTATTCTGCAACCACTACAACTGACTACAAGGTATATCATAAGAAATATTTTCGAAATCGTCCGTCGAGCCGGTTTCAGCGTTTTTTCTCTGTTCGCCATCTCAGTTGAACAAATAAACCAAGTGTGCGCTTCGAGCAACACACCGAATCATAAAATGGCCTTTTTGTGTACACGGCAATACCAACTTACCTATACAACCTATTAAATTAAAATAATCATTAATACACTTGTCGTAAAGTAGAAAATCGCTTGGGCGTTTGAAGGTTAAGCTAGCCTTAATACAAGGTTTGGCATCAGTTAATTTTGAAACGCAAAATGTATGGATCATTTAAATGGTATTTTAAAATTGTGAAATTATTTATAGATTGACTCATTTACCCTTCCTCATATTTAATATACCATTTTGAACAAACTTCATAATTAATATAACTAATTATTTTAGGTACGAAGGTACCTACATCGGAGAGTATAATTGTTAATCTTAGGTATTGGTTCTTATTGGCTACGCAATAGAAATAGAGTCTTATCCAATGTGAGGAGAATGTGACATGCCTACTCTGAAAACACATTCAATGGAAATAGAAACTCCGATAAATGCTTTCTTGTGAATCAATTTTTCCAACCTTAACATAATCATTCTTCCTTTTTTCGGGGTGAAAAGCTTATGCTTTCAACCCACGACGGCACGACGTGGGGATATGTCCGACTTTCACTGACCAAAAACACCCCGGCGCCGTCTCTGCCTTGGCCGGAGTCGTGGGATGACTCGCGCATTCTCTGCTAGTTTCCGGCTGAAAATCATCTTCATGCCATGGGGCATGGCTCAGCATGTCATAGACGTCCGAGTATGGACGTCATTTTACAAAGAACATCCTTTTTAGGCATACCGTCATCCAAAAACCATCCATGGTTTCTTTGGTCATGTTCTTCCTCTATGTATATCTATCCATATATTTTTAAACCCTTATTTAAATATCATATACTCATAATCTTCAAATATGCCATGGATGGCACACACAAATTACGACCCCGATTTACGATCTAGGTATTTTGAATCTTCATAAACAAGAAATAGAATGCGAGCTCTTCTTTGTTTGAATATAAATACTTTTTTTATTCCAAATAATAGCAAATAGAACGGTTTTTTTAAGTGACAACTGGCTGTCAATCTTCAGCCACAACTAACCACCTATAAAATATCGTAAGCTTAACAATTCGCCATATTTGCACCGTGGAGTGCAGAGCAAACATAGGCCAGACAGATAAACCAGCGTAAGATAATGTTAAGTGCAGTAGGCACCTTGGTAGTAAACTTTGACGATACGCGGGTTCGATGCCCGATATCAATTGCACAATGATAGTGGTGACACTGACTACGATTATAATTAAATCCACTATCAGAATTTTTTACGTTATTATTAGAAAAACGTGTAAGAAAAGCTTTATTTCTAATGAAATAATTTTTTACCAGTGCTAAAAGACAAATCACGAACATTTGAATGAAGTGTAGAAGAAATAGTAGTAGAAATAGAAGAGATACAAATAAAAATACAATAAAATTTAAGAAACTATGAATTATTAATTTCTAATAAAAATAGTTAAGTAGGATACACATAATAAGCGCCAAGTACGGAAATTTGGAAGATTAGTTTCATTCCTTGAATTGAAAATCTGTGTGTTATGTATAGAAATTGATTTTCTGGTTTTTTCTTAGAAGCAGCAGTCTTGAGGTCTAGATGCTATTACAAAACAGATTACTTCAAACTAGTCTTTGGCTGATAGAGTTTTATATTGACCATGATAACCTCTTTGGCAATTAGAAACTTGCAAAAATCTATCGATTGATTTTATTATGATCTTTACAACGTCTCCGACAATGCTGTCTGCGTGGCCGAGTACAGGGGCCCAATTCTCCTATTTTTAAACCGTCCGATGGCAGTGTACCTAATGATCGTAATGTCGACGATTTTGTAAAAAAAAATAAAGCCCATTAAGTTTGAAATGTCAGTAAGGGATTACCAAATTATTGGCAATCGTGCTAAGATACTATGACATACACGATTTCACAGATTAAATGCTTAGAAGAATACCAAATGTGCCAAAATCAATCGAAACTACGATCATTACACTGCCATCGGACGGTTTATAAAATAGGAGAATTGGGGCCCTGGTCTGACAAAATATAAACATCATATTGCCATTAATCGACACGCTAAGAAGAAGAAGATTATGATGACCTCCGTGGTCGAGTGGCGTACAGACCGGTTTTCAAGGTGTCGCCAGCTCTGAGGTCCCGGGTTCGATCCCCGGACGGGTCAATGTAGAAAAACACTTTTCTACATTGTCCCGGGTCTGGGTGTTTGTGGTACCTTTGTTGTCTCTGATTCCATTACACAAGTGCTTCAGCTACTTACTTTGGATTCGGAGCAATGTATGTGATGCTATTCACATTTATTTATTTTTATTATTTATGTCTCTATGCAAATTTAAACGTATAAAAACCTAAATATAATCTCCAGATCGAATTTCGACCTCGGCGGACTATCCCAAGTGTGAAAAGTCATTTACTTAGCAGATACCGGTGTAAAAGTGTGTACGCAAACTCAGGAGCACTCTCTGTTCCTTCACTCTCATAGTCCGATATAACGGTAGGCCGACCCGACCGGAGAGAGATCAGGCGCAGAACCTACGGCTTTACGTGCTTCCCGAGACACGAGGGTGTAACCAACGCCACTCTTCCTGAGCGAGCTGTACTGAGTATTTTTAACAAAGAAAATCCAGTAATCATTTTTGGCCCGACACGGTACTCGGACCCGAGACCTCATACTCAGCATTCGCGCTTATTTATTATTATTTATTTTGAGCCTGAACTATCCCACTGCAGGGCAAAGGCCTCCCTTTCTTCCTTCCATTTTTCTGTCTGAAGGGCCAATTGCATTCGCGCTTGTTACCTATAAATCCACGCAGACAATAACCTAAGTATAAACCAGTATAATCCCAGTATCATTTATGCTCCGTACTTTTTCCCAAACATTCATACATTATTTAGTTCACCTTTAAAAGCACGCAACTTTAAAACACCGTAATGGTGTTTACATATGGGAAAAACTGCTAATAGTCGGCGGTATTGCTCATGTTATTTTAATTTCCGTTAAGTGGATGCGGGCGGGCCCGTGCGGCGCGCCTAGTGTGCCGGATCAAAGGAGCCGACTGACCGACCGACGGGCACATATTATCGAAGCGCTGTTTAAACTGAAATTTATCGTGCATTTTGTACTTTAAAGTTTCAGGTTCAGTTTTTATGAAAAAAGTTACTGTAAATAAGCAATTTGTGTAAAAAATAGACTTTCTATTGAGATGATAGAATTAATCTGAAACATATTATTTTCAAAATGTGTGACATTTATACCTGTACTAGAAAACTCATTATTAGTTTTGTTAATTATAGGTACTTAAACAACAGGTAAGTACCCTGCAGATTCTACAAACTTCCATTCAAGATTAAATTGGTATCCATAGGAATCATGAGAAAACATTTCAAATGCGATGCAATGCTACTGCTGTGCCGTCTCTCTCACACAAATGAAAATATGAGAAAATTAAAATCAAATTCATCCGTCTTTTCTAAAAATAAGCCTATTGACATTATACTAAAAGTTTAAACTCGTTCGGCTTGACGAAGAGCTGTACAACTTATTATATGGTACCTTATCTAAACCTACGAGTTCACAAATTACTGATACATTCTCAATGGTAAATCAACCACAACGATTCGAAGATCTGGTGTTTTAAATATCCACAGCCATAATATAGTTGTTCTTTATATTACGTCTGGAAAGTTTTGTGACGTTACGTCTAGAATTTACAATGAACATAACGTCTGGAATTACTTGCCTGTTTCATTCCTAATAAATAAAATAAAAACCACTCTAATTTGATACCGAAAGGTATTGAATTCTATCGCTTCCAAAACAGTTTCCATCAGATTCTGAGAATAGTCCCCTAAGACGGTGGGGCAGAGACATAGGGAATATTAGATGGTTCAATTCAAAGCCAAGAGCGAGTTGCGGCCGAGATTACAACCCCACAAGAGCTTTGATGTCGACTAGTTTTGGAATACTTAATGATAAAGTGGACGGAGTACGGCATGTTTAAATACCTTCCGAATGCTGCGTTGTTTAGCTGACATTAGCCTTTTAAAAGACTGTTCAATTTCATGAATGGAAGAAGATCTTTTCAGCATGTTTGAAGTATTTTTTAGTTTTGATTAGTTGTGTCCTGAATTAATGTAACCGGCCTTAGGCAGTTCTAATTAAGAATTTTTTTTTTCTCCTTAAGTGCCACTTCAATAAATGAAGATCGGCTACCAGCTGCTGGAGTCTCTCTCTTTCTTTTGCAAGGCGGAACAGTTCAGTTGCGCTCGCGATCCCTGTACACTCCCAGATGTTGCGAAACCACCTTCCTTCTGCGTCCAACTCGTCTTCCCCGCGACCATGTCCATCATAATTACTTGCAGGAGTTCATATCCATCATGCCTAAGCACGTGACCGAGATATGAAGTTTTTTTAAATAAATCTTCATTCATTTTCAATTCAAGAGAATTTATTTAATAGCTCTTGGTTTGACGGATGATCAATAAAATTTGTATGCTTATTGGCAGTTAAGAAACTGGAAGTGCTTACTATATTAGAAAAAGAAAATAAGATAATAATATGACGAACCTAAATTGAATTATATATTATAATAATTTATATACGTAGGTATTTTTATTACAAAACTTTTATTTTGCTGTATTCGGCGCTATCAAAAACTTACCAAATAACAGCGATATAACAGCGGCAACGAACGACGTATGTAAGTTGTTGTAAGTATTAAATATTTAATACGTAAGTTTGAACATTTCATAGTGAGAGTAAAGATGTTTATAAAAAAAAGTTGTACATTTTTAGGCTGTGATTTTAAGAAATTGTAGTTGGATTTCGCCAAGAATACATTCTATTAAAACATACATAAATACATAAACATACATTCTATTAATATATTTCTAGCTCCACAAAAAATATAAACAAGATGTAAAATCGTCGTTATCATTGTAATAGACATTGAAATGAGACCATTCCTGTAACTTACCATTGCTGTCTCAACTTATGTATGTAATTAATGTATAAGATTGAAATAAACCGTATCCATGTCTTTTTTTTACACTTAATCTGCGGTCCAGCCTTACCAGCATCTAACATCTAAGCATGTTATTTTTAAGTAAAACTGTCCACTTCCAAACGAGGTTCGCTCGCATGCAGCCGCTAACGACGCTTCGGGGAAACCTGCTACGTGATCGTCGTGTTTGGACATTACGAGAAATAGGTACTTCTATTTACATACCCCATATACTGAGAATCAAGCCTCCAAGGTTTCACTTTAGCTGAAACCAAGGAATTTCTCACGTGGATATGATTTTAGTTATGTTGTAAATTTCAAGGTTTTGGGGATTTTGAGCTTTACTGCTTTAAAAACTAAGGTTCAATTATTTTGATTGAACTTCAACGAATTTGTTTGTTTTTAGTAAACAACTACATACTTTATTTATGTAATGCAAGGAAGTATTTTGATGCAAAAAAAGTTACATAAAAAATTGTGTATGCGTTCAATGCAGGCTGTAATATCTTCGAGGCTGCAAGCAATGCGTGTCTATGCAATGTATTATTAAACATCTTTGAACATTCAGTTGCTATGGCAACGGCTTTTTTTTTCGTTTTTAGAATCTTGACGGAAACCCGATTCGATGTTTCAAATATAAATTTCGAATCGAATGCTGTACGATTGTGACCGCTCAAAGTCATATAAATGAATTCTTACCAGATTTTTCTAAGAAGCAGCTTTTAAAGAGCTTGTAATCTACAGATTGTGTTATGAAGGTATAAAGACAAGTATGTAATAGATACTGAACTTTGAAGGCAGGTAAAGTTTATAGGTAGGACGGATATCACTTGACCGTCCGCGGAGTCTCTCACGTAGCGAAAAAGAACCGACGTACACTCGTTCACACAAGTGTTAATGTTAAATATCTGTCACTATTATTTTCCCATAATCTCAAAATTATATAGAGAAATAATAGATACTACTACAATAGATATTAATCTGGCAGAGAATACTATAGAGCTCTATGATCAAGTTCACTATTTCGTTACTTATCCTAACCATTTATATTTCTGGAAAATTAAAAATTGAATTTTGATTTCAGAATCAACAAAAATAAAAACAGGAGATATATTTTTTACTCTTCTTGTGTCTAATGTAACCGCCAAACAATCGTTCTTTTTTTAATTACAAGCTGCTCTTGAATGTACCCGCCAATAACTGGCCAGTGTCAATATTGATGGAAGCGAGACAACGGCGTGGTTTTTGAGAATTTCCAATGAAGGTCCGACCGTGTTGTGTTTGTGTGTTTGTCCGGGCGGACGTTCTCATGTAATCTCGCTATTTGCTCGGACGATGCGACCTGGCCCGCTCCGTGTAATACAACACTATTGGTACTGCCCTCACTATTCGTTGTTACATTCTTGTTTTTCTCAATTCGTAACTCTTTGAAATTTAAAGGAAATTGTAATTTTTGTTTTTTGACTGACTGAACTGAAGATAATCCAAAAATACAACAAGTTCGTTAAATGAACGCAGCATTTACTATGGAGTCACTATTAAAAAAAAAAACAACTAAATAAGGTACCTACTTACTTACGTAATACATATTATTATCCAAACTTAAATTAAACTTGGATATCGTTTTCAGTTAAGTTCAAATTGAAAATTTCTTCCTAACATTACATGATTTTGTGATTGCTTTAAAATAAGATACTTACATTAAAGTCAGAACTTTTTCGAGTGAACAATTAAACTTTAAAGTTCACGATCCTAAGTGAACAAGTGACTGCAACGAGGTGCTAAGCGGTCCACTAATGAGACGACGCTAATCGTCCACAAAGCGAGTGCGCGTGAGTGGCCCACTCTGCCACAGAGACACTTTGCATCCGATATTGCTTATTAGTATGTAGCCTTGATGTTACGAGCCTTTTTGATGACGTCAAGAGTTAATGGTATAGCCTGTTATGCATATATTTCAAAAATGTTGAATTTGAAATCTTGTAAATAGCTCTGGAAAATTCTGAAAGTTTTATGGGTAAGTACTATTTTTTTTTGGAGTTTTTCAGCACCTTACTCTTGACATAGGACCTCACTTGGTGTCGGGCTACATGCCTTTGGTAACTATTGGAGAAAAATAACCAACAGTTTATTCCCAAAATCAAAATCTTTTAGGCCCAATTTTTTGATCAAGAGTTAACCAAACCATTAGTTATCATATTTAACCCATGGGTTGAGTTAACTCGTGATCAAAAAACTGAGTCGAGGAGCCGTCCAGATCACCACTATTCCTTTCCTGAAATTCCTCCTGTTCGCATAATATACAGCAACAAGATCCCACCGCTTCAATCTCCTTAATTAACCTAATTCCATTCCCATGTATCGTATATAGCGAGATGCAAGCTATAGTAATGATGCCTTCAGAGGATGCCGACAGCACACAAACAGCGTGGTCGTACCGAGTCGCCCTTTGATCACGACCCGCCGGCCGTGCGCCACTTGTTAAGAGAACTGCAGATCGGAGACAGAAGGTTAGGTTTGTCGGAGATATTACCAAAATATAAATGATAATGGCGAAGTATTCAAGTGGAACGAGCATGGGTAAGTCATATTGTTGTCATTTTTGACTGGCCTGTTCGTCTAGTGGTTATTGACCCTGACTGTTAGGCCGGAGGTCGTGGTTTCGATTCCCACCCAAGACAAATCATTATGTGATAATGTGATTTATTGGATCTTGTCAGGATATTTTTAAAGTAGGTATTATACAAATGTTGTATATTTGTAATCAAACGGGATTTTGAAAAGGCGTCCGGTTGACTTTTTCGCAAAAATCATGAAAATGATTAGTAATTCATTTCTTTAATTAAGAATAATCTGCCTCTAGTCGCCGTGTCAATGACATGTGCTTTGCCCAACAATTGGGTTTGTGACACCAACGCTGAGCAGCGTCATAACGGTAATGCTGAGCGGCGCCGCAAAGCCATATCTGCACCGCGTCGCGACGCCATGGCCGTGCGGCGTCACGTCACCAAAACTGAACGGTGTCGCGACGACATAGCTGCGCGGTGTCGCGACGCCTTAGCGTAGTGGCGTCTACAACGATGAACGGTTTCGCGACACTAACACTGAGCAGCGGCCAATCTCAGAATCCTACGCAGTGCTGGCCTTCGCGTTACGCCTGTCTTTAATAATTCAGTCAAATAAATAGACATTATTAGTAAGTAAGACTTCTGAAACCAATTTTACGTTTGCTTGTCTCACAACCTCAGACAAAGTGCTTCGTATGATGCTTTGATGGAAATTGTCTACAGTACTGCAGTTTTTGATACGCCACTCCAGCCATCGCTGTTGTGGGTGCCTTTGTGATTGTAATGTGGCTATAAAATATACAAGGACCTACCTGACTTATAAAATAGAAGCTTTATGTTAAATGTATACTTGATACAGAAGTACACAGTTCATGTAAAGTTTCATGAAATTCAGATTTTTTATTGGTAAACTGGAGTTTTAAAGGTTAGTCGACTTTTTTATGACCCTAAACTTCAAGATAGTGAACAATAAATACTGGTTTTGTGATTGAGCCGGATTTTATAAAAAAATGTTAAATGTCTTCCCAATTTAGCTCGCTTTTACAGTCATTAAGATTTCCTTTACATGCTTTTTACATAACAGAATATCTGCAATTTATCCTGCAAGTATAAAAGTGCTATACTAGTGCGTCCTACCGGTGATGACGTACGGAGACCGAAACATGGACACTCACCATGGGCCCGGTCCACAAATTCAAGGTTGCTTAGTGAGCAATGAAGAGCGATTCTCGGGGTATATATCTCTGGTGGATAATATTCGAAACGAAGTCATTCGCCAAAGAACTAAAGTCACCGACATTGCTCGCAGAATCAGCACACTGAAGTGAAAGTGGGCCGGTCATGTCTGCAGAGGGACAAATGGTCAATGGAGCAGACAGGTTCTAGAATGGAGACCGAGTTTTGGCAATTGTAGCGTAGGACGTCCTGCGGCTCGATGGACCGACAATTTGAAGAAGCTGGCTGGGCGGCAGCGGATGGATGAGTGATGCCCAAGACAGGGATGGTTGGCGACAGTCCTACGTTCAGCAGTGGACAGCGATAGGCTGTTATGATGATGATAACAGTGCAACAAGTACATCAAAAGAAGTAGTTTCTTTAAAATCTCTGTAACTATACCATAGACTAAAGCCCCTATTTATTTCAGCTCACATTCTTATAATAAAAACTATGAATAAGTAAGCGGATCTGTAAATAGCTGACGAATACCTACGCATAACGTAATCTACCCTTAGATGTAAGGGCGTACTGGCGTGGGTGCAATAAAGGCAAACAACGCCCTCTCGTGGTGATTTGGGCATTTATTAAAAAGCACACAATACCCAGCCACTACACAGAGATCGCTCTTTTCCATTTTATTTTTAATATTAAACCCCCCGGCTACTGCTTCAAGGTACAGAGTAATGTTTAAGTACAGAGGGTTCTATCATACTAAACTGAATTTTTAATTTAACTGTATTTTTTTTCGCAAAATTCAGTTAAATCTATTCATCTACTTATTACATTTCTGAGTGTCTATTGTAACTTATTGAATTAATTATAAATAATAAAAACATTATAAAACTGAAGACGCAGTAGCTGCTACGAGTTTTCGTAGCATTACGTACAATTTTTTCCCGCGCTAAGACCAATATATTTTTTATCCTAGTATAAATAAAACAAACAGTATAACTTAAATTCCAAACAGTATAATTCAAATACAATACAATCATGTGCTCAACGATCGGAACGTTATTTAATATACCATTTACAAATTAAAACAATAAATAATAACGCAAACCTCTGACCCCGCACTACTCTGTGACATCGCTTTCCAGGGAGGCTGGTGGAGGGTCCTCCACTGCTATTATTGAGATTCAGACGGCGGACTCTTCATCATATCTACTCTAGAATATGTACTCTTGCAATAACTGTTTATGTAATTTTCTGCTTTGTTTTAGGTATTTGTATACTGGTTGGTGGACTTATTTTTATTAGGTATATGGGATGCACGTGTTGAATGCAGGGAAATGAGACACAGAAAACATACAAATTAATCACTTACAAGCTTAAGTTAATTACGTTTATAAGTTAAATCAGCGACGGCTGCAATTCAATGAAATTTTTCTTAAGTCTATCTTCATACTCGTAAAAAGCATACATAGATTTATTATCTTTTTACTTTTAATATGAACTAGTAGACACGGTGTGTTCATTGCTTCAACAGTTGCTTGTGATAACGGGAATGTAACATAAATTCATCTTTTATCAATTATCTTTTCAGTGCGGTTACAAGAAGTCAAGCTGGCTTTTTATTTTGACTTATAGAGGTGTCGATATTGTATTAATAATTGCACCAATTCAAACTTCTTACCTCTAGTAAGTATGATATTACCTAACCAATTGTTTCGAAAATGAGTAAAAAAAACATCATAAATAAAACTTCAAAGTTTTGCTAGTTTTATTCAGGATAAAGACTGCAGTAAACCAGAGTCCCTATAAACCTACAAAGTAAACAGTGAACCATGCACAATAACCAGGTCGAACTATAGGTGGCGGTAGACATCGCGTGCAGCCTCGTAGGCAAGGCTTCAAAGTGTAATTTGATTTAAATGTACGTAAAAACAATATTAATATAATGTATGTATGTATTTAGAAATATATAAGTATGTTTATCAGTTGCCATAGTATAGGCTCTGCCTAGTTTGGGATCAGATGACTGTGTGTGAGCAGTCCCAATATACATATTATTATTATTAAAATACTTATAGAATTACTTTATGTTTGTGTTTTTTACTTTTAAATGACCGTTGCACTGTTACCTTCACTGTTACCTTACGATCTTTGGTGAACCTGTTCAATAAAATGCATATATTAAACTAAGTTTTCTTATGTAAATAGTACCTAATTAAAATCTGGGTTCTGTATGAAGTTTACGTCATGGTAAAATACTGTACAATTATGACGTAGCCTATTATGTAGATATACTCAAAACTAAGATAATTAGCATTATCAGTATTCCACATGAACGAAGCCCTCCCGGAAGTGTATACCAAACAAATTGGAACACAGTCAACTTGTTTCACGTAGAAGTTTATCTGTAAGTTATTGAGGGTAGTCGCAAACATCGACAGGTGTGGGTACGGCTAATAGTTCAAAATTCAAAGTTGTACTCAAACAGGCAGAGTAAACACTACGCCATCTGGCGGGCTTTGCCCAATACCGTGGTCTTGTCGCCCTACTGTTAACCGACTACTCCAATTGCAACGCATCGAGGTACAGAGGGACTTGAAAATTATTCGTTTACTTAAAATAATATTATTGAAATGAAATGGAAAGTTAAGATTAAGACAATATATTTATTGTGAAAATAAAACTAAACTCCCGACACTGAAACGGTGCTGAAGCGTCGGGAACTACAGTCAAAATAAACAATGTTCAAATCCCAACTTAATATGAAATTACCACGACCAACTTTAAAAAAATATCATAGCGTTTTATTTAATTGTTTAGGAACCTACAACCTCACTACAGGACACTGGCAGCAATTGCTCATAGCAGTTAACCATAGATAAAACAAAATCTACCACCTTCCGAATAACATTACTAATCAACGTATATTATTCTTTATACCGGTCACCATGCGTCGATTAAAAATACAGTACAAACGCCAAAGCGCTTTAATTAAAGGGGTCACGTTATACCCCGAGTGCGTGCAACTTGTCTTACTAGGGAGAAGTAATTGACAGCTTCAAGGAGCGACTGGTGCAAAAACATGGCGAATTTTTATAGCTGTCACACCACTTGTGTGAGGTATGTATTGCATAGCGTGCATCTTGTATTAGCTGTGTTTTGTAAACGATGGTGTTTACTAGGCATACTTATTTATTAGACTGGCGTAAATAGAAGGTAAACTGAGGTGTTTTTAGATAGGTTATTGACGCCTTGAATTATTGTATTTAAAAAAAGGGTTTTTAAGTTATTCGTGTTGTGATTTCTTACCTTAGTGTTTGTCTAAGACAGGCTTCGTCAGAAGAATTTAATAGACTATCAAACAATTTCAATCAATCAACTCAGCCTATCGCGGCCCACTGCTGGACATAGGCCTCTCCCAAGTTTTGCCACAATACCCGGTACTCCGTCTTCCTCAGTGGGTTTAATAGGAACTGGAAGCCGTGTGTTGCACCATCTTGAAGTTGTTCTCCTTGTCACCACGCCGAGCAAGAAGGTTGGTGAATGCAGTTTTGTATTCGTTCCTTTAGGAAAACGCTGCTGCCTATTCTCCTTGTTTCTATATTCCTTAGTCGCCTCTTACGACACCCACGGGCAGAGTAGGGGGGGAGGGGCTATTCTAAGCCGCAACTCTACGGCCAAACATATTAGTAAGGGCAAATAGGTCAAGGTAACGATGGGATACATTCCTTTAGTAGTAATCTGCATATTCCGTTGTTAAAAATTGAACACATTTTTCTACCATGGATACGAAAATAAAAAGATGTTGGTAAAGAAGAAAATTGTTATGTTCGTAAAGAAGTTATTTATATTACAACATTCCTGGTTTATTACAGTTTTTTATTTTATTTTACGTTCTTCGTTTAAATAATAAACATTTTAATAAAGTCCGGACTTAAAGACACATTGTTCAGATGTTCTCGCGTGCAAACCAAACTTATATTTTCGTGATAATACACTCATAAACTGCTTTTATCGCCAAAATAATCATTACGATGTTAACCCACCACTGGTTAATACTAGCTCAAGTGGTCCCAGTGGGGTCGCGTGTACCCCGTAGCGCACCCCAGAGGATAGCCGAGGTATGCTAGACCCCGCGGGTTTGACACACAAATTGAATATTTTATTAATTTGTGCTTGCTTCGAAATTGTCTGTTCATTTTAAATTGGTTCGTCGCGGTCGAGTTTTCGTAGATTTACGTTAGATATAAAAAAAAACTTTTGCTGAAATTTTATAAAAGAAAAAATATTTTTTTTTCTAGGCACTTTTTATAAGTTACTAGCTGTTCCCGGGGCTCCGCCCGTGATACCTATTTTTTTTAGTAAAAAATATAGCGTATGTTACTCAAGGTAATGTAGCTTTCTAATGGTAAAAGATTTTTTAAAATCGGCACAGTAGTTTTTATGTTTATTCATTTCATATACACACCCACAAAAATATAAATCTTTCCTCTTTATAATATTAGTATTAACTTATTTCTAAAAACCGATGAAACTTGAAATTAAATGTATAGTAAAAGAAAAACCGTGATATTTTCATCAATTTCTACAAATAAATTGCAATAAAAATATTTATTATGAATTATAAAATACTTTAACAAAAAACTTCGTTAAATAAATTGTATTCTTTCATAGGTCATTGGACCACGAATGTTATTATCAAATACAATTAATCCAGATTTTTTTAATAATATCATTAACGTCGATCAGAAATCAGTGCTAAACAGTTGTATCGTAAGGGTGCGGACATATGGCCAACATTATGGCCAGCTTTTATTAACTCTGGCTGTCACTCAATTTTGAGTATTAGCAGTGTAGACGCGCCTCGGGCCGGCTTAAAAATATACAGCATGTTGTGAAATGAGAGGTTACGAAGCCATTAGAAATATTTAAGTAATTACGGACAAATCTAACTTAGAACTACATCGAATATTTTCGATTATTCCTGTAAATCTCACTAACAGGCCCGTATGACCGCTAATTGAGGGTCGATAACACTTCGTTAGGTAAATTATAGCGCTTGGCACTCAAAGACTAAAGGAAGGATTGTGGAATTTATGGAAGTAAATGGGAATATCGGGAATTGGTAGCTTTTTATATACGGTAGTGATCGTGTAAGAGTTTGGTACGTAAAGTTTTGGTTGTTGTTTGATTTAAAAAAGTTTCTTACGTTTTATCAGAAATCGAAAATATAAACACTGTATGAAAAAAAATGAATAAATGATCATTTATAGAGCAAGCTATGTTAATTTTTTTTAACGAATGAAAAAATATTGTTATTCGGCTCAAAGCAAAAAATGTACTTAAATAGTTTTTTTTAAATCTCTTCAAAAACACTTCACTGCTTTAACATGAAAATCATAAACAACTTTATTCTTATTATAATTAAATTCATATAAAATTATAAAATTAAAATACACCTATTTCATGTGTGCAAGATAATTATTATTTATGATGGTACTACAACATTTAAAATTTTGAGAAATTATATTTTAAACATCTCTTGGTGTCGTTCAATAAAGACATCACACGAAATTAAAACTGACGTGATCCCAACCCCCTGTATTAACATCAATAAGCCGAATACCGCAGGCGTTTAGCTGTCATGCATTGTGTACCGCCCCATGCGCGGGAGTCGATTCATACCCCAATGTTGTACCCACGAATAATTGATTTAGTTGCGCGTGAAATTCCATAGTACGCGGTTTGTTTTGATTTTATTCGCTTCGGTTAATTATTACAAATTTGTTCAGAGGTATGATGTTATATCAATCATATTTGAGCTTATTCATGAATGAATATCAACGTGTAATTTTCATATAAAGAGGTACAATAAGACCCATTTTATTTGAATATAATACATTATTTTTTATTAAATATGCCTTTGTATTATATGTTAAGTAAACACGATTCAATAGAAAAACAGCGGATTCTGAAACAATTAATTGTAGTTACTAACTAATAGCGAAATTTCATTTTTTTTACATTTAGTATGTTTGTATTATTTACGATTAATACAAATTAAAACTATACTAAACTAAAAACAACAAGCTATTAAAAATTTAAGGAACTTATATTCATTGTAATTAAAAACATACATACGATATTTTTTAAATAAAACTCTCTAAATTGAGCCATGACGTAATAAGATTAACAATCAAACACTAAAACTCAATTAAATTAAAAATAAACATTATCTGTCACATATGGCGCCTACAATTCCCCAAGGAAACCACCCCAACAACACACCAACAGTTACGGCCCTAAATAAAAAAATACTAATTGAAAATACGATGGATTTGTTTGATTAAACTAAATGATAAAAAATATAAAAATAATTCTATAAACATAACAATTACAACATAATAATTATGTCACTGATGTCTACTTAGTGCATCATCTGCCTAGCCGTTTCCCAAGCTATGTTGGGGTCGGCTTCCAGTCTTACCGGATTTAGCTGAATACGATCGACTGATCGACTGCCTATCTGACCTCCACAACCTATTTTACTGGGTACAGTATCCTTTAGTAAGACGGCTGGTCTACTTACTTACATTTTATTGATATTACATAAAATTTGATATTAAATTATAAGTGGTAATTAAAACAAGCTAGTGTCTTGTTTTACACGAAGATATTCAAACAACTTTTTTAAAAACATAAGCAACACTAACATGTATAAACCTATTTCAATTAAAACAATAATTTCAGGAAAATTCAAAATGAAAGAAACCTTCAGTCGAATGAGGACCTCTCACTTATAAGTTAGTAAAAAGTTAAAAATAAATGTACACTGTTTTGTTTCCATTATTTTTATTCTAATTCTATCAGCGTCACGTCATTCGTCGACATTGTCTGCGACCTGCGTACGTCCGTCTTTTTTCTGATCTGTAAAAAAAAACGCTAATTTATTCGGTTATATCGTAGTAATCCCTTTGAATATGTGAACAATAAATATCTCGGGAGCACCCTCTCTGTACTCTTTAGGATAAAGAGGTCTTTATGTGGAGTGATCGAACGTTTAGTGCGACGCTGTCCCGAAATAAATGCAGCTTAATTCATTTTTTTAAGACTATGCCATTATTAAAATTTCAGTTTCAATTTTTTAATCATACATTTTGTATAAACCTGACTTCTATTGCCCGAAAGCAAAAGTTTATGAAATTAATATGGGACCTCCTCTCAGATATGCACCTGCCATATCGAAGATAGAAAAGTTTTGAAATCGATCCGCAATTGTCCATCAAATCCACAACATAAAAAAACATACATTCAAATCGAGAGCTTCTTCATTTCAACCCATTGAAGCAGGTCAAAAATAATTTTTGATTTTTGATTATGACTTGCGAAGTAAACGAAGATTTTTACTGTGCGTGGTGCTTAAGTGCATAATCTTTTTTTTACTATGACAAACAACATAATATACCACAGCTGAAAAGTAATTCGACAGGAGTATGACGACCCTCAGTGATGAGATAACCGATGCATGGAGAACGAAAGGAGTATATTAATGTTACCATATGAAAAAAAACATGGTTATAACAGTACGTAGGTACACAAACTTTTCTAGTAATAATTCATTAACACTTGTGTAATTTCAGCAAAAATTCTACGGTTCAAAATAACTAACATCACACATCACCCTTCTAAGGGGTCGCGCAGATCTGCAGAACTGTAGGGGTGCGACCGAAAACAACACGATTTGTATTTATATCTAAACCGAGCCATTGTCGTGCGATTAGTAGCGTATTGTTGCGACAAAACGCACAACTGTTGGAGGGTACTTAGCTGGCTTATACTGGGGTTAAGCGTTCGTTCTTTAGCGTGGGTGGTGATTGTAATTGTTTTATTGTTTGATAGAAATCGGTGTAATATTTATTGATGCTATCGGCTCTTCTATTGCTTAATGTTTTAACTTAAATTATTTATATTGTATTGCTCTTTGCTAATGAGAAGATAATAGCTCGGGGAAAATGTAAGCCAGAACTCAGTTTTAACAGTATCCACCAATTTTTTTATTATAACGACGCCCGCACTATGGAATTTAATCCTTGTGTCGCGGGGTTTTCATTCAAATCACATGCAAAAAGAACACCTAGACTTGAAACAAGCATTCGTGGACCACACAAAATGCTTGTCTCATGCGGGGATCGAACCCGCAGCACGTCGCGCACAGTGGTAATTAGCGTGGTGACCTAAATACCACTCGGTTATCCGTGCAGTTATCAATTATTATCGTTCTTCAGCCATTCTTACTCCTATTAATTTTAGCTCCTGCCCATGGTTTCCAAAAACACCTTCCATATGCCTAGTATAAGAACCACATTATTTCTAAGAATTATAAAAAAGTATATATGTATACTAACAATTGTACCGTGTGACGTCACGGTGAGGTACAGTCGACACCCTCAGATCGTCACTCCGGGATCGTCATGCACGAACGCGCGCTCCTCGTGCTAATGAGAGATAATCCCGGGACTGTACCCCTCCTCACTACAAATGCATGCGCGCAGTAAGCTAACTTCACAATACTCCACAACTCTACTGAAAATCGTACCAAGAAAATGACAGTATCACATACTATTGATATTTTTTGTTTAAAATAAGGTGTTATTAGATTAACATACTATTGATATTTTTTGTTTAAAATAAGGTGTTATTAGATTAACATTATTTTTGCAGAAAGCATTTTGAGTATATCAAAGAACCGATTATGGTAAAAATACTTCTTCCTTGTACGTGTTAAAAAAAAATTACTTGATATAATATAAGCTAAGCCTCCAAGGGTTAGGATAAACTTCACAAAAGTTTCTAGCAGGCATAAAATATCTCAATCAACTCAGCCTATCGCGGTCCATTGCTAGACCTAGATCTCTCTCATGTTGCGCCACAATACTCGATCCTCCAATCGGGGGCTGAGAGATGTGGTGCGCTATCATTTAGGTGCTTTCCCTAGTCACCACGCAACGTGACCGTAGTTTAACTTGTTCTTTAGGAGAACGCAGCTGCCCATTTTCCCTGTTTCTATGTTCCCTTAGTCGCTTCCAACGACACCCACGAGGAGAGAGATGGAGGTTCTATTCTATGCTGAAAGCCCACGGCAATATCTAAATCTAAAATATCTACGTTTTTTTTTAATACAAAATACTACGCCCGCACTAAGGAATTTAATCATCGTGTCGCGGGGGTTGAAACAAAGTATTTGTGCATCTCACAAATGCTTGTCCCATACGGGGATCGAACCCGCAGCACGTCGCGCACAGTGGTAATTGGCGTGGTGACCTATACCACTCGGCTATCCGTGCAGTCAAGTTACATTATCTTAACATTAATATTTGACGTTACTACCAAACCTTCTGGTATATTTTTATCATCCATTTCTCCCCGGTTCTCCGCTGGTCGCGGCGTGATTTCTATTGCACTGATTCCGACAATGAGACGAGGGTTGTAAACGAACATTGTATTTTTATTGCATAAACGTGGTGTTACAATTAAATGAATTTAGGGGGTGGATTTCAGTTTTAATTAGAGTTTTGTGAGCATAACACTGTGTTTCGGGAAGATAAATGTGCAGATCATTTATAGTTCAGTTGTCCAGGGAATGGGTTTTTTCATTTATTTAACAATTGGAGCAGTTTAAACAGTGAGTGTTATCGTAATGCCTACCTAAAGATTTCCCACTGCTGGGAACAGGCCCTTTCTCATGTAGAGAAGGAACGAGCATTGATCACCACGCTTGGTCAACCGGGTTGGCGATTTTAGAATCAAATTTTTGAAAACCAGGTATCCTCACGATGTTTACCTTCACCGATTCTCAATGATGTCTTAATATAATTAAGAAAATACACTTTGAAAAAGTCACCTTGGTATTTACTTGTCTGTAGTAAAATATTACGTGGGGTTCGCAGATTTTAGTTCAAAAATTCCTGGTCGCCAAATCTTTTTGTGTGCTGAGTCACCGGGTAGTGTTACTATATACGTTTTAGGCCGTTTAACAGTCTTTTTACTTTAAAGTATAGTAAGTCAAAAGAGATAAAGTCTCTCTGAACCCTACATATATACGAATATACATTTTTACCGTACTTACTTAGACCCATTTTACTAACCTACAAAAAGCCTTAACTAGCATAGATCAAGTTGTAGAAAAGGTAAATAATTTAAGAGCGTAAAAAGCCTGAAATTTTATAATTACTTGTGACGATGAAACATAAGTTTCTCTTTTAGCCTTTTTGTCGTCTTAAAGATTTTCATCCTATAGGCAAGGCTTCCAGCGCTTGTCAAAGAGATTTAACTAGTTTTAACATTTAATTCCTTTTTTTCCTATTTTGTTTGAATGAAAGATAATATCCATAAATAAATGCTTCACTATTTTTCTTTGGTCGTTTTTACATACACATTTTGTACATATACTTGATTTGATGTGAGAAATATCGTAGGTACCTTCTAGGTATATCTTTATTTCCTATGCCCCGTAAACCAAAACTAAAGATAATCTTACTCGAAAACCAACAACAACTGTGTTTATGTATCAGTAAACTTTAAAAAAAGTGTGGACAACATAACATACATTGCTCTCATTCTAAATTAAGTAAACTAGCTAAAGCACTTGTATTATAAAATCACACACCTGAGATAATTTAGAATAGTGGTTTTTTGCATTGACTCATCTGGGGTTTAAATCCTGATGTCGCTACCTCACCAACTCCTTGAAAACTGGTATATCCACCACTCGGAGGTCGTCAAATCTTATGAATTACCTAGGTAAATTATCATTTTAGTCATTGATTTACCTATTTATATGAAATACTACTCCTCCTGCTTATATACTTCACAGTTCTTATAGCATAAAACTCAGTACATTTTTCAGCGTTGGCTAAGTCTCAAGGGGGTAGGGTGTATCTTTTTCATAAGCGCGAATTTAATATTTGAAACTTAATTTCGTGAGATGAGACTTGCTTCTTACGGCGCGCAAGACGAGATGTGTAATAAAAAGTTGCAGCTCAACTCTAGCTTAAGGACAGTCAGCGACAAAAGTTGATAAACGCAATTAGATTTACAATACCATACAATGGGGCGAATAGCAATATTTTTCGGGGAAAAAAGATTAAACTAGTATTGTTGTTAACCCCTTGTGCTAAGCTAAGGTGCTTGGGTTACGAGTGGGTTCACGTCGGCAGTGTGATGGGAGGGATTCGAACCCGCAATCACACGATAGCAAGTCCGACGCCCCGCGCCCTGGTCATTAAGCTACCGCCGTTTTAAAATTCCAATCATTTCTTGTGTCGCAAACGTATAATTTTACATAAAACAGCTCTCTCATTTTTTTTTAAATAATTTAGTGTATTCAAAATCAATACATACCTTTATTCTGCCAAATGTATGGTGTAATGTACATCTTAGTGCAACAAAATTCATAATTTTGTGAATCGTCTGTTTTGTTTTCTAGTAGCAACATCAATTTATGGACTTTAAATTGTGTTGTAAGTGTTCCGTATAACTGAGTTTGTTCATCAACTTTTGTAGCTAACTGTACTTATACTAAGGTAACTTTCTTTCCGATGCGGAAATAGGGATGGGCTGAAGTATACTCTGAAGTATACTTCATGGTTGTGAGTTTGTTCCTGTGAAGTTGATAGAAAGGTGTAAGGTTTTTTAACTAACTTGAAAAGAAATCGTAAGTTGAAGATACGCCATTATTGTAACTGCACATTCATTACATAAATACACAATTTTTTTTTACCTTAAAGCATAGAAATCTTCCTGACCATTATCAACCAAAATTTATTGATAATGACTAACAAGAATATACAATAATAATGTTTATTTCATACCTAAGTTGTATAGCCATATACTAGGTATGTGTCGTAGTTCAATCAATGGATTTGTGTGCACAAGATTGTAAGTTCGAACTCATTATTTACAGGAAATTGTAAATATGACTTTACCAAAATTATATCTACTTTCTCAATAAAATTATTCTAAAAGGTCATTGACAATCAGTGAAAGAAAAGAATGTTAGGAAAACCGGGTTAAAAAAAATGAAATCTGAAATCACCAACCCGCAATGAGCAAGCGTGGTGATCAATGCTCGTTCCTTCTCTATATGGAAAGAAGCCTGTGCCCAGCTGTCTGAGACTAATTGGCCGGTATAATACGCTTACCACCGAATACTGAGACGCTAATTAACTTTAAGATGCTCTTAAATATCTCTCTATCGCTACTTCACATCTTAAAATGACAGGGACAACAGGATGATTGACGTTACAGTATTCGGCTATTAGTAATACTTATTTTTATCTGATAAAATCAATGCTTTAAAACTGATATCTAAAATAACATTTAAAAAATAAACAAGTACAGATTTCTATGAAAAACTACCCAACAATTATAAAACAATTGCCCATCCTACAACTATGTCATTAGGTCACAATTAAAATTTATAAGCAAACAATACCACGTACCTATCTGTTGATTTTATCTGCGGACCGACCAATGAGCAAACAGAATTTGAATAAAGAACTGGACTAATGGAACGGGCGATGTTTGCCGATGTTTGCCGAGCGATAACGAATAGATGTGAGTGTTGCGAGCAAACACAGGCGCGAGTTAGCTAGCTAGCGGGTAACGTGCGACCTCGCGAATAAATACAGGCCGAAATACAGGTGACAGGTGGAGAGAAGTATTCCATTGTAAGGCTGCGTGCTTAGAGTATGCTCGTTATTTCTCGAGAACTAATTATATTAAGCGTACTTCACACAGTTGTATAACATGTAGAATCTTCGTCTTCGTGTCAACGTGAGCTGAATGATAACGGCTTTAAATATTTCATATACAAAAGTAATATAAGCATAATAATCTTGAACTTCTGAGAGTAAATGATGAGAATTTATCGCTTTTAAGTTAATGGTTGAGAACTTGAACTTCTTCATCTGGAGTTTTGGGTTAGCTTTCAAATTATATCAAAATCTCTTCTATCCGCTATGAAATTTATCTTTTCAAATTCAAATTCTTTATTGCGAACTAAGTGTGGTACATATTTTAGGGATGTTAAAACAACAGATAGGTTCTTATAACTTAGTTGCCTATTATGGCATTGCAATTTACAGATCTTCATTATTCTTATTTATTTATACGGATTCGTGCGGAACTATTCCTTGAAAATTAATTACAAATAGGAAGGAGACATTTTTAAAACCTCCTGCAGGTCTTAAACCCGGGACTAAGAGACCACTGTAGCTTAGTTGGCTAACAACTGGTGCGATTATGAATAAAATTAGTCGCGGGCTCAAGTCAATTTATTTGTGTATTATTGTGAAATTTATATCGATTTGTAAATAGCCAATAGAGGCAGTTCACTAAACTTTCAACCTAAAACAATTGAAGACAGACAGATTGGAAGTTGCTTCGAGATGACCTAGCTAAGTTATACAAAACAAATTTAATTCAATAGGTTAATCCAAAAATGTAAAACTATAAAAACTGGCTTCAACGTAGACAACAGTATGTGGGGCGACGGGCACCTGTGCTAACACTCAATGAATAATTAAAAGTATGGCCGTCGCGTGCGCCCAAGAACCGACATGTTTTTCTGATGGTATGCTTGTTATCACCAAATTATTTATGAAGACAGCTCATATTAATTGTAAAGTTAATGATTATAAGAGGTCGTATAGAACTAGAAGGTTATAGAATTTAACCCCGCGAAGGCGTGGCTGTTGTTGAATTTAGTGTTTTAAGCGGCGGTTGCCTAATGGCTAAGGCGTCGGACTTGCGATCATGTGTTTGCAGGTTCGAATCCCACCCATTACACTACCGACGTGAACCCTCTCGTAACACAAGCATCTTTGCTTAGCATGAGGGGTTAACAAGAATACTAGTAATGTGCGAACCAAATTGCTAGCAAACTCTAAAAAAAAATTTAATAGAGTTGTCGTGGTTTTTAAGAAAAAAATTAATCCCTATTCCAAGTGTTTATGGAGTAAATTAAGTCTTATTTTCGATTATTTTGTATATATGCTATTCAAATGAAATATAAAGTAATATTTGATCCGTATTTGGCCAAGGTCAGATAAATTTGCTACTAATAATAGAGTTTTATGGGTTCATAGTGTCTAGAACAGACGAAATAAGGAAGTTAAATTTGTAGATAGCTAACAGAAAAGAAAAAGTCTGTTCTTGTATGCTATTTTGGTGGTTTATACTATACTTGCCTCGGCTTCGCATGATTAACATATAAATAAAAGACAATTATACACAAAAACCATCCTCTTGAATCATTTTATCTATGGCTGAAAGATGTATATATAAAAATCCGTTGTGTAAGTAGTTTCAAAGATCTAAGCGGACGTACAACAGGTTTGTAAAGATAAATATATACCATATGTATATCTCATGATTTTATATTAAAGTATTTATTAGTAGTATGTATTTATAAATATATCTGAAATATATCTATTTATCTTTGCTCTTGTCGTTTCTTTGTACCCCTTTAAAAATTTTTTTTTCTTTTTTACCCAAAGATAATATGATAAGATGCATTAGGTATGTCCACCTTGTGTACCAGTTTGTGCGTGAAGCTTTGAATGAATATATAAACCTAGTCGTTACCCAAACTTCGTTGGGTCTAGTTTAGTAAATCGAGATAAGTCAATCAACCACATCTTACATAAGGCGAGTGCTTACCTAACTTACACTACCCTTATACGGAGGTAATACAAAATCTTTGGTATGACTAGTTTCCCAATTTGAAATTTTGACTTGACTGATGACTGGCAGATTATAATTAGTCATTAAATAAATAATCGACCGAGTAATAACTTAAATGAATTTTTGCGAGAGTGGATTTTTTTGGAACGTTAAACAAATAATAATTAAAAGATAGTGTGTAAATACCAGGCGGTATCTAAAAGAGTGGGTGGGATTACCCCAAGGAATAGTATGATGTTTACGCCGCATCTCATTAAGACATCCCCATTTCACCCCCGCACACTAAACCCCGAGAATTTGTTCGACCATAAAAAATAAATAAACCCTCCATAGCCCCTAACTATGCGTTTGATTGTTACGATTTCCACATTGCAACGCATGGGAAAATCTGTTCAAATCAATTTGATGCTTAAGGCGAACGCTATAAGGAACAGTTTTTGTTGAGAGTTCGGTAGTAGCAAAATCAAAATACAATATTATAAGAAAATATTGGTGAATTGTGATTTTGATGACGTCGGTGATTTTTGCTGTTTTGTTCGGTTGAACATAAAACGTGTTGATGAAATATACTTGGAAAGCTTTGGTATATTGTAATATCTATTTTTGATAATTACTCGTGACATTCGAAACATGAATAATGGATTTATATGATAAGTCTAGTTTTTATGGATTCTTGGCTGTTACGTCACATATTGTAATTTAATAAAATCTATATCTATACTAATTTTATAAAGGTGAAGAGTGTTTAGTTGAACGCGCTTTACTCAGGAACAACTGGTCCCATTAGAAAAATTCTTGCAATGGTTAGATAGCCTATTTATCAAGGAAGGCTATAGGCTATGACCGCGACAACCGACACAAACGTAGGCGGAGCGAGGAGTTATAGTTTATTAGAAAGCAAGTCAAGGAAGCTTTTCCTATTTCCTTGCGGTTTATGCGCATAACCTCTATTACTTTAAACTGACCTACAATACACAAAGTAACGGTAATCATTACTGACCAATTCTCCAAAATTTTTATCGCACCGTTGTAATAAATTGATACTATCAAGCGAAACCGTCTGGCACATAAATCTGGTACAAATCCCGCGAACCGAATCGTGGCGATCGACGAATGCACATATAATGCCCTTTAATAAAGATTAACAGCCGGGGTGAGAAAAGGGTGACTATGGCTTCAGGATTTTGGAGGACACGTTTTAGAAGTAGGCGGGGAAATTCCACTGTCAAATTCTTAGTATAAAAAACACGAAGAAGTACATATTTTTAGCGAGATACAAGAACATAAATGTGTCTAAAATTATTTTAGAAACACTTTGTTTTTCCACCTTTGTCTTCTTTACCCTTCTCGTTGCAGTAAGTACTTAGTGTTCTGGCGGGAAAACTGAGGGAGAAACAAAAGATTTGTTTTTCTTAACAGAAGAATGTCACCGTAATGTCACTTGACTTAAGTATTTATTATGCGTGGACTAAAATCACTTCCTAGATAAAATAGAATGTGATGAACGTGACAAATGTCATTTTTGGAAAGCCTACAAGTTTAATTTCATTTCTTATCCTGATACAATATGGTTTGCATGGTCACCCTACTAAATAGCCTTTGACAACTATCCGTACAATTCTAATTGATCATAAGTACATGCTACACAGCCACCCTACTTTCACAAATGTTTAACACTAAAGTTTACAACATTTATTGTTATAACTAAACAAAACAATTACGTCATTCACAAGCTCTTTGATCCAAATGTGACAATTTAGAATAACAAATAGTTGGGGTGTTAATCACCGGGTCATTACAGTTTATTGCATTACACGTGTGAATCAGCTGTGAATCATAGTGACGTCACCTGGATCAAACTGTAGTGCACCTGATGATAAAGCATATCCTAAGATTTTGTCATTATCAGTAATCTTATTTTTAACTATGTTTTTTCTGAAACATTTTGTGGAAGTTGGCTAAACAACACTATTGGCGGAATACTGAAACGTAACGACTTAAAAACATAACGATTATTGTTTATGGTATGTCACTGATGTCTACTTACCTTTTTTACTTTACTTAAGGCCGAATACTTAAACGTCAATAAGCCTAACAATAAGTCTCATGTTTTCTCTGTCACAAGTTGTGAAGTAGTGACCAATAGACATCAGAGAGAAGGTAATCACTGATAACATTTAAGAACATCTTAATGTTAATTTGCATTTAAGTATTCGGTGGTGAGCTACATTAATACCGGCCTATAAATGTCCCACTGCTGGGCGCAGGCCTCTTCATACCTTTTTTTTTTTTCGGGTGGAAGCCTTCAAAGGGCGTCCGGCCTTATGGGGATTAAGGCTGAGCAGTGTGGGATTTTTACCTCACTAAAACCACCCCGTTGGTTCACCCCATCAGCACATGTAGGAGGGATCTGTTACCTCTTAAAAGACCAAACCAGAAACCCTAGGCCTCTTCATACCTAGAGAAAGAATGAGCATTGATCACCTAGTACAGCTACATAATGAAGTCATATCGCCATCATAGTTTTATTATGGGCTGATTTGACCAAAATAAGATAACTTCAATCTGTGGAAAAAAAATGGCGTCTGACAGTTTTTGTTTTCAAATATATTAAAAATTCATAACAAATAACGGGAAATGTAAGTTTCGTAGAATCCACCCTAAACTATATAATATATCTTGGGACAATTCACACACGGCCATCTGATCCCAAACGAGGCAGAGCCTGTAGGTACTATGGCAACCAGACAACTGATAAACATACTTATATATTTATAATACATACATATTATAGATAAATTACACCCAGACACAGAACAAATGATCGTGCTCATCACACAAAGATTTGTCCTGGGTGGTAATCGAATGACCTCCGGCTTAGCAGTCAGGGCACTAACCGCTAAACCAACAGGCCCGTCAAACTATATACATATAAAATACTAGCTTATGATCGCGGCTCCGCCCGCGTGGGCTTCGTTTATCGTGACAAATTAAAGCCTTCCTCAAATAAGTCGGATATCTAACCGTGAAAGAATTTTTCAAATCGGACCAGAAGCTTCTGAGATTAGTGCGTTCAAACAAACATAAAAACAAACTCTTCAGCTTTATAATATAAGTATAGATTCAAAATATTGTACTAAATAAATAAACCAGTAATTGTGTCAAAATGTGTTTTCATTACGGCATGTCGTATATACGGAATGTTTGCGTGCGGTAGCACCAGCTTGATGCGGATGCAATTAATGACTCTGCCAGAAACCGCTCGTACACACAGCCTTCTAATTATAACTATTGTTTTGGTATCCTCTATTTGTTAATTAGTATAGGAATTAGAATTAGTTATTGAGAATTTATATGGTAAGAGATAATTATGGATTTCCTGGCTCCCGAAGTCGCAGTCTAGTAGGTACAAGATAAAAATACAAAATTAAAAAAGCTATTTTTTTAGGGATATGTCGTGTTTGATCGGACCACATGCTTAGACTGCTTCGCTGGACCTTTGGTAAAACTTTCTAGGCCTCCAGAAAGAGCAATAGAAAATCTAATTACGTGCACTAAGGGCACCCCTGCGTGGTTCGGACCTCAACTTAGTGCGTTACTAGCAATCTTAAAAAGGCAAACAGCAAGAGAAGGATGGATTTAGGTTTTTTTTATTATAGACACATGTTATTGCTGACTTGGCATGCTCGGGCCATCTTGACTTAGGGACAGGAAAAAGCTATAAGTAGTATTTATCATCAAAAATCTAAAAAAAATATGTTATTTTCGAGTAGAGCCTTTTAGGTTCTTTCAAAATATTAAATGACTCTAGTTGCGAGATGATGATGTGTAGATGATGCTGATGTCATCTATAACTTGAAGATTCGAAATTTAAATGACTTAAAGAACGTGGTGTATCATTATGCTTTAATTAAATACTTTTCTTCAATTTAATTCAACGCAAAGGTATACTAATATTTTTCGAGAAACATCTTTTGATATGTTTAATAGAACTTTTGTTATAATTGTCCGAATTGTGATCAAAGAAAACACTATCATTGAGTCCTTAGCTTTATAAATATTTACTAAACAGTAATAAGTAAACAGTCTGTCAAATATCCGGAGATAGAAACGTCTTATTTACTCAAATACCAGGAAAGTCATGTTATGTTGACGACTAGATGTTAGCCAAATTCAGAAATGTATGTAGGTAATACCTATTTTTCTTCTTTTATGATATACAAGCTTTTCTCGCGGCTTCGCTTTGGCGTCGGTTATCGTGGCTAAAAGAATAGCCTATAGCCTTCCACGATAAATGGGCTATCTAACACTTAAATATTTTTGGATTTTTTTTTTCTCTCTACATTACCTAAGTTTTGTTTCCACAAATGGAACGGAAATTTCACGATTTTCACCATCTATCAACATTTAGCGCAAAATCAAAGAAAATGTTGTAGTTATATAAAATACTAGCTGTTCCCCGCGGCTCCGCTCGCGATACCAAATTTCTAGAAAAAATATAGCCTATGTTACTCAGGGTGAATATAGCTTTCTATTGGTGTAAGAATTTTTGAAATCGGCGCAGTAGTTTTTGAGTTTATTCGTTACAAACATTCACACAAAAATTCAAATCTTTCCTCTTCATAATATTAGTGTAGACTTAAGTTAATAAGATACTTTTCTTGAGACATAAAGAACAGTTTATGCTTGTTTGATATCTAAGCTACGAGTACCATATCCATACCTCCCTAAATCTTTATCCGTTCAAACAGCAACATACTTATATTTATGACGTTTATAATAATATTCATTTACATACTAATCTGCCCATTACATAGACATCGAGTCAGGCCGATCCCCTCATTATTAATGTACCACCCTTCACTAAAAACGGGTTAATATCTCTTATAAAACAACGGGAAGCGAAATTGAACGTTATCTATGCAATGTCTCTCAGTGAGCCCTCTTCATAATTGTGACTCTTCTTAGCAAATACTTGGACGCTAATTAATTTTTTTTATTGCCTCCTTCTTTCGGGGTAGGGAAACAAATAAATTATCAGCGGAAATGTAAATTTGTTGAGTAAAAATTGTTCTGCTGTTGTAATTAAATTGCGCGATAATTGTGTAATTTGAGACCGTTTTTCGTCTTCTTTGGGTAAAAACCTTATGGTCGAACAGTTGCTTTAAGATATTGGGATCCAAACCAGATGAGGTTGGCAAAACTGGAGCTGATTCTGCAAGGTGATTCAGAGTGCTTCTGGTGCTGTATTTTGATGAAAGTGCATCTGATCCAAAACTAGGCAGAGCCTGTATCCCAGACCCAGAAATGATCGTGCTCATCACACAAAGATTTGTCCTGGGTGGGAATCGAACCCACGACCTCCGGTCTCAGGCCCATCAAACTGCGAACAATACGTTGTTTATCTCGTATTTTTTTTGTCGTTATTGTCGGAACTCCAGGGCAAAGGCCTCCCTTCCATTTCTCCACTCAGTACGGTCTATTGCTGTTTCGTCGTTCTCATCCAATTCGTACCTCAATCTCATTCGGGGTTTTTCTTGTTGCCGCTCTATGTTAAGTGGAATCAACTGAGTGGATATCTTTATATTGGTTGTAAAAAAGTTTTCAAGAGAAATAAAATGTTCTAGGCAACATTACTAAAATAGATTGACTTTATAAAAAAACATTCCATTAATTTGTAGTTGCTTTTCGAAATACAACTTACACGTGTAACTTTATTTGCACAAAGAATATACATCATGCGCGAATTCAGCTCAAAATGTTCGCGTCTCTTTAAACATTCGCAAAATATTTTTATTGTAACATGGATCTCCCGGAAATATAAATTTTAACAATTAAATTGTATATTTGTCCTACATACAGTTTCCTATTGATACAGGTGTCAGAATCTTCTGTAAGTAATTTATTTGTATTTTTCGTACTAATATTTAGATGAAAAATATGGTTTTAATTATCACTTCTTGGAGTCTGCTATATTCTATTTAAATTGGGTTAACTTGATGCCCCAATAAGTTTATTAAACTTAATGTTTTATATTGATGCAAAAGCCTCATTTAAAATACCAACGAATAAAAATTATATTAGCAACAATTTTTCGGACACTCATGTCATAAAAATATTTTAACTGCAATCATGTGCGTAACAACAATAATTTTATAATTTAATGCTTCAATGGAAAGTAGCATCATCAACCATCAAGCATTATCGGGTTAGACTTGATTTCTTCTTCTGTTAGTGGTTACCATTAAGTATATGTTCGATTGAGAAAATAGGTAAGTTCTTTTCACGACCTACTTCACTTTAAAAGGAAACCGAACAGTTCCAAAGAGCACCAGAACTTCCAAATTCCCTTTAAATCGCTACACATATAAGTAGGCTTATATCTAGGAAGATGCGGCTGTGGCGTTGCGATAGCGGCGCCGTGCCCGCCCGCCACGCCGCCGGATTAGGTTGCTACCAAGACCCCAACTTTATAAGAGCATGACGAAGATTCCCCATCTTTAATTTATAATGGCAGTATTATTATATTTGTATACCTACTTAGAGTTTATGATGAAAACTATGTACGAAGCAGCAGTATTAGTTCAAAAATGCAATAATAAAAGTAGCTTAAGCATCTAGTCTCAAACAACATAATTTATTGTAATAAATAAATTTCTACTAATCCACTAAAGTATGAGACGCACCATGTCTGTCCTGTGAAAGACTCGACAAGCAGTTTTAATTACCTTTCAGTTCTGAATAATTATCTGAAATTGCAACAACTTACAACAAGCGCTATAAATTAAAATTATCAGCTTTCGCTAATTCTGTATCCCAAAACCAAATCATTTTGAATAGCTATCCTTTTAGGTAACCCACTGCTGGGGAAAGGTCTCCCCCACTTGCTTCAAGCTCTTTCTGTCTTGAGCCACTTCTTACCAGTCTAGCCAATAGCGGTAGATGTAATCTCACCGGCGTCTTTCACCTACCCCGTTTTCGAGTTCCAAACAGATGAAAATGACTTATAAAAAAAAATCGGTGAACCTGTCAAAACCTGCGATCAAGCTAACCGAGAAGACATTTAAAACAAAAGACTGAAACACAAAGAACAAACTACAGAATATGTTTTAGCTGTTTATCTAGAGATTATCACTTGGACAGTGATTTTGAGGCGACAGTTTCACACCATGAAGGGTGGTCTGTCAGCCTGCAGGATGACGTTAAGTGTTCGAATGTTACACGAATAACAATGTGGAGCATATCTGGAGGAGGCAGCCACGGGATTGAGGAGCTAGAGGGAATTATACAGGGTGATGTTGTAGGAAAAAAAAATCACTGTGGATTTGATTTGGTGTACCAAGTACATGTGTTTGGAACTTGGTACTCATGTAAGTTGTTGATAAAGATGCAACACGTAAATCAAGCACTCAACTTTTGACATAAATGTAGGTATATTTTCTTGGTGTTCACTGATAGGAATAATAATAGAAAAAATATCACTATTTGTGCCGTCTAGTCGAATCGTCAAATGTATCAAAGAGGATATTATTATATACATGGAGATTTCGTTTCCGTCTTCATACTAGAAAAAGAAAATGATCTTAGATGTTAGATCGAGGAGTTTTTGCACTTCCATAGCTTAATATATGTAAAGGAGAAAGTTGTATGAACAGAGATTCGGAAAAATTAAAAACAAATGTATTTTCTAATTTCGGGAACACGCTTTACACTATCATTTATTAACATATTCCTTTTAATATCGGTGCGCGTTGCGTGCGCACGCGCTGGTGTTTGCGGCACGCGCACTGCACGCGCTGCGTGGAGGGCTACGACCAACAATTTCAACGTTTTCTAACCCCCGTAATGAGGGTGGATGTCACACTATTGTATTATAGATATCGTTTGCTCATTTCGATTTGGTGTTACAAGTTTATTAGAACAAGGTATTAGTAATTTGGGATTTATTTATGTGTGTGAATTTTTCATTGTGTAGTGTTTGAAATTTGTGTTACTAAGGCCCAGTTTTATGATCCCGATTTAACTCAACCAATGGTTAAATATGATAACTAACGGTTTCAAACCTCGCTAGAACGCATTCATCTATTTTTATTCTAACATGGTTAATTAATGAACTCTCCAACCTATTCGACCATTTGATAAATTAACAATTGATGAAAAAAACGCGTTTTGAAACCATTAATTAGCATATTTAACCATTGGTTGAGTTAACTCGGGACCAAAAAACTGGGCCTAAGACTTGTAAATTTAATACAAAATTCCTCAAGAATGCGTTATAATTATAATCAATAATAATAATTTACATGTTTAGTGACTATGTGAGTGTTATGTCAGTTTTTAATATAAAATTTCTAAAATGAGTCTTCGTTCACCCAATACTTGAAAAAACAAAATTGAGGCTCCACCGCTGTCAATTAATTCTATAACGTATCTTCCTTGTAGAGCTCGAAAATTATTCGATATATCTACTAATATACTAGTATTCAACAATTATGGAATAGACGTCTTCAAATATAATTAACACCGCATCAAAATAAAACACAATGTCACTAAACCGAAAATGTAACATTTTCTCTGTATAGTAACGGTCCCCTAATGTTTGATCCGCGGAAAACTATTGGGCCGTTCATTCCTGATTGATACGGGCAGCAACAATGCATGTTTGCTTTCAATTACACACCCCGCCTCGTCGGCCATCCAATACATCGGCCTCACAGATATAGAGACTTTAAATAAATCACGTATCAAAATAAACGTGAGTTTTCGGATGTATCTGGACTCATGGACAATTTTAAGTGGGGACTATAAGTATGGGGTATTTGGATTGGCTATTTCAGACAAGCCCTACTCTAATATTGCACGTGGAAAGAAGAATTGGAGAAGAAGAATAAATTTTAAACAAAGACAAATAGGTAATTAAAAAGACTGATCTTCCCAATGTTATGATCACTAGCAAAAAAACCTCTTATTCTGTCTACCGTCTTTCCAAGCAATGAGGGGGTTGGTTTCCTGTTGTACCGGATTTTGCTGAATTACAAAATGAATTCAGTTTTCATTTAGAAACCCAAGTATTTCAAAGAACTTACATTTTACTATGTTATGTACGCAGCATAAACTGAAAGAGCCATGATGTTACATCAGAACTCTTAAAAGCTATTAGTTACGAATTTATCAACACCATACTCCAATTTAGTCCAATAACTCATATTACAGTATCTAAAACTCCAGATTAATAGTTCATATCCGTTGCGAATACATGAAAGTTCATCCCAAAAGTTGTCATATCTGTAACATTAGCTATATCCGTGATAAGCCACACAACAGCGTCCCGCCAATCACTCAGTTCACTGATTGTCGGATATCTACTTAGTCCTTTATATCTCCAAACGTGAATATTCACCTGCGAAATGGATTTACCAACCCACTCATTTTATATCCTGGAGATATTCCTCTTTCACCCTTTAAAGTAATATTTTAAAATCATGAATTAACAATTATCGGGATCTTAAATCTATAGGTATTCTAATCATATTTAACAATTAAAATTCTGAACCCTTACCAAGGTACGAAAACTTATTTCGTACCTTAAGAGTCATTCACTTAGTCCAAACAAAAAAATATCGGGCATAACGCGTATTATAATTCAAGAACCCCGGATTGCCAAATATTTTAAGGTTTGCGTTTCACCGGGTAGTGTTAGTTTATACGTTTTTAACTTATTTTTTACTTATAAGTATAGTACGTCGAAAAAGATAACGCTTCTCCGCACGAGAACTGCTTGGACTTACTAAATAACGTGTATAGTCTGTTCATCTATACTTGTCCAAACATGTAAACAAATATGGCGTATGTAAGAAATGTCAATAAAATTAGTGATGGGAAACTTTGTGTGATCTATTCAGAATTGTAAACTAATTGTGGTAACATACATTGTGTGATTTTTGAGAAAAATCGTGATTTGTAATTGACGTCGGTTTGTTTACTATTTGTGTCAAGTATAGATGAACAGACCTTAGTAAGTTTGTGGAATTTGGAAGATGTATAGTGTCTAAAATAGAAAAGCTTTATGATCCAAAGGTAAAATATCTAACTATGCGAAACGTCTATAGTCTATATAGCAAGTCGATTAGAAGCAAATGGTCTATATACCAAAACGTCTAACTCTTTAAACAACTTTTTATATAGCATACCTAGAACGGCAATAACAACGCCTTTTGAAAACAAATCTGCCTGGAATTGAACTTGGAACAGACGTTTATGGAAAGGGCAAAACTACAAGCGAGAACAAAGGATATCGTAAAAGATATGTAAGGCATAAAATACACCACTTCCAATTATTAGAAGTGTGAAAATATTTAATCATATTAATACGTCAAAGCCAGAGGTTATGAAGCAGTCTAATAATAAAAATAATTTCGATTATTAAGGAGTTTTTAAACCACACCGAATCTATTACAGGACTGCAATCAGAGGAAATATACAGTTGATGAATGATAATAATGAATTTACTAAATTTTTCAGAACTATTATTCAAATAACCTAAAATTTTCCACAGCTCAAATGCATATCAAATGCCGTTCCACAATCGACGGAACACGGACAGTGTTTTAACAAAGTACAGTCATAGTTCTATTTGATTTATTTCAACGAAGCCCGGGGCCAACCACCCAACAATTTTAATACATATTACATTACAACTAGGCACTAGGTTCTAATAGCTTTGAATGTACCGTTTTTATTGTAGTTAGCTCACACTCACAATTTGACTTTTAGGGAGAGGCTATTCAATTTTGCTAAATGGTTTTGTTTCAGAATTTGTGCTGTATTGAATACTAGAATTCTGACTGTTTGCAATCTATTCGTGTATTTTATTTTAATCGTTCTTATTTTAGAACTTTGTTTTTTTTTCAGTTTAATATTAGGTTCTATTTATTTTATTTTGTTTTTTTTTTGAAGATTATAAATTCGTATTGAAAACGAAAACATTTTTTTTTTATTTTTGTACTAAAGATTTCATGGTAGTGTTTATACTCACAAAAATTTATTGCATAATCTATACTTATAATAAATCTGTAGAAATGAAAATTCTGTACATTGAAAATATAAAAAAAATAAATGGCGGGGGGTGTTACAAGACCGACAACGAACCCAAAAATGTGATTTAAAAAATTTTTGTCTGTCTGTCTGTCTGTTTGTTCAGGCATCACGCAAAAACTACCAGTTCGATTACGATGAAACTTGGTATAATTGTTCCTTAATATCCTGGGCACCACACTGGGTAGTTTTTATCCCGAAAAAGTATGTACAATAAAAAACAAACACACCTGATGCAGAACCGCAACAGACCAGCTAAACTATAAGAGATACAAAAATGGTACCATAGCAAAAATTGTTTCACGTGATGAGCATTTTCTGCTTAGAGAATAAATTTGAAGATCTGGAACACCTAATGTGGAACTCTAAGAGCCCAGCTACAGTATAACACATATATGAATGACGTCTTAGCAAGAGTTGTTCAACCTGATGAGCACTCTCTGTTGACGTATAAAAATTGAAGATCTGGAACATCTGTTGTGGAACTCCAAGAGCCCGGCTACACCATAACACATATAGGAATGACGTCTTAGCAAGAGTTGTTCAGCCTGATGAGCACTCTCTGTTGACGTATACAAATTCAAGATCTGGAACACCTGTTGTCGAACTCCAAGAGCCCGGCTACACCATAACACATATAGGAATGACGTCTTAGCAAAAGTTGTTCGGTCTGATGGGTATTTCCTGTTCACTTATAAAAATCGAAGATTTTAAACATCTGACCTGAAAATCAAAGCTATCACTAATTTCACTGTATAATTATAAAATAGCATAACCTTCACGCGGTGAAGGCGGTAACAGTTTAGGACTGATTTTCGATGACAATGGTATGTCTATCTATACTTATAATATTATAAAGCTGAAGAGTGTGTTTGTTTGTTTGAACGCGCTAATCTCAGGAACTACTGGTCCGATTTGAAAAATTATTTCACTGTTAGATAGCCCACTTATTGAGGAAGGCTATAGGCTACTTTTCATTAGGAAATCTATCCCCTAAGGGGGTGAAATAGGGGTTGAAAGTTTGTATGGGAAGTTCGGTATTTTCAATGATAGACACATGATATTTCGTATACGGGTTTCTGAATGGAAATAAATAAAGACATAAATATCTTGGGACAATAAATAAATAAATATAATTATAAATAAATATTCACATATTATATTCACATAAATAAATATTCATAAATATACACATATTTCAGTGATTTTAAGAATCTACCCCCTAAGAGGTTAAATTAGGGGTTGGAAGTTTGTATGTGAAGTTCGGTATTTTCAATGATAGACACATGAAATTTCGTATACAGGTTTTTGGTTAGAAATAAATGAACACATATTTTAGCGATTCTGGAAATCTACCCCCTAAGAGGGTAAAATAGGGGTTGGAAGTTGGTAGGTATATGAATTGTGTCGTTTTCAAAGATACATTAAATTTCATACAATTAGGTTCTATTTATTTTATTTTGTTTTTTTTTTGAAGATTATAAATTCGTATTGAAAACGAAAACGTTTTTTTTTTATTTTTTTACTAAAGATTTCATGGTAGTGTTTATACTCACAAAAATTTATTGCATAATAATATAATATAAATTGAAATTGAAGGATAATTTTTCAGCCTATCTCATCTAGTTTTATATTGTAGTCTTTAATACATGTATATTTTAGGTAGATAATGTGAAATTTAGTTCAAATCTTAGTCATCTTAATACAGCATCATTAAATACTCGCAAACAGTAACCAATACATTCTAAGATAGTAAACTAAACTCAACATTATTTTGTTCCATACTGCTACCACAAGAAACAAAATTACGATACGGTCCATACACATAAAATACAACGTAAAAGTGCTGTAAGCAAAACTGAATGTGCCGACTATAAGGGTAGCGGGTTCGAGTCCGCGTCGGTAACCCCATCGTATCGCAAGCTCGCTTTATTTGAAACACAAATATTTGGGCTCGATGAAACTTTTCCACCGTCTACGGGCGCTTATTAATATTTTATTATTTTGTCTTGTTATTCCCGTTTCGGAAATTCCCAACTTCCCTTGTTACCAACTCCAGATTTAAAGCGATTATATTTTAAATTATTTTAATTAAAACACTGTGCAAACGACTAAGTACGGGAGTTGCTTTTTGGAATTATTAAATGAAAGATATTCGTTGGATTCGTTACTTTCGGTGCTTTGTGATAAGGTTTTATGAACAAATCATTTTGAAAACGGCCTGTAGGTACCTACCTTCTTAATTTTCAGACTCCATCAATAAAAAATCTCTAGGTTAAAAATCTCTATATTACAAAACGGAAGTTGAACGAATCTCAGTCACGTAAGACCGATTTGAAAAATTCTATCACTTATTGAGGAAGGCTATAGTCAAATTGCAGTGATAACCGACGCCCGCACGAGCGAAGCCGCGAGTAAAAGCTAGTACAACATAAATACGAATATTTATGTACGGTATATATGAGATACCTACTTTAAACACAGTATCGACTTATTCTTATCACGTACGAAGAAATTTATTTGGTTTGTTTTTATTTCGCGTCGAGTTTTGCTAAGTGTAAGCGACACAGTTTGCCGAGTCGATTAAAAATATTGTTTACAGCCGCCCCGGTGTTGCCACACGGAAAATACTGTAAATATTTATCTCCCCACCCCAAGCTGTCTTACTACTTCAGAAGAATGTTTAGGAAAACAAGGTGATAAGATGGTTTCTTCAAAATGCTGCTTAGCTTAGAATTCTATATGGAATGTGGACGAAATGTAATTCGCAGGTTACATTACTGGTTTCATTGCAGGTATAAATTATATTATATTCCTTTTATACCAATATAATTATATAGTTTTCACACGTTTACTGCCTTTATTTGCCAATTCTCTTATCGCGGGCTTGCTGCCAGAGAGCTTCTTTCTTTCTTCTTTGTACATTTGATGTCTGATTATATTGTGTTATTGTTTTACTAATAAGTGTGAACAGAAATTATTAGATTTATATTTTATTATTGGATATCAGAGTAAAATTTGACAGAAAATTCATTCTTCTTGTCTTCAAGTCATTCTTTAAACAAAATTTTTATTTAAAGAATGACAATTGATAATAATTCGTTGTATTCAGTAACGCATTTATCTGCCGTTGTAGTATTAAGTATAAGTCTAAAATACATTTTTTTCACTTATCTATTAATGCAGTGGAAGTGGGGAATACATGTTTGTAGTACACATCGGACTCAATTTATAAAACTGAAGAGTATGTTTTTGTTTTGTAGAACGCGCTAATCTAGTTTTAGATAGCCCATTTCTCGAGGAACACGTAGCCACGAGTGAGTGAGAGCAAATGCTAGTAAAATTAATATCCCTATTAGATCCACGTTCCAGCCAATGTAAATATCTGTAGCAGTTCAATTAAAACAAAAGAAACACAAACATTAATAACCGGTGGACCGATTGTGATTTCAAAATTTCTGTAGACAATTTAAATATTCAAAGTTTAAACCTATTACAAGTTCGCTACTCAAACTAGTGCCGCTATGCGGGGCTTAAAGTTTTTGTGAATTTTACACTGGCAGCAAGATTAACGTTTTCCGAAGGCTGACAGAACTTTCTTGTTCGTTAATTAATTAAATTGCTTCGCAGAATATTCCTAACAATTTTAGCGAGTTCATGGAAAGAGGGAAGTTCGACGGTAATGTTACTACGTAATTTAGTTTTAATATACTTGTCTAGGTATAATTTTTCGTGAAATTTTCTTTGTGACGACTTCCAATGGTTCTTGGAATTCTGTCGTTCTCAAATACATATTTTTGAGGTAACGACGCTAATTTATTGAAAGAACTTCAGTATTTTTCTAAAGAAATTTCTAAGAACGCGTGTAAGTGGCGCGGTTATTATTTGACATAATTATTATTAAATGGAAGTAATGAGTGGATGGGACATCATAACCAACGACATCATAGCACACCCTTAATCCATATTATTTGCAAAATGTGATATTGTCACATGAATAGCTTTATACAAACAAAAATCTCTTCAAATACTTCAAACTCAGACGGGAACATTTAATAAAAGCGGTTAAGGTATAATCTTCAACCATTTGTTTGTTAATTTTGCTAGGAGCCGTCAGTTTGCGCGCCATATTGAAGGGCTCTCGATGCTGGCAACACATGACATGGCAAAGACATCGAGTAATTGTGCCTGAGAATATCAAATGCATGTTTTTATATCTTTATTTTTATAGGATTTTGTTTTTGGCAGATATTTTTGTAGGGTGTTTCTTGAATAGAAGAATCCGTGATACATTTATTATGTGTTGTAAAATAATATTTTAAACTGTAAGTATTATTAATCTACATTTGTAATTTTTTTTTTATTATTTGTTTATGTTTAGCTGCTATATAATATTTGCAAGCTATCATATGATAGTGAAATATTACACTAATATACCTGTGATATGTATCTTTAAGCCACCACACAGTTATGTAATGATAACGCGCTCTAATCCTCATATAAATCACGGGCTTGCAAATTTATGAGCCCACTGAGCACATACGTACATATAATACGTAAATTATCACATGTCACACGCGCTTAAAAACACAACGCCCTTTTGATATATCGTCTATGATAACACTCGAATTACGCGCGAAGGTGGTATACATACATTTTATAGGTTTTATTTTTCTTTTCTCTTTGTATCAGGCCAGTATTAATGACAACAGAAAAGAAGAAAAGAATACTATTTTCAAATTTGAAATCCTATTGTGTTCCAAACACGTGGCGGTGTTGTCATATCTTAAAACTTTTTTCTTACTCGATTCCTACCGGGTAACATGTGTTATTATTATTCTGTTCTTCATTCACCTTTCTTTGTGCGGACAAAGGCCGGTCGACGGAACTATGGCCCTCTTGTAATGCGTGACATTATGTTCAAAGCATAAAAGAACTGAGAATGTTGGAAGAAATATGTTACGCGTTTATTCAATGTGTATTTCGGATGTAAAACAAACTGACATCGAATGTAAATACCTACTATTGTTGAGTGTTGTCATACGTAAAATAACATTTATAATGGTTATCTAATGGCCTTTTTGATGAATAGCCGGATTGTCGGAACTCGGACAAATACTGTTGTTGATTGCGTGTTCTTTTGCCGTAATATTGGTAGGTATTTGATTGGTGTTTAATTATCCTCGTGTCAGCTACCTAAAACACTCTTTGTGGGTAATATGTGTTTGGCGTACACACCGGTTTTCAAGGTGTCGCCAGCTCTGAGGTCCCGGGTTCGATCCCCGGACGAGTCAATGTAGAAAAACACTTTTCTACCTTGTCTCGGGTCTGGGTGTTTGTGGTACCTTCGTTGTCTCTGATTCCATAACACAAGTGCTTTAGCTACTTACTTTGGAATCGGAGCAATGTACCTATGTGATGTTGTCCACATTTATTTATTTATTTATTTATTTGTTATTTATACTTATCTATAACACAACAAATGTAGAACAATTAATAATAACATCATGCTTTAATATTAATTGTTCTACATTTGTCTATTTGGTAATATTTATGTTAACGGAAAGACAGCGTGCTGCTGAGGAGTTGGTTGGGTTCTTCCGATTCTTTTCCACGGAGGGTAAATCAGGATGCTGTCGAATATGTTATCGACGTTTCAAATATGCTACTTTTTTCTACGTACCTACTTACTACTTACGAGTATAAATGCTTAAAACATATTTTTTCTGCTCAACAGATAAACCCAATTTATAAGTTATTATTCATCACGTGGACAATACACAATCAACAGTGTAGACGTAGAGCAACAGAAAAAGGTTTAAAAAAATAGGCTTCATCTGATTGTGTATTTATCGCTGTGCATATTCATCGTGGTGTCTGTCCGTTTATCCACGGTAGCACAAATACGTCACGGTCCTTTGACCAACAACACTAGTTTAGTATTCAAATACAAAGGAAAATGCACCTTATTATAGTAGAAAAAAGTGCATTTAATATTTGTCCTTCGTACACGGATGAGGTTTCGTTGCCCAATAGGATCTTTGCGCGTGAGTTGAAACCAAATGTATTGTCTTTCGGACGGTTATGCTAATATACTTTGTTATAATAAAATGTTATATTTTTAATGGAATTCCCGGTGACGTGGTTGATTCATGTATTTCAGGCTAGTTTCAAGGTAAGTAGAATCCGTTTTAAGATGGCCATGACTAATCTTGCGTGTGTAATACATTTGCACTGAAAGTGAATAATAGAATTGTTTTGAGGTTACTTGTGGGTAAATATTTATGTTTATGCATAGCATACTAAACTTAATGTAATTTACATTAAGTCTATTTTTCAGTAGGTGGCAAATACGGAACCAGTTAGATCTAGCTTTATGATCATCTAGGTCTCGCTGCTCGTTTTTTTATGAGGTCTACTGCAGTGAACCTGAGTGCAGTCCAGCAGAGAATGCGCGAGTAATCTCACGACTCTGGCTACGGCAGAGACGGCACCGGGGTGCTTTTGGTCGGTGAGATACCCACATATCCCCAGGTCGTACCCCCGTGGGTTGAAAGCATTAGCCTTTCACCCCGAAAAATAGCACAAAAAAACGAGGCGATGACTGCTTCACCGGACCTTGGCATTGTCATTGACGAAACCATAAAGACCTCAAGCCACAGCAATAGAGAAACTAACTACGTTAGCAAGTTCACTAGGGGCACCTCCTGCAGGGTTCGGTCCTCGATTTAGTAGCTAACTATCTTAATAAGGCAGACTACAAGAGAGAGCTGGAACTAAGTTTTTATTTTTTAGGAACATATTTTTAATGCTAGTTTGGCCGACTCGGGCAGCTTGATTTAAGGACGGGGGGACTTGCTGCTCGTCAGTGTAGGTGAAAGGTATGGACTTGATACAGTCTTTGGTGGATATCTCAGTAGTTAGTACCTTCACCCTAAACATTTGTTTTTATACATGTATAATTCATCCATTAGGTTTGTTTTGTGAACTTGTATCATTGGTATCCAAAATACCGTTGGCTTATCCTCCAATTTGGAATCAAGAACTTACTAAACTACTTTGAATTCCATAAGAAGCCTGCAAAATAAAATATTTGTCGACAAATAATATTAGCTCTAGGGATCACATACGATCATAATAATTGCTTGTGAATACTTATAACCATTGAAATGTTATAGAATATGCAAAGAAACAAACTATATCGAAGCGAATCGGCATTGAACATAATTTATTAACAAATATAAACCATTTCAGCACAGTGAACGGATACAATGCGTGCCTCTTTACTTTAAATGGAAGCCCTAATAGGCGTAACGCAAATACAAGTGTACTAAACATCATACATTCCATACAAATGTACCTGTTACAGGACATAGAAAACGTAGCTAAAACTTCCTGTAACCGACAAAGGGAATCGACAAATTCGACACGCCCAAATCAAAATATATTATCGAGTTATTCGATAATAAAAACTGGCAACATTGAAAGAAAAAAATTGCGTCGGCGTTCGCACAATCAATCAAGCGATAAGCCAATAAACCTCAACGATGCGCTTTTGAATCGCGAATTCGATTTTTGAATCGTTCCATTGTTGCGCATGGCCGGCGGCGCGCGATCTGGCTCGCCGACTTGCACAATGAAAGGGCAACCGGAAGCGAACGGTGTCTCCTTGTCAATAGGACGAGCCTGATCGTGTTCAGGAACTGTGGGCCTCTGTGGGTATATCGGAACACTTACAGTCAGCAAAAGAATAGGAGGTAGAGCTAACTTTAGAGTCAACTGAAACTGCGTTCTATTCATGACGATTTGATATTTAAAAAACGAATCCCGTTTTGTTTTTGTAATAAAAAAATACCTAACTCTGTTAAGGTACCTTATGCCTCGTGAAAATAGAGTAAGTAAGGAGCTAACTCGGTTCTTTTGTTTCTCAGAAAATATGCGGAAATAAATCTTGTGCCTTCTGTTACGTAGCGCATTCAAATGTATCTCAATATTTTTATATTGACTATTAAATCTCTACTTTAAAAATTCAAAAATTGTTATTCTAACCGTACATGATTATAAAACTATCTATCAACAGAAAAAATATTGAACAACAATACAACGCCCCCTATTGTTAACGGGCTGGCATTGTAGCATCGTTCCGTGGCCTTATAAAAAAAATAACGTCCGGGGTTGCTACAGTAATAAAATTAAGGACCATAAAAGGTGGAAATTAATAATGAAATATGTATTACATCGGTATAATGTTGTTAGGGGTCCCGTTTAAAATGAATGGCTTTTGTCACACCGTTTGACTTGTACCTTTTGTGTGGGATTGTCCGTGAAATCGGTCGAGATGTATGGATATATTGTACGGTGGGAATCCTGTCTCGCTAAATGTTTGATGATTTTACTAATTACTGGGGTTGGGTTATTCGATTCGATTGTAGTCATAAATACAATACGTATTGGTGTAACAATGATGTTATATTGAACAGTATTTCGACTTGTAATTGAATTAAGTTATGTAGTCCTGTTTTGGTGCATAATAATATAAGACTGGATAAAGTATTACTGCAAATAGAGAATACATTTAAGGAATTAACTTTAGTGTTTTATTTTTTACATATTTCAATGATACATAATACTTAAAGTTGTTGTTATCTTAGTTTTTAGTACATTTGAGCATTGAAAATCAAATCGAAAGCGGCCAGTTCTGCAATAAATTAAAATTATGACAAAAAATGGACGTGAAGAAAGTTACTTTCTCCACCACACAAATTGGGTTCAAAACACGTTTAATTTTACATTTTTGAAAATACATATTGTTCTCTATTATTAGTACAATAAGGGTGTTTGTTACAAATGCTAGTTTTTTACTAACTTTGTTTAAGAACGCCGCGCTTTCTTTGCATTGCCGCCGGATGAGACAAAACCGGTTCACACTAATTAGTGTTAATTAAATAATGTCCTCTGTGGCTTAAAACTAGCGTTTTGTATGTGCTTTACTAATGTGGCATTTGTGTCTCTTCGCAGGCGGTAGAAGAGACAGAAAATCATACAAGCTCTTGCAATAAATATATATAGAAACACATTTTGCATTTTTTTCACCCGGTGATATAGTTATTGTTTGAGAGCTTCCAAGTGAGCTGTTTTATGGAAATCAGACCATATTTCAGTATAATATAAGATTGGTTATTCATTAATAATGTTTTTATAACAAATAAGTTTAAAACTTAACACACCCACAACGCTATCATGATGTTTTTGACGCATTATCATTGTGTATATTTTTAATACTTAATGTGTTAGTTATGTAAACGCATGACCCTTCATTTGTCGTAAAAACAAATGAACTCTTAAAATTTTCCAAAACCAATCCATCTGAACAACATTTTATAGTGCGATAAAGGGTGCAATAAAATATCTATTTTGAGAAAATATTTTATGTGCAATCAAAATTTTTCATGTGCTTTTTGAAAATAATTTAAATACGTCGGACATTTTGAACAGACTTCAAATAGAAGAGGCTTTCAATTCGATTGCATGTTCTTTTTGAATGTTTGTGACGCGAAATCACCGATATTAGGGGATTATTTCAAATTTTATTTTTACCTTCGACATAGTAAGTATATACGTCGAAGACAACAATATATATATTTTTTATATTTATAAATAAGTAATAAATAAATATCTCGGGACAGCTCACACACGGCCATCTGATCCCAAACTAGGCAGAGCCTGTACTATTGTAACCAGACAACTGATAAACATACTTATATATTTCTAAATACATACATATTAAAGATAAATCAAGTAGGTGAGTGCCAACTTTACATTGGCAATATCTACTGTTTTCCAAGATGAAAGGCTACTTTTTTTTTGTCTGGAGAAATCCTCATGGACTTCCTCCGTTCTGGGGAAGGCGGTATGCCGACTCGTACCAGTTATCACCACCGGATTGCTTCTACCTTCCCTTATACCGGAAACACGCTGGAACGAATTTAAAAAGACTTAACATATTACGTACTTTCGGGTAATTGAAGTAGTTTTTTTTTTAACATTTCTGTGGAAATAATTATAAAGAATTGTGGTGGAATTGTTCCAGCCAGGACATTTTCCAAGAAAAAAAATATTTTAATTTATTAAAATAAATACCTACTTATCTTTAGTATGTGCAATGTCACTTATTTAATCATCTACCGCTCTTACTGCTCAAACATGGAAAATCTTATCAAGCATTAATTTATGTTCATATGAACGTGCGAAACAAAGACTGTTACCGTCAATCTTATAAATGACAGGGCGCCGTTATCACTGGTAATTATGGCCGTGGAAAATTTTCTTTTAATTACTCATAAACGTCTTGTCTTGCAAGATAAGTCACATGATCTGCTAACAAATAGTTTTGATGCTGTCGTCATTGTGTTACCTAACTTATTTTATTTAAATACTAACGAGCCCGTCTCGGCATCGCACGGGTTGCACAGTAATATGTGCCCAACTTATACACAAAATCTTCCTCTTAAATAACTCTATTGCTGAAAATTTCATTAAAATCGGTCGCGTAGTTCAAAAGATTTAAGCGTACAAACAAAGAGAGCGAATTTGTTTTAGACAAGAGTATGTCGAAATATTTGGCATCATTTATTTTAAAAAGAAAATTATTCCATTTATGAAAATTCAACTAGATAGTAATTTATTGTTCCAATAGTGCTCTACGAAACTCATTTGTTTTTATGTTTTGATAGACTAGATTTAAATTCTAATATTACTTTTTTGTTTGGATCCATGTTTGTTTGAAGAGTCTTTTTCTTTTCAATATTTTGTATCAAGTTCATAGCCGTACAAGATACTTATAACCTAGATTTTAACTTACGAGTGGAGGCCAAAAATTCAAGTAAACATGTGAATGCATTCTGACGCTAGTCTGATGCCCACATTACTTAGGAGTGAGGCATTAAGTTAAGATACTGAAATTTATACTACTACTGAAAAACTCTAAAAAATGTACTTTGAGGTGTAGGTATGTATATTTGTTGTTTTATAACTATATATTTTATATAAATTATATAAATATTGATAACCCTCAACGAAATGCACCAAATCCGACGGTCCCTTCATACAACCAACAATAAAAACAGTGAAACGCAGTCAAAACGCCAAATATTTACAATAACTTATCAGTCAAATTCTAAAAAAAGTACATAATACCTAACCACAATAAAAGACATTTACACGAATCAAATATTAAATATTTACATCAATAAACGAGAACGTTGTTTACTGGCAAAATAATTCCTTAGTCTTTAAGCAAATTAATTTATAATGTACTAGAATTGAGTCGTGATAATAAAAGTCAATTGAAATAGAATGTGATAATATTTGTTGATACAAATATTGACAATTTGTCATGCAATGGTCGTAGTTTACGTACCTACTGAGAATTTGATTACCATATTGTCCCAGATGTCAATTTATTATTGCGCAATGTATTCTGTTTGAGTGAATTTGAAGATGTGAAGTGTGAAGGGTTGGTTATGGACTATGAAATGGAGGCCAATACTAAAAACACCCAATGCTATAAATACATAATATTCGACAGCATAATTGACTCTCTTTTGTTTACCCTGTCATCTTGATCCCGGTAATTTGCAGCGCGTTCCCGCATGTTCCCTGGTATATGAGAAGGAGGAAGCAATCCGGTGGTTATGGCCGGAACGCGTCCAGCAAACCGCCTTCCCCAGAACGGAGGAAATCCATGAGGATATTCCCGGACAAAAATAAATAACATGTAATCTTGGAAAATAGTTGATATGGACATTGTAAAGTAGGCACTTACTTGATTCAGCTGAACCTGATGAAACTGGCAACCAATAACAACATAGCTTGGGAAATATGCAAGACAAGAAAGAAATCTCTAGTAGAGAATAATCTTATAAGTAGGTTTTAGTATGTAAAACCTGGCCTAAAAACACGTAAAGAGTATCAAGGTGGTAGAAAATTGTGGGTAAAAGATATAGGTACCTAAGTTGGTGTCTTTTCCACGCATAGATATATTTTTTTTATTATCCGTTGTAGAGTCGCTTAGTCACCGTCATGTAACTTTTGCAAAACAATGATTGTTTAAAAATATGTCTTGTACTAATTACTATGTTATTTTACAACCCTTATCAATATTAGAATTAAATATTTTTATAGTAAATACCCACTCAAACAAACACACAAACAAAGACTCTTCACAAGGAACTAATTCAGTATTTATCTTAAATACGTTTCAAACTAAATTGATTCCCAATATTTCTTCTTTTAATACTCAGTGACAATTATATTATCGTACACGTAGTATTTGAATTGTCTGTGATTTTCCATAGAGTTTTGTCCGTGAATTGTACAAGATGGCGGGCCGCGTCGTTCCTAACGATTTCTGCAAACATAATTATTGGAAGTCACACGTCCACACTAGTATTTGATTTTGCTTATTGGCATACACGACTCGGTTACAATTCTCATATTGTCACAGCTATTTAGTACAAAATGAATTGATTTTCAATGTTTTTCAACGCTTAGTACTTACATACATACGTGTTTATATTTAAATAAGTATTTATCTCTTCTTTTTCTAGTAAATATCTCGTCACATGATGTAATATTTTATTTATAGATGTTAAATTTATTGACGTAATTATACGAATGTATTTCGTTTAATTAAATAGTCTATTAAAGTGGCTATAATTATATTGAAATATTCCTATAATTATATAAACATAGTAACATAAAGCAAATGGAAGAATATTGTAGTACAAAGTATTACTTGGTATAGTATATTTATCCTTACATGGCACATATAATAAACAACCTACAGTTAAGTATTTGATTGAGCAAAATGAAGAAAATATAATTTTTTTTTAATAAAGCAAAGAAGTCTGTATTTGTTTCTAAAAAAAATATCTTTTATTTCAAGTTTAGAAGACGAAATAAAGAACAGGAAAAACAAAATATTTTATCAAAATATATAATCAAAATATATATAATAAATTCAGACAAAGACACGAAAATTACTAGTCTTATAAACATACTTACTTATAGCTGAAAATCAAGTGAACGCATGATGTCATCGTATGCGCCTGCGCGTTATTGCCCAACCTTCACGTAAATATCTACTCACGACACATTTTAAACACACTGCCTTCTTAACAACGTATCGTTGAGTTGGTGTGATAACAATATTTTAATAAAAACTAGCTGTTACCCGCGGTTTTAACCGTGTAAGTAGGTCATGTTCCCGAAAAACAAGTGACTCACTCACTTTCACGTTATGAGATAAAAAAAACATATTTTTTTTATATACAAATCTTGTCCTGACAACAATAAACAAATAATACAATGCGCGTACGTACATACATTTAGGCGATTCATTTTTATTTATATAGAAATCCTTAGAGAACTTAAATAATTATCGTAGCAAGTGATAGCATATAAGGGACTGCAATTTTCAGGTTAAATATAGATAGACAAGCGTGCCTCGGAAAGCACGTTAGGCCGTTGGTCCCGACTGTCATACGGTGATCTTTGACAGTCGTTAAGTCATTACAATTTTGACAACCATCGCTACCCAGTAAAATGGGTTATGTAAAATACAGTATTCAACCAAATCCGGTACTACTATACTACTACTTGGGAGTAGGCTAGGCTGAAGAAAATTATATACCTTGACGATGATACATAGGTATATATAATTTGTTCCAAAAACATCATAAACGCAAACATCATGCTCATTACTGCTCACAGTTACTCTTTTACAGGAAAAAACAAAATATTATGGTATTCCATATTTTTATAGCAAAAAAATACGATAAATTGCAGCAAAAAACTTGCGCTCTTTCAACATAACAGCATGGTGACAGCATCTCTATAAAACAAAGAAGCTCCCATCTTTGTACGCTTACATCTGTTAAACTAAACGTATTTTAATAAAATTTCCAGCAATAGGCGTCATTCAAGAAAAAGGTTTTTCTTTATAATTATAAGCATTTATTTCTGTGCTACCCGTGTAAAGCCAGGGCTTTTCGGCAAATTTTTATGAGAATTTTAGTCGGATCTAAATATCTACAATTGAAAGAAGATACCGATGGTCTAAAATAAGTTTAGTGTGTGTTTAACAGAATCGGGGCTAATAATTCTTGATCACTAATTTTTAATTTCATTTATTTTTAGGATATTGAGAACTCTCTGCGCCAAAAATCTTTGGAAGTCTAATTAATATTGCGACAGTCATTTTAAAAAGTTTTATTACAATGTACAGAATACTTAGTGGCACGTGTTCAAAACAGTTTTTTTTAAAAGGAACTTCCAGTCATGTTGTAAATTAGCATGGATGTACAACATTCGGTCGCAGCTATCAATTACATATATATCGCTAAATAAATACGCGTTAGCCGGAGGTATACGAATCTGTGCGCGCCAGAATTGTTAGCGCAAACAGTGAGACTTGCGCTTTTGGATACTGAGCCTCGTTTGTGTGGGTTTTACTGGCCAGTTACTGGTGCCAGCAGATATATATAATTGCTATAATATGTATAATGTATATTTATCCATAATATGTATGTATGTCTGGTTACTATACATCTGTATGGGTGGTACAGGCTCTGCCTAGGTTGGGATCACATGGTCGTGTGTCATATATATTTGATACATACAGACAAATAATAAATATGATACATTATATTTTGGTTGACAGTTAGATTACAGTTGATACCTATATGTTTTAAACTACTCTTATTTTATTGAACAATTAACTTAGCTGAACATATATCAGTATAGAACTCTCTTCAGGTACCTACTGTGTGTGTGTGGATATAAGTATTTAAAAGACGACGCTTTTTCCAAGCTCAAACTATCACAAACTAACTTTACATAGATTTCTTGCTAACTTCAACCTACTAAACGAGGCACAGCACATAAAAGGGTATGTTTGGGTCACATTACTCACATTACAGTACAGCCGATAATTTGTGCAGTCTGGACCCGCCGCTCATCTCATTAGCACTCGAGATGAGTACGGAGTGCCATAACGTGTGTGAAACGACGCCCGCGCACCTATGTTACTTAACTGATGTAGTTGTAGTAAACAATATTGGGGGAAGTTGGGGGAGACGAAAAACTAAAGACTTGAAAAACAAAGACGTTTATTAGAAGTAAAAGTGACATAAGTAGTAAAGGACAAAATGATATTAGATGACTGAGTGTGAATAGTTCGGAGTAGGGGCTAATTACTACCTTCATGAGTTTGCACTAAATTGTGAAGCCATGCGACACATTGATAGTCACAGGGTTTCACAACATTGCACACATTGACATGCATCGTGTTTTTGGTTATGTAAAATAAGAAAAATACTTGGCAAATCCTTTTTAATCCGACGGACATTAAAAAAATACATTTAGCCCAATTTGAAACAAAAATAATTTCATGCATTATAGGTAAAGACTTGGCTTCACTGATTAGCCTTAAGTTTTACCACCACACTAATGTTATTGTCTTTGTTTCAGTTCAAGACGTGTGAGATAACATTAGCTCCTGTTGTGAAGAGCTAAGGCTACTCTACAAAAATAAAGCGAAAATCGGTATCGGCAGATGCATCGCTTCACTACAGGAAGACCGTCACAACACTGGCAGACAAAGATGGCGGCGCGTATCTCGTTGTAGCATTGAATTGTATAATTTTAATAGAATTATCATGGCGTCACTGACATTTAACTGTATCACAAATGTATTGATTACAGTAATCTAATGACTATGTAGTGTAAAGCATAAAGATTCCTTCGTTTCCTCTTAACTATGTATATAAGTTACAATGTCAACTTCTGCACTGGAAAGTGGTTGGTCCCAGAGAATCTTCATTTTTCCATAGCTTCATTCCGTAGCTCTAAACAAAGCAATCGAAGGGTTAAAGTACTGTCTAAATGCGATGCTTAATCAATACACAAGTACCTATTTAGTAAAAACCCGGACAAAAGAGTCGAGAATGTTCAATGAACTTTACTCGACAATGTCATGAAACGTCTACATACCCATCTACACATTTTCAAATATCACTCTGTTAATTCAATTGTCTTTCTTTGTGATAATGGAACTGAACCATGGGTAAAATAATGGTAAATACTTCCCATTTTCTCATTTAAATAGAAAAATATGTTTTTGTAAAGTTACTATTGAAAATGGCTGAAAAGAAAAAGTCTAACTTTATCGAAACCACGGTGCTTAAAAAACCGCATTTGAACTTGTATCGGTTTAAGAAATGTCTTTGGTTCTTCAGTTTTTATATTTATTTTATTTATTGCTCAAAACTCTTTGTATAAACAAAATTACAATACAATTGAAGGCAGTCTTCTCTTTTCAAATTTCATCTTTATTGTCATCCAACCCAAAGCGACTTATAAAATAATTACTTAACGAAATTATCACATCCTCAAATATAGAGCAAGAAGTCCTCATTACCCTCAATAAAACCTTAAACCAAAGAACAAATTTACGTCACACAAATGTACATAGACACACAGATTATCAGTTTCAGAGGCAAATTACACAACTGCTGGTTGTAAGCGAACCGAAAGCGCTTCATATATAAATATTGTGTTTATGTATTGATAGAGTTGAGCGTTTGTCAAACAGTTCAGTGTACGGTGCCAATATTAACTCTAGTTATCGTCCGCGGCTGAACCCGCCTGCCAAGGTCACGGTCAAGGTCAAACGGTTTACATTTACACTGTCAATATTTTGATGTGTTTTCTATGTTGACACCTTTGAAGTAATTTTTGGGTGTGTGGATTAGGACTTTTTGTATCTTGGAGATTTTTTGAAGAGTTTTAGGTTTTTTTATCCACAATTTTGACTTCAGTCATTCATATTGATTTATGACCTTAAATTTGATGTGTCATATTGGTTTATGACCTTAAATTTGAAGTCATGGGCCTATTGCTTTTAGTGTATCGCTTCGATTAAAGCTGCAGTTGGTTCCATGAAAAAAAACTCTTCTTTAGTATTTTTGACACCTTAAATGCCAAATTAATAAAAACCTGTATGCAAATAGTCTCAACTCTAATAAAGTAGTTCTTAGAAAGCCAGTTCATTCCTGCCGCCAAAATAATTCTGTACGAAACGCTAAACAAAAGACAATCGATGACGATATGAAAAAATATGCTAACTATTGCTACGTCATAGACTAACTTATTTATTTTTAAAGCTAAATAGAAATTATTCTACATCATGTAATTAAAATTAACATCTTTTACTTTCTAAATCTAATTGTTTTTCAACAAGCTAAATTATCTCTATTTTAAATTGATCACGGCAAACTCTTTGGATTACATTGGCTGTTACCAAATATTTTCCATGCAAGCTTGCTGAGCACATATTGTGTGCGTTTGTGAGGAGCACATATTTAACTGAGCCCAATACAAGGCCCCTTGGCCTCACAGAAAACTAAGTTTGCTTTGCAACTTTTGAGCAATTTTTCAATTACTTAAAAGAGATTGTGTCATTTTCGAAATTACGTAAAAAGTGTTTATGGTACCTAATAGGGTTGAATCATAAATCGGTTAGTTGGTTAAGTTTATCATATCCAGTTTAGATTTTATAGAATATCAAACAACGAAATCAATCAAATCTAACGCGGTCCACTGGCGGACGGAGGCTTCTCTCAAGTTGCGCCACAACACCCGGTCCTCCACCTTCCTCATCCAGTCAGACCCAGCTACCTTTTCCAGGTCATCGGTCCAAAACATACTATATGGAACTAAACGCAAAGCAGATTTTCCTACCTACAGGTCCCTTTAAAGGTGGTTACAAAATGATGTAGAAGACCTACTTACTTATATAAGCATCATCCAATTAAATCCACCTAATAAACATAAATTAAAATAAATATGTTCTCATCGACATAATTCTGCAGTAAGCAAAATAATGTAGGCAACTAATCAAAATTCAAGGTGCCACCCACCCGATATATTTGTTTTTAAACGTAACGCCTTCGAATCTGTCACCTTACAGTAACCCTATACAAACTTAACTTAAACCAATAATATATAAAAAAATATGCAAGAAAAATAAACTCCCAACGTCCTCCTCATTAAAATTCTCGAATTATAAACGTCTTTGTAAAACAGGTCTCCAGAAAACAAACTCTTGCGCAGCTTGCGCCGGCCGCTCTGCAAACAATATGGCGGCGATAACGCGACGCCATCTTGCTTTTATCGAGGTTATACACACTGGAAATTTAAAATTATTATTTTATTACTACCGTTTATGTCTCTTAGTTCATTGAATCGTTTTCATTTGCGTTTGTCTTTTGTAACCTTCACTACGATGATTCTCGGGTAAATCTTGATTTTGATGACAGGAAAATTGATAAGCATCTGTTATTTGTACCTAACGACTTTTTAGCGTCTTACTCATGGTGTCGTAGCAGTATCTAAATTGCTTGAGATTACAAATCTCTTTAGGAAGGGATTTACAAAATGATTTACTGAAACATTCAATAAAAAAATCTACGTGTTACAGGAGTGTAGATTTCAAAAATAAGTTTTCAAATTATATCTACCACTTCGTATTACAACATTTACTAATAAGTACCCATCATAAAAACTCTTAAATTTCACAAAAAAATAAAAGTCTGCTTATCTTGTCGTTGGCATACTCTGTTCTACAACTCGTACTAATTAAATAAGCAGGCTAGAAACAATTATAATTAGCAACTCAAATAAACAGTCTTAAGAAAACGCTTCAAATGTACTGCGTGCGTCAGTTTGTCAACGCAAACATGCACAATTAACTACAATGAGATAAAACTGTTGTGTTTAGTAGAAAAACAGGCTAATCCCGGCGCGGGGTGGGGAGAGAACAAATTTACTGTGCCAACAATCAACCGGCACCTAACATTGGTATATGCATAAGGGCGTAGACATATTTGACGACATTTCTCAAGAGTTCCAACTTCAGTGACTGGTAGTAGGAACCTTTATTTTAAAACAAATCTACCCGTGACCATGACACCAGCAAAGGTGTTGAAACGTCCGGAACTTAAAACAAAATAGGCCGCGATAAAATCTTTTCAAAAAGTAGTAGCTTTATTACAAATGATTAAGATTCCAGAATTTTGGCCGAATTTGTGCCCTGTAACCATTTACAGTAATTGTAGTGGTTGTAATTTACTAGGTTGTAATCTTAACCATGGCAGTCAATCATAAAAGGACTTGTACAATTGGTGCATTTGATTATGAAGCCCGCCTTTATCGTATGCTGCAAGATATAATGTCCCGTTTCTTGCCTACCTTTTTTTTGTAAAACAGGCATCATTTACCCCTGTTGGCGAGCACATCAGAAACAGTTTGACCACTCAAGTTTTGTTTCAGGTATTGTCACTAAGGGGGCTCACCACTTCGACTTCATCCAAGAATTAGTTAAATCCATAAAAAATATTTCTTATTTCTGACTATTATCCTCAAATAGCCTCCGCTACATTAAAAACAAATATTCATCCCACAAATTTTCTATTTCCTCGCCCCCTAATCACAAAAATTCTTTAAAAGAACCACAGACCACGTCACTAACCGCATGTAGACGCGCCCTAGCTCACAGTCACCGCTTACACAGCAAATATTTCAACTAAGATACAGCAGGGGCGCTCAACTCCAACTTTAACTATCCGACTACACACAGCTTAGGACTTGGCGTCATAATAATATGTGACTGTTTTAATTGCGATTATGACTCAAATGGTTTGGCAACATCGTTACGTGGTTAACCTTTGCACGGATTGGAAAAGGTCTTTTCGTTTTGAGTTTTAGTGAGATAATCATTTACCACAATTAAAGCCGGCAGTTCAGTAAAACTTTTTTCAGTATATTGATTTCAATTGTTCTTCAATCCACTCATATTTATGGGTGTTATTTAGCTATAATATGTATGTATTTAGAAATATGTAAGTATGTTTATCAGTTGTCTGGTTACCATAGTACAGGCTCTGCCTAGTTTGGTAGCAGGTGGCCGTGTGTGAGCTGTCCCAAGATATTTGTCCAAATTGTAGAGTCCTGAATTGAAGAACAATTTTAATAATTAATCAAAGTTTCGATAGTTATGTTAATATTTTGAAGCCTTTTCGTTAGAAGCATCTGAACACTTTATAACCGGAGCCACCAACAGATTCATCAGGTCAATCGCAGTTAGAATAAATAAATAAATGTGGACAACATCACATATAATACATTGCTCCGAATCCAAAGTAAGTAGCTAAAGCACTTGTGTTATGGAATCCAGAGACAACGAAGGTACCACAAACACCCAGACCCGAGGCAATGTAGAAAAGTGCTTTTCTACATTGACCCGTACGGGGATCAAACCCGGGACCTCAGAGCTGACGACACCTTGAAAACCGGTGTGTACGCCACTCGACCACGGAGGTCGTCATCATACTTTTCATCATACTTTTATCAAACATGCATGTTTCTACCACATGAATAAAACTCTTTTGATTTAACAAGAAAGGCTCACATCTCCATCAGCCTTGGCATCATCAATGGGGCCACAAAAACTGTTCTCATTTCTAAATGAATATATAAGTACAAGAACATATTGTTTTCATTTTTCATAGGAACATCATTACACGTTTAATAATTAAACAAGCGAACAATAAATAATTTCATCCCGTTCACAATAGATTCAATTTACTGTAGACCGGTAATGTTTGCACATATGCTCAATATATATGTGGATGAAATATAGCATATTAATGTACCTTTATACACGTAAAATATATAGGTACACGTACATAATTACATTAGTGAGAAAGTTCTAGAACGATTTTTGTGCTCTACTTGAAATTGATTGAACGCGAAATCATTTTGAATACATTTTTGAAAATACATAATTATAATATGTGAGCGTGGTGATCAATTGTCATTCCTTCCCATATGGGACTAGGTATATGCCCAGCATAGGGAAATTTATAGGCTAGTATTATTATTATTATGTAGGTAGTTTCTTTGTGCAATGTGGTCATTTTGCGACTACATGAACTAAATGCCAAAAAGACTTCGTTACTAAAGCCGTTATATCGTATAAAAAATCAGGATGCATACTGAAATTAATTATTAGGATATTAAAACACCCAATAGGTAGTTTTAGAGAATATTTCTCCATGGACTGTAAAAAGCTCCTACCCAGTTTCATGAGCTTTTGATTCCTTGGGCTCTTAGTCAACCAACTCAGCCTATCGCGGTCCACTGCTGGATATAGGCCTCTCCCAAGTTGAAACGCAACACACAGCCTGGACTGGATAAGGAAGGTTTCCTTATCCAGTCCAATCTCTCTAAGTCTGGGCTCTAAGGAGTTGGATCTAAAATTAGTAGGAAATCTACGATAACCCGACATGTGTTCAGATTCAGCCGTTCAATATGTGTTATTATTTCACACTTTATTTTAAGTTAATTTTTAACTGTATTTTTTAGCTTCATAACAAGCTATTTTATATCTGTGATTTATGAATATTATGTACCTAAATCAAAACCTATAAATAACCTAATAAATCGAAGTTTAGCTCATTTTGTGGTTCAAAATCACACATTTGACTTTCGACGATCTTATCGTATAATACTATTTTTGAATAAATAAACATTATTAATACCTACATAGAATGTTTCACCATAATTATCACTAAATCCCATTCTCCTGTATTCAACAAGTACTAAAGATTAAAAATATTCTACCATCGATGCGGGTACCGCCGGCATCCATGCACCCCTCTGCACATGCGCAGAACTCCACCAAGATCACACTGTAATCGTGTCAAGCTTGGTTTTCAAATATTAGTGTTTGGCAAAGAAATCAAGCCGCGGCCGGCCGGCGTTTGTCCGTTCGTTTGTTTGACACGACCCCAATCCACTAGCTGTTAGCGTAGACTATATTATCCAGGATATTTAATGGAGTTATAGTATATAATATATGTATATATAGTTTATTCTGTAGCCTATCAAGGAGATCAGTACTCCTCCCACTTTATTGTAGATTTTTTGTTACTTCTATTTGTAAACTTTGCAACAAATGTATTACTTGTGGTGACTACAATCCCATTTCTTTTCTTAAATAAAGTTATTATTATAGTATGCAGAGCTTGGAGGAAAGATGAGTTAATGGTGCTTGGTTAAAAAGAACTCTTAGAGGATCAATTTTGACAGATTTAGCTAGGTACTAAACAAACAGTAACTTCAAAATTAGTATAGGTAAGAAATTTGTCATTTACTTTGGAACCGAGACCGTAAGGTTTAAATAAGTCATTCGTTTCTGAGAATTGTACCCAATACTAAAGTGAACGGACAAGATACGTTTTGTAGATCTATTAACACGAGCTATAAAAGTCACAAACACCCATTTAGTTATCTTTATGCTCATAAACGAAAACAGAAGAAATTACGCGGATTTTCCTTAATTCATACTACGCATTACGCATTAAAAACAAGTCTTAAATATTCAAGAAAACGTGCAAATTATTAAGCGTCCCTTAAATACCGTTAATCTGTTAAAAGCTCATAATGATCCGAAAGATAAAGAAAAGAAAAAAAACACTCAAATTACGATAATTAAAAAGTATTCGGAGTCGATTAAATATAAAATTCAAACATCGAACACTTCCGAATTCTTCGTTCGTTCTTCCGGTATCGATTAATCCGTTTGGCGGGAAGTTAAAAATCGTTTAAATGCTACCTGAGCGGGCCAACCAATTGAATTATTAATGCAGCCTCCACAAACGGCGAGGGTACATATTTACTCGTCGCGTAAATAGATGCGCACACACCCAACACGCGTTTTCTGCGCAGTATATGAGAAAAAAACAGATAAAAACTGGGAAATGAAAGTTGTGGCCTTATTTTTCAAAAAACAAGCTCTACATTGTTATACTTTTGTGAAAAATATTTCAAATGTCTTTTTCAGAGAGCTTTAGTGTGTAATTAGTTCACCATAACAATGATAAGTTTGAGAAAAACAAGAAAAACAAATATTTTTTATATTTCAATAACCAACATTACCTAAAAGATGCTTTGGTAAATCAAGTTTTTTTTAAATAGATATATCTACATTTCAAATGAGAATACGAAAGTACAAGTTGAAATTATTTATGTATAATAATCATATTTTTTCTAAAATATACTGTAATCGCGTTCTTGTACACAATACGTACGTAAAAGGCCGTAGTTTTCCCGGTTGCGCGCGCCACTCGCTTCTGTGTGCGAGTTTGTGTATGTGTGCGTAGGGTTGGCCTTTTGCGACGCGGGGAAAGAGCGGGAGAGGGGGGCAAAAGGGGGCCATGCCTTACTAGGAACCGTGGAGTCGCTCTCTCCTCGTATTTGCCGACTTGTGCAATTAACAGCTCTTTATGAATATTCAACAAGAGTCGAGATGCGAGTTTTTTATATTAATTGATGTGTAACTTACACGAAAATGGCTTTTGTGGGCCACTTTTGTATGTTTACCGTTAACATTCGGCGCAAACCACATTTTATTGTGAAATATAATTTGATTGCTGACTTGTGGAACATTTAAACACGTTATTTGTATACTTAGAACTGAAACCACGTGTAATAGTCGTTCTCATTCCCAAAAACAAGCAAAAATAATCTAGGATCTAAAACTACGTGAATTTGCAAGTGTGCTAGACTCGGCGGTCAAGTCCAAAACCCAAGCCTAATCCAATAATAATCCCTACATACCAAACTCAAATCATTTCCTAACCACCGACCATTTATCTCACACAAAGCAGAAGTCGTTAACATAATCCTTTTTTCCGATAAGAAAATGGTACATTATATATATCGGCGCAAATACTTAGTAGTCTAATTAATAATTAATGTTTTAACATTTAGTGAAATAAAATAAGAAATTACTTTGTAAACTAAACAACACGTGCGTCGCCACGTGCATTGAGTCACGTGTTGTCTACTATAAATAGAGGCGACGGAACGAGTTATGATTCATTCTTATTCGAGCTGTCGTAGCGATCGGACCTCCTCAGTAAGTCGAAGAATAAATTGAAGAAAGCATTTACTGTGTTTATTTTAATTATCCAAGATGAGCAGCAACCCTGACTAGAATATTGGTGACGTCAGCAATGCTGACGTCACGTTTTTAAAAAACAACCACGAGGACCCTATTTCGTCATCAGAAGTGGGATCGGAACAAGCTCTGATCCCAACCACTTCCTCTGCAGCTCCGGTTCAACCTGTCACGTCTGGATAACGCAGGGCAGTACCAGGCTGATAAGCCCTGTCTCATTGAACGTTTCACACTCGTTAGTTGATGCGAACAACTTCGACGCCATGCAGTCTACCGCGACGGGAATACCCGCAGGCATGACGCATACATCAAACCGCAATGCCAACTGCTCCGAAAATACCAGCTTACGCAGGGATGCCAAACACGTCAATGGCATCCACCTCGTGTAATCAAGGGAGCCTATATGATGGAGATGATGCAGAGAATGTCCGAATGGTTGTTTTCTCCTCCAGAACCGCGGATCAGGATCAAAGACATCTATCTACCATCGTTCGATCCGGACAGTCATGTTGGAGTCCGGGAATGGTGCCAGCATATCGATAAAACAGCTGCTAACTACAAACTTAACGACCTGGACCTACGCACTACGGTGTGTGGATTACTGAAGGGGCGTGCTAAGATGTGGATCGATGATTGGTTGGTGGCTATATCCTCATGGGAAGAGTTTCGCGAAAAGTTGATCACTACATTTGAGCCCGAGAATAGATACTCCCGTGATATACTACAGTTAGGATAGAAATACTATTCTTCGTGATTCCTGATCATGAGATTTCAGCCATGGTATGAATTTGATCCATGGTACCAACTTAAGCATGGTGAAAACAACAGATGGAACCAGACTGATGCATCAGCAAATGGTTCATCATATAACGACAAAAAGCATCGCCTTTGATAAATAGACTGCGATCTGACGATTGCTGAAGAACTAAACCAGTTACACACGTTACTGGTCAAATATGAGCACCTATTTATTCGAGGATATCCAAAAGTTAATACTAGAGAGCTCGAAATAAGACTGAAAAATGCAGACAAAAAGGTGGTCGGCAGAGGACGCTCCCGATCCGGTGCCATCCACATCACAAGCTGGCCAGCCAGTTCAAATAGCTCACGACGACGAAAACTTATCATCGGATTAAAACCAGGCGAGTTAAAAATAATTATTTTCATGATATTTACAATCCTAGTATCTATAATAACAATCTACGAGAATAAAAGGTCTGGAGAGTGATACCTCTGAGCTAAACCATGTGTTACCCTTGAGCTAACTACGGGTCCTTGATGCATCCACAAGTGAACCCTGAGATACCGTAGAGACGCCTTGTGGAACCATGGGTAGACAAGTATACACCACAGATTCTAACAAGGCAGGGCACGGGGGACGTCCTTGGGTACTGTCCTTACAACACCCTAGTATCTATAATAACAATCTACGAGAATAAAAGGTCTGGAGAGTGATACCTCTGAGCTAAACCATGTGTTACCCTTGAGCTAACTACGGGTCCTTGATGCATCCACAAGAGAACCCTGAGATACCGTAGAGACGCCTTGTGGAGCCATGGGTAGACAAGTATACACCACAGATTCTAACGTAACAAAGCAGGGCACGGGAGACGTCTTTTGTGTACTGTCCTTACAACAATATTCATAATAATAATAAGCAACATAGGTTGCTTACGGATACCTAGTTCAAAGGAAATCATTTTTTCAGGCATCAAACCTCACAAAGCAGGCAGACGCAGAGCACGCGCCGCCTGTCAGGATGGCCGGGTCGGCGGAAATTGAACAATCTCCACCATCTGAGATGGCCGGAGAACCTTTGCCAAGTACATCACGCGCTGAACCAGGTCAACAACAAGCACAAGATCAAAACGAGGAAGATCAACCAGCTGACCAAGATGCAGACTGATAAACATATATTGAAAACAGCTGAGAAAAAAAAAAAAAAAAAAAAAAAAAAAAAAAAAAAAAAAAAAAAAAGACGAAGATGAGGCTGGTGCAGAGCGCGCACCGCCTGTCAGAATGGCCGTATCGGCGCAAATACTTAGTAGTCTAATTAATAATTAATGTTTTAACATTTAGTGAAATAAAATAAGAAATTACTTTGTAAACTAAACAACACGTGCGTCGCCACGTGCATTGAGTCACGTGTTGTCTACTATAAATAGAGGCGACGGAACGAGTTATGATTCATTCTTATTCGAGCTGTCGTAGCGATCGGACCTCCTCAGTAAGTCGAAGAATAAATTGAAGAAAGCATTTACTGTGTTTATTTTAATTATCCAAGATGAGCAGCAACCCTGACTAGAATATTGGTGACGTCAGCAATGCTGACGTCACGTTTTTAAAAAACAACCACGAGGACCCTATTTCGTCATATATGATTTGTATAACCAAATCCACATACCAATGCTCCACGCATCTTGTGGAAAACAGCGTTAGAAAGAGACCGCATTGCGTTCGAAGAGAAAGCAACAACTGGGGATGAGTCCACAACTTCCAAATACGTAACGACCTAACTTCATAAGCGTAGGAATCTCAAAAACAAATCCTAACTCTTCGCTATACGGTGAGTTTTTCCTTGGGGGATTGAGTGAGCATTGTGCGTGTATGAAAGTAGAAGAGTACGGACAACAAATATTGATTCGGAGGAGGGTGGGAGTACCCAGAGGCTTCAGGAGGGGTAGTGGAGGCGCACATAATTTGGACTAATTCCCTGTATGTTGACACAGGCTTGTCTGGTCGTTCGAGCGGCCGATCAACTCAAAACGTCTTTTACGCAACTTGGAAAGTATTTTGATTGAGAGTTGAAGGACAGGCTATAAAAAACTGAGAGTCTAAAAATGGCGACGTGAGGCTAAAAAAAAACCTAGTTGTGTCCGGATTAAGTACCCGAAAATAGCAATTATTCTACTACCAATCTTTGATTAGGTATTGTTTAAAACTAGCCGTGATGGAAAAACAGTTCTTCAATAAATCTTTATTTCTATCATGTAGATATCTTATGAGTATGTATGTATGAATGAACGGCCAAATTTAATCTATCCAATACTTGGATGAACGAGCTTTGCTCGTCTTGTCGGACATTTTCTGAAAATGAATCGTAGCTAGATCGATTTAAAGACCCCGGAACCACCTGCATACTAAATTTCATGAAAATCGTTTGAACCGTTTCCAAAATTATTTATATGTATACAAGAATTGCTCGTTTAAAGATATAAGATGTACACTTTATAATATTAGTATTTTACCTCGAAGTTATCTCTATCGTTTTATGTCGATCACAAATAAAAGGACTTTATAAGTGACAATTATGAAAAAACTTTGGTTAATAAATTATAATAACACAGAAATTAGGTTCAGTTGAAATTGACGTTTTGAAAAATTTATTAAGTTTTCTAAAAAAATATAATATTTATACCTGCCTGTAATTGATAAAGCAACAATTATATACAGAATATATTTAAATGTACATTGTATTTTTCTAATAAAATATTAGAATTATATCTTCATTATCAATTACAGTGCATCTACCTTGTACCTTTCTGTATCACCCTAAGGTCTACTTGTAGAAAATGCCCTCTGCTATTAAGCCCGCCTATGTACAGTCACGAAATAAAAAATCTTTTCACGACACTCAAAAGAATCCCAGTGACAAGCAGAAGATCTCTGAGAACACCTCAAAAAGAATTATTTTGAAAACCCACATTTCAAAATGCCAAGATAAGTTTTAGCTTAAACTGGTAATATCTTTGGTTTACTTGGCTTTATAACAATAATAATAAATCATTTATTTGCTATTAAACATGGTATTTACGGTGTTTTACATAATATATCAGAACAACCATGTGTAGCTACAGAATAGCATGAAAACTTAGTAAACTCAGGGCCTATTTCACCATCATCAAGCAACTTTATTCGAGGAAGAATGTTGATTTTTTTTCTTCTAATGAAAAACGGCGCCCGCGCTAAGGAACTTAATCCTTGTGTCGCGGGGGTTTCACAGACATTCAAATCACATGCACAAAGAACACCCAGACTTGGAACATGTATCCGTGGATCACACAAATGCTTGTCACATGCGGGGATCGAATTCGCAGCACGTCGCGTACAGTGGTAATTAGCGTAGTGACCTATACCACACGGCTATCCATGCAGTCAAAAAATTTTGACAGTTGTTCCATACAGAAACTGTTAAACGTCAATTTTATTCGTCGAATAAAAGTTAATCTGACGATGGTGAAATAGGTTCTTAGCCAAGTAAGCTAAAGATATTACCAGTATAGTAAATATAATTTAAATTCACGAAGTTATACCACGCCTTCAAATATGGGAACAGAAAACAAGGTATGCCATCAGTAGCACTTAGTGTATGCTTACGAACACATCGGCATACATAATTCATATCACATGTCGCCGTATAAGTTGGATTATCAGTGGTTTACTATATAAACTAGTTTTATAGTGAATTAACCTAAAAAAGCTGTAATCGTCTTGACTTTTTTGTTTGAGGTTGTGACTTAATCTTTTCTATGATTTCGAAAAAGATACTTAATTCGAATTTATACATAACAGTTCAGGCTTTTACTAAATATAAGATGCTACACACAATATCTACATATAAATAGCTATAGCATCGTAATACTCAGCCTTAAATTGTTGAGTCTATTAGAGATGTAACATAGAAAATGTGTGCCAGATAAAACCACGAACCTATTGAACTATTGAAATCAGATAACTATAATGACATTTAGGACCTAGGTACCGACTACTATATATACTTAAAGGTAAGTATAAAAATTGTTCCTATAATTATGTTTAAAATGTAGGTATCTAAACGAATTAACAAAAACAAATGAAATTAAATATGTATTATCTATAGTAATATTATAAAGCTGAAGAGTTCGTTTATTTGGTTAGTTGGACGCGCTAATCTCAGGAACTACCTACTAGTCCGATTGGAAACTTATTTCAGTGTTACGCAGCACTTTCTTTTTCCAATGATAACTGACAACCACGCAGGCTGAGCCACGAACACTTCACATATAAAGTTAAGCAGATTTATATTGTTTATCGTCTATTTTAAAAGTCATTCGCATGCAAGTTTTTTTTCTCCAGTTAATATTATCCATTATATACTGAAGCAGCATATTCCTCGCAACAGCCGTGCCTGTATGTATTACTGTACATAACATAAAAGTAAACAAGCCGGCATCCGCTACATCGCTTATCTCACTAAACAAACTGCTCGCCGTATCTTAAAATATTTCCATATACTGACTATCGTAAGACATTCTAAGAACTACAGATAAGTCTTAAAAAACGTTAGGGCCTACCCACGCCACGATTTATGGTGTTGCCACACTCGTTTTTATGATAGAGTCATTGTGACTTTGACGTGTCGCTCATGATTACCTACCGTTTTTTTTTTTGCTCTAAGTAATACGGCTAATAAATACAATATAATTACAACACAATATAATTATGGCTTCTGTGTCTCTGTTAAAGCCTTGATATACTCATCTGTTTAGATAATATACAGGATTAATTAAAAAGGCGTGCGTTTATATTCAACGAGGTAATCAGGTGCATAAAACTGAACAACTTTCCCCAAGGAACAAAGGTCGAAAGCTTAAAATGGAAAATGAACTTTTCATACAAAGTGACAGGTCACGTGACATAAGTTTGTATGTAAATATGATTTTCAATTTTAACTTTTCGACCTATTTTTTTCAGGAATAGTTGTTCAGTTTTATGCACCTGATCACCTAGTTGAATATACGCACCCCTTTTAAATTAATCCTGTATCTATATCAATATTATACGAAGAATTGTGTGATAATAATAGAAGAATAGGCTTAAGCAGGAAGTCACAAGCTAATTTGTTAAATTATTTAAATCAATAAATCCTACCTAGTAGTCATTTTGGAATAGATTATATTTAATTAGATACGGTCTCTTTTCCAAAATATATTCTTCAATTGTATGTATTACTTCTTTTCTAATGTATCAATACAGTAGAATAACCTTAGATATCAACATGAATTTAATACTACGTACTCTTTAAATATCAAAGACCGACAAATAGTATCTCCTTTTTTACTAATGATTTGGTAAACTAAATCATAGACTTACAAGAATACAAAACGTTTCAACGATAACAATTTGCGCTTAAATGGAGCGTTACTCAATAAAAGTCGAATAAACGATGTGGTGCATAAAATAGCTAGTACAGCCCCCCGGCGCCGCTCCCCAACCTTAGGATGATCCGCGATCTTACCCGATATTAGCACCGCGGGCAATAAGGGCCTATAAATAAAAAAATACTTATTACAATCTCTAGGGCGGGTTCCGACATAATATATGATTTTTTTGTAATTTGAAGGGATGTTTTGAAGATCTTTTGTACATAGAGCCCCTGGATACGGAAATGTATAGGAATAATAATAAATTGCAATGGAGTTCTCAATTTATATGTGAGCCGATGATTTATCTAAGATATGCTATATTTAGTTGGTATGCAACTGACACTATATTTCATTAGTGAACTGAACACGCACTAACTTGCTTTAGCTGTTGTAAAGTTTTTGTAAAAGTGTAACAGTATGTTCAATACACATAAAACATTAATTTACATGTACCTACAGACATCTGTCTTCTTGCAATTAACTTTTCCCTTACTTGCTAGGGCATCGGACTTGCGACCATGTAGTCACGGGTCAAATCCCACCCATTGCACTACCGACGTGAACCCACTCGTGATACAAGCATTTAGCTTGCCAAGTTAACAAAAATACTAGTAATGTGCGACAGACATTGATTGCAATCTTAAAAAAAAACATCTGAAACACTCAACCAAAGAAAACGACATCACAAATAAAAAAATCGGATAGCAGCCGAAATAGGTCGAAAAGTTAATAGGCTGACCTACTCAAATCGAGTATCTATACGAATACGAAATCTATCAGCTTCAATCGTCGATAGGCCGGGTGCATACTGCACTTCATCTTTATTTACTTTAATCGCTAGTTCGTTCGCAAACACTGCTAGCAAATCCCAGATTTCCGGTCGCATTTTACTTTTTGCCTTTCTTTATTTTGCAACTCGTATATCTAATAAAGATATTTATTTTTGTCTTATTTTTCTCGTGATTTTGATCTACGATTATGAGTAAGTAAGTAGTAAGTAATTAGTAGTAATACAACATTTCATTAAAAGTGCAAATTCTTATTTTAATTTTTCTTGTTACACTGGTTACAAGAGAAATCTCTTTTTTTAAATAATGTATTCTGTATTTAATAAATGGCCTTAAATATTTTGTAATTTTGTTTTGTTTAAATCTGTTTTTCCTCCACATTAACTCCAAAGCATAACGAACATCCTACGTTATTAACCATTTAATAAACCCCTTAAACTACGTATATCAACTAACAAATTCAATAATACACTTTGTACCTACCTAATTCGTAATGAACGGTCGAAGCATCGGCAAGATGGCCGCACGGGGTCACGTGACCTCGCAATGCGTTTTTAATTGCAATCATTCCGTGTTTTATGTTGTTTGCGCACTTTCCGTGTGTTTGAACAAGCGAGGCCTTTATTTATGGCCGGTGGGAACGCCAGGGTATTAATTCGCCGTGTAATACGGGCACAACAGTATTAGCTGCGATTTTTCCTGGATTTTATGCTGACTCAATCTTATGTTGATTAGAAATTATGGGGATTTGTCGTTGAATTAACTGCTCTTTTGGCCAGATACTGAAATGACAATTAGTTTGAAGCCGTCTTTAAGTCTCATGCTTCACTTTAAGGTGTAAAGTAGCGACAGTTAGACATTTAAGAACGTGTTAAATATAATTAGAGTTTCAGTATTCGGGAGTAAGTCTATTATTTGACACTAGCTTCTGCCCGCGACTTCGTCTGCGTGGAGTTCAGAATTGTGTCCAAAAAGAAATGAAAAATGTAAAAGTAATAAAAATGGAATCAAATTTTCACCCGTGTTATAAAGCTTGCGCTGTAATAGAGAAAAATACCAAATTTCAAAGCTGACTGCCCACGGCTTAGCTCGGAAACAATTTTCATCCAAATCCGTTCAGCCGTTTTTGCGTGATTGAGTAACAAACATCCAAACATCCACACTTTCACCTTTATAATATTAGTAGGATTGTTTTCTTGTAATTATTTATGCGAATGCTTACATACTATTTATGGTATTGTATCATGGTGCAGTTTACCCCGCAAAAGTGCAATGCTGATTACAAAAAGGCGCTTAAAAAGAAGCTAATTGACGATTAAGGAGCCAATCTTCACAGATTTTCATGAATCGAAAACTTCAAGATGAATAGGTGTTCCCACAAAGGCAAGCAAAGTAGTTACATACTTAATCTACTTAGTGTACAACGTACAGTTACCGAGTATTACGAACTAGTGTGTTTGCACATCGGCGGGCCCGTTTTACATAAATTGTAGATTCGGCGCTTAAGGCCTCCCCGACTTACTTAAGTTACGTAAATTAATGAAATCGCGCACGAAGGCGCAGATGGAACTTAAAGAAAGTAATAAATTAGAATTGTTTAGCAAAGTTTGTTTCTTACATTGATTTGATGAATATTAAGTTAAATAAGTTTCTATCAATTGATACCTACTCACTGACTAGAATTAAATACTGTTCTGTTGGGTATTTAATAACAAAAAACGATAATTAAAAACTATTTGAAATAACTAGTAAAGAAAAGTAGAAGTTATAAACAGTTACATAATTGTATCGTCATACACTATTTTTCCTGTATTGTTCTCTAATAGAACTGTACAAATAGAGACATATATGGGTAAATTAATGATCAATTTTGACTCCAAAAGCTATAAACTCAATACATCATCCACTTTCGCTGTTGACTGCACTATAGTACCTATCAATATCGTAGAATTATTTGAAATTGTAGGATTGCTTAAATAAAGCTACATTCATAACAAAATTTTTAAACTTTAAATGGTAGACATAATGTTATACGTACATGATGCTGTCAAAAGTCTTGTAGACGTTCCTATTTCTCTTAGTAACAACTACCAAAATATCAGATCGTCGTTTATCGAAACTATAATCCCCAAATCTGTGATTTACGACAAACCATCAATATATTTAGGTGCGTCAGGCTTTCAATTATTCCGTGATGCGTGCGATCAAACGGGGCCCCAGACATGCACCGCCCTGATAAAACGGGCCACGCAGCCTAAGTAAATATGGAAACTTGAACGCATCTGCTCTATACCGCCCCTACGTAATCTATCGAACCAAGTTGATGTTATACGGATTTCTTGATAGATACCAGACTGTGCAAGCAATGATGCAAACTATTTTCGTGTTGCAATAATATATTTTTTTTATTAATCACGCAACCAGCGCAGTTATACTGCCAAAGCTAATTAGGATTTCATATTAAAATGTTCAAAGAAAATAGATAGGAAAAATTGAGTTGATAGCTTTGTAGACCTACTAAATAGGGCCGAAGGTCTATAACGACGATATTAAAATGCGGGTAAAGCAAGAATCCTTTAATGCAAATATCTAGTACCTATGTATATTATCCATCTCCGAAGTAGGTAGATCTATAGGTAAGTTACATACAAGACTAGAAATTAATTTGACATCAAAACTAAACCGGCGTGGGCATTGGTTATCGCGGCAAAAAGTAGCCTAGTATATAGTAAAAGTAATTACTAGACTTCCTCAATAAATGAGCTAACTAGAACTAAAATATTTTTTCAAATCGGATTAGTAGTTCTTGAGAATAGCGCGTTAGACCAAACAAACTCTTCAGCTTTATAATATTAGTGCTGATGTTTGCCATTGGGTGTCTTACCCCCAATTATCTTTTAGATGTCGTTCAATTAATTGAGTATGAGCGCCTTTTGAGCAAATCATATCAAAGTAAACGGTGCACATTATCTGGCTCAATAAATACTCGACATAATTTTCTTACGCCATTTCAAAAATTGCACAGCTTTGTTAAACGTTCGTTCATAATTCCTGCACGCATATAAGTAGCTTCAAGAAATTGGATATCTTGTATTCCACCCCAAGTTACTCACATTTAGTTTGACCAATCCATGGATTATCTTTCTTGTACCTACGGTACTGTGGCCCCAAAGTAATGGCGGGAAATCCAAGACAAGATGGCGGCCGCCCCGCTTGTGATATTGCTTTCATTAATACACTTAGCCCGGCTTTAATAGTCTTTAATTATCTTAAAACGACCGGCGAGCAACAAGCGGTAGATAGTAGCATAACAGGTCGTAAGTTTTACGTATTTATGGATACAGAAAATTAGGTAGTTCCTTATGTTTTCATTTAATTACCTAACTCTAATGTTAATTTAAGTGAGTCCAAAAGATCCTAGATTAATCTGTAAAGGCATATTACCCTACTTACCTTGCGTACTTTACAAAATTAAAGTAAGTAAGCGCCATCTATTATCGAGTAAACAAAATAGATTTGTATCGTCGTGTACACATGTATTGTATTAGAAATTAGAATAATGTTACGTTGTTTATGCATACATGTAATGTTAAGCTTACAAAAGATAATTATGTTTTACTGCTTTCAAAATCACGTTGAGCATCCCATTAAAGCGACAAAGCTCATGGTCGAATAACGACCCGAAAAAAGTTGCGCACACATTCGCGCCGGCTCTTGTCCACAATTCTATTTGCGGAAGCAATTTCGCGAAATGCCACAATTTATTTAAAAATTACGCCCTTGTTTGTGTGGGTAAATATTGACGTGTTTGGTTTATGATAATGGCAACACTGAGAGCGGCAGGTAGACTCCACTCGCGGACTAGCGACAATATTATTTACCTGTACACATATTATTTAATATTTACCGTGCCAATGTAAAGTTTACAATATAATATTTGTTAAGTATGCTCCTCTTTTGAAAGTTAGTGTTTACTCCAAACATGTGGTTTTTAATCATAGGTAAATTTGAAGACTAAACATAGACGAGATTGAATTGTTGATTTGATTTAATACCTAATGGGTTCTTTGCAGGTGGCAAACTTTGTATTTACCTTTTTAATATTTGGTACAATTACAATGTGTAAATCTTACTATTTAAAGGAGATTCTCAAATATTTAAGAATCTTATTAGAAGATGTAAAACTACTAAGACTAATTTTATAAGATGGGATTACTACTTTACTTTAACTATTCCAACACAAAGTAATGCTTTCAAGTTCAAGGTACCAGAGAGTAAAAATATAGCTTCCAATGACTACTAAAAAAATAGACAGTAGCCAAATGATCAGAATAATCATTATACAAGTGTTGACTTATTACGACGTCGGCACTAGGCTGCCAAACAAACTCCTCGATCGAACGCAAAGTCAAACTGCAAACAATATCATCGTAGTATTTGTACTGAAACAACAAATTTGTAGCTAGCTTTAAATGCAAGCCTAACACGCGGGCACACACTCACCTTGTGTACAGAGACAATATGTAGGAGACTCTACTACGATCTTAAGCAACGTGACAAAATGAATCTCCGCTTGCGACTGATACGGCCCAATTCAAACACAGTCAGCGCCATTTTGTTTTGACAAGCGGCTATCTCGACGAACGCGGAGCACACCAAACTTAACCGTAAAACCAGTCGGCTTAGAATCATATTGGAAATGAACGCCGATGGTGTAGAAACATCGGAAATTAAGGGAGGACCAGACACGATTCTGTTTGCAGTCTAACGTGGTCCCAGGACGAAGTTACAAATATTTGACGTGTCAATTTTGTGAATGTTGACCGAGAATTGCGGTTAATATTCCCGATCCGAACAACCTAGCTGTGCGCGGCCACCCTTTAATTAAATGACTGAAATAGTCTAATTGTTAATTTATTAAGTCTACTCTTGGATTGGATATTTCTATGAAGTGTTTAATTATTAATACTGCGTGATCGAAAGCCATTGTTTCAGTCTATTACCTATTGAACTTACGTATTTTGAGTGCTTGACACTTTAAATAATAGTGGAAGAGAGCACTGACCTAATGAACTTGTTTGAAATATCAAATGCGTAGGTTATAGGTATCTACTTATCTTAATATATATAAATCTCGTGTCACAATGTTTGTCCTCAATGGACTCCTAAACCACTTAACCGATTATAATAAAATTCGCACACCATGTGCAGTTCGATCCAACTTGAGAGATAGGATAGTTTAGAATACAATTAAATTAAAACAAATTAAGACCGCGGGCGGAGCTGCGGGAAACAGCTAGTGTTAATATAAAATCTATGCACTTATTTGCATCGCTGTCTCAGCTCCAGCATTCATTAATGTTCCAATAAACTCGTTATTTTTCAATTTGCCAGCGAACGAAGGCCAAACTCAGTTGTTATCGTGGCGAGAGTGGCGAGATGAAACAATAACAAACAATCGCGAATCGATTGTAAAGACAAAACATCGTTACAGCTTGTTAGGCCCATATTGCTCGTTACCGCGCAGCTATTTATTTTCGAGTGGCAACATCGAAGAGTCTATAAACAAAAAAACACTCTGGCGGCGACTGTTTTCATTGACAACAATGCGTGGGCCACTCCACGCATAGTGTTAAGAGCTATGGTTGGAGTAGGCACTTACTTTTCGCGACATAGGTATCCGAGTAGGGGCTATTTTCATTGTGTGCTTTTAATTTTGAGTGCGCGAACTAGCTCGCTCTCTCGGGACGTATGTTTGCAAGGGTAATATTTGCTTCCGCTGTATAATTCAGCCGGCCGCCATATTTGCCAAAGAGCAATCATTTTAATATCGTCAGGCATCACATTAGGGTTGAGTGGATACTTACTTTGTTGGATGAATTAATTTAAAATATTTAATAATGGTTCCCGGTTTTTCCTTTAAATTCAACGCTGCTATACTTTTTGATGTTAGGAAGTGTTCACTGCTATTATCTAGGTATTGTTAAATGGATTTTAATGATAGAATTTAGTGGGCAATACGTACGATAAAAACTTAGTAGATAACTACTATCCGTAACGTAGGTAGGTACATAAGCATTAATGAAATAGGTAGATACCTACTTGATTATAAACAAAAATGCTTAAACATTACTATATACACTAAATGATTCATTCATCTTCTATCAAGTTATTTACAAGGCAAATACCGCCATATAGAATACATCGTTAACAACAAAATGAAAATCAAACCGAAGCAGTAGGAAAACGTTTTACTAGAGAATTTGATAAAAATGTAACGCCCGAGACAGAAGACAGGTAGGCATTAAATTTTCCGACGGACTACCAAAAAATATACTTAGGTAAAATACAAATTTGCTAATTATGACATTCAAATAATACAAAAATATACGATTATTACAGGCTGTGCCCCGCGGTGTTACCCGCGATTTATCTGACTACTTCTGTTTTTTTAGAAAAAATAAGTTAACCAAAGGTAGCAAATCGCATCACAATTGATTTAGCAGTTTGGGCGTGAAGAAGTAAAACGTCTTCCATAAAAAAAAATGGAAGACTTTGTCACACTATAATTTAAAGGTATTATAAAGTTGAAAGTTTGTGAGTGTGCGTATATTATGTTTTACTTCTTGACGCCCAAACTGCTAATGATAAAATGTAATTGACAAGAATCAGATGGCAAGTCACGGTAATGAAACTACTGCCACCTATGATTCAGTAGCAGAATCACTGTGTTGGCTTGCCACGTCAAACCTTTAACAGCGCCATCTAGTTACAAAAAGCAGTGACTATGATAGTTAGAGCTTGGTTAGCTTGCTAAGATTGATTAGCTGTGTAGCTGCCATTTCAAATAAAAAACGTGACTGCAAAATTAAAAAAACGCCGAGTTTCGTAAGCTTTTCACAATCAATTGCCAGAGATTCAGACAAAGAGAAAATGGATATAAAACAAAAATAAGACGAATTGAGGACCTCCTTTTGAAACCGGCTAAAAATAGGGCTAAAAGAAATAATAAAACAATTATTATTGTTAAAAACCCTTATTTATTTAAATTAAAGTTGTGTCCGTATAATCAAAACAAAATGAGATGCAAAACAGCCAGCATTGCGTCTCGTGTCAAAATAAAATCTGAACAACAGAAAACGACAGGCGTGAAAATTAAACTATTGCCTCATAAAAACACAAATAATATTATGGCCGATTATTCCATCGTCAGATAACTTTATTCCAGGAATGATTTTGTTGGCAGTTGTTTCATATAAACTGTTAACCGTCAAATTATTCTTCGAATAAAAGTTATTTGGCGATGGAACAATCAGCTCTAAGACAAATTAATTATAGCCCACGAGAATTGAACCCAAAATAAAAATCTTAACTAAAACTTTCAATCTTAAGTGCAAAGAAAAAACTTATCAGACTTATTTTAAGATCTTTTTTTTGTTATAAAATTAAATTAGATTTATAATAATTCGAGGTAAAACTTGTTTTTAGTTACTTTAAAAGCATTTACTTAATTATGGCCCCTTAGTTACAACTTAAAACACATTAATTCTTAATCATAAAATGACAATTTTGGTTGACTTTATGATTTTGTTGGAAGTAGAGAACATGCATACTTTTAACCCTGGATAGTATTTGCTTCATACATTTCAGTGTCAACAAAACTGTTTTATTTGGACTCTTATACTTTGTACCTACTTTTTTTTTAAATATTATGAATATAATATACTTTGCGATAACAATTCCATTCAAGTCGCCTTAAGTTACTACAACTTACGTAACTAACAACCAAAATTGACAATATAAATTAAAATTATACTCTAGTTAATCTTATTCTACTTATAACTTCATGAAATTGTCATATCAGCTAAAGAAAATGGCAAACGCATGGCCACGAAAACTATCATGATTAGAAAATTGTACTGAATTGAGGCATGATAATATCATAATTACAAACTAACCTATATCATTATATAAATTAAATTCACATTATTTATATACAAAATGCCACGAATTTTAGATTAAAAAATATTGTTGTAAATTAAGATTTCTTGAGAATTGTTGTTCCATTTAAAATACTTTGTCATAATTTGAGTATTTTCTATGTTTATGTTAAGCTTAATGCAACTTAGTATAAAATAATAAATTTGTCACGATTACTCCACAAGTAGGGGGAAATCTTCTATGTCCTCACACATAGAATTAAAATTGGCGGCCCAGACTTCAGCTTCCTTTTCCTGAAAATAACATCAATTATATTATTATTCATAAAATTTGTATAAACATTAATAATATTGAATTAGAAACACAACAACTCTATATGAAAATATTTTGGACTAGCTGTAGCCCACCCGCGTGGATGTCGATTATCGCGACAAAGACGCGCCTATGTTCTTTCTCAGGCTCTAGACTATCTCTGTACCAAATTTCATTTATATTGGTTGAGTAGTTTAGGCGTGATTAAGTAACACAGATAGACACGAGATACTATCACATTTAAAGATTGATAGTGGTTCAAAAAACAGGACCCATTTGGATATAAACCCATTTAATAAAACGCAATCAACAGGTGAATTTAATCAGAACCCAACAAGAATCCAAGAAGATTAAAAAACTTAATTAATCTCTAGAACAAAATGGTTGTTCAATTGCTTTTGACTAGCTATGAGTTGTAGGTGTAATATAATATTTAAAGGTAAATAATATTGTTATATATATATATGTTAAAGCAGGTATTGCGAGGCTAGCGTGACGCATACGTCGTTATAAATTTGCCTCGCCGCGAGTATGAACATCCACAACATCGCATGAGAATATTGCGAATCAGGCGATCGCACCAATTGAATTTTGAGAATTTCTCGCTGGCAATAAAGAGAGTGCTCCATTTATTTTCATGATGCAAGGACAGCAACCGCCTTTTGTCGATGTGGTACCGGCCCACAAGACTGGTTTCAGAATAACGAGCCACCTGCGTCACGCATGCCTCGCAGTCTGTATCCACCTTAACATTTTATTATTATTATATTTACCTCTTTCTTTGACATCATTTTCTTAGGCCTTTTCTTTTTCATAGTTTTCTTTTCCTTAACATCCGGAACTTCGAATGTTAAGTCACCAAGATCGTCATAATCACTGGAATCGTTCTGATTAGCTGGAATTCCGATGTTTGATTCACTGTCAGACGAAGAATGTTGGCGGAATGTCACCTTCTTAGCTTTACCATAACTTTTACGTGTTGGCTGAAATGATATAAAACCAATTATTGTAATAAATTTAGATAATTAAAACATATTTTGTTAGTCCTTTTTTGACACAGTGCTTCAATTTTTAGATTAATATAGGTACTTATGTAGTCTAAAAGTATAATGTATATTTTCTGGCAATGTCATGACTTGCATGGAGGTTAATTAAGATCATGGAATAGAACAAAATTCAACCATGAAAGACAGAGCAAACAGTTCTCTTCTCTATGTGTCGCTAGAAAGCAGAACAAAACTAAAAGTTTAGTGAAGATAGCGTCACAATCTCTAAGACAGATGCCATTTTTGTCTAACATAATGAGAGTTAACAATAATTACCTTCAAATGATGTACAACATCAATGTCTTCAAACAAATGGACGGACTGGGAATCCTCATTAAATTCAGGTTCCTCAATATTAGTTGCATTATCATTGACATTGATATCTTTCTCTGGAAACACTGGGGCATCAGCAGCTGATTTTAATTCCTCATAAACCCGGTTAACAGCATCTGAACTGGTTGCTATCTTAGTTTTTGCAGCAACAGGCAGGTCAGCTCTAGTAGGACCATTAATTTCCTGTAGCACTGCCCTTGATCGTGTTCTCATAGATCTACCTTTATTATTACTTATTTTGATTGGTGATAAATTCTCTTGGTCAGGATTTTCACTATCATCAAAGCCAAAATATGTACAGTCCTTATCATTTTTCTTTCGAGGTGACTTTGCTGGTAAATCGCAAATAATATCTTCATTTTTACGCTTTTTGGATCTTTTATCTTCTTTAGAATTTTCCTTATCATTTGATGTTTCAATACTAGATTGTTCTTCAGATGTATTTTCTGCTGGAATAGCTTCTTTATTGTTATTAGTAGTAGCTTTCTTGTTTTTATTTTTCGCATGTTTGTTATCAACTTCTACATATACAGCTTTTGCTGGTGATGTAGACTTACCACTTTTCTTTCTAGCACTCTTCTCAGCCATTTCTTTTATAAATGATATTATACTGGTTTGCTTAAAGTTTGGAGTAGTATTAACAGGTTCTGGTTCATCATTTGCAGGTAGAAAAAGATTAGTATAAACATGTTTCTTTTTTATTGAATCTTCAGCACTAATGAAAGAGCTTTCAACTGCTGGTGTCATGTTAGGTTTCACATAAGTATTGACTGGCCATTTTATTGGAAGACTACCAAATTCCACTCTCCAAGGACTGGCCAAGGGATGTCGGACAGACATGTTCATGCTGCTGCTAGCAACAGGATGGTCATCAAAGAAGCTGAGTTCCTCTTGCAAATTGAGAGGGTCATTATTGGGAACAGGTCTCTCTGGACTTGTTTGAAAGTTTACTGGTGCATTGGGTGTTGCTGAACCATGGGGTCTAGGAGTAGTCACAGGTGAGTAATTGATGTCATCATGATGATCAATACTCAGTTCAATATCAGCTGCTATATCTTCTACCCTTATTGAGGGATAGTTGCATTCATGAACAGAACTTTTCCCTGTATCATTTAAAACAAGATTATTTTGATTATTAACAGGCAATTGTACCTTGTTATTAGTTTGATCTTGATGTACACTTTCTATGACTTCTTTAGAAGTTTCAGTTATTTGATCTAATTTAGGGACATTTGCAGTTTTACCAGGTTTTACAGCACTTTTAAGGGCAGTTAAAGCTTTAGATATGTTCTGATCATAATTACTCTTGTATGTCACTTTTTTAGGCTGGCTTGGCTTCTTTGTCACAACTCTTTTACGTTTCTTTTTCTGTGGTTTTGGTTCTTCATTAGGATCAAAAGTGAACTCATAAACATCTAGGTCATTATTATCATTTTTCTGAGAAGATTTCTTGCTGCCTAGCAATTTGAATGATAGATTCTTGTTAGGTTTACTACTTGAAATCTTTTTTGGACTTAATTTCTTTAGTGGGGAATCAATTACAATTATTGATGGGTCAGCTTTTTTAGTTAGTGACAAATTCGTCTTTGTTGGTGACACTATTTTTGAGGGTGCCAGAGCCCTCTTTGTTGGTGACACTATCTTTGAGGGTGCCAGAGCCCTCTTTGTTGGCGATGGAACCTTCTTTACTGGTGACGGAACCTTCTTTGTTGTCTTTTTTGTATTTGCTTTGTTTACTTGAGTATTTTTCTTGGCTCTAGTTGATCTGCCCTTTGCATTGTTATTACTGTCTGGACTACTTTTATTAGATGTACTATCACTTGATTTTACAAGTATTGCATCAATTTTTGCCAATCTTGTAAGCCTAACTTTAGGCACTACATTATTGACTATTTTCTTACCTACTTTAGTAGTCTTTTCTTTGTCATTTACATTTACATTGTCTTTTAAGGAATCAAGAGGTTTATTTTTGTTCTGTTGAATGGGTGTACTTGCATTAGCAGGCTGTATGGGTATATACTTATTAGGACTAATAGAATGGTCTTCAAATCGAGATGGTAAGCGGCAGATCCTTCTAGGCCGGCAAGCTAATAAGCTACTATCAGGTTTGGATGGTGTTTTAAAAGAGGAGGATTCGGGTTTATCATTTTTGGGTGAAATTTCAGTAGTAACTGGAGTATTCTTAGCTTCAATCTCAGGTATTGAGTTACTTTGCGATTTGTTTATACTGTCTCTACTGTTTGTTAAATTATTTAAAACAGGGTTTTCCACAAACCGAGTGGGTATACGTCTATCGCGGCGTGGTCGTGTGTCATCTACCGCTACAGAATTTTCTTTTTGCCCACCATTTTCAGTCTTTGCTGCTGATTTCACTAGAGCAATTTGCTTAGACTTTTTGTTCTGTTTGTTTTCTGAATTTTGTTTTGGTGCTGCCTTTGAGTTTTTTGTGATTGTTTTCTTAGGCTTTGTAATTTCCACAGACGTGTCATCTGACGCGGAATTGGTCTTATCGGCTAAAGCCCTTCTGGGAAGCTTCGTGGCACTTTTAACAGGTTTCAATTTGTTTTCGGTGACATCAATGTTTTCCTTCAGAGCTTTGCAAGCTCTAGATCTAATTCGCGGTGGCATGACGCTTAGCAATAACAAATATTACACTTTTATTTTCATCACATTTAAACATTTGATCCACTGTTAAGTCTGATTCAAGCACTTTTAGCACTGTTTTAAATTGAAATTTAGCACATAAACATGATTAAAAAATAATAAATGAACTAAGATGCTAAAACTTTCCTTAATTTTCGCTCGTTTTTTTGACAACTTCGATTTGACAAGTAGATATAGACTAGAAAAACAAATGAACAAATATAGATAGATAGTACGTTTTGTCTGTTATTTTGTCTTTACTCTGAGGCCTAGCGCGCACGAGGGACTGCGTGACAAAAAAGTTAATACATAATTATAGTTTGGGTTAATAATACCGTTGATACGTGATACCTCGATGATTTAAAAATTAAATTGCCATTCAACTTGGCAATGCTGCCTTTTGGATGGGCGGGCACACTTCCAGTCGACAGCAATGTGGAAGAGTTTTTTTATGCTATTTTTTAGTTTTGTTTAAAATACAGTTTAGTATTATGAGTGTATAAAATAGCATTAATAAATTCTGGTAATAAATAAAAAAAGCATTTAATTTTCATTTTAAAAATGTGTCAAGTAATGCTTAGAGTAAAAAGACATCTGTCAATAGTTTTTGGTAAAATGAAATTCGAACAAAAACAGTCTCTCGTGCGCGTACTTCGCTTGTGATGTGAGTCGCCGCAGAAAGAAACTTTTTTTTCCCGCAATCAAAGGTCCCCCGTGCGTACAAGGCCTAATTTTTTCTGAAACTTGAAAGCGGTATACCGAAAATAGGTATTTCAAACTTTTTATTTTTGCTCAGCTCAATTTTTATTTTTTTCTTTCAGACTTTTTAACTTTGCAAACTCTGTTTCATCTCTAACTGGTTTTGTCTTGAGTAGAGATCACTACTGTTTTTTGAATGGTCAAAATAAAACTAAACACAATCTACAGTGAACAGTTCTGTACTCAGATTAAGAACTCATCTAAGATTCTGTACATCATTCATTTGTAACCATCAATAATTATGACTGTTTATGACAAATCAAGATATTACGAGTTTTTAAATAAACTGCTTTTCTCACTTACATTGTGTGTGTTCAGCTTTTTCCTTTCCTCTTTCCGCGTACATTTCTGTTTTTATTTGTAGCAACCCTAAATTTGAATATGTCGTTGATCTAGCTAAACCGTTGTATTTTTAAACGTTTATTGTCGTGGTTTAAGCTAGCTGACGGCAAAAAGTTCATTTTAGTATATTAGATTTGCTTTTAAAGTCTGCATAAACTCATATTTATATTCAATACTATAGTGCTCAGTGATACGGTAAGTTATAAAGAAGCAAGACTATGTGTAATGCAGTTATTGAGCAAACGTTTCTATTGTTATACAATTATTGAACGGAGTTTATCTGTCTTGTTTTAAAAAATCGCGCATCTACACTTTATTAGTGCTTAGAGTATATTTCAAAAGCGTTTGTTATTAAATAGCATAAAACCTTACAGAAATTGACACCAATGTCAGGCCTACTTAGCTACATATTGAAAAAAAATCCTGACAATTGACATTCCCTGATCATCCAGAAAACCTGAAATTTTGGGACATGAGAGCTTTGCTGGTGGCCTAGGAGAGAAGAGGAGTTTTTTCTTATTAAATATATAATCATTTGCCAAAATGGTGGAAGGTGATAGCAAAGGTACGATAGACACAGTGCAGGTTGCACTCCGGATCAGGCCATTGATGCAACTGGAGACAGATCGAGGATGCGACGAGTGTATTGACGTAGTAGCTGGACAGCCCCAAGTGCAGATCAAAGACTTGGCATTCACATATAATTTTGTTTTCCCACAACACATAACACAGCAAGAGTTTTATGATACGGCGGTAAAAGGTCTTATAGGAAAACTCTTTCAAGGTGTGTAAATTTTTTTATGAGTATTTCAATTTACAGAGATTTATATTTTATAGAATATATTCATTTATTTTACAGAGTAAGATTTATCTTTCTGATGCAAAAATACTGAATTATATGGAGTCGACTTGAATTGATCTTAGTTTTTTTTTAGTTATCTATAAGTTTTTGTAGTAAACTTAAATATGTTATAAGTAAGTTATATCTAATAAATTAAAGGTATTTCTATCCATTTTATCTAGTTTAGTAACTTATACATTAACAAATAATTGTTGTTTTTTCAGGCTACAATGTTACAATATTAGCATACGGTCAGACTGGGTCTGGCAAGACCTACACAATGGGAACAAACTATTCTGGTTCTGATGGTGACTCCACAAAACTTGGTAAGTCCACGAAAAGCACTATGACTATACTTCATACTAATATTATAAAGCCAATTTGAAAATTTTTCACTGATATATAGCCCACTTATTGAGGAAGGCTATAATTTTCCACAGCAACTGACTCCCACACGGATGGAGCCGCAAACAAAAGCTAGTATCATATTATGTTACCTACAATGTATGTGTTATAAAAAAATTTAGTTGTAATCAGTAATGTTGTACATTTTGACTGCTAAGCCTAGGCAGTGGCTCATGTATTAGGTACTCATTTTAAAATATGTGTGTGAACGAATTTGTATTACCAACCTATTAACTCTGGCTAAGAAACCTTACGCCATTTCTGATCAGTCATGTGAGTCTGCTCATCTGGCAGTAAGTTATTTGTCCTTGATATCAACATTCTGTTACCCTGAGCTGGCCTGTTACCCTAGGATGCATGGTGCAGGCATCCTAAATGTATCTCTTGACTAGGTGCGCCCTGCGTTGCTATCCGCGGTACATCAGGTGGCATATTTTTTTTGGTATACAAAGTAGCCGGGGTGCAAGCTTACTCCATACCAAATTTTATCAAAATTGGTTCAGCTGTTTGAGTGTGAAGAGGTAAAACATACACACACTAAAAAACTTTTCACCTTTTTAATATTATAGTTTGATTTAAATATCTTATAGTATTCTTATAGGTATGGTAGGACAGGATAGATAGGTGTGGAGGTACTTGATTCTGTAATTTCTTGCCACAAAATTGTTTACATACAGTCTTTGCCAATCGTGGCAAGGGTATAATTGAGACTCAGATGTTCGTAATAGTCTGATATAATTGAATACAATTAAACCTTATATACTAATGTGGTACGTGCGTATTACTATCTAAACTTATCTTATAATTTATCCTAAAGTGTGCTTTATCTGACTACGTGCAAATATGTAGGGGCTACATATACACCCCCCTTTATAAAAAATAAAAATTACATATTACTTTAAGATAACTTATAAATAAATCTATATTTAAACGTATGACTAATTAATTCATGGAAACCTTGCTGGCTCAGTCAGTATAACCCAACTGCTGACGTGTAAGTATTGTGCAGACTGCTGACGCTTGTTGTGACGGCGTGCTCCCAGGTTCAAGGCCTCGATGTTAACGGGTGAATGTTTTGTTTTACCCATTGCATTTATGTTGATTATTTTTCGTAAGTATTTTCATTCTTCTGTCTATGGCCTTGAGTATACCGTAGATGAGAAAAATTCCGAATGTGATGCTTAATTGACCAATCGCGATGTTCCTGGTCCACCTTAATTCTTCCAAAATAAGGCTTCTTAATTGGTCAGCTTCATTTTGATTCAGGCAGCTGTCCGCGTTGTAGGTTATCTGGTCTTTAGAGCTTTGGTTGCCCATTTTTTCTTCTTGTTTGAGTTACTAATGACGAATGATGATATTTCTCGTAATACCCCGAGTATTTAAATAGACAGATTACCTGTGTCAGCGAATATTGAACCGAACAACGGGTTTGACTACCCGTCCGGATTTTGTGATGTACGTGTTTGAATTATTGTTGTGGTTATTTTCCGATTGTAACACGTTCGTAGTTTCACTGTTTATCACAAAAGCAGGTTTTAATCTGTCTATAGATATTAATGTTTCCTTATCTCTTATTTTAACTAAATATGACTTATCCATTCTTTTTAACACTGGGAATGGTCCTTCATAGGGTGGTGTCAGACTTTTTCTGAGTCTGTCGCACCTCACAAACACGTGTGAGCATTCCTTAAGCTCTGGGTGTACGAAAACTGCTTTGTTGTGTTTTTTTCGTTTTGGTACTGACGTCATCTGCGTAATATCTCTTTGAATTTTTGTCACAAATTCTTCGTATGTAGAAGGTGGATGTGGTGATTCAAAAAATTCTCCTGGAAGACGAATAGGTGTGCCATATATCATTTCTGCTGCGCTAAATCCCGTATCCTCGCGTAAACAACTTCGCAAACCAAGTAGAACAGAGGGTATTTCCTTCATCCAATTGCCGTTAGGCTCCCTTGTCATTAATGCTGCTTTTAATGTTCTATGAAATCTCTCTATCATGCCATTTGATTGGGGATGATAAGGTGTTGTTCTAATTTTGTGTTTTGGAGCTGCGCGCAGTGAAGAGGGTTTCGTGATATCTTCATATTTGTTCAGGAGTTGCGTAATGTGTGGGTTTGTTCCCACGTCAATGGTACGAATTGTTTGCTGTGTCGATTTGATAAGGGTTGCGGGCGTTGTAAGCTCCGTAACTCTATCAATAAGTTTCCGACCAGCTATGTCGACCAATAGCTTATAATATTCTAAAAAATCCGCTCCAATAATTGGTTGCGTCACGTCTGCTATGACGAAATTCCATGTAAAAACATCTCCGCAATCCCAAGTTTAAAGTGAAAGTTTTTTCACCATAAGTTTTAATTTTTGTGCCATTCGCGGCGTAAAGTGTATAGTGCTCACTTTGTGCATCTAAATATTTTTGAGGCTTATTAATTACTGAAATATTTGCTCCCGTGTCTATTAAAAATCTCATACCACTTTTTGAGTCGGTAATAGTGAGGCGTTTTGACGGGTGAATAGCGCAGAGATCCGCCGTAATCTGCGCTTTTATTAGTTTCCCTGGTCCTGTGTGGTAAACTTCTGTTTCCAATCACATGGTTTAATACATCTCTTTGAATTTATTCCATATTTGTTGTGGTAGAAACAAAAGTATTTTCTTTCCCGACTGCTTGCTCTTGAACTTGACCTCGATGAGAAATGTTGACGATTATAATGACTTTGAGTGCTGCGTCGATGATTTCTGCGATCGTCTTGAATTGCACTTAATTCCAATTGTATTTTCGCTAACTGTGCTGATATGCATGTCATTGCACTTTCGTCCGCTTTGTTTATATTTACAGCTGATACTTCCGTACTTTTGGAATTATTTATTATTTTGTCTGCGATTTGGCTCATCTTGTCCATGTCCATGTCTTCCGTGACTGCTAAAACCGTAGTAATAGATGATGGTAAAAGCCTCAGCCACAGAAGTTTGATTGTTTCGTCTCCAATTTTTCCTCTTCCGAGAACTTGCATTTTTCTTAGGAGTTGGGATGGTTTTTGATCGCCGAGGTCCATTTCCGACAATAATTTTTGAAATTGACGTTGTTCTGATTCCTCATAGCAATTGATTAAGCGTTCCTTGAGGGCCTTATATTTTTCTGTGGTCGGCGGAGAAGTAATGATGTCACTAACCTGTAATATTTCTTCCTTTGAAAGCTTTGCTATAACAGTGAAGTATTTGTAATCATCACCTTGTTTTTGCGGTGCTAATATTGCTTCCAATTGGTTAAACCATAGGCTTGGTTGGTCTCTCCAAAACTCCGGAATGCGCGATAAAATGGAGGTGCCGGCCGCAACTTCCAAAGTTTCTTGTTGGCTGCAGCTAGGTTTGCAAGTTGATTGATTCATGTTTTCTTGTTTCTGTTGCGAGGTCCACTTGTAGAGCGAGAGTCGTAGTGTTGTTCGGGGTCACCAATTTGCCAATCGTGGCAAGGGTATAATTGAGACTCAGATGTTCGTAATAGTCTGATATAATTGAATACAATTAAACCTTATATACTAATGTGGTACGTGCGTATTACTATCTAAACTTATCTTATAATTTATCCTAAAGTGTGCTTTATCTGACTACGTGCAAATATGTAGGGGCTACACAGTCCATTACTACTACTAACTGTGCAGAATGAGAGTAGAATAATGTCTTTTTGACATGGACTACTTATTTCATCTGATATATATTTTTATTTTTTTTCTTACAAAGATTACTAGCAATGTGGGTCGCACATTACTAGTAATCTCGTTAACCCCTCGTGCTAAGCTAAGATGCTTGTGTTACGAGTGAGTTCACGTCGGTAGTGTAATGGATGGGATTCGAACTCGCAACCACATGATCGCAAGTCCGACGCCCTAGCCATTAGGCTACCGCCGCTTATTTCTATTATTTCCTTTATAGGTGTGATCCCCCAAGCAGTGGCAGACATATTTGACTTCATAGAGGCCCATGAAGATAAGTATATATTCAAGGTGAATGTTTCTTTCATGGAACTGTATCAAGAGCAGTGTTATGACCTCCTCTCTGGCAAGGAGAGGGGACACAGTATTATAGAGATTAGGGAGGATATCAATAAGGGTGTTATTTTACCAGGTAAGGTATATTTTTTAAATAATTTACCTTTGCCTAACAATACTTTAATAGAACATAATGTAATTTTACTGGATTCAATGTAATGTAAGTTTAGAATACTACCATATTTAGATACATAATGAAATATTGGTTTTTATTTAACTTTAATTTTGCCTGTATTGCATCAGAATGATCTGAAAAAAAATACATATGGAGAAAAATATGTTCAAAGCACTATATTATATCAATTATTATAATTATCTAAATCTATCATTATATTAAGTGTATTTTTATATTTTAGGAATAACAGAGCTGCCAGTGACTTCTACAATGGAGACTATGATGGTGTTAGAACGAGGGTCATCAGGTCGAGTAACAGGCTCCACAGCCATGAACCAGGCATCTAGCCGAAGTCATGCTGTCTTCACCATCATTATTTGCAAAGAAAGTCGGACTGATAAGTAAGTGTGCTATTATTATAATTAATCCCATGCGTTTTGTTGTAACACATATTTATTGAACTACAAATAGATTAAAATTTCATAAATCACAGATCGATACATACGTCGTACAAGCAAATCTTGAATCACATGTAATTACGTAATGTCAACAACAAAAAACAATACTATGAAAATATTTTAGCGTTGCCCATTCGTAAAAAGCTCTCGTATTCTAGTAGCTACAAAAACTTATTAGAACTTAGTATTTTTTCACGCTTCCAATGTTGGCTTCCGAATTTGAAGTTGTCGATGACTACAGAACTAGAAAATCCTCTATGAAATTCTCAATAATTTCCACAGGAACCTAGCAACAACATCAAAGTTCCACCTCGTAGATCTGGCGGGATCTGAGCGTATTAAGAAGACGAAGGCCAGTGGTGAGCGTCTGAAAGAAGGCGTGAAGATCAACCAGGGTCTGTTAGCACTTGGTAACGTGATATCTGCACTGGGGGACGGAACTAACAGGAGTTACATCAGTTACAGAGACAGTAAACTGACAAGACTGCTGCAAGGTAAGAATTTGTAACAAGGAATATTTATCTTTATGTTCTGGCTGATGTTATGTTTTTTTATTTAAAGATTACTAGCATATGGGTCGCACATTACTAGTAATCTCGTTAACCCCTCGTGCTAATCTAAGATGTTTGTGTTACGAGTGGGTTCACGTCGGTAGTGTAAAGGGTGGGATTCGAACCCGCAATCACACGATCGCAAGTTCAACGCCCGAGCCATTAGGCTACCGTCGCTTCAAAATGCTACTGTTTTATTACGCATTCATGCGTAACAATTACTTGTAAAATTAAAAAATGAAAGGAAAACTTTAACTACCATCAGGACTTGAACCCGCGACTGTTCAACGCCGAAGCGCAGATCTAAGTCTTTAAGTTATTAATAATTTGGGACGGCGCATCGGCATTCTCTATCTTCTCTGTATGCCTTCAATCTCATAAATGTGAACAATTTATGATATTGAAGTCTATTATTCAATTTCTAAATTTGTGAGGGATTACTTTGATGAAAGGCGATTACGCCAATCAGTGTTTTAGAATTTTTATATTAGAATAAATTACTGATTGTTTATGTTAATATTTATTGCAGACAGTTTAGGAGGTAACTCGCTGACTCTTATGGTGGCGTGTGTGAGCCCGGCAGACTACAACTTGGACGAGACGGTATCTACACTGCGATACGCCGACCGCGCCCGACGTATCCGTAATAAGCCCATCATTAACCAGGATGCTAAAGCTGCGGAGATCGTTAGGTAAGTCTAAACCTTAGGTATATGGAATAGAGTTGATAATCAAGTTAGACATGGGCATCAAAATGTTCACCTAAACATAACGTTAAGATTTTTAAAACTGAACCTTAAGGTCTATTGATATAGAGTTGATAATCAGTTAGACATGGGTGTCAAACTGTTCACCTAAATCTAATGTTTAACGTTTCTTAATACGCAATACAGATGCGCTAACTCTTTTGAATGGGCGTTAATGCCTTTCACACAGTTTTCAACTTCTGCAGTCATAATCATACGTAATTTTACTGTTAAAAGTTATTTCCTATTCGTATGCAATTAAGGCTAATAAATAGGCAAACAGAAAAAAATTGGATGTCTGTAGTACAATATTATAGTAGAAGCCTGTCTTAATGTTAACTTTGTAAATAACTCCACCAAAATTATATGCTGCGATAAATAATCAATTGAATGTCTATTCCATACTGAAAGAACAATGTTGTAACTTTCTAAGTTGTAATACAACACTACATAACCATCGTAATTATTTCCTATAGGTTAAATAACTTAGTAAATGAACTAAGACTGCAACTGCTAGGCAAATTGCCGTCAATCAGCGAGCAGAACAACGAACAACTACAGGATGAGCTAGAAAGAGAGAAAGCGAGGTACGCAGAACTATTAAAAAAACACAAACAAGTCACTGAACACCTCAGCAACATGTTGATAGAAAACACAAACCTATGTGAGAAAGCTTTGCTGGCCGAAGCCGCGAAAGACAAGATAGAAAGAAAACTAAATGAGTTGACGGAACAGTGTAATCAAACCATAGAAAATCTTAACACTAGTGATAAAGATGATGATCACCAAAAGACGACGGTTGTGGACTACCTGAAGGAGATTAAGACGAGGCTAGAAGACCTACAGTCGGTTAACCTGAAGAGTAATGAGGAATTAATAGACCATGAGATTAAGCTGTCGTTTGTTAATGAGAATGATCATGAGAAGGGAGATGATGAGGTGGTGTTGAATGAGGATCAGGCTGTCTTGGAAGAAGAGAAGAGGGCTATGGGACAGGTATGATCAACTATATTTATAGAATTGTTAATTTAGTTGTGGCTTCACTGTATTAGTCCAGGATCCCCCGTACATTTTTGAATTTGATTACTATCAAGCTAACTTTTTGTGTGTAGCTTCATAGTGATGAGACGCCCAACAATTGCCTATAAGCAAGCCTTGACTGTGGGACCTAACAGAGATAGCAAGGATACCGTTTGTCGATTAGATAGTTCTCAAATATTTATTACTAACGGAATATTTTTTTTTTTAATCTTAAGATAATTATCTAATTTAGTCGAAAAAACATTTGTCCGACAAAATCTATGGTCCGATCGATGAGTCCCCCCTTACCAACATGTATTGTTAACCAGGTCATCATAAGTTATTACTAACCAGCTGACTTTTTTTTTTTTACTTAATTAACATTTATAAAAATTAACCGTCACATTGTCCTACAAATTGCGTGGTACGTTATCCCGGTCCTACGCTTAAAAGGAGTAGTATAGATCCTTGACGTAAAAATAATTACTATCAAGCTAATTTTTTTGTGAGTACCTTCATTTTGATAAGACGCCCAACAATTGCCTATAAGCAAGCCTTGACTGTGGGACCTAACAGAGATAGCAAGGATACCGTTTGTCAATTAGATGGTTCTCAAATATTTATTACTAACAGAATTTTTTTTCTTTTAATCTTATGATAATTATCTAATTTAGTCGAAAAAACATTTGTCCGACAAAATCAATGGTTCGATCGATAAGTCCCCCCTTACCAACATGTATTGTTAACCAGTTCATCATAAGTTATTACTAACCAGCAGATTTTTTATTTTTTTACCCAGTTAACACTTATACAAATTAACCGTCACATTGTCCTACAAATTGCGTGGTTCGTTATCCCGGTCCTCCAATGAAATGTATATTCGCAATTCATGAAATTAAAAAATAACTTAAAAAAAAATTATTAGAAAAAAAAAATTTGGAAAACGGTTGACCCTAAAGGCCATTCCTGCAACTTCCCGCTAATTCCGTTAATACCTAGGTGCTTAAAATTGCACCTACGAAGTTTTCGAGCTCTTCGAGCTCAAAAATACAATCTGTGTGTTGTTTTGAGCTCTCCGAACTCAAAAGTCTTATCAAAATTCGATGAAACCCGATTTTTCTAAATTTTAAACTGCTGTAACTTTTTAATACAGTGAAACCTGGTTAAGTGAGACATCAAGGGACCTGCAATGTCGTTTCACTTATAGAGGTATTCCACTTACCCAGTGTCTCAGATATACAGGTATAAATAAATATCTGTCTCATTTACAGAGGGTTACGTACTTGGAATTACGTGTGGAATTTGTGGGTAGAATAAGAATGAGTAAACAAACAATGTTATCTCAGTTACAGAGGTTTATGCATATAAAATTTACTCGCAGTCTCAGTTATAGAGGTAACTATGATGATAAATCGAAAGAACAAATCCCAGATATAGAGGCTTACCTCGTCCCACTAACAGAGGTAATTCAGTGCCAAAGTGTTGGGACCTCAGCATGAGTTCCAGTTATGGAGGTTTCTCACTTATCCAGGTCCCACTTAACCAAGTTTCACTGTATATCAACCGATTCTCACGCAGTTGGCGGCGATCGATGTTAGAGTTAGTTAGTTCAGAGTTATTACAAAAATACACTTTTTTCGATTTTTTTCGACAACGTTATCGCACGAACGCATCAATCGATTTCGACGCTCTATGTAGCGTTCGGTGCGGGATGGTCAAGCCGTTTAAAAGTTACAAGAGGTTTACATACACACACACACACACACACACACACACACACACACACACACACACACACACACACACACACACGCACACACACACACACACACACATACAGACGTACGGACATCATCGTGAAAATTTTCAGAAAAGCTTCCTAGGACCTCGAAACGTCGGATCCGATGAAAACTCAATTTTTGAAAAACGGGGTGAAAACAATAACTTCCCGATTTTTGAAAATCTGAGATTTTTAGCGGGAAGTTAAAAAAAATTACCTAAAACAAATTTTTGTATTTAGTTTTAAAAAAAAAAATTTTAAGTACAAAAAAAAAATGAGTAGCATTCCAAAGTGAATGGTGGGACATTTTACTGGAATTTCATCAATTATAAGCTAAAATTATGGGACTGAGACTTATACTATAGTAAAATTTATTTTATAATATAGCAGAATAAGTAATTAACAATATCCCTTTGTCAAAAACCTCGATAACTCTTTCAGTTTCTCGTAATTACCATTTGACTCAGTGTGACTGGTGCCCTAGTAGCAATTTAGTAAAAGCCTTGTGCCAGCATGGATCAAGATACTTTAGAAAAATTTTAGATCAAGAATTGTACAAGAATTGAAACCAGGCTGTAGTCAGAATTTGACCAGCAATCTGGTGCCATCTGTTGCTAAAGTTTGGGACTATCCTATAGAGTATTAGAAGTTCTGATTCTATTAAAAATATTTAACTATTTCTTGCGATAATTCAACTTTTTACACATCGTAGCAAGCTAAATTATTTTTTTTAACTTGTTGACTAGACTATAAATGAAAACCACTGCAATACTATACTTTTTACATTCAAGTGGGAAGGAGGGAAATAGGTGCGCTCTCGTCGTTTTTTGCATTTCTCGCGCAAGTCTATGTTACGACTCTGGGCCAAGAATCTGGTCAAATTTTGGGCACAGACTGTCCCAAGTCTGCCGCCAGTCTGGATAAAGAATCTGTTACGACTCTGTGCCAAGAATCTGGTCAAATTTTGGGCACAGACTGTCCCAAGTCTGCCGCCAGTCTGGATAAAGAATCTTGATCAAGTATATTGGTAGAGAATTGTCCAATTCTTTACAAAGTGCTTCTCCAAGTATCTTGCCAAAGAATCTTGCCCAATTCTATTGCTACTAGGGTGGTACATCGAAAAATCCTTCTCTCTTGCCGCGGTATACTTAAAGTCGGATTTCAGTTCGACCACTAAACTTTTAAAAAATACTTCCCTCTCAATACTAAATTTATCCTACAAACATTGAATATTATGAAGAATTAGACTGATTACCTACGTAGAAACATTAAAAAAAAAAAATTATATTGTGACTGGTGAGACAGGCATTTGTGACTGGTGGGACAAGTACAAAATGTCTACATCAAGTTGTTTAATAAAAAGACTTTTATATTATTTCAACCTAAGAAACATTATTGTTTATATATTTAACTATAAATTATTTAGGATAATTAAAAAAAACTAATTGAAAAACAGAAATGAAGGATTTAGCATGCTGACAATACGATCTTGATAAACTTAGGTGTTAATTAATAACGAAAATACAAAAATTTGTTCTTAAAACTATAATAATAAATATGTTAGTTAACAACAAACATAACATGAATTTGTTATTAGAACTATTAAAACAACATTTGATCCGGATACAAGTTAGTACGGCTAAGAAGTTACTAGGAGAGAAAAATCGTCGTTTTCTAAAATAACTTTTCTTGTCGGACTAGCGATACGTACCTGTTTTTTTGTAGGACATTGTTTCATTTGGGTAGAAAACACTCTAACCTATTATAAAATATTATTGTCCTACAGTTAGTAATGACAAAAGTGGTCTTGTGGTACTAACAATTTCTGAGCGTAGGACCGGGATAACGTACCACGCAATTTGTAGGACAATGTGACGGTTAATTTTTATAAATGTTAATTAAGTAAAAAAAAAAAAGTCAGCTGGTTAGTAATAACTTATGATGACCTGGTTAACAATACCTGTTGGTAAGGGGGGACTCATCGATCGGACCATAGATTTTGTCGGACAAATGTTTTTTCGACTAAATTAGATAATTATCTTAAGATTAAAAAAAAAAATATTCCGTTAGTAATAAATATTTGAGAACTATCTAATCGACAAACGGTATCCTTGCTATCTCTGTTAGGTCCCACAGTCAAGGCTTGCTTATAGGCAATTGTTGGGCGTCTCATCACTATGAAGCTACACACAAAAAGTTAGCTTGATAGTAATCAAATTCAAAAATGTACGGGGGATCCTGGACTATATGTTGTTATATATTCACTATTGCTGATATTTCTTATATACAGGATTATTTTTTATGGAGTGCATTTATTCAACGAGGTAATCAGGTGCATAAAACTGAACAACTTTTTCCAAGAAGGGAAAGTGATTCCTGTTTATGTACTAGGTAAATAGAAGAAAAGTTAGTGGTGGAACGCAACTATAGCTTGTCAAATTGTTACGTGACACTCATGGTCTGCGGGCGACGGGGGACGTAACGAAGTGGGAGTGGTACAACGAGCACGCGGGACTTGCGTCATTTGACTAATTCGGGACCCGTCATTGGGTAGTAACGCCATCACCACCAGCGATGCTTATTTCCCATCATTGTAAACAAATTACTTCGTTTTCACCAGGTGGCTCTAAACCAAGAGCTTCAAGAACTGAACCGCGCGATGGCCATCAAGGCGTCCGTGGTGCAAGCTATACTAGCTAGCAATAAGGACATGCTGGAAGGTCACAAGAACCTCAGGGAGAACGAGGAGAGGATCGCCCACTTGGAGAAGGAGAGGGATGAGCTGCTACAGCAGTTGAAACAGACTAAGGTAAGGATGGATTCACAGCTATTATTTTAGATGTAAAGGGAGTAAAATATATGGGCACGTACTGTGAATGTTCCTCCAGATCTGATATGAGTTTCAAGTTAGCAAATATATTTTAATAAAGCAATATTATAAGCTTAAATGGATTTTTTGTAGCTATTTTCTTGATAAAATAATTCGAGAAACCAGTTTGTTCTTAGAACAAAACAACTAGGTATACTAAACCAAAGATATGTATATTAGTAGTATACTTTTAATATACTTGTTAATGAATGCAAAAGATACCTTGAGATACCAATTCATTTGTCATTTATAAGACTTCTATTTTTTTTTCATTTAATCATTAATTTCGCCTTTAGAGCAAAGACCCATCACATGAAGAGCGTCGCACTAAGGTATCAAGTCTAGAGCACGAGATATCGGACCTTAAGAAGACTTGCCAGCAACAAGCTCACATCATCAAGACTAAGGAGAAGAACGAAGCTAAGATCGCATCACTTAATGCCGAGTTGCAAGCCATGAAAGTTACCAAGGTATGTAACTTTATATACAAGTCTTTTAAAAACAAAATGCGTATAGTAATCGAAAATATGTATTATAGATCAGGCGTAAAATGCAAATATGTACTTTACATTATATTTCATTGAAAACACTATCATTGAATAAATTCTCATTAACCTGTTGCTTAATTTCGTAATCGGTAGTGGTCGGTCGCAAGTTCGATGCTCTAGCCATTAGACTACTGCTGCTTCAATATTTTACCTTGTTTTGCATTTACTATTTACAATGGCGGTCACATTTCATCAGGTAAAAATAATAAAACAAATGCGCGAAGAAAGCGAGAAGTTCCGCAAGTGGAAGGCGGACAACGAGCGCGCCATGCTGCGCCTGCGCAACGAGGATCGCAAGCGAGCCACCGCCATGGCCAAGATGGAGTCGCTGCACGCCAAGCAGCAGAACGTGCTCAAACGGAAGATGGAGGAAGCCGTCGCTGTTAACAAGAGGCTCAAGGTTTACTAAACTTTCATCTATACTAATTTATTATTATAATAAAGGTAAAGGAGTCAGTCAGTTCACCAGATTTGATTGCCCAATTCTCGAGGCATGCTCAATGCCTTCCTGAACCAGAAATCTTCATAAAAGGGAAACTGAAGATTTTTCTTCCTAAGAAACAAACACTCAAACACAACCAGATTAAAAAAGTAAAAAATAAACACAAATACTTACATTTTAATATTTTCTTAGAGTAAGTGATAATATTGATTTTATCTCTTTTACAAACCGAATTCTATAAGGAGAAAAGTATAATTATATAAAAATCACAAAACTAACAAAATACTTTATTTATATACTATACAATAGAACAACTTTATATCTACACCAACAGTGACTTATTCCTCATGTTAGGACATATTTTTTACCACAGGAAGCGCTAGAAAGACAGAAGCTATCACAAATGAAGCGCAATGCTAAAGGCAGCGTGAAGACCGGTGCAGTCCAACAGTACATTGAGCAGGAGTTGGAGGTGCATCTCAGTATTGTGGAAGCTGAGAAGTCCTTGGAAGAACTTATGGAGTACAGGTAACTAATATACAAAATGTAACAAAACTCCTGTCTGATCCAATAAAGGCGTATTCGTGGTACTGTTCATGAACAGTCTCGCATAGGCGGCTTCTTTGACACAAAACTGTAGGTAGTAAGTACGTGAATTTTGGGGAGTGGTTAGTGTTGCTGTTGCCTTGGATCAGTTTTTATTTTTATTTATATATTTTCACTGGGGAAAAATAATAATCTCCAATCCATTTAATGGCTACGTGTATGTGTTCGCAGCACGATACCGAATTATACTCTTAGGGGTCGGACAGAGTTTTTGTTACACGCTGTGTATTCATGATATTTATAATAAATAACTCTTTATTCTACTTCAAAAAAACATTTCCATCCATGGTGGGTAAAGTTAAACGGTCACTATACCGTTGCGTTTCGTCCCCCGTCGCCCGCTGACCACGGGAGTGTCATTTACGTTAATGCCAAGCTATGTTAGTGAAACTGTATTATATTCTCTTAGCTATAAGGACTACCAAGCAAATAGACAAAATTTTACAAAAGCTTATATGCCTATTTTGTTGTTAGGGCTTGGATAACGGAACAGATAGAGAATCTCCGCAACAGCACGGATGACGCAGCCAACAGGAAGAAGATCGCTGAGCTTGAGGACGACCTCGCTCTGCGTAAGGCGCAGATATCTGACCTGCAGCAGAAGATATTGACGGCCGACCAAGGTGACTTTAATAACTACCTAATTGCATGTAAAATGTTTCTTATGTCAATAAATGCCAGAGGCTGGACAAAGGTTTGCAATTTCGGTTTGGAAATTTTGGTCAAATTATCCAATCATCATCAGTTTAAGAAAAACACCTTTTCTTTGGAAGTCAGTTAAAAATATTGGCTTTTTTAAACGTTAAGTTTAAGTGTCGATAGCATCGTTCTGTTAAAAAAAAAAGGCATTTTTCTCCGTCCCTCTGAGACCCATTGTCCTTCAAGTAACATCCAAAACTACCATTCTGACTTGAACTTTGAAAAATTTGGAAATTTTTTGACCCGACTTTTAGTGGCCTGTCACATTCTTACTAACTTTTTCCGTAACAAGTTGCACTGGTTCATTAACAATCCTTTTATTTGTTACAGAAAATAAATCACGCACACAATGGGACAACATACAATCAATGTTAGAAGCTAAAGTGGCTCTCAAATGTCTGTTCGAACTGCTTGTGGATGCTAAGAGGGAACTTCAGAACCAAAGCGAAAAAGGCTTCCAGTCCCGCTATGAGGAGATCAAGGAGGCCCACGATAGACTGGCTATGGAGTTCGAAAATAGTAAGGCTGAGTTCGAAAGGCAGCTGGCGTTAGTCAAGTTACAGAGTGAACAGAAGGTAAGAAACCGTGTATAAGGCTCTAGAAGTCTAGACAGATGGACCGGAGTTGACACAATTAACAGTTTATTGCAGTCGTGTCAACTGCATTGGAACTGCACCTGAACTGCAATTTGCGGTTGGATTCCAGTTGATATGCGGTCCGTCTGTCTAGAGCCTTACTATGTTAATTCTAAACTTATGTTCTATAGATCTATTTGTAATGCATACCATAGTGAGGGGCTTGTGGTTTGTAAACATATCGAGCCTAACGGTACGAATACACCGAATCCGTCATCGGCCGAAGTATGCTCTAAGAAGAGCTCTAAGAAGAGAGCGCATACACTGCTACTACCGGCGTCGTCCGATGACGCCCGAAAACGGACGATCAACTGACGAGTCCGAACGTGTTTGGATTTTTTGTCAGTTTTACTCTGAAGTTGCACAGTTCAGACTTCATAAGTTCCACCGACAACGGCCGTTATCGTCTGCAGTGTATTCAGTTGAACGTCCGAGTTACTCGTCCGAGTAGTTCTGTCCGCCATCGGCCGACAAAATCGGTTTTAGTGTATTCGTACGGTGTTGCGTAGGCACAATGTTTGTGGATACTCATTTTCTTATCGTTTATTTCAGTTATCAGCGCTAGTGGCACTCCAACGTGGTGTAGTCGGTAAAGGTGATAAGAGCGAGGCCTGCAAGCATCTGCAGAACGTGATACAATACCAGCAGGAGCGGCTGGAACAAGTCGAGGAGGAAAATGTATGGCCCACCTGACTGTCAACCCTATACCTATGTGATTAAAGATCAGTTTAGATGAGACACGCCTTTTATGTCGTAAATAGATTTGTTATACATATACAGCGTTATTTTTAGTATATACGGAAACCGAATATGTGAAATATTTTATGTAAAAAAGTTATCAATTTGTTTTATGAATTATCACAAAAACTCGCAAATATGTGCTTATATTTTGTAGTTTTGTAAAAAATCGTTTACATCGCATGCACATGACGGCAAACTTAAATACTATAAAAAAAATACTAACGAAACTGTACACACTATTTTCAGGTATTGTACATACTAAAAATAATCTTGTAATACACTAATGCATGCATGTTTCAGTCTCAAAGGTTAAAATGTATGTAAAACTTTATAAAATGTAACTCTAAATGTCTCCAAAGATCTATAAGTATTTTCTTACTTCACAGAAAAAGTTGGTAGATGAATTAGAACAACTGCGTTCAGCAGGCAAAAAAGCTAAGAAACGACCAAAGAAGGATACGGAAACGGAGGTTCCCAAGAAGGTGGAATATGTGATGCTCACTGATGAAGAAGATGATGAGTTTGAGGACAGGGATAAGGATCCTGACTGGAGGGCTACTCCTTTGTTCAAGCGTATACAGGTATGTACGGTTTATAAATGTTCTATGGCTAGGTACAGGTCTCGTATGGAAAAGGAACTAGCATTGATCACCATGCTTTCTCATTGCGGGTGAGCGATTTCAGATTCAGCGCCATTTTTATTGTAGACATTGACGTCAAAATTCGTGCATTATCTTTGTTGAAGATCTTAAGATAAATAAATAAAATTACGTCACAGCCAATTTCAATGGGAGTAAAAATATTTTAAGCAGCCTTTATTGTGACGTCATATTAGGTCCGAAGCCTAACTATAAGCCTAGATTATAAGGATTAGAAACTTGTCATTTTTTACAGTTGATGCATTTTATGGGCATCCACTAAGACAGGTTTTTCTTTGATTAATTTGATAATCCAACTCATAAGGGGCTGTAAAAGGGTATAAACGGTTGAATTGAGGGAATGACGCAGATTTCGTTCAACTACCCGGGTCGCTAAATTGTTTTTATGTTCTGAGAGTCACCGAGTATTGTTAATATTTACGATATAGACCATTTAACAGATTTTATCTTTAACTATAGTATCTCAGATAACGCCTCTCTTAACCCGATACGTAATAGCAATAGAACGTTAACTGCTTTGACGTAGTGAATAAAGCCCTGTAACTTATGTCCCCAGGCGCAGCGGTCGCGGCTGACGATGAACTTCACGCAGGCGGACGTGTCGGGCTCGGAGCCCGCGCCGCGCGCCGCCAAGCGCGCCAGCGACGGCGCCGCGCACTGCACGTGCCGCGGCAGCTGCTCCACCAAGATGTGCGGCTGCGTCAAGGCCGACAAGGGCTGTGCCGGCTCCTGCCGCTGCCAGCCCGAGCTCTGCAAGAACCGGAGGCTGTCCTCCGACAGCGAGGACAAGGAGAACAATGTCAGTTATTAATTATAACTTTCTAGTTTTGGAGCCGACTTACAAACATGCTCACTATCTTGGGCGTTCACTCCATAGAGGCCAGAAAGCACTGCATAACCTATTGTCCCATAAATAAAACCATACATATGTCCATGTCATTGCTCCTGAAATCGCGAACATTCATTGCCTTACAATGTAATAAATGCATGTTCGCCTGTTTCCCGTTATGTAATTTTATTATATATGTTTAGATATTTTCTGTCTACTGTAAATATCCTGTAACTAAAATAAACTAAACTCATTTTTTTGTTGCAGCCATCAAGCACAGAACTATCAACATTAGACAGAACACCGCCATCCTATTTTGACAAACGGTAAGGTCCCGTTCAAAACCCAAGTCCTGCCAACCCACCCTGTTCTAACCGTCCCGTATCTTCAGATTTGAAACCACAGAAGAATTACACGAGGCACAAGATTCGGAGAAAGTGCTCCCAGGTAGTGCGACAAGTACCCCAGTACGTCGCCCGGCGCGTCCATTGCGCCCTATAGTCAACAACTCGACACAGAAGTGGATGTTTGCGCTACTCGTATATAACACTTGCGTGGCTCCGATGTCGTCGTATTGTGCGAATAATATACTTCAATACGGCATGGACGTCGCGAAGTACAATGTTATATCACACATCTTCGAATACCTGATGCGAGAGGTTACTGCCTGTACCATTCAATGACCTGACGTATATTTTTTTTAACGTTTTAGTTACAGTTTGAGTCGTTTTTTTGTCGCTCAAAATCTCAACTTAAAATGCTAAATAGACTGTCAGTGGTTTTGAAGTAATCTACCGGTTATTGTATTTGCTGGCATTAGGTCGATCAACGTAAATACAATTCACTGATTGTTGGACAATGTGAACAAACATTTAAATTCTTAGAATTGAATGCAGTTTAAGGCGAATTTTTACTCAGTGCTACTAGCCAGTACGGGAGTACTACGTTAATGGCTCGCGTAAAAAAGCTATGGTGGGTTCGCCTCTGATAGGTCTGACTACTGCTGAATAAATTATAATAAATGTTTTTCTTTGGGACACAAATAATTTGCAAAAACGATGGTAACTGCAAAAGTCGTAAAAGCGCAGTTACCAAGGACTTCTTACTAAGGAAAGAAATAAGCTATAATTTGCCGCGATAACCGACGCCCACGCAGGGAAAGCCGCAAGCAAAAGCTAGTAAACTGAAATTGATACATATACGTCAGGCCAAAACCCTCGTAAAAAAGTTGCGGACTATGCTCTTACGCAAGAAACCCTATCATATTTTAACGAACTCTTTTCTTGTTCTAAGGCACACTAAGAAGTATTCGTTTTATAAAAACATTTCCGGAATTTGGCACATTTTTAAGAGGAGGGACACGCTATAATACCCACTACAGTTTCTACGTAAGTGCATAGTTCTGCAATGCGTTGATTGTTCTAGATTATTAGAAATAAAATGTAGAGGTTTTTATTTACCTTTGTCAGTGGTGTACTTTGTAGAATGCTTTGAGTATTAATTAATTAGTAGTATATAATGTTAGGGACAAGTTTTTGTTTATTTTACGTGCAGAACTATGTACTTTGATCATCTCTAGTTAATTTTTTTGGATCCCAATGATGTAGATAATGTATTACGTCCTAGAATTCAGATATATTTTAAAATTAGGTTAGTTGGTTTTTCCAAGTCCAGAGTAGAACCATTTTGCCACCCAGTATGGTCGTCACTACTTTGATATAATTCGTTGTCAATGATTTCTAACTCAAATTCTGTTGTGCCATTAGTGCCCTAAGAAAGTTTGCCTGTGCAGCTGATTAAAACCCAATTATAACATAAATAAGGTTCAATTTTCCTATTCGTTGTTAAATTACATATTATGACTCACTACACAGCAGTATTGAATGACATTGCAACTTTAATTTATAAGGCGGTAGGAACATCATTGGATGAATAACGGCTCATTATAACTGAATTGTAATAATGTATTGTTTGTTTACAGAGGTCACCTTGATGCCACATACGTTAAGAAGAAGAAGAGTTACTTTTTCCCCAATGATCAGGGAAATAGCGACCCTAATGCAATAAAGGTAAATTACGTTTTCAATTAAGCAGTATTGATGTAAATTTAGAATCCCTCACTTTCATAAGCTCATTGCACAGTAAGTCTATTAACCCAATTATTTAATTTATTATTACTATTTTGATATTTTTGTCCTACTTGTGTCTAGTTTATTAAAAAAGAGTAGATCGCCACCTCAGACATTATATTGTTATCGAAACAAATTTTTAGTTAAAATTCGAGGCAAAATTGGGTTTTGGTGTTGAAAACTCGCACCGGATTTATAAATATGTTAAGGTTCATGACCAATAAATTGTAAGATTAATATTAAATGACTATATATATTTTTTTTATTATTAAATAAAAAAATAAAAATCTTTTAGCACCTTTTCTGCATTAAGTTATTAATTATGAATTTCTCTATTGCAGACTGAATTGGAACTACAAAACTTAGCAAGTAACTAATGAATGAATAATTTAACACTTCTATGTTATAGCGAAATTAAAGTGCCTCAATATTTTAAATATAATATCTTGTTTAACTTTATTGTAATCTAAATTAAGTGTACAATGTATTGACTTGTAATTTAAAATTTTATTTTACTTTTCGCTGGTTGTTTGCGCGCTATTAAATTTTGCTTGTGCGAAGTCCAGTCTGATAATGACACTTTTGTTTTATAAATTGATGGAGTAGAGCTCCTAATAAATATTTATAATAAATATTATGTTTTTTTATTAACTATGTTCCTTTAAAAATGATGATATAAACCAAGTGGTATTGTATCTCACTACATTACTGGGTTTATTTCCGATAGAGACAGAATTATTGACGTGAATGTGAAACTTAAAGGAAGTCGCCGTTAGTACCAAAACTTTTTGTTTGTAAGGCTTTCATATACCTAAGTCACTATTGCCCTCGTAAATATGTTAAAATATAAAGTTATACCTACGTAATCTGCTACTTTCATATAATTAGAAACTTCAAAGTTGCTATACTGAAATATTGGATTATACTACAAAAGGGACGAATATCTACGCAAGCAAATAACTATTCGACACTATCACATAACGTATATTATAAAGTTCTTACCTTGTAAAAACAGCTGTTTTCGCCGAAGTGAAGCAGCGTCGGGCGCGGTCAGTACTCAGATGGGTGAACGCTTGGGTACACCGCGTGCTGTTGGCTTTGGTATTATGTTACAGTTCATTAATCAACGATCGTTTACATACTTTGTTTGTAAGCAGTTTTATTGATTTTCTTGGAATGAAAAGATTTTGATTATTTCCGACTATTGTGTTAAAACGGAATTTCTTTGTGTATAAAACTTTATTGACAATAGCCGTGTTATGAATGACTTAACAAACATTTAAACTTTAGGAGATCTGTTGATTGTATATTTTTTTACATCGGAGTTAATAAGAGTTCGTTAGAGACTAGGTTCTGCTCGCAGCTCCGCTCGTGTGGTCTTCAATTATCGGCAAAAAGTAGCTTAAAGTTTTCACTAAGATCGAACACTGAAAGATATTTTCAAATAGGGCCATTAGTTCCTGAGATTAGTGTGTTCAACCAAATAATTTACTGCTATGTAGAAGTACCTAGGTATATACCATAGTTCAGCACGCCATCTATCAATAGGAGACGTGCTGTAAGTTGATTGCCGCGTGGGTCAAAAAACTACCCGAAAATATTTCCTATTGTTTGTTAGGTGGAGATATTTACGTGTAAAAAGTTTCCTTTTTTTCGAGATTTCATGTATTTCCTCCGCCCTGAGAAAAACGAACTCTTATCAGCTAATCAAATCAAATCAAATCATTTTTATTTGCAATATAGGTAAGTACAAAAATGTTGTTACAGAATGAGGTTAGTAAGTAAATACTAAGTACTTAACTCAATTTTTTTTTTTAATATTACTAGCAATGTGGGTCGCACATTACTAGTAATCTCGTTAACCCCTCGTGCTAAGCTTAAGATGCTTGTGTTACGAGTGGGTTCACGTCGGTAGTGTAAAGGGTGGGATTCGAACCCGCAACCACACGATCGCAAGTTCGACGCCCTAGCCATTTATAGGCTACCGCCGCTTAATAGGAAATGTCGATAAAATTACTCATGTCAATGGATAATCCATTAGGAAGTCATTAATTGTAATATTATTTGTCAACCAAAAAACTTATTCATACATTTCTTTAATTGCATTATATTTAGTTTTTTTTTAATATCATCTGGTAATTTATGATAGATTTTTTGTGCCATGCAAAGAAAACTCAGCAGTGCTATGCCAGCGCCGTACGAAATCTCAAGCTCCAGTTTATTCTTATCACGTAGTTGTCTGTAATTTCATCTAAGTCTGAAATGAACTAAACTTGAATGCAATGATGTATAGCTAAAAACTCCAAATTGCTTCTGCTTTTAAAGGGTGAAAATGTATTGAAAACAAACGCGATAAACAGAATATTCCCTTGCAAGAGTCATAACAAAACGTAAATGTTAAGTAATTGAAACGCTAGACTAAGAAAAAATTTGATACCTACTATTGCGACAAAGCTGTCTAAATCCGGTCAATGAACTTCCAGTCAGTCATTCATCATAACACTAAGTACTCAAGTTTTAGCGCGAAAGTTTAGAAAGTAACGCGCTCAGAGACTAAACGACTAACTTATTAATTTTATTTTAAATGCTATTGATTGGTAGGTATATTACTAAGTATTCTTCTTAACTATTCCTAATGACTAGGGATCGTGTCTTGAGGACCATGGTCAAGGGAATTGTATTAGCGTCTCTCACGGTATGACTTTGAATACTTACCAACCTGCTACATATCAAACAGCAAAAATAAATAAATAAAGTAAACCCCTACACCTAGGGTTATAAAATAGCCCGTACTATTCTCAGGCCTACCAAATTTAACTTAAAATTGGTGAAGCTTTTATTGTTTTTTTAAGATTTCTAGCAATGTGGGTCGCACATCATTCATGTTAACCCCTCGTGCTAAGCTAAATTGCTTGTGTTACGAGTGAGTTCACGTCGATAGTGTAATGGGTGGAATTCGAACCCGCAAGTCTGACGCCCTAGCCATTAGGCTACGCCGCTTCTAAGCTGTTTCGGACGACTTCGATAACATGACACGAGATTTTTAAATACAGAATGCAACAAGATTTACAAAAAAAAATCTAGTAAATAGTAAATAAATGGTATGTTAAAAAGTAGTCCAATTTATTTTTGCAATGGGCGGGAATTTTATGTTGCGCTGCCTGATCTAGGTTTTCGAAACTTGTGTTTAATAATTATGAAATAATATAATAACAGTTATATACTAATGTAACGATTTCACGGCGAAGTCTTTAGAAGGGTTAGAAGGTGATCTAAAATTTCCAAAACCAGTAGGAAGAAAATTGTTACATAACGCATTTTACACGCAGCTGTCGTACCGAACGAAATTGAAGAATTTTGGCCTGTGATATTGATAATAGAGAAAATTTTAAACTTATCATAGTTTATAATTATCATTGCAATAATATAAAACAAACAGTGTCAAAATCGAAAGATTTTTTAAAAAAACTTAATAAATAGCAAGGACCCGGTAGACACGGTGACCTCAAATTATGGTCTCCGCGCCTAATTTATCTACCTGTTGTGCCTTATAAATAATGTGTAGGATTCTGACATTAATAAAATGATTACGGAACAAAACTCGAAAATACCAAAATGCTGCGGATGATTCAATAAGACTCGAATTTATATTTCGTATCTCGGAAATTCTCGTAAAAATAAATGCCGATAAACGTAGGTGGCAACTGGTAACATAAAATTAAAGTGCGAAGATGGCAGCGGGTTTTTAACCGATTTCAAAAAGGAGGTTGTAGTCATGTCGACTGCACCTTGACCGAATCTGTAGATCCTGACTGCATCGCGTCATTGGATGTTGTGACTCAAACGAAAGCCGGGCGACCCCAACTATTTGCTTTTTCGAATTCTCACCTTTGAGAAAGTGAGAACGCATAGAAATTATCGTAACGTTTAATTATCTCGCCTAACAGTTTGAATAGATTTTTCTGTGCTGTTACACAGCAAAGTGATGAAATATTTTTCTGTTTTATTCATATTGTTGCCAGTTTTAGACAAAAAAACAATGATTTATTATTAGGCAATGCAGGCTGTTATTATGAGTTTATCGGTAGTTGGAGCTAAGCTAAAAGAATAGGCTCTCCGCAGTTAGATCATACCCAATTAAGCCTATATCATTACCAATTCTTATTTATTACGCAATTGTAGGAGAAATAAAAATAAAATAAAGATATTGAAAAATTCATGTAACTAGTTTAATATTAGGTATAAAAAATACCTTTCGATCGTTGTCTCATTTCTATCCACTTTTTTTCCAGTCTTCAGGTTGACTAATTGGTGTATAAAGTTATTCCCTATTATTACTCGATACGGTTATAACAAACTAACTGTAGCCCACGAATTCGCTCGGTGGATGTCTCTTTTTTCTATGTTCTATACATAATTAAGTATAGTACTAATTTTCAGCCTATGTTCTTCCTCAGCCTCTTAAATTGACTGTCTCTGCACCAAATGTTATTTAAATTGGTTCAGTAGTATAGGTGTGATTGCGTAACACACATACAATAAGGGTTTTTTTGTAGAGCATTAAAAACACATATAGTTTGATTCTCATCCGTTATTCGAGATCACATAGTAGGGGGGCTCTATCACGTTTCGCCACGACTCGAAGAAAGGCTTGGAGGCTCGCTTTCGTTGTTTACGGGGAGAAATCTCGACCGGTCGGCGGCGCCCGCGCATCGCGTCAGTCCCGCGCACCGCGTTAACAATCCAACACGCATGCGCGGATCTGCGCAAGCGCTTAAAACAACACTACTCGTGACATCAAACATTTCTCAACGAACCCTTTATAATTTTTTTAAAGAGTCCTTTAAGTTTTTTTTTCACCCTAGTGCTGTGTAAATTGTGAATGTGAATGAACTGTATATTTTTTTGTTAGAAAGTGCGCCTACCTGCTTGGAGTGTTTTTTCTATAGTCCACCGGTATGTTTGAAGTTTTTAAGCGTATAATAGCGTTATTATATAAGGATGCATGCTTCAAAACATGTTTAAATCCAATGGATTTCTTTTAACGTTCGTATGTCGCATCTCTGCCTAAGCTCATACAATCACAAATACGAGAAACTTTCCATTACTGAATAGAGCCTTTTTAGACGCATCGGCCAGTTATAATGCGGATGCTAAGCTTTTAAACACGATGATATGTTAGTTTGTGTACTGTTGTAAACAGCAACGTTTTTACGGCCAGAAATTTTAAATTAGGTACAGTATAAGTTATAATTGTTTTGGTATTTTAAACAGTAATACATATATTTTATAAAGAATCTCAAAAAAATCTTCAAAAAGAAATTTCGAAATTGTTATTTTACCTTACACAATAGAGTTCAACGACCTTCCTGGTAGAGAAAAAACTAAATTATTTTACAGACAGTTGGAATAGTACAATCACTGACAAAAATATCAGAACAAAAATATACCTTACATGCGATTAACCTACTTGATTATTAGAAAAAAAGCGAAAGCAGGTCTATCAACACACATTGTAAAGAACAATAACAGCAGTTAACTCATGCGCATGCATTACTTTTACCCATTTCCTATTAACGTACGTTAACCTACCGCGAACATATTACTAACACGGCAATTTATAAAACTACACAATTTCATACACAACAACACACAAATTATTAAAAACATCATTCACTTGTTTTTGCTTCAAATAACAGTCTATATCTTGAATACTACTTAACCGATTTTGATAAAACTTGCATTATTATTTAAGCTGAATTATACTTCATTTAATAATAAAATAATATTTCTAATTTAATAATTACCTTAATTTTGAGAAATACCTGAATAAAGTTACATACACTTTTGAGAAAATTTACACAACCTACAAACCTACATTGCCTATCATAACAATATTGTGTAAGTCATTCAAGCGCGCATTGAATTAACACCCTCCTTTTTTGGAGGTGGTAAAAATAAATAGGTAGTTACATTATAGTTGAAATGTGATTGTTTTACACGAATACCACATGCATACAACGTGGGAGAAAACCTATCGTGTAAAAAGTACCGGTCGATTGCCACGGTAGGGTTATCACTGGGTACTGTTACCGGATTATATTTATACATAAATTAATAAGTTTTCTTGAAGCGTTATTAGTTTCAAATAATTTGAATTGTTGATTTTATTGTTGTGAAATTATTTTGTAGAGTCGACTGCATGACGTAGGTACGTCATATATATTTTATAATCCATTTATTTCGAAATATTGAAGTTGGATGTTATGTCAAGTTGTTATCATTGTCATAATTATTCACATCTATAATCTGTGTCTCTACTAAAGTAGTTTAATTTTGATAATCTATGTACTCTACAAATAACTTGCAGTATTTTAATACATTATTGAGTGGAGCTCTCTATAATAGCCAATAGTTGACTGTTTAGTCTTCATAGCTGTCTTACTTCGGATTAAAGTATCTAGACACGGTGTAACTCTTTCGTTAAACACTTGAGCTTGAGTAAAGAGGACTCTTTAGAATGCGGTTAAGAAAAATTGGAATGAGACTATTTGACATTACATTCTCAAAGTTTAAGTTTTAACATAACAAGGATCGAAGTGATTACGTAAGCCTCTCGGTGATTTTGATGTTAAAATGTAATCGTTGTTACCCAGCTTCACATTTCACTATCGAGAAAATGCCCTCGTCTGTGGGAAAGAGCTAGGCAGAAACTGGTGGGGACCAAAGGCTTAACGTGCTCTAAGAGACAAGGAGGGAGAAAAATCCCCTATTTGAGGTTACATACCGGCCTATAAATATTCCACTGCTGCCTCTTCTCATATAAAGCAGAAAAGGACCATTGATCACCACGATTGCTCAGTGCGGGTTGTTGCTTTCAGATTTTTTCTTTCACCGTCTATTTGAGGATAAATGCATATCATTAATAACTTACAAGATAAGGACACCTATAAAACCAGTTACAATTTCTAACAGACCCAGCCCTATAGCCATTACATCAATATTCCACTAGCATGCGGCGACGCGACGCGACGGTTCCTTGCGACTGGCTGTAAATTTACATGTAAATGTGTTGGGTGCGAAATTTGCGTTCGACTCAAAGGGCCGTGGTCCTGCCGAACGTGTTGACGTTATAAGGACCACTGCCAACCATGTGATTACTTTTCAAGAAAAGCATGTTTGCGGCAATAAATAAATAGTACAGGAGTAATACAAAAAATTCCGAGGTATGTAAGACTTCGAAGTTTTGTTTTACTCTCGTCGCTTTATCACATTTTATATATTATTTTAATAATACAGATACCAACTTAAATTTATTTTTGGTTTTACTGATAAAGGTATTCAAGGCTATTAAGAATTCTTCAAAAGAGTAACATTGAGGTCAGCCAAATCAGAGTTCTAATCGCTTAAAAAATACAAGCAATCACATTTTAGTTTCCTAACGTAGAGTTTACGACACGGTTTAGTGAGACAAAACCCAAGAACATAACAACTTACCTAGATATAAATCTTACAAATAAGGCTTTATTGTATTGCTTTTTAAGACTGGACAAAAGTCTCTAGTTTCTGACGGGTTAAGAATAGGTACCCGTCAAGATAGCGTTAGTTTTCAAAAATGATTTCGGTTTCAAATGACCTCTAGTGAAAATTAGACAAGCGTATCAGTGATATTAGTCAGTGGTAAAGCAGTTAATTTATACGATTACGTCAGCAGGGGCATATGTATTTATATTAAATTCATATAAAAATAAAAAATCTTGATTGAATAAAGAAGAAATAAAAATTGGAGAGTTATTCAATTTTTAAGTTATACAGTTTAAGTGTAAAAAATATGAAGAATAATAGTTACTCCATTGACGGGTAATTTAGGTCGTCACATTCACTACATAATGGGCAAATGAACGATGCCCAACTTACAAATGACCATGAATACCCATACTTACAACAATACTGCCAATTTACCGTAATAATATTTCATATAAGCCTAAAAAAAAGTTACCTAATGATTTTTGTAGGTACCCCAGTAACAAATAGGAACTCGTTTTCCGCAAATTAAAATTATAATGAGAATAACAACTCTAATTTGACCACAGATTAATTCAATTCATTCGTTCATATGTGCGAGCCAATCACTTTTGAAGGTCAACTAACCATCTGCCCTGTCAAGGTTGTGAGGTTAAACTATGCCCCTAGGGGTCGGAAGGCCACGTATAACTCAGGTAGGCCTTAGTTTTTGTGTTCACAGTTCTTTGTTTCAAAAGCAGCTTTTTTGTGCATTTGTAAAAAACTCGAAACACCAATTTATTTTACGTTATATTAACGCCCAAACGAAGTATTTTCTGTAATCGATTCGAAAGGTATTTGAATCGTTTATTTTTTTTTCGAAACCGGTCATCGAACGTAGGCCCGGCTATAATAGGTAATTGGGGTGACATAGTTCAACCTACGAGGTATGATGCAACTTGATTAGTTCTAAGAAGTCGCTTACCAACATGAGTTGTATACATTTATATATTTCTAGTCGACAAAAAAATAAATTTGGTCCTTCTGGAAAAAAATTGAAACTGTATGAGTCTCCCAATTGGTAACTGGGTTAGTAAGACTCGAAAACTATCTTTATAAATACTTCGAAAAAGGCTATATGCAGGGAAATTATATCTAAATCAAGATGCATAAGACGTCGTCGCCACATGAACGGCCATCGCTGAAAACCAGCGCAAAGACTCTACCATATACGACGCACGAATCTCAGCATATGCAAAGCGATGACCGTTTTACATGTGACGCATATTTTCCAAAACTTTACAGTATTTGTTTTTTATTTTATGCGTCGCATTTGACGCAAATAACCGCTTTTTATAGTCTCTGAGTTTGATTCTGCACTTCAGACTATTCCAACCAATGATATTATAAGTAAAAAGGTGATTCCAACTATTTTCTGTCAGTTGTTACGGGCTGGCTGTCACAGGAATTCCTTGTATTCGGCCTAGTTCTCACAAGAGCTTGCTTGTATGACATAATACTGTGATTTTGCGAGACATCTGTTAGTTGTAACACACATTTATTTAATACCTAACAAGAAGGCTTGATTCTAATATTAGAAACGAAATAACAAGGGCTTGAATACTTGTCTGTTTGGTTAGTCAAAATTTTCATTATCTAAAGTTGTTTCTTATATCCGCAAAATATAAATTATAGAAAATGTATTGAAGTAAATACTATTGTATATAACAAACCGATAAAACACAAGTTTAAAAAAGATCATTATTATGAAAAATTTTAGTTAACCCGTGTGTTCTATAATAATATTAAACTAATTTATTCTCAGGCAACTAAGGCCTGAGAATAACCTATTACCTGCTTCTATCTTCTAATATATAACTCCCTCCTCCGAAACGGCTGGACCGATTTGTATGAAAAGTTGGTGTGCATACCGGGTAGGTTTGAGAATCAGCCAACATCTTTTTCCTACCCCTAAGTGATAGGGGTGGCCCCTCCAGACTTATTTAAATAGGGCAGAACAACACGGATCAGGTAGTATTAAAATAGTTCTACACCTCTTAATGTAGGTTAGATCTAGGTAAAATTCCGTTTGTTCAGCTCTGAAACAGTCCCCAAACGCGTTAATATTTTCCTTAACATTAGACAATATGTAAAGTCACGTATAACATAACAAGTATTGCATAATTAGGCACACACGCTATAACTATCAATAACAGAACAAATTATTCAAATGTCTTGTAAACGTTTGTTTAGCTGAAATAACAAGAAAATATCGCAACAGTGTATACCGTTCTAGTTTCGTAGTTTTCTCCGAAATCGCAATCTCGTGGGCACAGCTGCTCTACGCAGTAATTAACCAAGTTAATAATATGCAGGTAATTATTAAGTCTTATACATTCTATCCAAGAATCGAAAAAACACATCGGAAAAAGTAGATAATATGTGCACAAAAATCGTATTTTATCTTCGTTTGTGCTAATATAATCTGTATAATGTCCGCGAAATGCGAATACGTAGGATGAGTTCTGGTCACCGTATAATGCACTCTACCTAGTTCACTGCAGCTGAGTTTTAATTAAGTTTAGTTTTATTACTCATAAATAATATGTAGTCAGTTGTTTCTCTTGCAAAACAAAAGACGACCGCTTATGATATTCGGAAATGTTCTACAAATTTTGTTTTTAAGCATGGAATATTTATGAAGGAAAATATTATGGCCTGGTATTTAATAACAATGAAGTCCACATTCAGAAAATAATATAACCCCTTAGAGCCCCTGAGTTTGTTTCGATATTTCTTCAGGGTAGTCAGATAGAAAATGTCGACTCCATAGAGTTCAAAAAACAGATATGTACAGCGATGATATATCCTACTAACAAAATGAATGATTTCAATTTGCAAATAAGGATTTCGATCATTGAAAAATGCGTTAAAGTCAAGGTAATTAATATAAACTTTTAGGTATACGCTATAATTGTTGTGAATTGTATGTCAATCTTGAAAAAACGCCGAAAAACTTTCACTTTGCACGTTAACGACTTTGCGTTATGAAGAAAACGTCTGAACCGACAAAATTTCCAAAATTGCTGATTAATTACGGATACAGGTTGTAGAAAAAGAAATTTTATATCATAAATCATCGTACACAACTATCACAATTGAAACATTAGCGTTGCTAAAAGTAGTAATCAGAAATTCGCAAGTTATTAAAAAAATACTGTTTTCAAAACAAATTCCAAAGTCAAGTTGACTAGCGCGCGACTTATTTTCGTTGACATAGTATTATAGTGTTGTGGTGACTTGCGGTTTAATAACCGGATTCGTATGCACATAATTGCAGGTTCGAACCCAGGCAAGTACCAATGTGACTTTTTCAAATTTATATGTAAGTATAACTTTGTTAATTATTCTAAGATTGACAAACGGTGAAGGAAAACATCGTGAGGAAACCTAGATCCCGAAAATTTAAATCGGATATCGCTAGCCCGCAATGAGGAAGCGTGGTGATCAATGCTCATTCCTTCTCTATATGTGAAGAGGCCTGTGCCTGGCAGTGGGACATTTATAGGCCGGTATTATTATATTTATATTAAATCTGCCTTCATTACATAATCTTTAGAACAAGCTCAATTTCACGGTTTTAAATCTGCTTTAAATTTATCAGTCAATTTTGAGAGTCACCAGTAATCAGAACGTACGACCATGTTTTAAAGCATAACCGACCGATTTATCGTACCCATTTTATTGTAATATACAGTGTATATACAGGTATACACATTACATGCAATATCAACAACAAAACACGTTTGAGCCCCAAGTTATTTACAAAATGACCTGCCAAAAGCTGTGACTGTGAACATGACCCCTTCGTGCGACTCGAACACAAGGTCAACTTGCGCAAGCTACATGGGAACATTCGTATAATCGACCATTCAATTACAATTCACAGAACAATTAGGCATTAATAAATATTTTTGGAATTTTATTTCGATAGCAATGCCTCAAGTTATTGTGAACCTAACGGAGTTTCCCATGTAATTATTTTGCTTAATCTTTCACGCGGTTCTCAAATAAATTCGTTTATAGTACAACTGGCTGCGCTCCGCGGTGTTACCTGAGTTTTATTTTATCAAACAACTTAATTTAGCCTGTTATTTAATCCCGAGAGTCAGCTGCTTGCACTCCAATAATTAGCCTATATTTTAATCCAAGGTGTCAGCTACCTCCAAATTTTATAAAGATTGGTCCATCCGTTTAAGAGTGAAGTGACAGACATACATTCACAAACATTTGCCTTTTTAAATTCGTTGATTTAAGTTTATAGTACAACTAGCTGCGTCCCATGCGTCCCACTGTCTTACCTGAGGTTTATCAGATAATTTTATTAGCCTATATTTTATTCTAGGGTGTCAGCTGCTCTCACACCACCAAATTTAATAAAGATTGGTCAAGCCGTTTAAGAGTGAAGAGATAACGAACACATTCACAAATTTTGTCTTTTGTTTATTTTTGGAATTTAAATTATTGGATGAATATATAAATGGATGAATATATAAATTGGTTTACGCAGCAACGGAAACTCAAATATGGGAGCTGAGGTCTTTCAAAGGTTTGGCGCGTTCTTTTTTTTTGTTTACTTAAATCTTAATAAGGCCAAGTTACCCTACTTCAAACCTTCTCCTACCACATATTGATCGTACCTGTTTATTATAAACGTTTTGCTGTTGTACAATAATTCAGCTTATAAATACAAGTGTTGAGAACGTAATAAGAAGTAAAAATAATACGATAACATGATTTTGCAAATTGTTGGGAACTGGTTGCGCTCCGTTTAGCCCTCGTACTCAAAGATAAGAGATCTTGACGTTTTTGACAGGTCTGGCATTATGTGCTTGCCTTTGCCTCGTTGCCTACGATGTTCCAGTAAAAATAGACTGAAAGTGTTCTGGCGCGAATCAGAAGTTTTTTATGTACCTACTTACTACTTGTAGTATCTACATGAAAGAATATTATACACTTACCCCGATTTCTTGAACGATTGATCAATTTAATCTGTTGATCATGACTGTGATTGTTTTACCGAAATATTGATTAACCATCACAGCTCTTAAAAAAAAATAACAGGTTACCTACTGACCATTTTTTGTTTTGACAAGCCTTTCAGAGACTGTCAAAGTTTTATTTTTATTTTTTTAATTGTGGACTGTCAATGTTCAATCATCCTACCTCTAGCTAGCTAAGTATTGTTTGGAAACGCGTATTTTTTTAATTTCAATTCAATTGGGGTGTCGACGATTCTCCCAATGTTAACGGTGGGAAAAAAGTGTTACCAGCGAGAAAAAAAAACAACACTAACAAAACTTAAAATAAAGGAAACATGAACCTTTACAGAAACTTTTTTATACGTAATTAATCGCAATTATTAACCTACACTACAACCTGACTAATTTCACTTGAGTTTCAAAGTTTAATTTTCTTCTTCCTAGGATGGATTTCCATCGCCAATTTCGGAGTATCAAATAGCCCTCCATAAGAGATCCGGTCCCACTTGTCATAATGTCGCAATAATTTGTCGAAGGTGTAATACACTTTCTCTGACGTCATGCGTGGTTTTTATAGTGTGGGTACTCAATGACTCAAGTATGAAAAGTTATTGATGTTCTGATGAAACTCTCGTCAAAGTAGGCAGTGTTTTAATAACTAATGTCCTTCTAATTTTACAAAAGAGTGACAGTAAAAATGTATTTACATATGAAACATTGTTAAAAAACAGGTGTTGTACAACGGGCATACAGTCTGCCTGTGACTGAATGTCTAACATTCGTCTAAACATAATAAAACAATAAACATTTATTTTTAAAAAGAAAACAAATAAAACTTCTTTTCACTTTCTTTCACGTTCATTCATAAAGTTTTATTCCAACAAATGGTCAAATAATTTACTCTCCAACTCATTTGACCATTTATGGACAAATATTTGCAGAAAAAACGCGTTTTACCGAAGTTTGCAAACATTATTTAGCATATTTAACCATTGGTATGGTATGGTATGGTCTTTATTAATCACATTCACAATTTATTATCAAAAACATAAACAATCCCCTACAAAACCGTATAAACGGTTTGACTGTAGGTGCCAGTCACCAATACAATATATTTCAATTTAATAGCAAGATGATTGTTTGACTTTGACTGGGCCTTGGTAGTCAAAATTGTAAGGCAGTAAAGTAAGTATGTACCTTTCACTCTAGAAAACACATATTACAGATCACTGAGAGATTCTATGCATCAATTATTTTTAGTTTTGCTTCTGGGCATTTAATTTTGTCCTAAACTTGCATTCAAAGGGTTGACATGTATTTTAAATAAACTTTTAGCTTATGTATAGGTCTTCTTCTTAAAGTGCCTCTCCAACTTGTGAAGGTTGGCTGTCAGCTCCGCATATCTCTTCCTATCTTTAGCAGGTTTACGTATAGGTAGTTTTCTAGTATACTTAGTATAGATAGCGGTATTCACAACATACCATGTTATAGAGGCCACTATTCCAACCTCGCTACTGAGAATGCCTATCAGGAAATGTTATAAATTCTCAGTAACATACATATTAACGTAGAGCCCGACATGTGAATCGATCCCTGGACTGCAAGCTCGAAGCCGCAATCACAGGAATAATAAGGTTTCTGTACATTCCAGTTAATAAATTTCTCGTAAATTGCTGATCTCACTAAGTAAGTATAGTTTATTTATGTATGATGTGCTCCTATTTCTGTAAAAATATCTTAGTATGTTTTCTTTTATAAGCATCGTTATACATTTTACTTTGATAAAGTTAAGTTACGTATGTATGTGGGTTACTTAAAGCTAAGATTGAAGAAGAATGCTTATTTCCAGTCGTAAAAAAATATATGATAAATAGGTAGGTACTAAATAAGTTCCAATAGGAACCGCTAAATTCTTATTTCTTACTAGCTTCTGCCCGCGACTTCGTCTGCGTGGAGTTCAGAATTGGGTCCAAAAAGAAATGAAAAATGTGAAAGTAATGAAAAATGAAATAAAATTTTCAACTGTGTTATAGATTGTTCAATTCCAAAGCTGTCTGCCCGCGGCTTAGCTCGGAAACAATTTTCAATTTTCCCTCAGAAACTACTTAAAGAATCGGAATAAAAGGTAGCCTATGTTCTTTTCCATGTCAAAGGCTACATGCACGCCAAATTGCATCCAGAGTAAAAAACATTTAACAATAAACAACAACTTTCTCATTTATAATATTAGTAGGATGACTTCGGTTACCAACCTGCTTGCCCAGCGTGGTGACTAGGGCAAACACCTTAATGAGGGTGCACCACAAAACACAGCCCCCAAATGGAGGACCGGGTGTCGTGGCGCAACATTGGAGAGGCCTAGGTCCAGAAGTGGACCGCGATAGGCTGAGATGATTGATTGATTTATTATTATCTATGACCGACAATACCTCTTTAAAATCTAAAAGTACTAACAACAGTAGGTTCACGTAAATATAATTATTTCTCTTAAGAACAGTTTCGTTATAAACGTAAAAATCAAGTTGTGTTTCAATAAAATAGAAGCGGCGGTAGCCTAATGGCTAGGGTGTCGGACTTGCGATCATGTGGTTGCGGGTTCGAATCCCACCCATTACACTATCGTGAACCCACTCGTTACACAAGCATCTTAGCTGTGCGACCCACATTGCTAGTAATAATAATAATAATAACGGCCTATATACGTCCCACTGCTGGGCACAGGCCTCTTCCCATATAGAGAAGGGATGAGCATTGATCACCACGCTTGCTCATTGCGGATTGGCGATTTCAGATTCCAATACTTTGAAATCCAGGTTTCCTCACGATGTTTTCCTTCACCGTTTGTCAATGATGTCGTAGAATGATTAAGAAAGTACATATAACTTTGAAAAAGTCACATTGGTACTTGCCTGGGTTCGAACCTGCAACCATGTGCATGCGAATCCGGTCATTGAACCGCTAGGCCACCACGACATGTACATTGCTAGTAATGAATAAAAAAAAATGAACTGTGCTTGGCTTGCCAAACTTCTCCAGTTAAAATCTTATGACTAAACAGTGATATGATTAGTATTAATAATGCATTATAACAGCAAGGTACGTAAGCGTCAACAATGGTTGTAAGACAACAATGCACTGCAGTGAACACATTTGGGCTACTATTACCTATGCCATACATCTCGAATGTTTATGATCAAACAATGCACTTTTCTTACACGTATACCTACGTGTACATACAATAAGTTACGAAACGAATGGCCGATTAGGCGAGAAAAACCGCGTGTGCAGTAAAACTATTGTTTTACTGTTCGTGGGAATGTACAACGTTAGGCAATGGATGTAAAGATGCAGACATATTGGGAACGCATTTAAATTACTTGAAGTCACATAGGCATTAATTCCTTAAGTTATGTAATACACAGAAAGATGATACGATAAAGCAGGGTGTGAATCTTAGAGTATAGAACAACCATACACTAGGTGTGAATACTGTGATGATGGATAATAGCTGAGTGGAAAGAAACACGCATTACGCCGATCCCATATATCTGGGAGAAAGCTGGAAGTGATGAGGTAATTTACAGCTTTTTTACCTTCTGTGTAGCCCGTTCCTAATTTTTTTTGAGGGGTTAACAGTCTTACCAATGTGGACAACATTTTTTTATATCACATATCAAAAATATACCACAAATTATAACGAATTCTAAAAACGGCACTCAAATATTTTTATATTGAAAGTTATTTTAAGTTACAAACATTCCAATAATGGTAGTTAGACAGAGAGAGAGCGTGTTGTGACGTCAACATTTATTTGTCCATACTAATCTGCGGCTGCCGTGTAAACGTCATTTTGAGAAAAAGAGATAGAGCATGCGTTATCGACTAACTTTAAAAGCTTATACATTTTATAATAGTCGGTATATTTATTTATTATGATTTTTGTAATTTTGTTTGTAGTTTAATTTTTTTAGAAACATTTGTCATATTTCTATATTTCGGTAGTACTCAAATATCCAATTAAGATGACTCTGTCAAAGAGCCCGTTGACTAGGCACAGCGGTTACAATTCAATTTATACCTACAAAGTTATCTTACTCACAGTTTGAAATTATTTACACCAGTCATGGTGATAGGAGCCATGCCGTTTTTTCGCCTTCTGTCATAAAAATATCAATCAAGGAAATTTATTTTTTTCTGAGCCAAGTTCAATCACACAAACAGCATTACTTTTTCAAGTAACAAAAATCTATGTAAAATGGTTTTTAAATTAAAATGTTGAAGCCTAATTATTATAAGTTCAGTACCTTAGGTACTTATAGTTACTGTTATGTTATGTTTAGAGGTGGGTCGAACCTTGTAGCGCTTTGAAACCTGTTGGGTGGTGTCAAAGGTGAATGGGGAGATCATAAGCCAAGAGTATCAGAACTCCTTTACTATATAGGTATCACCTACATTGTTGAAATAACAGACCCAGTATAATTGGATTGCAGGAATCAGCTTCAACAATAAACGACATGAATTATGATGTAAGAAACGAATATTGAATTGCAGAATACTCTAAAGAAAGCTGGTCTAATAGAAGGCAGGAGGGGAAGAGGGCGCCCGAAATATAAAAGAGAAAGTGGAAGTCTTAACGTATAAGGAGGTCCAAGAGCTGGCACAAGACAGAGAAAAAAGGAAGAAGCTGCACAGACAAGAGCTGAGCTCTTAAATTTATGATTACGATGGTCTAATACTTAAAAATATTTCCTTGCAATATAAGTAGCTCCCTATAGGCCGAGTTGGCTCGGGCCTACATGTAAAAACTCAAACATGTACTACTCTATAGGTTATTTAATTTTTCATGCTTTACAGCACATAGAGGCGGCAGCAATCTTTCGGAGAGCTAGGGCAGCCAACGTCAAAAAAAAAACGCAGTTTTACCGACAGCAAGTTTAAAAGTAAAGGTGCAGCAGTATCATGCTTAACTATGTAACTCATCATCTGCCTAGCCTTTTTTCTCAAGCAATGTTGGGGTCGGCTTCAAGTCTTACCAGATTGCGACCGTCTATCTGAGCTCCACAACCCATTGCTAGGTAATACAGTATTCCATAGTAAGACTGATTAACTATATAACTGTACCTAGATACTTCATATTTTGTGAGAAACTATATTTTTAATAGTACGTAACGCGTCAAGTGGTAAGCAGAAAAAGAGAGCTGTTGAACTACTGGAGAAAGATAAATAATGGTCATCACTGAGAAAAATTATAATCATGGGGTGTTGTTCGACTGATTGCCTAGATAATTGCTGTAGACATAGCTATTTATGTCCGTCACAACTAACTGCGAAGCCGGTATGGTAATGTCAACCTATACTTATGGCCAATCCCAAGGAGAGAGTTGTAAGGTGCACTAGACATATCCTAAAATGTAATTACTCGAAATAGCGCCATCTATAGTTAACATAGTCAACATAATTAAACTAATTTTTGGTATCCCCTTTCTTAACTTCCTCTAGATAGCCCTTTTAGATTATTTTCGCTGTTACCTAAGGGATGCGAGTTTTTAAGCGTCAATCCCAGTTGATAATCTCTGTTTTTCATGTTAATTTTCTGTCGTTAATTAGACACTAAGAAACAATGATTACAAAACTTCAATCAGCAAGAAATGTAATTATCATCAATCTAGGTTTGATAAAATCTTACAATTCCGTTTACTTGAAATATAAAATCAATAATTGTGTGGAAACCTTGTAGGTACCTACGGTAGAGACTTCACAATAAGTTATTAAATAGCAACTTTATAGCAAAAATTATACCGGGTAAAATAGGGTAAATAGAATATCAGGGATTTTTACCTAAAAGTATAGTAAATCGAAAGGGATAAAGCCTCTCTCAACCTAACATGTCACAGCTTTTTCACCGCTTGGACTTAATAAGTCCCCTGAACGTCATGTGTCTGCGCCCTAAACTTACATGATTACTGTGAGCTAACGAATTCTTACTTAATTACTTGTTGCGTCGTGATTTACGTTTAACTTGAATCTTACCTACATACTCAACTTTAATTGTCTGTTTCAAACTATTTGTTTAAGCACTTACTGAAATATTTAATTCATTTTCACACGAATTAAGCGTAAAGCTGTTTTATCGTAGGTACAATCGGATTGGGTAAATAGATGCAATTCGGTTTGCTGTTTTAAAACTAATAGATAGCTCAAAGGTGGCTAAGTGTAAGCCGTACTGTATGATCGATATTAAAGGTTAAGCCGCGCTCGCCGCGGTTAGTCCGTGGATGGGTAACCATTTCTAAACATACCGAGAACCCCCCGTGCCTCGGAAAGTACGTTAGGCCGTTGGTTCCCAACTATCAAGCAGTGTTCTTTGACAGTCGTTATGTCAATACAATTCTGACAACCAGTCTTAATAAGGGATACCGTGGTACCCAGTAAAAGTTTTATAGAGGTCAGATAGGCAGTCGCTCCATGTAAAATACGGTATTCAGCTAAACCCGGTAAGACTGAAAACCGACCCCAACATTGCTTGGGAAAAGGCGAGTCAGATAATGGGATAGCTCAAAAACTGTTCTCTTGAGATTTTCGTTCCTATCTTGTTTCCTATAATTTTTTTAGTCTTCTAAGTATATTGAGGTATAATAATTTCCCTTACTAATATAAAAATAATATATAAAAGCTTGTTGTCCTAAATAAATTTTAAGCAGTTTACTCTATGAATAGGCTCTATAAATCTTAAAAGGTAATGTCTATGGTACTTTATAAGTGTCTAAAGTAGACAATGGCAGTTTCGTGTGTCAATACTCTGTTCTCTATGGGAAGATGTGAAGAAATCGGCTCGGTCCGATGCGTCGGTGTCGGTTTGCGAGATCACGCGTAGTGTTGTTCTAGTAACAATGATATACTTCGGTTTCTTGTGGAGAACAATGTTGGAGCAATTATTTGTTCCCTTTTGTTATCTTTAACTGTTTCGAAAAGTAACGACTGATGATTCTTTTCAGGGTCAATTTTTTCTTTACTTTTTTTTTAAATACTCCCGCACTAAGGAATTTAATCCTTGTGTCGCGGGGGTTTCACACATTCAAATTATATTTACAAAGAACATCCAGACTTGGAAAAAGCATGTGTAGATCACACAAATGCTTGTCCCATATGGGGATCGAAGTCACAGCACGTCGCACACTGTGGTAATTAGCGTGGTGACCTATACCACTCGGCTATCCGTGCAGTCTAACATATTCTAATATAGTTTATGTATTTCGTACTAGCTTTTGTTCGTGGCTCCGCCCGCGTAGGCTTCTGATTTCGTGGCAAAAAGCCTATAGCTTTCCTGGATAAATTATCTATCTAACACTGAATTATTTTTCCATAATGTACCAGGTAGTGAAAGAACTCTTTAGCTTCATAATATTAGTACAGTTAAGTAATATACATTTAGTTAAATGCATAATATAGGTACTTACATACGTTTATAATAATATACTAGCGACCCGCCCCGGCTTCGCACGGGTGGACATTTATTTCTTCATAGATGTGCACCCCCCTCCCCTGCGGTTTCGCCGTGCGAGTCGTGCGACACAATGACATATCGGCCGGCGGCCATCATTCATTAACCGACTTCGAAAAAGAGGAGGTTATATGTTCGGCGTGTCACTATTTTTTTTTTTTATGTATGTTCACCGATTACTCCGTCAATTGTGAACCGATTTTTATAATTCTTTTTGTATTCGAAAGAGTATTCTTCCGAGGTGGTCCCATCGTCACCAAGTCAGGATCTGATGATGGGATCCCAGTTAAATCGAAGAAAACCCTTAAATTTTAAAGAAATGTCGAACGTGTTTCATTATTCTACTGAGCCTATTTAGGTATTTACGTCCAATAGTCATCACCTCAAGGCTTTTGATAAATACTGAGCTGATGATGGAAGAAACCTTGAGTTTTAGGAGTTAAGGGTTGATTTTTTTATATGATAAATATAATTATATTGACCCTCATTTACATTTTTTAACGTTTCTAAGGTGAGCTGTATTGTATTATTATAATAAATATTATGACCACAAAAAATGAAAAAATAAATAAACTTTTGAAAAAAAAATTAAACCGACTTCAAAAACCTAAAAGGCACAAAATAGTGTAAAATAAACTTAGAACTATCTAAAATATTAATACAAAACTAGAAGTGATCTGTTTGAAGTCGGTGCCAAACAACAATATAAGTACCAACAAAAAATAAATAGGTACCTACAAATACGAGTATATTATATAGTTTGGCACCAACTTCAAACAGATCACTTCTAGTTTTGTATTAATATTTTAGATAGTTCTAAGTTTATTTTACACTATTTTGTGCCTTTTAGGTTTTTGAAGTCGGTTTAATTTTTTTTTCAAAAGTTTATTTATTTTAATACCAATTACAATTTTAAATTCGTAATATCTTTTGAATGAATTGTCCGATTAGAATAAAATAAAAAGTAATTTATAGCTATTGAAACAATCTTGCTCAATAAATAGTTTATTTGGATAAGGATTAGTATTTGACGATAATATGATCAATGAACATAGGCTAATAATTTTAATTACTTTTATTCTATGGAAAAGTGGTTTTAATGGCTAAAATATAAATGTTTGGTTTATACCTTTTTTGAGTTCTACAACTTTTCTATAGAAGTCAACCATACACCTCTAACCATTTAGGCAGCGTTCGCGAGAATCGTTAACGTACGGCAGTGTTTTCGTCGACTTACTCCACAATTTTCACTACCACGAAAAATCCTATCTATTTTCCGGGATAAAATATAGCCTATACGGATTCGGAAGAATCCCTTTAAGTAATGGTAAAAGAAATTTTGAAATCGGTCCAGTAGTTTTTGAGCCTATTCAATACAAACATACAAAAATACAAAAATACAAAGGTTTCCTCTTTATAATATTAGTATAGATAGGTATATACATTTAGATGAACTCAGCAATACGTAAATTCCCAAGTAAATCAAAGTACGCGAAGCAATTGCAGGCCGATGTGACCCGGATGATGCAACCGACCATCATCTGTTATACCCACGGCTAGCTATGTGTATGTGGGTGCAATACGAATGATACGACTGTATATATTGCAATGTGAGCTAATCTTTTCGGTACGGTCCATACCACCTAACTTAAACCCTATTTTTACGCGCGATATGACTCTAAATCATTTGCAATCGATTTAGTCCAATTTTTTTATCAGCCGATGGTTCTGTAGGCTTGTCATTTTTTGGTATTCCTATGATATGTCTTATACTGGCTACGTCTCAAACAGATAAATAAGTATAAAGTTGGCAAGTAAGCCGACTTTGTACCTGTTACAAAAACATTACTAAGTTTATTGGTAAGAATATTTCTGAATATTAAAACGGTGGTATTTTTTGTCCTACTATCGACCTAGTATACTAACTAACAATAATGCACCATATAGTGTTCAAAACGCGAAAACCCATACAGATATGATATAACACCATGTACCCACCACGTACCCATACTTAGAAGACAATGATTTCCATATTTGACGGCAGTGCACACAAATATCAAAGCACTCCTGCATAGGAAGAATTAGGAGGCACTTATGTGACAATTAATATTAAAAAAACACCCAGAAAATATATTAATTCGCAGAAATCCTCTTAAAAGGAAACTAAAGAATATTTTTAATCTTTTTACAGAGTGAGGTAACGACTTTTGTGTAGAAATTGAAAGCGATGACGACAATACCTCTCGTAACCCGTACACTTTGTGCCTGGTTCAAACAATTGATTAACGACTAATCACATAATCAGGTTTATGTTACTAAGTACTAGGCTTTTTATTACTTTATCATGCGCCAATTACGTAATGACCTTTAAAATTAACGTGAGCTTTTAATACACAATTATTATGGCGTAGGTGTTCGCGTACCTTTAGAAAGAACAGTAAACAGCTCTTACTATAGAGCCGCTAAATATTTTCATTTATATCATTAAAAAAACACTCCCTATTGAATTAAATCATTCCATCGCGGGAGGTTTTACAAAAAAATAAATTTTTATTCACAAAGAACACAGAGACATGGTTTAGTACACAGATTACAATATTTTTCCAAACGTGATATACTCGTATGTAGAGCGGAAATCTTACTTGAAGTCCAAATATTTGATCGTATTAGCAACTTTTTACTTATCCACACTAATTAGAAAGTTTACAAAAAAAGAATCTTCTACGAAGAACAAAATTACTTTCCTCATCGACATAAGAAATAAGTTCAAAATTTCACACTTATCTTATACCTTTCGAGCAGAGAAGCTATCTCTGAGAGCTTGATGATCACTTTAACAAAAACCCGCGGGCTCGCCTGCAATCCTTCATTCCACAAAGTCAATGACTTCACCGACTTTCTTTCACCTTAATAAGATATTTATGCTGCACACTTGTTTCAGTGCGACACAGACTAATGTGCGCGGAACGGTACAAAGGTAGACATTTTAACCTTTTTAACTTCGCAGTTTTTACGTACAAAAATAATAAATAATATTTTGTATTTTGTAGTAGTAATTAATTTAGTATGATGTCTCTTGATTTATGGTTGCCTATCGGGGTAAAGGAAGACTAGAGTCAATTATGCGAACAGTGGGGATTTTTTTCTATAGAAGTCATACCAATTTATTAAAGCGGGTATATATATATATGTATTATATATAATACTACACTGAATCAGGGTCCCTCCCTAAACCCTAGAAGGCGTGCTGAGAGTTAAGGAGTTAGGCTCCCTGATTAGGAGTCATAGTGAATATGTTAAATTGTATCCTGTGCTAAGAAAGTAAGGTGTAAAATCGGTGTAGTGTCGGTCTAATTAAAGACAATTTAACGCCAACCCACGCCACTAACTTCAGGGTCCAACAAAGGTATTATTTTACTGTGTCGTAACAAAAGATTATAGAAGCTTTTGTAGGCAGTAAGTATATCGTTATTAAACGGCGTATAAATGTCCCACTGCTGGGCACAGACTTTTTCTCATATTATATAGAGAAGGAATGAGCATCACGCTTGCTCAATGCGGGTTGGCAATTGCAGATTCCAATTTTTGGAATCCAGGTTACCTCACGATATTTCTCCGTTTGTCAAAGATGTCTTAGAATTATTGAGAAAGTACATATAACTTAGAAAAAGCCAAATTGGTACTTGCTTGGGTTCGAACCTGCAACTATGTGCATTTGAATCCGGTCATTGAACCGCTAGGCCACCACCTCATATACTCACAGGAAATATTGAGTATTGAATATGACTGCATGATATTTTTCATTGACATTTTAATCATTATTGAGCGGTATTACACGAATATTCTTTACAAGTGTACATGAAGCACCGTTATTTTGAGAGCCATCTCTTCCACTCACAGCTGTTGAAGAAAGTGACCTTAATACGATCGGTGAGAACCGCGAAACTATTTCAAAGCTGTTTGTTTAGGAATTGAGAATTATGTGAAGCAGAAGTACTGTACATGGTTGAGTTAATCTTTATGCATATATATAAAACAAAGTCGGGTGTACCTATTACAAAACTTAACTCGATAACCGGTGGACCAATTGTCATGAGACTTGATTTGTTGGAATTGTCTCCGTCTCGAATAGCTGAATAAATAAATAAATTTACGGAAATTGAGACAGTTTACGCCGGTCAAACTGCAAAGCACATCTAGTAATGTCCAAATACAAAATATAGGAAGGTCCACATCTGTACCGATTTTATTAATATGATAGCAATTAAGGGTTTCTAATCGAAACCTTTCGAAACTATGTTATCACTAAATTAATTATAATACTTTATCCCCGAATTTTACTAAGTTTTTATATTTTTTTATTTAAAATGATCTTTAAAATTTGTTTTAAAGGCCTGAATATTTACCTAGGTTAAATTGATACATTTATGGAGAAAGCATATCGTAATACTGTATAATACATTATAAAAAGTATGTTTTCTTGTACAAACGTCGAAAAATACAGTGTAGGTACTGCTTATACTTTCGGTTATTGTTAGTAAAGAGTCAATGTCCTATATTATTTGTTATTACAACCTTGTACGAAAGTGAAAACTAATTTTAATACAATAATTGAAACCAACACGTGAACAATAGATTTACTAAGTGGGCGTAAGTGAATCATGCGATGTCATAATAAAATTATATAAAGAGGTCTTAGGGTCGGCACACATGGCCGCGCACCATAATTCCGATATACTACCGAAATGCGGACTGCAAAGTTCGCATTTTTTTGGTACGTCTGATACGAGATACAAGTGAGAACGTGACGCAAGTACCTACTCCTAAACTGTATGTGAGATATAGATATTCTGAAGGTTCTTATCGCTCTAATTGAAATTAATCGTGATAATATAAAATTGTTAATAGTCATAAACAAAAACGTAACATTAGGACCGAGTCCCAAGAGTGGCGGTGGAACTTTTTTTTTTCTAAACTTTTAGGTGTCCTACTGCTGGGCAAAGGTCTCCTCCAACTTGCTCCAGGCTCCCGGGTCTTGAACCGCTCCCCACCAATCCAGAAAAAAACTATTGATGTCATCTCGCCAGCGCCTTTTTAGCCTACCCCAGGGGCATTATGTGTAAATTTGGCGGTGTCATTATGTGTTGATATTTAGGTAGTATAGTAGGTATATATTTATCCAATGGAAAAACTACAGCTATTCAAAATGTGAAAAACAATAAGAATAGAAAACATGAATCCAAGTACCATTACCTACCATTATCAAAATCGAATGAATGTAAAAACGGATTTACTAAACAAAATAAATTTTGAAAAAAATTTAGCGTGATAGTCTCTGTGGAAGATCCCTTCAAAAATCCTGTGTGGCCCGTGTACTTTGACCTTAACACTTGATGCGACGCTCACGAAGATAAGTTTACCAGCTGGTGGCAGAATAAATTAACATTTGAATTGATTTTATGCATCAGTCCAATGAGATCTTGTTTTTGTAGTTACTAGTATTAAGATCACAGATTACTGGAAAGAATATTTGACAACTTTAAAATTCGTTTAATAGTTCTATGGACCCACATAAAATGTGGAGTCTACTTAATAAAGCGCGGTAGCCTAATGGCTAGAGCATCGGACCTGCGATCATTTGGTCGCGGGTTTGCATCCCACCTATTGCACTACCGACGTGAACCCGCTCGCAACACAAGCATTTAGCTTACCACGAGGGGTTAACAAGAATACTAGTAATGAGAGCCGTATATTGCTTGGCAGCTTTATAAGAAAAATTGTTTTCTGAGGTTTACGCGAAAGTAGAAAAAAACTTTTTTAAACGGATTCTATCGGGATTTTTTTTTTTTAAGTACCCGACGTTTCTGTCAAGCCGAATACCACCTCGGTCTACTACGTTGCCATGACTGATAAAATCCGTTCAAAAAGTTGTTGTATTTCAATACCTTATCTACTATCAAATTTCTTAAAGAATGAGACCATGAACAAATATATCTTTCACCTAATTTGAACCACAACACCAACCACACGTTGGTCAACATTCAATACAGGTGCCGATTGTTTAAGACAACGGTAAATAACGCCACAAACAAAATACGTAAGATCCAATTGCAGAAAACAATAGTACTGAAATTCTAATTCTCATTAATCGTGATTCCAACGAAGCTGACCATTTCAATTGAAATTAATTGAATATATGTTTTGTAATGATATAATTGTTTATAACGGTAGCTGTCTTTTGTTTCTAGTGTTCTTAAGAATGCTTGTCAGGAATTTGTACATATCAAAGACAACTCATATGATTGTACAAAATAAGAGAAGTTAGAGTCGCTGCTGAAAAAATATATTTCTAGTTATTAAAAACCGCACTGGCTTGCCAAAGAATCAAAATTAAACCTATGCTATTTAAAATAATATTAATATAAATAGAATACCTCACGCACGGTCATCTGTTCCCAAACTAGGCAGAGCATGTACTATGGTGACCAGACAACTGATAAACATACTTATATATTTCTAAATACATAATATAGATTAATTACACCCAGACTCAGGACAAATGATGCTCATTAATTGTCCTGGGTGGGAATCAAACCCACGACTTTCGGCTTAGCAGTCAGGGTCACTAACCACTAGACCAATAGGCCAATCATTCAAGACAGTAAAAAAATGCTTTTCAATTACAGTCATAAGTTTATATTTATTTGTAATTTAGTTTTAGCGTGAAACACTGAACAATATCTTAAGCAGCTTCCATGCGATCATTTCTTTTGCCTAGAGTTTTTACTTCCTGTGTTAGGGATCAGCTTCCATTCTCACCAGATTGTCTCCGGGCCGTAAAGGAGGCTTCCGGATTTTAAGGGTCATAGACACAAATAAAAAGAAAAACATCTTAGATATAACCTCTCCAGGATTCAACGGTTTACTCACACGCATTCTCGGGACGCAATCATGAGCTGACGCGGCGGCTCATGATTAAGGACTCCTATTGAGTCTGAAACTAGTCGGGCGAACCCGAGAATGCGCGTGAGTAAAACGTTGAATCCTTAAATAATTATGAATTCGTCTCACGGAACTCTCCATTAATGTCTCATAATAAAGCTTTATTTCTTTATAAGGTAATCATTGTTATTTTATTATAATAACCAAAAATATTGTTATTTATAGATGGCGCTACGGTGACCGAAGATGTGCGCACGCGCCGTGGCGCTATGGTGCGCGCTGGTGGTTGCGGCGAGCGCCCGCGCATCCGCTTACACCGTCGACTGTAACCACGAGTATACCGACTGTGACACCGAACTGAGTACGTAAATATTTTTAATAAGTAACTATATGTATTTTTTCTTTTCTATACTTTTCTGTTGCTGTTAATGGAAGTAAAAATAAAGTAAATATTACTCGGGGTCTATTTACATAATAACAAACAACTTTCAAAGACAACTTTACAGCGTCAAAAGTAAATTAATTAAGGTAATTCCCGAGTTTAGGAACAGTTTTTAATTACTTATTATTTATGTTTTACACCTTTTAAACCTTCCCTGGACTTCCACAAACATTTCAAGATCAAAATCAGCCAAATCGGTCAAGCCGTTTTCATGCTATGTCGTGACAACGGAAAACGGGTTTCATTTTTATATATATATATAGATATAATAAATAATATATGGGAAAGGCTCAATCATAACATTCTTTTACCGTTGCTAATAATAATTGCTAATTGTACCTAGCAACATTAAAAAAAAAATTTACCCATCAAAAGTGAAAATAAAATAAATATTATCACTACTTAAATCTCAATATCTTTGCGTCTGTACTCCGACACGCCAATTCAGCATTATGCAAAACTAATCCATCAACAGTTATTGTTACATAACTTCATCATTACCATCATAGTCTAGACAGTTATAGCTTGACATATGCTAAAACATAAAACTGACTCACAAAGGATTCTCCGAACATCCACATCGTGACCTAAGGTCAGTGTTATGACGTCATAACCGGTCACAACCGGTTCCGGAATACTAAACAAGCTCCTACAACAAAGGACCACACATGCTCTCCTATGTTGTTATTAAAGGTGCAATTTTGTAGGAATTTATATTTATTTGGTATCTCAAATTATTACTTGGTTCGTGAATCGATTAAATGTTTATAAGGTATTTAATAAAAAAATACTGAACCCTAAACATAATATACGGTCTGTATAAGACAAGTTTTATTCGACAAAGAGACTGTGAATGGAAAATTCTGGTGACGTCACTATCTCCTACAATTTTGGGTAACTCCTGAACTTTCTATACGATTCATCTTTGTCAATGTTTATTGTCCTGATTAAAGAAAAATACGATACCTCCGAAATTAAAGAAATCGTATTACTTACAAAATACAACACATACAAAATTTGGCCATAGATTGCATGTCAATATAAGAATTAATTATAAAAATCAAGATTACTGCTTTGTTATGAAGGAAAAAGACATTAAAAAAAATAACTTTACTTAACAAACTAGTTTTTTCGTTCAGTGATTCCAAGGTGAACAAATTATGTCAAATCAATTCACCTGGGTGAAATGCTACAAAGGGAAAATCAAGCTATTCAAAAATCTTTTCAATATCTACTAATATTATAAAGAGAGAAGACTTGATTGTTTTTTTGTTTGCATTGAATAGGTTCCAAAACTACTGCACCGATTTGAAAAATTCTTTACCGTTGGCAAGCTACACTATCGCGGGCAAAAGGCTGTATTATATTATCAAAAAAAAATTGAGAGCGCAGGCGGATCTGCGGAAAACAGCTAGTATAAAATAAATATAATTAAAATTAAATATACCTTCTTAATAGCGACTAAACGGTGGCAGAAATAACGAGTCATTGAACTTGAACTGAACTAAAAACGTCAATCTGATATTAATCCCAACTAATTACTACAGACGAATATATCAGTCTATTGTATCTACAACGGTATTCAAATACGTTGGTAAATTAATTTGAGAAACATTGGCCCCGATTCTGTTAAACACGTACTAAACTAATTTTACTCCATCGGTATCTTTTTCACTGAAACATATTTAGAAAAGGACAGACGAAAATTAGAACTGTCAAATTTAGTTCCGACTAAAATTCTCAAACAAATTTTCCGACAAGTAAAAACGTGTGCTCTAAAATCACGGTGAAGTTCAAGGCGAAAACTAGTTTGACATTTCTAAGTTAGTTGTTATCTGTTGCCGTCCTTTTCTCCCGCTTTATGTTAGTAAACGACAGCAATGGTTTGAATTTAGTTTAGTTTGCGTACAGAGAAATCAGCACTAGTATCAATCTTATATTCAAGTGTACAGAAACAAGAGACTAACATGAAATTCCTATAGGAAAGCTCGTATTTAATCATTAAATACAGGCACCTAAATGATCTGGATCTCTTTAAAACTATATGTTAAACCGACATCAAAAGGTGTTTTTTTTTCAACTGTATATTTTTTTTTATATTGTACGAGTTGTCACCGAATAATTTGGATTGTTTTGAAGAATTCTTTGTTACCAACAGAGTGTAGTGATATTATTATTAATCAGAAATGACAAAAGAAATTGCTTACTTGAAAGAAAGAAAGAACCTAATTTACATTTTCGCAGCCACACTTTATAGAGACCGACTGTCCAGGAAATCATCTATCGCTTTCCAATTATACTGGAGCTATAAACATATCTTTAACTGCCCCATTGTGGAACAAAGACCTCATCTCAAGGAAAATAAATGAACAATGGTCTTTTAAGTACTTCGTAGTACCTTCATGTTCTGTTGAACATAGATTTTTTAATGTAATTTATGACCTTAGTACTTGAAACTAATGTTCCTTTTCTATATGAGAAGAGGCCTGTGCCCAGCAGTGGGACATTTATAGGCCGATATTATATATTCTTGAAACTATAGCCAAAATTATTGCAAACAATGGTAAACTATCCAGACCTTTGGAATATGAATCCATTATATTTAGACCAATATAACAAGTCTAGCTTTTGTTAACGGTTTTGCCCGCGTGGGTATCGGTTATACTGAAAAAAAAAGCCTGAAGCTTTTCTCGATAAATGAATCTCTGAAACAATTTTTAAAATCGATATATTCGATCCTAATATAGCGCATTCAACCAAACAAATAAACAAACTATTCAGCTTTATAATATTATTATTAGTATTAATTAACTTTATAATATTAGTTGCCGGTATTGCCGGTGACAATACAAATAATCCTGTATATTTCATACAGGATTATTTGTAAAACACAAACCTCACAGGAGTAGATAAGTAACATCATAAGTAACAACTTCGTCCTACGACTTTTGATAATTCGTTAGTGTTTTTTTTCATACTCAAACGTTTGTGCGCTAAATTTGATATTTATGTATGAAGTATGAAGATTATGACGTTAGTTATCTACTCCAGCGAGGTTGCGTTTTACAAATAGCCCTGTAGATTTAACTATTATAGCATAAAATTAAGTTAGTCATACTTTATTCAACTGTGCTACAAAAACTTAGCGCAAGAAACTGTACGCTGTTTGATTAAAAGATCCATCATTTTACATACATGCCATACATAAATACATTTATTAATTAGGCTGTAAGAAACGGATTCCTATGTCATATACTTACCATTAGGCAATTAATTGTAACGGAACAACACATACTTGTGTTAGCCAATCGTAGGTTGGATGTTGGATTGTCAAGTCCCAGAAACTTGTAGGTATTTTTTTGATGATATTCCTTGGTTATAAAATCCAAGAAACCAATGTCAGTGTAATCATTAATAAAAAATATGTTATAGATATATAAAGTGGTGAAAAAAATATGGACGCGGTACGTAACAAAAATAACAAGCGTAAGGTTATTTATGATCTAATAAATTAATTTGCAAATTATTTCATTACGGTAACTCGAAGTAGCTTAATAAGTCTGCTTATAAATGTTAAATCGATTGGAAATAGTGTGTGAGATCCGTGAACAGACTGTTCACACTTATTTTTACTATACGCACGATTGTAATAAAAATTTACGAGGTATATTTAATATATACAGCGTGTAACAAAACCTCTGTCCGATCCCTGAAAGTATTATTCGGTATCGTACTGCGAACACATATACGTAACTATTTAATGGATTGAAGATTATAATTTTTCCATAGTCAAAATAATTAAATACATATAAAAACTGATCCAAGGCAACAGCTGAACTGACCGCTCCTCAAAGTTTACGTACTTAATACCTTCAGTTTTGTGTCAAAGGAGCTGCCTATGCGAGATGGTTCATGAACTACTTACCACGTATACGCGTTTATTGGACCCGACAGGGGTTTTGTTACATGTTGTATAATATAAAAAAATACAATTTATTTAAGTTACTATAAATACATGTTTTTGCGCGTTAAGTGTTCATTAGAAACCCTATCACACAGTGGTGTTGAAAGCGCATGTTTCAAACTCTGCAGCAGTAATTAGCCAATTCGTCAATAAAAAAAGTACTTAGTCACTTGCTTTTACAAATATTTGAAGAAAGTTTATTTTATTTACCGCCAAAACTTCGAATATTAGTATAAATACTAAATTTACGGACGGAAAACAAACTCCATCTTCGGAAATAAACTCTACGACGTTAATCAAATAATAAAATAATTTGTTTCACAAATTATTTGCACGTTTTTGTTGTTTCACGGTTTGTATAAACACCGTTAACGCTTAGTAGTATCGTTTTACGTCCCACAGCCTTTACGGATATAAAACAATTAATAGTGACCGGTTTTCGTCGCTTACGCAACGTTCTTAGGAAACTTAATAATTATAACAAAATTTTAGTTAGTTAAAGTAGTAAAAACTAAACGGAAATTCTAAAACTAGATGTTGAAGTAAGTAGTTAATTATTTATAGTAATTGAAATAAAACTACTTTTATACGGATTCTATCGCGGTTTATTTTGATTTTAGTTCCCAACGTTTCCTCGCCTTTGCAGGTGTCATGGTCACGGTCAGACTGAGGTGGTACATGTCTTGACATAAGATGTTGATTTTATTTCAATGTCTAACTTTCACGTAAACCTCAGAAAACAATATCTATACTAATTTTATAAAGCCGACGAGTATGTTTGTGTTGGTTGAACAGGCTAATGATGGAACTACCAGTCCGATTTGAACAAATATTTTAGAGTAAGCCCATTTATCGAGGGAGGCTATAGGCTATCCGACGCAAGATCTGCGAGCAAATGCTAGTGTTAAGTTCCCGCCCGTTGAACTAGAACTTTAAAATTTCGCAAGTAATATCGTCATATACCTACTACAAATATATAATATAAGTAGTATTAATAAAAAGTCAAATATACATTTGGAATTCAATCTTAAAAAATACCGACTTTTTACGGAACCTTCGCTGGGCGTCCGACTTGCACTTGTCCGGTTTTTTTTTTTATTGAACAGCACCTAATGTAATACATTACCTAAGTATGTGTTGTAAAACAGGTTTATTACATGTTTCGAGACGGATATATTATTATAATGTCTGATTAAAACGTATACCATTCGGATTTACGCCATTTATAAGTTTTAATTTAAAATTAAGGCTTACAGTTCTGTTGTATTTATTATTTAAAATTATGTTAGCACTGATATAATGTTAGGTATACAACATGTAACAAAACCCCTGTCAGATCCAATAAAGGCGTATTCGTGGTACAGTTCATGAACCGTCTCGCATAGGCGGCTTCTTTGACACAAAGCTGCAGGTAGTAAGTACGTGAACTTTGAGGAGCGGTCAGTGTTGCTGTTGCCTTGGATCAGTTTTTATGTTGATTTATTTATTTTCAATTGGGAAAAAAAATAATCTCCAATCCATTTAATAACTACGTATATGTGTTCGCAGTACGATACCGAATAATAGTCTAAGGGATCGGACAGGGTTTTTGTTACATGTTGTATATGCAATATCATTCACGGTAGAGTTGAAGATTGAGTTGTAACAATACTTAATATCGACTTACATATTATGTATCCCACTGCTACTTGCTAGGCACAGGCCTCTTCCGAAGGAAGGAAAGAGGATTGATCACCACGCTTACCCATTGCGGGTTGGCGATTTGAGATTCCAACTTTTGGAGTCCGGTTTCCTCACGATGTATTCCTTCACCGTTTATCAATGATGTCTTAGAATATAATTAACTTTGAAAAATCACATTGGTACTTGCCTGAGTTAGAACCTGCAATCATGTACATTCGAGTCCATTCATTGAATTGTAGACCACCACGACTTTTTAATACTAAATAACTTCAATCAATAAGTTTAAATTATAGTAGAACATTTCCAAGTTAAACTCCAAAAATTTAGAATGTTGCGCAGAGCTTATTTATAAACAGTCAGTGAGTCAGGTGTCTATTAAGGCATGCCCTCCCAATTGGTAACGGGCTCTTAAATATGGCGGCCGTGGATAGTCGTGACTCCGAACGCCTTTTTAGGAGACCGACATTCTTCGCTCTTGCTCTTTTTCTAATCTACCTTTGCTGGAATGATTGAGATTTGATGTCAACGGACTCGTTCCTCATGTGTATTGTGTTACCATTTTGAAAGAAGATACAAAACAAACATTGTTTTTTAGCTATTGTCATCCCACTAAACGGTAAGGGCCTCTCACTTCTTAAATTTAAAATAACATTATTCATTTACAGCTTCACGCGTCGTCTTGTGTAATAATCACATTTGCAATTTTCTTTTGGTTTATACACATCGTAGTGGCCTAGCGGTTCAATGACCGGATTCTTATGCACATAGTAGCAGGTTCGAATCCAGGCACGTACCTTCTTAATGATTCTCAGACACCATTGACAAACGGTTAAAGATAACATCGTGAGGAAGCCTGGATTCCAGAAATTGGGGTCTGACTCAGTCTGAGATCGCCAACCCACAGTTAGCCCGCGTGGTGATCAATGCTCGTTCCTTCCCTATATAGGAAGAGGCCTGTGCCCAGCAGTGGGACATTTATAAACCGGTATTATAATCACAAGGTAAAGTATTGTAAGAGTTTGATTTATAAACTTTACAATATTTGTTGTTGCGAGTTTTTGCTAGATTTGTATTAGTGGTTGATGTATAGTATGAGTATTTCTTTTGTTTTGTATTAAACGCTACATATATCATATTGTACATTATAAATATTAGTAAATATCCATAACAGTGTTGTCGATAAACTTATTCAAATACCACACATGCAACACAAAAGAGGTAAAAATACTAGCTGCAGCCCCCGGTGTTAAATGTGGTTTATCAGATAGCTTATTTAACATTTCGGAATAAAAAATTAGCTACCTCCATACCAAATTTTATCAAAATTGGTCCAGCCGTTTAAGACTGAAGAGGTAACAGACATACACATAACATACACACTCCCAAACTTTGGCCTTTAAAATGTTAGCGTGATTTACTAGGTACATCAATTGCTAAAGATTTGTTTCATAAAGACATATTTAACTTTTTGTTGTCAAGTTTTTATGAGCAGAGGGTTTATTTGTTGTTTGTTTTGTTCTAGCATTATAAAGGTACAAAAGAAATACATAATAGAATACTTAAATTAAGCTACAATACGGCTAACGAATCTTGGCGATTCTGGAAAGAGCTACAAGACAGTATGCGTGAGATGCAAGTACAAATAAACGGTGAGCGAGAAAGAGACAACAATATCTTGTATCGCTTTTTAAGCTAGCCAAGATACGACCGAAGAGTACTTAGATACATATGTGATGTATTTTATGTAACCTTGAAGATAAATTATTCAAGAAAATAGGACGCCTTGTAAAACTCTTGATGCGTGAACATTAAGTGCTACAGTAACTTAGAACTTCTTGTTTTAACTTAACATTTCCGTACATAGTTATTCGTTCAAAGCTTTTAACCTTGAACTTGAGTTAAATGTTAAAAAGTTAGTTTTGTTGGTCAAAACTTGGTGTAAAAAGTTGATCTTTTAACAAACTAGCGTTGCCTCGTGGTTCCTCTCGCATTTATTTTATTCTAAAGCATTAACGGGATGTTAAATAGACTAAAACATTCCTTAGAATTGAGCTATCAGATGCAAACTGGAAAAGCCTGGTAATTCCAGAGATTAGTGTGTTTGAACAAACTATAGCTTTATGATATAAATATAGACATTAATAACTACATAGTATAAAACAAAGCTCCCGCTGTCTGTACGTCTATACACTTTGATCTTTTAAACTACTTTAACAGAGTAATTTTCGAGAAAAGTTTTTATGTAGGTATTTAATATAATTACAAAGCATAAAGTTACTAGCGATAGCAACGTTCTTATCAATTAATTAACAATTACATAAATTAATTAACCTTGATGACGAATCGTGATGGTCTTTGTACGAAGAGTTTTAAAACTTATATAATCGTTATCTATTTCCATTGAATATAATATAACATAACATATTATTATATTATAAGTAGGTACCTATACGTTAGAGACAACTTAAACAAGATTTTTTTATCTTTATTTCTAAACTGGAATTATATATTTTATCGGTAATTTTGTTAATATTAAAAAGATAAAAATATGAGATCTTTTTTTTATTTATTTGCCTCTCAATGTATTTGAAGAGCCAAGAATCGTAAAAATATATAAAAAACCGGCCAAGTGCGAGTCAGACTCGCGCACCGAGGGTTCCGTACAAACCTGTAGGTATATAAGTAAAAGTTATGGTATTTTTATTGCTAAATGAAATGTAGTAAGTTTAAAATTATTAAAAATATTTTTATTATATGATATAACTAAAAAGGTATACTTTTCGCAATTTTTCCTATATCTCTGCTATAAGACGTTGCTTCATACCAAATTTCAAGATTCTGAGTTCACGGGAAGTACCCTGTAGGTTTTGATTCCCTTGCGAGTGTCGAAAATTTGCGGCATAAACGGGAGTATCTTTTGATCGCGTTGACTTAGAAGTTTGATTTTTTCACAGCTCCAAGAGACCATAGACTTGAGTATTTGATATGAATTTCAGCTTGATACCTCCACGCGTTCCTGAGAAAAAAGGTCTTGACAGACAGACAGACAGACAGACAGACGGACAACAAAGTGATCCTATAAGGGTTCCGTTTTTACCTTTTGAGGTACGGAACCCTAAAAAGGAAAATGGAGTAAGTATATATTTTGTGATTAGACTTCAAATCAGTTGAAATATTCACCATCGATCGTAAATAAGAATACTTTTTAGGAAAAAGGCAGTTGTGAGCAAAACCTTAACAAAAATACCGTTATGGACGACCAATAATGACCAAAAAAGCCTTAATCTTACGAAACCAGTTATCCATTGTTAAAATCCAGTTATGTTGTACAATATTACTGTTTCATCAGTCATCTCAGACTATTTCGTAATTTTTTTTTATCTCAAATCTAAGTTTGTATAATATCGCAATCAAATCTTAAAACTAGTTCACCTACCGTCTCTTGGGCAGATAGTTTGATACAGGTTTATCACAGATTGCATTTATAAGTTCCGTGTTTTTGGGAAATAGCTTATAATGGTAAAATTTTCCGTACCTAGTATTACTTTTACCATCTATTAGTCAATAACTTTTTTACAATGAATTAGATGTACAGACAGAAACCTTCACAAGCCGATCAACACAGCCAGATATAATGCAAATCACCGAAATCTAATCATAAAACTAAAATTCTTAAATAAATAATAAGTGTAGTGTTTTTTTATATCTTGTAGCAACTCTATTTATAGAGTTTAAATTGTGCTTTAGCTACCTAATTTGTAAAACTAATTGTATTCATAACCTTCGTTGCTGACTGTACGAGCTACCTTTCAGTAATAAATGTACCAAAAACGTAGATTAACCAAAAAAAAATGATAATATATGCAAGTAGGGTGAAGAAAGTACCTAATATTTATGTATACGATCCAAAGTAGCATTTGTCTCTAGGTTAGTCTTGCAGGTCTGATTCACACCTCGAACGCCTCGCTCCACAGATGCGCAAACACAGCCTCTCCCATAAAAGGTTGAATATAAATTTTAACACCTGCGATAATAGCGTCGTAAAGATACGCTAATTGTTTGAAGTTGGGTTCATATTAACGAATAAAATAGCGTGAAAGCCTTTTTTTATTTATAACTAGCTGACCCGCCCCGGTTTTGCTTCGGTAATAAATGCCTACAATTTTACACACATTTCTTCCTCTTGAATCTATCTACGGCTGAAAACTGCGTTAAAATCGGTAGCGCAGTTTAAAAGATCTATGAAGTTACAAGTTTCTTTATTTCTATGTAAGTAGTGCTTCAAACTCCCGTTTAATTTTGCCACTCTGAAGCGTGTGCAATTTGCGGCGTGAGCTAGACAAAAGAGTATAATGGCAATTTCCCTCCATGATAGTACAGTGCAGTAATTGACAGGTTTAGACTACACTGAATGTTAGTTGCGTAAACTGTATATCATGTTCATCACGCCTTTATTCGAACGGTAGTAGGCAGAGATAAATGTATATATGTAGTTATATTAGAAAAACTGTTGTGTTCTGATGAAAATAGATTTTGTCATATCTCTTTTCCTTTTTGTGCCTTCTGATAGCATTATTTTATTAATACTTATTTATTATAATTGTTTATATTGCGAGAGACTTACTAGGTATTAAATATAGACATAATTTAAATTCTAATATTATTATTATAATATAAACGCAAAAAAAAAAAAAATATTTGTAACTTGATCATTTTAGGGTTGGAATAGTACTGTGACGTGTTTATATGTTAATTTTGAGGAAAATAGCCATAATTTTTTTATTGTTATATAGCTGTTATCAGTAATGGCATCAATCATAAAAAACAGCATTTTACTTTGAAATACAAAAAATCTTTCTCAATTTCAAAATGTTGCTAGTGCAGTGGTAGTGGTCAACTTTAGAAAAGTCCCGAAGTTAGTTAACACATAAAAGCATACAACTAATTACTGACTAATTAGCAGAAACAAAGTTTAATTGCAAACTCGGTAGTGCATAGGAAGACACGTAACGTTGACATAACAGGCTGCTGTCATGCGTGACGCTGCCGTGCGCCTGCGCCGCGCCGGCGGGCGTCGCTAACCGCGGGAAAGTCTGCAAAACAAACACTCGAAATTCAATCTTACTTTTAATGCAATAAGGGTTGACGCATATAGCAGTATGTGGTAATTATTCATGATGCAATATTGGTGTCAGACTTATAAAAAGTAGTTTCAGTCAGTGGTTTCTAAGACCTAAAAGAGTATGTAGGAATATTCATTCAATATGTTTGTATTTTAAAAACCAACCGTTACCTGCGGCTTTGCCCGTGGCTGTGTCGGTTATTGCGACAATTAAACAAAATAAAATACGACAGCATACGTATTTATCTATTTAATATTTAGATTAATTATCATTTTAATAATAATTATATTATTTTTAATATATGCGAATTATTTACTAATCTTTCTTAGTAAACTTTTTCAAATAATTTAAAAAAGTATTAAAAATATGTAGATATTTGTCTTTAATAATTTTTTTCGCATTAATTTCATTATTTAATTAGATTAAGTAAGTACTTGATCGAAGATTATTTGAAATAATATATTTTTGACCATCTAACTTTAAAAACAGGTCACTGCACAGGTTCTGTCAGTCTTTGCATAACTTAACCAATTCCAAGCATATCAGCCTCTCAATCAGTTCCGCGACCTTGCTCCCAAATCCGATGACATTCAGGAGATGGAGTGAAAGTGGCCTTGTGTATGACACACCATTTTTCTATGAAGATACTGTCTTTGTAGAATAAGGATGAGTGAAAAACAGCTGGTATGCGTAATGAAATTGTTATGAAATAAGGACATGACGTCATAGCCAGCTGGTTACCGACAAATATATGTTGACGAGCCTAAAAAACGATACAAGATATTGACATCTCTTTCTCACCCACCGTTTATGTGTATTTGCATCTCACGCAAACTGTCTTGAAGCTCTTTTCAGAGTCGCCAAAATTCGGCGGCCGTATTGTACTTTGCCATGGAGGTTACTATCCTTTTTTATGGTGCTACTTCAAACAGTTTTTTTTATTCATTGATGAGGATGGTATCATATTAGATTGCTGTACAAATTGTTGACTTGCTTTTCTTTCGCTACCTTCAATTCCCCATTTTGTTACTTTCTTTAGTGATTATCTAAATGTGCGCAGACAATTGACACAGCATCAATTTCAATGTCTCCCGCGTTTTTATAGCCTATATTTATGGCCCATAACCCCATCTATCTGCCAGTAAAAGTCCTATTAAAATCGGTCTGATGGTTCCATATATCATAATCATCCCATTCATGATATGAGACAGAAAGGAGTGGATGCCGCGATGACGAGTAATAGAGAGGAATGGAAGGAAAATACGCATTGCGCCGACCCCATATGAATGGGATAAGGGCAGGAAGAAGAAGAAAAGTTCCATAGATCAACGCGTTTTTTATCGTACTTTATTTAAAATTAGTATGCATATTATCTACACTCTCTCTACTCTTCCGTTTTATTATATTAATATACGTGTCATTGACGTATTACCTTTTCCACTTCTCTGGCGTTTGTAAGTTTACAGTGGAAATAAAGTAGTTGGATAAGGTCAACTCTTATTTAGAGTTGACCTTAGCGAACTACTTTTGGGTTGTTATGACCTTCTGTTATCGTGATTGGTATAAGTAGGTACCTTGTGTTGGCGCATCTAGTTCACCTTTGATTTTGTTTATGGTAAGACCCCGATTCTCTCGGATTCTTTTTGATTCACCTGGAGTTAATATATTTAAAAGGAATGGAAGGACTATAATTCTATTTACTGTAATATTTTTATTTAAATAATTTCGTGTTATATGTTTCTTTTATGAAGGTTTTATATACGAAAATCGTTAAGATATTTAACCATGTTTTAGCGATTGGCGATTATTATTACGATTTTTATCTTTGGCCAGAAATGGCAAAAATTTAAAGGACTTGGAAGAAGAAAGAGGAGGCCTTTCCCCAGCTTCTAATATAGGCTAGAAAAAAAAGTATCAATTTTTTAATTTTTTTTATATTCCAGTACTAGCTGTTGCCCGCGGCTTCGCTCGTACGGATATAAATAAGGACAATTACTATTGTAAATATAGCCTACGTTCCTCAGAACGAATGTGGCATTCGAATTTGAAATCGGTCCAGTAGTTTTTGAGTTCATTCGTTAAAAACATACATCAATAAATACTGTACCTAGTGTGAGAAAAAAACTTGACAAAAATCAACCTTACCTGTAGTATATCAAGTAAGCACCTGTGAAGTAAGTAATGTGATGTTTAATCAAGTTGAACGATGTTTTAAAACATTTCCGACACCAACCGGTCTGGAGCACAGGTGATCCCATTCAAGCGTAAGATGTCGGACATCCTCAAGAATCGATTCATTGAATGGATTATCAAATATCCGGAAAGATTAAGGGTGCGAACATATTGGCGCTGAATGAGATAAAAAAAATAACCTCGAGTTGTAGGATTAGGATAAATCTTAAAGTCCAAATTCTTTTTATTTAGTAATTGCTTATAAGTTAATAATAATATATTATTTATAAGTTTAGGTACATTGCTGTCGCTGATCGATCACTTATGATACCCTAGCCGCGCAGTCCCGCAATGTACCTCAACAACGAAATGAAGAAATGACAGCAGCTGAAAATCCATTTTGAGGGATTTGTTTGTTTTTATATAAAATGGATAATTTAGAAAATATTTACCGTAGAGACTAGTGTTAGACCTAATTTGATTATATTATTGATCTAAGTGATAGGTACCTAATCTCTGAATTTAATTTATGCAATAACTACCTACATCTTACTAATAAATTTGATAAGCCTTATTCATAAATATAATGTATTTATTGCAATTTAATAAGTTGGCTCTACAGTCGTGATACCTGCTGCCCTTCGAACAAGTAATGAACATGCAGTGACGAACAGTCGTGAGCACATCCATCATACACGTCACACCTTAAGGGAAATCGTGAAACACATTAAATTAATGATATCACATTAAATAATAATAAATAATACTAAAATCCTTGGCTATTAAAATCAACAAGTATTCTCTTTATAACGTTTTTCTTTGTAGTCGGACAGTTTTGTGCATTAACATAAGTCTTGAATTCTCTAACTACACGTGTAAATAAATACTATCTACTTACTACTTTGAAATGACACAGTGCATTGAACTCTAACGAATAATTAACTAGCTAGTGCCTAGTTGAATCCTAAATTCTGAAACTGTCCCGTCAATTCATTAGCAGGCTTGTCGCGGTGACTTGTCGCACATTCTCGCGTCATCTCGCCGCGTCAATGTGTCGTCACCCTTACCGAGGCGGATGCTCCGTGATTTACGCAATATTATTCGGGGCCTTATTACAATTTTTTAAAAGCAAAGCGATAACAACTTTCAGCGAAAATCTAACTATTATTTATGTCGAATTGTAAATTTGTATTGTGTAATCGCGATTCGAATTGTCGTTTTGATAGCAATGATTGTGTACGTTTTGCAGTCGCTTTGCTTTTGCAAAATACGTAATAGGTACTACTGCGGGTAAGCACACGTCTTGCGACTACTTAGTCATTGGAATTTCGTGAGGTGCATTTTCGGTATGCGTATAGTAGCGTGGCACACTTTCTTGGTTACTGTTAAGTATCGGCGTCCTTTATTCGCACGATCGCATATGAACTTGAAACTGTGGGACGATGTTAACTAATTATGCGACGTATAACCGGTATTTATGATTTTCTAAGAGTCGCAGTTGATAGAAAAAAAACAAGAATGCGAAGTCTCAAAACCGTCAGCAAAAAAATCATTTCAAAACTCGCATCAAAGTTCAGTCTAGTTCTATTGATTTAGATTGCTGCTTTAAAAAAAATAATAACGGGTTGCACTTCGGGAGTGCCAGCAGAAGTGAAAAGTAGCAAATAAATTTGTTCAATTTCCATATTTTACATACTTCATTTATACGAATTTTACAAGTATACAGACGGTCGAGCCATCAATGATCAGCAGCAGCAGTCACTATTCGTGGATGCGCGTAGCAGGCTGTAGTACAAATACACAAGCACATTCGCGAAAGCGCCCTGCACCGCTTTTTTACCCATCCCAAAAAGTCCACTCTTGAGAAGTTTTCACTTCAAAAAATGACACTGACACCTTTTGACATATTTTTTCTAAGATGAAATCGGATGACATCTCACACTCGTGTAATCGCCCTGCTCCGCGTCTTAGGTATTTTCGATCAGTCATGTGACCCCTGACTCGAGTTTAACATTTTTTACCCATCCCAAAAAGTGCACAACGCCGCTTAAGAAGTTTTCACTTCAAAAATTATGCCATGCTTGCATATATTATTATATCGTTGAATTTGCGAAATAATGTGTTACGTTTCAAAACTATTAGCACCCTGTGTAATTTAAGACGGTTTTGGATGTGCCATTAGTTCGTGACTATCTAGGATTTTTCTATATGAATGAGTCGCACAAGCTTAGTTTGTTGTGAAAACTTTCGTAAAGGGCGCGTCATATGTGTGTCGAACCTAAGCGAATTTTTGTAAGCCGCAAATTAGTGGTACAAAGTCACCTTTCATTCAGTTTTATTCCTCCATAAACGTTTTGACAATGTTAAAGTGATTTGCGGTTGACTGTGTAAGATTATAACGGTAGTCGGTTGGTTATATTTTATCTTATAAATGTTATCGGATAATACAAATAAATAACGCATAAATAGCTTATGTAGGCTAACAAGGAAGTAGGTACATACCTATGACAAATAATTTTTTAGCAGATATAAACCTTGATTGGATTATACGTAACAAATTAACATAACTTCTCAGTATGTAAACATTGTAATAATTAAAGCAGATATAAATTTGAATCAATGTCATTTCCGACAGAATTTGTTACTCAACCTTTAATAATAAATCAATGCATTTGCAAGACAATAATTCATGGAAATACTTGGACAAATACCTATTTTAGTTACCTATTTAATTTGACTAACCTGTTGGTCTAGTGGTTAGTGACCCTGACTGCTAAGCCGGAGGTAGTGGGTTCGATTCCCACCCAGGACAAATGTTTGTATGATGAACACGATCTGTGTATGGGTATAATTTATCTATAATGTGTATGTATTTAGAAATATATAAGTATTCTGGTAAAATATATCAGTTTTCTGGTTGCCATAGTACAGGCTCTGCCTAGTTTGGGATCAGATGACCGTATGTGAGCTGTCCCAAGAAAAAAAAACACTATTCTTAAATCTAATTAACGTGAAGTCCTATATAGACGATAGATATAGGTAAGTACGGTGGTACACCTTATTATTAGTTACATTCGACAACTAAAGAGTCTTATTTCAAAGTCTTAAGGTTTATTTTCGGAATTCCTTGTAACAACTGGCGATCTTTCGAACGCACTCTGAGTCTATAGTAATAAAACCACAGAGTACAGTTATCACGAATAACTTTAAACTTGCTATGTGTAAATTTTAAATAGATGTAGATACGACATTCCAGTCACATATCCATATAATATTATGCAATCGCGTCTCTACATTCACAATGAGTACCTAAAGAATGTATTTTGAATATATTGTGGCTGACCCGGATATTTTTGTGCCGGATTTGTATGCACAAGGTTGCGGGTTCGAAACCCAGAGGACATTTGTTTCGCAAAACATTTGTAATGTTGTGGACTTTTTTGGTTAGACACGTGACTAATTGATGATAATGTAATATATTGCGTGTCAGTCTGTGTGTATTGTTAGATTGTTATTGTAAGTAAACTGAGAATGTTTTGCGCAATGTGTACACATTAATGCTGGTATAGGTATTTTAAGATTTATCCTCTTATTAGCATCTGTAAGCTTGTGTTTCTAGATTTCTCGTGGCTAAATATTTAGTATTTTTTTTTTCAAATAATTTACATTAATTTATGCCCAACTTTATTTTAATATTAACACGCTTAACATAAACTAAATAATAAAAAATACATATACACACACGAAAAAAGAAATTACAAACTTATCTAATTCAAATCTAAAAAATGGCGTCAAAGTATTCATCCACATCGCTGTCGACCGGAAGTGTGCCCACTAGGCTGGCTGCATTGCTGTTTATTAGTATTTCGTAAAATATGATAGAAAAACAACATACAAAAATATCATGTGTTGTACCTACTAATTAAAAGTTCACACTAGCTTCAAGATTGCGGTAACCTACTTAATGGCTAGGGCACCCGACTTTCAAGCAACCCGTCGCGTCGGTTCGGAACTCGTACCTCAAGCGTGTAACTTAGCACGAGGGTTTAAAAGGAATACTAGTAACGTGCGACCCACATTCCTAAAAAGCTAAAGAAAACATAATATTAAACTCTATACATCTAAACTAATTAAGTTGTTTTTAAGTCTTTGTTAAAATAATTGATATTTTAACAAAGACTTGCTAATAATCCAATAATTAACTCTTGGTTACAAAGAAAGCGTCTCAATGGGAACTAATAACAGTAAATTGTTGGGAAAACACAGAGAAACTTAAGATTTATTCGAAGATGATCGACGAAGCTAATTAGTTATTATTGTTGTCTTATCACGTAACTTAAGCTTACAGAAAACAGATAAACGTTGTATAGATAGGTAATAGATCAGCATAGCGATTCCGATAATACATTAGACAAAGTCACAGCGAATTCGTCGGTGAAAACTAGATTTCGTATTCCGAAAACCAGTGAAAACTAAAGTGGCGACGCCAGTGTGAGTTGTGTCGGCGAATAGAACTAAATAAATGTGAAATCTTTTCACGAGTACTGTCAGTGACATTATCAATCGAAAACATGACATTTGAAAGGGGCAGTTGGTATTCCGAAAACTCACTTGGCACTTTTCACGTACGAAATCACCTGTCAAAACAAAAGTTACTTATTTCTCGGTGAAAACTGAGGTGAAAACTTACGATAAATCTTTTTAATGACTAAATTACCTGTAAATTACCTAACATTGTTTCTCATTAAGATTTTTTTCTAAACCAAATTAAATGTTCATTATTTTAATTCCTAAAATAGGATAGTTCCTATTTTAGGTATTAGTATACCAACAACAGAATAACGGCGGTTTACCCTTTATATCCATCGGTCTGTATACGAATAAATCACTTTATGGAATTTAGATAGACACAAGCACTCATTATTTAAACCGCACTAGTTTTTTCAAATGATACCTACGCCTAAAACAATGCCAGACTTGTTAACATTTAGAGATAATAATTTAGATTATTTAAGAAGCAGAAAACGATACCATCTTAAACAAGAATTTTACATAATCGTAGTTGGTGAAAACCCACTTGAATATCGAAGCACAAAGGTTTTTTTATTAATTAGTTAAAAACAACAACAAACACAAACTTCTGAATGTACACAAACAATTTGTTTACATTTAACAACTTTTCGTAGGTACCGAGTGCTGTCATAGCAAAGGTAATAACACATACAGCCAATGCAATCCTATTAAATTAAATAACACCCTTTTAGCTTCTTGAAGAATTATTTTAACCAACAAACATTCAGTAATCAGTCTCGAGAACATATCTTATGGAGTCTAGATCCTTAAATTGAGTAAATTATTTAAAAATTAAGGTTTATTTGATGTTACTAAAAGCAAGTCCCGTCTAAGCCCACCTCTAAAGTTTTCACCTGAGATTTCGACATCACTTGAACTTGAGTGCGTCAAAGCAAAGTTTCAGAATACGGTGAAAAGTACAAGTGAGGTGAGCAGTGATGTGAGTGTGAAAATCTATGTGAGTGGTGAGGTGAGTTTGGTCATTTTCGGAATCGCTGGGCTGTTGTGAGTGGAATGAAAAACGTATTTTAAATAGGTACCGTGGCATTTATTTGCGGATTGTCATTATAGGACAAACAGTATTATCAATATACTACTTAACCTAATTACTAAATACATCACCAAAACAAATATATTACGCATTAGCTTAGACTCCTTTACAACGAGAGAAAAATTGTAGAATTTAATGTGATTTAAGCGATTTCTATCATCGTTAACGCTTGTAGAAATGTCACTTGGCGAGGGGGCCGTAAGTACTGAGTTTGCTTTAAAACCAATAATCAAATTAAGGTATAGCTCGTAGAATTACACACATGCACATACGCACACCTTTAATATTAATCCTATACTATAAATATTAATAACTAATTAGGTATATATTGATAGGGTATTCTCAGAATATTATTTATTTTTGTTTTAATGATGCAACGTAAACAGCAGCCAGCATCTGGCAGACAGCTTTGCGTCAGTTGCACGCGCACAACCGGTCGCGCCGTCCTTTGACTAACCTACATCGAAGTGAGGTCGACTTGCGACCATCACTCACAGCCAGGATATCCGTACGTAATCGATCGATTATAAATTTCATCGATTAAGCTTTATGTAATACCGTATTTTATTTCCGGTAAACTACTTAGTGAATAATCATACAAACGTTGTGATTTTTTATGTAGGATTAAGTAGGATTCTTAAATAAATGCTTAAGTAGGTAGGTAGGTAATGTTTTAATGATATTTCAATTATGAATTTCATAACTTATCATTTTAGTAAAAGTTTTTTTTTGGTACAAGTATTGGTAATGTCATTGTCCGTAAAATATGCGGTAAAACATTTCCAATGATGATTGTGACAGTGTGCTAGAATAATAAGTGCATAGAAAACCTACATACCAGCTGAAATCTAGCCAACATTCTTCGGAAATAAAGCCGCAATACTTTCTAACATACCAACTCTGTGCCATTAGTTTACGACAAATATATGAAGTTGGTAGGTAAATACGTATGGCTGTCCCCGCGACTTCGTCCGCATAATTCGAATAAGGAGTTGTGCAATTTCGTTCAACCAAACAAATAAAAAAACTCTTCAGCTTTATAATATTAGTGCTGACACCACACTGCATTTAAAGACCTGTATCTTATAGTACTTAATATTATAAATCACAAAACTAAATGCTACCGAGAACCTAACCTAAATATTTGGCGATCCAGCCCACCTAGCCAAGTGACTTTTCTATAAGCGTTAACGAAGATAGAAAACGCTTAAATGACATTAAATGTATGGAAATGACATTTGATGTCGACAAGTCACGTGACTTAGACCTGTCACATCCATACATTTGAGAGATTCTATCAGCGTTAACGCTTGTAGAAATGTCACTTGGCTAGGGGGGCCAGGGTAGTTGAACTAACAACATAACGTGGCATAAACACGTTATATTTTGTTTGGACTTAGAGAATAGGGCCCCAGAATGAGAATGAAGTTATAATCACACTAATAATTGGCGAAAGTTTGTGAGTGTGTTTGCATGTTTGTTACTTCTCCATTCTGAAACGGCTCGATCTATTTAAATGAAATTTGGTCTGGACGTAGCTGACGCCCTGGATTAATAAATAAGCTACTATATTTTTATTCCGGAAAAACAAAGTTATCTGATAAGTCGCAGGCAGCACTAATTGCTTATAAATTAAGCTTAAGTTAGTTGTCCTATTTTTTTTAACTCTTAAAAATCTTACCTTTTAATATTGACAATAAAGACGCTGTCAATGTCAAAGTTTGCTTACAGCGAAGCTTTGGCTGACATATCGCTGGGACGTAGCGTGTAGTATGCTAATGTGGCCTGCAGGTGTACAAGGCTTGAGCCATTCCCTCGCATTACACGTCGTTTATCTAATGTTTGACATTTATAATGTATGTTAGACTTGGGTTATTTGTAGCAGTTGCATAAAGATTTTAAGTTAGTATGCGTGGGTAGAGACTATTATGGAATCTAGTTCATCTACACTAATATAAAGAGGAAAGATTTGTATTTTTTTTGTATGTTTGTAATTAATAAGCTCAAGAACGGATATGCCGATTTCAAAAATTCTTTTACCATTAGAAAGCTACGTTCACCCTGAGAAACATAGACTAAAATTAGGTACCGCGGGCGGAGTCGCGGGGAACAGCTAGTGGTATACAAAAAACTTAACCTAAGGACGAATATGAAGTGTAAAAATAAATAAGTTTATTATTTCTGTCTCTAAGGCTACATTGAATCAATCACACACAAGTTTTCAGTAATTACTTAGGGTGAAGCTAACCGTGTTTAACCGAAGTTTGAAACCATTAGTTAGCATATTATTTTAACCATTGGTTGAGATAACTCGGGATCAAATAACTGGGCCTAAGTTGCTTTTTGGAATTTTATCATCGATGCACGTTGTCGATGTAACGGTAATTGGAAGATAGGAATTGAGAGAAACGTGCGAAACTTCATCTTTCACATCGGTAATAGGTCACACGTTTCATACTCGATAATTTGAAGGAACGAGCGCAACGATCATTATTTATTTATAACAATCACAATACTTTCTCACGTTCAACAATCATTGTCTTAAAACCAAACGGTCTTATGTCCATCCCACAACTTTGTAAAAACAAACAACAAATATAACTCTTAAAGTTATAGAAATAAAGTCTAAAGTACATTTAACAGTTTTAAGCACTTTATATTGCTTTATCGTAACCGATGTTCGTTGACAGTTACATTGATTCGATCGACAGGTCGTTTACAAGTGGTTCCGATTTCCGTTCTAGGTCAATTAGTTTGTGATCTTATTACGGTGCAATAAGATTGATTTTTGCGTAACTTGTAATGTGTACTATGAGTTTAATGGTATGACCAGTAGATCGCCTACTGACCCTGCCCCAGTTCGCAGACCAGTTACGCTCTTGTTTTTGTTTAGACAGCTCAATGTTTCC